>OU611882.1:15054500-16317500 GCA_914767815.1 Eupsilia transversa
TTTAAGAGAATGTTATCCAACAACATACTGGCTGAACCACAGAGCGTGTTGTTCTTTGATGGTTTATAAAAAGTTCCCTTTCGAAGCTTTCAACGTTTCAATTTGATCAAGTTTGTGAGTCTTTTGGGAATTTAATTTAGGTTTTGAATATGATTATAATTAACTACGTTAATGTAAGCATAATTACTTGGATGTGTTTATTGTTTTACGATGTTATTGTGCCCGTGGATAAGCTCTTCCAGTACTTAAAAAGCACCCTTTAATTAAATGCCTTTGATTTTCTTTGAGCACTGGTACTTCAACAAGTCTCAAAAACAAAGCTTAAAGACGAGAGGGACTGATTTATTCTCTTTAAAAAATGCTGTTTAGTCAATTCCTGCACTGTTTACGTTCTATTAATCACATGAAGAAAAGCATTCAAAATACTCTTAACAAACATCAAATTAATTTCACCACAAGGAAATGACCGACAATTTTATTCACACTTCACTAGGTACACAAAAAACTTAAAAGCTGTTAAAAACACCGATGATACGTTACAAATCACTCAATATAAAAACATATCGGTCATCGATATAGAGAGTAATATTGACGAGTATTTTATGGCTGAACGAAGTCACCTGTTGGTGCGGTCACCGTGAAATTGTGTATATCCCATAACATTTAAAAGGGTGTAATGAAGAGCCCTTTGAAAGCTAATGGAATGTATTGTTTGTTGGATTAGTGTCGGTAGCATTAAATTGAGAGGAAGTCGTTGATAAAATGACTTATCAATCCTGATGGTTCAGTCCGCAAAATCATTTAAATAAAAAGCCACTCTTGCTACGACACAATAAAGTGAAATTCAGGTCGCACACAACTAATTACTTACTATTGAATTACTTACCTAGAAGTTACCTCTCTTTCTATCGCGTAACTCTTATATCTTCTGACTACTTTACGCTCACTGAATTGGCCCGACAAGACGAGCCCGCCGCATACTTGTAGCTTCATATCTAAAATGCGGAGTGCGCCTTCTGTACTATTCTGTGGCATAGGTACCTACTTACTTATTTAAAAAAATGTGATAACCAACACTTTCTTCCTTTGTCCAAAACCTCCAATATGTTTTCATATGTCTGTGTGCATTCTATGCATAGGAAATTACACTGAAACACTTCTTTTATAAGTTATCATAAAATTAAAATGCCATAACGACGATGAGTGTTTAAAACCGAGCATCATCCCCGAATATCCCTCCCCCATGAATTATGCAGACTTTTATACTTTATTAGAGTAATAACTATTTTATAAGGCATCTTAACTAGATACTTATAAGTATTTAATTACTTTTATTTCTAATATTATAAAGTTAGTTTGTTTGTTACGCTTTTACACGGCTAAACGGATTTAGATGAACTATGGCACAAGAGTAAACCATGACCTGCGTTATAGGAAACTTTTATCTCGGTAGCACGTTTGTGGGATAATTTTCGACCACTACGCGAGCGATGTTGCGGTCAAAACAGTCATGATATTAATTTCAACTTGATAACTCCACACGTTCGTGAGAAAAAGGGTCTTGACAGACCGATAGACAGATATATACAGACAGACGGACGGACGGACAGACGGACAACGAAGTGATCCTATAAGGGTTCCGTGTTTTTCAACAACAGCACACTGGGGATAAAAAAATCATCCACATCGCTGTCAGTGGGAAAACTTCCCAAAAGCTGGCAGCGTTGCCACGTTGGATGGCAATGCTGATTCTTTGGCCTACAAATAGGCCAGCCCGCTGGTCACGTAAAGAGTCGACCAAACAGCTTGGCGATGTCCCAAAATACTCGACGAATACTCGGACCCCATGGTCCTAGTGTTTCAAGCCCGAATGGCTCAAACATATGGCTTATTTACTTTTGAATTGTCAAGGAGTCTGTCAGTCAGAAAGTTGAAGCTGCCCGTCCCCTATCGTAGACCAGCTGATTAATTTGACAGGACTGAACTAAAATTTATTTTCTGTCCTTTTCTTAATGAAATAGAAAGAAAAAGATGCACTGAACTTAAATTTAGTTTTATTTGTGTACAAGGGAATCGGCACCATTATCTCAATCTTCAATATTCTACTATTCAAAGCTTCACATCAAATCTTGTAGGCATGTTCAATTCCAATTTACACTCTACCAATGAAAGGTGAAAGACCTATCTGACATAAATCCAACGCCGTCACCCGCGTCACCTACTTCCAGCGAACTTTATGATCGACATCCAATAAGATTTTCACGTGTTTTTATAAAGCTTCATTCGCTGAAATGACTGGTGGGTAACGAAAACGATTTTTATTGATACTTAAATATTGTCTTTCCGGCTAGTTCAATGTTTCGTGATGTTCTTGTTCATTTTACAAGATGTGGCGGTGTTGTGGCGTGTGTGGTGTGTGTGTGTGTACGTAATATTTTGTTAGAACACACATGTGGCTGAGCGGTATTTAAGAGTCTTTTGTGAAGTCGGTACCGGTGGTACGTCCTACCAAGATTAAGTATCCTTAAATGTCCTAACCCAGGTCAGGTCTTCCTGTGTGCCAATTTTCATCGAATCAGAGTTACTCGTAAAAGGTTAGTTTACCGTTAATTGGTATCGTGATCATTTCAAAACGTGTTTTTATAACAACCAAATTCTGAGAAATATGTTTTTTCCGATATCACAAGTATAGATTTGGCATTTTTTTATGACACGCCATCTTAGTACATTTGTCTCTTGTCAGCGCCTTAATATACTCGTACTACTATCACCATTACGACAAGTTCTCAGGGTATTTTCTGTTATATCCGTATAGCCAAGTATCACAGAAAAGCACTAAAGAATCCAATAAAAAAAAAAAAACATTCTCTGCTCAATATTTTAGTCACACACTCGATTACTATAATTTTTCTGACCTGCGCATGACAACAACACCCCGGGCCAGGATTAGATCATCCCATAATTATAAATATACAAACACACTACTAATAACTTTATTTACTTTCATACTGCAGTGTTTTACTTCGACACGTGCCGATCGCGTGCGTTTACGAAGCTCGTAAGTAGAGGGTGTAATTGAGGGTAGATTACGACTTTGGTGTAGTGATTGCAAGTGCAACTGCTGAATTTGGAGTCCTGCTTTCAATTTCTAGGTCGGTTAAAGTGTTTATTGGGTTTTCTCATGAGTTATTTCTCAGTAGCAGCTCGGAATCTGGTTTTGTGTTCGGTGAGTTGGAATAGGTTCGCCCGCTATTACCTTCTTGGAACTCAAACATAACTGGTGAAATGTGTGTAGGTGTCACTTTATTTCTTCTTTTTAGTATGGTTAGTACCTAACCTGGTGTCAGAGTTTTTATGCCGCCCATGGGCCTCTGACTTGGCTTCACATGCCGTCGAGAAATATCTTTCAGGCATACCGGTTTCCTCACGATGTTTTTATTCAGCGTTTTTGAAGCAAGTGATAATTATACACTGTACCTACTATATACACCTCTGACGTCCTCTTCGGGGAATAAAAGCGTGATGTTATGTTATTGTGCGTTTACGAAGCTCGCTACGTAGTTAGGGTTGTTATTGAGGGTAGATTGTTATGTAGTGCATTATCTGATAGGTAAACTGTTAAAGTATTTTTGCGTGGGTAATAATTGCTTTATTAATGGGAGCTGTATCAGTTACGTTTTGATGTGTTCCTTAATAACTACGTGAGGCAAATGGCGAAATTAAGGCTCGTACATACTGGCGCCACTTGTCGCGCGGCGCGACACCGGTAATTTTGCTGCCGCCGTGAAGTTTTCTTAGAAATTGTATTGTTAAAGTCGCGTCGCGATGTCGCATCGCGTCTGTTTGTGGGAGCCTTTACTGAGTATAAAATAATGTGTTATCAATGTAGAGACAGGAATTTTGGTACGAAGTCATACACGCGCCGGTTGCGAGTGCTAACAGCCTTCACCCTTTCAGGTACCAGGATTACAGCAATTACTAAGCACCCTCGAAATCTTGTAATAAGTACTCAGCAGACACGACTTTTAATCACTTTTTCACGAGTTAATAAGGATTAAACAATTAACCGACCGCTGCGGGGTTTAAAGACAATGTTTTGTTAGGATCGCTGGTGATTATGACTTCATCTTGTTAATCCTAGAAGTCGGGGTTTGTGGAGTGAAATTTTGCTGTGTTATTTTATGTAACATTCTGTTAATTTATAAATATTATTTTGTTCGAATATAGGTAATTTTATCTGTAGAGGATTTATTAAGATAGATATTTGCACTGTATTCTTTCAGTACATTCTGAATTTCTTTTTGAAAGACCGACAAACAAAAAATGTTTAAAGTTTTCCCAATCGTTTGTGTTCATAAAATTGCAAATACAATTTCTTTACAAAAAAAAATACTACTTTCTCTGCATCAAAGCTTTAATAAAATCCGAATAAAATTAACATACCTCCAGAGTTCAAACAAAATAATTTAAAAGCCAAATAGGTATTCGAAATTTGAATATCGATACCCTATTCCATACAATATCCATTGATTTGTTATTCTAAATGCCGTGCATTGATTTGATTCGATTATTCAACGGGTCACGATGTAATAATCGAATGCATCTTGTTTGTGATTCGATTCATAAATATGCAAGTCGAGTGCAGACCTATTCGATTGGCAGATATCTAGAGGGACTAAGTACCTGCTGTTCAGAATGTAATTTTAATATTTAAAATGATTTACTTTTAACCTCAATTAAATATTTGCACACCAAAATATGTAATGGTAGAATGTAAAGCTGTCATTGTAGTTTCAAGATACGTTTTAAACCTACATTCTGGCGAATAAATGACTGGAAAATTAACATTATTCTTAATTATGCAAGTATCTTGTTTTATCGGTGGAAATAACAAACATTAAATTAAATTTTACAAACATGCTAAAAGAAAAACTGGTCCTCGGGTTCGAAGTCCAGCACTTTCGAAGTCAACACAACGTTCGAAGTCAACACAACAGAAGATTAGCATGGCCCCTGCGCAAGGATGACACGCAAAATCGTGAAGCGTTCCAAATTTTTTGCAGACATTACGGCAGTTTTGTTTTATTATTATTCATTTATTTATTATGGTGCGATCTCACGGATCGGCGACACCGGTAATTGTTCAATCGTGAAGTTTTATTAGAAATTGTATTGTTAAAGTCGACAAATCGCGCCAGTGTGTACGAGCCTTAAAGTCACCAACCACACGCGCGTTAGGGACTACTTACACTTATTCAGCTCCATTCGCGTTTCGCTTTACGATTTTGGCCACACTTATAGGTACAGTTATGCTTTTATCAGCCGCGTACAGCGTCGTAAGAATGAGAAAAGCCGTCATAGCTTGTTATCTCCGCTGAAACGCTTCTATCTATTTTTGCACTTGCAACATAGTTTCTCTTCGTCCATCATTTTATTTCGTAAAAATAAAATAATTATAATTAGGTACTTTAAAAGACGTCCGAACTCCAAGGAGACATACAAAACAAAATCGTTGTGTTCTAAGGGCAAACGCTGAATACAGCTGAATAAGTGTGTGTAGTCCCTTATCGAAATCTAACAAAATTCATCATGCCAAAACACTAAAAAGTAAAGAACAAAATTAAATGTACTTAAGTACATTTTTTTATGCCAAATTTTGTAATGTTTATTCTGGTATGCATTAAAGTACAGAATATAAATAAATCAATAATAAAGGTAAATTACAATCGTGTTTAATAAGACTGAGAGCTCAAAAATTCAGAGAATTTCACAGATACATAGCCAGCGAATGCCTACAACCTTTCAAAATGAGTTTTTTCCTCACAACGTTATTCAAATCGACAATAAGAAATTATGAATTAGGTACCTCTTCACATAAACAAATAACAATAGTAAACCTTATGTTCTGTAACTAAGGTTTAGATTACGATAGCAGAAGCTGAAGATGGGATGTAATTGAAAAAAGTGGGAACATAATAAAGGCTCGTTCACACCGGCGCGACTTGTCGCGCGACGCGACTTTAACAATACAATTTCTAATAAAACTTCACGATTGAACAATTGCCGGTGTCGCGTCGCGCGACAAGTCGCGCCGGTGTGAACGAGCCTTAACGCGAGAAATGAAATTGCGAAATTGTTCGGAATTTTTATTCAAACAAAATTGTTTGCGGACAGTTCTGTTTATTGTACATATTGGAAATAATAATGATGTAAAATTTTGGAGATATTTTCGTGTCGAACTTTTGATTTACAGGATGTAAGAATAACAATACCTAAGTACTAAAAACCGACCAAGTGCGAGTTGGGCTTGCACACGAATGGTTCCGTACTATATTAAAAACAACGTAAATAACGCAATTAATGTTGTTGAACTTTCAAAATGGAACAGATTGTGATTGATCGTGTGTTATGCAATTAGGGTGCAGAATTACATTCTACTTAACTAAACTTAAGAGTTTCAAAGCCACACCAAGTAGGCAGGTACTTCAAAATTGAACACGAGACAGCGACATAACTATGTATACATCGAAAAATCAAAGTTTTGGTGTCCGTTTGTAATGTCAAAATAACAGCTTTTTACTAAATGCATAAAAAAGTTACGGTACAACCAAAAACAGGTTTTTACATTTTTGTCTGTTTGTTCAGGGTGATCTCCAAAACGACTGGACCGCTTTCGACGGGACTTTCACTGGTAGATAGCTGTTTAAGGAGTAACTATGGTTACTTTTATTTTATTTTTGCGGGCCAAGCCGCGGGCAGCAGTTAGTTTAAAATAAATACCATAAAATTATTTTCGCGTTACAACTTCAAACTTACAATTCCAGTGACGACCATTGAATTCAACCCTCTTGTATTTTCCGCGCAATTTCTCAATCTTGCACACTTCAGATACAAGATGTTACAAAAGACATAAGTACTGGTTACACAATAGAACAATTCTCATACAAAAGTTACAAGTTGTATGACGAATCACCGATTGTGAGAGCCCTTCATTCATGGGATCCACTCGTTTCATACATCGCCGGCCATATTGATCGAGGATCTATTGATCGGTGTGAAATAATGGTTAATTTATGTCACCCCGTAACGAATTGGCTATCATTGTGTCTGTGGGCTGTTACGTTGGTTGATTGAGGGTTAACGTGTTACAGTTAATCGATGGTAGTCGTTTATTATGTCGATAACTGTTATTATTGTAGTGAATACAGTGACAGTAATGGAATGGCTGGATGTTTCAAGAGATTTGATAAGACAAAAGGTCGATACAGTTCGATTCAAACTTAATGGCGGTTCGGAAGTGCGCTACTCGCTGCGCAGTACCCCACCCCTCACACCCGCAGACCCATGAATTCGTTACTGCGCAGCGACTCGCCTCATGTTCCGAGCCGCCATTAAGTTTGGATCGGGGTGTACTTGTTTAAAGTTCTAATTATGACGTGCTGACTTCACTTCAGCCCTAGCTATAGTTAGTTGTCTGGAGGCGATGACTCGCCTACAACTACGTCAAATGTCCATCCTTTGTGCCTAGGTATAGTTGTTGACAGGCCTAGATCCTCTCCTCACATACCTATTAACAGTGCAATTAGAACACATTGTAAAAGGAAATTATTTATTTTCGTGAAGTTTTATGCCGGCTCTTCTCCACAGGAAACGACCAATTGGAACCGTGAACGCAGCTTCCGATGTTCCGTAAGTGCCCATGCAAGCTCCGAAATTACTCATTTGATTATGCTGTATGACAGTATTTGCACTCTGGTAAGGAAACGCACCAGGGACCAGCATCACAAGTTTTGGGAGAACCAAAGTGAGTGTCGGCAAGCTAAGGAAGCACTTCCCATAATGGATGGCCGCCTCACGAAACAGTTTCTCAAACTAAATAAACAACAGCTGCGAACAGTTACTGCAGCCATAACTGGCCATGGCTCTTTTAATAAACACCTCTTTGTCTTAGGGGTCACAGACAGTCCGCTGTGCAGGGCCTGCATGGAGGAGGACGAGACAGCAGCTCATGTGCTTCTGAACTGCCCGGTGGTGGTCGCCACTTACAGGGCAAAGTACTTCGGTAACCCAGGTACCCTCGGTGAGATTGTCAGGAACATCAAGGCGTTGCTGGCTTTCCTTGAGGAGCTGGGGTGGATCGAATAACCAGTAATCCCGCCCGGACGCAAAATACGCGCATTGACGTGGAGTTGGGGACACCACCCCGTATTACCTTACCTATGACAGTATGCAGTACGCTCTGCAGTCACAGGATGATTTAATTCAGTATCAAAATACGTAGTGAGGTACGTAGAGTATCAATATAAACAGGTGTGCAGCATAAATTGATTAGGCGTTCAGTGTAGCGTGAAATTACTGTGGTGTTATATTCCGTAATGACACCCATCTTTTAATATTGGCAATGAAGTTGGTTTATATTTTAAATTATAGGCACGATGGGTATTGGACGCCGTGCACGGTAATATTTATGATGGAAAGTAATTATTCTGGTATCAGCTGTTTAAGAATAATTACGCGAATTTATGTACTAAGCTGTGTCAATTTTGGTATAATAAAATTAAAGGCAAAATGATTTTCAGTTTTAACTATGGCAAGAAGTTTTACTTGAAGAAGTATTCTTTTTTTTAAGTACCTACCTTAGACAGTCATTATGTTTAAACTACAGTGTAAACTAGAATTCATATGAGGCAATACCACTGCAGTTGCAACCCATTTGATAACAAGCAAAATTAGACTTTCACTGCTTAGCTAATGAGTTTAAAATCAATTGTCAGCACAAAAAGAGGGGTCCTTGAATTCGGTAACCTATTATCAAAGCATACGGTTGTCAACGTGATGGGATTTATTGGACTACTCTAGTCACACTAGAGTGGAGCGTTTCGAATGACATGCAAATAATATGTTCGCATGTCATTTATTCCCGAATCATTCGTTATTGTTAGTTACGTCTGTTAGGACGGATTCGATCAAACAGGAATAAATTTTATACGCGGAATAAGCATTCTCTTCCGAATAAATTTTGACAGTTTCTCCATAAGAAAACTGTCAGAGGTAAATCTTATTCCGCAAATCCACCCTTAGTTGGTTTGATAGGGATTTTTTCCTAAAGAACGGTTGCAGTGACGTCTGTCATGATAATTATGACACCGGTGTTTGACATTACGGTTTTAAAACGAACACACCAAGGCCGCGTTCCGAGTTAGGCCATAATCGCTCACAGCGCTGACATCAATATTTTGCGTTCCGATTTAGATATTACGATTATGACAGCTGAGGTCTGTCATCAATTCGGAACGCTCGTGAACGCGCCTACAGTGCTTGCTTAACGTCAAAACTTATAACATTACTTAAATTCTTTGTATAAACATCAGAAATGTCTTTTTCTTCTTTGGTTAAGTGGCGACGGTAGCCAGAAGCACAATTTAGAAAAAGCCACGTTAGTTTATAGATATATGCGACTCAAAACTACAGCGCTGCCAAAAATGACAGTTCAGTCAACTGTCATTTTTGACAGAGATCACGGTGATATAATTAGGCTGCGTTCCGAGTTACAATGTAATCGATTTGAGCGTGCTAACACCCGTTCCGAATAAGCGTTAGCGCGATAACGCCGACCCATGATTGCCCATGAAACGTCATAGATGACGTCATGACATGCGCCATCTTGCGATAACGCCGACCATTATGCCTTTTACTAATATCACCGTGATCTCTGTCAAAAATGACAGTTGACTGAACTGTCATTTTTGGCAGCGCTGTAGTTTTGAGTCGCATGTATCTATAAACTAACGTGGCTTTTTCTAAATTGTGCTTCTGGCTACCGTCGCCACTTAACCAAAGAAGACAAAGACATTTCTGATGTTTATACAAAGAATTTAAGTAATGTTATAAGTTTTGACGTTCAGCAAGCACTGTAGACGCGTTCACGAGCGTTCCGAATTGATGACAGACCTCAGCTGTCATAATCGTAATATCTAAATCGGAACGCAAAATATTGATGTCAGCGCTGTGAGCGATTATGGCCTAACTCGGAACGCGGCCTTAGTAAAAGGCATGGTCGCGGCGTTATCGCAAGATGGCGCATGTCATGACGTCATCTATGACGTTTCATGGGCAATCATGGGTCGGCGTTATCGCGCTAACGCTTATTCGGAACGGGTGTTAGCACGCTCAAATCGATTACATTGTAACTCGGAACGCAGCCCAACTTGCTTCTTTAAATAATGTTTCAGTCACATCATTCGACGGTATATTGCGAAAGCTATATGGCGTTCACCGCAGTCTTAAACCTTAGCTTAAGAGGGTGCATCCTAAAAGTTGGCAACGTCGTAAATAGCTGTCAAATATTTACCTGTTTCGATTAATTTGGAAATAATACTGTATGGAAATAAGAAATGTGGCTAACCAATTGACTAGAATATTAATAATAAATTGCAATTATAACATTGAATTTGATGTTGTACCCGTTTTAGGTGAAAAAAAGGCATTTGGAAAGTTACCAAATACTTTTTTTACATCTAAAACTAACTGTTCGGTGTTACGATATTAATTATTGCATTTCATAATCAATATTCTAGTTCGCTAGTTAGCCACATTTTTTATTTCCATACAGAAATATTATCAAATTAATCAAAACAGCGAAATATTTGACATCTATTTGCGACGTTGCCAACTTTCAGAATAAACCCTCTTAACGATTTGTTATTTTTGTCGCAGGTGGCAGATTTTTATGGTAAGAAAATCTAACTCCGAAGTAGTTTTCAGTGAAAGTGAAAATCATGAAAGTTATTTATTACCTACTCACTGCATCATTTATACATGATCTCAAAAGATTCCAGCAAGACTAAATAAAAAACTTGGATTAAATCCCTGCATAATCTTAAGTTACCTAAGCTCCATCTAGAAAGAAATAAATCATGTTTAATCATGACTTTCAAGATTACTTTATCATGACTACGTACTACACAAAATTCGTTAACTTTTTGTTAAGAAACAATCTTTTTACTAAGTTTTTCTTAATGTCTTTTTCATTTTTCTTCTCGTTTTGCACAATTTTAAATACGGAAACGTTACTTGAATATTAAGATATTCAGCCTACGTGTTTTTATTTTGTTGTGATAAGTTAACATTTTACCGAGGTTGAATTTATCAAAAATTAATAAAAAAAATAAAAATAGACATTAATGAAATAAAATTACTTACTCATTTAAAAGTAAACCAAGTTTAATGATACTAACGTAATACCATCAACAAATAATCAATTTCCCACCCTAATTGCTCACCAAAAATCACATAGACAAATAAATCAAATTGACAATAGGGAACACACTTGATGACAGTCCAATCGTAAACGGGAACCGGCTGATGAAAAACAAATTCCGAATTTGAAGTTCGGAATTCAAATAGATACCAATGAAAAGATGCCGCGTGGCGAACTGTACGGCTACCAACTTTTATCATACAGTTTGTAAAAAATAGAACACTCGAATTTGAACTCTATTCATTCCTCAATAAAATTAAGTAATCAGATTTTCTACAATAAAGTTGTTTTGGTAATGCATTGTGAGTGTCATGAAAAACAAAATTATTTTTGAATTTTTCAAACCACAAATAAAAACATTTGTACTTTATTGGGTTCTATTACAGTCTATATTAGAAAAAACTATCTATTTTGAACTGCAAAAGGGTTCGAGTACCCTTGTATGGCTGCCACGCGGCAACGCGTCCCTCCGTAGATAATAAATGCTTTTGGCAAATAATTACGTTATTTGATTTTAGATGGATGATGGTCGTTGGGCAAACATTAGGCTGAATCCCTACGTGGGAGATTTATTAAGCGTGTTGCGTTGCGTTTTAGGGTTATAAATATATTGGAAATTATTTGAATAACGTAGAAAACTTATAAGTACCTACCGGCAAACGTAAATTGATTAGGTACAAAAAATATTGCAGACATTTCATAAAGACGTAAACTTAATAATAATAATCTTCAGTTTTATTTAATGCTGACCCGACAGACGTTGTCCTGATTAAATTTTAATTCACTGAAAAAAGCACTTTCAGTTTTTTTTCCGAATTTTGCAATATTCCGGACAACTTTTTCATTTTTCCTCCCTAAAAATCTAAGCCTAACCTAAAAAAGTATTAGGACTATTACGAACATTTTAAAACAAAAACATTACCCACCTAATATTATAGAATAGCCAAATCGGCCCAGATGTTCTCAAGTGATGCGCTTACAAACGAACAGCAGCATTTCATTTTATTTTTTAAAGATAATTATATAAGACTATTTTTTAAAGATAATTATATAAGACTAGTATTTTTTAAAGATAATTATATAAGACTATTTTTTAAAGATAATTATATAAGACTAGTTTCTGCCTGCGACTTTGTCCGCGTGAAATTTTGACCCCTGACCCACCGCTTCGCATCCCATCGCCCGTCCGCGCTTTTACTTCGTTTTCGCTTAGCGTTCTTTCTGACTTTTTTTCTTTTTGCTCGGCTCCTTAGAGTCGTAGCGTGATGTTACATAGCCTATTACCTTTCTGAAGAATTAGGCTATCCTATGCAAAAAGAATTTTTCACATCCGACTGGTAGTTCCGGAGATTACCCCCTACATAAAAACAAATGAACAAACTTTTACCACTTTATAATATTATTAGTATGGATAATATAGATAGATGCGTTAAGTTCTAATGAAATTTTAAGTAACGTTCTGTAGAAGTAGAATCTACCCATAATCTTTTAGGGTAAAAAAATATCGGAAATAATGCTCAGGTAGAAATATAGAAACACCTCAATCAGAACCCACTTTCAAAAGTATCTGTCCAATAAGTAAGTACCTAAACAATAATTCCAATTGTCAAACAAATTTATCAAGAGACCCTATAACATAATTCAATTCATATTAATACCTCCGACAAATTCAATAATTCTAATAAATGGTACAGCCAGCGCTCAATGAGTAAAGCTGGTGATTTAAACAGAGACCACAGAGTAGGGACTGTCAGAAGGCTAACCTTGATCACTATGCCATCGGTACTTGTATAATTTTTGACCACCTTCACTTAGACTACTCAACACACAAATTGAATGCCTAAATAAAAGCGCACTATTTGGGCGCCTATTACATTTAGATGTCTCCTAGTGTTAGTAAAAACGGGGACTATTAATCTTGTCCAGGTGTTGTCTTTGCTTTATGCTGAAGTTATTTTATCTGTAGCTAGGTTCCTTCTGCCTGCTAAGACGACTTGATTTTGCTTCCTCTATAAAATTCTGAATTTATGTCCATCCAATGCCAATATTGAAATTTTAATTTAATAAAGGCGACATAATTGCTACTAAGATTTGCCATGACAATCAAGTCAAGTTACTGCGTCATTGTATGTCAGAGGTATCAAAATGAAACAGAAACGCGACTATCTTTTGACGCGATAGGGCGAATCTAACGATTTAAATCTTTGCTACTGCCATTATTTTCATGACAGCTGTCACTGCTCCCGTTATGTACGGCCACCGCTCTTCTAGTAAAACCTACCTTATGTGTTAATTACTGTTGTGTAGTCATAGGTCTCAAATTCTTACCCAAAGGAGACCTCTGACTTTTTGGATTCATGTGCGTATTGTATAATTATCACTTTCTTTAAAAATGGCGAAGAAAAACCGAAAAAAAATATCTCTTCTCAACGGCATGTGATGCCAAGCCAGAGGCTCATGGGCGGCATAAAAATTCAAACACCAGGTTAGTCACTAACGACTCAAAAAAAAAGATGGCCGTTTGTCTAAAATATTATTATTTCTGCAATAATGTTAGCTTTCTGAACTACTTTGCTTAGCAGTAACAGTGGAGTGGACTGGAAAGTTTTCGATACACAACCGGGGCCCAGATTTCACGGAATTAAATAGATATTGTGCAGGCCCCGCTGCATACAAATTATTGGAATATTCATTTCTGTGACGTAAGAATGGTTTACGGTTTCAATTTGTTTAATTTTGAGTACGATTTATTCATCACTAGCTTTTGCCCTCGCCTTCGCCCGCGTTGTTATCGGAAAGTATACCATGGGAGCGTATTACTGGGATAAAAAGTCTCTCAGGTCTATCCGTGTACCAAATTCACCCATATCCGTTCAGCTGTTTAGGTGCAAAAACGTAATAGACAGACAGAGAGAGTTACTTTCGCATTATAATATTAAAAGTATGAATATCCCGTCTTTTAGAATCATCAGTTTCTTTTGACCAGCTTTTCAAAACGATGGGTTTCCTGATGCCAAAATGATGAAATATCTCATTTGCCCATAACTATAGCACCTATGGTG
This sequence comes from Eupsilia transversa, assembly GCA_914767815.1. Taxonomy (NCBI): domain Eukaryota; kingdom Metazoa; phylum Arthropoda; class Insecta; order Lepidoptera; family Noctuidae; genus Eupsilia; species Eupsilia transversa. The sequence continues at coordinate 15,068,823 of OU611882.1, forward strand.
GATATTGTTACTAGTTTTAGAGGAGGCAGTGAGCTGTAATCGATGACGCGGGATCAGTCCGGGTTGGTAGATGTCACATATCTTCGCGTTTTCGGTTCTAGGATATGCCGGTTTCCTCACGATGTATGCCTTCAACGTTTTCAGAGCAGTGGTGTTGAAATTATTCACCCAAACTAAAGCGTCTGGCTGAGTTCAAACCCAAGAACTATACAACTCGCAAGTCGCGGCCGTAATCACTGGACCACGCTCCTCCTCCTAAGTATAATGTAAACAAAATATTATAAAACATTTTAGAAGATGAATCTGGAGTTTCTTCTTTTCTTTCCCATACCCCTAGAAAATTCTTTCTTTTCTTCTAAACTTTGACATTCAAAAGTGCCTTAAATAAAAATAAATCATATAAGGTAACACTAATCACCAATCGGCCGAACTTACACGGCCATATTGTTAACTGGTACCTACCGAAACAAGAAGAGAACACAACTTTGATTATTTCTGTTCCCTGAGTAATTTGAACGTCAAACTAGTTGCCAGCCAGTGTTGCCAGTTGCAAACTACAAATGACTTCGCTTGATTAATTTATTTTGTATCGGAACTGCTGGGTGGAACTAAATTCTTCGGTATAGTTTAGTTTCTGGGTATTCAAAGTTTTATTTTATGTATACGGGAATTGGTTGTTTATTGTCATTTTTGTTCACTTTTTTTGTTACTTAAGGCTTAGTTTCAACTCAGCCTATCGCAGTCCACAGCTGGATGTAGGCCTCAACCAGGTTTCGCCACAACACCCAGTCTTTCCGCATCCAGTCTGTCCCAGGCAACTTTTTAAGGTCCTAGGTTCATCTAGCTAGGGGGCGTCGTACCCTAGACAACCACTTCATAGATTTATATAAATTTATTCTGTACACACTTACAAGCTCACAGCATCCACGACACGACCCTTATATAGATCTCTTCCAGACAAACATAGGTAGACTGTAAGTAGCTGACACCCATAGGCCGAATACACCACCGACCTATGGGCATAATGTAACATATGAACCAGGGAAATAAACATCTTTCTATTCTATTCCTAGACAACCACTCCAGGACTCGTCGGCTCCACTAGCCATCGGTCCTTCTACAAACATGGCCTGCCTACGGCTTGCAGAGTAAGCATACATTGCTTACTCTGCAAGCTAAGCAAGTTATCGGAAAAATAACTTAAAATAAATCATTTCTGGTTTATCCTTCAAAGGAACTCCGAGCATAGCCCACCCATTTCTCCTGAATAGGTTATTAAAATAAAAAGTGTACAAAGAGCACTCTTGATGAAGCATTAAAAGTGGAAGAAGAAAAATAATTTCACTTTGAATCCATTTCAGTATTATAAAGGAACAACAAAAATATCATCGTTTCGAAACATTTTCTGTTGAAACAAGCGCTGTTGTGAACTGAAAACTAGGCCAAGATCGATTTATTTTCAATCCTCTTGTTTACAGTAGCCAACTTGAATTGTGTTTTTCATTTCCATTGTTTGGACAATGTCTATTCCGATGTAATATTCATTGACTTCGAGTTTCAGTGCATAGTTACCATGCAAATTGTAAAATTAAATATTGTTGTGTTTCTTTCAAGCTAAGTGAGGAATGATATGAAAGAAAAGGGAGTGAGTGAAATCGTGACGGTTGACAGTGAAGAATTGATGAAGAAAACGTGTTGCGACGACCCCAAGTATCATGAGCATACGGCAGGAAGGTGCCGATGATATCAAGCTGGTTGACACTCACCGTGACCTAAGGACTGACTTTTACCTTGGCCAGATGCTAAGCATTGCCATACAACGTGGCAATGCCACGACAGCGATGCGGATGAATTTTTCGACGCCTTATTTTAGTTTGTGAATAGTTTTAGTTAAGTTAGTACATCATTTTGTTATTTTTATTAATTAATTAAGTAGTATATATATTAGTAGGTATACAGTAACAATTAATATACCTAGTTTTGTTCCATACCTACTTGAATTTTGAATGTCAAATCGTTATACTTTGGGTACCTACCCAAATATGTATTATTTACATTGTAACTATAGATAACTGCTGATTATTTGTAATGACAGACCTAAATACATTTAAATGTACGTACTAACTAGTAACTTCATTAATTAAAACGTAAATCACATTTAATTTAAGCTGTAACGTACTTACTTGAATGTTTCACAAAATTAATGTTTAAACTTGTGAATGCAGCTTTGCAACATCTATGTAGATATATTGTGGGTAGTGTAATTTATGTTACTAAAGTGTATTCTATGAAATGTTTTCAACACTTACATTACATTATAAAACGTTCAGTTAAAATGCGGTTTTGTGGTATTATTAATGTGAGGTTTTGGGTTACTTTACGATATTTAATTAAGAGTAGTTTAAATGCGTGAGATTAATGAGTTAATAGTAGTTTATGAAACTGTTGCCTAATCGTTGTTTTATACCCCTTATTAGGCAACAGGCAAAACACGAGTGTTTTAATACCTAGTTATGTGCAGAGTCATACACTACTTTATCTACTCTCATACATTGGGATTGAACTTACTAAATATTATAAGATCAAAGTTACCTAAGAAATAGTTTCGGCGCCAAAACTCAGCACATCACACATGCGCTAAAGCGGGCGCTGCCACAGACAAGTAAAAATTGGAGTTAAAACTTTTTTGTAATACTATAAAAAAGGCGGGCCCACCAAGCTTATGAGTTTCACTAGAAAACAATAATTGATGGTAACTCCTTGCTGATATTAACTTCTTGGATTTGCCTTGTATCGTATTGGTAAAAGTTGTTTTTTTATCATTATTTTGTTACAGAAATACTGCTATTATTATGATTCAAATTTTAAATATCGGTGTTGTGTTTATAAAGTATGTCAATATAAACTCGTTTTGAAAATAATTCGAATATTACGATATATAAGAGTAGATAAACACTGATAAGTACAGCACTTTATCGATAAATCATAATGTCATAAATCATAATTTTGGATACTATTGTATAGATTCATTTTTTTTCTAACTGATCAGACAGCTGTGCTGCTGGGGAGTTTGTTGCGCCACTTTTTCTTCCCAGCTAAAGCACAAGGAAGTGGTGAAGGGCGGGCGTTTAGGGAAACTGTCTTATGTAATTTTGACGTTCGAAAAGTGCTGATTCTAGTTTGAATAAATGACTTTTGATTTTGTCATCTGAAGTGATGGTAAAAACACTGTTTGTTTAAGAAGAAAAAATAACCATAATAATAACAGTCATTTTTTAACATTGCCATTTTAATATTCTTCTAATAATTTTGAGGATCATTAGTGATTCTAACAATTCGCCAGCACTTAGCTAACACCCTAAAATATTCAAAATTCCCGACCTTCACAATATTAAAATTAATTAAAAATACACTCACTACTAAAATTCTCTATAAAATTCCGGTCTCTAAGGCCCATGTATGGGAGCTTGCATTATTAGAGGCCCAAACATAAATGTGTCCCCTACATTCTTTTGGGGCTCTTCAAATTCTCCGCTCTTAATGAAATCACCATGTAGTTGTGCCCTAGTATGTATACCTGCTGTAGGGACTACACTCTATTTATTACAACGTAAGGCATGTTTTAGCGTATTAGGAAGAAAATGTAAAGAACGTTTACAGGCATTATCAGTGTATAATGTTCCCACTGATGAGAGACATGAGACTGTGAGACATGTGAGACATGAGACATATGAGACATGAGACATCCAACAACCCGCAGTGGGTCTGCGAGGTCCGATTTTTGTAACCATTTTTTTGATTTAAAAGAGTGTCCGTGGAGTTTCTTGCCCGTTCTTCTCCATAGGAACCTACTACGCTTTGGAATGGGCAACTAGCTTCATATTTTCTGACTGACCGACTCCTTGGCAATTCAAAAGTGCCTGTAAATGGTTTAATTGAAATAAATGCTTTGAGTTTGAGTTTGAGTTTGGTGGTGTAATCTACCACGCGGACCCACTGCGGGTTGTTGGATGTCTCATGTCTTCGATCGTTTTGTTCTAGGACATGCCAGTTTCATCAAGATTTTTTTTATAAACCGTTTTGAGAGCAGTGGTGATGAAATAATTTACACAAAGTAACGTTCAGCCGGGGTCGAACCAACGATCTACAATTCGTAAATCACGGCCCTTTCCATTGCGCCGCCACTTCTCTGTCTTCAACAATGATTCAACACAATTAATGATTTTATGAACCTTTTTATCAGTAATCGATATGAGCTGAAACTTTACTTGCAGAAATATTTCAAAAGGTATTTGTCTTGAGCAGTCAGTTCCGCTACTATCTTGCTAGTATTATAATTCTGAGCCAATTATATTTGAACTTTTTGCCATCGAAACTCGTTAGCTAGTATTGCTTACAACGGCAAGTAGTGTACTTTCAAATACCTACCTAGTCGTACCATGATATATGAAAAATGCTGCAAGAATATTGCAGTCTAGGAACAGCCTGTTACAGCAAAAATATTATGCCAAGATCGTTTATCGTAGAATATTATCCGGCTATGTTCGCTACAGAACACGAGCCACGCGTAGGCGTCTACGAGCGTCTACGAAGTTGCTACGACGCTACGGAGACGCGAATTAAGCTTTATTTTATTGAACACAATTTATAAGCTATAGTTAGCTTAACGGCTGTTTATATTTAAAATACCTTGCTTTGACGAAGATGAATTGTGAAGACGAATGAGCCTGATGGTGCCTGATGAATCTGAGAATACTAAGGCTCAGGAATAATTTTTGTCTGTATTCGATATGAAGTTTAGAATCTAGCGATCTGAACAGAGAGCATGCTAAAGATTTCTAATAGACGTCAAGATAAAAGAGGATGAGATGATGATGTGCAAAGTGCTCAGTGCACTTTGCACATCTCATCAGCTCATCAGTGCATGATGAGCTGTGCACTTTTTTTCACTTTGTTTTTTGTATTTGTGTTTCACGAACTGTGTCCAAATAAAAATTATTCTTTCTTTCTTTCTTTCAAAGTTTTGACTATGTTTTTCATGATTTCGTGAAAAAAAGTAAATACAATTCAAACTCAAACTCAAACTCAATGCATTTATTTCAAATAAACCAATTACAGGCACTTTTGAATTGTCAAAGGGTCGGTCAGTCAGAAACATGTAGCTTGTTGCCCATTCCAAAGCGTAGTAGGTTTCTAAGGAGAAGAACGCGTAGGAAACTCCACGGACACTCTTTTAAATCTTTGATGATTATATCTATTATGTATTTTTAAAATGAAATTGTAACGGTGTTCTTTTGTAACTTTCTTACATAATGTACAGGAAAAAGTACATACAATTTTTACACGTTACGGGCACATACATAAGGGTAGGTATGTTAGAAATAAATGTTATAATGTGTGATTTTGTTTAAGGGGGCACCGAGCTTTTTATACATAAAAACACGATTTTATAACCCTTGTTTGAAGTAGTAAACATTTAAATTAAAATGTAGGAAAATATATTGGTATTTTTGGGCTTATATACTAGACAGTATACATGATGGAAACACGATTTGATAAATTTGGCTCGATAGAATAAATTCGCAAAGTTATCTCTTAATGAGTATTTTTTTCCTCTATATCCTATACTTTTTTATATAAATAAGTAATTTTACATTATGGTACATTTACTAAAATAAAGTTCATAGTTGACTGGAGCGTTTATACGCGATAGTTTTTTATTTAAGGGCAATAAGATGAAAATAACAACGAAAAACATTAAAAAAGTGTAAAAGTGTGGTTATTATCTTTACTCTTTACACGTAAAGAAAAAGACAGAGACAAAGGCCAATGCTCGGTGCGCCCTTAATGATAAATGTATTATGTCTGTAAGTAGGTTTATACAAACAGCCCGTTGTACACGGCACGGTTTATTTACGGTACGGCGTATAAACCGCGCCGTAGAAAAAACGTGTCTGTCAACAAGCTTTTCCATAGTGATCCATACAACATTAACGATCGTGCCTACACACGGCGAATAAACCGTAGTTTTTCACGGTAAGAAAAATGTGTGTGTACAAAGGGCCTAACTCCGTTTCTGAAAAGGCTTTATTTATGAGATGAAATCAGCAAATAGAAATTAGCTGCTCTTCTTAATATGAGGAGAATAGTTTTGTTCATCAATTTCAATAACTCACAAACTTTTTTATAATTTTAAATTGGGAAAATTAAGTTAAAATTCAGTTTTAGTTCGTACAATTTTATTATACCCTAACAAATTGTAAAGTTTCATCAAAATATATTTATATCCATTTATACCAAAAATTATATCGTAGTTCATAAATTATTATTTACATTATTAACAATATACAAATATTTTACAAGCACTCCTTATTTGAACTTAGACATCACTTACTATCAATAAGTTACAAAGACAAGTTTTTTTACTATCACATCATCATAATATATCATTAAATGCCGAAAATGTATGAATTTGAGCAAACCTTTATAATTAAACAAATTATTTTAGTACCAAATTAAAATGGACAAATGGCGCTTCACAAAGTTAATTAAATGAATGTCGATTTAATTTAGACCATTGATTTTACGTTGTAGGTAATTAAGCAAAGACTATTAAATATAATGTAATATTTGTAGCAATGAAGATCTTCATGATTTGAAATTTAATATCGACTGCTAATATGTCTAATTTTATAGGTTATTATTCTACAAAACTTGGGATAGTAAGAAGAATCATAAGCTTCACAACCTCAACATTGGCACTTTAGAATTTCACACACAACTCACAATGTTTCATATACTTCTAAACATTGTCAATCAAGTTAACAATCATAAAATCTTACTGCAAAAGGCTTCAACCAGCCTTGGATTCAATCCTAAAACCTTCAATATAGAACACCAAATTCATTCCAAAATGTTTACAACCCCATCAGGCCATCACTCAAGAATACTGTGAAAGGTTTTGAGCCTCATAACTATTGTCGTGGTCACTGACAACATCTATCTGTTCTTGATCACAAGGTTCCTGGTCCTTTGAAGAACAGGTACTCTTCGCACAGCAGCACTTCTTCGAACGAGGGTCAGAGGACATCGGAGATTCCTCCTTCTTCAACTTCACACGGCGGTTCTGGAACCAGATCTTCACTTGTTTCTCAGACAACTTCAGCCGGGACGCGATCTCTATTCTCCTCAGTCTTGAGAGGTACATGTTCATGGAAAACTCGCGTTCTAACTCCAACAGTTGAGTTCCTGTGAAGGCTGTCCTGATTCTTTTGCTGGAGTCTTCTTTCAACGGCATACGTTTCAAGTCTTTCGAGTATCCTGGTAGGAGTTCTTCTGGATGACCCAGTGGCGGGCTTGGAGTTCCATTTCTGCTTTCACTGGATAACGAAGGAGACCGCTGTCCTTGACTCTTGGATGGAGAAGTAGTCACTTTGTAAGGGTGATGCAGATACGGAGAGACAGACTTCTTTCTCTTGTGAACAAAGTTGACAGGCTCCTGTTCTTCAGTTTTCAGATATCCTTCAAATGGCTTTGGTTCACTCTGAGGTTCGTAAAAATCAGGACGAGGGAGCTGGTGCAGTAACGGATACCGAAAGTTCAGCTGCTCTAAAAATGGCCTGAACAAATCCGGGGACCTTTGCTGATGCAGTCCGATATTCAGAAGGTTGTTCAAGTTCCCCGGGTAAGGGTAGGGTAAGTATTTGGAACGCGGATCTAAATGATGACCGATCAACGCGTAAGGATGTATGGGTTCACTAGACAGTTCATTTTTCTTGCAATCTTTCGTATCACTTATGAGAGCATCGACTAAGAACGACCGAGACATTTTGGTGTGTGTAGCTCGCGGTTCGAACTCCGATTCACTACTGAATATAGGGTGCGTCTGTCCTAAAAGTAACAATTACAAAAACTACCCCCACTTAGTGCACCCCATTGTAAATACACACAATGGACCTCGAAGCGTTTTGGCAATTATTTGGCCCGGCCCACCCCTTTGTCGGTGAGACGTCAACCCCAGTGTTAGTTGGGGAAAAAAAAACTTTGAATGGAGCATTTTAGTAGCTATGAATAATTTTGTATGGCACGAAACATCCCTAATATCTGTCTCATTAAATCCAATTTGGTTACTGTTTTGAATGCATGTGTGGATGTGTACGTTGATTTTTTTTTTGTTAAATTATTCAGGTTTTTTAAAGGAGTTATAAAAGTGTTGTTATTATTTATTACTTCTTAACGTCTTTAGGGATGTAAACACGTTTTATACACTGACATGAAATTATGTTTTTTTGGAATGGTACCTTCAGTAAAAGCTTTTGGAGTTTTGGATTTCCACTGAGAATCTTTTCAATTTGAGACTTCTTTCAACACGATTTGATTTTATTTTTCGGAAAAAGTAAAATATTTATCAACCATTACATCTTTTTGTTTTGTGAGAAAAATAGAGTATAAGTCTTACTAGATAATTATACACTTTTAGATCAGATATTCTTTAAAAACTTTTCATTTTGAAAGTGTCTAAAATAAATCTCAGCAAAACAAACACCCAACGATCAAAACTATTCGCATAAACTACAAAGCTCCATATTAATTAAATATGAATACCCCATAATTGAATCCTTATGGTGCACGCGTGATCCTTGCAAAAGAAACCCTACCAATTGGGGAGGGCACACTAAAGCCCCGCCCTTCGTACCCTGGCCAAACTAGTTTATGAAATATTAAAAGCACCCTAATATTCGGCAGCATTATGATAAAATTGTGAACCAATTCATGTTATTATCATGTCAGTATTAATTTGTAAAGTAACATTTTCTTTTGTGTGCATAAGTGGTTTCAGATGGGATTTTTCGATGTAAGTAAATATTCAAAGTTTGCATTCTCAACGGTAATTTGTTTTGTATCTGTGTCATGCATTCATTAATCATGACGTTAATAATCTAGAATATTATAATAGAGTTTAAAAATGTTCACAACATTATTTAGATTTTGTATTCGTACAGAATTTCAGAATATTTAGCTTTTGGAGAATAAACATTATTGCTTTTAACCTTCATTTGAATTTCTAGAATTTCAGGACAGACAATTATAACATAATGAGCGAAAGTTTTCAATACGAATTGTATGATGAAACAGAAACACGGCAAACAAATATTAGGCGTCGTCTTTAAGTTTAATTTATAAGAAAATAGAATTGCTGACTTCACAATTCAATTTGCAAAATGTTTCAAAAGGTTCAAAGGACAAAATTAAACAAAAGCGGACGGCTGCTTCCTGGGTCATTGTCTTTTGAGAGACATCAAAATCAAGTAGTTAGAGTACTTCATCTCAAGTAAAGGGATGCGTCCGGGCCTAAGGCTGTAGACGAAAAAAACTAGCAAAAATACACACAAACTACAAATCTGTCGGTATCATCAGCAAATATTTTTTGCAACACATTTTTGTCCTATTGTTACAACAATCTGACGGCACTGAATTCGATCACGGAATCACGTCAGCCAAACAATAGGACGAAAATAACAATGTTTGGGCAAACATCACTTCGTTACTGTGCGTATCTGATCCTGCAAAAAATTACAAAGAATTTTCGCCTTTTTCGACGATTGGAATAAAGGTGGATTTTGTGTACGATGTCGAGGATCTAACTCCCCCACAAATCAGATAGATATAAAGGGTTATTATCGAATAGAATCGAGGGTATCCTCCTAATTGTGTGTACGTCAAACTAGACCAGGTGGCGTATGACACGGTAATGATAATTCTAAGAGTTACACAATGGAAAATATGGCAAATTAGGTAACTGTTTTCAAATAAAAGAGGTTTTGTAACGGGATGTTTTGACAAATCGATGGTTGCAATTATTTTAATTCGTGTTACTTCTGCATCGATTATTTTGTTAATTTACGCGATAAATATACCTATACAAAAAATTTGGAAGAGTTGAACTTACTGACGATAGCTAAACTTTGAACGGCTTTCGTATTGTTGCACTTAAGTTAATTTTATATTTCAATCCTTTAGACAGTTTATGAACCCTTCTATCATCTATGAATTTATATAGCACTGTCCAATTCCAAGGCTGAATTTAAAAGCATTTACTGAAATCTACGTTAAAAACTTTATTCTAAAAACGTCAGTGGTACAAACAAAGCACTTACAGAGTTACGTCCGCAGTGCATGGATCCATGAAGCTGTGACGTCATGCTTGCAGCTTTATCCAGGCTTTGTGTACTGAACTTAGCTTTGCTGAGGTCAAACCGGGTCAGACAATTCCATAAAAATTTTAGAACCGTTTTATAAAATCTGGTTCTAAAGTTTCAAAATACACGAAATATAAGTAAGTACCACAGCACTGCGATGTAAAGAAACAATTAATTAGTTTGTTTGACTAAGTAAATTAGGAAATTATGTTTCTGATCCTCCAAAATGCAGGCAGCATAATCAATGTTCTGTCCAGTGTCCAGTGCCTAATTTATCTTAAATTGCCGCTCCAAAATACAAAGCAGAACCATTTCTAATTATCGGACAACGGACAGAAACCTTCATTCATCTTCAATCTCCCTAAAATTTCAAAAGGCACTTCATTTAAAACGCAATCACAAACGGAAATGAATTTGGAAAAGACATTTAATGACCACCTGCGTATTGTCCGTTAAAATCCAAGATGGCGTCATTCTCAGAACATTGCTTTTAAATAGTCTAACAATACTGTCGCCTGTTCGTCTGAGAGTCTGAGAGTCACTACGGGGTACACTTGTCCACTTCATTCATAAATTCACTCATTCTATCGTTCATTCATGTTTTTAGCTACGGTTATGAATGGAGTATCGATACTATTGTAATTCTTACTCTATTGTGCTTGCCGATAAGTTTGCGGGACAGGTATCGATTGGCTGCCAACCTTACCATACCCTCCATTCCAATCACCGTAACTTCTATCCCTTCACAAACAGGGTTAAAATTCGTGTAACTTTATGTTTAGGAATGGCCAATTATTAAATTGGTAAATATTTGAGTCTTGTTCTCGTGTAGTGTTGGTCTCATTTTTCGCTACTATTGTACATGTTTAAGTTCATTAATGGCACAAAGCGTTTTTGTTACGCTACGAATGGTTGTAACAAATGTTTTTTTCTTTAGCGAATGTGTGGTGGATTTCAAGGACATAAAGGCGTGGGCAGTTTTATGTTACTACTGGGTCTTTTTATATAGGTAAGTATCACTTTCCTCTATCGGTCAGTGAGAGGTGCTGACTAAGTTTTTACGCACTGCTTTCTTTTCATATCTTTCCTTTTCATATTTTGTTTGGTATACGTGTATTTGACATACACTCGAGCTTCCCGATTTTCCTTCATTCATTATAGAAAATACCTTTGAAAACGCTTCGTGGAAGAAATAGGATAATATAATAATACTCTATTTTTAGTATTATACTTAAATATTATTCTATTTAAAGTCTTAGGTAGCTAGTACTTACATGGAAGAGGCTTGTAACCAAGATTGAGCTGTGTTGATTGATTGAGCACTATATTATTATGGATTGACAATATTGCCCCAGTTTAACTCGAAAATTATACCAACATCACCTCAATACTAAACACTTAATGTAATGTTGCAGTAAAACTAAGATCGTCAGCAATCATAAGATATTCCAACCATAAAAATTTGGCAGAGTAAAAAAAATGCAAGGTTAGAAATGGATTGAAATGATTTTCATTTAGAATGAAACAACAGGTTTTTTAGCATTGAACTAAATCTTAACAACTTATGTTATCTTCGCTTTTTTTCATAAAATGCCCATTAATCTGTATTTCTATAATAGTAATCCCTGTACCATGTTGTGCAGTTATTTCATGTATAAATTCAAATCATTTTAAAAAATAATTTGCATGCTATTGTGAGAGCAGTGGTGGCCTAGCGGTAACAGCCGCGACTTACGAGTTGTAGGTAGGTTCGAACCTTGACAGGCGCTATACTTTGTGTAAATTATTTTATCACCACTGCACATCGTGAGGAAACCAGCATGCCCTATAACCGAAAATTCAGAGATAATATGTGACATCGACCAACTCGAACTGGGCCCGCGTGGTAGATTACAGCCCACTCCCTCTCACTGACAGGAGGTCGGTGTCCCAGCAATGGGAATGTTATAGGCTGATAATGATACAAATAAAGATATTTACAGTACTAACAGTTATTGGGTTCACTTCAAAGGTGTGATAAGGAATGATCGATCTCACGACATCTCTTCGTCAGTACGCGAAGCTTTTATGAAACATATAGGTGGGCTTGTATAAAAATATAGGTGTTTCTAGAATATATTCAATTGCACCACTAACCCAACTTCCCCAGCAACACGTACACGATATAATAAACACAAGACATGGTACGATTGATGAGCGGAGCGCGGCGGCTGTAGATAAGACGGTGATCCATCTAGCGTCCAACTTCTGCGTAATTTTACTTAGACTCGAACGACCGAGCACAGACTAGCGGGAAGTTAGTTCTTGTTCACTGTAATGGGGTTCATGTTTGGGAATAGAATTAGTTAGTGTTTTTATTTTAGGTACGTTGCAGAAGGTATACGTTATTTAATTAAATTGCATTTGAAATTTTGTTTCATTTTAATTCTGTGACCTATAGAAATCGTACCTAATTTATTTGCATTGATATTTTATTCTATTGTAATCTATTTATTCTGTTGCAGTATTGTGGAATTTTATTTTATGTAATATGGGTTTTGCTTGAATTAAATGATTTTTATTTTTATTTCTTGTACAAATTGACAGTTGTGCCCGTTTTCCGTGTGGTATTACAGAAAAAATGTCATACTTGTCAAATTCAAATTATTTTGTACAAGTAGGCCATTAGGCACTTTTTGAACTTCAATATTTACAAGAAAATAGAAATAATTTTGATTTGTCTACGTTCCTAGTGCCTCTCATTATTTATAAGTATTCATGTTATGAATAAGGTTGGCAAAAATTGCAAATTGTCGATCGACGAATAGATATTTTGCGGAAAAACGATACACCCTGGATAGCAATATTTATCTTCCCCGTTGTTGAGTGGAAGCATGAGTTTCCGATATAATTCAGAAGGTGCATCTTCTACGTTCAAAATAGCGTAGTAAAGGATGATGTAAACCTTAAAAATAAGAGTTCTATTCCACCTGTGGTTATGCAGTTTATAATTATCATTATTAGGTACTGCGGTATCATCAAATTTATCAAAACAAAAGCTAACCTATTACTCTGTTCCATTAACTTTTAACAGAAAATTAGAGAGGGGTGCAGTTTAAAAAAAAATTAGAAAGTCACTCCTATGCTACGGTAACTTTTGAGATCAAAGCGAAACATTAACGGACACGAGTCATTGGGTTACGGCAGATAGGGTAGGTGGTGTTTCTTTATTTTTATTTCAGTTTGTGTTCCTTTTTTATAACAGTCATTTTGTTTTATGGTTACATAATAATTAAGTGGTTATGTTTTTTTTGTTTCTTCCGTGGCCTGAAATTGCCACCAAGCACAGTCAGGTGGAAACTCCTTGATGAATCCAAATACTGATGTCTGACTGAAGACTAGCCATAACAACTATGAAGAAACGGTCTAGTCAGGGGATTATCTCGACTCAGCAATATTCTGATTTAGCCCACAAATTAAAGCTGATAGCAAGAGCATTTTTTTTTTCTTAAATGATAAATTACTAGAAGATAGTAATTTACTAGAAATGCCAAGAAGAAACATGTGATAGGTAGATAGAAAGAAAATAACATAAACACAAAAACAATTCATACCTAACATAAAATAAAAAGGGTACAGTACTAGTCAATAAAAAATTAAATCAGAACACAATAACAACGTCTTTTAAGTTAATAAAAGCAGCCTGGAAAGCTTTTATCGTTGTATCGACATTATTACGGGGCACGCGTATTATTAATGTAACATAATAATATACAAGGACCAACTTTATTAGACTGGGGAAAGGGTGAATGGGTACCTAAAATGTAAGTACCACTGAGAAGGAAGCCTGATCGAGTCGAATCTGTCAAATCTAATTTTGGTTGTTGTGATTGGTAATAGATCCATTCATAAAAGGGCAATGATTTTGACGGTGGAAAAGAAATAGCTCATATCAATGTGATCTATTAGTAAGTAATAAATAGGGTCCGACCGAATTTCGTTTTAGTTTTCGGTTTTATACAATTTCGGCGAAAAAAAAAAAGTGTCGGTAAATATTACTTTTAATTCATTTGGGATACGGAGAATATGTTATTCATAGTCACAACAACTTAAGCACAATAACATAGAAAATACTTGCAAACGCATTAATTTTCTATCATATAATAAAAAAATAAAAATTTAAACAGTTAAATCAAATGATTAAAAAGATCGACACTGAATTTCTCTTGCATTTGCCATAGAAAAAAATATCGAACAAAAAAAAACGTTTTTGCCGAACATGCAAATCAGGGCGAGTTTCAGTGTAGTAATAAAATATTTATGATTACCTTTTTTATTTTTTATTTATTAGGTATCTACATATGTCGCGATTTACTCAACCCGGCGAAATATCTCAAAAGCCTTAAATTAATTAAAATAAATCAAATCATTGTTTATAAAGTTTGAAGTAAACTTCATTAAAATTTAAGTTAAGTATTTTAATTACAACAATATCTCAACAAAATTAGACAACAATTTTGTATAACGGCTTACCTTTCAACTTTCACCGTTATTTTAATTTAAAAGTCACAAAACTTTAAATTGCTTTCCTATAATTTATTATAGAAGTTTTCTTGTAGTCTCAGAACAAATATATTGAAAGAAAATTAAGTTGATGCTGATTCTTTATTAAATTTGGTAATTACATTTTTAGTTTGATTCTTTAAAGAGAGTTCTTAACCTTTAATATGCCTTTTAATTATTTAATTTATTATTTTTTATAATATTAGTAAACCCGTTAATAATTACAGACACAATTAAAAATCCATTGTGTCTCGCGTGGATCCACGTTCCAAAGGTTCAAGAAAATTTAAAAATCAACCAAGTACATAATGTATGAAGTCTATATTAACTCACTTTTTAATTGATTATTTTAAAGTGGTAAATTCTATTCGAAATTAAGCAATTCAGGTGTGTCGTGAAGTCCCATTTTGGTATTTCAGAAATAATTGAAGTTGTAGACAAAATAATGTAATTTAGAATAACTCTGTGCTGAATTATACCAACCTTCTTTTATGGATTTATTCCTTTCTAATACCATACAACTAATACCACTGGTATTTGTTTGAATTCGTATTTATTTTCTATTCTAACCGGATGCAGCCGAATACCTGTATTTTACATGGCACGTCTGCCTATCTGACCTCCACAACCCAGTTACTATGTAACACTTGTTAAGTTTAGTGAATGAGATTGAAAAGACCAGAAATCTTAACAAAACATTGTAATCAAGCTTATTAAGATTTCCAAGTTGTGTTAAATGACCGTTTAAAATAACTTACGCACAATATTTTGCCTCTGATTAAAGAAATAAGTTCAATGGTAACGTATGTTTCTCACGACACTTGTGTTAAGAGCTCGTATTAATTGCAGCATAAAGCACGAACAAAGATCTCTTGCTAAGTGCCTAGTGAAGCTGACAAATCGCTGAGCATTGAGTGAATGGGTGTGGTGCAAGTGATAAGAACTGGAGCCATACCAAAGATTTAAATCCTTAGACTCGCCCTTCCGTGTCAAAAGATGGTCGCATTTCTGTTTCGTTTTGACACCTCTGACACACACAATGTCGGAGTGACTTGACTTCATAGTCATAGACGCTATTATTATTATGTGAGCTCACTCTTCTCTATGGACACTTTTTGGAGCGACTAAGTACTGCGAGGGCAAATCTGCAGATTTAAATCTTTGGGCCTACTAACGCTATCATCGTTCCGTTGTGAACAAGAGATAGTTCTATTCGCCCTATACAGCTCCATCTCACTCTGACACTGGCCAATGATGGTTTTATCCCGTCACGTGACGTGGCTTTTAGATATATTATATATTATAATAATATATTATTTGCATCCCACAATGTGAACTAAGGTCGATTGTAATAAAATATGATAAAATCGTAGGTATGTCTAACCAATGGATATTGGAAAACTTAAAATCAATCAGTGCATGCGTTTACCCGTATATTTAGTATGAAATGTAGAAATGAAATCATTTTTGATGGTTTTCTTATGTCGTTACAAGTTCCTTACTTTGGAAAATGCAATCAGCGTCAAAATTCCGATCTTTTGACATGGGCTTTCTAAGAGAGAGCCCCCCTTACCACACCTTACCTTACGTCTGCCTTACCACAATTAAGTTCATACCTTCCACCACACACCAACAATTGAAAGCTCGCCACAAAATGCAATCACAAATGCGATTCGCTATTGTACCTACAAGAGTTTTTACCAATAAATACATGAAACGCTTTTACGCTTTGTACAGCGCCGACTTTTTATATTACAGCGCTTTATGCTTCAAGTCTTTTGTGTCCTTTCTTTGATAGAGTGCTTTTTTGTTTATTTATTGGGCTTGGCCACTTAGGTGACAAAGTTTCGGTAACGTTTAAATGTTGGAATGGAATAATGAAACAATTATGTCGATCATGTTAGTAATTGAGAAGGCAAATGAAATCAAAAGCTGCTTAAGTATTTACATAGTTTTGATCGGTGATTAAGATGGAGCAGTAGAAAGGGTGTATTTAAAACTTACACAATACTAGCTGCGCCCCGCGGTTTCACCAACATAAGTCTCAATCCAGTTAGAATATCGGGATAAAAAGTATCCTATGTCCTAGCCTAGGTAATGGTCTACTCATATGCCAAATGTCATCTAAATCCGTTCAGCCGTTTGAGCGTGAAAGCGTCACTTTGCCCGACCTGGTGCCTAAGTCTACTAATTTATAAACGTCACTATGGTGTCATAATGGTTAGTTTTTGACAGATTTGCCATACAAAAACTGTCAAAAACCAACCATTATGACACCATTGTGACGTTTATAAATTAGTAGACTTAGGCCCCTGGGAATCGAACCCTGGACCTTATGCTCTGCAGTAGCGCTAGCGACCACTAGACCAACAAGGCAGTCCATCCCAATAAATTGTACCTATTTCATCGTTAGTTAATAAATTGATATTTATGTTTGAACTTCTAAAGTTCTTTAAACATCCGGGATTACAAAGTTAATCTTAAATTACAACTTATTATGACAGTTTGTGCAAGAGTTATTAATTCATTAACTTGAAAGACCTTAGCATATGACGTAAGTTCTTAATAAGTTATATTAATCGTGGTTATTTTAGTCCCTTAAGATTTAGCTTAAAATAGAATGATAATCCTCAGTATCCCTAAGTAAGACCTCGTGGCTAAGTAATAACAGCCGCACGGGTCGATCCATCAGGTTAAGCTACGCATGGGTTGCTCCGTGGATGGGTGACCATCGATACATACCGAGACTCCTCCGTGCTTCGGAAAGCACGTTATGCCGTTGGTCCCGGCTGTCATTTGTGGATCTTTGACAGTCGTTACGATTCGTCAGAAGCCCGAAAGTCTGACAACCAGTCTTACCAAGGGGTATTGTATTACCCAGTTACTGGGTTTTGGAGGTCAGATAGGCAGTCGCTCCATGTAAAACACTGGTATTCAGCTGTATCCGGTTAGACTGGAAGCCGACCCCAACATGTTTGGGAAAAGGCTAGGCAGAATGAAATGATGTCCCTAAGTAAGCACAGTAAGGCGGAAACTGACTTTTAACATTTGTTTGTAATGTAGTTATCGGGTTTTTGTAACGCGTTACAGTAGTCAGTGCAGCGAGCCGAGCCGCTCGATGTGAGTCCGGGTTCTCAACTCGACTGTCGGCTGTTTCGTGAATTTCTTTTGAATCGGAAATATGAGAAATAAAAATTTCATGGTGCTTCACTGCGTATGGTGTATCACCGTATTGTAACCAAGCTCGCCTCGAATGATACATTACCGCTTTCTGAATCAAGCCCTTTATCCAGCTGCCCAACGAGAGCCTACTCAGGTGTTGGTCGAGGCTCTTGGCTATTTAATCGGCTGTCACGACTATCGGCACAATGATCGCTGAGTCCACGTTCCACATCTCGACAACCTCGCGAGCCAAGTCGCTTTATTATTTGTATTCTTCAATATTTGTCTTGAAGATTCAATATTTCGACACAGGCTGCACCCAAAGACAACCCAAGTTCGGTGTTAATTATTATTTTTCACCATTAGACTTGCAAACGAAGCCGTTAGTATTCCCTCGACGGCGATACAGAATGTATTTTTATGATTTATTGCACAAGTTCAAGATATTAGATCTTCGCTAACATACACTTTGGGAATTATTTGATCTATTACTTTGGTCCTTTTGGGTTGAGTTTATTATAAAAATAGGTATGGGTATTTATACAGGGTGTATCAGACAGGTGCGGTCAAATTTAATGGTGTGTTAGTAGTTCAGTTTGATGGTCTGTACAACATCAGCACACAGAATTCATTAATTTTTTCTATAATTTGCACTACTTTGTTTTGTCCTTGCATCACCCTAAAGTGGACTTGTAGAAAAATGCTTAAGGCATTAAGTCCGCATTTGTACGGTTATATTCACTTTAAATAAATAAATAAAATTTTGGTCCTTTCACACAAACATCTGAATGTAGTCGTGGAGCTTTTTACATGAGATTGCGTACTGAAATTAGTTTAGAGTAGCTTTTTATCAACTCTTTTTAAAGCGTGCACGTGAAAAATTTTATTCAGCTGCTGCTGTTACACTTAGATCACCGTGAAAAACTTTAATTTAATAAAAACTAAATTAATTCTCTGTTTAGAACACTGTATAAATGTCGCATTAGCTACGAGTATCATTAGCACTAGGGTGTCCACACGTGTTTGTAAATAAATACAAACGAAAGGGTGACAATGCTGTGTTGTAAAATATCAATTAGTCTCGCTTTGACTTAGGGATTGTCCTGGCAACTGAGTGGTGTTGATAGGTGCCTGTTTGCTTTGTAGTTAAGGATTTTAAGGTCTCTTGAAAAGGTTGATTAGGGCTGTATCGTTTGATTGGAGATCAAAGCGATATTAAGTGTGTCAGAATTGTGTGTGTATTTGTTACTATAGGATAAGATTTTATTTACTTTGTCTGAATTATTTACCCTTAAATCAGCGTTTGCTTTCTCTGTGTCCTCAAGTCCTCAAAAGAAATACCATTTCCTGACTTTTTATTTTTACTGAATGCGACTAGATATTTTTTTTTTGTTAAAGCGTAAAAAAATACACTTTCAAATTTTATGGTTTCTATGGTCTTGGTTTTCTCTTTATAGACAGTCAAGTACCTTTTACGATATACCCGCAGTAAGAGTACCACCGTTCTTTGATTATGTTTGCTGTCAAAGTCTACTAACGAACTACCAATCAAACACTGCACGTCAGCATTATTATTACTTGAAAGTCCCAAAACGTATGGTAATCAAATGCCATATCAAATCACCACCATACGTAGGGGCTATAATGAAATAGCTGATGTTCCACGCCAAAACACGATTAGTTTCGCACACTCGTCCCTGTTATTGCTTTGTCATTGTTGGGGGCTAAGGGGACCAGTTTTATTAGTTTTGGGAATGTCCGTAAAGGAGTTGTTGTGTGGTCATTGGAGTGAAGCTGCTAAGTTTTTTTTTCGCCTTTTAGTAGTCGTAGCACTTGGACATTTTATTTAATCAAGTGGATTAGAGTTTATTTTGTGGTATAAGTTTTTTTATTTCTTGTGGCCTTACTTAATACTTATCCAGTCTGTATATTTTTGGACATTGTTAGAGGAAAAAGCTGTGAAAATGTTTGGCAACTAAGTTAAATAAGGTTAGGTTAGTTACGTCGGGAAAAGTGTTATTGCGTTTTTCCATCAGGAAATTTTCAGAAAAAGACCGGAGTCTGGATTAGTGCCAAGTTGATGGTAATAGGCTCGCCCCCTATTACATGGGACTTAAACATAATTGGCGAAATGTGGATGTTCTTGTAGGTACACCACTGTCTAACCCTTCGGGGATTACAGGCGTGATGTTATGTTAAGTTCGTCCAATCGTTTTGGTTGCCGATTGATTGGCCCACGTTAAACGGAAAACAGTTACCTAATCTATCTATCTCTTTTTTCGTCAAGGTCTCATCAGTCACCTTGCGTCAAACTCATCCATTTCCCTTCAACATTGATCTTCGAGTCGCGATCACCTTGATTGATGACCTCTTTAACTTGACTTATTATCCTTAACTTTGTGATCCATAAGATGTAGTTACGAAAATTTTATCTACATAAGAAGGTAGATAAGGTGAGAGTCAAAATATAGTTTAGATATAAATTGAAAATCATTCTTTGTCTATCTTACATATTTATTCTCACATAGAAAATTCTTAAAGTTTTTCTATCTTGTTCTAACTACTATGTTTTGTCTCTACATCACCCTTAGACAGAGGCAGAAAATGCTAAAGGCATTAAGTCCGCCTTTGTACGGTTATTTTTACATGTCTGCAAAAAGTTTTAATAAATAAATAAAATTCTGGTCCTTCGACAGATAAAATCTAAAAGCATTCATGAAAAAAAAACGAAGATTAAATTAATTGCAAAAACTGTATCCGAATAGATACATAAACTGACCATTGACGGGTTTGTATTCGAATACAAATAACTGAAGGGTTAACTGAACAGTCCCTTCCGGTCCTTTGGTCCGATTGTATTGGTTTTATAAGTTTTGAATGCTGTGTGACGGAAGCATTGAAAGGGTTGACTTCGATCGTGTTGTGGTTGTATTGTGAAAATGATTTCGGCATGCGGCATGGTAACGGTTGTGAATAGGATTTTTAGTTCTTGTGATAATATATTGATTATTGATCGTGTTTGTGAATGGGAGTGTTAAGATGATCCCATTTTTGGGATAGATTCAGTCTTTTTTTTTTTAAGAGCTCTTGGTTATGTAATAACAGCCGCAGTGTTCGAACCCTCAGGTTAAGCTACGTTTGCCAGGGTTAGTCCGTGGATGGGTGACCATCTTTAAATATCGAGACTCTTCCGTGCCCGGCTGTCATCAGTGGATCATTGACAGTCGTTACGTGTCATCAGAAGCCCGAAAGTCTTACCAAGGGGTCTCGTATTATCCAGTTAATGGGTTATGGAGGTCAGACAGTCATTTGCTCCATGTAAAATACTGGTATTCAGCTGCATCCGATTAGACTGGAAGCCAATACCAACATTGTTGGGAAAAGGCTGGGCAGATTGATTTTGAAACAAGAGTTAATTGAGAACTTCACAATAAATAGTTTGTACCTACGTAGTTATCAGTTCCGTTGGGAACAAACTTTATTGTTACCCACATCAATGTCATCATCATCATGCTGACTGCTGAGTGTAGATCTTCACCCTTTCGTGCCATCCTTCCCTGGTCCATCCAGGTCTTCTCTGTAGGTCGTCCACCCACCTGGCTATTGATTTGCCAACGCCCCTTCTACCGTTTCTTGGTTTCAACCATTCCGTTAGGGCTCTGCCCCACCTGCCGTCACCACATCTAGCCAAGTGTTAATGTTCGTCTCCATACATGTCAAAATTATTTTTAAAAAAATGTCTAAATCAGTTAGTAATAATATTCCTATAAGCCATGAACCCGTAACGATTAAAATGCTCATAGCAGCATAATATTTTAATTTACCAACAATTTCACCAAAATTACAAAGTAATTCAACCATAACCTCAAAACACATCCTAAAGTTCTAATCAAATATCCCTTGCTTAAATATTTAAACAAACGTTGGGAAAAAGCAATAGCCTGTTAAATTTCCCTATTAATTTTAAATATGGCGGCAAATTGAACTTGAACGCACTTCCGGTCGATCGACTCGGAGCCGCGTGCCGGACACATTTGACGTCACTTCCTGTATTTTATAACAGGAAATCGGAATAACGTTAGTATTAAATGGTGTTATTTGATGATAGTGCGAATAAATGGGAGAATTTTGTGAGGGTTTGAATGTTATCTAATCGATTTGAGAGATACCGTTCAAATTCGTTGCATATGGTACCATTCCCTAGCCGACTGCAGGCGGCAGCAGCAGGTGACTGGTTTCTATGAATTTCTATGAAATACCTTCCTAGCAACACGTCGGGATCATACCGCAGCATCATCATCAGCAGCAGGGGACGCGGCGACTGCTACCGCCTGCGGTCGGATTCGGAATGGTACCTTACATTCAAAGTTTTGTTATATGCATCAGTACATATTTTAAAACATTCGAAATAAACTTCGAGCTGCCAGTGCGAACCGTAAAAAGTGTAAAGTGACATAAATTGAATGCCGTACATCTCGCGTCGCCGCGTCCCCTGCTGCTGCCGCCTGCGGTCGGCTTCTGAATGGTACCTTACATTCAAAGTTTTGTTATATGCATAAGTACATATTTTAAAACATTCGAAATAAACTACGAGCTGTCGTTGCGAACCGTAAAAAGTGTAAAGTGACATAAATTGAATGCCGTACCTACATCTCGAGCGAGGTATTTGTAGAATACGAATAAAGAATTCAATTGACTACAAGTACTTTATTTGCCAACTTTACAACAGTTTATTTATTACCTACACATTTGAGAGCATTAGCTACAATCGTCGGCACTAACACAAGGCATACCAAAGAAATATACCATCCATTACTGCCATTACAGTATTCACTACTTTAGCTACAATTTTTTTGCAACTACAAATCGATCTTCATTCATATATAGAGTATATGAAATACTATTACAATTTTGGTCCTTAGATACGGTCACTTGACAAAATTCCATTCATGTTTCTTGTAAGTGTGATAATACATTAGCCCATTCATTCCAGCTCCGAATGTGTTCTATTTAATATTGTGCTGCGTTATTCGGGTGTAAAATGTCACCGTGTTTAGGTAGCGGTATCTTTGAGTCGTGTGCGCGGGTCTTTGTCAAGATGTGTGAAGGTTGTGGGGGTTGAAAGACAGCGGGTAGATGAGAGTGGGCGGGAGCGGGTTGATATAAAATTTGTATTTTTGTATATAATATAGAATAAATAAAATAAAAAAAGAGGCCGGTACCTACATATTTCGGGAAAGGTTAAACAGATGATAATGATGATGTAAGAAAGAAAATATTATTATTTTAATTAAGTAGTAAATACTTAACAGATTTATAGTACGTGTAACTCTAGAAGTGGACGTTTATTTAGCTAACCCAAAATAGCCAAAAAATTAGGCATTTTTTTGTAATTTCTTTCGCAAAGATGACTGAGGTGAGATTATCAAATTACTTACACATTACAGCCACGCCGTTTCAACTAAGACCCTCGACGCTATTATTTTTGAAATTGATAAAATATCTAAATTTGATCAAAACTAAAGTGGTTAAGAGAGGTTTAATAGCCTTTTAGGAAAATTGATCCAGATACTAAGCGAAATAGATTAGGACTTTCATTAGTAACTAAGAAGTGAATGACACCTGAAGCACTTCAGATCCAAGTACTTTACGACAGCTCTAAAACTTTACATTCAATATAAAATTTATAAACTCAACCATTTTAATTATTATCGTTATTTTCATACCTCGGAAATTATTCCAAAAGTTATTTCCCATTATAACTGACTATTATTATAACCTTGAAAACATTTATCTGTAACACCGTTCCCTTTTCTTAACAAAGATGAAATTTAATAAAAGCTGCCTAAAACTCTTTATCAGTTTGTAAAAATTATAAATTCAATTTAAACTTTTCTTGGTTTCGTGGGCTGAGGTGTCGGGTTTCTAAGGGTTCAGGGACTTACGGGGCACCGCCCTCTCTAATTGATTGCATAACTGCCGCCTATAATTCCTATTCATTCGTTCTTTCATTCAGACTCCGTTCATTCATGCAATCATTTGACATCGGCGACAAATCGGCTCCAAAGATACCATTGTTGCTTTCAACCAAGTTTGGATTGCGTGTTACGTTTTGAATTGTATTGATTTTAGATCTTATTACTTCGGGATAAGAATCCTTTACGATATCATTGATGGAGAATGCGTCTGGTTAGTAAAGTCTAAAAAATGCATTGATTTTTCACCATAGAAATAAAAGTCATATTCCCTTGCCTTATCAAAAGAATTGACACCAAGTTATCGTATTATAGTTATAATGTATTATAGAAAAGAATTTCACGCATGCCTCTGCCTTTTTTTCAGCGAATTCAGACGTATTGTCGCCATTATAGAATGCTGAGTGCTACTTGTGATTCTTATGAATAGAATAAAAATTAGTTATGGTGAACGATTATCAATGAATTTTGTGATTTTTATTTGGGCATTTAGCGTTGATATGTCGTGTATGACCTTTTGGGCAGCTGTTGGATAAAAGGTGGTGTTCAGCCGTTTGAGATGACACGGGACAAGGAATAAGGAAAATATACGGTCCAATGAACGTTTTGGAAGATGAATGATAATTTAAACGGGAAATGAATAAATTCAAATAATGATAACAATGATTTCAGACAAGTTAACACTGAAAATATTTCTCATTTTTAGTACTTACATCCAAAGTAAAATTTAGTCTTTTTTTAACTCCTCGAGGAGCTCGACGCTAAGTAATAACAGCCGCACGGGTCGATCCATCAGGTTAAGCTACGCTTGCCGGTGTTGGTCCGTGGATAGGTGACCATCATTACATACCGAGACTCCTCCGTACCTCAGAAAGCACGTTAAGCCGTTGGTCCCGGCTGTCATTTGTGGATCTTTGACAGCCGTTACGAGTCGTCAGAAGTCTGACAACCAGTCTTACGAAGGGTAACGTATTGCCCAGTTACTGGGTTGTGGAGGTCAGATAGGCAGTCGCTCCATGTAAAATACTGGTATTTAGCTGCATCCGATTCGACTGGAAGCCCCAACCCCAATATAGTTGGGAAAAGGCTAGGTAGATTGATTTTTTATCTTTTTTCAACTCTAAGGTTTTCTAAAAATAATACAATATTGTTGATTAATGCATAGTTGATTTGTTTTACAAGCTATTCTCACACACGTGTCGTATATTAATTTGATCATAAATGGTACATAAACGAAATACTCCGAAACCGCTCAAATTACTCAAGTTTTTTCAACGCATAAAGTCTTGAAGTACATACAGCTGAAAGAGGAAACTTGATAAGAATTTTCATACTTTTCCGCACTCATAGAAGTTTGGCGAATAAATTAGAACTTTATCCTCGTAATATTATATACCGTGTAATATTCATACTTATGGAAGTTTTACATCTGGAACACTTGGATTCTCTTGTTTTTTTAAGACGTAGGAAACGGAGAAGTTTGATATCAGGATTTATTTATAGAGGTACACCAACAGGATAATGAAGTCCGGAAAGTTAAAACTCTACATATGGACTAAGGTTTTCTAATTTACGTTCCACATACTGGTAATAGTCCCGGCTGATGGAAATTATGTTGTCGGTACCGAAATTAAATGAATTTGAAGATTCAGGTAATGGCTATTGTTATAGCGTTTGGTGCTAAAGCTGCGAGTAATTAAAGAAATATTCAGTTTGATAAGGCATTTAGTAACTAATCGTGAGTCCCAACATGATTGATTTTGTAAACCTATTGCAACATCACCAAAAATTAATACCATAACCATAGCATTCGATCCCATTCATCTGACGATATAGCATCAATAATTCACAATTTATCAACAATAAATAGCGTAATATGTCCACAATACGTCCCTTACAAAAATCCGGCGCGGCTCGGCTCGTGCAAAAACATCTGTCGCCTTCACCGTCGACTACCATTTGACGGGTCATTAAATATCTTCCACGCTTTCCACTTATTATCCATTTTTATATCATTTCTATAATAAATTTTATGCCAAATAAAATTCTGAGCCACGCCTCCTTCTAATAAATTATTCGAAGAAGACAAATCTGGAGTTGTATAGTCATTTTTTTCTCTTTTCTATTGAATGGTTCCCAGTTTGCGTAAAATTGTCGATAATGCATTGAAGGGCTTTCAGAGATTTTGTGGTGGATATATGTTTTTTATTCATGTTTCGTGGTTAGGGTGGGCATAGTTTTAATAGGATGTCCTCGTAATGTAAGTGCGGTGATGTGTGACATTGAGTGTTTGGCCACTCAAAATAATTGATAGGTTTGCTGTGTTTTTGTTATTTCTGAATTAAAGGATAAGTTGTTATTTTGGAAAGTTTATAGTTGTGTTTTTGAGTGTTGTTATTGAGTTATTACAGTTTACTAGCATTAGGGCTGTTACTTTGTTACAAGCTTGGCTATGGTTCGAAGTTTTTAAGTGTGAATGCTGAGTGAGGTGATGCGAAAGTGAGACACTAGAACAATATGCTATGTATTTTCTGGTATACAATAAAGTACCTTTAAATAAATAAATAAAACTGTAAAACCTACACAGGCATGCGTATCTGTACTTATCATGATGACTGTATAATATAATTTTCCTCTTATAACACATGTTTTTGCTGATTCCAATCAAACAAATCAACGGATTGGTCTAAAATGGTTTCCTCCCAAAAGCCATCGCCTATAATTTAATAACAAATGTATAATACCTACAATTAACAGACATTTATCTCAGAGGCCATCACTCCCTCCAGCGTGGCCTAACGAGGGCCTTGTGCCAGCCACGTGGCTTTTGTCTGGCCAGGATTACACCTAATTACTACGTCAGCTTGTTTACAATAACATAATATTATTATTTGAGTGTAAACAGATCAGGATGGAATAAAGATATTGGATTTGAGCTATGTTTGGTGTTGACAGTGTTTATTTTGGAAATTATAGATACAATATTGATGGCTTCTTATTTAACGATTATTTACTAGCTTTAATTTAGATACAAAATAAAACAGACATTATCATTATTTGTTTATCAAAATCAAAAGTCATTTATTCAAACTAGGCTGAGAATAAGCACTTCCAGAACGTCAACATTACATAAGACTGTCCCCCAAAACGCCGAAAGTTTATAGTGATGATTTGCATGGCTGTCTAGAAAGCTGTAGAGTGTATCTACATTCATAGATTAAATATGTTGTTCGAAATATCGGACTTTGCATAAAAAACCGTGCACCCAATATAACCTTAAAGTCAAGGTAAAACGCGCTCCCGCTCGGCGTGGCAACACGTCGTGTTCGGGTTCGTGACAAGTGAATCGTCATCCTGAGGATGCCTCGCTGAGAGGTGAAACACGTGTCATTTCTTACAGGGTTTTTATGACTCTTTAGGAATAGTTAAGCGGAATAGGTTACTAAATATATCTACGTCTATTGTAGTCAAGTCAAAGTCACATCATTTATTTAAAATAGGCACATAAATAAGACATTTTTGAAAGATACAATAAAAAAATAAATGTGATTCTAGTCGCCCCTTCCAGGAGAGATACAAAGGCTAGCTTAAACTTCAACCTAACCAGAAGATGATAAATTCATTAATGAGCTAGATAAGCCAGTTAATAGGGTTGATGAAACACCACTGCCGCTTAGAATGTTACTTTCTGTATAGCCGACAAAGGACTCTGTGACAAGTTTTATAATTCAAGTAACTCATTAATACAATTACCTCTTGAGCATTAATATGTTTTTACAATACAAATAATGATTTTAATGAAATAAACTTAAGTATCCAATTATAAAAGCGAACTTTTTTCTCTAACCACAATGACATACAATTATTTGTATTTATACACCCTTTGTAGTTTATAAGCTTTTTATACTATTCAAGTATATATGTTTTATATGAATCTCTTGTATTGTTGCAATTTTATTATTTACAGGACTAAAGTGACTCTTATTACGATTACTTTATGATGCAATTTCGTTTGCGACTTTTTCTGGATATTAATCTTTTCATAATCTGAATGTGCAAACCCTATTGCAAATGTAAATTGTCGTAGCATTAGTATCTTTATTATTGTGAAAATAAAGCATATTATTACGAAATATCAACCCAATTTCTGCCCTTTTACTCTTGGGCAATTTAGCCGTGTAGTGTTCGGGAATTGAAATTGAAATTATCGTTACCAAATCATAATTCTATTCGATTTTGGACTTTATATTACTTAGCAATAAAGTTGTTCAAGTATATCAGCAACTGCATTTGATTGTTTATCATAAAACGACCATTTTGACGTGTTGTGACGAATGCAGCCAGTTGGTGTGTTTGAATTAAACATTTAATTTGTTTCCTTTATTCTGTTTGGGATTTATTAAGTGGCAATGTACTGTGACAATAGTCATGATTCGATTTGCTGACGTCATTATTGTAATGAACGGCTGGAGTGTTGAGGGTAGAACATATTGCGTTGATGAGGATTGCATAGAATTGGTGCGACTTCATGCTTCTAAGTTTTAGGATTATTAGCATATTCTATCGCTTAGAGATATTCATTCATGTATTATTATGAAGTATTTTATATTATACACTGAATGACTATCAGTTTTTGGTGCAAAAAATGTTGGTTCTTCTGTCCTTTAAAATAATACATACTAAACTATAATAATTGTAGGTAGGTACTTGTGATTTTATTATTGGTAAGTTTACAAGTATAAGTACCTTAATAATTCTAAGAGGTAACTTTAGGCTTTAGGTTATATTGATATGAAAATATAGGTAGGTAACAAACAAACTAAATACTGCACACTCACAATCAAGGCTCATGCAGACTGGTTCGATATCGCGGGTGCGACAAGGGTTAAATGAAAAGAAGATATACCTATTAATTAATTTTATTTGCTTTTCGATTTATGGAATAAGCAGGATAAAACGAAACAGTTTAACAGTAAGCAGTAAACAATCATGTAGCTACAGAATCTACAGATTGTGTTGAATATTGTGCGTGGGATCCTCAATCCTAACGCTTGATTAGTACTGGCGCGGACAACGTAAATTCTACCCACTGTCAAGATTACGATGGTCTAGGATGTTAAGTTTTTGGTGATGTGGTATTTCTGTTTATTTGCTTTTTTTTCAAATAGGGTGATGATTAGGAATCATGATAAAAATAAAAAGAGATAAATTGAAATTGTAAATGCATTATTAATTAAGGCATCACAATTTACACGCGTAACGTCTAATTAATCTTCACTGTTATAGTGGCAGTAAGTTCTTATTACAATAATGAAGGATTAAGACTTAGACAACCAAGACTTTATCATATATTTTTTCTATAGTGTTTGGTAGTAACACTACATTTTTTTTTAAGGATTTCGTTAACATTGTTAATTTCTAGGTTGCGATCAAAAATGGCGTTCTATGGTCGTTCTATCCCTATACTTTTATTACATCTACGAATTCAATAAAATATTTTCCAATAGAGTCACATCACCATCATTCTCTTGCCCATATCCCAATGTATTAGTGGTCGGCGGAACATTCTTTTTCTTCCATACTCATTAGTCGTCATCTCAGTAGTCCCCCCTTTCTAGCCATATCATCTTTCGCACAGCTCATCCATCGATTCTTTGGTCTTCCCCGACTCATAAAGCCATCAACATTTATACTTAAAACTCTCCTCACGACATTTTCCCCATTCCTCCGCATTACATGCCCATATCATCACAAAGATTCGCTCACAACTTTTCGGTGACTAGTATCACTTTCAGATTTCGACATAAACATCTATTCATTCTTTAGTCCATCCATTGAAGTAACACCACACACCCCTCTTAGCATTCTCATCTCAACTGCATCCAATAGCCTTTCATTTTTTTCTATTCTCCAATAGAAAACTAACTACCTCCTCCAAATCTTTCAAGCTTCCGCACGTAGAACCTAAGTGTTATTTGCACCAGTTTTAGTGGCTCCCCATTAGGTGCCGCGTTGTTTGGTGCTCTCTGCCTGGCTCCCTGGAATTTATTACCGAACCCTATTGTCTTGTCTACTTGATTAACTAGTTGATTAACTTTACAAGTGCTTCTATATATTTGCTGGGGAGCAAAAGAACAAAGAATTAGGAAAAATTACCTCAACACGCGAAATATGGATGCTGTATAATACAGCTTTGTCTCATTAACACGTTGAACGCTGAGCCTAACTACGCTACCTTTTCCCGTGGGCCGTAGCAGACAACGTGTGTTTGCCAAGTAGTATGGCCACACACACAAGAAGTATGCCCACAGGCCATGGCAGCCACCGGTGACCGTGTTTACGGCCTGAGTTCAAATGTCTACAGCGGTCACTAAATTGAACAAAAGGTTCACAAAGAATTAAACATCATCATCTTTATTGGTCTTTCTTTATTTTCCTTGTGATTAGTGACTAATCTGGCGTTTTTATGCTAGAAATATCTCTCTGGCATACGTTTCCTCACGATGTTTTCCTTCACTGTTTTTTTTAAATATATTTTAATTTAGAAGAGTGGCCGTGGAGTTTCTTGCCCGTTCTCCCCTACATAGTACGCTTTGGAATGGGCAACTAGCTTCATCTTTCTGACCGACCTCTTGACAATTGAAAAGTGGCAGTACCTAATTGGTTTATTTGAAATAAATCCTTTGAGTTTGAGAAACAAGTGATAATTATACAATATGCACATGCATCCAAAGAGTCAGATGCGTGCCTTGGGTTCGGACTCGAGACCAATGACTTGGCAGTCTGACGGTCACACCA
The DNA here is from genome assembly GCA_914767815.1 of Eupsilia transversa. NCBI lineage: Eukaryota > Metazoa > Arthropoda > Insecta > Lepidoptera > Noctuidae > Eupsilia > Eupsilia transversa. Next base: position 15,099,499 of record OU611882.1, read on the forward strand.
CTAGGCTATCACTCGTGACCATCGTTATCGATGAATCGCGTGTTTTCTAACAATAAAACATTTGAAAATGTACAGCTACACTCATCCTCACTTGATACAGACAAAACAAATCGATGTCTTATAAGGTTTATAAAGAAGAAAATCATATTTTTAATACGTGACGTGCACGCGATACACCTATCTATTATGTTATGGCTGGACTTTTTGCGTTTTTTATATCAAGACTTTTATCCTAACTAATACATGCGTAAGTTAGTTTCTTTGTTTGTTTGTTACGCTTTATCGCTAAAACGGGTTAACAGATTTGATTTTTTTGCATCCCGATATTCAAACGGAATCGAGACTTATGCGGGTAAAACCGGAGGGCGCAACTAGTTATACCTACTTTAAACTGAATAATAAAGCTGTAGAGTTTGTTTGTATTAACGCGATAATCTCTAGAACTACCAGTCGATATTGCAAAAATATTTTTGCATTTGATAGCCCAATTTTTCTTCTTTCTTTCTCCGATGCGATGCGAGCGTATTGAACACGCAGTGCGTACGCGTCTATCGTCCTCGGGAAGGAGGGTACTGAGGCCTTAGTGTAAGTTTGCAAGTGAGTAAAGGTAACTATCGCGTTTGCGTTAAAATTTGACTGATAGATCATAATGCTAAGAATATAAAGATGAGAACAAAAATCTTAACGCAAACGTGATAGTTACGTTTACTCATTTGCAAACTTACACTAAGGCCTCTGAACGCGCTCGACGTGTTTCGAGCTCGTCACTAAAGATTCATCAGAGTCGTCGCGCACCTTGCCGTTGGTCTACCAAAGCTCCTTCTACAGTCATTTGCTTTTTATATACAGTGTACTATTAACCAGTTTTTATATAGATACATCCTCTCACAAAGTAGAATACATACTTATCACAAAAAAAAACAGCCACAGTTGTCCTTTTCTTTGACTCGTGTCGCCCACCTGGCTTCGCCCGTGGCCATTTATAAAACTAAATTAACCTTACAGGACCACGCCTCTTGGAACCAAATGAAAGAAACACGTGCATTTGAAATATTTCATATTAACGCCTCTTAAGCCTCGATAACTCATTTCCTTAAACTTTAAGGGAATGAGTTATCGATGTAGTCTATTGTGAAAAACTAGCTTTAACTAGTTTTTTTTTTAAATTCATATTCTATACCTCTTTAGGTCATGAGCTATCCGAATATCATAAAATATTTGGCCTAGGACTTAAGGGGAGGCGTGAAAATTGATATAGTAAGTATAATAATCATAATAATCAACTATTTTTTATATTTTTAAATGTTTTTATAATTTTTATATTCTAATATTTAAAAATGTAAAATATATGTATTTAATGGAATAAAGGAAATAATAATCATAATCATAAATCTTTATTTATCTCAACATCATAATATATTACAGGCACTGGATAATAAAATGCCCAATCTTAAATAGATAAAGGTGTCGGAGATAGGAGGGTCCTGATTTAAAGATCACCCGGCTCTCTTAGATATAACATGTTAATTTACAAAACGCTTACCGTTTTGTAAATTAACATGTTATGTCAAGAAATTATATAATAAAATGTAGAGGCGAAAATACAGCAATAAATGAAAACACTAACAATATTAATGCATAGGAGTATTTAGGAACTATCCAATAAATACTAACATTGAAAATAAAAAAGTGTTTTTTTTCTAACAAACTTAATACTTAGTAGTTACGAGCGGACTATGGGTTTTGTCAATCTTTGACTAGCTATAGTGACTAAACTATTGGAGATCTTTGATTGTATTTTCGTATGCAGACGGGAACGTCATTAGATAATACGCAGTTTAATTTCTTGTTGTTGTGTCGTCTCCACCTTGTATATAAAAATAGCATATTTGTATTTAAAAATAGCAACATTTTCCCAAAAACAAAAGACATTCATAACGTAAACACACGCCATAAAAATAGATTACATCTTCCACCCTCTCGGATCAAAATGCTTTATTATAGCCCATATTACATGGCAGTAAAAATATTTAACAAATTACCGGAACAAATTAAAGAAGAACCAAAATTCAATATATTTAAAAGAAGATTGAAGGAATATCTAACACAAAAATGCTTTTACTCGGTCGCAGAATACTTAGAATAAAATATTTGGTAAATATTATAGATAGATAATTACTTACAGTTATTGAAATGATGCTTACACAAAAAGAACACATACATACACTTACACATATCATAAAATATAATTATTAAAATATAAAATGAATACAAATTAATTAATGTAATAATATAATCATTAATAAAGTAAATAAATAATGTCATAACCTCATGATACTAATTAGAATAACGACATAAACCAAATGCTAGTAATATTATCGATAATAATTATATTTGTTTAACAAACTTGAAATCCAGTGTCTCACTGGATGCTTGTTTTATCCAATCTTTTGCGTTGCCGTAACCTAACCGGGTTTCATGTTGGATCTTACTTAAACTTATGTAACAGCTGGTGTACACATGAATGCAATAAAGAATTTGAGTTTGAGTTTGAGTTTATATGTCTTTGAGTTTATGTCTTAAATCGCAATAAGGTAAAACCAGAACCCACAAAATCAAAAGCTTTTTTATTACATAATATTGTTATAGATATTATTTAATTTTTTATATTTATATTTGTAACGTAGGAAAATTGCGGATTATATTGCCTGATAGTTTGAAAGCATTTACCAATATGTAATTTACAAAATTCAGAACATATAAGTATAATTTTAAAAACACACAACCAATGAAAAACATGTTAAACATAAAATTGAAAGAAAATGAATGAAATTACAACATTATTTTCAGCAACTTACCGGAATTAGAGTTACGTATAAAATAAATTACCTACCCTTTCATCTTTGTTTAAACGTTATCTAAATTAACACAATTAGGGAAAGCTTGAAGTAGTCCTAAACCTAATCAAAATTGGGTTACAAATTCAAGGCTCTTAATGAATACAAAGTAAATTGGCTAAATTAGTATGGATTAGCTTGCCTTGGTGATTGTAGGGAACTTTAGCTAGGTACCTATTTAATTTTTTAATTTATGGATTGCCAACATAGGGTCAATAAAAAAAGTGTTTTAATACGATATACAGCGTTTATCAGAAATGTGTGATCATATTTAAGGGTGGTATAGACCATCAAACTGAACAACTTTCTCTATGGGGTCAACATCGTAGTCGTGAAAAAAATATCTGCTGTTCCATACATTTGGATCGATTAGGTATTCAAGTTTTGTATGATTCAATATCCAAGATTATTTATTTGTGGAAATATGAGTACACATACAGAGCATGCAAGTTATTAAATTACAATATAGTTTAAGATCAGTCATGTTTGGCCTTAATGGCGTAAAAATATTTAAATTTCAGTAATAAAAGTTATTGGATAAGTATTACATTACATAAGAAAAAAAAAACAATTTTGAAAACAAATAAATTCAATATACATGGTCATATTATGTAATGATTATTAAATGTCAATTAAAATTATCATAATTGCAACAATATGTTGCTATTATGTAGAATAAGTCAAAGATGTATTGATAATATTGGTTGCTACACGGCATTAGAAATTCTAGAATACCTACTGTATCGGACAGCTTGTTATTTTTTCGCGATTACGATGCCTGGTCCCTTGTGGAAAGTTGTTAATTTAATTTTATTGTGACTGGTTGCGTCGTGTAGGTATACCGAAATACTATTGTACTGTGACATTTGGGCCACTCATTGGTGATTTGTGTTTGTAATTAGGGTCGGCTTCCAGTATAACCGGATGCAGTAGAATACTGGTATTTTACATGGAATGACTGCCAATCTTACCTCCACAATCCAGTTACTAGTTGTCAGACAGAACAAAACTATTACTAGATACTTATACTTACTAATTATTCAATTATTCAATATAACTTTCGAAAATACATACTCTTTGTAACCCAGATACCTACGTAAGTATGAAGAGTCGTTGCAATAGTACCAAAATGTGTGGCAATGCTGGTCAAAGCTTCTAATTTTGTTTGCGAAATTGCCGCCGCGGATGCTCCCTTCGCGGAACAGCTCTTCAATGCGGGCTATAGCTGTCCTAATTTCGTTAAGAGCTGCAGTAGTATTTACAGAAGTAATAAAATATACCTTGTTATAGTTAAAACCAGTTTTTTTTGTAATCTATAGAGTCAGACCGAATTTTATTTTCAGTCCAAAAAACTAAATATTGTCAGCCGTAACTGAAAAATAAGTGGGAAACAAATGCTTTCTATAATAAAAGTACAAAGTGTGATATAAGTTTGAATGGTTAAATATAGTGATAAAAAGACTGACTGCGCATTTCTTTAACTTTTACCAAAGACAAACCTGTCTCAAAGCAAAAACAAAAGTTTTTACGTTTTCGATTTTTTGCCTAAAATGCAAATCAGGCCGAGTTCCGTTCTCGTTTTCGGCATAAAAACAAAACCATTTTCGGTCAGACTCTAGTAATCTAATGACTGCCTGCCAGTTTTAGGATGAATAACACCCGGTTCCTGGGAAGAGAATATAATTATCGACGTGCCAAAATTATACGGCATAATTAAATCGATTGATCCGATTTGCTGTTGATAATTCAGTCAATCAATCACAGCAGTTTACGAGCACTTGAATTTTTTTTAGCAAGTTTTTATGTTGATTTTCGTCACAGAAACGCGTTACACATAAAATAACATTACGCCTGTTTTTCCTGGGTTAGGCAGAGGTGACCTAATACACCCATAGTTCGCCAGTTATGTTTAAAACCCATGAAATAGGGGGCGAGTCTATTGCTTTCGACCGGGCTGTTACTGAGAAATTCCTAATGGAAAAACCATCTTTACATATCGAGATTCCTCCATGCCGCGTAAAGCACGTTAAGCCTTTGGTCCCGGCTGTCATTCGTAGATCTTTGACAGTTGTTACGGATCGTCAGAAGCCCAAAAGTCTGGCAACCAGTCTTCCCAAGGAGTATCTATCGTATTTCCCAGTTACTGGGTTGTGGAGGTCAGATAGGTAGTCGTTCCATGTAAATGCCAAGACATTGTATGAATGGTATGAACAAACCAATACAAATCAAATCATATGTTTATGAGTGTTATGTAATTTTAAAACATTGAAAACTAAAACAATTATTTATTTAGTTACTTCAAGAGTAAATTTTAACTACATATCAATTTAAAAGCACATTGTCTTTTTACTAGATTATTTTGTGAAAAATTGTTTCATCAAGCCACAAATCCCTGCAGGGTCTGCACCAACACGTTCTGACTAGCCACGATGAGCTGCTCAAGATTAAGTCCATCAGTGGTTAGTTAGTAGTAGCGTCAGCATAAGAAGTTATCACTGAAACTTAATATCAGCTCAGCCCGTACCTTCAATATTTTCAGATGGTTAGAGGAGCTCGTGGCTAAGTAATAACAGCCGCACGGGTCGATCCATCAGGTTAAGCTATGCTTGCCGGGGTTGAGTGAACATCTTTACATATCGAGACTCCTCCGTGCCTCGGAAATCACGTTAAGCCGTTGGTCCCGGCTGTCATTCGTGGATCTTTGACAGTCGTCAGAAGCCCGAAAGTCTAACAACCAGACTAACTAAGGGTTTCGTATTACCCATTTACTCGGTTACTGTTTTGTGGAGGTCAGATAGGCAGCCGCTCCATGTAAAGTACTGGTATTCAGCTGCATCCGGTTAGACTGGAAGCCGACCCCAACAAAGTTGGGAAAAGTCTAGACAGATTGATTTTGTTTAAGTTCAGGGTCTGTCAAGGTGACAACTGTTATTAAAACACCACATTTTTTGGCGCTCCAATTCGTTGAATGGGGGGCGCTGTTGGTAAACATTTGTGCAACTGTTTTGTAAAATGACACTAAAATGTATCAAAAAAGCAAGATGGCGTCATTAGTTCCGATTTTGCCCGCGCGCCAAAAGAAACCTGTAGCGCTATTAGTGGCACCGCACATGCTACACCGTTGACACTTCACTTTTTCTCAATAAGAGAGTGTATCATTTTTACAAACTGAAAAGAATGAATAGCAGTCATGAGCATAAATATGTATATTGGTATAATTTGATTTCATGATTCATCCACATTAATTATAATATGACGGCAAATATATGTATACGATAATAATTTATGGAAGGCATATAGCACAAATATGTGACATCGCAGGAACACCAAAACTATCTAGCGAGACATGCGACGCCTAAATATAGGATGCCACATCATCGGCCTCAAAATTTCTATAAATACTTATAAGATTACCTATATTTTGACTAAGTTTCTCTCATCCTAACTTTTCAGCTGACGCTACACACATGGAAGGGTGGCAAATTGCCGCGGGCGCCACCTAAACGCAATAATGTAACGCAATATAACACTTAGCACACACTACAATATTGTGTGCTCACAAGTTAGCTATCAGAATTTTCTTATAGTGGGGAACATTGTTTCGAAAATGTTAACATTCTTTTTCAAATAAAATCTCACATAGGTACTTATTATGCGCAGTAAGATTTTATTTTGTAGATATACCACGTTATATCTAGTAGAAAGTTTGACATAACGGCGATGTGATATAAAATAAGTCTCCAGTGAAAGAAAGAAAGAAAGAAAGAAAGAAAATACATTTATTTAGACTAAAAGTGTGAGGTGAGTGAGGAAACAGTGAGGAAACTCACTACAAATGCCAAATCGCGAAATTCAAATTCAAATCATTTAATTCACGTAACATAATTAAAAACTCATAATAACAATTGGTATAGGCATAACATAATAACATAACATTTATAAATTAAATTAAGATTAAAATTCAATTAAATTAGATTAAAATGTTCTTCGTCGTTCTTTAAGATTCAAGTGTACACAGTACATAGTACTAAGTACATTTAATACTGTGAACTCATGAAATAATGACATATTACTTAAAGTCATCATTATCACAAATTGAGGGACAAAACTGATGATTAATGATGAAACAGTATCTAATTAACCTGAATTTAATTAAATAATTTCAAGACGGATTGATTGGCTCACAGTCTCTCTGGAACATGACTAGGTTATTGAATAGGGCAGATGTATACACACGCTGATGAATCTAATACTGCGATGACCCAGTTTCTATGAAGATGCAGGCACTATAACCACATAGGATATTATAATACGAATAGGGAATTCGGAATTATAGGAGAATAATAGCGTATTGAATTTGAAAAATCTAAAGCGTTGAACGTTCGATTGCACCAGGAATACATAATGCAGAAGGAAAACAAAGATGAGCGATAATCGCGAGTGGAAATAAATGAAATTATTATTAATATATTTTCTGTAAATAGGTTTGTACAAACACTTTTACACGTCAATAATATTTTAGGAACTAGATGAGGTCGGCGTTTCCTATCTGACTACTCTAAGTAGGCCGAAACAAACTCAGAGATCGCAGTCTCTTTTAAAGTCCAGACATTATAATTATTCAGATCATGTGAAGACCATGCAGATTAGTGTCTAAGTTGCACATGTGACTGTTCCTAAATTACCCTAGGCTGAATAAAATTTTAGTTTTTCCTAATTGTTAAGATCGGCGTCCCGGTAGACAATTTAATTAGGTATTTCATCTTTCAGTAGGTAATACAATCATCTGTGTTAAGTAAATGCCAAATAAACTCTGAAAAGAAACACTTAAAACACTCGAGAAGAGAAAAATCGTTAAGTTGAACGTTCCATAGAATACAGCCCCATTAATTATAAACGTTTAAGTCATAATAACAATTCCCTTGACACATTAAAAACTCTTTTAAAACCTTCATAAAAGAGGTGTTTCAAAAGTTCGACTTACATTTTCATACATAAATATGATTACTGAATTGTATGAACTCAATTGCTGGTCTATAAAATGGCTATATAAAGCTATAATTTGTTCGCAATTCGGTTCTAATATAAGGTTACAAACGGGGCGATGAAATGCCACACCCTTTGTCACGCTCACTCGGTATAACTCGTTCAGGCAGATTTAGGCACTCCGTATAAAGTAAATTTCGTATTTCGGGCTAAGGTAACGGAATGTAGGATAAATAACATAATGAATAGCAAATATTTATCCTCAAATATGACTTTTTCGAGATTTAGCATTGTTTCTTTTTTAAATTGTGCTCTGAAGTGTGAATGTTATCTATTGGACAGCAGTGCACACAGTATTTGACGCTTAAAGGCTCGTTCACACCGGCGCGACTTGTCGCGCGACGCGACTTTAACAATACAATTTCTAATAAAACTTCACGATTGAACAATTGCCGGTGTCGCGTCGCGCGACAAGTCGCGCCGGTGTGAACGAGCCTTTAACTGCGAATGATTGGATTCAGCGCATCACTCATAAATATAACTTACACGACGGGACGAAACGAAACCAGTCGAGTTACACCAATCACAATTCCTCTACAGTTTCATGTTACAAATATTATGCCGACATTTTAAATCACAATGTTCAGCGTCCAATTACATTGTATTGTATTGTAGCGGCAATCGTCACTTCATACCGATTATGAGATCGGATGATAAAGAGATTTTTATCGTTTTTATTGTGCTGAAGGTGAGGTATTTAATTTAAGTTGTCGAGTTATAGTAATGGGAATATAATAATATGGTGTTATGCGATGTCGTTTAAAGGTTATTTTGTTCGCTCTTGTATTAAGGCTCCCGCAGACGACGCTACGCGACGGTGCGACGGGATACCGGTAAAACAATTTCCGTAAAGTTTTCATAGAAATTGTTCCACTAGAGTCGCGTCGCGCCCGTCTGCTGGAACCTTCATGAGGACTTATTTATTTTATGAAAAGGTCGTAGCTTCGTTGTATAGATCTTAAGACGGAGCTAAGTTGTATAGTTTGCATTGTTCAGAATATTTGTCCATATTTATTTCTATACGATAGGTATTTAATAAGATTTATAGATATCTAAAGTCTCGACTATGCCTATGAAGAAAGTTGCCTCAGTGATATCCCGAGTGAGGCGAAGCAGCATCCTGAAGATGGTTGCAGAGAGGCTGGATGGGCGTGCAATGGGGAGGTTTATCAAGCTACATGTTGGCAACCATCGATATAAGAAAGAAGGACAAAGCTTGTTAAATCTCCCAGTGATTGTGTTTTTTTTTTCTTTTTTCATTTTAGTGTTCCTGCCTGTTACTAATAGGTACTTACAGTTTTTAAGTAAGATTTAATACTAACACCCTATGGGCCTCGATGCCTGACAATAAAATATTTTGTTTTTTATTTATTTATTTTATGCCAATCTAAAGTCTATTATGGCAATATAATCTCTCTCTCTCATTCCGGGTGCTTTTTTTAAATTATTATGACATGCTACTAAAGTCGTCAAAATGTAATAGGCCCGCTGACATTTGTCATTGCGATGTAACTAGTGAAAACGATATTATTTAACGCGCAAAAAAAATTTATGTATTGATTTAAAAACACTTTATGTAATTAATTATTATTTTATTGTTTCTTTCAGTTTCGTTTCAAGTTACATTCTAGGGTCTTTCTCAAATGTCAAAACGGGCCTTTTATTTTTTGGCAACTATTTCCCGATATTTACCGATTTAATTTAGTACTTAATAATATTAAGTACTAAATTAAATCGGCATATCAATCGAATACCGGGAACTCTAGCCCAACTGTTCTCACTGGTCACAACTGCGCTGACCACTTTTGTGACCACATCCGCACGATTCCCACTGAATGAACGAACTTGTATTCATTAGGTAAATGTACTGTAATGTATAGTATGGTAAATAATATAACTTTGGATAAAAGGTAAAGTCAAAACAAAACATGGCTTGTATGCTTAAAAATGTATTAAATATATTAATAAGCTGGAACTTTGTATCTATCTAATATCAAAAGTACTATGTTATCAAAACCATACAGTTGATTTTTATTGGTGTAGTACATGAGGAGTACTTACAGAGAAGCGATTTTCGTCAAGAAGAAAATCAACGACGTCTATAGTACAATAGGCCGAACGTCTGTGGTACCAAAACCTCATATTCTATTGATACACCGTATTATGCTAGGCCAGCTTAAGGTCAAAGTGTTACCACAGACGTGCGGTTGTCTGTACCTATACCCCATTCACAACAAGATTAGACATTTAAACAAACCTTTTTTATAGTCCGTTCAACCGATTTTAACTTCTATTGCGTTGGTGGCATGACATTGACAAATGGCAGCTGCAGTAAACAGTTGGTATTATAATCACGTTTTTGCTTTTATTGCCATCCTTATGCCTACGGAATAGAAGTCAAAATCGGTTGAACGGACTGTAAAAAGTTTTGTTTAAATGTCTAATCTTATTGTAAATGGAGTATAGTGCTAATAACAAAAAACTGAAACTTCCTCATTGACCATTCATTCGTAGTCAAAATATTCAGCAATTTCCGTTACCGACTATGCTGACCTAGGCTACCATCGAAACAGATTCTATAATTTAAAATCGAATCGAATCTGTAAGCAAACTGGACCACTACTCAATTCTCAGCGGACGAACGGGCTAGAGGAGGCTCTGGAATCTAGAACGTTTGTACAACGAATCGTTGTGTTTGTTTGTAAATAGGAATACATGCGAAGAGACATGTTCTGTGACAAGACCGAAGGCCGGTTTTGATAGTGTTTGGTAGGTAAATACCCAACAAACTCTCTAAAGACCCATGCGCCATGTTTTAAAAACATCAAACATCAAACACGAACCGAATTGGGGGCGTGGGTCAAATAGTTTAGACAAATTCAGCCATTTTATTAAATTGCAACCACGTTCTATATGTATAATGGATATAGATAAGTATATTTTTATAGGTTGGGTATTGAACTGTTAGAAATTCTCGAGTTAGTTTCAAGTTGGTTTTGAAAAAAACAGAAACCAATACAACAAAAACTGAGATGCTTGTTTTTTTACATTTTGTCATGTAATAACTTTGTAAAAGGAGTATCATTTTTATCTCACGACACATCAAGGAAGCTTTCAACAAAAGCATCCGTTTCGCCGACTCATGCGCATCTGTCTACCCCTTCCATCGAAGGCGGGGCTTGTCGCCATGACAACCGTTAGCCCCGCCTACTAATATGCATATATAGTGATGGTGACTATACATGGTTGGACGTATCAAAAACTTTACTGTTTTTAATTGTTTAGCAATTTAAATAAAACGGTCATTTTGGAAGACTTTCTTGTCATTCATTTTTAACAGGGCTATTTAAATGATACATCCAAGTGAAATTCAAGGGATATAAAAAAAAATGTAATCGCAAATTGTATCAGCTATTATGTTCCTGCTACAGTATACTGTCTTCACTCCACGAAGATTAAAATGTCGGGTCCAAAGTAGGCTAAAATAACAAAAACTTGAAACACTTGCTGCATCTTCCCGTTTTCTTTTACCCGGAGACTGTGCCTGGAATAATAATGCGGAATTAAGTCAGACGCGGGATTATGCCCGCTGCAAGATTTAGCCCGGCGCTGGAATTTACCCGTCGATTGTCGGGATGAAAACGGATTTGTTTTACGTTCTGGCATAATCTTGCGTCTTGCGTCCGGAATAAGCAGTAGTGTTTTACCTTTCCTAGAATAATTAGTCGGAAGTAAGTACTCAAGCCGCTGTGAGCGAACGTTATGCTTATCTTTTTGTTTTTTTTCTGTATGAGAAGAGGCTGTAGCGGCATCTACAGTGTGGGTCTTCATAATGTGCACATATCGAAATGAGGGATTCCATGCTTAATTTGACAAACGGAAAAAATATTTAAAAAAATCTATTTTTATTTTTTTATTTATTTTTTATTTTTTACCCCAATGTAAAAAAACGGTGTAACTTTTAAATGATCTATCGCGATGAAACAAACTCAACTCCATAATGATTGGTAGTAATGAAGTGTTCTTATAAAATGAAAATTGTGGGAAAAACCCCTCCCAATTAAACCCAAAATACCCTCAATTGAAAATAAACAGGTATTTCGTCCAAAATCTTTTAATCAATTTTTACAATAATCGTAAAAAAAAATCAATAAGACGAATTTTTTTAAATAAAAAAAAATGGAAAAAAAAATGTATTTAGATTTTATTTTTTATTTTTTCCGTCGATAAAATTAAGCATAGATTCCCCCATTTCGATATGTGCACATTATGAAGACTCACACTGTATATCGCCACATGTGAACTACGCATCACATTAACGTCACGCGAAATCGTGCATCGCGCAAGCACAGTTTACAGCGCGATCAACATGTATATTACTTCCCGACATCAATCGTTGGGCAGTTTTACCCACCAGACACGACACCCATCGGGTCCGAAGATCCTCCCTTTTTTATGGAGGATGAGTGAACTTTACACCCTGTTCCTCACACCACGTTTAGGCTTTTGTAAAAAATAAAGGTATCAGCAAAGCTGCTGAAGTAAAGAGATACAGGCAGAGTTCAATCTAACCATACTTCAATCATCGCTAACTCCTCTGGGTTATGGTGCCTAAACTTGTCTTTGGTATCTACACACAACGACGATATTCTATAACATTTTTTTTTTCTGTTTAAAAAAAAAAAAAACTTTCTTTACCCAATCATAATCATAAAACCCTTGCAGTAGTCAATGACCTATGTATATGTATGAATAATCAACAATTGCCATCCCTTTGATAAGAAACCAAACATCTTTTTTCAACGTTTCCCAACATTTCTAGAGCAAAGCAAGAAAAATATAATATGATGTCTGATGGAATTGGTTGCGTTTCTCTCAGTGAGTAAATTTCCCAGAGGTCCAACAGATAGTATTGCTGTCCACCGCTAGTTCGCGGGGTCACCGAAGACGTATTAAATGTTATTAGTATTATGTTCGTTGAGGAGTCGGGTATGACGTTGCAGACTTTGAAATCTAACATAATAAATCTAAATCAGACTTTCAGGCAGGAAACCCCATACAACAAACATGTTTTTAGGGTTCCGCAGTCAACAAGGAACCCTTGTAGTTTCGCCATGTCCATCTGTCTGTCTGTCCCCGCCTTAGCGCAGAGACTGTTAGTACTAGAAAGCTGTAATTTGGCAAGAGTATACATATTAGGTAATTACGCCGACAAAGTGGTAAAATAAAATCATGAACATTTTTTTTTGGGTACCTCCCCTACACGTAAAGTGGGGGTATATATTATTTTTTTCAAATGTAATATAATAATGTTACTCGACGATTATTGGAAAAAGTGGTAGGCTATAAAAAGTAGTTAAAAAAAAAATGTGTTTATATTTCCCCTTAGTGAGTGATTCCGTAAGAAATTAACCTGAACAGCGTTTGTTTACGCTTTTATCAGATACTTTTGGAACAAACCATACCGTACTATATTACATCAAAGCAAATCACTGCGCAAAAATACATTATTGTTGTATTTGACCGCGACCTCATCTGCGAACGCAAATAATGAAAATAAAATGACAATACGGTTTAAAAAAAATCCCCAGCGATACTCGGTGTACGCATCCAACACAATGACGAGTTGATCACGTTGCTTGTGGCATGTGGCAAGTTAAGAGAGGACAGCGATTTTTATAATAACTAGCCCGCTACTTCGCTCTCCTGACTTTGGTACGTATAAGTTACTGGGAACGCGGAACGTACCGTCATCTGGTTTTACTTATTTACTTACCTTTTCTCGAAGCGCTTCGTCGTTTTTTTGAAGCTTGGTTCTAGATGAGATTTGATAAGTTTTTGACAGTACGAGCCGCATGGTCTCGTATTGGCAACATTTTACATGAACATTTTTTTGGCGGGATATTATATTCGTAATATCCTTATGATGTTATATGTATATTACGAATATAATATCCCACCGGTTTATTTTGATAATTTGAATTAAAACTTGTTAGTACATCTTTGGTTCGAAAGAAAATACTTAATAAAATTATAATTCAAGATTTCACCTGAGTCCCGAAAATTAAAATTGTTCAAATTCATTAAAATAATAATATGAAACTCTTGAAGATTATGCTAGAGATGTGCGAAAATGCTTCCCAGAACATTTAAGGCGACTGTGCGATGTATTAGTTTTTGTAAAGAGAGTATAATCTTGCAGTCTAGAATTTGGGTTTTTGTGTTCCAAGCACACTTAAAGCGCAATTAAATATTTGGAGCGCAATTCTAAAATGTAGACCTATAGAATCCACTATTAAAAAATATCTACCTACGAGTGTAAGCTTTGAATTTGTGTTAGGAGGACGCCAAATCCGCACTTAGACGTGGATAATTGCGCACTTCTCGTCCAAGCGCGCGTACAGCGGTGCTATTCTGTAAAACTTTGCAGTAAGCTTAACTGAAGTGAGCTTAAAGTGAGCTGTCATTCCGCCTGATGCTAGGTTTGGCACTATTGACAGCTCACCTCACCATAGTTTTCACCGTGAGATTTTTACAGAATAGCACAGCTGAACTATAAACTTTTATACTTGTGTGGCTGTCTTCATGCTCATAGTATTTTTAGTATGTTTGCTTCTTGCTCTAAAACCATCAGCAATCCTTACAATACACTTTACTTTTTACCAAACTATGCATTTAAAAAACCCGCTCACTCTTTCGTTTGCACCACACCCTAACCCTAATTTGAATAATTCCTCGTCACGGGTAACGAATAATTGGTTTTCTCTCCGTACCTGCTGTAATTGCGATTTATAACCTTTTGTACATCAAACAAAAGTAAACTTTACAATGCCGTCATAAAGTTGAAACTCTATTACGTTTCATTCATGTACCTACTACTTTTGTTGCTAACTAATTATTTTCAATTAAAGGTATTTTTTATTTTATTTTGTTGAAGAATAGTTTAATTTATTTTTATAATTGCCGCAGAAATGATTTAGTGGCGTACTTTATCATTTTTGAATGAATGGATGAATATTTTTGAAATTATTTATAATTATAGCTATTAAAGTTATTATTGCAATTGTATTTAACACAATAAAGTTTGTACAAAAATCACAATAGTCACATTATGTGTAATAATTAATTGTATTGTTACACGATTACTTTAAAAAAATTAATTATTCTGTGGCATTCAGAGATCTGAGAATATAAGTTTAGGATATGATTATGTACAAATCAATCTGCCTAGCCTTTTCCCAACTATATTGGAGTCGGCTTCCAGTCTAATCGGATGCAGCTGAATACCAGTATTTAAAATGATAAGATACCCCTTGGTAAGACTGGTTGTCAGACTTTCGGACTTCTGACGACTCGTAACGTCTGTCAAAGATCCACGAATGGCAGCCGGGACCAACGGCTTTACGTCCTTTCCGTGGCATGGAGGGAGGAGTCTCGGTATGTAGAGATGGTCACCCATCCACCGACCAACCCCGGCAAGCGTAGCTTGATCTGGGGCCTAAGTCTACTAATTTATAAACGTTACAATGGTCTCTGTATGGTAAATCTGTAACGTTTATAAATTAGTAGACTTAGGCCCCTGATGGATTGAGCCGTGCGAGGTTATACTTAGCCACGAGCTCCATAGAGATGTCATTATTTATTGTGTTCTGAGAAGGCCATGACGTGATGATTATTCTTAATCCTAAGATTTTCCTGCGAAGTCTATTCTCATTCATTCTGCCTAGCTTTTTCCCAATCATGTTGGGGTCGGCTTCCAGTCTAACCGGATGCAGCTGAATACCAGTATTTTACATGGAGCGACTGCCTATCTGACCTCCACCCAGTAACTGGGTAAAAGTAGTCTATTCTATTTTTTTTTTAATTAATGGCAAGTAAAAGCCGATGTCGACTATTCTGCCAATGTCAAAAGTGAATTGGAATACCTGCGTGGTCTTTTCTGATAATTGGCAATATGAGCCTTGGAACAAAATAGACAAACTTTTATAAGTTGGATACGAGGCTTTTTACTACTTCGTGTATGTGTGTATTTTTATATCGTTCTTTTTTGTAATATGCGTTTATTTCAGAATAAACAATTTTTTTTTCTCTCTTTTTCTTTTATCTTTTTTTCGTTAACATAAAACTAAATAATATAAGGAATTCATAACATAACATCACACCTGTATTCCCTGAAGGGTAAGGCAGAGGTGTACCTATAATACGCCCACATTTCGCCAGATATGTTTCATTCCCATGTAATAGGGGGTGACAAATCCAGACTCCAGGCTACTGTGCTATTCCAGATGGAAGAAAAACAAAATAATACTTTGCTCGACCCGGGAATTGAACCCAGGACCTCATGCTCCACAGTAGTGCTTGCGAACACTAGACCAACGAGGCAGTATATTTTATTTTTTAAATTAATTAAATTAAATATCTAAATATTAACTTTAATTGGTACAACACCCACGTATTAATAGCCTCAGAGCGTTCTTATTGGCAGTCTGCAGCCGTCGTTTGTGGAATTGCATTTATTTTAATGGCAGCCTTTTAATATCTCTTGAAGGAGAAGACGTAGAAATTTGATGACGTCACTGGTACGCTTTTTATTTTTATTAATATTCTTTTTATGGCTGCACCTCGGTATAATATTAATGTGCCTGCCATCGAGATTCGATCAATTAATTGAAGAGTGCGGTTGTCTGGTTGGTTAATAAAATAATACGATATATTTTAAACTAGCTACGCCCTGCGGTTTCACCCGCATAAGTCTAGATCCCGTGGGCATATCGTGGACCCGTGTGTCAAATTCTAAATCCATTTTAGCGTGAAAGCGAAGCAACAAATAAACAAACACTCACTTTCGCATGTACGATATTAGTTAGGATGTGGTTTAACAGTGGTCAAATATTTCATGTAAGAATTTATATTATACATGGTAACAGAGAATCAATTTTCACGCCTCCCCTTAAGACCTAGGCCGAATATTTGTTGATATTCGGATAGCTCATGACCTAAAAAGGTGCCATAAAGAATACGAATGAAAAATCTCAAAAAAAAAACCGCGAAATTACACGGGTATTCTTGTTTTTTACAATACAATTATGTCATATTTTTACCATATATAATAGCATAACTACCTAATACTAGTTGCTACCTAACACTAACATAGGTATAGCTATTTAACATGAGAGTTATTTAAGTTCTTCAAGCTTCATTTCTCTTTAGAAAGATAACTAATTTAATTTTAAATCCTAACACTATTTTCGTTAACTCCCAAACGATTCTGACATCAAACAAAACTATAACTCAATTTGCCTCCCCATCCCGAACAACTCTTGTCAAAACTTGCGGTGAACTCAAACGAATACTCCGGCACTCGAGTCACTCGAGTAAACGAATCGATCATGTCATCGATTATCAGATTAACCTTCTCGATAAAGCGGAAAATGTCAGAGAAGGAAGCACGTTTTGTGAGTAGGACAGTTTGCGACAAAAAAATCGCATTGATGTGCCGACTGATAGTGTGGTATGAACATGGAGTATGTTTGATGGAATTTAAGTAAAAAATGGTTTGCAAGAAAGATTCTAAATTGTTGGTATAGTACCTATCTAACGAGGTTTTGCCTGCAGTTTGGCCCGCGTGGATGTCGGAAAATATCCTAAGGGAACTTAATACCGTTAAAAGTATACCGTATATTATGTTAATCCAGGTTTTAAAATATCTGTCTATCCATCTATCAACCGTTAGCAGTTTTTGTGCTAATTCGGAACATAATATATCCATGGAGGCTAAATTCTAAAAATTACCTATATTTTTGGCATGAGACTTGTTCCTACACCTCGTAGTAATTACTTTTTTCTAAAATATTCAATGCACAGTTTTGACTTCGTTACTATTTAAAATAACAGAATACCCGCGGATTAAAAAAAAAGATTTTCATATTCTTTAAGGCACCTCTTTAGGTTACAAGCTATCCGAATATCAAAAAATATTAGGCCTAGGTCTTAAGGGGGAGGCGTAAAAGTTGATTCGCTGTTACAATGTATAATAGATATGTTTAAATTGCCTTCCAAGCTTGTGAAGTTTAATGTAACTAAAGACTAATTTCACTTAAAGCGGTTGTCTTAAAGCAGTCGTGAACAAGAAGTCTACAAGATCACTTTAGATAAGCTATCTTATGTCTAAGGAGTCTTGGCGAAAATAACTCTCTAGCTATATAATTTTATCGTGGATGACGCTTTTACCATCTCCTTTTGTGAAGCAACACTTTTCATCTGCGTAGAAGTATATGCTATAAATGCATTATGACGATTACAGAAGTTGTCAATGTCGCAAATAGCTGCCAAAATCAATCAATCAAATCACATATCTCGGGACCCTAAGTCCCGGACCTTTGGAAGGTGTACGAGGGGCCGAAGCCAACTCGCCGAGGCCCCTTAGATAAGTTTAGGTGTTGAGGCAGCCAATTAGTATTCTTATTAATTTTTCAATATTTTATTTGGTGTGAAAGATGATTTGGCTAGAAAGGGGGTGACTACCTAGATGACGACTAAAGGCTCCCACAAACAGGCATGTCGCGCCTGTCCGTGGGAGCTTTAATAGAGAAGTATGGATCTAAAAGACACGTTGCACCGACTCCAAATAAATTAGGATAAGGACAGGAGAATATGATGATGATTTCATAATTTGATTTAGTAATAGTGACAAATTAATCAAAACAGCAGCTATTTGTAACGTTGCCAGCTTTCAGAATGCACCCTCTTATTAAACTCGAGATCATCGTAGCTCGTCCTTTTTGGTAACACTGCCAAGGGATACTATAGTACATTAGTGTCGCGGCCAGCAACTCAAGCATTGATGGACGATCGTGAAAATGTGAGCCGAGGCGTAGCCGAGGCACACATACGTGAGTCCACCAATACCCGGTTGCGGCTTGTATAGTACATTTCTCAAATAATGCGCGGAAATTCGAGCAAAGTAAATTAATTATAAATTCCGGAATCAATGACGGATAACGATAAACTTTTCACGCGCCAATATGTTCATTTGTTTCTTCTTTACTTTAATTTGCAAGCGAAATCGATATTTAAATACAATCTTTCATAAAGTTACCTCCTTGGTTGTCATGTGTTGAAGTAAAAAGTTAGTTCCATTTTTAAATTTCACGATAGATATGAGTTTTCATAGTAATTTATTTGGCCGCTACACAGGACAGATATGGATTTTCATAGTAACATTGCCGGCCGCATAGTCATTTGTTTTTTACCAGTACAGCAATTTAAATTTATCTCAAAGAAAGTTTTCAAAATAACGCTCGAATTTCCAAGCATGTTTGAGAAAAATAACATTTATTACGTTTTCGCCAGCTAAACCAATCCCACGCGTCTTTCACAGGGTAAACATTACCAATCAACAACAAAACAGACAATAAAGCAAACAGAAAATCTTTGATGGTATCATAGCAATGTTGGTTCTGATGGTTCTGACACAACAAATTCCTTTCTAAGTATAGGAAATTGGAGAAAAATGGCGAGTAAACGACACGACCAGCCTTCTACGACATTTGTTGGAATAGGTTTTTGGTTATACGTAAGTTAAAAAGATATGAGAAAAATGACATATCACCGCCATTGGTGAAAACTATTTGTTTTGAAGAGAAAATAGTTTTGTTTTATGTCTTGTGTGAGTTATTCGTAGTTTTTCTCAGAGTTGAAGAAAACTTTGGAGCTTTTTTAGGATTTATTTGAACATTGAAGCGAGAAATTTTCATAACATACCGAATGGCTGTTGTTGCAGACAATTCTTTAAGCAGATATAGGCCTGAATCTAAATTATATGTAAACTGTCGAGTTAACACAACTGTCTAATCAGCTAAACTGACCAATCAGCGAAATTGACTAATCAACGTAACTGACGATTTAAATAAACTGACGAGTGAGGGAAACTGACAGTGATACGCTGACTAGACTGCGCGCAAGATAAGTCTGCGCGCAAAATTAGTCTGCGCGCAAGATAAGTCTGCGCGTGGCTGAAATCTTTTATTAATTAATATTAATAATATTAAGATTAAATATCCCGTCCTCTCATACCTATTCACACTGTCATTTGAAAACATTGTAAAACCCATTTATTTTTAAAAGAATAGAATAATATAATTCGCGCGCAGACTCATCTTGCGCGCACTCTAGGTGCACTCTGTCAGATGCAACTAGGAGGAAACTTTTTTACCAATGGATTCTAAAGGAAAAGTTGATTATTTAATAATTCGGCACGGCACGGTTGGCGTAGTGGTTAAGCGATTGACTGCTGCGCTGCGTGTCGCGGGTTCGATTCCCGCACGGAACAAATATTTGTATGACCTACATGTAGTTGTTCCGGGTCTGGCTGTTTGTGTATGTCAGTTTAAATGTTTGTAAACGCACCCACGATACAGGAGAAATTCCTAGTGTGGGGCAACTTTAAAAAAAAAAAAAAAAAAAACTAATAATCCTTCTACATTTAATATTTTTCTGCAAAGAATGACTTAAGAAAGCCGACATTTTATGGCAAAATATCACATTACGTGAGGCTTAGCCACCACAAATCTCGGAAATTATGGTCATAGGACCATCCACCAAGATTACAAGTTTTTATGTTGTACCTAAGCCTGAAGTAAATTACGTATTACGACACAATTTTAAGACCACCAAAGAACGTTATCTCCGTTCCAAGTTCGCATTACGTATCTTTTTTAGTTCCCCGTGATTTCACCGAGACGACTACGGACTGTAGTCAATGGTGCCGATTCTTTTGTTCACAAACTAAACTAAATTTAAGTTCAGTGCATCTTTTTCCCTTTAGTTCATTAAGAAAAGGACAGAAGATAAATTTTAGTTTAGTCCTGTCAAATTAATCAGCGCCTGACGTAAGTTGACGTAATTTTAGTTGGCAAGTTTTTAATCACGTCTAAACTTGTATGGAGTAGTGACAGGCGCTGATTAATTTGACAGGACTAAACTTAAATTTATCTTCTTTCCTCTTCTTAATGAAATACAAAGAAAAAGATGCACTGAACTTAAATTTAGTTTCGTTTGTGAACAAAGGAATCGGCACCATTGTTTACGTAACGACTATAAATGTTCCAAGTCTAGTAAGGCTCTAGTTATTTTACCAGAAACTCTTTTCAAACACAATTTCTAAACTCTAGAGAGACATTCTCATGTTGCTAAGATTTCAATTTGAGAAGGCATTTGACGTGTTTTGAGAACCTTTTTAACTAGGAAATCCTGTGAGTCCAGTAAAGTAGTGGGATAAGCATATCTTGGTCTAATGTTTCTACCAATTTGACCCTCCAAAATGCAATGCGGAAGTTTTACTAGTGAAAGTGATAGTAATACTTTCCAAGACGAATCCTTTCACAGCGAGGTCACATACTACTATCAACTCTGTCGCAGCTAGTTCGTTATAGTCAACTAATATTTACCACAAGTCAAAAGTACCATTTGGTCCGTCAAGATTAGGAAGTTTGCTAGGAAACTGTAACTAAGTTGGCAAACGGCGTGATTGTTTTAGTTGCAAGAAGTCCTGCAAGTTTCATTATAGATACTAGTGGTAGGTGGTGGTTGGTTGGTGGTAGGGCTTGTTTTAAATTCGCCTGGCTAGCTACCACCATCTTATCTAAGTCTGTCGCCATAACAACAATGTTACCAGCATTGTTGTTGTTCCGGCAGTAAGAGGTAAGATAGCCAGTTCCTCTGTGGTTGAGGATTCCGGGTGAAGCTCGCTTCCACCTTCGGCCTGATCATTACTTACCATCAGGTGAGATTCAGGCCAAGAGCTTCCCCGTTGTGGTTAAAAAAAAAATGTTACCGTCAACGTAGAGAAGTATCCTTTACTGCGTGGGACTGAGGGTAGCTACGATAAAATTCTATCTCTTTGTAAGGGCTGGATATCAGTGGCATTAGGAGCAGAATATAGCTGATATCAGACGCTTCACTAGAGGTTAAATTTAGAGTTCGAAGGGTGCTAAACGGAACTATATATACATCCGCTGACCGTCTGTCTGTCAGCGAGCTGTATCTCATGAACCGTAATAGGTAGACAGTTGAGTTTTTCACCGATTGTGTATTTCTATTGCCGCTATAATAACAAATAATAAAAATTTAATAAAGTTAATAATTTAATGGGGTACCCATACAAGAAACATTTTTTCAGTGTTTTTTGTTTCGATCTATCACGGTACACGGAACCCTTCGTGTCCGACTCGCACTTGAGTGGTTTTTGTTTCATTTCACGTTCACAAGACGAGCGGTCAAATCACATAGGAATAAACGTTCATTCGGTAGGCGACTGAAAGATGCCGAGTACCGAAAATCGACATCGTTGGATCAATTCACAAATTAATTCATTTTTCACTTTTGATTCATTTTAGGTTCAGACGTTTTACTTCGAGTAAAAGATGCTGAATGAAAGACAAAAATGAACAAATTGTGAAGCAGCTAATATCTGCTTTGACACTAAAGACGGAAAATGCCCATTTTTCTATGGACCGCCGTTGCGCATCAAATTTTGTTGTATGATAGCATAAATTGGATACAAAAGAGGGTTGATGTCATACTTTCAAAGGAAATAAAATTTATCCATTTGTACTGTGGGGTTTTTTTTGTAATTTTCATTTTTTGATAAGTTTTGAGGTTAGTTTTGTAACAAACCTTCCACCAAAAAAAGCAGTCCTTTACAACAATATGATTTCAATTCACATAATATGCAACAAAAATAGTTCCAACAAACCAAAGAATGAATCCGAATAAATAATATTACATAGGTAGGGCATGCTAAATGTAGGTTTGTACCTATAGGAAGTAGAAAATAAAAATGCTTGAATACTTATTGGAATGAAATAGTTTTATTGGTCCATATTATCATCATATTCATAAAATATAGTATATATCGTCTAAAAACGAAGCCGGCTGCTCAACAGACCTAAATCGAGCCCAACTAAGGTACCACAAAATGGTCATTACGTGAGCACAGCACCCCACTGTCCGATTACTCACCAAACAATTGCAATAATAGTCAGTAATATCAGCTATCGTTACATCTATTAACCAAAATGTAGGGGTAGTACACCTTGCTGTTATCATGTCGTGACTTAATTCTTCCCCTTACTAAATACTTGTCCATTCCCAGTACCAATGGCAAGTCATCCTAAATGTCGTTTGCTAGTTCAATTTTAATACAACCGAGCCTGTTTTATTTGATAGGAACCTAGAGCTACTGGCATCAGATCATGTAATGACAGTCTTGGAAATATTTAGTTAAGAAAATAGTTCTCCTTCTATTAATATTTTCATTTTGTATGTACTCTCCCAAATAATTTCTTGAATTTAATCTAGTTTTAGCTATTTCCAAGAACTGTTGAGCCCATTACTACTTCACGTTTGTTGCCCTAGTTACTACCAATCTTACTACCAGTTGTAATACCGTTAATTTGATTACCCTTCCTACTACTCCAGTAACCACCCAACGACACATTGTAATACGTCTTGTTGATTTGCCTGCTCTGTGGTTAACTGATTTTTGCCTTCCAAAATAGACTCGGGCATAAACGCTTTATTGGTTGTTCAATTCGCCAATTACATCGCTGAAGCCCTAGGCCCCCTACCCAAAATAAAAACAATGCACTTGCTGGATGGGGTTGTAGTGGTGGTGTAGGTATTGAGAAATCCCTTGAAGGCATGGAATTTTCTGATTCACTTTATGAGATTATTTAGGGCTACAGAAATAAAATAAAACCCATAATACAAGTAATTGTAATCGTTTATTTTGCTGTCATCAATCTTATGTATAGAGATGAAATGAAATTGTTTATTCTGTAGATAGGATATCTGAACCACTTTTACACGCACTAGGTTGATGAAAACACTCGACGTAAACCCGAGGAGCAGGGTCTCAACTCGATGAGTTATAACACAGATTACTATAAGTTATAATTTGTTGAATTTATCAACCAAAACGACCGGCGGTAATCATAGACTAATAAATGTTTTTGGGCTAATGACTGACAGATTTATTGAAAGCTTGCTTCATTGCTGCTGAAAAGTATAAAATAACTACTACGATACGAAAGTAGTTACATGTTTAATACAGGTCGAGACGTATCATTTGCGTATAAATGTATGCTGTAGTAATGATTTATTTGCTAAAAAACACATTTTATTATTTATAGATTACGTATTTACTTTTTATAGTTTGGTAGTCTAGAATATTTGAATAAACTCTTAAAATCGTTTTTATTTTTTATTAATGGTAACATTTGGCATTCACCTGATGGAGTTTATGATACAGGATTATAATAGTCATTTGGTCAGTGAAGCTGTAGTGTATTTTAAGCTAATAATAATAACCGATTGAATCTTTTAATTTAGTCGGTTAACGTCAGCAAGCGACATCTGTGTCGACAAACAAAAAGTACATGATTTAAGAATACGTTAAAATTAAAAAGGCATTATGAGAAGGACCTGTTAGTAAAATAAAGTACTCTTTCAATTTGGTATAATTGTTTTCACCTAGTTGCATGGCAACAACATAATGATTTGTTTGGCAGTGGCACTTTTGACAGTTCACCTTGTCCGTGATAGTGTTACCAACAAGTAATCTAAATCACCCTGACCATAAGTGATTTGTTTGGAAATTATTGAAGAAAGATTTTAATTAGTAAGGTAATATTATTTTTTCAACACACTTGGCTATGCACAATGGGCTATTATTGAATCGCTTTTAAGTTCATAATGCAGTGTTTTAAACACCCGTGATTTTTACTTTATATTACCTATATATTATGGTTATTAAAAATATTAATAACGACGAAAAATGTCATAGTTCAAATTATTTTTTAAACTCAGCGTTTGCCCTGACTATCCGTTAAGACCGACTAGGGGGAGGTTCCTAAAATTGGTAACACTGCTATCACTAAAATACGCCATTTAAAAAAGTATGCAATTATATCGAATAAAGAACTAATTAAATACAAAATATTAACCCCACATACGATTTCGATCAAATGAACTAAGGACAGTTAAATAAATATATTATAATTTATGAGTATATTTTTATGGCCATACTCTTTCACTATAATGCGGTATTGATTTTGAGCAATTTCCTTTGCCGATTGTCACACTCGGTGGGACTGCGTTAGAATAGTTAAAATCTTTAAAATATCCAGGGCATTGGGTCACTGCAACGCAGACGGATACTATTGATAGGGAGGCGGAGCGTAGGGTGCTGTCAGTCAGGAGCAATATTAAAATCCGAAGGTTTGCAAAGTGCTCGAGGGGTGTAAAAATATTGCCAGTATTTTTACACCCCTCGAGCGGTCTATGGCATCAACAGCCTTTTGGTCAGAGTGGCCGAGAGGGCGGAAGGACTTGATTATTGATTTTGTATTGTATTTGATAATAAAATTGTATTTATTAATACAGATATTGTTTTTTTTGTTTTGACGTTATTAGTAATATTATCTTTTATCAAAACTTGCCAAATGTATGTACTAACACTAGTGTGTAATTACTAACAAATTAGATTTTATTATCTGGAAAATAAATTATTCATGGAAGCTTGAAAAATACGTGCAAAAATTGAATGATATTTTTTAAGAGTAAAAAAAATACTTTTCAAAGGTTTGGGTTGCCATTGACTGCTTTGACGCTGCTTGCTAGTGATGGTTAATAAGGCAAAATATTTTTAAGGTTGACTGTCAATTAAATTGCTCTAGAAATAATTATAGCCGTGTATTTTTTAGGCTCCGTCTCGCAGTCGCTAATTAACCTTAGAAGATATATTATCTTAGTTAAAAAAAAAAAATTGAATTACTCTAATAAACTCCTGCAGTACTTATAAAACAAAAGCATAATTTTATTTACCAGAACTTTCTCTGCAAACGAAACTAACAAAAGCGGCTTATCAAACGCTGGCAGGTAAACAAAAAATACAGCTCTAGACAAGAAAAAAATTGGTTTCAAATCGCGAAATAAACGACGCCAGTCTGTCTGTGCCAACCATTCATTCATTCATTCTACGTTCATTCATAGAAACGGTTTTCAATTTTTGAATGAGTTCTATTGTTACCGCCTTTAAAACTCTTGTTTGTGGTAAAAATCCGAACAGATAATTTATTACTTCGATTGTATTCTTTTGAATATTTTGTGAATGAAACGCTTTTGACTTGATTTTGCGTGTTAAGTGCTATTGTGAATGTAGTGGCTATTGGATACGGTGTTTCAAATTGTCATTACTATTGAGGCTTGTGATGTAAGTCGGGGTTGGAGTGGCTTTAAAATTTGTAATAAGACCACACACTCTTGCAGTTTTTTTTTTTTCAATTATGCTTTTCGCAGTCCACTGCTGAAAATAGGCCTCTAAAACCTATGCCACAACACTGGTATTATTTGGATATCAATAATAATAGGTAAGTGCCACAGAAAAAGGTCTAGCTGATTTGGAATTCAATTTCTATAAATAATATGCTTGATGTCGCAGCAAGTGGCGCCGCCCGACTAGTTTCATTACTAATTTACTAGGATCACCGTAGGGTTGAATTGTGTTGGTTGTCCAGGTACCTAAGTCTACTAATTTATAAACGTTACAATGGACTCTCAATGGTGAGTTTTTCAGCGAGAGTCAAAAACTTACCATTGAGAGACCATTGTAACGTTTATAAATTAGTAGACTTAGGCCCCAGAGCGTCACTCGATGTGACGGCTGTCTTCTGATGACGGTTTGGATGTCAGGGGAGCCGCTTTCGTACCACGTCCACGACAAACCGATATATTCCGGCACTATCCTGATGATATTGAAGCTGCTGAACCACTAATACGATGACCATTTTTGATACAGGCTATTCTGCGCCGTCATCAAAAGTTGGGAAACCTGTAGTCTTCTAATTAAAATAGAGAATGGCATTTAAAGCTATAGTTCGAACATTGTAGAAAGCTGATAAACGATAATATTATACCGGATGACTTTTTTTACCGTCTCGAAAAAAAATGGATACATTATAGATGAACGGAGCAGAAGCAAATGGCAAATTTAGTTTTTTTAGTTTTAAGGAAAAATATTAAAAAAATATCGAAATTAAAATCATACGCGACTTGCGCTTTCTTTGTTTTAATATTAAAAGTTTACTTTAACGTTTTTTGATGATAGATCAATTTTTTTGTAAGCTGTGGAAAAAAGAAAAAAAACTGGGTATGCCATAAGATTCTATTCATTTTTTTCGAGATGGTAAAAAAAGTCATCCGGTATATGGGACCTGTCGAGTTTTTAGCAGAACAAAATCGTAAGAAGTTATTTACTTGCAGCTCACTTCACTCTGGTCCATACCATCAATTAGGCGAACACCATAGAGCTATTAAAGCTCTTTGTGCCTATATTGCCCAATTCTTCTGCCACATCTATGTACTACAATACTTATTCTCCATGACTTTCTCCCGCCACGTGCAAGCCCCGCCCCCATCATAACCAGTCTCTGTGGATGACGTCACCCTCCCGGCTCATGCGCTGATCATCTAGTGTTTCTAATGGTTTTCATTCACACTACATGATTATCACGTCATATATCAAAGAATGTCAATTGCAGGAGCAGTGCAAGTGGTGTGATGTTTTGGTTTTTGGAAAGTCATTTTTGTTAAGGTCACCACAGACAGGCTAGACGTGACGGTGCGATGCAATTCTGGTATAAAAATTTCCATTAAGTTTTCATTGAAAATGTCTGCCTGTCTCTGGGAGCCTTTATACGTTGTGAGTTTATGTCTTATACGTAGAATTTTGTTTTGAAGGACATTAATCGATGCTTTAAAATATTTTTAAGATGAGATAAACGAGAAACTGTTAGTCTCTCTCTCTCTCTCTTTCTCTCTTCTCTTAGTTCATTATGAGAATTCCGAAACTTTTATCCAATTTAACTGAGTTCGGCTTTCAGTATAATGTAAATAATCGGTATTTTGGTTACGTACGAGGCACTTCAACAAAATATAGATTATCGGAAGGTTGAAGGCGACAAATCACATTCACACTTAAGACTATTTTATTACGTCAATTTAAAATATAGGTATGCTACGATAACAACAGACGTTAGAAATATTAAATTAGGAAAAAAATGTGATTGCTAGGTAACACAAATATGTAGATATATAGGTACTTATGTAATTTAACCACGAATCCTTATCGAAAATCCATTTTGAAAGTATCAAATTCAGCTAAAATGAATTTTTAATCCGTACATTCGACTGTGCGACCAATAACCGTGGCTCCCGGTAATCCTGCCAAACTGCTGAACGAACCCCCCCACCCCTGCGCCCGCTGCCCTCACCCCGCTGTTCGTTTTGTTGTTGAATCAAATAAAACGTTATCCGATTTGCGGATTTGTATGATATTATAATGATTTTGGTCGGTGTAACATGTGAATATGTGGTGTGACTTGTTTTGTTTCATACAATTCGTATTGCAGTATGTGGCAAGGTTTTGACGTATTGGGAGTAAGTTCGTTCATGTTCAATTAGTGCAACAATAAAAAAATACACTTTCATTCTATGGTTATTGCCTTTCAAGGCTCGTTCACACCGGCGCGACTTTAACAATACAATTTCTAATAAAACTTCACGATTGAACAATTGCCGGTGTCGCGTCGCGCGACAAGTCGCGCCGGTGTGAACGAGCCTTTATTCTTGCACAAGTCTGTTTAGAATCAAAAGCGAAAACGAATGCTGAATATCTACGTCTCATGTCAAGTTACTTGCAGGCAACTGTATCAACCGCAACCGCAATTAATTAAATGGATTCCTACAATTACGACATTTTCACCCTTTTTTAATTAGCATTAGGATAAAGTTATTAAGTTAGTTTTGTTGTGTAGACTCAACCCTCTTTTATGGTTTATTCTCACCTTAAAATATTTTGGTTTTGTACGCCATGAATGACAAAACATGCAGATCTACCTGTTATTTTAAGACCTTGCACATATTATTTGATGTATACTCATGTTTTACAATAAATGAATTCTATTCTATTCTATTCAATTCAATAGTTAAGTAGGTAAATACTGCGTCACTCAGACAAGTAGTGAGGTGACTGCTGTCACACACAATATCATCTGTCACTCACCACAAATGGCGGGAAAATGCTGAAGGTGAAGCAGTGCCCCGCACGAGAAGCTTGGTGTGGTAGTGAGCCAGCACAGTTATTTATGCTACTTAAAATACGGAATCAACAGGATTCTACAAGTAGATACCTACGTAGATTATTATTACAAAGGCATTACGATAGTATTTTTTGCTCCATTGGTACCAATGGAGCACAAAATACTATCGTAATGCCTTTGGTCCAAAACGATGTCAAGCATACGCGAATAAATCAATGGACACGAGCTAAGTTGTGCTGTTGTTATACAAATGACCTGAAAAGAATAAAACAGCGAAGAAAATTGTAAAAAAAATATAATTTGAAAATAAAGGTAAAAATTAAAGGCTTTTATGAGTAGTGGAAGACCAAAGAAACGATGGATAGACTGTGTGAAAGGTGATATGCCTTTAAAGAGGTTGACTACTGAGATGACGAATAATAGAGAAGTAGGTATGGAAGAAAAAGAAATGTTGCGCCGACCATAAACAAAATTGGGATAAGCGCACGAGAATGATGATGATGTATTGAGTCTATTGGAAACAATTGGAAAATATTTTATTGGTACCGTCAGTGTTACAGATTTTCTGAAAAGTATAATGGCCTCGTTTAAAGGCTCGTTCACACCTGCGCGACTTGTCGCGCGACGCGACTTTAACAATACAATTTCTAATAAAACTTCACGATTGAACAATTGCCGGTGTCGCGTCGCGCGACAAGTCGCGCCGGTGTGAACGAGCCTTAAGGATGGAACGGCGATTGAACGCCATTTTTGACCGCAAACATGAAGTTATATTAAAGTAAAGTTTATTTATTTGCTTAGATTGTAGGTATATGACAAGGTATTAAAAAAAAAACAATTGTGATCCTAAAGAAAGAGTGTCAAAATACAAAATTAATTACAGGTCAAAACGGTACAATTGAATAAGTTGGTAGGTATATCGTTAAATTGCTAAAAAAGGTTATAATTACCTTAAGTAAGGTAGGTACTATGACGTAAAAGTAAGCGAATTCTAGAAACGTACTAATGTTAGCTCTAAACTACACAAAAACATTTTAAATTTAGAGAATAGATGACAATAGTTCATCCTGCCTTTATCAGCCAGACAGCTAACAAACTAAATCACAGTATAGATTTCAGATCCTCCATTATTCACGTCAACTGGGACTTTTAAATTATATTATTCATGTTTCGCGTCAGCTATCCCTGCTGTCGTGCCAACAAAGGACGTTATTACTTTAATACTTTTTTGTATTATTGTTCTTGTACAGCGAGATTTTAATGAAAAATGTGGGTTTTTCTCGTGAATTCGTGTGGTGAGATATATTGTTGGCAGAGTAATATGAGATTTGTGTTTTTGTGAAAACTTGCGACAAAATTTAAGGTGGTGTTCTACCCATCAATATGAACAACTTTTACTATGGGACCAAATAAGAATTCGCAAAAAAAAAAACGATTTTCTTATACAAAATGGTCCAATCGGGTAAACCTTTATACAGAAAAGTCGTTTTTTTTGCGAATTCTTATTTGGTCCCATAGTAAAAGTTGTTCATATTGCTGAGTAGAACATCCCCTTAAATTTTGTCGCATGTTTTCAAAGTCAGCCTGTAGTATAGGAATGTAGTGGCAGATAAACATGACATAAACTCATCACGCGTGCGAACGATAAGGCAGCGGTGTACACCCACATTTTGCCAGTTATGTTTAAGTCCCTTCTAAACGGGGGCGAGCATATTGCCATCAATCCGGCTCAAAGCCACACTCCGGGCTGTTACTAAGGAATTCCAGATGGAAAAACCCAATAACACTTCGCCCGACCCGGGAATCGAACCCAGGACCTCATACTCAGCAGTAGCGCTTGCGCCCACTAGACCAACGAGGCATTTGGCGGATAAACTTACAAATGGTAGTAAAAGCTGTCGTGACTTGGCGGAAATCCATTATAAAATACAATAGACGTAGATGTATTTGGTAACCTATTTCGCGTAACTATTCGTAAAGAATCATAAAAAACTCTGTAAGAAATCGACACGTGTTTCACCTTTCCTTCCTCAGGTATGTGCTAATTACAATAGTTAGTATCCAAAAAGTGTTTCGTTATAACCAAGCTTCTAAAGAAATCCTTCAAATTTTATCCCAGCCTTAGAATGTCCCCTCACATTTCAGCACGGAGGCTGTATCGCACTCCAAAGCGATCCTTATCTGAACTTGACACCGACCTTGGCATTCGCCGCTCAATACTGTGATAAGGGTGCTCACCTACGCTTCATGTTGAACCCGACCAGAATATCAAGAGAGGGTTTATATCATGGAGATCGTTTTTTGTTTTTTTTCGTCGCCTTTGTTGTTGTTTTGGCGATTTTATTCCTCGAAGGGTACCCGGAGGTGGCTGTGTAGCACACCCACATTTTCCCAGCTATGTTATGTTAGTTTGGTAGTTGTGGGTGTCATAATACATAATAATAATAATAATATACCTACATAATAAATACTATACATAAAAAATACATAAAAAAAAAACAACTTTGGTTGGTTCGATGCAATATAATGCGCGGTCTGCTCGGTTATATAATAGAATAAATAAAGAAATATGTATATACAATAACCAAGTCTATGAATGCAAGAAAAAACTAGTGAAATGGATCAAACCATTTACTTATAAGGAAACGGAAGAGCTCTTGAAACCCATGACATAGGATTGTATAACATTATATTTTTTTATTCTTGATTTTAATTTTAGATTCCGTTTATGTTTTTAATTTTGATTTTATTTTAAATTCGATCGTAATTCTGATTTTGATTTTAATTTTAATTTAATTTTAAATTTGATTGTAATTTTGATTTTAAATTTTATTTTATTTTAAATTTTGATTTTAATTTTGATTCTAATTTTTGATTTTGATTTAATATTGATTCTAAGTTTGATTTCGATTTTGACTTTAATTTTTGAATTTTGATTCTGTTTTTGATTATAATTTAATTTGTAACTTTGACAATGATTGATTTTAATTCTGAGTTTAATTTTGATTTTAGATTTTATTTTATTTTCCACTGGCTGTAGTGAATTAATTGAATATGGTTTTGGATTTATATTGTGTATAACCTAAGCTCTCACAGAGGTACACAAACACACATAACACACATTCACACGCATTCACACACATACACACACACACACAAACTATTGATACTTATGCCAATCCTACT
Organism: Eupsilia transversa; assembly: GCA_914767815.1. Taxonomy (NCBI): domain Eukaryota; kingdom Metazoa; phylum Arthropoda; class Insecta; order Lepidoptera; family Noctuidae; genus Eupsilia; species Eupsilia transversa. Next base: position 15,131,789 of record OU611882.1, read on the forward strand.
GCTTACCTATGTTAAATATGTTATTAATATTTTACTTTATTTTGTTATGGAAGAGCGGAGTCTTCTAATACAGGCATTGTTTGCTTAAATGAAGGTTCCAATCACAAACTAATTTTTGTAATCTTGTTGTAGAAATAAACAATTTTGAATTGAATTTTTGAATAATAATAATAAAATAAAATCATAATCCTGTATTCCTCGAGGGTTAGGCGGAGGTGTACCTATGGTACACCCACTTTTCGCCAGCTATGTTTAAGTCCCATGTAATAGGGGGTGGACCGTATCGGCACAAATCCAGACTCCGAGCTGCTACTGAGAAAATAAAGATGGAAAGACCCAATCACACTTTGCCCGACCTGGGAATCGAACCCAGTAGGACTACCTCATGCACAGCAGTAACGAGACAAATATACATACAATAAAGTAAAAAAAATATAAATGGGTCGTATTTCGGATAATATAAAGTGGGCAGTAAAGTCCTTAATAAGTATGAGTCTAAATCCACAACGACCAATTTGATAAAAAAATCAGTGTACAAATCACCCAAGTTTGCAAAGTAATAAATAATTTCGGAAGGGCACATTGCTCGCAGAATAGATGGCCCATGGGGCCAAAAGGTTCTGGAGTGGCGACCGCGTACCGGAAGTGTTGCAAGACCTCCCAAAAGGTGAACCGCTGATCCGCAGGTGAAGGCCGCAGGAATCCGCTGAACGCGAGAAACAATGAACCAGTTGAAGTGGGGATGCTTGGAGGCGGCCTATGTCCAGCAGAGGACGTCTTTCGGCTGAAATGATGCTAATGAAGAACTTGATTTCATGGATTTGATTTGATGATTCGTCGTTGATGACTCCTATTACAGTACCGAACAGGGCTTAGCCGATAGCCGCTACATGGCTAGAAGCAAAGTTAAAAGTCTCATGTATGTACCATCGCGGCCATGCATATCTAACTACTTTGAAAACAAAATCCCTGTGAACACGATGACCACATTTGTTTACTGCCCCTGTTTTTTTGTAGGTAAGGGTTCCTTTAGCGGCCGGCCGAGTGCTGCAAGCAGGAATAGTCCTTACGGTGTTCAAATATGCGTGGCCACGATAGTACATATTTATTGGCAACCCTTCATAAGAAACAATATTTTAAACAGAAGTTGCTTGAAAACAGAAATAATAAAATAGAAATAAGTATTTACTTTTCCAAGACCTCTTTTGGGAAAAGCTCCACCATTACTGTTACATTTCATCCTCCAGGTACAAAAGCATTGCAAGAAGTACACTCGCCAGCTAAATTAATTAAAGTGAGGAACACTTTGGTAGCCGTGGACAGTGGAGTACAATCGCGGTCACAAGAGAGTGCCCAATTATGACTGCCCGCAAGTGCAGTGCACAATGGTTTGAATGTAATTGAAATGACGGACTGGATTTGTGTAATTAAGTTTATGGTGGGCCTCTTACCTATCTCTCTCTCTCTCTTACAACAGTAAATTAGGTTAAATTATTTGTTTTATCCCTCTTGTTCTGTCATTATTATCAAGTTAACAAATCTACGTATATATTAGACAAAAGATTTGTCGGTTTGTTTGTAATGAATAAACTCAAAAACTACTGGACCGACTTAAAAAAATCTTTCCCCTGTAGGATGCTATATTATCACTGAGTAACATAGGCTGTAATAATTTATAAAGATATAATGTGGGACAGCCGCTGTCGAAAGCTAGTACCTAATATATATAAAAATCTTCGGCAGCTCCGTCTTACGGTAAAGGAAAAAAATATCGTGAAAACCCATAGATGTACCTAGCTACCTAGTTCAAAATTAATATCCATTTATTACGTTCCATAATGTATAAAATATGTTACAAAAGGCACAAATTATGTACCTAGCCTGTTAGGGCACAGTAACAGGAAAGCAAGAAAAGCACGGAAGCAATCGTTTTCTTTGCATATAATAATGTGATAATAGAAGTTTGTTTTTTGTTTATGTGGATCTCTGCAGCTACTAGTCGAATTAAAAAAAATATTTTTCCATTTGATAGCCCAATTCTTGAGAAAGGCTATAATCTTAACATCACGCTGTGACCTAATAGGAACCGAGCAAAAATAAAAAGTCAGAAAGTACTCTAAGCGAAAACGAAGTAATAGCGCGGGCGGGCGATGTGATGCGATGCGGTGGATCAGGGGCCAAAATTTCACGCGGAGGATGTCACAGGCAGAAGGTTGTTAAAAATAAAAGTGCAAGAGCAATTTCAGGGAATTGCATTTCAGTATAAACGCTACTGTAAAGTGCTGTGATCCAATATCGTGCTAAACTAACATGATCAGCAGGACTATAGCCCAGCCACCCTGAATGTTACACAAACACAATTTTCAAGCCGACTGGGCACCCGCTTCGTAGGGAATCCGATTATTTTATACGAACACTACAAAAATTGGTTTTATATTGTTTTGTTTTAGTTAATAAATCCGGTTTTCTACATTCAATACGTGGAAGCCGGTGGGTGTTGTGAAAAATGGAAAAAGTGTTTTGACGGCATGCCTACCCTACATACCTACAACAGTCCTACAGGGTATATAAATATTAAATAAATTTAATCCACCCGTATTGGTTTACTATTTCGTTTATAATTTTTTTACAATATAAAATACATAAAATAAATGATTATTATTATAATTAAATGATATTATATTATACAGGATGTAAGGGACAGCCCTGCGCAAACTTACAGGGTGCATTAAGCTACTGATTTTGAATCATATTCCACCGGAAAACATCTCAGGAAAATTTTAATTTTTTTGTCGTTTTTTCTGTTACAAAATTACATTTATCTGTACGCAGCACTCAATTTATGTAAATGAAACAGCTAAAATAAAAAAAAACAGCAATTGATGTTGAAATACGCTACGTGCGCTGCCGTTCGGTACGTGCGTTTTGCCACGGTAACGATACATTGCATGTGAGGTAATTAAACAAATCAGGTTTATTGGATTCCTATAATGTTCCTGAAATAATTTAATGTACCGGTCATCTTATTATGATTTACTGAATTCACCCCATCGCTCTGCGGAGGGCTGTCCCTTACAACCTGTATATCATCGGTGATATTCTGAAACCGCAGAACTAACAGTGTTTAAAACCACGTAAGGTAGGTGCAGCGAATTTTACAGGAACGAGGGAAATTCACTGCACCTACCTTACGCGGTTTTAAACACTGTTAGTTCCGCGGTTTCAGGATATCACCGACGATATTCTTGTGTATACGCTCTAAAGTTCATTTCTCTCATCATTAAGCCTAGGCGAGACATAACAGGGGTGCTTGGACAGGAAACCTCCCCGTGTGCCTGTGGACTGGAGTTCCCTTACGGATCCGTCCGGGGGGAAGATCAGTCTACGGGTCGGTGCACCCTGGGATGCGGACAATGACTCGTCATTGGGTACTTTGTGCCTAATGGGGTTTCGTTGTCCGTATGCTAATATCCTGTCACAGGAACGCTCTAACGTGTACTCGGAGAGAGTACACGTTAAGCAGCGTTCGAGTAGGAACGGGCCCGGCGTGCACTAACCCTGCCGTCGGGCAGGCAGAAGGAAGCCTTTTCTTCTGCCACCGTTGGTCTCGTAGCCCCGAAGAGTGTGTAGGTCACGTCTCTGGCATTTGACGGGGGTCGAGGGTCTTGGCTTAACCGCCCGGGCCGCGAGGAAGACAACCTCTATAAAAAATCACCCCAAACCTCCAAGCGGCGGCGCACCGTGAGGGAGGTTGATAGCTTGACTAATGGGTAGCTAAATTAGTCGTTAGTGCGAACCACGTTTTTTTGGTTGGTTGGTTGGAAAATTTATATACTCGTGGGAACAAAAATGGAAACACAATTTAAAAAACAAAATCGACGAATGGTGGAGAGTGATGCGGGGTCGGATTCCGACCATGCATCGGGCGCGGAGAGCTCTTGTCAGAGCTCGGAGCGCGAGAAGGGGGGGAACACACATAGGAGGCAGGAGTTTGTGCGGAAGCGCTCCAAATCGGATGGCCAGGGGTCGTCCGCCGATGAGAGGCAGAGGCGCAAAATTCACTCCAGCCAGCGGGGTGGGGCCCGAAAAAAAGGCGCGGGTAGGGGGCTCACCACGGAGGCCGGTGAGCTGAGCCAGACCAGCTCGGCCGAGCTGACGAGGCTCGCCACAGAGGGGCACCCTGAAGGGACCAGCACCTGGGCGGTCCTGTCGGGGTCTTCCAGTGGTGAGCCGGACGCCGCCGCAGCGGCTAAGTTCAAGGAGGTCGTGGGAGCCGCTGTCAAGGCTGTGGCCTTGAAGAGGCTCCAATCCTCTAAGGACAGGGCCATATCCGAGGCCACGGCCTCTATCTTGGCGGCAGGGAAGGCCCTCCTTGGGCCTCCGCCAGCGTCGGATGGGATGTCCGAAACGCGGGCGGAACTCGCCAGGTTGACAGCCGCCATGGAGCTTCTCCGGAAGGAGAATGAGGAGCTCCGAGCTGAACTGGCTAAGCTCCGCGGAGCCGCCCCTCGAGAGACTCCGCAGGGGGGAGAGCAGCATGGGCAGGGGCGGCCCCTGCCTGCTGAGGACCGGGTCCTGTCTTTGGTGCGGCGGGAGCTGGATGCCTTTCGGGCGCGGTTTTCCGCCCTAGAGGCCATTGTACTGCGCCCCCCATTAGCGGCGAGCCAGCCGGCCTCGGGCCAGCGGAAGGTGGCATCATATGCCACCACTGCAGCTGCCCCGACCAAACCAGGGTCGTCGGGGCAGACCAAGGGCAGGGTGGCTACAGAGGCGGCGAGGGCATCGGCCCAGGCTGCGAGTGCACCGGCCCAGGCGGCGAGGGCACCGGCCCAGGCTGCTAGGGCACCGGCACAGGCGGCGAGGGCCCTAGCCCAACAGCCGCCCCCGCCTCCTAATTCTTCTCCGGCCGACGCCGAATGGCAAGTAGCCGGAGAAAAGAAGAAGGCGGGTAAGGCCGCAAGGGCGGCCAAAAGGAAGGCGAGGCGGCAGCGGCGCAAGGAGCGAAGTGTCGCGGCTAGGCTCCGCGCCCCGAAGTCAGCGGCTGTAGTGATTACACTACAGCCGGGAGCGGAGAAGAAGGGCGCGTCCTACCAAAGCGTGCTCGCCAAGGTGGGGCAGGCTGTGGACCTGGAGGCACTCGGCGCCAAGAATGGCCTCAGGCTGAAGGTAACCGCGACCGGGGCCCGGATGCTGGAAGTCCCTGGTGCGGACAGCGGCCCGGCCGCTGACGCTCTGGCCGAAAGGCTCAGAGCATCCATAGACGCGGACGAGGCCCGGGTGTCCAGGCCCACCAGGTGCGCTGACATGCGCATCTCGGGCCTGGACGACTCGGTGACGGAGGCACTGGTCGTGGCCGCTGTCGCTAGGACGGGGGGGTGCTCTGCCGAGCAGGTTAAGGTGGGCACCATCCGTCCTGACTTCGCGGGGATGCAAGCCGTGACGGTGAGCTGCCCCGTGTCGGCGGCCAAAAAGGTTGCCGAGGAGGGCCGAAGGCTTTTGGTGGGCTGGGTTTCCGCGCAGGTCAAACTGCTGGAACCCAGACCTCTGAGGTGCTACCGCTGCCATGTGGGTCACCACGTGGGAGTAAAATGCACCTCGGAGGTGGACCGCAGCGGTAACTGCTACCGCTGTGGTCAGCCCGGTCACAAGGCTGGCTCGTGCACTGCCGCGCCGCACTGCGTCGTATGTGCGGCTGCTGGCAAGCCAGCTGACCACCGGATTGGGGGCAAGGCCTGCGCCAAACCCGTCAAAGCCGGAGGCAGGGGCAAGCCCTCCGCCACCGCCGTCACCGCCGCAGCCGCCGCCACTACTAGCGCCGCCGCTGCCGCTTCCACCGTCGGCGTCGCTGCCGTTGCCGCCGCGGCAGGGTCCTCACAGGGGGCTCGGGAGGGGGCTGAAATGGACTGCCAATAACGGCTCCATTACGCCTCCTCCAGGCGAACATCAACCACTGCGCTGCAGCTCAGGACCTATTGCTCCAGAGCATGGCGCAGTGGTCGATTAACATCGCCGTGGTCGCTGAGCCGTACTTTGTCCCGCCCAGGGATGACTGGGTGGAGGACCTGAGCGGCTCAGTGACCCTAATTTCGTCGGCCGCCGCCGGTACTCCGTCCCTCGAGGCTGTCAAGAGAGGACGGGGTTGCGTGGCAGCACGGTTCGGGGAGATTGTCGTGGTAGGGGTGTACTTCTCCCCGAACCGAACTCTCGCCGAGTTCCACAACTCCCTTGCGGAGTTGAGAGTCGTCGTCGTCGGGTTCGGTTCCCTCCCGGTGCTCGTTCTCGGGGACTTCAATGCCAAGAATGTGGCTTGGGGTTCCCGGTATACAGACACACGGGGCAGGATGGTGGAGGACTGGGCACTGGAGACAGGCCTGGTCGTCCTTAATCGGGGTTCTGTCCCCACGTGTGTGCGGATGCGGGGTGAATCAGTGGTGGACCTTTCGTTCGCCAGCCCCGCTCTGTCGCCGCGTGTTGCCGACTGGCGCGTCATGGAGGGGGTGGAGACCTATTCCGACCATCGGTACATCCGGTTGGACGTCTCCGCCCAGCCCTCGAGCGCGCCGGTCCGACAGGCCCCGAGTGGTCCGCGATGGGCGCTGAAGCAGCTGGACCGGGAGCTAATCCTGGAAGCCTCGATCGTGCAGGCCTGGGTGTCATCACCGGACAGGCCTGCTGACATCAACGACGAGGCGGAGTGGTTCCGGGAGGCCATGTCCGACATATGTGACGTGGCAATGCCCCGGGTCCAGCCCGGCCGTGCTTCGCGCCAGGTGTACTGGTGGTCGCAAGAGCTGACGACTCTGCGCGCCGCGTGCGTTGCTGCGCGACGCCGGTACGCCAGGCACCGCAGGCTCCGTATCCGCCCTCCGGATACGGAAGCCATTCAGGCGGGGTTGTACGAGGGGTACAGAGCGGCGAAGACCGCCCTCCAAGCGGAGATCCTGCGGGCCAGGGGACTGGCCCGCGAGGAGTCGCTGGCGACTCTGGACAGGGACCCGTGGGGACGCCCATACAAGTTGGTGCGGGAGAAAATCCGCCCATGGGCTCCCCCGCTGACTCAGAGTCTCCGGCCTCAGCTTGTGGAGGACGTGGTGAGCGCTCTGTTCCCCTCGAGAGGGGAACACACCGCTCCGCCCATGGCCCCGCCTACTGCGGTGCCCGCTGCGGACCACATCGCCGACGACGATGACGATGCTCCGGAGGTGACCGAGGTAGAGATGAGAGTGGCGGTACGTAGGCTGAATGCCAAGAATACCGCCCCAGGACCCGACGGCTTACCTGGGAAAGCATGGGTCCTGGCCTTGGAGGCTCTCGGGCCTCGACTAAGAGGGCTACTAAGCGCATGCTTGGAGAGGGGCCAGTTCCCACTTCGATGGAAGACGGGGAAACTGGTCCTCATTAAGAAGCCGGGGCGCCCTGCGGACTCTCCGTCTGCCTACCGGCCCATCGTGCTGCTCGACGAGGTGGGCAAGCTCTTTGAAAGAGTAATTGCAGACCGCCTTGTCGGGCATCTGGTGCGGGTGGGGCCGGATTTGACGGAGAGCCAGTTTGGCTTCCGCAGAGGGCGCTCCACGGTGGACGCCATCATGCGCGTGCGGGCCCTCACGACGGGGGATGCTGTTGCCCGGGGTGGGGTCGTCTTGGCGGTGTCTTTAGACATCGCCAATGCCTTCAATACCCTGCCCTGGAGTTGCATTAGAGAGGCACTCCGGTATCACGGGGTGCCGATCTACCTCCGACGTGTGGTCGAGGCCTACCTGACGGACAGGGCCGTCATCTACCCCGGTCACCTGGGAGAATGGAACCGGCGAGAGATGTCGTGCGGTGTCCCACAGGGATCGGTCCTGGGGCCGTATCTGTGGGATATCGGATACGACTGGGTGCTGCGCGCCGACCTCCCCGACGGCGTCAGCGTGGTTTGCTACGCTGACGACACGTTGGTCCTGGCGCAGGGGAGGTCGCACCAGGCGGCGGCCGAAATTGCGACACGCGGGGTTGCGACAATCGTCGACAGGATCCGGCAATTGGGACTCGAGGTGGCCCTACACAAGTCCGAGGCCATGTGTTTTCATGGTCCTCGGAACGCGCCACCTTTGGGTTCCCAAATAACGGTAGGAGGGGTTCACATCGGCGTCGAGTCGACGATGAAGTACCTGGGACTTGTCCTCGACAGCCGGTGGAACTTCGTGGAGCATTTCCGACGTTTGGCTCCCAGACTGGAGAAGGCTGGGGCTGCTCTGAAGCGGCTCCTGCCTAATCTGGGGGGTCCAAACGCCTCCTGCCGGAGGCTCTACGCGGGGGTCGTGCGGTCCATGGCCCTTTACGGGGCTCCTGTGTGGGCGCGTTCTTTGAGGCTGCGGCCAGCCCGCCGGTTGAACGCGTCCCAAAGGGTCATGGCCATCCGGCTTGTCCGGGGATACCGCACGGTCTCGGGTGAGGCGGCGAGCCTCCTTGCCGGATTGCCGCCGTGGGATCTAGAGGCGAAAGTCCTCGCGCACATATGGGAGTGGCGCGAGGAGGCGAAACGCCGGGGCGTAACTCCGCTGCCGCGAGAAGTCGCGGCACAGCGGACAGAGCTTCGGCGGGATCTCATGGCGACATGGAGAGTGCGATTGTCGCAACCCAGTGCTGGGCACGCCACAATTGCGGCGATAAGTCCCCTCTTTGAGGAGTGGCTAGAGAGGCGCCACGGCGTCCTCACCTTCCGCCTGACACAGGTCCTCACCGGACACGGTTGTTTCGGGAGGTTCCTGTTCCGGATAAGGCGGGAGGAAGCGCCCGGGTGTCACCATTGTGTGGATCGCCCGGAGGACACGGTGGAGCATACGGTGGAGGTATGCCCGGCTTGGGCAGAGCACCGCCGTGTCCTCGTGGAGGCGATCGGCGGCAGTGACCTCTCGCGTCCAACCCTGGTGCAGGCCATGGTACGGAGCGAGAGGGAATGGGGAGCCGTCACCTCCTTCTGCGAAGCAGTAATGCTCGCAAAGGAGGAGGCGGAGCGCGTGAGGGAGAGGCAAAGTTCGCGCCCTCACGCGCCTAGCCGCCGTAGGAGACGCCCTGGGCGTCGGGACTCCTTGGAGGATTCCCGGCCACCGTAGGCGCGGGCTTGCGGGCGGTGAGCAATGGGTAGCTCGCCCCCGATAAGGACCAGGCCCGGGTCGACGGCGCGTTGTGTTCCACGCGCGCCTCAAAGAGATGTCAGCACCAATGGCGGGGCCCACTAGGGCCGATGCCTGCTGGGGTTGCGGGAAAGTCCGAAAGGGATACCGTGGCCCCTGGCAACACAGGCAACTGAAGGAACACGGGTGGGTTTTAGTCAGTAAGAGTCTGACACGCCCTCCCGCTCCGCCCAGAGCGGGAGAAGTTATTTGATGATTTCCCACCCAAAAAAAAAAAAAAAAAAAAAAAGGCGAGACATAACAATGTGTACCTAATTATTTTGATTGTCTAGACTAGTTTGTTTACAATAAAATACCTTTTAACGAGCAACGATATTTACTATAGTTTGTTTATTAACTAATAATTATTCTGAAGGACTCATTATGTTTCTTTATTTTGCAAAAATAAGTCTTGCAAGAAATTCAAAACTGAGAACAGGTCATTTTAATTAAGTTATTTAGACCAATATAATGTTTCCAGACTCCCAGTAGGATTGTTAGATGAGCAAGTTTTTTTCACAACACAATTCTTCTGTGCAATCAAACTATACATTTTTGAAAACATTGTAAAACCCATTTATTTTTAAAAGAGTAACCGTCGAGTTTCTTGCCGGCTCTTCTCCATAGGAAACGACCAATTGGAACCGTGCACCTAGCTTCTGACGTTTCATAAGTGCCCATGTAGGTTTATGTGAAATAAAATATTTTGATTTTGATTTTGTGTGGTCCTAACTTCTCGTTTTTCTCCGTTAAAGCCAACTAAGCTTACCAAAGACTCATTAAATAAAACAATTATGGTTTATTTTTTAAATAATCTATGTACATGACTTGCTGGAGTCATGTTATCTATGTGGTTCTAAAAGAAAATTGCTTCTCCCCTATTATGAACAGAAAAATACATTGACAAAAAGTGATATCAAATAACACTCCATTCTTTTGATCAGTGTACAATATTCCGTTGCAAATAGTCACGAGCGAGTTTGTTTGACACCCGACCATTCGGTTTCTATGTGCCTTTTGTTTTGAAATTGCTCTACACTTACATACATATGGGTATACACAAATGCTGCTGACCGGAAAATTGAGACCAAGTTTTTCAGCTAGAACTAATGTTGTTGTAACTAAGGTTTATATGTACCCGCTTTTGAGAAAAATAGGAGTTTTTCAAACTATGAATAGAAAACACGAATGTGACTGTCATTTTGCAAACATTTCTCATTTTCTAAATGATGACTGACCCAAGATGAAAGAACTGGAAAAATTAACTGAAATGTAAAAGAAAAGAACCTTTCTGACGTTAGACTGTAGGCTGGTATTTTTGCAATAATCATTCCATATTTTTTATTTATGCTAAAAAGTACTTGCGTCAATTTTAATTTTAATTCAGTTCCAAATAATACTTGTACTTAGGTATTTAATGTAATCAGATCTATTTTGGGCGGCATACGTCCTACAGTAATTCAGTTACCAAACAATAACTCAGTGAACAATACAATGTTTGTTTATTCGTTTTAAACCTATTTCAGGATATTTTGATGAATACTTTTTTATATTTTCAGTTGGTTGTTTGAAATCAACAATGAGATACAAATCCCTTTATTTAATTAATAGAAAGAGCAAAAATGTTTGCAATATTTTGGTAATTTAATAGTTTTAGTTAAATCCCATATAACATTGCGAGGCAGTGGTGACGGTGGGCGTTTTGGGGGACTGTCATATGTAATTTTGACGTTCGAAAAGGGCTGATTCTCAGCCTAGTTTCAATAAATGACTTTTGATTTTGATTTTGGAGTGGTAACAACTTTCCAATGTTCGTACTATTGCGTTGAGCTGTGTTATTAAATTGTAATCTAACCAATAGCACAGCATACTATGCTATGCCAGTAGCTTCCCTAAAATTTTAGCATAAACCCAAAAGAGCTGTTGCCACAGCTTATTTTCTTGATTCATCATTCACCCCGCGTTAACAGTCATATTTATACAAATTATGATACTTTTTTTTGGACAATTCTTGTAAAAGATTGTCAAAATGAGAGAATTAATTAAAGTGGCAGACTCAAGTGGCTCACGTCAAAACGTAATCCAGAATAAATTATTAATTTCGGCCGTAATCTCATCAACCATAACGTTGATAAAGAGAACCATATTAAAGAACTGGTGAGGTCTCGGTAGTCATATCGACGTTGTTTCAGATACGTATTATTAACTATTTTGTTCACATTTTTGACAAGTTTTGTTTACTACTAAGGGCGGATTCGACCAAACAGGAATAAATTTTATCCGCAGAATAAGCCTTCTCTTCCGAATAAATTTTAAATTTTTTTTCCGTACGAAAACTGTGAAAAGTAAATCTTATTCCGCGGATAAAATTTATTCCAGTTTGGTCAAATCCGCCCTAAGTAATTGTTTTAGGAATACCGAAGCGATATAATCGAAATATAAAATACATGTTTTATACCTTGGTGTAAACGCGGCGTAAGCAATCTAGTCCAGATTTACATTATTTATAAATCACTCCCAGAAAAACATAATAGGTACATATATCTTATGAAAAAAGAGAAAAACTAAAGCTAAAACCGGCCAAGTGCGTGTTGGGCCACGCACAATAAAGGGTTCCGTAGCTGGGATGAATTTATCCCAAGAACAAACTTAACATTGTACTTGAAAAACATGTTCTCATGTTTTTGCAACTGCAAATATGATAATTACTCATTAACTTGTAGAGCCTTATTAGCTGTGATAGTTTTCCTTTTAATTTCGTTATATATACTACTGCTGTGAATTTTTCCACATATCCAGAACTTACCATTTAGCTGGCAGGGGGGGACACTTGACTGTAACAAAAATTATTTTACTTACAGATTTTATTTACCACTTTGTCGACGTAATTAATATGTATACTCATGCCAAATTACAGCTTTCTAGTACTAACAGTCTCTGCGCTAGGCCGGGGACAGACAGCCAGACGGACATGGCGAAACTTTAAGGGTTCCTTGTTGACTAGGAAACCCTAAAAAGGATTAAACCTTCAAAGGAGTGATCTGGTAACAAAAAAAAACATTGCAAATATAAACCAAACTTTGATCTCCTATACAACAAAGGTCGCAAAAACTGTGCCAAAGGGCATGTAACCTTTGAAAATGGCGATAGGGATGAACAAATATCCGCTGGATTGTACCCCGCATCCGCTCGATTTATGATCCTATCAATTCATATTTATTTGATGTTCTCACACTTGGACTTTGTTTGATTAAGGGTGGCGCTTAAAACAGCGGGGAGGCTAGCGGATTGCAGTAGCGGAAGCAAGATTGTGTGACATGTTCGATTCGGCGGCACCTGACGCGCGATTCAGAAATCGGTGTACAGGAAAATAATAAATCATATCATCAATATTCCTACTACTAAGAATGTGACATATAAATAAGAGTTAGTGGTAGCACTTGAATCTTTTAAATTACCTTAGTAAAATTGCTAGTAGTACCTTTACCCGCAAAGTTTAGCACGAGTTAATCTTCTCCATTGGGATATAAATAGAAATAAGCTTACGTTATGTATCGCCTCTCCCTCTCCTCTAAAAATCGCCTCTTCAAACTGGCTTGTTGTCCCGAAACCCGCTCGTTTCCGAGCCCCACACCACCACATAAACGCATGTATTTTAAATTTAACATTTCAATACCGCTTCCCATTTCATTTATAATATCCCTTGAATTATTACAAGTATTTTATAATACGTTAATACAGAAATATTGCTGTACAAACATTTTAAATAAAGTGCGTTCTAGTGATAAAGTAGTGATGATAATACACGGCTTATGTTAGTAGTAAATAAATCTTGCTATGATAAGCTGGGTTATAACTTTAAACTTTTTAGACATAATAATAATAGGGTTTCTTTTATCTGTGTTGGGTTATGGGATAAATTTAAGCTACATACTTGTTTCAATTTATCCCTTATTCTAAAGTCATTCATTTATTAATGTGTTATTTTAAATTCAAAAGTAAATATTAGTTTTAAAAATACCTTTTTGTAATAATAACCAATTTTGAACAATAACCTTAAAACTTACGTTAAATAAATATATCACCAAGAAATCGGGACTAAAATGTTTAGTTCATTCTCTGATGGCGTAGACGCATTTGTTCTATAAGTAAGCACCTATGCCGCCTTTAATATATTCACCAGATATATATCACCAACAGAAAACAATCATTATCATAATAATCTTAAAGTCATCCATTAAGTTTATCTGAAATCAATGCGTCACTGTTATGTAACAGAAAGCAATATAGCGGCGAGGAAATTTAAATTAATGGTCTGAAACTTAGCAGCTGCGCTGATTTGAATTAATGGTGAGTGTGTTGTTTTGCTGAAGGACTTGAGATTGTTTAAGATGCTTTTAAAAGAAACATAACGTCTGAGATATCTACAAGGTACTGTAACATCTTTAATGGTCATGGTCTGCAGTGAATTTTGGCGATGCGCAAGTGTAATGAAATGCAGTGCGTGTGACGTGTCACAAAATCGCGGTACAGTAATTTAGGTAGGTAGCTCCCTAAATGTTAAAAAGAAGACAAAGTGGAAAATGTTACTCGAATGTGCACATTGTCAGTGTCGTACCCGCTACTATCCATGTCGTCTAGCTAAGGTTGTAACTACACTACAATCAGGGCAATGCAACGCAAGGGCGTTGACTGATGTTTGTAGGGGAAAAGTTATGGGTTCGCGTGACCGACATTTATTTCTGTAAATTGCACAGAAACACTTTTACACGTCAAAAATAACGCTTTAAAACTACCTAGATGAGTTCGAAAGATTTGGAGGAGGCCTGTGCTTAGCAGTGGGACAATGTAGGCTAATAAAAAATAAAAAAAGATGAGTTCGTAGTTTTCTATCCAACTACTCTGAGAAGAAGGACTAGGCTGAATGGTGTAGGAAAAGCTGGTATCCTTCCTGCAGTGGGACAATGTAGAGTATTTTGCGAAGGTATCTACAAATCATAATAAACAATTCAGACGCAATCTTAAAAAACTCTTTCATCTGATCATAATCAAAACACATAAAGAAACATTTTTTATCAACACACATTTTACAAATCACCGCGACCATTGTTACTTACTAAAGCGAACATGTACCTAAAGGATTGTCTTGGGACCCCATGATACACATCTTGGCAAAAGAGAAAAAAATCTCGTAAGATCTTTTTGCAAATACCGCCCAAAGGTTTTCTAACGTTCACGAAACGCTGTTTACATTTGGTTGAGTACATTTTTGATGACATGATAATTATGGCGTATTGGTTGAGATTACCTGATTTGAAAGATGTTATTTTGTGTGAGTTATAAAATAATAAAACACCGTTAATATTGAAAAGGTGAATACAGCAATATGGGCGCCATTAGCTCATTTTGAAAACAAAATCCCGAGCATACAATGGCCACATCTGTTTATCGGCCCTTTTTGCGTCGACCAAGTAGTAAAACAAAAAAAGACCGAGAACATTAAACTGTTTATTATATTAATATTTTGTTTAAACAAATTTCTCAGGCTCTGTTACAATGATCACAGATGTCTGACCACCCTTTTTCGATAGGAATAGAACAAAAAAAGGACCAAGGAAGAAAGTTTTTAATGTTTTTATAGTTTACATTTTGGTTCAACTAATTTCTCGGGTTCAGTTGCAATTTGCAGAGCTTTCGGTAACAACGTATTTACGTAGCATTTGTGAATCATGTCTTCATACCGTTTGAATACAAAACAGAGGCATGAAATCTTGTTTCTGCGGGACGGAGGACTAAACATTAGTCAAATTGCCGAGGAGCTGCATACGACGGTGAGTATTTTGTTTGTTTTATTTATGTTTTAATAGGTTTAGCGCGTATCCAAAGTAACTATTTTCAATTTAAAAGTATTACAATAATTTATTGATTTGTTTAGATACTGTAATAAATAAATAAAAACCGGCCAAGTGCAGGCACAATGAAGGGTTCCGTAGTTGGGATGAATTTATCCCAAGAACAAACTTAACATTTTAGTTGATAAATATCTTCTCCCATTCATTCTAATTGCAAGTTTACACGCTCAATATTGAGAGATAATTTTATTTATCAGGTTATTTTAAGACTAACATAAATAATAGAACTATTTTCTGTTTTTTTTTTTTTACTCCTCCCCGTTCCACTGCAATGTAAATTGAGCCTAGTCTTAGGTAGAAATTATTTCAACTATTTGTGAAAATAGCGTACTATATATTTTTCAACACACTTGCTCGTAAAGTGGCTCTTATTGAACCGCTTTTAGATTCATAATGCAGTGTATTAAAAACGCGTGCTTTTTACTTTACCATAACGAACTAGTGCTGTAATGCCACAGATAACTATTTACTAGTCGGAGTACCTAGTGCCTATACCAGTCCTATGACATGGCATTATGGAGTTAGTAAGTACTATCATGGCGGCATGGAATTTATATTGTAGAAATTGACTTTGGTGAAGCTTTTTATTTTTGTAAAACATAATACCATACGCAAACCGGGGCGTTAACTGTCTAGTTAACGTAAAAAAAAATAATCTGGACATATTCTGTTACAAATGAAAATGCTTTTATTTTTTACGAAGTACCTAATGTAGGTAATCTTAATAAAACTTTTGTGTACTAATTTATTGAAGCTGGACTATGTGCCTACATGGCATTAGTATGAACTATCTACTATTTCACCCGAGCAGAGGATGTGCGCTTTTTTAATCTCATCAAAGAGACTTTCATGCCTTTATATTATGCATAATATTTATTACATAAAATATGATGAACATATTTCATCATATATTATTTCATATTTTTCGCTACTTACATATTAACCTTATAATGTTTTTAATAGGTACGTATTCAGAACAAAAATAAAACAAAAATACCTATTATTTTGTGTTTTTTTTATAGGCTTTATTGTCTAGCAGTTTTTCCAGCGCATTTATTTAAACCTGCGCGCGACCACACTGCGCGAAACCAGCTCGTCATTTTCCAATACTTACTACTTACTTATCATTTTCGTTGTGATTAATAACAAAAATGTCGACTTCACGGGAAGAAGAGCAATACGTAGGTTTGACTCCGCCGGAAATACTCATCGAGGCACGAAACGCGAGTGATAGCCTGTTGCCACCAAAATCTAAGGAGAAATACGTAGCGGCCTACGAAACTTTTATACAGTGGAAAAACAACAAAAATGCCAAGTCATTTTCGGAAAACGTTTTTTGGCATACTTCAATGAACTTGCAAATAAATACAAGCCCAGCTCGCTTTGGTGTATCTATTCCATGTTAAAAAGCACTGTTATGACCAAAAATAACATTGTAAACAAAATTCCATCTTAGCACTCATTACATTTACTGATCACCACAGACTATATAGAGAACTAACGTTGATCACAGAGTACTTTTTTTTTTTTCCGGTGTCAAAACGTTAGTCGTAGACTGCGTTCCGAATTACGATGTAAATGTAATGAAATCCAATCGATTTGAGCGTGCTTACACCCGTTCCGAATAAGCTTGAGCGGGATAACTTATGTTTGTTCCGTGAACCGTTATTTGGCTGTGTTGTTATAGGCATTTTTTCGAAATTGTGATTCTGGCTACCGTCGCCACCTAACCAAAAAAGAGGAAGAAATTTGTGGCTATACACAAAGAAATAAGTAATGTTTTAAGTTTTGACGTTGGGCGAGCACTGATAATATGCTGAGGCCACATTGTCACGATAAGACAAACTGTACTGCGCGCGCTCTCTCTCGCACACAGCTCGACGTCTCGCTGAATAAAAGAGAGCCCGTGGAGTTAAGTTCGCTTTATCGCGACAATGACAGCCCTTAGCTTTCATAATCATATCATAACAAAATTGGAAAGCAAAATATTGATGTGAGAAGTGTGGGCGATTAGGGCATATCTCGGAATGCGGTCGTATAGTTTTTCGGAGGCGGCGCGCGACTCCATGCCATGTCCATGCCGACTGAACGGAATGTTGCCATTATTTATTATATTTTATTTAACCATTTACAATTTGATTACTGTACTTATAGTAATATAAGGTTTATTTTTCTGCTGAAAATCCAATACACGCATTTTTCAGTCTTTCAAAATATTATTTTGTTTTTATACATTTTTTAATAGGTGTAGGCTGTTTAGCGGGTTTGCCAGTTGCCAGTGCCTTTATTTACAACTGCGGAAAAACAAAACCGTCGCGCCATTTTCCATACATATTTGTTCCCGGTTTCGCTGTGTGGTTATTTTCATAGACTAATACATATTTAAAATAATATTATCAATACGAAATCTAAAGTAACACCAACCTACGTTGAAAAGTTTTTAAAAGAAGCTCCGGATAATCAGTACATGGCAACAATGGTCAGTTGAACTTTATAATTACGTTATTGTAGCATACATTCTTACAAGTCTGTTTATTTCCTCGCAAGTGTGTTGAAAAACGTCGTATGAAACGCGAGTGCGTTGATCATTACACTCTCGACTACCTTATCGCGCTCGCCTGCGGCTCGCGCGGACAATACCGTCTCGTGTGTAATGACCAACACTGCACACTTGTATCATAATGTACTATTGTGTCCATTTTATATAAACTGTGGTGGTGAAAAGGTGTTTTTTTAAATTTTGTATGCTAGTAAGTTAATTTACTTTTTACAGAGAAATACTGTCCGTCTATGGCTCCAGCGGTTCGACAGCGAAGGGCATGTGCGAAGCAAGCCTCCTCCCGTTACTACGCGTGTGGAAAGAACAGTTCAGCTGTATCAAGAACAACCATTTGCGCCCACCAGTCCGTTCGCAGAAGAATTTAACTGCACCGCGAAAACAATTCGGAATGCACATCGGTCGGGAATACACAGCAGAAAGCCCGCTAGGAAAATAGTTCTTAGTCAAGCCCATAAGGAAGCCAGAGTTCGTTTCGCGCGAGATTATCGAGACTTCGATTTCTCACACGCAATATTTTCCGACGAATTTTTTTTTAGGCCCAGCCCGATATGTCTTCGGGATTTACGGCGTGTGAATAATACTGGGTACGATTCGCGAAATTTTTTACCAAACTATGAGGCAGGAAAAGTAGTGGTCAACATGTGGGCCTGGATGAGTGCAGCAGGTCCTGGCGAACTAGTCTACATCCCTGAGAGGGCAAACGATGAAAGTTACTTGCGCCTACTGCAAGATACATTTTTGCCGACAGTGCGAGTGGTGTATCCAGAGGACGAAATGCCTGAAATTGTTTTTATTCAGGACAACACTTCTGTACACACTTCACGGTTGGTGCAAAATTGGATCCGGCAGCAGCCAAGTATACGATCAGTACCGTGGCCTTCTCGTTCTCCGGACCTAAATCCCATTGAAAATCTATGGGGTATTATGGTCCAGAGATGGGATGATAGGTGCGAGAGGACTAAAACAGGCCTAGTCACTCACGCTGACCAAATTTGGGAATCATTTCGCGGCTCAGACCTTTGCGAGGTCCTGGTAAATTCGATGCGAGCGCGGTGTGACGCAGTCATAGATGCAGGTGGGGCTCTCACGAAATATTAGGCTTAGGTTTTTGAGTAAAATTGTGTTTTTATTAGTGTTATGTGTGTGTGTCTGTTATTCCTAGTATAGCCCTAGTTATATAGTATTTTTGAGTGTATTGTGACAAAAAATGTATAGGTATAATTAATTATCATTAAAACTTTTATTGTTAGTGGTGAATAGGAAATTAAACGATATTCCTTTTATTTCGACTGGAGTTTTCTTCTATCCAAATTATAAAGTGATAATATGTATTTCGATTCGCATAAACTCCATTTATTTTAAGATTAGACAAATATATCGGTTATCACCCTTTCGTTATTTCGATAATAATATAAACTCCGTTATTTCAGTACAAAGCAATGAAATCTATTTACTATTTACATTAAAAATATAATTCTAAAGTTCAGTCATTTTAATATTATTACACAATAACTAGCGTTATTTAGCCGTTATTTGTCTAATTTAATGCTAAAGTAAATGGAGTACCTAGAGACATAAATGACACCATAGAGCGGTTTTAATATTTGCTAAGAATGGGTACTAAATCAAATCAAATCATTTAATTTCTAGATCATACAATCCAATTTGTTACATACACATCTTAAACACTAGTATTAGTAGCTACTTATATTTGGCAAATTATAATGTCAAAATCAATAAAAGAAAATAACCAAATATGCAATCATTGATTAAACATTATTTCAAGGTATGATTTGAAGGTGACCTTGTGTCCGGGTCCAATGGCTGAGTATTAGACCTTCATTAAGGGTGTGATTAATTGAAATGACCGCCATTAAGGGTGAGATTGGTTCTCGAACCGTTCGACTTTGTTTTGCTCAGTGAAGTGAGGCTTTCATACAAATCTATGTTTAATTTAATAAATCTGAATATTTTGTTTGCTTCAACGCGTAAATCTCTGAAAAAGTTATTTTTGAATTTGATAGCAAAATTCTAGAAGAAGGTTATACGGTATATAACGTCACGCTACGACCCTTAGGAGCCGAGCAAAACGAAGAAATGGCGTGGGCGGGCGATGCGACGCTTCAGCATATTGAGTGTCTTCCAACTTCCACGCGAACGAAGTCGCGGGCTGAAGTTAGTCTATAATATTCAAACTTACTTTAACATTATCTCTCTCATATGGGGTCCCGAACCTTTGGAAGGCGTACGCGGGGCCGAAGCCAATTCGCAGAGGCTTCTTAGACATTTTTAAGTGTTGAAGCACCAACCGACGATTATCCCTATATGGACTGAGAAAGTGCACCGAAGAACAACCCACGGTTGGTGCAGGACTTTTGCAAAACATGGAAACAAAACATATTGGGCGGGTTTGGGTGGCCTAGTAGATTACTTATTATTATTACACATTACATAACATCACGCCTTGTTTCCCCGAAGGGTTGGGCAGAGGTGTACCTTTAGTACACCCACATTTCGCCAATTATGTTTGTCCCGTGTAATGATGTTTTTTTTTATGTAAAAGAGGGCGAGCCTATTACCATCAGTCGGGCACAAATCCAGGCTCCGGGCAGCTACTGACTGATAGAAAATCCCAATAACACTTTGCCCGACCTGGGAATCGAACCCAGGACCTTACTTGTTATTATAATTTTAATAATGCTTTATGGTGAATGGACTACCTAGTCAAGTGCGAGTATTGATCACGACGGCGACGTCTTGGTTTCGGAAGTGTTATTGTGAGTAGTAAGTAGGTACGTTCTTCTGAAGATGGACAAAAGAAGGCGTAGTGGGAAAATTTCAAACTTGATTTTAAAGGACGGCAGAATGAAACGAACCTATGATATAATTACAAACAAAACAAGTACTTATAACTTACTACTTAGCTTTAATTTATAACACCTAACCCATGTGAATAAACAAATAAATTCTAGGATCAACATGGACCAAAGACTAGACCACTCAGAGAAACATACCTACTAATGAATATTAAGCCAATTTCACACCGACTGGCAATCCGTCTAGCTGGGTAATTCACTTCAACCCATCCACACACTCACTTTAGCCAATTAACTAAATGGCTAGAAGAAACACTAAACGACTTGCTAAGGGTAAAAGTCTTATTAGAACTGTGATGTTAATGTGAACTTTCATGTCTTTGTTGTTGTTTTAATAGCGTTGCTATACAATAACCTCGGAGGAGATTTTTAAATTATGCAGCTGACTTTTATTATTTTTATTTTACATCTCGCTCCAGGGGCCTAAATCTACTAATTTATAAACGTTACAATGGTCTCTCAATGGTGAGTTTTTGACAGTTTTTGTATGGCAAATCTATCAAGAACTTACCATTGAGAGACCATTGTAACGTTTATAAATTAGTAGACTTAGGCCCCTGGTCTGTAGGCTGAAAACCAGTCTTACCAAGGGGTATCGTGGTATAGGTAACACGATACCTCTTGGTATGACTGGTTGTCAGACTTTTGGGCTTCTGACTACCCGTTATGACAGCCAAAGATCTACGAATGACAGCCGGGAGCAATGGCTTAGCGTGCTTAATATAAAACTTTTTTATTTTTTTAAACATGACCTATTAAACGTGAATCCGATATCCAATATTAAATAATTTCATTTTAAAGCGAAGAAAAAATGCTGTGCCATTTTAGAGGTAGTGCTCCTAGTGAAAATATCCAACTATGGACTTACACGACAAAACCAATTAGACTACTGTAACAGTTCAAAAGGTCCAACTGCAACAAGAAATGGTGAAATCGAATGCATTCAGTAATAATGTGCTAAACTATTGCCTGAACTGTGTCGAGTGTGAGTGTTTTGTGAGTTAGTGCCACTGTCGTCAATTGACTGATAGTTATCTGTCAACTGACGACAGTGGCACAAACACGCAGTCTCAACACAAACGTTCTAGAGTTTGTTGCAGTTACTTCTTAAACGTTTGCCAATTATTAGTATAACAAATACAATAAATAAAAAATATAGAATTCCTATTGGTATTGGTGGACCACCCGTCTTTTAATATATGTAGTGGCGGACCGAATTTCATATTCGGATTTCGGCTATTTCAATTTATGGTATAAGCCACGCCCATCACACTACCATTAATTTTCGAGGTAGGGATTAATAATGGCACATCGATTTTAAGAAAAAAAAAAAAAATGTTCTGCTTTGTAGTACGTTGTCTCTGTCACTCAAACTTGTATGACAGGCGCATTCTAAAGCCCATATAATATGTCACATTTACGCCCGAGTACATTGATTTGAAAATAATTGGTCTTGCAAACTTGGTTTCTGAACTGTGGTCACTTTAGTGACCATTACGACGTGTTAAGTTTTGCGTGATTAGATTAGAGTTAACGGAAAATCTTAGGATATAAAGACAAGGAAGGGATCATTCCAGAATGTTCTGTGAGAATGCAAATAGTTGCGTTATAAATAGTTAATAGCTATTTGTTCTTGGCTTATATTTAAAACTTGCTCAGATTGATTAAAATTTGTATTAGTTAAGTAGCGAGGTAAGTCTCTTGACTGTCACTGTTGGAGTGAGGTTTGAGTGACGACTTGCTACTTGAACTAAACTCAAATCATATACTAATGCAAATGTACATACCTGAGCCCCCAACTCTCTAGTAGGTACTAAAATCAGCATACGAGTGAGTCTTTGGCCGCCAATAAGTATAATAATCTTATTGGTAATCGTTTGGGGTTGAAAACGTCTGGTTGACACTTCCCGTGACCCAAGGACTGGCCTTTACCTTGACCAGAAGCTAAGCATTGCCATACAACGTGGCAATGTCGCCTGTCTCTTGGGTACACCACCAATCGACATGCGGATGAGTTTTAGCTTGTGAATAGTTTTAGTTAAGTTAGTACAATACAATAGACTAAAAAAGCCTTAAAGAAGTCGACACGTATTTGACGATTGACTTGTCGCGAACCCGAACACGACGTGTTGCCACGCCGAGCGCTGGCCTCTGAGAAAGAAAGAATAGTAGAAGCTGTGAAAGAATAGTTAAGCGGAATAGGTTACTAAATATATCTACGTCTATTGTATTTTATAATAGATTTCCGCCAAGTCACACCTGAATCAAATAACTATCTTAAGTTAGTAGGTACATCATTTTGTTATTTTTATTAATTATCTATAGACTACTTAAAAATAGCCTTAAGTAAATAATAAGTCTTACCTGCAGCTTCTTTCTTTATCTGTTCACCTTGGCTTGGCCTCCACTTTTCAGTCTTCGTCCAAGACATAGCCCACCCCGCCTCCAGATAACAACTTGAACAAAAACATTTGAAATAGATTTTATATCGAATTCCAATTTCGAAATGTTTAATGTGACAGCTGTTATTTATGTTTTGTAAGAGTTTTCAAATCTATTTTTAGCCAGGATTAACCTCATTACAGCTTTCGTACTTTTTTTCCATATTTTTTTTGCGTTTATGTCGATATTATTCGTCACAGCATAAAAGCTGTCATTCCAACACGCTTATTACGCAATGATTGACGGGTCCCTCTATTATCTGTCACGCTAAACATGTCATTATCCGATGATTGTCGCCCGCACGCGCTCAACAATGGGACGCGGGTTTGAATCCCGTTTTGGGTATTTTTACCCGTTTTTAGGGAATCTCGGAATAATCCGCTTTGTTGCTATTTTTTTTTTATTATCAGATTATTGGATAAGTATAATTTGATAGATTTTTGACCGATATTGTGCTTTTGTTGGGCCAAACGTCCCCTTTTAACTTACCGAGGGATTCTCTTTGTTTTGTTTCGAACAAATAAAATTGTATGAAAAGTTTGTAAGGGTAGGTATTTACGTTGTTTTCTTCACATTTAAATTCATTTATTGGTGTGATGTGTTTATCTAACATGTTGTGGTTTATACAATGTCATTGCACTACTAAGAACCTCATTTTTTTGTAGCCTTCTCTGCGTAAAACTAATAAAGATGATGTGGCTCAAAAGTTTGCCCAACTTAAATGACGCTGGGCAGGACATGTCTGCCGAATGCCGGACAAACTTTGGGCAAAATGGCAAATAACTGGTGCCCTAAGACAGTAAGACGGGGTCGCGGTCGTGGCAGGCCACATAGGAGATAGTGGGACGAACTGGACAGGTTCCGTCCAAACTGGAATGAGGATGCCTGGGCTTGCGAAAGATGGAAGGTGTGAAGGGAGATCTTTACCCAGAAGCGAATCGCAGTCGCAGGCCTCATTTTAGGTGTAAAGTAAAACATTACGACAGAACCAGTAATTACCCATACGAGCGGTTATTCTGTCGACAAATAACGACTCAGGCGTTAGTTAGTAGGTAATCTAATCACTGATAAGGATGGCTGAGGCTCTGCTCATGCGAACGTTACCAGGCACCGTCTGACCTCTGTAACCTAATTACCAAAGTAATCTAGAGTTATCTCATATGTGTGTGACGTTTAATTATAAGTCTCGTTGTTCGTGTTTATTAAACAGCACCCCAATTGCGTAACACACGATCAATCACTCTGAATCATTTGGATATTGTTAATCCATTGCTTCATTATTTCGGGCGAGTAAATTCGGGTGAATCACCAATAACCCAAGATTTCATAAAATCAAGGTACGTAAAAACCTATAGGTACCTAAGTAATAGAGCTACTGTGACTAACGATAGTTGATGGAAGTTAGAACGACGAAGACGAATTATTTGAGCTCCAGGCTTCACTCACCGAAGAACATGTCACTGGCTCAGTCGGCAAAAACTTAATAGAAAGCAATGATGGAAGCCAATTGAGATAACTGGTCCTTCTTTTGTAGTTCTAATGTATTTTGAGATCTGGCTCGAGTTAGAATGGCGACTTAAAATTAAAAGTCATCCAACCAACATCTGGCAGAAACTATGTGATTACGATTTTCTATATCTTGCCCATTTGTAAAATCTTTTAAGATGTAAGAACCTACTGCACAGAATTGCATGAAATGAATACCATTTTTATTATAAGTATGTCTGTGACCCGCTCATTTAATGTAAACTACAGCTTTGCACGAAAAGTTTTGCCCAGAATTATAACCCGCTAGCTTTTGCCCACGGTTTCGCCCGTGTGATAGTCAGAAATTATCCCACGGGAATGTACTACCGAGACAAAAAAAGTATCCTATGTCCTAATCTAGGTCATGGTCTACCCATGTGCCAAATTTCATCCAAATGTGTTTAGCCATTGTAGCGTGAAAGCGTAATAAACAAACAAACAATCTCATTTTCGCATTTATAATATTAGCTGGGATTATTAGTTAGGATTAGGATTAGTAAGGATGGCTATGGTGTGAAATAGCCAACTCACAGCCAACACAGCTAACCAAACCAATAGTGTGGTGATCAGTAATCACTCTTTCTTTCCATGTGTGGAAAGAATGTACATAACTTGTAATTTTAACCAGTTTAAAAAATAAAGAATATAATAATTTATCATTTAGATATGCGCCCGATAGGTCTCCGTTAATGTAGAATACCTTTATCAGGCAACTTGCATAAAAAGGAAACAAAATTTATAAATTCTCTCTCTAAATCTCCTAAGAAAACGTCACGAACTTTCTTACATTAAACACAGATATAACAGCCCTATCACACGTTCTACGAGGGTCATATTATTTAGCAAATCTCGTTAATAATTTGTTCGTTTTCACGCCAGTGTTTTGCTAGGCCCTGCGTGACAGAGCGTCTGAATAATGGATGCACAGACAGTTGAATATTACATGTCCCGTGACGAACCTTCCGCTCGCAATGTCGGGTTACGCAAAACTGTGTCATAACCTGGCAATTTGGCAGCAGAAGTTGTAAAGTTTCAGGCTTTTGTAGGTAAAACTGTTCCTGTGGGAATTTGGGAGTATGTAATGCAATGACAATCTGGTTTTCTTAAAATTTAGAAAAAAAAAAAAAAACTCAAAAAAATAAAGTTACACATAATTTTATTATGAATTTGAATCCAACATGAGCAACTTACTATCAAATGATATTTTATTTCTATAAATAAATTGGCTATAAAAAAACTCTTCTACACGTCAAAAGAAATTATAAACATTATCAAATAAGTAAATAAAAAATCTCCAGGGGCCTAAGTCTACTAATTTATAAACGTCACAATGGTGTCATAATGGTTAGTTTTTGACAGATTTGCCATACAAAAACTGTCTAAAACTAACCATTATGACACCATTGTGACGTTTATAAATTAGTAGACTTAGGCCCCAGATCTCTCGATCAATCAGTTATTTTTACTCATTGTCACGAAAGTTAAATAAAGAAAGAGATATAATATCAAAATGTGGAAATCTTGTTTAAGTCAGTTTTGCTCAAACACGTCTCCTGAGACGAGTTCCATACACTCTTTGTGCACCAACTTTCAACTGAACGCGTTGTCCAATTGCATTTTGAAGCTGGCACTTTAAAAGAAATCATTTTAAAATAGGAATGTATACAGACAGAGAGATGTCACTTCAATTACTTAGAGGAAATGTGAAAATTTAAACAAAATATTTACTTTTGATAGATGAATATAGGTTTTTTGTTGCATTTAAAAGCCACATGATAAAAGCTGGATAATTTCGTAGGTAAATAAAAACGTAAATCATAGTTAATCACAAATCTTGGACAGCGGCCACTACAGCATAAAACCGAACTGTTCAAGTTTTAGACAATTAAAAATGTTTATAATCTATAACACTTTCCATTACAAAATCTCACACCAGTCTCCTTATCAGTTATCTCAGGTCTGTCCCAAATAATCTGCTGCAGTTCTTCCTCCGGTGCCTTCGGATCTCTCGTCAGCAGCCACTTCACATGACCTCTAAGGGCACACTGCCAGAATAACATGTATTTATCGTTGATACGTCTATACACATACACTTCATAACCTTCCAGATTACTCCCTATCACAGATGTTGGGTCAATGATATACGTTTTAGTTTCTGACCCTCCAAGAACTAAACCTTTCATGTAGCTTGTATCTTCCACAACAGCATCGTCACCTATTTCGTGAGGCAGGTCTACCGTACTGAACTTTTCTCGATACCCTCTTAATTCTTCCTCTGTTGGTCTGTAGAATGTCACATTGGGACATGAGCATGTAGGATATGGTCCGACGTCTACAAACTTGTATATTTTATACCACGTTCCTAAGAGGAAGTCGTTTGATATCGTGCCGTTGTTTGTGGCAATGCAATCCTTGTTGACATCAGAAAGGGCGAGCACTGTTACTGTAGCACTAAAGGCAGTAAGCCAGATTATATTCTTGAAGTGAGATGAATAGAGGAAACTCATCTTTTTACTGTTTAAAGTATTTAATACAATTCTATATGCTTTCGAACACTAATTATCTAAATACTTTGTAGTCGATTACTAGTCGCCAAATTAATCGATACGAACACATTACACGGTATTTATGGAGCTGTTAGAAAAGCAATCGAGTTAGCACTAGTAAGTGCTACTGATGTTTGATTTGATAGGATAAGGTGCAAAGGGCATTGTTACTGATATCTTTTTAATTACATGCGCGTGTATGTCTCGTGGGTCTTATCTCAAGAAGTGCTTATCCGATTCAAATATTGACTCATTTGATTTACCTACACGCTAGAAGATTGTACAACTTCAATTAAAATTATAGTCCCTTATACCTAAGTATGTTTGTAGTATTTACCATCAGAAAGGTCAAAAATAATACCTAGTAGGGCAAGTAAATGAGAAACTTGAGTTATGACCGTTAGCCCTTATGTGATGGGTACTCCCAAGAGCACAGTTGTCAAGATGCGTACCGACCTACTTATGTAAATGAAGATGTAAAATATTTAGCCAATAGTGACACATACAGTAAGCCGAGACCCCTAAAGACCCATGAAACAGAAGACATACCTAAGTTGTAAACTTCCGTCATAAATTTTTAATGTTTTGAAGTTGAAAACTTATGGCGAGATTTAGCAATGACGATTGGATTTTTATATGGGGATCTTTTTGTTTATTGTTTTTTTTCTCTTCAGATTAAAATTAAATAGGTGAAATGAATGTTAGGAAACCTTGAGATAGTGAACATGCTAAATTATTACATTACCTAAATAAAAAAACCGTTTTTATTAATATTTAAATACCTAAGTAACTATAAAATCCCGTTATCTAAAATAATTTTAGCATAACAAAACGAGAATACGCAAAGAAGACGTTTTCAGAAACTCAAAAAATAGTTGAAATTCACCTTCAAAACCTTAAACAAGTTACCTAAACGTTAATTGCGTCCTTTTAATATTATACACCCTTACAAACGTATACCCGTGTAAATGCAGGCGACTGCGCGTGAGACGGTTCATTAGTGCCCGGATTGTTTTAAATTATTCCGAAACAAACATCATTAAGCTTCCCGCTACATCGCGCGGTTCGGCTCTGAAAACTGTGCATTCAAGTCAATGTTATTATATGTTTTCTGAGTATTTACTCAACTGCATGAAGCCTGCGGGTTAATTTCGTAACATACTTATAATGCCTCATATGTATAATCCTTATAATAATGTAAAATAATCCTTATAATAATGTAAAATAATCCTTATAATAATGTAAAATACTGGTGGGTATTCAGCTGCATCCGGTTAGAATGAAAGCCGACCCCAACGTGATTGGGAAAAGGCTAGGCAGAATGAAAAAAAAAACTTATAATGTCTTTCATTATTTTGACACTCCAACAACATTCATTGAGTTATTTTAAGTTTATACCAGATTTGGGACGGAAACTCATTATTTATTAAACTTAAACTGAATGTGCCCGTATTCTTTCAAATAAAAATTATATATGCAGATTAGCATTTTCCTTCAGAATCTGTAGGATTGTGATTGAAAGTGTGTTACGCAATTATGGCGCTAGTTTATATATGCAGCAAATCGCTGTCGTTACCAATTGTCACGTTTGGCAATGCTCGAGTTATTTTGACGAAACCAAATGTTAAAAAAATACTCTGAAAGCAACATTTCTGGTTTAAGTAATGTGTATGTGCTATTCAGGATAGACACAGGATTACAGCCCACACGTGAAAGCATAAACCCTCTTATCTCTTAACACTTTGTAAAAAGGTGCGTGGGTCTTGATCTTCTTATCGATAAAAATGTATTATCTAAAGTTAGTCTGGGTTAGTTCTTTTCATTTGTACGTTTCCTCAAGCAGAATAATATTAAGTTAATCCATAGGTAATTATCTTATCATTGGCAGCCTCGTTCCACCCACTGGTAAGTATAGTCTGGCCCATTTGGCTGCCCTGGTCTGAGCGAGTCTCGAGTTATTACGCCCCTAACAACTTTACTATTATTTTTTTTCCTAACCCCGCTAGTTTCCTAGCCCTATCGCTAGCCCCCAGCGAGAGACCAACGATGTTTACCCTCTATCTCGGATAAAACAAACGAACACGCCCACGGAACAAGTTTTTTGCACCTCTTCTTTTAACATTATATTATTTTATCTTTGGATATTTTGACTGGATTGCGATAACCCCGAGGCAGTGTTTGTTTTCTATTCGACAAATATAGCATTTCCCTGAAGAAATACGTACGTTCATTTATTTGTTTGACTGGTCATGCGAGTTAATTGGAATCATAACTCAAAGCGCTTAAGGGCTGTTAGCGGTATTGTCGTTTACGTCTTTTGAGAACCAAGGTGCGCGGTAGGTTTCATTCGCTGCGTGTAGATGAAATCTTATGTGTGTAATGTCGATGGTACTTTTATGTATCTCATGGAAAATATTTTTCCTCCCACATATAATCAATTATAAGAACAGAAAAACAAAAGAGAGAGCAAAAGAAATATAGGGAGACCTGGTTGGACTGGTTAAGTACAAAAAATCTTATTAGTTACGGGCTATTATTTTTAATAGCCCGTAACTAATAAGATTTTTTGTCCCTTCCCTAAATCCCTTAGATATAAAATAAAAAAAATACTTTGGTTCTTCAGAGCAATTTTAATTTGAATAAAGCAGGATTTGATTATTACACTTGATAAAAGAATTAATGAATTCATCATCTGCGTACTCTTTTTCCAACTATGTTGGGGTCGGCTTCCAGTCTAACCGGATGCAGCTATTCAGCAGGTAGTGGCTCCATGTAAAATACTGGTGGCCTGTCTGAACATTACACTTGATGAATAATTATGAAATCATATTTCAAGCCGTGTTCACTCAAGCTCCATTGAAATTCACGGATAAATCCGTCACTAGCAATGTCGAAATTATTATCGGATGCAAACTCTCCACATCTGTAGCGAACGTGATTCCAATTAGAGCTTCCATGCAAATTGTAACAGGTTAAGCTGTAATCGATCGGAATCTAATCATCGTTGATCATAATAATGTAGCTATCTTGTTAGATAGCCTTGACTTGTATGGTTTGCGTATTTTGATTAGTGGCAGCATTTATGTTGGTGGTTGCAGGTTTGTAAATGCGAAAATAAATGATGGAAAGAAGGAAGGAATGGGTAGTGGAATGTATAGGAGATAGTTTTGGTTACAAATCGTAGTTTTTAGCAAAGTAAGTAAGTTTTCATTAAAGGTCAAAGGAGAAACTCCTTTGACCTTTAATGAAAACTATAAATAAAAAACTTATTTATTTATAGTTTTCATTAAAGGTAAGAGTGGAGAGAGAAACGTATAAAGTATTGTTACCATTTTATTTTACAGGCCACGGCAGGTTGTGTGAGAACCACATATTTGACATCAGTATTCTGATGCCATCAACGAGATAAATAGTTTCATAAAAAAAAAAAAAAACATTTAGATATGCGCCCTCATATAGGCATCCGTTAATGTAGAATACCTTTATCAGCCAACTTGCATAAAAACGAAACAAAATTTATAAATTCTCTCTCTAAATCTCTTAAGAAAACGACACGAACTTTCTTACATTGAACACAGATATAACAGCCCTATCACACGTTCTACGAGGATCATATTATTTAGCAAATCTCGTTAATAATTTGTTCGTTTTCACGCCAGTGTTTTGCTAGGCCCTGCGTGACAGAGCGTCTGAATAATGGATGCACAGACAGTTGAATATTACATGTCCCATGACGAACCTTCCGCTCGCAATGTCGGGTTACGCAAAACTGTGTCATAACCTGGCAATTTCGCAGCAGAAGTTGTAAAGTTTCAGGCTTTTGTAGGTAAAACTGTTCCTGTGGGAATTTGGGAGGATGTAATGCAATGACAATCTGGTTTTCTTAAAATTTAGAGAAAAAAAAATTACTCAAAAATTACATAAAAGAGGAAAAATCTCCAGATCTCTCGATCAATCAGTTATTTTTACCCATTGTCACGAAAGTCAAATCTGAGAACTCCCATTTGTCCTGTGCAACAGAGATAAATATAATATCAAAATGTGGAAATCTCGTTTAAGTCAGTTTTTCTCAAACACGTCTCCTGAGATGAGACGCCGCCAGTTTCATACATTCTTTGTGCACCAACTTTCAACTGAACGCTTTGTCCAATTGCATTTTGAAGCTGGCACTTTAAAAGAAATCATTTTAAAATAGGAATGTATACAGACAGAGAGATGTCACTTCAATTACTTAGAGGAAATGTGAAAATTTAAACAAAATATTTACTTTTGATAGATGAATATAGGTTGTTTGTTGCATATGATAAAAGCTGGATAATTTCGTAGGTAAATAAAAAAGTAAATCATAGTTAATCACAAATCTTGGACAGCGGCTACTACAGCATAAAACCGAACTGTTCAATTTAGACAATTAAAAATGTTTATCATCTATAACATGTTCCATTACAAAATCTCACACCAGTCTCCTTATACGTTATCTCAGGTCTGTCCCAAATAATCTGCTGCAGTTCTTCCTCCGGTGCCTTCGGATCTCTCGTCAGCAGCCACTTCACATGACCTCTAAGGGAGCACTGCCAGAATAACATGTATTTATCGTTGATACGTCTATACACAAACACTTCATAACCTTCCAGATTACTCGCCATCACAGATTTTGGGTCAATGATATACGTTTTAGTTTCTGACCCTCCAAGAACCAAACCTTTGATGTAGGCTCTATCTTCCACAACAGCATCGTCACCTATTTCGTGAGGCAGGTCTACCGTACTGAACTTTTCTCGATACCCTCTTAATTCTTCCTCTGTTGGTCTGCTGAATGTCACATTGGGACATGAGCATGTAGGATATGGTCCGAGGTGTATAAACTTGTATATTTTATACCACGTTCCTAAGAGGAAATCGTTTGATATCGTGCCGTTGTTTTTGGCAATGCAATCCTTGTTGACATCAGAAAGGGCGAGCACTGTTACTGTAGCACTAAAGGCAGTAAGCCAGATTATATTCTTGAAGTGAGATGAATAGAGGAAACTCATCTTTTTACTGTCTAAAGTATTTAATACAATTCTATATGCTTTCGAACACTAATTATCTAAATACTTTGTAGTCGATTACTAGTCGCCAGATTAATCGATACGAGCACATTACACGGTATTTATGGAGCTCTTAGAAAAGCAATCGAGTTAGCACCAGTAAGTGCTACTAATATTTGATTTGATAGGATAAGGTGCAAAGGGCATTGTCACTGATATCTTTTTAATTACATGCGCGTGTACATGTCTCGTGGGTCTTATCTCAAGAAGTGCTTATCCGATTCAAATATTGACTCATTTGATTTACCTACGCGCTAGAAGATTGTACGACTTCAATTAGATTTATTATAGTCCCTTATACCTAAGTATGTTTATACTATTTACCATCAGAAAGGTCAAAAATAATACCTAGTAGGGCAAGTAAATGAGAAACTTGAGTTATGACCGTTAGCCCTGGTACTCCCAAGCGCACAGTTGTCAAGATGCGTACCGACCTACTTATGTAAATGAAGATGTAAAATATTTAGCCAACAATGACGTCATACAGTAAGCCGAGACCCCTAAAGACCCATGAATCAGAAGACATACCTAAGTTGTAAACTTCCGTCATAATTTTAATAACATTTTTAATGTTTTGAAGTTGAAAACTTATGGCGAGATTTATGAATGACGGTTGGATTTTTATATGGGGATCTTTTTGTTTATTGTTTTTTTTTTTCAGATAAATATTAAATAGATTTTTGAAATGAATGTTAGGAAACCTTGAGATAGTGAACATGCTAAATTATTACATTACCTAAATAAAAAAACCGTTTTTATTAATATTTAAATACCTAAGTAACTATAAAATCCCGTTATCTAAAATAATTTTAGCATAACAAAACGAGAATACGCAAAGAAGACGTTTTCAGAAACTCAAAAAATAGTTGAAATTCACCTTCAAAACCTTAAACAAGTTACCTAAACGTTAATTGCGTCCTTTTAATATTATACACCCTTTCAAACGTATACCCGTGTAAATGCAGGCGACTGCGCGTGAGACGGTTCATTAGTGCCCGGATTGTTTTAAATTATTCCGAAACAAACATCATTAAGCTTCCCGCTACATCGCGCGGTTCGGCTCTGAAAACTGTGCATTCAAGTCAATGTTATTACACGTTTTCTGAGTATTTACTCAACTGCATGAAGCCTGCGGGTTAATTTCGTAACATACTTATAATGCCTCATATGTATAATCCTTATAATAATGTAAAATAATCCTTATAATAATGTAAAATAATCCTTATAATAATGTAAAATAATCCTTATAATAATGTAAAATAATCTTTATAATAATGTAAAATACTGGTGGGTATTCAGCTGCATCCGGTTAGACTGAAAGCCGACCCCAACGAGATTGGAAAAAGGCTAGGCAGAATGAAAAAAAAAACTTATAATGTCTTTCATTATTTTGACACTCCAACAACATTCATTGAGTTATTTTAAGTTTATACCAGATTTGGGACGGAAACTCATTATTTATTAAACTTAAACTGAATGTGCCCGTATTCTTTCAAATAAAAATTATATATGCAGATTAGCATTTTCCTTCAGAATCTGTAGGATTGTGATTGAAAGTGTGTTACGCAATTATGGCGCTAGTTTATATATGCAGCAAATCGCTATCGTTACCAATTGTCACGTTTGGCAATGCTCGAGTTATTTTGACGAAACCAAATGTTCAAAAAATACTCTGAAAGCAACATTTCTGGTTTAAGTAATGTGTATGTGCTATTCAGGATAGACACAGGATTACAGCCCACACGTGAAAGCATAAACGCTCTTATCTCTTAACACTTTGTAAAAAGTTGCGCAAACATTTTCATCGATAAGAAGATCAAGACCTTCCGTCTTGATCTTCTTATCGATGAAAATGTATTATCTAAAGTTAGTCTGGGTTAGTTATTTTCATTTGTACGTTTCCTCAAGCAGAATAATATTTAGTTAATCCATAGGTAATTATCTTATCATTGGCAGCCTCGTTCCACCCACTGGTAAGTATAGTCTCCCCCCATTTGGCTGCCCTGATCTGAGCGAGTCTCGAGTTATTACGCCCCTAACAACTTTACAATTTTTTTTTTTCCTAACCCCGCTAGTTTCCTAGCCCTATCGCTAGCCCCCAGCGAGAGACAAACGATGTTTACCCTCTATCTCGGATAAAACAAACGAACACGCCCACGGAACAAGTTTTTTGCACCTCTTCTTTTAACATTATATTATTTTATCTTTGGATATTTTGACTGGATTGCGATAACCCCGAGGCAGTGTTTGTTTTCTATTCGACAAATATAGCATTTCCCTGAAGAAATACGTACGTTCATTTATTTGTTTGACTGGTCATGCGAGTTAATTGGAATCATAACTCAAAGGGCTTAAGGGCTGTTAGCGGTATTGTCGTTTACGTCTTTTGAGAACCAAGGTGCGCGGTAGGTTTCATTCGCTGCGTGTAGATGAAATCTTATGTGTGTAATGTCGATGGTACTTTTATGTATCTCATGGAAAATATTTTTCCTCCCACATATAATCAATTATAAGAACAGAAAAACAAAAGAGAGAGCAAAAGAAATATAGGGAGACCTGGTTGGACTGGTTAAGTACAAAAAATCTTATTAGTTACGGGCTATTATTTTTAATAGCCCGTAACTAATAAGATTTTTTGTCCGTTCCCTAAATCCCTTAGATATAAAATAAAAAAATACTTTGGTTCTTCAGAGCAATTTTAATTTGAATAAAGCAGGATTTGATTATTACACTTGATAAAAGAATTAATGAATTCATCATCTGCGTACTCTTTTTCCAACTATGTTGGGGTCGGCTTCCAGTCTAACCGGATGCAGCTATTCAGCAGGCAGTCGCTCCATGTAAAATACTGGTGGCCTGTCTGAACATTACACTTGATGAATAATTATGAAATCATATTTCAAGCCGTGTTCACTCAAGCTCCATTGAAATTCACGGATAAATCCGTCACTAGCAATGTCGAAATTATTATCGGATGCCAACTCTCCACATCTGTAGCGAACGTGATTCCAATTAGAGCTTCCATGCAAATTGTAACAGGTTAAGCTGTAATCGATCGGAATCTAATCATCGTTGATCATAATAATGTAGCTATCTTGTTAGATAGTCTTGACTTGTATGGTTTGCGTATTTTGATTAGTGGCAGCATTTATG
This sequence comes from Eupsilia transversa, assembly GCA_914767815.1. NCBI lineage: Eukaryota > Metazoa > Arthropoda > Insecta > Lepidoptera > Noctuidae > Eupsilia > Eupsilia transversa. The sequence goes on from OU611882.1 coordinate 15,167,053, forward strand.
TTGGTGGTTGCAGGTTTGTAAATACGAAAATAGATGATGGAAAGAAGGAAGGAATGGGTAGTGGAATGTATAGGAGATAGTTTTGGTAACTAATCGTAGTTTTAGCAAAGTTTAAGTGGTTGTTTATTTATACATACCTAGTTTTCTTTAAAGGTAAGATTGGAGAAAGAAACGTATAAAAACTTTTGTTACCATTTCATTTTACAGGACACGGAAGGTTGTGTGAGAACAATTGACGTGTAAAAGTGTTTCTACAAACCTACTTACAGAAAATAAATCAATTATCATTTATCACGCATTGACTTCACAAATTAACGCTGTCACCAGTATTCTGATGTCATCGACGAGATAAATACTTTTATAGTTATTAACTTTGGATGAGTTTATAAATCAGAATGGAACAATGTTTCAAAGATCTATTCGCTGAAGTGTGCTGAGCGTTTGTCCAACATAAAATGTTTCGATCTCCTTACCTGGGAAATGCATCCACTTTTCTTTAATTTTGTGACTAGTACTCTCATCATCTGCCCAACCATTTCCCAACTATGTTGTGGCTGACTTCCAGTCTAACCGTATGCAGCAGAATACCAGTATTTACATGGAGCGGCTGCCTATCTGACCTCCACAATCCATTTACTGGGTAATATGATACGCCTTAGTAAGACTGGTTGTCAGACATTCAAGCTTCTGACTACCCGTAGCGACTGTCTAAAGACCTACAAATGACGTTCGGGGCCAGCGGTTTAACGTGCTTTCCGAGGCACAGAGGGCTCTCGATATGTAATGAATAGTCACCTATCTAAGGACCGACCTCAGTAAGCGTATATACCTCCGATCGACCTGTGCAGCTGTTATTATTCAGCCACGGGCCCCTAACTTGTGACAACCAGACTAATATGCTCAATTACAAATTTAATTACAACCACAGATCTGCTCAAAAACCACATAATTATAACCTGATTCCAGGAACAACAGCGTATGCGGCAGCAGTACAAGTTCATTGGGTTGCCCGCCACATCCATACGAACACAATTAAATGGTACCGGGGCTCAGTTCGCTCCAGTTTGAGAGTTGAGTAACTTCTGGATTTGATAGGTAGTATTGTGATTGTTAATACCTATTACGATGAGGAATTTTGAGGATTGGGGAACAGATATTGAAACGTTTTAATTAGACAGACACAGTCAAATAAGAATTATGTTACATCAGAGCTAGAACCTTTCGCAGCAAGTCTCACCTTGGAATCCCATTATGCTTAATGTCAGTTCCCGATATGCTTGATTTGAGTACCCGATAGGTATGCTTAATGTAAGTTTCCGATATGTTACAGTATTGAAGAGTTCATCATTTGACAAAATGTATTTATGCAACATTTGCTATTATTAAGTTCTATTATTATTTTTATTCTGTTAATCATTTAAATTCTATTCTGTAGGTAATTATGTGACTATTAATATTATTATATTTTGCATCTTTTGACATTATATTTCTTTAATAAACAACTATTAATTTTATTATAGGTAGTAAAAATTTGTTATGTAATTTTCTTCTCAATATCTAATCATTATTAATCTACGAGTAATTTTAAGTTATTTTATAATTTATACTTTCTACACAATGTATTTTGTTAAGAAATAAATGATTTAGTCGTGACTATGGTTAGTGTAAGCCGCCGATACGTTTAATGTAAATTACAGCACAATGAAGCATCTGAAACGAAATTGCTTCCGATTACTTCATATATTTTACATGCTTTACACCTATTAGGACAATCCAAAGCCACTCGTAAGGCTATTGTAAAAACGACTACCTAAAGAAAACGTCCTTATGACAGTTAACAGTATTTTAGAGTATCTTCTATTAACGACACACTGTGAGCACCAATGATGCTATTATGGAAATATCGACAGTAAATTGTGCCAGCTGCTAAATGTGGCGAACTTCCCGGTAGCTGCCAACTGCTACAGCTGAACATAAGCACCGGAATTAGCAGAATTCAAGAGCGTATTGTATAGTAACATTTAGAGATACAATAAACAGCTAAAACATCTTGGTGACAAAGTTAAGATAGCTCTCAACATATTACTTCCATTTGAACACAAACCGAAATACATCATACACGAACTCCTTACATTAAAACTCTTCAAAACCTCGCAGTCTCAAGGTGTCGCTTAATACCACTGAGCAATCATAAACAGAAGATTTACTCCTTCATCTTCTACCGCTGAAACTGAGGCACAAACCTTGAACAAAACCTTTGAAGGCTATATACTTTATCAGCAAAATTTACGAAACACGGTTACTTCGAAGGCACCTGTCCCACCACCGACTAGTAAGCGACCAGCTATCAACGATTCTCTCGCTCAAGAAACGTACAGAAGATTGTAGGTCCCGTGTGAGTGAAAGAGCTAGAAATATGAATAAGTAGTTGATCGCTGACTGTTCCACTGTCGGCTACTCGTTTGTCGCAGTGACAAGAGCTATGAAAGGGAGAAAGTAAGAAAAATATTTTATTTGTGACACGCATAGGAAATATAAACAGTAAAATGGAGCATTTAAAACTATCAACAAAAACAAATTATAAAAAAAAAAAAACGAAAGAGAAAGTGATAAATTTAACGACCTGTGCGAGGCCAAAAAGGCTCCTATCTCAGCATAATGCGGCGATAAAAAAAAAAGTCGCAGCCCTGGTATTCTGATAGGGTCCGATGCCCCGGACAACCTACGGACACACTTTATGAATCCCACTAGGGGATAACAAAATAAATAAAACTATAATTTACAATAAAAAACAGATCTGCATAAAAACCGTAATTATCTACAGTAAAATTACGATCGACCCACGCCCGACGCTCCAACATGACTTATCCATGGTATAGCTAAAGACTATTGTCTATGGTGTAGTATGCGATGCTCGCTTGGCGGGCAGAACACTGGCCTCAAGACTCAACCTTGGTACATATGCTTACCAGCGAGTAATCGCTTGTCGCCTTCGTGTATTCGCTCGCTTTTGGTTTTAGTTGCTAGCTGTAACTCGCCTCTCGTTAATCGCCGGCGACGATGGGACGGATGCCTTAAACCGTAACTTGCACAAGAATATGCACCTAGGTAGCTTGCGTGCTATTGTGCCATAGCAACTCTTCTGATTAGTGGATGTCATGCAAGCTATGTCATGCAAGCTACTTGCAATAGTAGGATGTGCAAGTTACACACTGCTACTTATCAAGCATTTCCAATACAAGCTGACCTCTCATTGTACGGAAATCTTATACAATGCGAGATCAGCTTATACTGGAAATGTATAGCTTGATTATGTAGCCATGTGTGTTTTTTACGTGCTTAAAAACTATGAAAGCTAACACAGCAATGTGGGGCTAACACGAACGTGCGGAGTAAAAGTAACGACCATTAGAACGATTCGAAATTGGAAATACTCGTTTCGCGCATAATATTGACTTAGTTTTGATACTGTATCATACCTATCCATGGGTGACACTTTTTGTGCTTACCGCATGAATTCAAACCAAAATTATGTAGTTCAATTTTCGTCTTAAGATAATTGTTTGGACTTTTGGACCAACATTATCTTTTGGGCACTTTATCAGATTTTCTGCGTTTAAACATTGAGCACGTGAGGGACTTATTGACTTTGGTAATAGTATTTTTATCTCACAAAGCGACGCGTGCTTTACTTGTGGTTGCGAAATGTACAAACACGGTGTGAATGTGTGTGAAAGCGCAGGAGCTCTCGGTACTGGCTGAGACACGGACGCAGTTGGAAGTGTGTGTGTCCCTGTGCATGAGTGTGATAAGTGCTGACGCTACTCGTCTTCACACACACATTTACAGCGTGTTTGTACACTTGGTTACCACAAGTAAAGCACGCGTCGCTTAGTGAGATGATAATACTGTATTTAAGTGGTCAGTATCGCGTCAGGAACGTTTAACAGGCGCACAGTAATGATCTTTTCTACCCACAGCTTTTTTTGTGGAGCCTTAATTTGCAACTTATCGTTTCAAACGGAGACTGCATTGATGTAACTTCTAAGCCATTTCCTGAAATAACCTTTGGCAGAAAATTATTTATTATTTTGAGCATGTTGTGTCCCACTGCAGGGCCTCTCCCTTCCTCTATCCATTATTCTCCCTTTTTTTTGAGCCCAATTATAATTAAAATCTGCAATGTGACTTATAATAACACCTTATGTCATGAATGGACATTCTCCTCTTTTTTGTACATTGTAATAAAATACTAGGCGAGGTTACCAGGTCACCCACTTGACCGGTCATTGACATTTGCTTATATCGAGTGCCGCTATATGGGTCAATGAATATTGTCGAGATACTGTTGTCGGTTGATATTATTGTGTTGTGTTGGTTAACATGTTGTATTTTATTATTTGAGGGTAGTTTGATGCCTAGTGTGCACTAAGTTGTTTTTATGCTTGACTTGAGCAAACCAGACGAACAGAATAGCGGTCATCTACCTACTACCAAGATTGACAACATCAGAAAATTCAAAAATTAAAATGTATATGAAATCGACTATGTTTAAAGTCTTATATCCATGTAATTTATCTGGTATAAACCATACCTCTTTCTGCAGTGTAGAGGAATCACAGTGGTCCAGATTTTTCGGCGTTGAAATTACAGGACATGAAACTTGTCGATTTCACCTTTGACTTTTTAAAAGTCGGCAATCCACTCTGTATTGGAAATCGATTAAACTGAAATCTCGTTGCCTATATGCACGTATACATAAACTTGGTTTATGTTCTTCCTAGGCAGAAACTACAGAACGCCACCTGCTACGATCCTTACATACTCCTTTTGCTTTGTTTACGTTCATACCTCTGGTCATACACGCATGCCTATATTTTCACAATTGATCGCCTCGTCAATAAATACAACAATAGTGTGGCGGCATCTACATCGCCACATGCGAACCACGCATCGAAGACCTGACGTCACAAATCCTGCATCGCACTATTTAAGTTTACCACGCGATTAACAACTATAAGACTATCCGACATCAATCCTTGGGCAATTGCCCGCCAGACACAACATCCGTCTGGTCGGAGGATCCTCCATTTTCTGTAAAGAATGAGTGGACTTTACACCCTGTTCCTCATACCTCTAAAATAGTATGGTGTTATTGTAAAAGACGTATTCAGCTTCATCCGGTTAGACTGGAAGCCGACCTTAAAAATAATTGGGAAAAGGCTAGGCTATGGTGATGACGAGCATGTTTCTAGTTTTTCCTAAAATTAACTTTATTTACAAGACACTGTCACAGTTCAAATTGTTATTTCATAGTCAAACTAATGTTTTCCAGCCTGAACAGCAGTAAACAGTTTGCAATATAAAATTCTCTTTAAAACGTTGGCAGTAAGATTTCAAACGACTTTCTTTAAAACTCCTACCCGCCATTAACCGAACCTTTGCATGTCAAGTACCAGAAACATCCTTCCGTCAATCAGCCCTTTGAAGTTAAAGTATTGGCAGGACTTGAGTATGGGCTCGTCCTTCAGACAGACATGAAAGAATTCCCTTGACAACGCATCAATCAGAAAGATTTATGTCGAAGTGAAAAGTTTTTTATTGCAATAAGATGTAAGGGAACTTTACAAGTGTGTTAAGTAGAGTTTTTCGAATTTGGTTGAAGCAATGACCTATTTATTTAAAACGTTTCTTTTTATTAATTTGTTTCCGTGTTGTGGGAGTAGGTTTCTTGCTATAATCTCAATTGCTCAAAATGCTCAAACACTCAGGCGGTACAAATAGCTTGTATTATTATCTTCGATAAAGGTAAGACAGCTTCTTCACCGAAGTCTTAGGACAGGATTCACAGATCGCACTTTAACTTTACTTTGCTAAATAAAGTTAACGTTTCATACGAATACACAAACACTTTTTCATTTTTATTTCATTCATTTCATTTTTATTTCATTCATTTCATTTTTATTTCATTCATTTCATTTTATTCCTATGCATAATTTAATAATTATACTATATCTTGAATTGGCTCGCGAGGTTGTCGACATGTGGCATGTGGACTCAGCGATTATTGTGCCAATAGTCGTAACAGCCAATGGCCTAATAGCTAATAGCCTCGACCAACACCTGAGGAGGCTCTCGTTGGGCAGCTGGATCAAGGGCTTGATTCAGAAAGCGGAGCCCTGACCACCGGTAGCTTGGACCCTGTTCCCGATACCGGTGGGCTACTATTTTTATATATTTTTAAATGTTTTTATAACTTTTATATTCTAATATTTAAAAATATAAAATATATGCATATTAATGAAATAAAGGAAATTATACTATTCAAGCAAGTGGTCCGTCAGTAAAAATCGTGTTATATAATGGTCACAGGTATATCTGTAGATATGTTAGTAAGCAAAAGTAATATTCATACAAAAATGCCAGACAATCCAGGAGTTTGGGGCAAACATTAAATATTTGTGTAGAAGACACAGCAGAGCCGTTCGTCTCCGGATTTCGTATTCAGAAGCGACTGAAAAATTTGCATTTCAAAACTCAGACATAGCTTGGCCGAGAGACTGGATAAAAGTTTAATATACTACGAATTCTGTTTGTGAGAAAACCCGGGATAAGTCTGCATCGTTCAAAATATGGTAACTTTGCTTATTGAGAACTTGACTTCTGGTTTGTAGATTTTTTGTTGTGTTTTGTACTTCGATGGAGTAATGATTTAAAGAATAGAAGCGACTAAGCAACAACGAACATGGGTCAGAAAAGTTCGAAAGAGAATTATAGAAGCTATACCCAGCAGTGGGTTGATCAATCAACTTTATATGTACCTAGGTATACAATGACATGAATATTGACTTTGTAAAGTATTATATTACATTAATTATTGTGAATGTGAAGACTATGTGGTTCTTTGTTTTTTTTTCTTCTTTTCGCAGTTAGTTTTAATCGTGTTCTGGCAGTTTGAGTACTTTATGCGGCCTACCCAAATGTCCTTTCTTTGGTTGGTCGAATCGTCGAGCTCCTTGAATTCTGAGTTGAGCTGCACGATTACTGACAAGTTCAACCTGATGGAACAACCCGTGGTGCTGTTATTACTTACCCACGAGCTCTGCCACCTAAGAGCGATAAGGAAAAAATCTTATTCTTCTCCAAAAAGAAACACCCGGAATGACCTCAATGTCCGTTTATAAAATAGGTTTTTTATTTCACACGACACCAACCCAACGGTAATAACGATTCATGAAAGAACTCAGTAAATTGAAGAGAAAAAGATAGTGTTACGGAATTTTATTAGGGTCTACGATAATGGTGAATGTCGTGGGATCGTTGTCACCCCAGATAATCGTTTACGAGGAACTGAGTCATTGGTAGCCAGGGCAAGGTTGAGACTACAGAAGACGATCATGTATCGGTATTAGGTATATATGTCGTAGGATGATTTGATAGTTCGAATTCTATATCCCTAGGGTTTTCGGGAAAATTAAAAGTATCAAATCATTCGACGACGTAGGTAAATAAAGAATACCACCCTATCCGACTGCAGCCCTCTTCTCATACAGAGAAAGAAGGTTGACGGTTGGGAAGGCACAAGCATAGATCACCACGCTTACTCAAGACGGGTTGGCGATATTAGACTTATATTAACTATAGGTTAACCTAAGTCCAGGTTTCCTCACGCTGATTTTCTTGATGATGTCAGTAATATCCAAGATAAACTCATTAGGTATAGACCACTATAAACATATGTTGCAATTTATCACATCAAGAAAGGATTTCAAAATTTCGAAGGCTGCCCCAGAAAAATGCAGTGCAGTGTTTGCGGTGCTGCAATGGACTGTAAATTACTACTTAAAGTTTTGTTACCCAACAAACTCCCCAGCAGCACAGTTGTCTGTTTGTTCAAGATAATCTATACAAATTTAAGTTAGAAAAAAAGATAATCTATACAATAGTACGCAAAATCATTTACATTACGCAACACCAAACATAAATTAAATGATTAGCCATAATTATGTCGGCTAGCACACGTCAATGTACCATCCAAACACATCGATAGCAAAGCAAAAAAACAGTAAAAATAATTACAAGGATTGCAATAGAAACAGAGGTACCGACTTACCTAAATTTAATCAGATACCACATAGGCATTTAAATTACAAGTAGATTTACGTGAACGTCACGTACCTTTTGAGAGATTTATCTGCCATCTGAATCCTATAGAGACATTTAAATTAATGTTCAGAGAGTCTTCGAAAAGTGACACTTTAGATAGGTACCCAGTACCTGAGCAAAGCTGAATTTTTATTAGGTGTCATGCCAATAGCTTAATCGAAATTTCTGGATTGGGTTATTAAATGTGTTCATGAAAAATATATTTATCGTCTAGGTTTTTTGATTAATCGAGAACCAGCAAGTATGTACAGTTAGGAAAATTAATTGTTGATTAGCTTGACAATTTAAAGCCAATTTGCCGTCCTGAAGCAATTTTATTCAACTGTCAGAGAATGACAGTTGTGATTTGAATAGTTACGGACAATATTTGTGTGCTAAACAATTCACTTTCCCTAGTTTACTTGAAAACGAATCTTCAAGCTGTTACTTATCTTCTCTCGTGTCGTAATTAATAAAATATCATATCACGTGCAGAATGTCGGTAGGTACCAGTAGAAAGTCAATAATCGTGGAGGATTTTTTAAATGCATCACTATTTATACCTGACTACATTATTAAATCATTAGTGTAGAATCCTGTTGATTCCATAAGTAAGTTGAATACATCACTGCACTGGCTCATCACCACACCAAGCCTTCTGTGCAAGCACGCTCCACTTTCAACCGTTTCCCGCCATTCGTTGTAAACTGACAGTTGACATAAGTGACAGCGACCTCACTGCTGCTGGTGTATGACACTACAGTTAGATTTGCCCTTACCGCACTGTCTCGTGAAAAAGAATCCATACTACGAAGAGTGAGCTCATATAATGATAATGGCGTTTCCATGACAATCAAGTCAAGTCTCTGCCACATTGTGTGTGTCAGGGGCATGTCAGAGGTGTCAAAACGAAACAGAAACGCGAACATCTTTTGACGCGACAGAGCGGCAAGATTCAAAAGCGGATCTTAAATAGGTATAGATATACATTTTATAGTGTTACGAATACATTTTATTCTCGAAACCATTATACATATTATGAAATATGTCTTTTCTCAATGTTATAATCGTTAAAGAGTATGGGATCTCGCGCACTAGACAGTCACGACCACGACGACGGCCTCGTGGTCGTTGCGTAGAGTGTTTGGTATTTATGTTCGGGACTGTACATTTATATATAATATTTAAGAATTTATAACCCGTTTAATAAAATTATAAGATAATACTTCACTATCCTTTTCTGATTGAATCTCGTTGTTATTGAGACGCTGGTTCTTTTTAATAATTAAACACAACTTAAAAATAAAAATGGGAAATAAAATAAAATAAATATGGGTGTACACCGTCCTCTACATAACCCTTCGAGGATTACAGGCGTGATGTTATGATGTGTTGGAAAGTAAATAATTTGACGATCCCTACTGAATTCCATTGTGGTACCTAATACCCGTAACTCGCTGCGGTGCCCAAACGACTCCTTACCCATTCTATTATAGGTACCCGTTGAATAAGTCATGACCCGATCTTTTGTACGACACTACCAAATTGACTAACATTATTTTGTCTACAGCTGAAATACTATTTTACTATGTTCAAATTGAATAATCGCATAATATAATAATTGTAAATAGATTAATATTAAATTTTATTGTTTTTTAATTAAATGGGACTTCAAAATGACTGGTGAATTCACATCACAAGAATACTAAGAATATAGTCAAAATATCAACATAATAAATAAATTATTAGGTATAGCTTTCAACGGGATCCGACTCTGTTAGCAATAAGTTTTACTAGCGCAAAATTTTGCTATGATTTTTAAGTAGGCGTCGGCAAACTTAGTAACAAAAGTATATTTTCTTATAAAACGTGTCGGTTAGTTCCCAAAGGCTTATATTAAAGTTAAAAGAAGTTTATTTTCTTCGTTGTTCGTGCGATAAGTATTTAAAGCTTAGTTTGATACCTACAAGTATAGTTGAAAGAAACTCTGTGTGAAAACCCACGATGTGTGAAGCGTACATTTATGATATCTAATGTTAATAATTTCCATTACTTGGTGACAATACTATATAATGCAAAACAACTGTAATTCCTTTTTATGTTTTTCTTGGAGAAGACCTTTTTATACATCACGACTTATGTAAAGTCGTATCAAGTAATCAAAAATATCCATGGGCATTAAAAGAAGATACAATGAAACAAAATTATGTAAGTAGCATCACCGCATCATAAATAAATGGTGAATTAGCCTATAAACTAGTAAATTTTGTACTTATTTTATACCTAGGTATTAAGTATCTGCCCGTGACTTCGTCCGTGTGTTTCTTTGTTGTTTTAATACAAAATATACCACATGACTCTCGGCAATACTGTGGCTTCGCATCACTGAAAGACTTCGATTAGTAGTTCCGCACATTACCCCATACCCATGTACCCCATAGGTAACTACTTAAAACACACATACATACAATTTAAGTCTGTAATTTTTATGGTGTACATAATAAAGAGTATTCTATCTATCTACCTCTTTATAATATTACCTAACTATAGATTCAGGCAAAGAGTTTCTAAATTAATCTAAAAAAAAACTACCTACGTGTCATAGTTTAACTCGGCTTAACATTCATAAAAGACCATTTAGAAGTCGAATCGGAATCGTATCGCCTACTAAAAAACATCCTCAAACTCTTAAGTACCCATTTGAGTCTAAGTCGCGTCAGAACTACATCGAAGCGTTCCATGACTGCACTGAGCAGACACTAAGGCTGTCTGTCTATCGCCGCGGAGCGATAAGCGGAGAGGAGCGAGGAATCCGTGTGGAGCAGCGTATGAGCGAACACAGCTCTGCTCTCATACCCCGGTTATAATTTGAAAACCTACCAGCTTTTGTCCGCAGCTTCTCCTCCGTGGATTTTTCCCATAACCAATCTCTATACAAAAATCATGTCGATCAGTGGTTGCATTGTTGGTACTGTAGCGGCATCTACATCGCCACATGCGAACTATGCATCAAAGACCTGACGTCACAAATCCTGCATCGCGCTATTTAAGTTTACCGAGCGATTAACATATATAAGACTATCCGACATCGTTCCTTGGGCAATTGCGCGTCAGACACAACACCACCTGGTCGGAGGATCCTCCCTTTTCAATAGAGGATGGGTGAACTTTACACCCTGTTCCTCATACCCCTAAAGTACAATCAATAAATATTTGGGTTTTCACAATCACTGTAGCATTTTCAATTGAAGCGAAGCCGTGGCTCGTGAATTCTTTTAGTTACTTTTTCCTAGCCCAGCTCCGCTGCGCTTCTCACTGCGCCAATGGAGTGGCAGCTTTACGTCGAAGCATTACGCTAGATACACGACAACTTAATGTTTGTACTGTGTAATGAGGCGGGAACTGTAAGGTTCATAAATCGTCCATCACCCCGCAGACTTTCTTAGTGAAGGATCGTTGGAGAATAGTGACATAACCTCAAGAAGCTTGAAAAAAATAAAAATAAATTAAAATTGTATCGACAAAAATGACAAAACTCCATACAAAGTTTCACCTGTTATCCCTTTACGGAACCCCTTTAATTGTTCCTTATTGCTTCACCTTCGTAATCTATGGAAATGTTGTGCAAAAATTTATGCTTCTAAACCGAGCGGTTTAGGTTGTGCGTTGTCTGTCATTGAATTTCGTTTTTTTTTAAGTAGATTTACGATTCAATTTTGCATACCTACATTACCCAAAAGTTATCGTGTCTAAAATAATGATTATGATCTTGAAGTAGTACCGAAATCTCTACTTTAATAGCTTAAAACTTAGATAATTGCGTGGTAAACAAAATTTGCATGACACTCTTTCAGCCAAATGTTTGTTTTTTGTATTGCAGAAAACGTGTTATTGAAAACGGGAATAGAAAATGTTTTGCAGTTCATAATAGTTACGTACCTAGATACTTTTTATTTATAGTTCAAGAAGAGACTCTACGTAATCCTATCCCTTATTTACGTCAACCCACGTCTACTCAGGCGCTTTTTTATCGCGACGTTTGTTTTACCGTACTCTGGATTTTCAACGCTCAGCTTGGCACCGAGAGTTAAAAATCCAACTGTGCGCTTTTATAACGCGCTAGGATGTGCTCTGTTGGAATCTCAACGCTCGGTTTGACTCCGAGAGTTGAAAATTCAGAGAACGGTAAAAAAAAAGCCGCCCGTGCGTGCGTAGGCTAAGAACATTTTATTTTGTAAACAAATGCAACTCAACCCTGCAATTTCACCTCTATTTGTCTCGAAGAACATTTTGTTTTGTAAACTAATGAAAGAAAAGCAATATCCAGTTACCTGAGTCCTACGCAGAATACTGCGAAATAAGTATGGAGTTACTGTTATTTATTCAGAACGTGGGTGTTAGAACAGCCGTGCTTTAGTTTTTTATTTACTGCTTTAACGTAATATCGTTGAACGATAAAAGTTTACGAGGCCAGGTTAGAAACAATACTTGTAACAGTGCCTACACCCAGCATGAACGTATGAATCTAAGTAAAATATAATGTAGGGTGACAGTTTTTTTGATCCACTTTCACAGCCTCCTTGGTCTAGTGGTCGCAGAAGCTACTGCTGAGCATAAGGTCCTGGGTTCGATCCCCAGATCGGGCAAAATGTTATTGGGCTTGTCCATCAGGAATTTCTCAGCGGCCGCCCGGAGTCTGGATCTGTGCCTGGTTTATGGCTATAGAGTCGCCCCCTATTACATGGGACTTAAACATAACTGGTGAAATGTGGGTGTCTGCCCAACCCTTCGGAGAAACAAGGCGTGATGTTATGTTATGCTAACAATTAAAATAATATTAAAAATACTTACATGTATGTCTACACTGATCTACACATTATAGTTTCAATGGCATTTGAACTGCACACCAGTTTCGGCTACAGTTTGTTTGCAGTTTTTTTATAGTACACATAACAGCCAACCAGATCTACACGCCAACTGCACAGTCGGTTCGTAGTTTCGAAGCTGGCTTGCAGTTTAAGTTGAGTCCGTCTGTTCAAACGTGGTTCAAACATTAAGCTCTGTTCACTGTGACTTTAGTTCTGAAACCTATATAAATTTTAAGTACTACATGAGACAGTTCTATGACCCGTCTTATTGGCTTTGCTATTGAGATGATAATAAGGCGTCAATACCTCTCCGATCTCAACTGTCGAATTAATTAGCAGATAAGCTTGTAATACCTATGTGGCGACATCTACATCGCTACATGCGAACTACGCATCAAAGACCTGACGTCACAAATCCTGCATCGCGCTATTTAAGTTTACCGCGCGATTAACATATTATTTAAGACTATCCGAAATCAATCCTTGGGCAATTGCCCGCCAGACACAACACCCGTCTGGTCGGAGGATCCTCCCTTTTCTATAGAGTATTAGTGCACTTTACACCCTGTACCTCTAAACCTATACCCACATTACGACTTTGCGAAAAATTTGATACAACGTAATCTTTGTCTTCATATTCCGTGATTCCACAGCACACAGTTATAACATACGTTTATGAAATATATCTGGCTATATATGTACGGATATCTTAATTTCAGAGCACCGACATACTTGCCAAGCGAGCTACGGAAAATTACATTCCTAAGGCTCTAGCGGTGTTGAATACGTGCAGGTATTTTATATCCCTTTCTGAACCGGGGAAGCTGGCGATAAAATTGATATTTACAGCGTTTTTAGTTGTAAAATGTTCGGGGATTTTTGAAAAAGGATTTTGTAACGGAAGTCGTGGTTGGCTCAGTAGCTGAACAGCGTAGATTCACTTTAAAAAAAGTTGTGGTTTAAAAGCCTGAGGTGATTTTAAAACTACATTCTGTAGACTGCATAGGTTTTACTCCACAGTTTTGCGTCGCAACGTACGGTGAAATTCAGCTTAACCTTTGTGTTTCTTTGACCGTCAATACCTACTCGTTTTCTATTCCAAAAACTGAAAGTAGATTCCAGGGATTTCTTGACACCCAATTTGATACCCAAGGTTTATCTACGGATATTAAACATTGACTCATAGTGACATACCTAACTAAATTACAAATTAAAAGACTGAGCGAAGAATTTAAAAAAAAAATATTCTCGGACATCTCGTAACATACTTATGCCTTCTTGGAAGTATTGTGTTGCAACAATAGAATATAAATTGATGTTGCCAATCTCCGACAATTTTGCAGAAGCACTAAATTCGCAAGTGGAAACTTTAAAATTACTCTCGCACACTGGTCGTGAAAAACTAAATAATTCACAGATTTCAGAAGCGTCTTCTATAAACTCTTACTCCTTATCTAACGCACCTGTTAATGGTCTAAGCCGATTTATTTTCAATCTGAAAGGTTGACCAATCCTATCTTTATCCATTAGGATCTAAGTTCTTGGAAAATCTTCAGGGTTTGTGGTTCTGAGAAAATGATTTTATCGTAATAGAATCATAATAATAACGTACCTACATTGAAGTATCTTGACTTAGCACACGAGGTTGTCGACATGTGGGACGTGGACTCTGGCCTCATTGTACCGATAATCGTAATGGCCTAATAACGGAGAGCCTCGACCAACACCTAAGGAGGCTCTCATTGCGGCTGGGTCAAGATTTAGATAGAAGATTCCTCTCTCTAGAGCCCAAAGCCCCTTGTAGTTATACAACAAAGTTATTTTTACTTTTATAATGTAATCATGCATTGTCACGAGAACCAAACACGTATGCCAAATTTCAGCCCGATAGCTTCAGTGGAAGTGGGTGAAATATTGATTGCAATGTTCCAGGACATACATATTCTACCTAGGACATACATACAAGTGAAGTTAAATAAAAGCTTTTAAAAATACGCAGAAGAACGTCCTCTGTGTGAAATAAATTTTACTAAAAGTCTCCGAAGCCAATATTTTTTTAAGATTATTGCATCCTTAGTGCGAAAAGGTATAATATTTTCTACCGTTTTTGAAAACCATATTAAATCTCCTACCACGAGTTAGTTGACATAAAAAATGTGCTAAACTAATATTATAACGAGAAATGATTTGTATTTTTGTTTGTGTATTTGCATTCAAGAACTACGGAACCGATTTAATAAAATATTTCACCAATCGAATGCTATATTATCACGCGATATCAGGCGGGCTAAGCTGCTGGCCGAAGCTAGTAGAATGATAAATAGAACCCAGATGACAATTTAACAAATAAATTTTTACTTTTCCATGATCGTTATGATGGAAAAGTCTAATGTATTGGATTGACATAAGCTACCGAAAACTTTTTGTAAATCCTGTTGAAAGTCGTTGTAGAAGTACGTAACGCTTTGAAAGCGATTGCTACTTGTCCTAAAACTAGGGTTTTCTAGGAAAGCGGTTCCGTCGTGTTTAACCGCCGCGCCGTCATGAAAATCTGTCACCCTAATGTCAATTACTGGTGAAAACCAGTATCTGAAAATTGACATTAGGGTATCAAAAATCGCTATGTATTTGGACAGTCGTTATTGTGTGACTGTTGTCTTCTTATTTAGGAATTCAAAGCTTTAGTACCTAGGTACTTTTCAGCCGATTGTATTTTTCTCATCAATTATTCTCAAAGTTCACATTATGACCATACTTGGTACGACATTTTTCGTCAAAAACTCATCCCTTGCTAGCTTCCTCTAGCTCGTCCAATTTCTTGGTAACGAAACGCCACAGTTTCCGTTACATTCTTCTTCCATAATTTATAAAGAAATACAATTTTTTCCTTGACCAGTTGCGTCGAGTGTTGCGACGTATTTCTTATTCAGCCGCAATATCTCGCCACGTCGTCGCGGGTAACTTCGCTTAACTAAGTTATTAAAAGTTGTCGTTCTTAAAATTTTCTCTTAATTAAAATTATGACGGCGGGTGACTCTAGTCAAGTTCTGTGATGTGGTGGAAGTTATGAGAGATTGATGACTTTTTGGGACTTTAAATGGGTTTTAACTTTAATTGAAGCCATATTTTATGATTTCATGAAGTTACATATTAAAATAAGTACAGTTGATAAATGTTATTATTTGCAAAAATAATTATTAGTAATTAATTAATTCTTTTCTCTCGTGCGATTTAATTCCTAATATTTAGAACCAATCTTTAATTAGACAGGAATATTTTCTTAATGAACTAATAGTGGGTAATTACATCAATTTAAACTTGATACATCGTTTCCGCTTTAACCTTTAACTTATAACAATCTTTATGCAAAAATATCCACGAATCAGGTACCTATCAACTTTGCCATTTGAGAAACTTTGGGCAAATTAAATTTGATCTCACTTCAGTATCTTGATTTAAAAAAATATTGTCATTGATTAACTCAAATGCCGATTGCGTTTACAGGCAAGGTTTTAAACCATATTGTGTGCACATTTAAATTTGTAGATTACTTCTACATTTAGAGATACTGGTTGGGATGCGAATAGCGTCATTCTTATTTTTACAGACGCATTACAAATACAAAATATTAGTATTGTAATCCTACAATCCTTGAAGTGTAACACCTTTTAAAGGTGTGTGTCAAAATGTCATGAGTGTGGAGTCACTTTTAAAAGGCGGTTGGTCCGCGTGCTGCGCGTGCATGTTCTTGACGTAAATACGCTTATTAAAACTCATTCTATCTTGCTCTAACTTGCACAAAGTGTAGTAAACGGAACAAGAAGGACATAGATACTGCCACTGACAAGTTCATACCGTAAAGTCGAGTCACTATCAACTTGTATTAGATTGGCGTAAGTACTTTCGGTAATCAGAACGGACACTTCCACTAATCAAAGACTTTATTAACGACTACTCACAGTATTGCAGATAAATTGACTTTTAAGTCTCAATTACTTTCAACTCCAGAAAAAGCTTTAAGAACTTGATTAATAAGTAACTTTCCGATCCAGCTTATCGCTAAAGGCCCTGTTTACGATCTTGGGCTATGCGACTTGCGACACACCTTGCCTCAAGCAACACGCGCGTGCCTCACCTGGGGCTTAAGTTTACTAATTTATAAACGTTACAGTGGTCTCTCAATTGTTAGTTTTTGACAGATTTGCCATACAAAAATTGTCATAAACTCACCATTGAGGGACCATTATAACGTTTATAAATTAGTAGACTTAGGCCCCTGTTTCCGTCCGTAACTCAACAAGTCGCGTCAGTTTCTCGGGCCATTCTATATACAACTTCTTTATTATGCTTTGTCTGCAGTCGCTGTCGCAAGACGCGTGTCGCTTGAGCATGTAGGTTGAGCGTTTGGTCGGTTTGCCATACTACGCGAAAACAAACACGAAACAAATTGTCCGATTTACTTCCATATCTTGTTGTGAAAGCCACTTACATAATATGAATAAATCAAAGTATGCCGCTACACATCCGCATCGCGTGACTACATAAGCATGATACAATGTTCGGCGATTGTAAACGTTACTTTGTTGACCCGCTTTAAGTACTGTATGGTAATATTACACTAAAAGGTTGTTGTTTTATTACGGAAGAATACCAAGGAAATGGACGTGTTTATAAGCTGCTTTGTATTTGTATTTAAAGTGCGAAGTATATTAGTTTTCTTAAATACAATGTGCGTTGCAGCTGATGATGCTATTCCTTGTTTGCGTATAAGTACTTCTAGTTAGAAATATTTGGGACTATTCGTCGCCAACACCGCAAAGGGACGAGAGGAGGACCAAAAACGTATTTTCTTTGAACTGATTTTAAGATACGCCGTCAATCTTTTTTCCTTTCTTCTTAGAGCTTCGCCCTTTTGTGAAGATATAGAGCTCCACAAATTGAGCATTTTTGTATACTTAACAAAATTTTGAACGAGGTTCGCCCCTTTGCAGTGTTGGCGACGTATTGTTCGGGTGCAACATTATTTTTTAAAGGCTATTCGTTTACGAGCAAACAATCAGTGACAAACAACCCGTCAAACGCAAGTACGCCCAAGTACAAAATTATATTGGATCCAATGTACTTTAAATACATGGAACTTTAAAAAATCATAAATATTCTAATAATGGAAGTGATGTCACTTCATTACTTCCAGTAGAATACTGAACTATGAACATAATAATATAATTGTAACATTGTATTCGACCTTGATGTTATAACGAGATTGTTCAATATCATGTTCCGCGCCGACCCGCAGCGACCCGCAGCGATCCACACCGACTTCCCGTGGCGTCAGGTTGCGACAGAAATATCACGTGTGTTATTTTGGAAACAGGTAATTTTAGAAAAGTCTATTACATAGGGTTTTATTTTTGAGTTAAATTGATAGGTAACAATAATACGATGATGGGCTTATTGGTAGATTCGCACTAACTTACTCGCCCGAAACGGGCGAATTGACACAATTATTTGTTTTGGGGCGATTCGTTCGCTGTTAATTTATTTGTGGGCGAATCGAAAACTCCAGAAAACTCGAGTAAATTCGTGCCAATCAACCAATAATCCCGTTTTGCATCTACTATAAGCCGTCATGTTGGCAACAGATGAACAAACAAATTATAACACAAAAACAGTAAAATCATAACCCTCTTTTGCATTTGCCATAGCGTAAAGATCCTATCAGGCACTCGGCTTGTAAAACTCATAAAACCCTTTCTTCACCTACCCTACATGCAAACCTCACTAACCTAAAAATCAGATTACCTGCTAAAGTGCCCCTAAACGGTTCCACCGTACATCAAAGGGCTGCAAATAAAAGTAAATATCACCCGGGAAGCGAACTCGCGCCCGTGCCGGTGCATTACTTCGCTGCACGTAATTGCATTTTGACATGACGCGAGCAAAAGCGCTTGGTGTGCGGCCATGAAATCTGTGGTAAAGTATTCAGATGGGGTTTTTAAATATTCCATTAAGGGTGAATTCGACCAAACTTGTATACCTACCAAGTATAAGCGTTCCCGTCCGACTTCCGACAGATTCTCCATGCAAAAACTGACAGATGTCAATTTTATTCCACGGACAAAAGATATCTGAATTTTGTAAAATCAGCCCTCAATAACCTAACTTTTATTCGCCAGTGTGATACTGACGAATATCACCACCCACTCCTGTAAGAATTTATATACACACAGGCACACTAGGCCTACTTCTCTGCTAATTTCTTACAACGCACTTTACATTTTTTATTTGATTTCTTTTTACTTGTATTATAATATGCCTTTTAGTCTGTGTTAAATAAATGTATTATTTTCCTTTCTATTTAGGCATTATGTATTAATATAAGTAAGTCAGCGTCAGACTGCATTTGTCTGGCATTAATGCTGAAATGAACCTTTTTGGCGCAGCCACTTTTTTTTCACTTTTTTTTATGTTTGTTTTTTGTATATATTATGTGTTTCACGAACTGTGTCCAAATAAACATTATTCTATTCTATTCTATTCTATTAGTATATGGTATTTTGTGGCATCATACTTAAGATATGTTATTTTACGCCGTCACAGAATCATATTCTTCTCTTTTTGTTCTCAGACACTATTGTCTACATTTCTTTTTAATTTTTTCATTCGCAGGTCTGGTCGAAGGAATTTCGTAATAAATAAGCAGTACCTTTGTACTCAACATTATAATTATGTCGTATCTTTATTTTTGTGTGTCCATAAATCATAATAAATATCACCTTCTCCCTTTAATCTATCCAAAGGTTGTCTGTAAAAGATCGCTTGTAACGATAAGGTATGGTGTACATAGTATTCATCTACCTTATTTATTAGATCAATATGGAATCTATAGTGTTGACTTTGAGATCATTTTTAGTGATGTCTCCTAACTCGATCCGAACATCCTTTCCGATATCGGTTCTTTGCTTGGTGTCGAAAAGCAAAGTGTAAGAAAGGGCAGTTAAAAAAATCGTTATTATTAACAAAAGTAACGAATTTTATAACCTGCAACCAGCTAATTTCCTAGCCCTATCCTAATTGCGACCCCCGTGCACCTTTACCGTTCCCGCTAAGTACACGAGTGTCGCTGGGAGTAGTTTTATTGCGCTCACTCTCATATATCACAGATTAAATACGTGTATTCGTTTGTTGAGGGTATTATGAAAAGTTATTATTAGAGCGAGTTTGTGGTCCCACGTTGGGCGCCAATTTGATATAGTTATAACGGGTGATTTTTTTGCTGGTATCTTTTTGGCAACACTGTTTTTGACAGATCACGCGTGAATCGTGTCTTGTGTCATTGTCAAACTTGTTCAGTTTGGTCTATAATTTAACCATGAATCGACTTACGAACGAACGGCGGCATCATCGGGCCGTACTTTTTCAAAGACAACAATGGCCGAAACGTTACTGTGAATGGCGAGCGCTACCGTGTGATGATTGGCGATTTTGTTTTTGCCCAAAATGGAAGAATTGGACATGCCTGACATGTGGTTTCAACAAGACGGTGCTACATGCCACACGGCACGCGAAACAATGGCCCAATTGAGAGTTATCAGTTAAACAGTTTATCTCACGTTTTGGGCCCGTCAATTGGCCGCCTAGATCGTGTGATCTAACGCCTTTGGACTATTTCTTGTGGGGCCATGTTAAGGCTCATGTCTACAGGGATAAACCAGCAACGATTGACGCACTGGGAGCCAATATTGAAGCATTTATTCGTGATATACCGGCTGATATGTTGGAGAGAGTGTGCCGAAATTGGGCCTTGCGAATGGGCCATTTTAACCGGAGCCGCGGCCAGCATTTGCATGAAATCATCTTCAAACATTAAATTATATTGATCGTTCTATCGATTCCAATAAAGATTTCATCAAATTTTTCAAATTTTTTGTGTTTTTTTTGAAAATCAAATCCTATACCTCTTAAAAAATCACCCTTTAATTTTTATTGTGTGTTTTTTGATCAAAGAATAGAATTGTGTTTGCTAGTTTTAATTTCAATAATTATTATTAATGGAGTTAAAGTAATTTACTTAAACTGATTCAAATGTATGTATCTAGGAAAAGGAGGGCGCCATAATAATGTAATGTAATGTAAATAAAATTTTAACATTTTTAAGGATGAAATTACTAGATTACGATTAATGACTCTTTGCTTATTTTGAAGAAAATCGGAGTTTTATGTTATTTAATTATAAGATACAGAATATACTAATAATCATAGGTGAAATACTACAAAATCTACACTTCTTGCTAAACCAACATTATATTCCTAACAAGGAAACTCTCAGAGCGTTCAAAATATCGACCCGTCATCTTTGAATCCAGTTAATTGGAATCGACAGCTTGCAGTTGAGTTGACTACGAATTTCTGTAGCACTGCTACGAAACTCTGCGAAGTTCTACGAAAACGCTACATCGCCTTCGTAGCGGTATTGAACATTATTATAAACTGCCATAACAGACTGTATGGGGTCTGTTTAATAGGATTACCAAAGTTAGTTTGACTCGGACTGAAGCAATCTTATGCTGGGAAAGTACGTTATTACTTTAAGTATTATTGAGCACCTTTATTGCGTAAAACTTTATAGGTAAAACATTTATTTTACTTTTCTTTTTTTTGTAATACATTACATGTTCACATAGTATTTCCTTTTTGTCTCGCACGATAATCTAGACAACCAAACATGTATTCATGGGTTCTATATAAAGTTTTAAGTGATAAATGCATACAAAAAAAAACATTAATTTAAATCAGTCTGAGCGCAGCTGAATATAGATTTCCGCTGAACCGTGACAATGCTTGCATAAATATTCATGGACTTGCTGTGATAGCGCGATCAAAATGATAGTTTAGCTGTAAAACATACAGATAGATGGACCAACTTCTATGTGTATATGAGTAAATATCTATACACGGATATAAATTAAAGTCGGGTCTTGAAGCATGAAATTTTGCACAAGAGTTCCTTATACGTATAATGTGGAGACGACAATACAACAATAAATGAAAATACCGGCAACATTAATGCGTAGGAGTATTTAGAGAGCTCATACTTATATATAGCTCATATTTAGAGGAGCTCGCGGCTAAGTTACAGCCGCACGGGTCGATCCATCAGGTTAAGCTGCGCTTGCCGGGGTTGGTTTGTGGATGGTTGGAATCTTCACATACCGAAACTCCTCCGTGCTCCGGTAAGCACGTTAAGCCGTTGGTCTCGGCTGTCATTCGTGGATCTTTGACAGTGTCGTTACGAGTCGTCAGAAGCCCGAAAGTCTTATTTGCGTTGCTAATAATAATTGTTGTTGTTGAGAATCTGAACTTTTCGAACCTCCAGTATCTACACATAAATACACAAACTCACGCCATCTTCCCATGGAGCTAGGCAAAAACTTCTACGATCCATACATACTGCTTTTGCTTTGTTTACGTTCATACTTCAGCTATCTAATCATTTTCGTAAACGATTAAGACTAATCAATTTCATTTTGACTGTTCAACAACAGTCATTGCGATAATTACTTTGTTGAGCAGATTTTTTTTTCGAACTTATGAAGCAATGTATTAGCAATCTGTTTCAAAACGATTCAGATTGTGATTGATCGTTTATTATGCAATTAGGGTGTTGCAGGTCATACGCACACCCCGGGTGCGAGTACTACGCACCTGACCCACAAGCGTGATATTAAATAACTGTAAGTGCCCGTTCACCTGCACCTCTGATGACCTCAAGAGTGCCACTGATGCCACAATAGTGACAATAAACAACATGGCGTGGAAAAAAAAGCTATGAAGACTGCCATCAACACGCAACGAAGAAAACTATTTCATCAGTACAAAATGCTTCCTGAAATAGAAATAGAAATATCATTTATTTACTAAAAACATGGTATAAAAGATGATAATGTGAACAAACATGTTTTGCTAATAGATATAAGCGTGCAAATTTTACATGCATAACGAAACAATCAGTCATCATGCGATTTTATGTTCGAGGAACTCCCTAACACTGTAAGAACTATTAACAGATAGCCATTTGTATAACAAAACCTGCCTGCTAACAAAATAAAACATAAATGTAGGTACGTCGGTGTCCAGCTTGCTAAGAGGCTTGGATTTGGCACAGATTACATCTCCGCTTGCCAAACTAAGATTGCATAATATGACGGTTCATATTTGAATGTTGCACGACTAAGTCTGGAATAAAAATATTTGCAAAGGAATTGACTCTGTTAACCTAGATGCTAATATTGTCATTTTGAGAATACTACATGACCGGAGGGATATCAGAGGCAGGACCAACGGCTTACCGTGCTTTCCGAGGCATGGGGGTATCATACCACCATCAGACAAACTCCGGCCTGTTACCGAGAAATTCCTAATGGAAAAGCTCATTAACACTTTAAACTATGAGAGTGAGGGAAGAGAGAGTGCATCTGTGTTTTTTTTTCGTCTATCCCGTGGTGTGGGGTATCCTTGGAAAGGTTGTTCAAAAGAATTCAAGGATCTGTTTGCGAAATATTAAAGCTTTTAAGTGCTAATTTTTGTTTCAGTTAAGTGTCAAGTGTACTCTCACTTAATACAGTTGTCCTTCGTACGTCGGTATTTCTCCTAAAATTAGGTTTTTAGGGTGTTTTCGTAATTTACATTTGTTGGGTTTTTATTTCTTAAGGGTGGATATTTTCAGACTAGAGATGCGATAATAACCCCCTCGAAGAATTTTCATCCACACATAACATAACATCAAGCCTGTTTTCATACACACATAACATCAAGCCTGTTATCCCCGAAGGGTTAGGCAGGGGTAACTATAGAGGTATCTAACATAATTATATAGTGCATCCACATTTCGCCATTTTTTAAATATTACGATATCCAGTTGACTTTAACCACCATATTATCTTCGATTTTCTATTATTATGTTATCCTATTAGAATCGTAATACAAGTGTACTCTTATCTGTAACATCGTAATATTGGAAGTAACGTTACGACGGCCGCCCACGTCTCCTCCAGAGAACCGCACATGAGAGTACTTCACATTTACATACACGATCAAATGGATTGGTGAATGTAATCATGTAATGTGTAGCACAATACTTTAATGTATTACATTAGTCGCGGAACCAATGCGAAAATAAACTCGTACAAATGATGTGGAAATAAGGTCTGATTTAGATTGATCCATCATTTGAATACAGTTGCTACTACGCAGTACTAGACAGACTATCAGATAATGAACAACTCTTCATTGTAGACTTTGTAGACTCATAGATATTTTGATTTGTTGGCCATTTCCTAGTTTGTCAAGTACCATGGTACTTGCTGACAGGTCTACACTAACCTTCTATCCCTATTAACACTGTAAAAGCTAATTCAAAGAGTAACCATGGAGTTTCTTTCTTCTCAATAGGAAACGATCAATGACAACCGTGCATCTAGCTTCTGTATGCATTACTACTTTTTTACGCCCTAGAGGCAAAGCATTGCGGGAAAGTCCGAAAGGGATACCGTGGCCCCTGGCAGCACAGGCAACTGAAGGAACACGGGTGGGTTTTAGTCAGTAAGAGTCTGACACGCCCTCCCGCTCCGCCCAGAGCGGGAGAAGTTATTTGATGATTTCCCACCCAAAAAAAAAAAAAACAAAAAAAAAAGAGGCAAAGCATAGCGCCCTCAACGTATTACCAAATAAGAACTTATAATGTTACCTACCTATGTTTTACAATAAATAAATGAATCTGAATCTGAATCCAAAGCTGGATACTAGAAGATGAACTAGATTGAAAAGTGATAACATTCGCCCAATATCAATCCAGTGTGACTGGATTCCAGGATCAAAGTAAAAAAAAACAGAGCACAATAATGTAATAATCCAAATAATTTGTAAATTAATGAAACCATACCAAAGCATGATTATTTGGAACATAACTCTGTGAATGAGCCTTTGATGTTATATTTACGAAGCAATACGAGCACTTAGCGAGCTTCACCGTAACAGACGAATGAATGAATACTTCCCTCATTGCTTTTCTGGAATGGTAATATTATTATGAATAGAAAGCCAGTTTTTCTGCGCGTATAATTTCGTTTTTAGAGTTCCGCGGGTAAAAAGAAAAACGTCAAAGTTTTTAAGACAGTTTATTGGTTTGGTTGCAATCGATAAACTGAATAAAAGTGATTACTATATAATGTTATGTTACTTCGACTCTCGTGCACAAGGTAGGGGGTTCATATCCGGGCAAGTAGGTACCAATGATACTTTTGCAATTCATAATTTATGTACTTTCTTAGTTAGTTAGTCTTGGATATTATTGACATTAGTGAAGGAAAAATATCGTGAACCTGGACTTATCTATAAATATAATAAAGCTGAAGAGGGTCGAAAGTCTGTACATGGAAGATATTCGAAAAAAAGTTGGCTGGGGATACTTAGAATCGATAACAGAACACGTTACAAAGTTTTTAGAATTTTTGTCTGTTTATCTGTTTATTTGATAGCGCATCACGTTAAAACGGCTGAACCGATTTTGATGATATTTGGTACGGGAATACTTTGAACTCTGGGAAAGGACATAGGATACTTTTTATTGATATACAACGCGGGTGAAGCTGCGGGCGGAATGTAGTAGTCTGAAATCGTAAACCAACAACTCAACTCAACTCATGAACAAGCGTGGTGATCAATGCTCGTGCCTTCTCTGTATAAGAAGAGACCTTTGCCCTGCAGTGGGACAATTTTGTAAATGGTATCTGGTATTACCTACTTATTATATTAATTTCAAAAGCATAAAAAGTCTGCTAAAGTCATTATATCACCCAACATACCACCACGTTAAAAAAATCCTTAATAACTTTCAAGCTTTGAAGTTCTGAGCTACTTAAAAAATATCCTCTATAACAAGTTTAATGAATAAATTAAACAAGTCCCTAAGTGCGTGCGGAGTTTTGAAAACTCACAATCTTAATACGACCGGGACTTTTACCATTTTTCCGATACAGTATTTTTCATCGTTTTAGCATAAATATTTACGTGCCATGAACTTTTTGTTACTGAGATAAATATGAAAATAAAGACTCCCTGTCTTTATTTTCATATTTATCTCAGTATTACGTAAAATTGAAGGCATAAACTGTTTGTATCCCCGTTCAATTTGTACCTATTGAAAGGTCATTTTAATACTTTGTATTAGAACCTTTTATTTTTCTTGTGATCTTATGTACAAATCATAACTATTGGAGCAATATTTAGTGGTGTCAGACACAATATTCTTTATATTTCATAATAAAGTAAATATTAAATTGTTCCGTTCTGACATTTTTGAACTAGACGTATTACTTGGCAGTATTATGTTGTGCCTATACCATTAATGTATAATTTCACAATACAGATGTAACCAATATTTTATTTGTATTTAAATGAGTGTCCATGGAGTCTCTTGCCCCGTTCTTCTCGGTAACCTAATACGCTTTGGAATGGGCAGCTTGCTTCATCTTTCTGACTGACCGAATCCATGACAATTCAAATGGTATAATTAAAATAAATAGGTACTTTGAGTTTTATTTTCTTATAAATAAAGTTTTTCCATTATATCACTGGGTCCAGATGAAATTCAAAATTGCAATCTCGACTGGTGACCGACACAAAGAAACACAATAAGCTTCACAACAAAAAAACTCCGGGTAAGTAAATTATATCATTAGCATTTCAAAGTGCAGCATGTTTACAGATTGACATCGAGCTGGCAAACAGACGCTCGGTGTAATTGCAGCTAAAGCGCGCCAAATGAGCCGGGGTCGACAGGGAACGAGTTTCATTAGCGAAACGCGCGCGTTTGCGTTTACAATGGGTTAGGTTGGGGCCAATAAGCTGAACTGCTGAATGAAATGGTCACAACATGTGACAATAATTAATCGGTTGAGGGACACTGAACTGAACTACTACTTTGCATTAATTGCCAAAATGACTTATTATTAACTAGGAAGACTGAAATTTCCGCAACTTTGGGAAGTGCCGGAGGACGAACCAAATCTCACGTTACTCAGCGCAATTTGCATAGCTCAAAATGAGACATAGAAATACGCTCATTTTAAGTTGACTCAGCTTACTTCCGGAGCGGGAAAACCGCAATATTTTACGAAAGTGCTACGTAATTTTGATGTCAATCTATTTATAACGCTATGCTGCGCTCGTCTGCTTTCCCTTGTCATGGGCCACTGCCGTGCAATTAATTGCAAAACAGGGATTACAATCTGTTGTGATTTATAGGATTAATTCGTTGTGACATCATTATTTAATCACAGAGATTATGAATTGTATGATTTAATCAAGCTTAAAACGATTTATTGGGTCGATTTGTTATTGGAATTATTGCGCAGGTGCATAGTCTGCTAACTGTTGTTCTATATCGTGCACAGACTATGAACAATGACCTGCAACATTCACTTGTAAGCTCCTGAGGATTCGTCTGCGTCAGGATGACTGGACCAAGGAAGATTTTGGAAGTTTGGGCAATACCAAGTTTTAGTACCTATTTGGTACTATTTGGTACCAGACATCAAATAATTGGTACCTCGCTAAAGGGGGAAAACTAATACGAGGAAAGTGGCCAGCCATTCTGACTTCAGAATGGCTGGACCAAGCAGGTTTCACCTAGTTGTAGGCGTTATAAGAAGTTGATCTTTTCGTTAAAATTTAGTACCTCATTGGTACCTCAACAATAAGTTATTTTGGGCTTATCGAAAAAATCCAAGAAAAACATATGTGGAGGTTCCAACGAGGTACTACATTTTAATGAAAAGATAAACTAATTATAACTCCTACAACTAGGTGAAATCAACGTGCTCCAGATTACATGCAAAATTTCTTCTAGGTGTAACTTTTTTTTGGCTTATCGAAAAAATCTAGGAAAAACATATGTTGAGGTACCAATGAGGTACTAAATTTTAACGAAAAGATCAACTTCTTATAACGCCTACAACTAGGTGAAACCTGCTTGGTCCAGCCATTCTGAAGTCAGAATGGCTGGCCACTTTCCTCGTAATAGTTTTCCCCCTTTAGCGAGGTACCAATTTTTTGATGTCTGGTACCAAATAGTACCAAATAGGTACTAAAACTTGGTATTGCCCAAACTTCCAAAATCTTCCTTGGTCCAGTCATCCTGACGCAGACGATTCTGTTTGAAACTGCCTCGTTGGTCCAGTGGTCGCAAGCGCTACTGCTGAGCGGGAGGTCCCGGGTTCGATTCCCAGGTCGGGCAAAGTGTTGTTGGGTTTTTCTTTCTGGAATTTCTCAGTATCAGCCCGGAGTATGGATTTGTGCACGGTTGATGGCAATAGATAGGCTCGCCCCCTATTACATGGGAGTTAAACATAACTGGTGAAATTTGGATGTACTATAGGTAGGTAGGTACACCTCTGCCCAACCCTTCGGGGAAACAATAAGGCGTGATGTTATTATATTTTATGAAGTTAAATAAAACATGACTGCAGGCTGTTGTCAATTCATAGCATTTTTTCCGATATATTATGAACCGTATTTTTTGTTACTATTATTTCTTTCTCAACTAAATATCACAAAGCGGTCCTCATTTCTTATGTAAGATGGTTCTGCCGATTTCTTCTTCTCTCTAAGGATGTATACAACGATTTTCCTCTAAAATTTACACAAGCCCACTATTTTCGAGTAAAACCCAAATTATATTAGCAATTTATCAACTTCTAAGTAGGTACCAAAGAAGGAACACGAATTACTCCTACACATCATCAACACATTACAACATAAACAGAGCATAGACAACAGAGTTACTTGCTGAGCCTTTTCCTTAACTTCCTACCGAAACAAATAAGTTAGTAACGCGCCAAGTTACGTTACGTTTACTAAGTTACAAACACGAGTTTCGGTTACGGTTGAAACCGTACATAATAATCTTCTATGGATTAGCGAAATGGAATGTGTTGTTAATTATTTGGTTGGAATTTAATTTTATGAAGACTTTAGTTTTAATGTTTATTTTGATCCAAGATTTATCCAGTTTTTTGCAGAACACAGGCAACTTAAAAAAAAAAAAAAAAAATATATAAAAAAAGGGTTTTCCATAGTTCGATCATTTAAAAAAACTATTCCATAGTGGCCGCAGGAATCCTCTGGATGCGGGAAATGCGGATCCAATCGAAGTAGTAGTGCTTGGGGGAGGACTATGTCCCACAGTGGACGTCATTTGGCTGAAATGATGGCGATGATACCATGGTACCTATTCCACATAAGAACCGAGCAAAGAGACAAAAAGTCAGAGCGGGCGGGGGATGCGCAGTGGTTTGGGGGACTAGGGAGTTTTATAAAAATGTGGTTGCTTTTTAGTAGGTACCTATATTGTGTAAACGAAGTCGTGGGCAGAATGTGTATGAATGAAATAACAGAAGTATATTACTCACATAAATAAAATCACAATCATCTATAAATTCATAATATCAATGTCAAATTCCTTGCTTGCTCATCGCCCTTTTCTGAGAACAGACAGAAAGACGTACAGCGTCATGATCCTTTATTTTGTCATGTATTTGTATTTCACAAAGAAACAGATTTTTTTCCAGCAAGTCGTTGAAAGGTCAAATGCCAAACAAAAGTAATTGCGAATATAACAGCGTGTTTAGAGACCAGTGAGTCGAGAAATAATGCAATATTCTAGAGAACTGTTTCAATCCAAATAGTTCTTAAATTGACAGAAAGTTATATACATTTACAGCATTTCATAAAATTATGAGTAAATATTCTTTTAATTGTACTTCTGTTGTACTGTCGACGCGACTGTACACAGGATTTTGTTAAAATTATTTAAAAACTAAATCATGGGTTGGAAAATCATATAAAAGTATATTATGGTCAAATACTGCTTTAAATGTTAATCACAGTACATAATGCGCTGTTCCCTGCAAACTATAACGAATCTTTTTGACTAGTTTTTCTTAAAAAAATCCTTCAAATCTATAACCACAGCTCAACAACACGAGTCATATTTGCCTGCACGCTCATACATAACTAACACATAAGCATAGGCACACACTAACGACACCTCATTCACACAACGAGCGCACGTTAGCGATTGTCGCAGATCTGCGCTCGCACTTATGTACGAACAATTTCTTTTTATAGTGCGCCATTTTCTGTGACGGACGATAAATTCTTTATGCGTCAACGTATGTGGCTATTTCGATTTATTCTATTGGGTGTCTAATCACGTAGGGTTTTTTGTAGATCTGATGGTTTTTGAAACTTTGCTGTCTATCAATAATAGAATAACGCATAGTCTATTTTGTGCCAAAAGATTCAAATCAATCAAAATCAATCAAATCAACATATTTTATTTCACATAAATCTACATGGGCACTTATGAAACGTCAGAAGCACGGTTCCAATTGGTCGTTTCCTATGGACAAGGGCCGGCAAGAAACTCCACGGTTACTCTTTTAAAAATAAATGGGTTTTGCAATGATTTCAAATACATAGGCATGAGAGGACAGTGTAGGCCTGTCAACAAGTACCAGATAGTTAACAAAATAGAAAATGGTCTACAAATCAACAGTCTGTTGAGCCTACAACGGTCTCACATTCACAAAATATAAAGGAATCTATACAAAGGATAAATAAAATAATAAAAACCTACTTATTTAAACCAAATGAAATGGTTGTCATTAGAACTTAACCAATCTGAATAAATATCCTGTATTCCACAATTGATTGTTGAACTGCTCTTTAAAACATCCTTAATTGTGACGATTTTGATTTTCTTATAAAGATTGCAGTTTTTAACGACTTAGAACCGTTTGAATTATGTTTGAATTCTGTCTTATACGTTATCTCATAAAAGACCACGGATATTTCCGAGAATTTCCGGGGCATTTAGTGCAGCTAAAACGAACGGAAAGTTTTTTAATCCGTCTCCCTAATGATACCTCGAAATTAATTATGTTGGTCTAGTGGTTGCAAGCGCTACCGCGGAACATGACGTCCTGAGTTAGATTCTCAGGTCAGACAAAGTAATATTGGGTTCTTCCATCAGGAATTTCTTAGCAGACCTGAGTCTGGA
This sequence comes from Eupsilia transversa, assembly GCA_914767815.1. Classification (NCBI taxonomy): domain Eukaryota; kingdom Metazoa; phylum Arthropoda; class Insecta; order Lepidoptera; family Noctuidae; genus Eupsilia; species Eupsilia transversa. The sequence continues at coordinate 15,198,187 of OU611882.1, forward strand.
TTTGTGCCCGGTTGATGGGCTCGCCCCGTATTTCATGGAACTTTAACATAACTGGCGAAATGTGGGTGTACAATGGGTACACCTCTGTCTAACTCTTCGGGGATTGCAGGCGTGATGATAAGTGACATCTCTTATGATCACCCATCTGTTAGGACATGGTGAGGTCCATAAGACAGCACTGTAGCAATTTCCCACACATCGCTGTTCTAATTCCTCAATGATTTCATTGCATTGACCCTAGTGTGTCCATTGGGCATAGTTCTAAGCCATTCCACTATATTCTGCACAGCATATCTCATGAACACTGCAACATTCGAATACCCAGCTATTTTCCAAGAATGTATCCGAAGGAAGCAGGCTCCTCCAATATTTACGGTTCATTCCACTTGGCTGCACTCTCGAGGCTGTTGCACCAACATATAATGGCGATGGCAAATTATTGCTCAGCGCATCGGTTCAAAATGTAGGGCAGAATTGATATTAAATTGATGAAGGGAATTGTGGGGCTCATGTTCTGGTCTTTTACACCTGATAGCAGTAAAAATGGAATGGAAACGGCTTGTTATAATGGTTTAAAATGAAGTGATGGTAATTACCTTTGTCCGGCCTTGGAATCGAACTAAGGACCTCATCTTCAGCAATATCTATTAATTTATTAATCAAATTAATTGTTGATCAGGCATTTCTCTGTTTACGCTGAGTTTATTGAAGTGAATTTGTGGCTATTCTCAAACGTACGTCACACGCTCACACGTGACAGAACATGGATATTTGCAATGAATAGCAATCACTCCAATCAATATCACAAATCTATAAAGGTAGCAATATCAGTGTAATGAATTTGCTTGATTGATCTCTGAGGTTTTCAGCTGCTAATTGGGGTACCTACATATTTGTCTTAACAATACCATGTGTGTATTCAAATCAAAATTAATCAAGACACCGGTGTTTTGGTTACATTTGATTTTCTTGTGCTGGCTTATCATGAGTATCGTATATAGGCCGGGAAAATTTGGTCTGAACCCTGCACTAAATATTAACAGCGATTTTTTTCTCGAATAGTGTTGTTGAACTTAACTCTTCAAATATTCAACTAATAACAATAAACAAACCTTTTCCAGGACCGCATCAAGGTAAAAATACAAAAACGCGTTTTCATGAATAAAAAATTGAGGCAAAATATTAAAAAAAAAACAGTGTTTTTCAGACTTTAAAAATTGTCTGTTAACCATTGACCACACCTTTCTGTTTGTATGGAACTTATTAACCAAGTCGCAGGACATTTCCCATTTTTTCCTCAAAATATCAGGGTCACTGAAAGATTACATCAAGACGATGAACACTCCTAAATAAAATTAGGGCGACATCAGACATTTTACGACATAAACACGGCAATACATTACACACACCACTAACGGCTCTAATCTCACACTGAGCTCCAAATGGCACTAAACGCGAGTTTAAGCTTCGTTTGGGTTAGTCTGCGACGCTCCAATAACTGCCGAGTGTTAGCTTAAGTGCAGCAAATACAGCCAAGTTGAACTTGTGTTTACTCGGTTCGTGCTTGTCCAATTATGATGTTAGTGGCGTTCTATTTTTGAACTGTTAGTTTTTATTAGGTACTGCGAAAAATGAAGGCAATCCATACCTAATGTGCACATATAAAGGTGGTAAGTATAAATAGAAACAATTATGGACCTTGACGGGCGCAGCTAAATTTTAAATTAGTAGGAGGGAGGAAGGTTATTACTACTTTTTTTTTTACCACAGTATGAGTTATTTTAATTAGCTTTAACCCGCGAAAGTTTTTTTTTAATATTTTTAATTCATATTCTTTATGGCACCTCTTTAGGTCATGAGCTATCCCGTTAGTCACATTTTACGTTACCCAATCTGTTCTTGCTCGAAGAGTTTACGAAAACGGTTACACATACTCGTAAAAATTTACATAATTTTCCGGAAAACTAAGTGAAACCCTGCAATTTACGGATATTGCTGCGCCCCTAATTTAGCGATATAATATGAGAGGCACTTCAATGGTGTTTCCTATAGAACTAAGAACAGATACGCCCGTGCCCCGTGCCCTCCTGACTTTATTTGGGCATTATGCAAACAGCCCTCCTCTTGGAATACAAATGATTAACCAATAATGTTTTTAAATTTTTCTTCCTTTAAGCGTATGCTGTTTAATCCTTACGGAAAAAATCGACAAGGTGGCGAAAGTTGAAACGAAATATTTTGGACTTCAAAGTTTCGCGTGTGTTAAGTTGTAAAGTCAAAGAAAGATCAACATGTTACTTGTCTCATCTCTTAATCTCTAGTGGGTCTAGAAATACATTATTATTTCCTTTATATATTTAACGATAACGTTTTTAAAAACTTTAAAATAAACTTTATAAAAATAGTAGCCCATCGGCAACAGGAACAGAGCACAAAACGCCAGTTAGGTTTCCGCACCCTTAAAAAGAACCCATAAACCACAGTAGCAACAGTAACAAGAATGAATAACTTTAAGGACTCCGAAGAAGTCCCTTCGGTCATAAACCAAACACACACAATAATAGTTACCCATCCTATCATCAATTTATATTAAAACATTTCATCTTGTAAGACACCGTATCTGCCTGACCCGCAAAAAGTTAAATGACTTACTTTAAAACTTCATTAACGAGCAGGTAATAAAGCTCAGGCGTACATTAACTATTAATTGTGAACTCGTCATGTTCTGCCTCTATATTATTATTAAAACTGAACTTTAGCAACTTTGTCTAACGATCGTTCTTAGGAACTTTTATTAGCGTTTAACTGAGCCACGTATTAGGGATTGTGCATATGATGTAAAAGGCGTTCTTTAACAGGCTTGTTCAAGGTGGGAGCTGCTTTTGGTATGTGTATGTAGCTTTATGAAACTAAAAGTTTGTTTCAAAACTTACCTTGCATAAATAGGCAGAAGGTTACAATTTCTGCATCCGACACAAAAAATGCCTAGGTAGGTATTGAGTTGTGGAAGTCAGACACCAGACTCTTCATAGAAAATATTGGTATATATTCAGGAACGACATTCACTAGAATCAACTGTAATCTAGTTGGGAAAAGCCTAGTCAGATGAATGTTAGGTTAGATATAGTTACTTCTATTTCCAAAACTAGATGTGAAAGTTTTAGCACACCTACATTATTTATTTTACACATATTCAAAATCACGATCAAAAGCCTAGACTATAACTCAAAAGCATCTTGAAATATTTATGAAACGCCAGTCTATCCAAGCCTTCACCTTCATTATGAATTTATAAGTACAGAAAAGCAATGGGAAATGGGCCGACAATGCTTTCATAAAAGAGAGTACAGGCGTGGGTGACGGAGTTCTCACAAATACCAAGAATTCGTTTCAGTAACTTTGTTAAGATAAAGAGGGTTAAGATGGGCTGTCTCGTTTTAAATTCTCCTCACAAATCCTTTGAATTATCAGAATATGGGTCGAGTTTCAATAAATTTCAATTATTTCATGCATTCCTTTAAAAAGGAAAGTCAAATGTTTGCTCACTAACCAAAGATACAGCGACTTCTTCTGCACCCATCGCTAGCAAATAAGTATGACTTTGCTTAATCAGATTATAACTTTCAAATGGTAAGTAGGTATGTTTAATACCTGAGGAGTACAATACATTTTTAGCAACAAATGTCTTGCATCGTATCAACACCGTTTACACGGTGCAACTTTTATTGTTGCTTCAACTTATGGTATGCCACAGGTAACTAACTCACAAACTTGTGATAAAACCATAAGAACTTGACACTTTAATTAGGTATGTAAACACATGAAAAAATACCAGTTTTATAAACATATTGATATTGTTGAATATTACAAAGAAATGACATAAATTACTTTGTTAAGTATTATATTATTTTAATGATTGTGAATTCGAGGACTAAGTAGATCATTTTTTCTTTTTTCTTTTATTTTATTTCTCAGTTAGTGTTAATGATGGTCTGTGCAGTTTGAGTATTTTATGCGGCTTACTTATTTCTTTACACTAATCTATATGATCCTCATTTGGCCTGACCAAGATTATGTCTGGACCTTAAAAGAGACTGTGACCTCTGAGTTTATTTCGGCCTTTCTTCTGAGAGTAGTCACATAGGAAACGCCGACCTCATCTAGCTTAGATCTAATATTTTTTAATATGACGTGTTAAAGTGATTCCGATACCCTATTTTATAGAATAAATAATTTCATTTCATTTCATTTCATTACACCCACCGTGTCAATCAGGCTTTAATTTGTTGACAGTAAATTGAGAGTCTTGTTGCTACAGCTTGATCTTTCTAAGCTACGATTACTACAAAATTATGAACATTTTGTCTCGAAGATTCCTTTATGAAAAACCCTGATGTTAGTAACTCAGAATAATAATTATGAACATAATATATGTGTGGTGAACATAATTATGATTATCCTCTTAGTAATTCACAAAGCTTACGTCGGCTTTGATGTGGCTGTTTATGATAATCGGTGATAATAAGTGGAAACCGTAAGGGATGAGTTTGTCGAGTTCTCGTCTGTTTAAACAGAATACGTGACATCCATGTCTATTATATTACTTACATTAGGTATTAGGTAATGCGGGCTGGTATCCGCAGCTCCATGTCAAAGCGCGTATTTTGCGTACGCGTGGGAAAATCGATTATTCGATCCACCCCAGCTCCTCAATTGAGGCCAGCAACGCCTTCGTGTAACTGGCCATCTCACGGAGGGTACCTGGGTTACCGAAGTACTTCGCCCTGTATGTGGCGATCACCGGGCAGTTGGGCACATGGGCTGCTGTTTGCTCGTCCTCCATGCAGGCCCTGCACAACGGACTGTCTGTGACTCCTATGATAAAGAGGTGTTTATACTACAGCTACTGTAATTGAACACACCTGTTGTTCAGTTTGTTGGAGAACCTGTGTTACTTACATTATAGCTAGCTGGTTCCCGCGGTTTTACCCAAATCCTACTAAATCTACATTTTTTATTGGATAGAAACAAACACCATCTATCTGTATGTGTACTCACTAATAAAATAAAACTTTTAGTTAGGTATGTAGGTATCGCCATTTCGACAGTCAAGTTACTCGAGAATACATAACTAGTGTGGGGTGGGGTTTTCATAAGATTATACGCTATGATTAGTAGATTTCGGGCGATTAACGAATTAGGTCAAGAGGATGCCAGATATTGTACCAGATCTGGGGCCTAAGTCTACTAATTTATAAACGTTACAATGGTCTCTCAATGGTGGGTTTTTGACAGATTTGCCATACAAAACCTGTCAAAACTCACCATTGAGAGACCATTGTAACTTTTATAAATTAGAAGACTTAGGCCCCTGTTTGTATGCTGAGAGCGGCAACCATTCTGTAGATTACTCAATAAGTATCAATAACTTTGTCTTTCCTAGTATCAGAAACAGAAGCAAGAAACCTGCTTCACTTTTCATAATAGTACCTATCCGTAGAACAAGTGAAAAAGTAGCAATTTATCAAAAAAAACATCTACTTTTAAAACATTTACTCCGACCATGCGAACTGGACTACTTAACAGAGACAATACCTACAAGATAGCTCTAAAAGAATACCTACAACAATAGCTATACACAGGCTATATCCACCTATATAGCCTTTATAGTGTTGCCCCGCCGCTGCACTCAGGGCATTAAGCAAGCGCTGAGCAGCCATTAGACGTAATTGTGCAGCGGCTAGATTTTATCGTTCTAAACCCAGTTCCACGCATTTTAAAGGCTCACTTACACACGTCACTTTAGTGACTTTAACTCTATCATCATAAATCGCTTTAAAGCGATGGTTGTGTACATGATCATATTTTCATGGAATGGAATGCTTCGGCAGTTGCGAACTTATAGTCATTTTTCTTTAACTGTGTTTTTTTGAGAATGGCTTCTGCCGTTGGGAAATGACGTGTTATTTAATTAAGATGATACTATTTCTTATGTGGGTTTTATTTGTTGTTTTAATTTTTTTATCACATGTACGGATATATTAATGTTTTTTTTAATTGTTAATAACGAATTCATAAGGTTATGTATAGGTAATAGAATTTGACCCTGTCGGAATCATTGAATAATTTCGGATAATGTTAGGTACATACGTTTCGATCTCAAGTATACAATGATAATTTTATTATTCGATTTTAAATTAATGTTAATCAACTGCCATTCATTAATCATTAATGCATCATTATATTCATTATGATAATGTTGATACTGATAGATATACAGGGTGATTGGCAGCTGGGTGCAAAGTCTTAAGGGGGTGAAGGCTGACACCATTTAGACCATTTTGAGCCAGACCTACATGTCTTAGACGAAGTAATTTTTTTATCTGCTATTTTTAGTGTTTTTTTAATTATCCCAGTGACTGTTAATTGCCACCAGTGGTACAGTTAATGTATTTTTTTATTTATTTGAAAAGCTGCGTCAGCATCGTAGCGTAGTGTGTGTGCAGTCAGCATGTCATTTAAAAAATTAAAATAAAATAACCTCAAACGTTCAATTTTTTTTTAAACATGCTCAAAATGCTCTAAGTGGTGTCAACCATCACCCCCTTAAGGCTTTTCACCTAGCTTCCAATCACCCTGTATCTCTGTATTGATGATATGATAATGAGGAGTTAGATGTTCTATTCAGACTCTATTCGTGACCTAACCCTTACATTTTATCGTCGGAAAGTTTTCAATTGTTTCAGAAGAGCTCGTTGACGGCACTTAACAATTAATGGACGTTTTCCGTAGCGGCTCGAGAACGTTCGTAATGAAGAATAATCCGAGCTGTATTCTCTTTATCGACAAAGGTATTTCTTTCGAGTTTCTTCTTGATATTGTGAATGGTGTTTATTTCTTGTTATTTGTATAATCTATAAATTGTACAAAAATAAAATCGTTTTTTCCGAATTTGTCTGTGTGACTGTTTAGTTCTACACAATGGGTTTTGATGAATTTTTCACTATAATTAATTAGATAATTTATTCTGGAAAGAAAGAAAGAAGGAAAAATATTTTATTTGGGACACGCACAGGAAATACAAAAAGTAAAAAAAGGAACATTTAAAACTAACAAAATTAACATACTTAATTATTTTCGAATAAACGAAAACAAAAAATAAAAAGATTTAACGACCTGTCGAGGCCAAAAAGGCTCGTATTTCGGCATAATGCTGCGAAATAAAATTAAAAATACCGCAGCGCTGGTATTCTAAAGGTACCTAATGTATATTATACATTCATATTACACTTAAATATATTAAAAAAATCTTTTGTTTTTCCAATTCGTGTGAAGCAGTGGTGGGTCACTAGATAGTAATGGATAATTCTTATAACGTAACGGTTTTTTAAATACCTAATTAATTTTAATAAACTTCTTAATAATAAATACCTTTCTCGATAATTCGAATATGATTAAATTAAAAAAAAACAATTGTTAAAAAACAAAAACAATTGAACTTTTATTGCCCGGATAAGCAATCAATCAACAACCTTCTTTTTTCAATACCGGGTGGATATGTGGGTACCATGTCATCAAACACAACACCTCACCACAGACAAACCAATGAAAGTCCATCCAATCCTGACGACTGTGACTGCTAATCAATCGAATTGCATCGAGGATACTCTGAATCGGACGCCGGAGGTATCAGCGATCAATTGTTCGTGAAATTGGACGAGTCCATCATAGACGGACGTTCCAACGTCAATAGATATTCCACAAGACGGATAAGTACAGAAGGTCGATTCCATACAGCTAGCGAACATATTTCTTTCACGTACAGTGAGTGCAAGTGCACTTGCGAGTGGCATTTGTTTGTTTGTTTTTTTGTTCATTTTTGCCTTTCATTCAACATCTTTCATTCGAAGTGAAACGTCTAAACATAAAATGAGTTAAGTGAATTCATTGGTGAACCGATCCAAAAATGTTGGATTTTGGCACTTGGCATCTTTCACTAACCTGCCAAATAACCAAAAAATGAAACGAAAGGGGCAGATGAACCCTAATGCCTATATAATTTTGTCAGTGTCGTGTGAACGTGGAATGAAACGACAAGTGATTCAGGCAGCTTAGCTACAAGTACATAAGCAAGAAGGTCGCATAAACTAAACGTAACACGCAAAATTAATTCCTATTACAACTTAAACTAAGTCTCTAATTCACTTAGCCGCCAACCTTCATTCGAGTGAACTGATATCGGCTAAGGTAACTACTCGTCTATGTGTGCGTGCGCCTGTTTTCGTCGTATAGAGCCGACCTTCTGTACCTGCCTGTTTTGTGGATGTACTGTGTGTGTGGTGATTTCGTAACGATATTCTCGAATTGACTGCTGCATCGTCATTGTATTTAGATGCTGATGATCGATTACGAGATCCCTACATGACTTTGAAATGTACAGACATTGGTTGGGTATCCCTAAGCTATAAAAAACTTTTGGAATTGACATGAAAATATGTATCTTGTTGACAGGCCTACACTATCCTCTCATACCTATTCACACTGTAATTTGAAAACATTGTAAAACTCATTTATTTTTAAAAGAGTAACCGTGGAGTTTCTTGCCAGCTCTTCTCCTTAAGAAACGTCCAATTGGAACCGTGCACCTAGCTTCTGCCGTTTCACAAGTGCCCGTGCATGTAGGTATCAGTAAAATAAAATATTTTGATTTTGAATGACAACGCATTACAATGACAATTCGATACATTACGTCAATCATACAAGTGTAGAAATGGTCTCTGATTGATAATTATAATATTTCATTAATATCAATAAAATAATTAAAATGTAAAATACGAACATTTTATATTATACGGACTCAATATTACCGACAGAAATGTTATAAACAACTGGTTTTCAATTCATTGATGTGAATTTTCAACTCTTCCAAGCATAAAAATTCAACACGTAATAAATTATTCCCACCGATTAATCACTGTTACTAAACTTGATCAAAATAAATGATAATTATAATATAAACTCGATGATAAAAATTCTAAACTTATTTCATGTAGTATTCATGACACAAGCTGTAATAAAATAAATTTTGTTCGAAAAAAAAAACCATTTTGTTTTTAATTTATTCGATGACAATTATTACAATCAAGCTTGTATTCCTAGGTTTAGCTTGATAGTTCAATCTTCTGTACCTATATCTTTGTTTGTAGTTCAACTATCTGTGGAAAACTGTCTGTATTGTATGGTTCGCCCACCCCGTAAGTAGGTAATATACTCTAGTAATGAACAGTTTCATAAATTACTAAAAGAGAGAACATGTTTGACTCGGAAAAAAAACAGAAAATATAGGCTGATATTTCATTATATCGAACCCAAAATCATGTAAATATTGATACTTAAAACTTAATCCATCATTTCAAAACCAAATATAAAGCCAATACTCAACGCTCAGCGACATTTTTCAAACGAGACAATCTTTTTATTCATGTATATCAAAGGTTTGCGAACAGCTTTAAAAATGTAGGGCGGAATATTTAAACAGGGATAAAAACTGTCCTTTGGAAGTTTCCAGGTAATTAAGCAGTGTTTAACGCTTCAGCTGTGTTGCTTGCGATTGTTAGCTAAGAGTCGTGTCCGGGTTCTCATGGGGATCGTGGAGAATTTTGATGTGATGTTTTTCTGAGATTCATTTGTTCTATCTTAGGCGAAATGAGTGCTTTTGTAAGTACTGGCAATAACTTGGATGTCTGGTAACATCTTCGTTTAAGACTAAATTGCTAGACTAAAAGTAATGGTAAAAACATATAAAATGATGTGGAGTAAGATAGAGGATGTCTATACTCGTAGAGAAGTCTTTGATAAAAACAATCATTATGCATGTCAATTATAATCTTTAGTTTCTTTCTATAATTTTGTTATATAATAATCTATATCTATACTTATAATAAATCTGTAGAAGTGAAAATTCTGTACATTGAAAATATCAAAAAAATAAATGGCAGGGGGTGTTACTAGACCGACACCGAACCCAAAAGTGTGATTAATTTTTTTTTTGTCTGTCTGTCTGTCTGTCTGTCTGTCTGTCTGTCTGTCTGTCTGTTTGTTCAGGTATCACGCAAAAACTACCGGTTCGATTACGATGAAACTTGGTATAATTATTCTTTAATATCCTGGGCACCACACTGGGTACTTTTTATCCCGGAAAAGTATCCTATCCTACGGTTGGGGGGTGTCAAAGTTTGTATGGAAGAATTTTAAAGCGCTTTCCGATTAACTCGAAACTCAATATTTATACTTAAACCCAAAAATTTTGAATAACGTGTATCAGGATTTTTCGAAATTGAACCCCTAAGGGGGTAAAATAAGGGATGAAAGTTTGTATGAAAAATCTTATTCCTTGAGGTAATAAACATAAAACTTCGCACGAATAGTTATCTAAATAAATTATAAAGTTTGTAGTTTTTTGTTTTTCTAAATTACCCCCTAAAGGGGGATTGGGGGGTGTCAGTGTTTGTATGGAAGAATTTTAACGCGCTGTCCGATTAACTCGAAACTCAATATTTATACTTAAAACCCATGGGGATGTATGGGGTAATTTCTGACACTCACGCGGGCGAAGCCGCGGGCAGCAGCTAGTTATGTAATATGACAATGAAATTGTAATAATAAGGACATAATTATTATAATTAATGGCTTTAAACAAAGATATCCATTCAATCTAGCAGCCAATAGAAGTCAGTAGAAAAACGTATGGAGTTTAACTTCACCGGCAGTCCAAAGTGTTGCTGCAATAATAGCTTACTTGAAATTTGTATATTTTTCAACACACAAACAATTCAGAAATATTCCTGTTTTTGGGGCAAAACCTTTAAATAAACAAACGGAACGGGGAAAACCGTCACCATCTCTAACGACACCTGTGGGAGCTAACGTTTCTATACAAGACAACTCTAGCACACGCGAGTGAATCAAATATTTCAGCGAAAAACGACGAAAAAATTATTCAACCCACAGACGCGGCGCCTGAGGGTTGTTTTTTTTTTCTTAAATATAAAAAGTCCTTTGTGGCCCGAAATCACTTGAGCTTTGCGAGGCCCTTTAATTTTGTCAGCCTTGCAAGCGTCTTGTGGCGTGATGGATGGCACTTGATATCCCTACCTAACTCTAGTTTATTGCGAGACGAGAAAATTATTATTTGTAAACTGTACCTACTTGGTGTGAGAGAAAACACTTGCCTGCGTTGCTAATCTTTGTGCAGGTATTTGCAGAAGTATTGTGAAATAGATTTATGTTTGATTTGCGTTTACGTTACGTACAGTCCGCGAGGTCTAAGCTGAGCTTTGCATTTGCGTGAGTACACATAGATAGTGTAGGTGTGACGTCGGCCTAGAGAGCGACCAGTCCTTTGCTTAGTTTAAAACGGTTTATAACCGGTTTACCCCGCCGTGCACCATCCACTTTTGGTAATCACTCACACAAATGCAAAGCTCATCTTAGACCTCGCGGACTGTACCTACCTATATTTTGCTATTATTTTGGACACAATTGTTAGGGAAGACCGTAGCTAGGAATCCATTTCAGGAGAGGTCGAGCACTGGACGGTTTCTGCTCGGTTTGGTTGGTGGTAGGGCTTGTTTTAAGTCCGCCTGGTTGGCTACCACCATCTTATTTCAGTCTGTCGCCATTACAACAATGTTAACAGCATTTTTGTGTTCATTTCAGCATTTAGAGGTAAGATCCTGTGTGGTTGAGGATTCCGGGTGAAGCTCGCTTCCACCTTCGACCTGATCATCACTTACCATCAGGTAAGATTCAAGCCAAGAGCTTACCCGTTATGGTTAAAAAAAAAATGATATTCAGCTGCATTCAAATTAGACTGGAAGCTGACCTCAAAGTAGTTGGGAAATGACTCGGTCGATTGATTGAATCTAACTCACTTACTGATTAGCTTCAGTGTTTTCAATTTCTATCTCGAAGTACGCATTAAGATTATTGCCTAATTTCTAAATATGTTTAAGTAATATGTTAATAAGGTTTACATCCTTTATATTTAATAATACTTTTAAGTACAATATAGTGTTGATCAAAGACAAAACAAATTAAACCTATTTAATCCGAGATTGAAATCACATGCAACAGGCAACACGCTGCTATCGAACTAAATTCCATTGCTGACATGGAATTCCGAGCCCTAGGTAACGATGCGAAGATCGCAGACATAAAGCCATAATATACTGCATTGAATACTTGCTTTGAAGATAGTTTACATAGGTACCTATAAGATTATGTCTAAAATTGCAGACAGATTGAGTCAAGGTTACAGAATAATTCGAGCTTACACTAAAATGGTGGAGCGTTAAAATCGGTGACGTGAGGAGAGACTTGTCACATGTGACATGCAGATGTTGAAATTCTCGTAATTCTGAAGACTTTTCACGGGACGTCAGTTTAAGATAGATAAGCTAACCCATTGGCTATGAAGACAAATTACATTATAGTTTTATAATATTGATCTGCAGTGTATAAGTGAAATTACCTAAATAATTCTATGGTTTGGAAAATAAGATAGCTGATCTTTCTCTGGTCAGGTGTTTTCTTCCTTATAGATAATTTAACAGAAAAATATCTTCACGTATAAACAGATGCCTCATCTTGAGCTCAGTCTAAATTTTTACTTAACTATAATGTTTCTTGAGAAATAAACCACATTCACGGGCGTGACCGCGGTCTCACAACTAATACAACTACAATACCTACATACCTATAAATAGTCTGTTCCATATGCATCTAATGAAAATGTAAACAAATGGATCAAAAACCGTATTTGTAGATACCAATTTGTAGTGCCACTTACGAATTGAGTGCTTTGATTTGATTATTTGAATACTTACTTAAATTCTGATTTTAAATCGCCTTATTGATGTTTTTCATTTGACAATAGCATTGAGGTTCATTTTAAAAGCTCACTTTTCGTCGATGATTTTTCAACTACAAGGAACTTGTAATAAACTAATTCCATTAAGTGAGTGGTTCCGTATGAATGTAACCAGCTATCTAATTGCTTAAAATGTTTTCGTAAATGATACAGACTAACCTGTTCCATTTTGACAGTTCAACAATATTCATTGCATTATTTACGTTGTTGAGCAGAGTTTTTTTTCGAACTTACAAAGCAATAGATTATTAGCAATCGGTTTCGAAACGATTCAGATTCTAATTGATCGTGTATTACGCAATTAGCAGGCAGAACGGGGTTTGTTTACTCTTTCGTCTGATATTTTTGGAACAGACTGTATAACCACGTTTGCAGGTACGGAAAATCTATCTAAATATTTGGTGTGAACGCCTTCCGATGTACTGTTGATTTTACTCGCAGTTTTTCTGTTTTGTTTCTGTCTGAGGGCGTTTTCCTCTTCAGGGAATAGTAGGGATTACCTGACTATCTCTCGATATACAAGTTTATACGACGGTTGAACTAGCAATGGCTTGGGATTAAAGGATCCACGTGTACGCTGGAAATAGACTGAAGATCTTATTTGCTTAAGGGTTTCTGAAGGATGTAGTTTTGTTTTCAACGCAACATTACATCACGCCTGTATTCCCTGAAAGGTTGGGCAGAGGTGTATGGTATTGTCATCCTCGTAATTGCTTATCACACTAAGGTTGAATGTGTCTTGCATTTCATCAAACAAAAATGTCTAAGGATATTAGCCTATGTGACAGTTGAACAAGAAAAAAAAATCAAATTCTTTCTGACCTCTCGTAAGATCCAATTGCTCAAAATTATACAATCTTTTGCATTACAAACTAGATGACCCGGTGAACGCCACGAGAGAATATTTTTTTTTGTTTTCGACCTTTTAAGTTTTCTTAAACCACAGTAATGAGGCGAACAAAACAAAAATAAAAGTAGTGAAATCGGTCTAACCATTTTCGAGTTTTTGCGAGACTAACGCGCGGCGATTGATTTTATATAAAGATAGATAGATATATACTTGTTTAATCTCAATTATTTATTTTCAAAGCAGTCTCTTTTCGCGTTTTATGATGAAAAGTAAGTACCTCCGTAACTATATTTTGATGTTTTAAATTGCAGTGTTACTCTACCTATAGGGTAGAGATATTAGATTAAATTGTACACTAAATACCTACCTAAGGTATAAAGGTCGCAAGATTGTGAAGAAAATGAAGCAAATTAGAAGCATATTTTCTCAATTGCCAATACAATTTCAAGTGTGGGCGTGCCAGCGGTAGAAGGTAATTCTCAGTGCAATTTGCGGCAGATTGGCGGCAGCGACGGGTTTTGTTCATTTCATGCTCCGTTTGGCTAAGAGTATTCAACTCGATCTCAAACGCTGCGCAAAAATAGTGGAGGGAAGGAGATGAAATGAAAAAATTAAATGAAATGATTTTATTTTTTTCTGTAAATAGGTTTGTACAAACACTTTTACATGACAAAAAACCATCACATTTACTAACCATCAGACATTTAGTTGGGAACCCGATCCATTATTAGAAGCTTATTTTAATGCAGGATATTTATAGCTCGATAATGTTCAGGGTTGGCAATGTTAGTTTTGTTTTACTATTTTATACCTAAAAAATGTCAACGTATATTTTGCTGATATAATTTCTCATGATCAATGACTTTACCAGGAATTTCTGCTGCATCTTATATAGGTAAATATGTACATATGCCGTCCAAATACCTAAATAGGTATTTTTTTTTGCGGGAATGAAAGATCGCCACCAAACAACCATCCCATCTTCTTACAACAACATAAGTCAACCAAGAACAAAATCAAAACGAAAAGAAAGTATCATAAAACCTCTCTCCCTGTTAGCGATAAGGGCGGGTGTAGATGTAACAAAGCGCGTATCTTGTTACGCTGCCATCCGTCACTTTGAAATCGAACGCGCGCCATCTATCGGCAAACAATACCACTATTCAAAGCCTCTAAGAGCAATTTGTAAAAGAATTTTGTGATATTAGACTTCTACGGAAAATATTTGTTAGTTGAAGTACTAACCAATATTTGCCGGAGAAGTCTAATATCACAAAATTCTTTTGTGATGTTCAATTTCTAGTTGTTTCTACCGTCAAATACATACCTACCTATCTACGTTCCTAAAACTTAATAAGTTTCCTATTGAATAAATACAGTTATTTTTCTGATTATTTGACTGAAGTTGACATAAAAAAGTAAGTAAATATATTACAAACGAGCGACAATAACAATCCAAGGTGATGTAAGTAGTGATATTGACACATTATTTCTCACCGCTATACGACTATCGGCGACAGCTGTAGTCATCCATGACAGTCTTTATCGTCTATATTCGGGCCTATACTAGATCAATGTCCCTGGTACTGCCGTAATATCCAGGAACCAACAGCTAAAGTCACTACAAAAGAGATTTTGTTGGCTCAGATAGACTGCAGGCTTACAAGCTGTATGCCGTTTTTCGATTAACTGGCGACAAAATATAAGCCAATCAAAACGTAACAAAGAATATTTAGCTAGTCGGCGACATTTTGGCAACTCGTTTTTATCCAATTAATTGCTTTGCTAAAGTCAAGTTAGTTTTAGGTCGACTCCATTCGTAACTATGCAAAACTAACATTATTCAATTGATTTTTTTTTCGATCTACGACGTCTAATTTATCACGTCACTTTGTAAAGCTTGGGTTTCTGTAAGGAAAGCCGTTCCGTCTTAATATAATTCAGTATTTGGACAGCCGTTGTTGTGTGACCGTTCGCCGCTTTATTACGAAACCAAAGCTTAATCGACTAATCTACATTCTTCAGTACGCCCAAAACTAACATCGCATATTCAACAGACTGTGCCCCCATATCAAAATGAAATGCCTAATAAACAACCCCTATCTTAGCCTAATGCGATCCCCAAAATTATCTACGCTGTGACCTTGTAACCTAATTCCGAACGTTGAGGTTGTGACAAACGGCGTATCTGACCTTGAGCACAGTGTGCCGTCGCCCTTAATGATGCATTGAAAGGGCCTCCGATAAGGTAAGGTCTAGATTTGATGGAATGAGTGTTTAGGTACATTATGCTGGGTTTATGGTTATTTTGGAGATTGACATTTTGTTACTCTGGCATTACAGATTGATAAAAACATTGATGTTAAAGACCTATAAGACCTCAAATTGCTTAGCAAGATCCGCCGTTATATCGAAACTACTGCAGCATTAATCTTGAAATAAATATTATGTTAAAGTTGAGGATTAATGTTAAGTACTATGTTAGCCGAAAACATAATTTCACAAAAAATTCTCGATAGAAAAAAAAAACCAAAGTTACCTCCAAACCGAACAATAAACCGCTGCTATTCAAAAATACTTCAAATTAGATCATTCAACTTTGCATACTAACAGAACTAACTATAAAGCAGCGACTATGTTTATTTTTATTTTTATATACCATTATTTTCGCCGTAAAAAGCAATTACCTAAACTACTGCCGCTTTGGAGCCGCCTCCGTCTTGCTCGCACTCAGTCCGCGAGTAGTATGGTGCGAGCGAGATAAATACATGAGGTTGTGTAGGCTCTTAAATAAAAATAGAAGTGGTCGTCTTTACGTGCATTTGATTCGAGAAGAAAAGTGTGAATTTTATTATTTGTTAGTAAAGTAAAGCCTCATTTACACGGTTCAGGTTTGAAGAACAATAATCGTATGCCATAAAACACGTTCAAATAATGCCATTCAAGAATTGCATAAAGTATTTTTTCATTACACGCGTGCGAAATCCATAAAACGGCATACAATAATTTAATGTAAGTTTTGCCATTCAAAATTAACTTTAAAAACTGTGGGTATTCAAGGTGACCAAGTATTTGTACTTATATCCAATAGTTTAGTTTCTACAGCTGGTTGAAGATTAACAAAACTCACAATCAGCGCGTTACTATTTAGTTTGTTCGAAAAATCATTTTTTTATTTCAATGTTAGGATTTATTTGATAGTTTCAAAATACTACTATGCATTAGTATTGCTTGTATTTTCATTTATTGGCGTATTCATTGTTTATAGGCGCTTCCTCACCGGGACCTCTCGCCAGTTATGTAACGAATTGCTTATAATCAGGTGGGGGAGCACCTAATACGAACAACATAGCCAACCTTGAAACTTACTTTGATCTAAAATAATCAACCGGTAGGAGAAAAGCAGGTATTTATAATTATATCTTCAGGGCCGTAAATAGCTGACTAAAAGTAGATTAGGAGGACAATAAGGCCATTGACCTTGTTCAATGGCTTTATTGTCGCAGTAAGTTAGTTGATATCAAAATATAAACCTACTGTAAAACTTAATGCAGACAGAATTAGTTATCATTTTGTCAAACTTGATAATTTAATTGGATTAGATAATATTATCTATTATGTAAATACCCACAGTGTTATTTATGTACAATCGAACATGGTGTTTGGTTTATGGCCTCTGACTTTATTTCTGATTAAAAATCTCGACAAATTAAAAAGTTACCAACCGCGAATTTTCGCGGGTTTTCTTCTTATTATTATAATAAGGTCATGAAATAACCGAATATAAAAAAATATTAAAATTTGGCCTAGGTCATAAGGCGTGAAAATTGATTCGCTGTTAGGTACAATGCATAATAGTTATCTAAATGTATTCGCAAACTTAGCGGAAAAAACGTAAGTTAGGTAAGTACTTAAATTAGATTCGTATGTTCGTGCAAGAAGGTGCTTTTTCCAATTGAATTTGGTTTCGGATCACTCGTCAATCTACTGTGGGTAAGATTTTTTACTTACACGTGACTTCCACAACCCAATTACTCATATAATCCAAATTATATTTACATATTTTACAAACCTTTTCCTCCTAAAAAATATAATTAGAGTAGAGATTTCAATCACAAAAAATGTTCACAAAATAATATTCGAGTTTGAGCCAATTATTGAAATAGGACTCTCGGATGTTGTCGGTCTGGTCATTACGGAATTCTATTCGATGAAATTACTTAAGGAGGTACTTCATTTCCCGACGCTATGTCGAGGGTTGAAGAATGAAAAAATTAAGAGCATTTAAATATTTAATTTTCTTTTTCTCGACAGTTCTAAGCACCTTTCGCTGATTACTATCAGATATGGGTCGCCTTCCAGACTTGCAGCTTTGCCAGATGTTTCTGAAATAGCATAATAGTAAGTAAGTAGGTATTATATCCGAAAAAAAAGCCATTTCTTGTACTTCAGAAAGGTCAGGTGCGTAGTAATCGCAACTGGAGTGCGTGTATGACGATTTATGAACGTAAACGAAACACAAGGAGTAAGGAGGCGTGAGTTTATGTATGTAGGTATGTATGAAACTTTCCATCTGAACTCCACAACTCAATTTGCAGGGCAACGCTTATCTGTATTCTCAAATGACCATGAATTGTTAAATCATTATGTCCATAAAATTATGGTGTAACTGGTCTTGTGATGAAGAAATAGTGGTAGATAAATAAAATATTTGTTCTGAGTCTGGTCCCAAACATTGGTTCCAAGTTCCAATGTTTGTGCATGCGATTCGTGTTTGTAGTGGCAGGTACAACACAGTGGAAATCTTATTCAAAGGCTCTGCGTGTAAGCCGTTTGTTTATTTTGGAGTGCTGGTTCTAACTGCTAGGGATTTCGAATATTGCGTTGGTAAGTTGTGTTTCTTAATAAAAATCTCATAGTGATGCGAACGAGTACTTTGACGCCTAAGGGTGAACTTCACCAATAAACCTGACCGCGATCAGCACATCTAGAATGCGGTCAAGAGCTGTCAGTGTCAAATATTCCATTAATGATGACACTGACAGCTCATGAACGCGTTTTAGATGTGCTGATCGCGTTCAGTTTCATTGATGAAATCAGCCCTTAGTGTCCTTTTGTTTTGTATTTATTTGTATAGTTAGCGAATTAGTCATTTTTATTCAATAAGTCATTTGATTTAGATTGTATAAACATAACTAAAATGAAGTACCTATAAAATCACTGACAGACATCGCACAGCCTAAAAGGTTGGGTCTAAAACATGAACATTTGCACCAGATTTCCTTATATACCGAAAGTTAGTAGTTACTGCCAAGTTCTTTCTAGAATTTTCTGTCACTAAAACCTCAATCGAAATGACTTTCACTAATAACGAACATATAAAATTAAGTAGCATATAGTTATATGAAATAGGAGACCAAATTAAAATCATCAGAAAATAAGTACCTACCTAAATGAAAATTGACACCATTTAACAGTTGCGAAAAGTAAAGGCTCTCACAAACAGTGGAATAATTTCTATGTAAACTACACGGAAATTGTTCTACCGGTATCGCATCGCGCCTGTCTGCGAGAGCCAGCGAAATAACCTTAATTTTTTGAAGTAGTTGTAAATTACAACTACTTCAAAAAATTAAGGTTATTTCCCGATTGTTCAAACTTGGTATTACAACTTGTAATACCAAGTTTGAACAATCGGGAAGGTTCTAATTTCCTCTTTTCATCCGTTTTGTTCCACCAAGTTGAAAAGTGTTGGTAGGTACTAGGCAAACAAAAATAAAGTGGAGGTACCAGGAAAACATACAACGAAAGGTTGCGTGCGTAGTCACCGGAACTGAGAACAACAGATTACGCAGAATTTAAGGCTTCACCGCGCCGTTTGTTATTTGGCAAGAAAAACGTGCTCTAATGTCTCCTGAGGTGATTTATAGATGATTGTACTCTAAAGCTTGACTTTAAAAAGGACGCTATCAAATAAACTGCAGGTGTCTGTTTTTGTTACCTACTTCCTTTATCTGGAATTTTTACTTATACTTCTATACTACTATTTTTTATAGAGGTAAAAGTTTGTTTGTTTGTAAGTTTGTATGTAGGTGGTTATCTCCGGAACTACCAGTCGGATATGAAAAAATATTTTTGCATAGGATAGCCTAATTCTTAAGGAAGTTATGTTACATCACGCTACGGCCTTTAGGAGCCGAGCAAAACGATAAAAATTCAGAAAAAACATTAAGCGAAAACGAAGTAATAGCGCGGGCGTACGATGGGAAGCGACGCGATGGGTTAGGGGCCGAAATTTCACGCGGAGGAAGTCGCGGGAAGAAGCTGGTTTCTAGTGGAGGCTACCGATGAATGACACCTGTTTCACACATAACAACTTTTGTAAACGAATTCTATTTTGCTATTAATTGTTTGAGCTGTTATCAATCATAGCAACTTATATGAGCAGCAGGGTAATGAAAATGAAAAATGGTTTATTATTTTTACAAATACCTTAAGAAGTAGTAATTATAGCCTCCTTCAGGTGATTTCCATTTATTCATTATATTGTTTAACTGTTTATGTCTTAATGGTGAAAAGCACGATGGGGTTGACATATTTATATCTATTTAGATAAAAATCCCAAAACAAATAAAGAGGGAAAAAAAAATCCTACGAATGATCGGTTTATGAATATCCTTCAAAATCCTTAGCATTGTGATCGTAATATGCAATTGGGGTGCACCTATTACACTCAATACTTAATTTTAGACTACCATATAACACTCTTGATATACCTGATGAGTTTTTTTACCCCTATGCGTAGCCTACACCGAGCTGATCATGATTGAAAACGAATGCGTGAACCGTGACGTCATCGATCAGCTGTCTCTAATAAGTAGGTACATGTACGTAGCGTGAATCGTGACGGAGTGCTTAATGCAGGATACTTTAGTTCACGGTAGGCTATAGGTATGTAATTACCTACCTATGTTCAAAATTATTAGTACCAATAATGTTTGAACATGAAGTAAACCAATCAAATAAATAAATTGATGGATAAGAGTGAGAGAGCCTAGGGGCATGCTATTGGAGAGGAGGCTTATTACTCTAAAATTACGATAAACATATGTGTTGGTAACAGTAATCAAGAATCATCAATCAACAATCATCAATCAACAATCAACAATCATCAATCAACTATCATCAATCAACTATCATCAATCATCAATCAATAATCTTCTTCCTCTCAATAGGTTAAACTAAAAGAGTGAAAGAGACTCTTCTATTCTATTCTTAAACTTTTTTTTTTTTTTAACATTTAACTTTTTTTTTTTTTTTTTTTTAGATTAAGATTGTATTTTGCAATTCAAATCTTAATTATACAATAATATTAAATTAAATAAAAAATTAAATATAGTATGTACAAGTATTTATCGAAACTTAAAAAAAAGGGGGGAAGAGCTCATTGGGCATCAAAAAATTCATCCGCATCGCTGTCGATAGAGAAAGTGCCCAAAAGGCTGGCAGCATTGCCGCGTTGGATCGCAATGCTGATCCTTTGGGCTAAGAATAGGCCAGCCCTCTGGTCACGTGTAGAGTCGACCAGCCGCTTGGCGATGTCCCGGAATACTCGATGGGCACTCGGACCCCAAGGCCCTAGTGTTTCAACCCCAAACGGCTCAAACATGTAACTCCCAATAAGGTTGTTGTATTTGCGCCGTTTGAGGTTTTTTGCTCCTGCAGCAGCCGCTCCAGCACAGCCCGCCGTGCTAGGAAGATGGGATGGAGCAAGGGTGTCGACGCAGGTTGCGTCCCACACCAGAGGCCTACCCAACTTCCAGGCCATTATGGTCATTCCGTCTGGCCTCTTCCCATCGTCGCGCGCCAAGCCGTTGGGTTCTAAAACAGCTGGCACCCCGGCGGTGACAAGAGCCCGACGGATGATGTCGTTAATGCTGGCGTGCCGTGCCATCCGGCCAGCGCTCTTGCTGCAGGATAGGCCATGGTGTCCGAGGCAGTCGACTCCTTCTCCGCACTGACAACGATGCGGAGCCCCGCTGGGAGCGCCCAGACGCAAACATGTAGCGAGCCGGAATGTAGTGTCACCCAGCATAGTGCCTATGTTGGGTGACACTATTCTTAAACTAAAGTCGATCCTGACGAACTGCATCGTCAAACGCAGTGAATCATGCAATGATTCAGTTCATATTTTTCTACGAATGAATTGTTTTATAGAAAATTGACAGCCTTCTTCAGGGCGCTTTTAAATTTTAAAATCAGAGAAAATTAACAATAAAAATTGATGACCAGCTAGAAAAAGGTAAACCAAAAGTTGTAACCTGCAGAGGTCACGCTGCTATACCTACGTACCTACAACAAAATTCCAATCCACCAAAAATCTTAACAAAATATCTAAAGTACCTATAAATCCAACCCGGCCCATACCATACCTATATCAAGCACTTGATAACTGGCAAAGCTGGTCCGGCTAATGAAAGGTACGTCAACAAAATTCCAACCTAATATATGTATATCATAGAGGTGCACCAACATCTCAAAGTCAGAATTTCTAAAGTATTCAGCTATCTGGTCAATATATCGAGCACTTTAAACACCGTGCAAAGCTGGTCCGGCTAATGAAAGGAACTTCAGTACTCGCACGAACCGGATGGCCGGTACGAACGGTATGTTTGTTCCGTTCCGACAGCACGCGAACACTAACTAAAATCCACGCAATTTTTCGTGATTGAGTGTAAATCCTACCTTGTTAAATTCATGAGTTACTTAGTAATAATATGGACGAATTTATATAAGCTAAGGATTAAAATACAATAGACGTAGATATATTTAGTAACCTATTCCGCTAAACTATAAACGCTTTATTATTATTTAGGAATATTTAAGCGGAATAGGTTACTAAATAAATCGACGTCTATTGTATTTTATATTGGATTTCCGCCAAGTGACGCCTGAATCAATTAACTAAGCTAAGGATTATTAAAGAGTTATTTTGGAGGACCAATACGAATACGAATGGTATCAGATTTTCTGCTAAAAGGGTAAATAAAACACCATTGTGAATAGCCAACGAACGAAATTCATAAAAAAGATTTCTATTTTTTTGCACTCAGACATCTTCACAAATATTTTCATTCTAATCTTCATTTAAAACGAACAAACGATGATAATAAAAACGATATTTACTTAACTAATGACTGCACTAGTAATTCATTCTTTAAAACTAATGCATGTAATAACAACCACTTCGTTTTTATGTAAAACCATTATTTTTACCAATCCGTCAAGACAAGAGAGTAACAAAATCTCAATTTCCAAAATAATCAAAAACCCAGCACAATATACCTACCTAAACACTCGTTCCATCAAACCTAGACTTTACCTTATCGGAGGCCCTTTCTATGTATCATTAACGGCGACAGCATTTTGCACATTGCCCTCAAGGTCAAATACGCCGTTTGTCACAACCTCAAACGACCGGAATTATGTTACAAGGTCGCAGATTAGATAATTTTGGAGATCGCAGCAGGCTAAGATTATGTCTTGTTTATTAGGCACTTCATTTTGTATGAAGGCACAGTCTGTTGAACATGCGATGTTAGTTTTGGGTGTACTGTAAAATGTAGATTAGTCGATTAAGCTTTGGTTTCATAACAAGTTAAAATTAAAAATTTAAATAACAATTCCAGGTGATGCTGCAGTATCGGTTCAAGGTTACTATGTTCTTCTAATATCATTGAAGTAACAGCACACTAAATTTCGAATCGATCAGACCTGTAGAAGATGCGCACATCCAATCATCAACTAGAAAAGAGCTGATAATCTTTAAACGGCTGAACAGATTTTCTTGAATTGTAGCTATGGACACTCGATCAAGACACCTTTCAAACAAAAATAATAATAATCAAAATCGGTTCAGCCGTTTGGGAGCTACGAGGGAACAGACAGATTTACAGATACACAGATATACACGTAAAAATTATAACAGCCCTCTTTTTCCGTCGGGGGTTAAAAAAGCGGTGAACGGTTACACAATAACGTCTGCCCAAATACAGATCGTTTTTGAAACCATAATGTCAAAAAGGTACTGGCGAAAATAACAGATTTAAATGACGGCCATTAAAAAATGATGGAATTGCTTTCCTAGGAAACCAAAGCTACCAAAGTACATTGTGACAATAAATCGAACATTGTCTTAAATAGACAGTCAGACATCCAAAAAAAAACATTTTTTTATTGTTAGTTTTGCATAGTTACGAATGAAGTCGACCTAAAACTAACATGACTAAACGAGCTTACATAATCTAAGTTTCATTTTGATTGTCTTATCTATTGTCGCCAGTTAATCGAAACACGACTAGGAACATGTAAACCTCTGTCCGTCTGAGCCAACGAAACCTAATTTGTAGCGACTTCAGCGGTTTGGTCTTTGATATTTCCGCAGCGTTGTCCCACACGGATCTGTACTATGGGCACGAATAGACGATAAATACTGTCATGGATGACAGCTGTCAACGTATGTAGCTTATCGGTGAGAATTAATGTGTCTATAATTTATATTTACTTTATATGTCGACTTCAGTCAAATAATCATAAAAATTACTATATTTTAGGAAACTTATTTCGCATTAGGAGCGGTATTTGACGATGAAACAACTATGAAAACAATGTTAAATATTAACAAATACGTATTTGCCATAGAATTATGTTACAATTAAAGGATAATGCTCTGTTTATAAAAAAACTACGCTCTAAAAGGCATTAAATAGTGGTATTGTTTGCTCATAGATGGCGCGCGTTCGGTTTCAAACTGACGGATGGCAGCGTAACAAGATACGCGCTTTGTTCAATCTACACCCGCCCTTATCGCTAACACGGAGAGAGGTTTTATGATACTTTCTTTTCGTTTGTTCTTGGTCGAAAAATATTGTTGTAAAAGTGAAATTATTATGAGTTTAGACTACATGAATAGCGCTTTTCCAGTAGTTTGATTGCTGCATGAAAGAAAAAATTAGAAGGCAAGGTAGAATTCCCTAGGCAGCAGAATGTAAATGATCTCAAGAAATTCTATAAGCAAAATATGCGTTGACATTTTTCACAACACAACTGAACGAACCCTTCGTCAAAAGAATCCCTGAACATTATCGAGGTATTAATAACCTTCACTAAAATAAAGTTCGAATAGTAGATCGGGTTCACAACCTCTCGGTGGCCAGGCAATGCCTCCTTCCCAATTATTTTTGCTCAAAGCTCGGGATCGAGTCGAGTACTCAGAGCCAGTGGTCTCCAAAGCTAAACGGAGCATGAAATGAACAAAACCCGTCGCTGCCGCCAATCTGCCGCAAATTGCACTGAGAATTACCTTCAACCGCTGGCACGCCCACACTTGAAATTGTATTGACAATTGAGAAAATATGCTTCTAATTTGCTACATTTTCTTCAAAATCTTGCGACCTTTATACTTTAAGTAGGTATTTAGTGTATAATTTAATCTAATTTAACTACCCTATAGTGTAACATTGCATTTAAAAACATGACACAGTAAAATAAGTACTTTCTTCATCATGAAATGCGAAAAGAGACTGCAGTGACTCCAAAATACAACCATTGAAAAGAAGTAATTGAAAAAAAAAATGTCCTTACTTGCAATACAAATTATTATGTTTTTTTTTTCTTTAAAAAAAAGTTGCCCCACACTAGGAATTTCTCCTGTATCGTGGGTGCGTTTACAAACATTTAAACTGACATACACAAACAGCCAGACCCGGAACAACTAAATGTAGGTCATACAAATATTTGTTCCGTGCGGGAATCGAACCCGCGACACGCAGCGCAGCAGTCAATCGCTTAACCACTACGCCAACCGTGCCGTCGTTTTCGACTTTTGGGTTCTTACGAGCGATCAGAAAAAAAATCATACTACGTAAATGATAAGTTTTTTATTTTAAAAAAATATCTCTATACTCGCCTGTGTCTGGGCTTGTACCAATGTGACCTTTTCAACTTTCTGAGGTGAAGGAAAAATATCGTAAGGGTACCTGGACTTAGGCAATATAAGTCTGAAATCGCCAACCCGTGTTGAGCAAGCTAGTTGAGTAATACTTACTACATGAGAAGAGGCCTTTGCCTAGCAGTGGAACATTATTAGACTAGTATTATTATTATTATCCGCGCCTGCTAATAGTGGTCAACCGGTAATTTGGGCAGGCAATAGAGGGCAAAATCTAACTGGTAGAGATATCCACTGAATTCACTTTGGGAATATTTGCATCTTCATTATTATTGTGATCTGAACAATCCTCAGTCAACAGACGATTACGTCACGATTGACTGAACATATTTGAACGTTTCATGTCCGGGACCTTAATTAAGTCACTTGTAAAGTACTTTCTATTTTCAAGATTGATGCGCAGGCCGATGGTATTTCGGTTGGTATGTCGGCGTCGCGCTGTTGCGTCGCAACAGTTTGCACAAGGCTTTACTCCGAGGAAACTATTAAAACTTAAATCTCTGGTATCCCTTCGCACCCTACCAGACTTTCTAGTCCATCGAGATTACAACTCAAAATGACCCTCAGGGGCCAAGGTTTTTAGATACCTTAGTAGTTAATACAACTTCAGTGAACGAAAGTTAATAAACAAATCGTAAATTAGTTTCACTATGTTGACATGAAATGTGAACGTTTACGTTTCTTGAATTAACATTTGGGTCACAAACTAGTACGTGTTCTTTCTTATGTTTTATGTGCTATAACGTGATTCTACGTTCAATAATATAACGTAGCTTTGAAGCTCGCTTTGTTGTTTTTGTAGTTTTCCATTGCATTTAAGATACGAGTATTTTAAGTAGTTGGTCATTTTATCGCTCTAATTATCGTCGTTTACTAATGAAGAAACAGTATCTTTAAACTTAAAGTATAGTCGTTGTGTAGCATCCTAACTATTAACTATTATTATAATTATTTGTCTCCCAAATAAAGATTCTATTCTATTCTATAAATGCAAAAGTGAGTTTGTTTGTTTGTTACGCTTTCATGCTAAAACGGCTGAACAGATTTAGATGAAATTTTGCACATGCGTAGACCATGACATGAGTTAGAACATAGAATACTTTGTATCCCGATTCCCACGGAATCGAGACTTATGCGGCTGAACAGATTTGGATGAAATTTGGCACATGGGTAGACCTGGGTTAGGACCTAGGATACTTTTTATCCCGATATTCCCACGAGATCGAGACTTATGCGGGTGGAACCACGGTTCGTAACTAGTATTAATGTAGTTACAAAACAGAGGAGCGATTTTCGTATTTTTAACGTTCGCATTTTAATCTCAGTCTTAATCCGACATACATAACCTTTTTTTTTTACATTTTGTCAAATTGACATCGATTGCCGCTAAAATGATATTGGTTAGGTGAGGATGAGGACTATGTTTTTATTGTTTTGGCCATCATGGAGGAGTAAGCGAACAAGCTGTGTCGATGTTTCGTTGGATACAGCTCCGCAGTGTACACGTACACTGCCGTTATCACCATTGCTATCGACATCTTTGCAATCAGGTATACTGTCAGCGATGCTGTGTACAAATCTGCAGGTTTTTTTTTTACCAAACTGTTAAGAGTTCATTTTAAAAGTTGGCAATATCGCAAATAGCTGTCAAATATTTACCTGTTGTTATATGTATAAGTATTTGTTAATATTACTGTATATAAATATTGATCTATAGCAAACTAAAACATTGAACGTGGATTGCATAATATACACTGAATTAGGTGTTGTTACAGTTTTGGATTTAAAAAGGGCATTTAACAAGTTTCCGCTTTTTTACATATTTTATATTCAAACTAAATATTCAGTGTTACGATATTATTATTGCATTTCACAATAAATATTTTAGTGTACCTACTATAAAGTAATGGATATTTAATATTTCCATCCAGGAATATTAACATGCCGCGCCGGTCATAAATTAATTGGGATTAGGGCAAGAGAATGATGATGATACAGTAACATTAACGATTTAATTGAAACCGTTAAATTGACAAAAAATAGTTTAACTATAATTACAAATATTGAGATGCTTACCCTGAGGTATAAAAATGTAAGCAATCTGGCATGCAGCACATAACCAATAAGCTCCAGTCAATACAAGCTTTCTTCCAATCCTGTCCATCAGGAAATATGAGATCCAAGTGCCAGGGATTTCGACTGCAGCGACAGCCATGAAGTTCAAATCTCTATTGCCAGACAAGTTGACGGCATTGAGAGACAGTCCGTAGTAGATGAACGTGGCTGTGATCCACCATACGGGAGAGACGAGGACACGGATCAATATTTTCTTGTGCTAGAACACCTGTACCACCAGCCAAGGTTCGCTTCCGCGTTTTTCTGCCTCCTCCGCACTGACCCTCAACTTCTCCTGCGCTGTTCGCCGTAATGCTTCGAGTGATTTCTCAGATATCTGTTTTCCATTAACCCTTGCCAGTTTTCTAAGGAGAGCTTCGGATTCATCGAAGCGACCCTTGCTAATATACCACCGCACTGACTCGCTGATGAGCCAGTAGTAGAAGATTGTGATAAACTGCGGGATGTAGAGGGTTAAAATCAGGTTCCTCCAGTTGGGTACACCCCACGCAATCAGCCCCAGTGTCACTTGTCCTAGCGCGAAGGCAGTGTTCATCGCTGCTCCAGCGGCTACTCGGTACTTCGGGCCCACCAGCTCCATTACTGTAACGATGTTTATGAATTAGATGGGAATTGCAGCTCAGCAATGAAAAATCATACAATTATGTTAATAGCTAGATGTAACTAAAGAAAGAAGCTTCTAAATGATTTAGTTATACACCTCAATTTGGTGGAAACCGGATAGACCAAAGTGCTTTATAGATTTATGCATCTATCTTAGTCAGCTACACACTTCATATAAAGTATATAATTTCTTTGAAAATGAAAATATTAATATAGATTCACAAAAGTGACACGAATTATTTTAATAATGGGTATATAAAAAAACTGGTAAAAAAATTATTTGATAGACAGCACGAGATCCTTTAAACAAAACGATGTTATTATAATCAACGGTTATAAAGTTTATAAACCAATGCAATGGATGCAGCTGAATACAAGTATTTTACAAGGAGCGACTACCTATCTCACCTCCACAACTCAGTTACTGGGTAATACGATACCCCTTTGTAAGACCGGTTGTCAGATTTTCGGGCTTCTGACGACCCGTAACGACTTTCGAAGATCCACGAATAACAGCCGAGACCAACGGCTTAACGTGCTTTCCGAGGCTCTGAGGAGGCTCGATATGTAAAGATGGTCACCCATCCACGTACCAACCACGGCAAGCGTAACTTAACCTGATGGATCGACCCGTGAGGCTGTTATTGCTAAGCTACTCAAACCAATATAACACGTTTTGATTTTAATCAAAAATATTTGCAAAGTCAAAGTCAAATCATTTATTTCTATTAGGCATATAAAAAGTACTTGAACGTCAACATTTACAAAAAAATATAATTGATTCTAATCGCCCCTTACGGAAGGTTGTTTCGTATGGAGAAGTATGGGCAAGAAACTCAACAGTTACTCTTATAAAGGTCAGACAGACGGGACGCGACTTTGGCGGAGCAATTTCTATGAAAACTTCTCGGTAGAACAATTACTCACTCAATATATAAACGCAGGAAAACGCTCCAGATGCAAAAGTGGCTTCAAGAAACTCGGAGAACATGAACCCGAGGTAGGTGTCAGCCCAGTACCGTGTGACGCCGATCCATGCCGTGTTGAACGCGGTGATGGTGACCGCGACCCGGCGCCCCCAGCGGTCAGACACGAAGCCGGTGATCGGCAGCGCCGTCAGTGTGCCGAACGTGCGCGCCGTGCCGATCAACGATCGCCGCCATTCGTCACATGCCAGCCCGTACTAAATAGTGATGAAGATTATCGATCAAGCATCTTTCTCACGGAATACTATACATAGAACATCTAAGCAACCTATTTCTGCCACCAAATAGGTTTAGATTTTGCAGTTCTGTTATGATGGTGCAATAGCAATACCAGAGCATGAAGCATTTCAGCTTTGCCTCTGTGAAGTTTCTGATATTACTGATAGTCGGCGGTGATCACTTAACACTATTGTGGCTTGTTTGCCATCCAATAATAAAAAAATAAGCATTTTGTCAGCTCACATCGTAGACAACGGAGTGTGTGTTCTCATACACGAAGTCATCACAAGGCAGGCGGTTGTTGCGGTTGAAGAGTGTTGCGGGACAGGTGTCGCTGGCGACCACCCGGAGCGTCACGTTGACGTTGGCGAAACGTTCGCAGTTGTCGAACGAGCCCTGACTGGCGCCCTGTGGCACTGCGTTCTCCAACCAGTACGGAGAGAAACTCGTCAGCTCACCTTCACACTCCGGGATCAGACATCTATAATAGAACACTCAAAACTTAAACTGATAGCATTTATTTCAATTAAATCACATTCACTTTTAAATTGTCAAGGAGTCAGTCAGTCAAAAAGATATACATAGCTAGTTGAATTTAAAGAACAAATTAAATTGATACGTAGAAAGATGAAATCGGTTCATCAGTATTGGCTGTCAGAACACAAAATACCACGATACACGCTAAAAGAGGAATCGCCGATGTGGGGAATAGGTAAGTAGATGTTTCACCGTAGAAGATGACTCGAAAACCGCGTTAATTTAGGATTATCCGGAAAACGCAACACAATATAACCGCCTTTGTACAGTATTTTTTTTTACTTGTGCATAAAGTTTTAATAAATAAATAAATATAATGAAGAGTGAAAAGCTAGAGAGGAAACCTTTGTGCAATGTAGTGCACAAAACAAGTTTAAAAAAACGAGAAAATACCTTGGAGGATAGGTAGCTAAGGTTTTATCTGTACAATAAAAAATATTTTATTAATATGAGGATTAACGATATCAAACAACGTTCGCATTGAGATAAACGATATCAAATATTATTACTTTACCTGGTACTGATTCGAGAGGTGGTGAACATAATATCCAACGGCGCTCCATGCCATGAACTGCATCAAGACCACAGCCAATAAGAAAGTCCTCAATTGGTACTTTCCAAACTGTCCAATCTCTTCTACGAGGATATTGTCTAAATCCACTTCGCGCTCCGTTTCTGGCGTAAAGGTTTTGGAGTCCACGTCTATGTCCTGATTCTTCTGAGACTCCGTCATCTTTAAAATGGAGATAAAAATTACCACCCGAACACGCACATTAGTCCACTCAAGGACTAAGTGCAGAAACCAAAACCCCTAACATAGAACATACCTACCACCCGAAATAAAAACTGTTTTTTATTTGAGGCAAAAACTAAGTTAACAAAGACTTGCTGTATTTGCTTCTAATTAAAAAAAATCTAATTAAATAAATGCACAATATAACACAATTTAATGTTTATTGCAAAATACAATACCTAATAAATAATTTTAAAGTTTTGTAAGTTCTTCAAAACTTAGTCTGTTTTTCTAAGAAAAGTTATTTACACTTCCAAGTTTATAATAATAAACTAAGTCAATAGCTCAGAAATTACTAAGGCTTTACTAGATATTACAAAATCAATTAATTACATTTACTAAAAACAATTTGCAGCTCACCATTCCATCACCATTTATTTAGTTATCCTCGATTTTATAAACGTCTCTAACCGTCTTCGTGAACGGCCCCTGTTCACACTCGCCCGACACTTCAAGCAAAGTGCATAATACCATTTATTTATAAACTTTTTATCTATTTTATAATAAACTGCTGATAAAATGCACCAAAAAATTATTTTGTTTACATTACCGTACGAGAGCTTCTAAAACTTATACAATATGGCTTGGTATTAAAAATGCGTCAGGGTGAAACGGTCTATGCGAGGTAAAAGAAATGTCGTTTAAAAAGTCTCAAGTTTCAAGTGGCAACAGAGTGGTCGTGGTATCTGTATCATTTATTATCCCAATTTAATGTGTTCGTGTAATATATCAAAACAATCCTCAAGATTCATGCAATAAGAACCTACTTATTTATGTCACAGGTTCAAACTCTATTTATGACGATAAAATCAGCATGGAACTAAAACAACTGACTTCCAAACAAAACACTACAAAGAGAAAAATCACTGTAATTTTGGAAGTCAGTGTCTTTGGATCTGTATTTTAGTTTTTTGCCACCGACTTCCGAAATTAAAGTGATTCTTTGTAAGTCGGTTGTTTTGTTTCCATGTTTCACGCATTTAGTAATGAAAACGTGTGATTATTGTATTTGCAATTTTATTTAAGATGCGACAACAAACTAATTATCAAAAAAAAATAAGAATCCATGTGGGTATGGAGGTTGTATCAAAAGCTGGGTCATTGATGTGAAAAGTTCTTCACGTAATTCACCGATCCGTGTAATAAATAATACTAATATCATTGTATTTTTGCGTAATTTTGAATAGAAACAGTAGGCGAGCATTTTTTATCAGCGAGGTCATAAAGATAGTTTAATATCAATATTTGTGATAATCAAACATCACAGATAGATACAAGATCACAGATTTATCTTGGAAAGTGATCCTAACTAATACCTATAAAACAAATGCGAAACTGAGTTTGTTGGTCTGTTTGTTACGCTTTCACGCCAAAACGGCTAAAAGGCTCGTTCACACCGGCGCGACTTGTCGCGCGACGCGACACCGGCAATTGTTCAATCGTGAAGTTTTATTAGAAATTGTATTGTTAAAGTCGCGTCGCGCGACAAGTCGCGCCGGTGTGAACGAGCCTAAACGGATTTGGAATAAGGTTACTAGGTTTCATCCCGATACAAAAAGTTATAACGCACACAATAAAAAAAAAAACTGCCAGTGTAGCAGAATGATTAATATTTTTACCTGAAATGAAACAATGTTTATGTATGTAAGGACACTCTGAAACGTAATTTTTTGGTCAATATTTTAAAACTAGATGACGCTGACATATCCTAGCTGACTGATCTGAAATGCCAAAACAAAGTCAGAATCAATATACCTATGCCTATATTCCAAGTCTTGTACCTTGTTCGATTGTACATCCATAACTGTGTACAGTTGTGTGTACAGTTTATCTATATCTATACTTATAATAAATCTGTACAAGTGAAAATTCTGTACATTGAAAATATTAAAAAAAAAAATGGCAGGGGGTGTTACTAGACCGACACCGAACCCAAAAATTTGATTAAAATTTTTTTTGTCTGTCTGTCTGTCTGTCTGTCTGTGTGTTTGTTCAGGCATCACGCAAAAACTACTGGTTCGATTACGATGAAACTTGGTATAATTATTCTTTAATATCCTGGGCACCACACTGGGTACCTTTTATCCCGGAAAAGTATCCTATCCTACTATCGATATCTATACCTATTAATAAAAAGTCAAGTCCTGACTGACTGACCCATCAACGCCCAGCCCAAACCCTTGGACCTAGGAAGCTGAAATTTTGCACAGAGGTTCCCTTTATAATGTACAGTACATTATTTACTACAGTATGCCAAGAATTCAATAAAGCATGTCCTGTAAAAAAAGTAACAATCGATAGTAAACCAAAATTTAATGAATGGGCCACTGCTGGCATTAGAAAAAGCAGAGATATTTTATATAATTTGTACCACGAGAAATCATTAACTTCTGATCAAGCCCTTCATAATTATGTCAGAAAGTATTCTAAGATATTCAAAATAGTCTGCGCTCAAGCTAAATCTAAATTAATAAGTAACAAAATTAGTAATTCAAATAATAAAATAAAAGCTGTGTGGCAGGTAATTAACAAAGAAACTGGAAACACAAAACAGCGAGACCAGAATGAATTGTCTCTAAAAATCAATAATGAAACCATTTCAGATAAGCTAAAAGTTGCTGAGACACTAGAAAATTTCTTTACGAACATCCCAATAGAGGTCACGAAATCGCTCCCCTCATCATCTATATTAGCTGAATCTCTTCTGAAAAAAAACTTCAATAAGGACATTCCAAGTTTTGAATTCAAGCCCATCTCTGTTGTTACAATTAAAAAAGTATTCAAAAGTCTTAATATAAAAAACACTGAAGACTTATGGGGAATTTCCGTTAAGGTCCTTGGAGATATTATTGACACAATTGCTCCTGTCCTAACAGGCATATTTAATCAATGTTTAGATAGTGGTACGTTTCCTGACTTAATGAAACATAGTAAAGTAGTACCAATTTTCAAATCGGGTAGTAAGAGTGATCCCTCTAATTATAGACCAATATCTGTGCTACCAGCACTGAGTAAAATATATGAAAAAATCATGCTGGACCAGATGTTGTCACATTTTAATTCAAATGAGATTTTACATAGTCGACAGTTTGGTTTCACGAAAGGAAGGTCGACGACTGACGCTGGAGTAAAACTCATCAGTCACATTTTGGAATCCTGGGAGAAGTCCCAGGATGCAATTGGCATATTCTGTGACCTCTCAAAAGCGTTTGACTGCGTTGACCACAACACACTGATCTGTAAATTACACCACTACGGAATTCGTGGACAGGCTGCTGATCTTGTTCTTTCTTATTTATCAAACAGGCAGCAAAAAGTAAGCGTAAACGGGGTGACTTCCTCGGGGTCTCTAGTAAAGATGGGCGTGCCCCAAGGTTCGATTCTTGGCCCTTTCCTATTTCTAGTTTATATAAATGACCTTCCCTACATGATGGCTAACTTATCGGATATAATTCTATTCGCTGATGACACGTCTCTTATTTTTAAAATAGATAGAAAAGATACGGATGTCTTACATGTCAACGATAGTTTGGCAGTTCTTTCTAAATGGTTCGCAGCTAATAATCTTTTACTTAATGCGAACAAAACTAAATGTCTTAAGTTCTCTTTACCAAATGTACCCCAAGTAGGTCTAAACTTACAACTTGATGGCAAGAAACTAGATGCAATTACAGAAACTGTGTTTCTAGGAATTACTCTAGATTCTAAATTGCAATGGGGTGCCCACATTAGAGCTCTTTCAGGTAGATTAAGTTCAGCTGCATTCGCAGTAAGAAAAATAAGGCAGTTGACTGATGTAGCCACAGCTAGGTTAGTATACTTTGCTTATTTCCACAGTATTATGTCTTATGGCGTTCTGCTGTGGGGATCGGCAGCTGATGTAGACTCAATTTTCATATTACAAAAGAGAGCAATCCGCGCGATCTATAGAATGGGTCCTCGTGAGTCCCTTAGAAACAAATTCAAAGAAGTTGATGTACTAACTCTGCCTTCTCTTTATATCTTAGAAAGTATTTTGTATGTTCGCAAAAACTTAGGACTTTTCAAAATTAGAAGTGATTTCCATAATATAAATACACGTAGTAAACATGAAATTGTGATACCTAAATTTAGATTAACTAAAACTAGCAAGTCATTCCTTATAAACAGTATTCGCTTTTATAACAAGTTGCCAAAGTCGGTTACAGAACTTAACGATGGAAAGTTCAAAACCCACATAAAACGTGTCCTTATCAAAAAAGCATATTACAAGATTAAAGACTACGTTGACGACAAGGAAGTTTGGCAATAATTCCTTCTGCACATGTGGCCTCCCTGGTACCTCATTAACGGCATAATTATGTAAATGTCTATTAACTGCTCCCAAATTACGATATGTAGGTATTTTATTTTACTTTTTTATTTAGGTACTACTTGACATGTAGTTTCTTTATTTTGACATGTATGCCTACAATTCAAATTTCAACTTACAGTAGAGACTTGTGGAATACGGGGTTCTCACTCGGATTGGTTAAAGTTGTAGTGACAACCATTTGGGTTAAATAGGTTCTTAATATTTTTTTTTCGACCTTTATATAGATTCCTTTATATTTTGTGAATGTGAGAACGTTGTAGGCACAACAGACTGTCGATTTGCAGACTATTTTCTATTTTTTTTATTTTTTTTAAGTATCTTGTTGACAGGCCTACGCTGTCCTCTCATACCTATTCAAACTGTACATTTAAAGCATTGTAAAACCCATTTATTTTTAAAAGAGTAACCGTGGAGTTTCTTGCCGGCTCTTCTCCATAGGAAACGACCAATTGGAACCGTGCACCTAGATTCTGACGTTTCATAAGTGCCCTTGTAGGTTTATATGAAATAAAATATTTTGATTGATTGATTGAATGTAGGCAAGGAATGAGGAAGCATTTTTCGAAATTCAACCCCTAAGGGGGTCAAATAGGGGATGAAAGTTTGTATGAAAAATCTTATTCCTTGAGGTAATAAACATGAAACTTCGCACGAATAATTATCAAAATAAATGAAAAAGTTTTTAATTTGTTGTTTTTCTAAATTACCCCCTAAAGGGGGGTTGGGGGGTGTCAAAGTTTGTATGGAAGAATTTTAACGCGCTGTCCGATTAACTCGAAACTCAATATTTATACTTAAACCCAAAAATTAAGAATAACGTGTATCAGGATTTTTCGAAATTCAACCCCTAAGGGGGTAAAATAAGGGATGAAAGTTTGTATGAAAAATCTTATTCCTTGAGGTAATAAACATGAAACTTCGCACGAATAGTTATCTAAATAAATTATAAAGTTTGTAGTTTTTTGTTTTTCTAAATTACCCCCTAAAGGGGGGTTGGGGGGTGTCAGTGTTTGTATGGAAGAATTTTAACGCGCTGTCCGATTAACTCGAAACTCAATATTTATACTTAAAACCCATGGGGATGTATGGGGTAATTTCCGACACTCACGCGGGCGAAGCCGCGGGCAGCAGCTAGTTATAAATAAAACTAGCTTCTGCCCGCGACTTCGCGTGGAAGACGTAAGGCAACACAATATACTAAAATAACAGCCACATTTTTACAAAACTTCCCTGTATACCATGTTAGTAGGTGTCAGCAACCCAAAATATACAGAGTCGAAACTAGTGCAGGAGCAAGCGACGCGACGACGTACAGTCGTCCATCTGAGAAGCAGCTCGTCCAGCAGTTTTTAGTTTTTAACGAATATATGAACTCCTGCGTTCCTGCATCATCACCATCGTTCTCCAGCCCTTATCCCAATTTATTTGTCGACGCTACATGTCTTTTTCTTCCATACTTTTCTATTAGTTTCTGCTTAAACTACCTAATGGCACATTACTGATAGACTAACTGATGCATTCTTACAGATTATTTCTGATCCTGACGAATGGCAATCACTAAAATAATGTAACAGTAGGTATTTCTCATTAACAGTCACCTTACCATCGATATTTTATTTTATTTTAACCATAGATGACAGAAACGGATTGCGGATGCTTTAATTGACTTTATTCGTTAATGAAATGAAATAATCTAATTTCATTTATGTAATGTGAGCTATGAAGAGGTTTTCCTGATAGTAATTTGTCGATATTAGCGCCGGCTAGCTGGCCGACCGAAGGGCTGGCGGGCAAATTCAAATGCCTTGGTGGGCCACTTTGTGGCCCGCGTGCCTGGGTTTGGTTGGCCTTGCTATAGACTGACCAGACTTATAGGGAATGTCTAAGCAAAATTTGAATAAAATCTATCCGGTAGATAAAAATTCAAAAAACTATATTTTCGGCATTTTTTAATTTCCCTAGACCTCGTAGCAACAAAGTTTTTTTTTTTCAAAAAATTTATTTAGAGATTATTGAAAAGATTTTATTATAATCAATAGATAGATAAAAAGTTTCTATATACCTAATGGTATCGTGTAGTTTGCTTGATCTGCACGCGCAAGTGGCGGGCGTGGCAGATCCGGAGAGAATAATTTACAAAATTTTACTAAATCTGAACGCAACTAAAATAAATTGTGATAGCTGCAAGTTGATTTTGTAAAATCTAGTAAAGCCATTACTTTGAATAGCTCAGTTTTATATATTATGTAGTGAAAATAAACTTTAAACTGTTTAATATTGTGCATTTACTAAATTAAAAACTTCGAAGTACAAATAACTAAGGTTTGCAGAACTTTAAAAATATTTAAGTATTGTGTTATGCAATAAAAATTGAAATTTTGCCTTTTTCGGAATTACATTCCGTAAAAAATTATAATAATAGTCAAAAAATTATAATAATTTTAAAAATAGCAAATCTTTGTTTGCTTTCTATAATAATTATATAACTCAGTCTTAATTTCGGGTGGTAATTTTTCTCTGCGTTTTCAAGATGGCGGACTTACAGGAGAATCGGAACATAGACGTGAACTCCGAAGTCTTTACGACAGAAAAGGAGTGCGAAGTGGATTTAGACACCATCGTTATTGAAGAGATTGGACAGTTTGGAAAGTACCAGTTGAGGACTTTCTTATTGTCTGCGGTCTTGGTGCAGTTCATAGCATGGAGCGCCCTTGAATATGTATTCACCACCTCTCGAATCAGTACCAGGTAAATTAATATGCCGACATTATTAATTTCGTAAAGAACGTTGTTTGATGTCGTTAATCCTCATATAAAAAAAATTGTTTTATTGTAGATAAAACCCTATTCACCAAGTTAGTTTCCCATTTTTTTTTAACTTGTTTTGTACACTATATAGCACAAACGTTTCTTTCATAGCTTTCCACTCTTCATTATATGTGTTGCCTTTTCTGAATAATCCGACATGAACGCGGCTTTCGAGTTGTCACGCCAGCGTTTGCTAGATCTTCCACGGTGAAGACTGTACTTCTGGCCCATATAATGCGATTTCTCTTTTATCATGTATCGTGGTATTTTGTGTTTGGTCGGCCGTACTGGCGAACCTATTTGATCTCTCTACATATTTTTTTGTTTTCTTTAAATTCAACTGGCTACATCTCTCTGACTGACCAACTCCTTGACAGTTCAAAAGTGTAAATGGTTTAATTCAAATAAATGCTATATGAGTTTGAGTTTTGAGAGTTCTATTACAGATGTCTGATCCCGGAGTGTGAAAGTGAGCCGACGAGTTTCTCTCCGTACTGGTTGGAGAACGCAGTCCCACAGGGCGCCAGTCAGGGCTCGTTCGACAACTGCGAACGTTTCGCTAACGTGAACGCGACGCTCCGGGTGGTCGCCAGCGACACCTGTCCCGCAACACTCTTCAACCGCAACAACCGCCTGCCTTGTGATGACTTCGTGTATGAGAACACACACTCCGTTGTCTACGATGTGAGTTGACAAAATGCATGTTTTTTTTATATTATTGGATGGAAAGAAGCAATAATAATGTTTAGTGGTCACCGCCGACTATCAGTAATATCAGAAACAACATAGAGGCAAAGTTGTAATACCTCATGCTCTGCACCCACACCCTTCAAACCATAACATCAAAATCTAAATCAGTTTGGTGGCAGAAATGGTGGCTAATGTGTTGTGTGTATAGTATTCCGTAAGAAAGATGCTTGATCGATATTCTTTATCACTATATAGTACGGGCTGGCATGTGACGAATGGCGGCGATCGTTGATCGGCACGGCGCGCACAATCGGCTCACTGACCGCGCTGCCGATCACCGGCTTCGTGTCGGACCGCTGGGGGCGCCGGGTTGCGGTCACCATCACCGCGTTCAACACGGCTTGGATCGGCGTCACACGGTACTGGGCTGACACCTATTTCGGGTTCATGTTCTCCGAGTTTTTTGAGGCCACTTTTGGATCTGGAGGATTTTCCTGCGTTTATATATTAAGTGAGTAATTCCTTTTATGTATGTATGCAGGTGATTTATAACACTGTTAGCAGTGTTTCGATTCCAAGCCTGTTGAATGCAGGTTCTCCTTTGTTTATTGGATAACGCATTATTACATAGTGGGCACACAGTGGGCTAAGCAACACTTCCATTTTCAGACATATCAATGACTCCTCCATTCTTCAGAAGAGAACTGCATTCTTCAGAATTTAAATAGTTAATAACAAATATAATATTGTAACCCAGTTTCATATCGAGGTAGATATGGCGGTACACTATAACACACATAGGTCACATCGATACTTTGTGTAACATTATTTCTGTAGGATACATTGAAATTTTGATAAAATTAATTATTCCTTATAGTGGGTAGTGGGAAAGTGCGCAAACGATAGTAGTGAGATTTGTAAATTAATCATTTCGTGTAAATTAATATTTTTGATAATAATCAATACTTGATATATTGGTTTATAAAGTTTATGACCGGTGATTACGGTTACATTGTTTTGTTTAAAAGATTATCAAATAATTGCTTTATCAGTTTTTTATGGGACCAAATAAATTAATTCATGTGACTTTCATTAATCAACATGCAACATTTTCAAAGAATGTTTATGTTTGTTATGTAGCTGACTACGGTTATTACAATAGATGCACAATCGTTAAAGCACTGAGGTCTTTTCAGTTTCCACTCATTTGAGGCTAGGTAAATAACTAAATCATTTAAAAGCTACTTTGGAGCTATGAATATATGATTTTTCATTGCTAAGCTGTCATTCCCATCTTATTCATAAACATTGTCACAGTAATGGAGCTGGTTGCCCCGAAGTACCGAGTAGCCGCTGGAGCAGCGTTGACCACTTGCTTCGCGCTAGGACAAATGACAATGGGGCTGATTGCGTGGGGTGTACCCAACTGGAGGAACCTGACTCTTACCCTCTACATCCCGCAGTTCCTCGCCATCTTCTATTACTGGCTCATCAGCGAGTCAGTGCGGTGGTATATGAGCAAGGGTCGCTTCGATGAATCCGAAGCTCTCCTTAGAAAAGTTGCAAGGGTTAACGGAAAACAGATATCTGAGAAATCACTCGAAGCATTACGGCGAACAGCGCAGGAGAAGTTGAGGGTCAGTGCGGAGGAGGCAGAAAAACGTGGAGGCGAACCTTGGCTGGTGGTACAGGTGTTCCAGCACAAAAAAGTATTGATCCGTGTCCTCATCTCTCCCGTGTGGTGGATCACATCCACGTTGATCTACTACGGACTGTCTCTCAATGCCGTCAACATGTCTGGCAATAAATATTTGAACTTCGTGGCCGTCGCTGCGGTCGAAATCCCTGGCTATTGGATCTCATATTTCCTGATGGACAGGATTGGAAGAAAGCCTGTATTGACTGGAGCTTATTGGTTATGTGCCGCATGCCAGATTGCTTACATTTTTATACCTCAGGGTAAGCATATAAAAAATTGTAATTTTTGAGTCCCAAACTTTTTTTTAGGCTGTGCATTCTAAATGTTGGCCACTCGCAAATAGCTGTCAAATACTTAGCGATTTTGATTAATTCGTTAGTATTACTGTATCATCATCGTTCTCTTGCCCTTAACGCTATTTATTTGTCATCGCCAAATAATTGAAATATCGATCACTTTAAAGTGCACTAAAATATTGACTATGAAATGCAAATACTAATACCGTAACACTGAATATTTAGTTTCAGATGTAAGAAAATGCACTTAGAAACTTTTTAAATACCCTTTTTACATCCAAAATAGTTACAACACTTAATTCAATAATAATATTTCATATTTCCATACAGTAATATTAACTTTATAAAAGCAGGTAAATATTTGACAGATATTTGCGATGTTGCCAACTTTTAGAATGCACTCTCACTAGTTTAGTGAATAATTTTTTTCCGTAGATTTGTACGCAGTATCGCTGACAGTATACCTGATCGCAAAGATGTCGATAGCAATGGTGATGACGGCAGTGTACGTGTACACTGCAGAGCTGTACCCAACGAGACATCGACACAGCTTGTTCGCTTACTCCTCCATGATAGGAAGGATTGGTTCCATAGTTGCGCCGCTCACTCCTGCATTTGTAAGTTCCATTTTCGACCTTAGTATGGCTTTTAACTGATTTGAACAGAATATTGTGTTCCATAAAATTGTGTAAATAACAATGAACGTATGAGTAATATCGGAAGCAAGATATATTTAAATATCATTAATATTCAGTTTGTTTCCTAGAACTGAACAGTGACAGAAAAATTCTTGACGGACTGCCACAGGGATTATCGTTGGTCCTCTGCTTCCTCTAGTTCTCACTTTCAAACATCTAATAGCAGTAATCAGTAGTAGCAATAGTAGCTTCTGAAAATGTATTATTGATTGATTTTTTACGTTTGATGCTGTTGGTTTTGTCTCATGTTTGATTCTGTTTGTTGGATTTTTTTTATAAGTGATATTTTTTTAAGTCTTTCAAAAAAGTATACTTATTTTGTTGCAGGGTGCACAATGGTTTGCTGAGCTGCCATTCGTGTTATTTGGCTCCTTCGCCCTTTTATCAGGTCTTCTGATCTTCCTAACCCCAGAGACTCTTGGCCACACTCTGCCAGACACCTTCGAGCAAGCAGAGCAGATCGGCCTCAAAGATAAGACGAAAAAATGACCGAACAACAAACAGCATTTACCTAGCTATAGCGTCATCCATGAAAAATCTCGTATTTTTATATTTTATTAAATAAGAATAAAGTTAAACTCACCGATTATGTATTTTATTGAAAACTACGCTTTCAAGCAACAGAGGGCTCCTTGAAAATAGTATGCCCGTTGATAATGACACATAATAGTTCAGCTTAGACAATTTATTATGATTACTATAGAGTTACGCCTTTACGGCTCGTACACACTGGCGCGATATCCCAGGTGCGACAGGCAGTGCGACGCTATCCTTGTCGCGCCCGCGATATCGCGCCATTATGTACGAGCCTTTATGACCCAGAGGTTAAGAGACCCGTTTCTTCAGTGCGATTCTTTTAGTTCTGAGTTGAGTCTGAGTTGAGTAGTTCTTTAACAAGATAATCTCGGTGTTTTAAACATTATCTACTGCATAAAATTACTTCATCAATTACAACCAGGATCTTCGACGTACCTACCTCAGGTTATTAACACCTGGAGGGGTATACCAGCTTACCTAACTAAGGGATGCATTGTATAGTGGTACCTAACGAACCTTGCCTGCATCTATTTGCACACTGCATCACTTTGTTAGTACCAGAGATATTGGCTGCAATAATATTATAAACGAGAATGAAGTGAAGAAAGAACAGGTTTAAACTGGATGACTTTTTTTACCGTGTCGAAAAAAATTAGGTATATTAGATGAACGGAGTAGCAGCAAATGGCATAATATACGTATATATATTTTTTTTTCCACAGCACACGAAAATAGGTATATTAATACCAATATTTTTTCGAAACGGTACAAAAAGTCATCTGGTATT
This sequence comes from Eupsilia transversa, assembly GCA_914767815.1. Classification (NCBI taxonomy): domain Eukaryota; kingdom Metazoa; phylum Arthropoda; class Insecta; order Lepidoptera; family Noctuidae; genus Eupsilia; species Eupsilia transversa. The sequence goes on from OU611882.1 coordinate 15,241,121, forward strand.
TTGAAGGTATCCAGCAGGAGCACTTTTACTATCATAGTATATGATTGGGGCATCTGGATCAAAGGAGATCCAACACCTCAATTTTCAATATTCAAATAAGTATATCAAATAGATGAAAGGAGATTGTCCGGAATCGCCCTGTGCACAAGAAATATCGGATATAGGTAGGTACACGATACTTAATTGTCTATTTTATTATATCTATTCTGCAGTTAGTCGGCTATACAAATAAGATCTTATAGGAGTCTACTAATGATCGACCATACAACACATATTTTCCAATGCTCTTGGTTCCAGGGCGAACAATGTATGGGCGCAGGTCCTTTTATTTATTGAATAGATTGTCTAATCATTGAAATAATAGGAATAGGTTAATGTTTATTTATTGAATAGTTCTTCTTCTTTAGTAGAAATAATGGAGGCTCGTTAATTGATAAAGAGTTAATAATTCATCGGCTTTAAGTAAATTATAATCTATTCAAATTGATGGAATCTTCAAACAATCTTCAAATTATTAAGATCAATAATTATGTGTTTTATTTCGGTTTTTAAACTAAATGTGTCGGAATGTTGGTATTTACAAACCAATAACCTGAAATATGGTGTAACTTTCATTGGTCCCCACCACCTCCAGTACATAAATTCTTATAATGCTCTTCTGCTGTTTTTAATTTTTCAGTATGACTTGTGTTTTTGCAGTCGGGTTTTTTGTTTTTATTTTTTATAATTCTTAAGTTACCTATAAAATCTACCACCGTTTCATTCCACTGAAATTTGCAATTTGAATGTTATCCTAATTTATTTAATTCAATGTTAATTCAATATGTTATCTAATAATCTAACCAAAACCCTGACAATGTATTTGTACGCCGGAAACGGCAGAATATTATGAACTATAAACACCATGTAACACCTCTGTAACAATATTCTTACAAATAAATGGACTATTACTATTACTATAAAATTGGATCATTTTATTTTCGTAGCCTGCTAAACAAAACGTTCAAGTGCAACTTGAAATGCCTTGACAAAGTAAGTGGATATATATGCCTCTACAAGGTGCAGTTTATTCAGGAAGGTCAAGTTTTGTATGGGAAAATTTGGACAACCATCAACAACTAAAAGTAATTTTAATACGTCGGGTCAGTTTAAATCATTATAAGAAAATGTCACGTAGCAGTGAAGGTTCCTAAACTTTTCACCATAGCAAGAAGATCCTTACAAGCATTGTACCAATACGCAGACGTACCAAGAATCATTTTGTCTGTCTTTATTTTTTTAGGCGCTTTTCACGCACAGTAGCTGGTGTTTTTGTTTGTAATTTCTAATTAACCTTTATTTCTATCATTATTAGTTTTGCGAGACAATGGTGCCGATTCGCTTGTCCATCGAATTAAACTAACTAAACTATCACTAACATTCCTTACGCTATGAGAATCTTATAAAAATTCTGCAAAAAAAAACTCTCTAAAAAAATTTGCTCTTAATTTTTTCATTCATCAACCCTCGACATAGCTTCGGGAAATGAAGTACCTCCATAAAAAAAATCTTCGAATAGTATTCCGTAATGACCAGACCGACAACATCCGAGAGTCCTATTTCAGTAATTGGCTCAAACTCAAATAATATTTTATGATTTTTTTTTTGTGATTGAAATATCCCTCTCTATTTTTTGAGAGGAAAAGATTTCTAAAATATGTAAATACCTATAGATTGAAATTCATGAGTAATTGGGTTGTGTAAGTATATTGTTAAGGAATGACCCGAAACCAAATTCAATTGGAAAAGGCACCTAGCACGACTCAGTAATGTTTTTTTCACTAGTTTTGCGAATTCATTTCGGGTACCTATTATCTATTCTATATACTTATAATAAATCTGTAGAAGTGAAAATTCTGTACATTGAAAATATCAAAAAAAAAATGCCAGGGGGTGTTACGAGACCTACACCGAACCCATAAATTTGATCAATTTTTTTTTGGTCTGTCTGTCTTTTTGTCTGTCTGTCTGTTTGTTCAGGTATCACGCAAAAACTACCGGTTCGATTACGACGAAACTTGGTATAATTATTCTTTAATATCCTGGGCACCACACTGGGTACTTTTTATCCCGGAAAAGTATCCTATCCTACGGTTGGGGGGGTGTCAGTGTTTGTATGGAAGAATTTTAACGCGCTGTCCGATTAACTCGAAACTCAATATTTACACTTAAAACCCATGGGGATGTATGGGGTAATTTCCGACACTCACGCGGGCGAAGCCGCGGGCAGCAGCTAGTTAATAATATACTGTCTTCTGCTTGTGGAAATAGAAAAGGGAGCCCTTAGCCCTTTGCAGTGGGACAACACACAGGCTACATACATACAGGCTGATTATTTTATTTACTTAAGTATAATCGATAATTAGGTATGCTGGACGTAATTGTTTATAAAAAAATGAAAGAATCCATGTGGGTTTATTTATCAAAAGCTGGGTCATTGATGTGGAAAGATCTTCACGTATTTCACTGATCTGTGTTTATATAATAATATTAATCATTGTATTTTTGCGACAATAAAATTATGATAGTTTTGATAATTTTTGGTCAATATTTTAAAACTAGATGGCGCTATATCTCAGCTGACTGATCCGAAATGCCAAAACAAAGTCAGAGTCGATATGACTTTTTTTTTTGGGCGGGAAATCATCAAATAACTTCTCCCGCTCTGGGCGGAGCGAGAGGGCATGTCAGACTCTTACTGACTAAATAAAACCCACCCGTGTTCCTTCAGTTGCCTGTGTTGCCAGGGGCCACGGTATCCCTTTCGGACTTTCCGGCAGCCCCGGCAGGCATCGGCCCTAGCGGGCCCCGCTATTGGTGCTGACATCTCTTTGAGGCGCGCGTGGAACACAACGCGCAGTCGACCCGGGCCTGGTCCTTATAGGGGCGAGCTACCCATTGCTCACCACCCGCAAGCCCGCGCCTGCGGTTGCCGGGAATCAGCCAGGGATTCCAGACGCCCAGGGCTTCTCCTACGGCGACTAGGGGTGGGAGGGCGCGAACTTTGCCTCTCCCTCACGCGCTCCACCTCCTCCTTTGACGGCTCCCCATGCCCTCTCGCTCCGTACCATGGCCTGGACCAGGGCCGGACACGAGAGATCTCCAGCGCCGATCGCCTCCACGAGGACACGGCGGTGCTCTGCCCAACCCGGGCAGACCTCCACCGTATGCTCCACCGTGTCCTCCGGGCTATCCACACAATGGTGACACCCGGGCGCTTCCTCCCGCCTTATCCGGAACAGGAACCTCCCGAAGCAACCGTGTCCGGTGAGGACCTGCGTCAGGCGGAAGGTGAGGACGCCGTGGCGTTTCTCTAGCCACTCCTCAAAGAGGGGACTTATCGCCACAATTGTGGCGTGCCCAGCACTGGGTTACAACAATCACACTTTCCATGTCGCCATGAGATCCCGCCGGAGCTCTGTCCGAATTACGCCCTGGCGTTTCGCCATATGTGCGCGAGGACTTTCGCCTCCAGATCCCACGGCGGCAATCCGGCCAGGAGGCTCGTCGCCTCACCCGAGACCGTGCGGTATCCCTGGACAAGCCGGATGGCCATGACCCTCCGGGACGCGTTAAACTGGCGGGCTGACCGCAGCCTCAGGGAACGCGCCCACACTGGAGCCCCGTAAAGGGCCATGGACCAAATGACCCCCGCGTAGAGCCTCCGGCGGCTTTTGGACCCCTTAGGTTGGGCAGGCGCCGCTTCAAGGCAGCCCCAGCCTTCTCCAGTCTGGGAGCCAACCGTCAGAAATGCTCCACGAAGTTCCACCGGCTGTCGAGGACGAGTCCCAGGTATTTCATCGTCGACTCGACGCCGATGTGAACCCCTCCTACCGTTATTTGGGAACCCAACGGTGGCGCGTTCCGAGGACCATGAAGACACATGGTGTCGGAGTTGTACAGGGCCACCTCGAGTCCCAATAGAGTCCATATGCCTATATACGGTACCAAGTATCTTGTTCGACTGTACATCCATAACACTGTGGGTATTTATCTACTAGATATTATATAATCCAATTATATGATCAGTTTTGGTAAAATGATAACTAATTCTGTTTATCTGCATTATGTTTTACAGTGGGTATCAAGGTCAATGAAATCAAGAAAAATACTGTAGTTGTAATGGCAATCATGTCATTTGGTTTAAATAGGATTTAAACTGCATAGACTGTACATTCATTTGTTGCCCATTTTCTATTTTTTCGAGTGGTTAAGTAAGAAAATGGTCTCAAAATTTACAGTCACCGGTGTGTAACCGGAAAGGGTATTTTCAGCACCGGAAGTCGGTTGCAGAAGGTCACAAATAATAAAATAAAACATTATTTTATTTATTTAGTACATGGAGGACTTACAGCTAAAAAAAACAGACAAAAAAGGAAACCATAGTCACCAGAAAGCTAATTACAAATCCTCACGTATAGACAGAATAATCTGCACAAAATCAACAATATATAGTTTGGTACATTAAAACCAAAGCTAGCAATAATGACCTTATTTCCATATTGTATGTAATACAGTAATATTTTAGAAGATTTATAAATCAGCCAGTGTCGTTATGTTTACAAAACCGGCACGGAATGACCGTGTTTGTCCTTGCCAATTTTATCATCATAAACAGATTTAGAAACAGTGACATAATAATTGAAAAACAAACGCCTGTGACATTTAATTGATATTGATTGATCCTTATCGCATGAATCTTAAGGATTGTTTTGATATATTACACGAACACATTGGGATAATAAATGCATCGTAAACACAGATAACACAAACACAAAAAAAAACTGTTGACACTTGAAACTTGAAACATTTTTTTACGACATTTCTTTTAGCTCACAATGAGAGTTTTACCCAAAAAAAATATTGAATAAAATCTATCTGGTTGTATTTGCGTGAGACTGGGACATACATTATTATGACCTATTTACAGAATAAACAATTTCATTTCATTTCATTCAGACAAACAGACAAAAATTCGAACTATATTTTCGGCATAAGAATCTTTCCTACACCTAACAGATTTTTTTTTTTTTAATATTCAATGCACAGTTTAGACTCCGTTACGATTTTATTATATGTATAGATAGATAAAAAGCTTATAAATATGGACTTGCGCGCGAATTGCGCGAGCGCCGGCGCCAGTGGCGAGCGTGGTGTGAACAGGCGCCGTTCCGGAGAGAAAAATTTACAAAATTTTACAACATCCGAGGACAGCTGCAAATTGATTTGCAAATGTAATATTAATCGATTTTGTAATAATTAGTTAAGCCTTAGTACTTTCAATACCTCAGTTGTATAATATCTAGTAGGTAATAATAAACATTAAAATGTGTTATATTTTGCATTTTTCGAGATTACATTGCGTAACAACAGCTTTTAGTAAAAAATTATAATAATTGCAAATTCAGCAAATCTAAATTAGCTTACTATTATTTAACTCAGTTTTCTCTCAACTACGAAAAAGTTTCTCAATTTCGGGTGATAATTTTTCTCTTTATTTTCAAGATGGCGGACTCACAGAAGAATCGGAACATAGACGTGAACTCCGAAGTCCTCCCACCAGAAAAGGAGTGCGAAGTGGATTTAGACACTATCCTCATAGAAGAGATTGGACAGTTTGGAAAGTACCAGTTGAGGACTTTCTTATTGTCTGTGTTCTTGGTGCAGTTCATAGCATGGAGCGCCCTTGAATATGTGTTCACCACATCTCGAATCAGTACCAGGTAAAGTAATATGCCAACGGTATTAATTTGATTGATTTGATTTGATAACATTTATCCCAATGTGAACGATGATTGGTGTTCATTCATCCTCATAAAAAAATATATGTTTTATTGTACAGATAAAACTCTAGTCACCTATCCTTCAATTAGATTCTCTTTTTATTTTACTTGTTGTGTGATGCACTATATTGCACAAAGGTTTCCTCCATAACTTTCCACTCTTCATTACAATTTGCTGCGTTTTCTGGATAATCCGACATGAACGCGGCTTTCGAGTCATCACGCCAGCGTTTGCTTTCTCGTTCGCTGTTTTATCGTGTATCGTGGTATTTCGTGTTTGGTCAGCCTTACTGACGATCCTATTTGATCTTTATGCATATTTAATTTTTACATTTAATTCAACTAGGAGTCGGTCAGTCAGAAAGATGTAGGTAGAGCTACCTACATCTTTCTGACTGACCGACTCCGTGACAATTAAAAATTGGCTTAGTCCCATCTCATCCCCCTTCCCAACTCATCCCCTATGCGTTTGATGCCAGTAAATGGTGTAATTGAAATAAATGCTTTGAGTTTGAGTTTTGATGAGTGTTCTATTATAGATGTCTGATCCCGGAGTGTGAAGGTGAGTCGACGAGTTTCTCTCCGTACTGGTTGGAGAACGCAGTGCCACAGGGCGCCAGTCAGGGCTCGTTCGACAACTGCGAACGTTTCGCCAACGTGAACGCGACGCTCCGGGTGGTCGCCAGCGACACCTGTCCCGCAAAACTCTTCAACCGCGACACCCGCCTGCCTTGTGATGACTTCGTGTATGAGAACACACACTCCGTTGTCTACGATGTGAGTTGTGCTTGATTTTTATATTATTGGATGGAATACAAGCAACAATAGTGTTTGGTGGTCACCGCCGACTATCAGTAATATCAGAAACAAAATAGAGGCAAAGCTGAAATACCTCATGCTCTGCACCCACACCCTTCAAACCATAACATCAAAATCTAAATCAGTTTGGTGGCAGAAATAGGTAGCTTGTGTTTTGGTGTATAGTATTCCGTAAGAAAGATGCTTGATAGATATTCTTTATCACCATCTAGTACGGGCTGGCGTGTGACGAATGGCGGCGATCGTTGATTGGAACGGTACGAACGTTCGGAACGCTGACGGCGCTGCCGATCACCGGCTATGTGTCTGACCGCTGGGGGCGCCGGGTCGCGGTCACCATCACCGCGTTCAACACGGCCTGGATCGGCGTCACACGGTACTGGGCTGACACCTACCTCGGGTTCATGTTCTCCGAGTTTTTCGAGGCAACTTTCGGATCTGGAGCGTTTACCTGCGTTTATATATTGAGTGAGTAATTCCTTTTATGTATGTATGCATGTGATTTATAACACTGTTAGCAGTGTGAGATCCAAAGCCTGTTGAATGCAGGTTCTCCCGATGCACTCCTCTGTATATTGGATAATACATTATTACAGAGTGGGCTGTATGGCTCTGTATATTAAATGCTGTATGGATATTATGCAACACTTCCAATAACAGACAATGTCAATGACAAATATTTAAATTCCGAAGAACTGCATTCTTCAGAATCTAAATAGTTAACAGAGTGATGTATTATTTGGCATCGCAAAATGGCGGAAAATATAAATTAGTTAAATAAATAGATAAAGTGTACGCTTCTGTAGAACATAAATAACATTGTAAACCAGTTTCATATCGAGGTAGGTATGGCGGTACATATAACACACTTAAGTATCGACACTATTTGTAACATTATTTTATTTCTGAAGGATACATTGAAACTTTGATAAAATTAATTATTCCTTACAATGTAGGGGGAAAGTGCGAAAACGATATAAGTGACAATTGTAAATTAATGATTTCGTGTAAATTAATATTTTTGATAATAATCAATACTTGATAATATTATTATGGTTGGTTTTGTTTATAAAGTTTATGACCGATGATTATGGTTACATTGTTTTGTTTAAAAGATTATCTAATAATTGATTTATCAGTTTTTTTATGGGACCAAATAAATTAAGCAATTCATGTCACTTTTATGAATCAACATGATTTTTTTTCAAAGAATGTCTATGTCTGATAAGTAGCTGACTACGGTTATTACCATAGATTTGTGCATCTATTGTAATAACCGTAGTCAGCTACTTAAAGTACTGAGGTATGTTCAGTTTCCACTCAATTGATGCTAGGTAAATAACTAAATCATTTAAAAGCTACCTTCTTAAGTAACATGGAGCTATGAAATTATGATTTTTCATTGCTAAGCTGCCATTCCCATCTAATTCATAAACATTGTCACAGTAATGGAGCTGGTTGGCCCGAAGTACCGAGTAGCCGCTGGAGCAGCGATGAACACTTGCTTCGCGCTAGGACAAATGACAATGGGGCTGATTGCGTGGGGTGTACCCAACTGGAGGAACCTGACTCTAACCCTCTACATCCCGCAGTTCCTCGCCATTTTCTACTACTGGCTCATCAGCGAATCAGTGCGGTGGTATATGAGCAAGGGTCGCTTCGATGAATCCGAAGCTCTTCTTAGAAAAGTCGCAAAGGTTAACGGAAAACAGATATCGGAGAAATCACTCGAAGCATTACGGCGAACAGCGCAGGAGAAGTTGAGGGTCAGTGCGGAGGAGGCAGAAAAACGTGGAGGCGAACCTTGGCTGGTGGTACAGGTGTTCCAGCACAAAAAAGTATTGATCCGTGTCCTCATCTCTCCCGTATGGTGGATCGCAACCACGTTGATCTACTACGGACTGTCCCTCAATGCCGTCAACATGTCTGGCAATAGATATTTGAACTTCGTGGCTGTCGCTGCAGTCGAAATCCCTGGCTTTTGGATCTCATATTTCCTGATGGACAGGATTGGAAGAAAGCCTGTATTGACTGGAGCTTTTTGGCTGTGTGCTGCATGCCAGATTGCTTACATTTTTATACCTCAGGGTAAGTATTTTAAAATTTGTAATGTTTGAGTAATTAACTCTTTTTTAGGCTAAATATGGCCAATATTTATATTTACTTCGCAAATAGCTGTCAATACTTACCGATTTTGATTAATTCGTTAATATTGCTGTATGAGCAACGATGGTAGTCCCGCGGGACATCCCGCTTTATTTGTGGTCGGCGCAATATGTCAACATTACTATAATATAAGGAAATATGAAATAACAAACACTTTAAAGTGCACTAAAATATTGCCTATGAAATGCAAATACTAATACCGTAACACTGAATATTTAGATGTAAAAAAAAGCACTTAGAAACTTTTTAAATGCCCTTTTTACATCCAGCAACAGTTGCAACACTTAATTCAGTTTTTTTTATCAAATTTAAAAAAACAGGTAAATATTTGACAGCTGTTTGGGATGTTGCCAACTTATAGAATGCACTCTCTTAAGATTTTTTATATATTTTTTCCTGCAGATTTGTACACAGTGTCGCTGACAGTATACCTGATCGCAAAGATGTCGATAGCAATGGTGGCAACGGCAGTGTACGTATATACTGCGGAGCTGTACCCAACGAAACATCGACACAGCTTGTTCGCTTACTCCTCCATGATGGGAAGGATTGGTTCCATGGTTGCGCCGCTCACTCCTGCATTTGTAAGTTACATTTTCGACCTTAGTATGGCTTTTGACTGAGTTGAACAGAATATTGTGTTCCAAAAAATAGTTTAAATAACAATTAACGTATGAGTAATATCGGAAGCAAGATAGATTTTAAAATCATTTATATTCAGTTTGTTCCCTAGAACTGAAAAGTGAAATCTTAGGAAGATTCTTGAAGGAGTGCCACAGGGATCATCGTTGGTCCTCTGCTTCCTCTAGTTCTCACTTTCAAACATCTAATAGCAGTAATCAGTAGTAGCAATAGTAGCTTCTGAACATGTATTATTGAATGATTTTCTATGTTTGTTGCTGTTTTCATTGATTTAATCCAATTTTTTTCTATTAGTGTTTTATTTGAAAGTCTTTCAACAAAGTATAATTATTCTGTTGCAGGGTGCACAATGGTTTCCTGAGCTGCCATTCGTGTTATTTGGCTCTTTCGCACTGCTATCCGGTCTTTTGATCTTCCTAACACCAGAGACTCTTGGTCACACTCTGCCAGACACCTTCGAGCAGGCAGAGCAGATCGGCCTTAAAGATAAGACGAAAAAATTACCGAACAACTGACAGCATTTACCTAGCTATAGCGTCATCCATGAAAAATCTCGTATTTTTATATTTTTTATAATAGATAAAAATAAAGTAAAACTCGCCGATTATGTATTTTATTGAAAACTACGCTTTCAGTCAAGTGAGGGTTATTTGAAAATAGTATACCCGTTGATGACATAGGCACATATTAGTTTACTTTAGACAATTATGATTACTTTATAGTTTCGCCTTTATGGCCCAGAGGATAAGAGAACCGATTCATAAGTGCGATTCGTTTAGTTCTATGAGTAGTTATTTTAGAAGATTATCTCGCTGTTTTAAACAGTATCTACCACATAAAGTTACTTCATCTTATTACAACTAGGATATTCGACGTACCTCATGTTGCGCAAGTGATGCATTGTATGCTGGTACCTAACGAACCTTGACTGCAGCTAAATTGTTTGCCTAACGATGAGGTATGCCACTTAGCACCAGAGATATATTGGCTGTAATAGTATTATGAACGAGATTGAAGTGAAAAACAGGTAGATATAAATTTGAAGGCCAGCACGAGTACCTTTACTATCATTTGTAGTAGTTTATAATTGGGGCATCTGGATCAAAGGAGATCCAAACACCCCAATGTTCAATATTCAAACAGATAAAAAATATCTACTTATTCAAATAGAAGAAGCCTTTTTTGTGGAATTGATGGTATAATAGATAGTATACTAGTTCATTCATCGGAACATCAATCAATCTGCCTAAACTTTTCCCAGCTATGTTGGGGTCAGCTTCCAGTCTAACCGGATGCAGCTGAATACCAGTATTTTACATGGAGCGACTCCTTATCTGACCTCCACAACTCAGTAACTGGGTAATACGATACCCCTTGGTAAAACTGATTGTCAGACTTTCGGGCATCTCTGAGTCACTTTCGTCGTCAGTAACCTTACACGTTGCTAGATACTCCAGTAACTCTTTTCCTTCAGAGCTGTCAAAAGTTGGCATATCAGTGTACACCATACGTCATGGGCACCCCCTCTTAGCCGAAATACCACCCGATACAAAAAAAATAACGATTTTTTTCCCTAAAATTGGATCATTTTCTCTTCGTAGCTTGCAAAGCGTTCAAGGGCAACTTGGCTGGTGGTATTTTGAGTGCTCGTAGCTTCACGCAACCATATCAGTGATTGCTATTTGTTTACTTTAGGCGCGCCGCGACGCTGATGCACAGCACCGCTTGCTTGGCGGTCTGTCCCCGTCAGGTGAGACCCCCAGTTACCTGCGGAAGGCCCGGTGAGAGACAACAACCGACAGATATTCTCTCTGCAGCATCAAAATCAAAATCAGAATCAAAAGTCATTTATTCAAAATTACATAAGACAGTTCCCCAAAACGCCCACCCTTCACCACTTCCTAGTGCTTAAACTGGGAAGAAGAAGTGGCGCAAAAAACTCCCATCAACTCTCTCCATCTCTGTCTCACTATCTCTGCTCCCGCGCCCCCTCCGCTTCCAGATCTAGTTGTTCACGGTCCGGGCTAAGGAGTAGTCGTGAGCGTGTGAGAGGCATTGTATTGTGTAACACCGTTCACTATGTACGTGAATCCCGAGCCCGCGCCGCGCATTCATGTGTCAGTTTAGGTGCTGTGTAAGAAGATTATGGAAAGGAAATCTAAAATCTACTTTTTATTGATTATAAAAGTTAAAAGACAAGAGATGAATACAAAAAGGGTAATTGACAGAAACGCTTGCATCGGGGAATACATTATTTTTAAGTTAGTGGATTTCCTTACAATAAACTACAAACCAATCCCAAGGGACATGAGTTTGATTTACAGCAGCTGACAGCGTCGTGCGTGTATTGCTAGACCTGAACGCATAGGCCCACTAAGGACAATGCTACGATTCTAACAAACTACGTTCCCTAAATGCTACAAGCAAGTTTCACTCAATCCTAAAGCTGATTACTACGAAGGCGCATAAGTCTCAATCCCGTGGGAATATCGGGATAAAAGTCCTATGTCCTAATCCAGGTCATGGTCATGTGCGAAATTCCATCCAAATCCGTTCAGCTGTTTTAACCTGAAAGCGTAACAAACAAACAATATCTTTCGCATTTATTACTTCAGGATGTGGATATCCAACACGTTCCAGTATAACTGGACGCGAAGCGTACTCACTACTAGTACTAGTTTTGTACAAAACTAGTATGTACAAGCGTACTGCATCGGCAGTCGATTGCAGAATTCTTTACTATTACTCCAACTATACGCCAAAGTAGCATTGTAGCTCAAATTGGGCCTAAGGAGTTGCGATTATTAATTCGGTTCAGCCTTCCATAAGTGGTGCGACTGTCTTAAGTGTCATGTTTTGGTTGTGGTTGTCTATAGTCCATTAGTAGAGTAGTTGTCTACAGTCTCTTGGTAAGTGTTACACCCAATGGAAGGCTTTCGCCGAGTCCCTAGAACCGAACGTAGGTGTGGGATACCTTGATTATGTCATAGAAAGGAATAAGGATGGATAAAATAGTACACTCACCCAATCGTTCAGAAACACACTCACTGAGATTCACGCGCCTTCCACGCTACTTACAAGACTAATTTTATAACCTAGTGTAAAACTACACTCTCGCGCAAGGTCTCTAAGTAGCCCGTACCATTTGTATCGATTTCAAAATAAAAATATTTTGTTATTAAATTGGAGTACAGACAGTCCCATCCTCTGAAAATAAGACGCGTGACGCAGTAGAGCTTTCACAATGATGAACTCTGCCTTTTTATGAAAGTGCTTTAGAATATGTACCCACAGGTACCTACGCTACGCTCAGCGTGTTCACATAATCAAATAATATTATGAACTTCAAACATTCCAGTCTGAATAAGGTCTGGGTCTAGGTCTGTAGTTAGTATAAGGATCATTTTATTAAACTTAACATCTGTAACTTGTACCTACTTTCTGTGCAAATAAAGAACTATTCTATTCTATTCTATTCTATTCATGAATCCAACAAAATCTAAGTAAGATGCAATGTGCGCTATAATTTAGTAATCGATACTATAATGTCTCCATCATAATTGAAATTATTCTTCTTCAAAATACTCTCACTCTCACTCAATTCAGAAGACATGTGCATGCAATGTAGTTTTACATACCAGGGTATCGTGGCACCCTACGTATAGTGCTCCCTCGTTCTAAACTCAACCTATCGCAATTGCCTCTGGACAGAGTTCTCTCCTTATGCACCATAATACTGAGACAGCTTAGTCAGGTGCCGGCAGTTGTATACAGAAGTAACTGAAATAGTCCGCACATGAATATTAGATTGTATTCTAGTTCCCTCTGATTCTAAGAGGTTACAGCAGTTTATAAACTCCAAATATTTCTTGTCAAAAGCTGGGTCATTGATGTGGAAAGTTATCCACTTAATTCACCAGTCTGTGTATAGACGTATTATATTATCTGTGCGTAGATAATAATACCAATATCGTTGTATTTTTGCGTCATTAGGATTATGATAGTTTAATATCAACATTTTTGAGATAATCAAACATCACACAGATAGAATAATTTCTTGGAAATTAATCATCAATAAAATTCAAGCATGAATTGACGATTTAATGTAGGTATGACAAAAAATATTATTCTAAAGGTGCCTACAGCTTTGCTCGATTTTTGACGATCGACACGTGTGATCAAACAAAATTGAGTAAATATGTAAGCATCAGACAGAGAGGGGCTTGTGGCTAGTTAATAACAGCCGCCGGTCGGTTAATAGATGGGTGACCATCCATTACATATACAGACGTACTTTTCGAGGCCCCGCCGTGCCTCGAAAAGCACGTTTTTAAGCCGTTGGTCCTGGCTATCATTTTTAGAACTATGACAGTCGTTCGTCGCTCCATATAAATTTAGCTGCATCCGGTTAGACGGAAAGCCGACCCCAACATAGTTAGAAAAAGGCTAGTCAGATTGATTTGATGTAAGGAACTGACAATAGAAAACAAAAATTTTTGTCGATCGACAAAGTCAGTAACTGATGTCTATGCCTGTCTTAATTTTAATCTTAATATTTATCGATCGTTACCAGGTGACGGTAACGATCAATAAAATCGAGCCAATCTGTAAGAAGCTGACAGATGTGATCCTCAAAACACAGCGTATCGAACGACAATAACCAATTAGAAAAATCGAGCAAATCGTAGGAACCTAAAATCATTATACAATTATAAAAATAAGAGTTTCAATTCTTTAGTGGCATGTCACACGGTACAATGTTGTCCAATGTCAATACTTATTGTTTTGAAAACTTTTTACTAGAATTATTTATAAAATACCGGATGACTTTTTTTACCGTCTCGAAAAAAAAATGGGTATATTAGATGAACGGAGTAGAAGCTTATGGCATACCTAGTTTTTTTTTTTGCCACGTCTTAGAAAAAAATTGATCTATCATAAAAAAACTCTACAATTTTAAAGTAAACTTTTCATATGAAATGAAATGAAATGAAATGAAATTGTTTATTCTGTAAATAGGATATCGGAATCACTTTTACACGTCATATTAGGACAAAGAAAGAGAAATTTTGAAAAAAATGATAATAAATATCGAATTTCAAATCATACGCAAGTCGCGTATGATTTTTATTTCGATTTTTTTAATTTTTTTTTTCCCGAAAAAAGAAACTAAGTATGCCATTTGCTTCTACTCCGTTCACCTATTATACCCATTTTTTTTCGCGACGGTAAAAAAGTCATCCAGTATAATTATAATCAGCCTATAATGTTCCCACTGTTGGGACACAGGCCTCCTCTCTTCGAGAGGGAATCTATGACGTGGGCCCAGTGCGGATTGATAGATGTCACATGTCTTCGAATTTTTGGTTCTAAGACATACCGGGTACCGGTTCCTCACGATGTTTTCCTTCGCCGTTTTGAGAGCAGTGATAATAAAATTATTTACTCGTCAGTCGGGGTTGGTACCTACCACTGAGCCACAACTGCTCTTTATTATTTGTATTGTAACGGCTTATTATAATAATATTTTTCCATTCCTGTTTTATGTCTATGTTTGTTTATCTTTTCCTAGTAGGTACAGTCAAACAAACTATTTGGTATACAGGAAGCACAACAACAAAAACTTCCTTTAAACAATGTTGCGAGTGTACTGAGTAGTAGTTTCTTTTACATCACTCTCTGTACCTATGCCATATATACGCTAAAAACGTTATATATAACGCACACAATAAACATAACAACCTATTGCCAATGTAGTGGTATGATTCATATTTTTTCCTGAAATGAAATCGAGATCGCTTAGAACACTTTTACACTTAAATGTTTGGTCAATATTTTAAAACTAAATGGCACCGATATCTTTCCTTGCTGACTAATCCCTGAGAAGAAAGGCCAAAACAAGCTCAGAGGTGATAATATCTATGCGTGTATTGGACAGATGTGGTCAAAATTAAGGGTGTTCAAACTGAACAACTTTTTCCACGGAGTAAGTTGTTCAGTTTGGTGGTTTGCAGCAAACGCTTAATTTTGACCACACCTATCAGATACACGCTTAATACCAAATACCTTGTTCGTCTGTATTTCCAACATTCCAATACATAATTATCTAACCCAATTAAATTATCAGTTTGGACTAAATTTTTATATCTAATTCTATCTATCTGCATAATGTTTTACAGTAGGTTGATATCAAGGTCAATGGCGTTATTGTCTTCCTAATCTACTTTTAGTCTGCTATTTACGACCCTGAAGATATAATTATAAATATCAGCTTTTCTCCTTCCGGTTGATTATTTTAGATCAAATTAAATTTCAAGATTGACTATGTTCTTCAGTTGTATGAGTGGACCTACACGATTACTGACATATGCGTGCTCTGACTGGGCAGGTCCACCGACCTCGTGTGGTTCTTTCTTTAGAAGACCATCTCAGTCTTTAATCAACAGTGTCTTCACATGATCTGACTAAGATAATGGCTGGACTTTAAAAGAGACTGTGATCTCTGACTTTATTTCTGTGAAGACACAGAAATAAAGTCAGAGATCACAGTCTCTTTCAGAGACACCGACCTCATCTAGATTTAAAAATATTTTTTTGACGTGTAAAAGTGTTCAAATTCCTCCTATTCTCAAAATATTAAATGATTTATCAGTAATTTTTGGTTTTTAACTACAGTTTTTTTTTGTTTTTGTTAATCTCCATAAAGTTAAGTAAGTATCTATCACAATCATAACATACCTACTATACAAATAAAACTATGCATTGGTATGAGGAAGGAAAACTGTTTTTATTTTGTCACAGGCAGAACCTGTACTTCTTATATATATTTTATTTATATCTAATAATTAAGTTTAGAAGGTCTACTTGTCTGTTTATTGTTTATCAAATTGACTGCCTATTTGCAAAATTGTATCCATGACTGAACCTGCGCATGGGTACGAAGTTCTAAAATCACTAAAAAACATGAAAAAATATTGTTAATCAGACTTTCACAGAATAATTATGTGGGGTTTTGATTAAGTAGATGATAAAAGTAGAAATTGTGATAAACAGTGATCATTTACAGATAAAACATTGCAAATTTTCACTATCTGCGCAAAGATCACTGTAAGTTCCAAAAGGCCAGTTCATTAAGATTATGCGTGACTATGAATAAGCAAAAAACTAATCCCCACATAAAAATATAAATATTTTGATAAATACTTAAGCCTCTAGACATGACGGCGTAGACGGCCGGAATTAATAGTTCATTTTATCAGTTTCATAAAAATTAGATTAAAAGTTTATAAATACGGTATTCTGCACTTTATAAGAGGTGCACGCGCAAGTGGCTGGCGTGGTGTGAACCGGGGCCGATCCCGGAGTTTTTTTTTTTACAAAATTATTACTTTTTCGAGGACATCAATTGGTGATAAAAACAATTAAAAAGTTGGTTTTGTTATATCAATTTAAGTACTTTCAATAGCTTAGTTGTGAAATATCTAGTAATAAATAAATAAAAAATATTGAGCTGTGTAACATTGTGCAATTACTAAAATATGTCAAACTTAGGAATGGAAATAAATTTTCTTAGTTAAAGAAATATGTTTTGCAGAATTTTTACAAAACTTTAAAAATACATTATGGCTGTGATTTGCAACTTTGTAACACGTGCATTTACTAAATTTGATTTTTGGGAATTACATTTACATATTATACGTATACACGACTGTTAGTACAAAATAATAAAAATTGCAAAAACAGCAAAACTTTATTTAACTTTGTTTTTTTAATGTCTGGTGGTAATTTTTGCATCTTCAAGATGGCGGACTCACAGAAGAATCAGAACATTGACGTGGACTCCGAAGTCTTCCCGCCAGAAACGGAGCGCGAAGTAGATTTAGACACTATCCTCGTAGAAGAAATAGGACAGTTTGGGAAGTACCAGTTGAGGACTTTCTTATGGTCTGTGCTCTTGGTGCAGTTCGTAGCATGGAGCGCCGTTGAATACATTTTCACCACGTCTCGAATCAGTACCAGGTAAAGTAATATGCTACCGTTATCTGATATCATTTATCCCAATGCGAACGTTGTTTGCTATCCATAATCCTCATGTTAAAAAAAAAATTCATTGTATAGATAAAACCCTATCCTCCAAGTTAGTTTCTCGATTTTTTTAAATACTAATTATGTACATTATATTGCCCAAAGGTTTCCTCCACAGCTTTCCACTCTTCATTACATGTTCTTTTCTGGATAATCCGACATGAACGCGGCTTTATAGCCATCATGCCAGAGTTTGCTAGATATTCCACGGTGAAAACATCTGCTCACATCGGTGATTCCTCTTTTATCGTGTATATAATGTTTTGTCAGCCGTACTGGCGAACTTATTTGATCTCTCTACATATTTTTTTTTCTTTAAATTCAACTGGCTACATCTTACTGACTGACCGACTCCTTGGCAGTTCAAAAGTGACTGTAAATGGTTTAATTGTAATAAATGCTATTATGATTTTGAATTTTGAGAGTTCTATTATAGATGTCTGATCCCGGAGTGTGAAGGTGAGCCGACGAGTTTCTCTCCGTACTGGTTGGAGAACGCAGTGCCACAGGGCGCCAGTCAGGGCTCGTTCGACAACTGCGAACGTTTCGCCAACGTGAACGCGACGCTCCGGGTGGTCGCCAGCGACACCTGTCCCGCAACACTCTTCAACCGCGACACCCGCCTGCCTTGTGATGACTTCGTGTATGAGAACACACACTCCGTTGTCTACGATGTGAGTTGAAAAAGTGCTTGTTTTTTATATTATTTGATGGCAAATAAGCAACAATAGTTTAGTGGTCACCGCCGACTATCAGTAATATCAGAGGCATCACAGAGACAAAGCTGAAATGCTTCATGCTCTGTTAATTACTCTTGCACCCATACCCACAAAACCAGAACTTCAAAATCTAAATCTGTTTGATGGCAAAAATAGGTGGCTTGGGTGTGTATGTATATTCCATGAAAAACATGCTTGATAGATATTCTTTATCACTATGTAGTACGGGCTGGCGTGTGACGAGTGGCGGCGGTCGCTGATCGGCACGGTGCGCACGTTCGGCACGCTGACGGCGCTGCCGATCACCGGCTTCATATCGGACCGCTGGGGGCGCCGGGTCGCGCTCACCCTCAACGCGTTCAACACAGCCTGGCTCGGCGTCACGCGGTACTGGGCTGACACCTACCTCGGGTTCATGTTCTCGGAGTTTTTTGAGGCTACGTTCGGATCTGGAGGTTTTTCTTGCGTTTATATATTGAGTGAGTAATTTCTTTAAGTATGTTTGCAATTTGATTAACACTGCTAAATGGGATCCGTTGCTTGTTGAATGGAGATTCTTCCAATGCACTCTGCTGTAGATTGGATAACACAATAATACATAGCGGCACATACTGTATGGATACTAAGTAACAATTCCAATAAGAGACAATGTAAAGGACAACTATTAAGATTCTGAATAACTCCGATCTGAAACTAAATAGTTAACTGAGTATTATTTGGCGTCGCAAAATGGCGGTAAATAGATAAATATACATATAGATAAATTGAAAAGAGTGTACTTTTTTAAGGAGCAAAAATATTTGTAATACGCGCATAAGCTGATACAATTTAGTATCGAGATATTTATGGCGGTGGACTATTACACACATAGGTATCGACACTATGTGCTAACAGGCGCGTTGACGAGAGAGACGAGACGAAACTTCACGGTTGAAAAATTACCGGTTTCGGATTATTTATTTAGGATACGTTGAAATATTGATAAAATTAATTATCCCTTACAATGTAATGGGAAAGTGTGCAAAAGATAGTAGTGACATGTAAATTGATCGTATCGTGCAAATATTTTTGATAATAATCAATACTTGATATATTGGTTTATAAACTTTATGACCTGCGATTATGATAATTATCATGGAACGCCTCGTGCAACACACTTAAATTATGTATGTTATTTAATCAGTTTTTTATGGCACAAATTAAAATAACTCATGTCACTTTTATGAATGAACATGCAACATTTTCAAAGAATGTTTATATGTTTGATATGAAGTAGGCCACGGTTATTATTCATATTCATATATTTATTTGCAGATTCTATAATTAAGATAGATGCACAATCGTTAAACCACTTAGGTCTATTCAGTTTCCACTCAATTGATTCTAGGTAGCTGAATCATTTAGAAGCTTCTTTCTTAAGTATAACATCGAGCTATTAACATTTAACTTTTCATTGATAAGCTGCCATTCCCATCTAATTCATAAACATTGTCACAGTAATGGAGCTGGTTGGCCCGAAGTACCGAGTAGCCGCTGGAGCAGCGATGAACACTTGCTTCGCGCTAGGACAAGTGACAATGGGGCTGATTGCGTGGGGTGTACCCAACTGGAGGAACCTGACTCTAACCCTCTACATTCCGCAGTTCCTCACCATCTTCTACTACTGGCTCATCAGCGAATCAGTGCGGTGGTTAATGAGCAAGGGTCGCTTCGATGAAACCGAAGTTTTACTAAGAAAAGTTGCAAGGGTTAACGGAAAACAGATAACAGAGAAATCACTCCAAGCCTTACGGCGAACAGCGCAGGAAAAGTTGAGGGTCAGTGCGGAGGAAGCAGAAAAACGTGGAGGAGAACCCTGGCTAATAGTACAGGTGTTCCAGCACAAGAAAATATTGATTCGTGTTCTCATCTCTCCCGTGTGGTGGATCACAACCACGTTCATCTACTATGGACTGTCCCTCAATGCCGTCAACATGTCTGGCAATAGATATTTGAACTTTGTGGCTGTAGCTGCAGTCGAAATCCCTGGCTTTTGGATCTCATATTTCCTGATGGACAGGATTGGAAGAAAGCCTGTATTGACTGGAGCTTTTTGGTTGTGTGCTACATGCCAGATTGCTTACATTTTTATACCTCAGGGTAAGCATCTTAAAATTTGTAGTTTATGCGTAATAACCTTTTTTTAGGCTGTGCATTCTAAATGTTGTCTACTAGCAAATAGCTGTCAAATACTTATCGGTTTTGTTTAATTCTTTAATATTACTGTATCATCATCATTCTCTTGCCCTTATCCCAATTTATTAGTGGTCGGCGCAACGTTTCAACAATACTGTATGAAAATATGGGTCGATCACTTTATAGTGCACAAAATATTGGCTATGAAATACAATCATTAATACCGTTACACTGAATGAGTTCGTTGTAAAAAAAGCATTTTGAAACTTTGTAAATGCCCTTTTTTACATCTAAAACTGTTAATTAAAACCTAATTCAGTGTTATTATTGCAACGCACAATTAATATTTTAGTACACTATAGACCAATATTTCATTTTTGCCTGCAGTAATATTTCATGTTTGCTGCTTAACAAATTTACAAAAACACGTAAATATTTGATAGTTTGCGATGTTGCCCACTTTTAGAATCACTCTTAACAGTTCTTTTTTTTTCCTGCAGATTTGTACGCAGTATCGCTGACAATATACCTGATCGCAAAGATGTCAATAGCAATGGTGATGACGGCAGTTTACGTGTACACTGCAGAGCTGTACCCAACGAGATATCGACACAGCTTGTTCGCTTACTCCTCCATGATGGGAAGGATTGGATCTATGGTTGCGCCGCTCACTCCCGCATTTGTAAGTTACATTTTCGACCTTAGTATGGCTTTTGACTGAGTTGAACAGAATATTGTGCTCCTTAAAATAGTGTAAATAACAATTAACGTATAAGTAATATCGGAAGCATGATAGATTTAAATATCATTCATATTCAATATGTTCCTTAGAATTTAAAAGTGAATGCCAGAAGAATTTTTGAAAGAGTGCCACAGGGATCATTGCTCGGACCTCTACTTCATCTAATATGCTACAAATTACAATACGATTGATTAACTTTGTATCTTTGATATTTTTTGTTTTATTTCATGTTTGACTTAAAAATTATAGTTTTCTTTTTTATGTGAATTTTATTATTTCAACAATATAATATACTTATTCTGTTGCAGGGTGCACAATGGTTTACTGAGCTGCCATTCGTGTTATTTGGCTCCTTTGCACTGATATCCGGTCTTCTGATCTTCCTGACACCGGAGACTCTTGGCCACACTCTGCCAGACACCTTCGAGCAGGCAGAGCAGATCGGTCCCAACGATAAGTCGAAAAAATGACCAGACAACAGCCAGCATTCACCTAGTTATAGTGTTATCTATGGAAAATCTCGTATTATAATATTTTTTTAAGATTATATAAGAATAAAGTAAAACTTGTCGATAATGTATTTTATTCAAACCTTCTGAATACAAAGGCAAAGGGGAATTTACGATATCGGTTTACTGATAAATTAATTATAATATTGTGTTGTAACTTTCTAGCTAGCTAAATGTTTTCGTAAACGGATTAGCCGTTTAAAGTTACTTTTTCAATTACAACCAGGATTTTCTACGTTCCTCAGGTTATTAACACCTGTTATAACAGGTTACCTAACCAAGTGATGCATTGTGTTCTGGTACCTAACGAACCTTGCCGGCAGCTAAATTAATTGCCTAATTTGTTAGCACCAGAGATATGGCTATATTAATATTATGGATGAGATGGGAACGCGAGGGACTAGTGAAGATGAATTTTAAAGAAAGCCTGTAACTTTTGCTCTGATACCAACTTAATGACTAATATTTTCACCACGGTAAAGTAATTTTCCAAATAAGGAAGACGAGAACAAGAAAGTACGGATACAGAAGGAACTTCTATAATCATTTTTTACGGAACAGTAGTAGTTAATTGATTCAGGCGTGACTTGGAGGAAGTCCATTATAAAATACAATGGACGTAGATATATTTAGAATAGTTAAGCGGAATAGGTTAAGGCATTCAATCATACGAATGACCAGTTTGGTAACTATATTATTTTGCTTTATGACTTTTCTTTGGAATTAAACTTTTTTTAACTAGTACACGACGAGAATCATGGAGTAAAAATGACTATAAAGAACGAATGTCTTGAATAAATGCAATGTAAACTACAAGAATACGAAAGCGAGCTTCAAAGTTACATAATAATAAATGAACGTAGAAACACGTAATAGTAGTGTCGTCATAAATCATAAGAAAGAACACGTACTAGTTTGTGACCCGAATGTTAATTCATATTATAACGTTCACGTTTCATGTCAACGTAAAATAGTGAAACTAATTTACGATTTGTTTATTAACTTTCGCTCACTGAACTTGTTATATCTAGGTTTCTAAAAAACCTGGACCCTAATGAAAGTCAAGTATTTTGACTTGACACACACTTGACCATAGATTTTTTATTTTTATGTAGCCTCGGTGAAAAGCATGGAAACATACACGCAGCAAAAACAAATTAATAAAATAAAACAAAACTGTCTTTCCATTTAGAAAAAAAATCTGTCTAAATCAGAAGATTCGATTAATGTTGCATAAAGTAAGCTCTGTACTAAAAATGATGTCTGTGACTCTATTCTTTGTATTTTATACTAAAGAAAGATACAACTAATTCAATATTTTCTTCTTCAAATGAAAGACTTTTCCGAAGTGCACACTTTGTTTTCTTCTATCGAAAGACTAAGATGTACATAAATAAAATAATTTTCTTTTTTTAACTCACTTAGGGTGGATTCAACTAAACAAGATTTTATACGCGGAATAAGATTTACTCTGACAGTTTTCGTATGGAGAAACTGTCAAAAATTATTCGGAAGAGAAGGCTTATTCCGCGGATAAAATTTATTTCTGTTTGGTCGAATCCGCCCTTATTCGATGAAGTAGGTACTTAGCACCCAACGGGTTCATTTCACGATCGTAATAAAAGCTGAAACCAAAGAAAATAAACTCACAATCGCTAGTCTATCACGCAATTTCCTATGCATGTTTACCTAAATATTTACTTAGATTAAGTAATATCGTATTAATTACTGAAGTACCCAATTAGGTACAGTGTTAGAGGCACGAAAGGTTACTATTTAGTGCGGGAATAATTTGCCACGTTTTATATTGGCAACTGACTTTTTATTGTTTTAAAACACTTTTAAATTACCAAGTGCTTAGTAATAAGTACCAAAATTAGACCAAAATATTATGAACTTTATGAACAATTTAAATTAAGTCTCGTATAATGTACCATTGTTAATGCAGGAAGTTTTTTATAGCAGATACGCGGTTTTTGGCCGTGAGGATGTCGGAAAATATCCCATGGGAACGTACTACCGGGATTACAAGTGTTATATCCTGTGTGTTAATCCAGGTTGTGACTAAACCGTATGTATAATAGTTAGACATATAGCCTCGTGGACTTTTTTGTGGGTAATGAGTAGGTAATAAAAACTTGTAATACATTATTAGTTGTGTATCATCAATAATTTTCGCAGCGCACGCCAAAAAATTACTTTTATAGACAATTTTTTGTCTGTCTTTGGTTACATTATTGCAATTTTTGTAGGAATCGCTTTTTTTTGAAGAAATACAAAATTCAGCCCATGTTACTTACTCATAATGTAGCTTTCTAGATGTGAAATATTTTATTAACTCGGTAGAGTATTTTTTGAGTTTATTCGTTAAGTTCAAACAAACATACAAAAGTCAAATGTTTCTCTCTATAAAATATTAGTTAGAAACGGCATCATTTAAGAAAGACGCTAACTTGTTCAACAACTTTCTTCTAGACATAATGGGCGTACAGATATTCGTTCTAAGGACCCATTTATCTAAGCCCAACTATCACAATCGTCGGTCACTCGGAAGTTTCACTATTCAATAGAAAACTTTTCAGACCGGATTAAAAACTGTGACCTTTCAAGGAAAAATCTACTCTATCTCCATTACCTACGATTGAATTTAGGTAATTTCGATTAGAGGTTAAAGGTTCGATATTGTGCCGTTGAGTGAGCCGAATTCAGAGCGATTTAACATAGCCCTGTGACATGGAGTCCTCGGGACGTTTGACTAACAACCAGAGATCGGAATCTGGGCGTTATCCCAGGGCCGTATCTAGAAAATGTTTTAATCAATTGAATAGATTTTTAAATATGTAGTGTAGTCTTAATATAAAAGCAAATATTTCATACCAAAATATATTAGTAGATACGTAATGTAATGATGATGTAATAAGATGAAATTTTAACACAAAATAATATTAATCAACTGAATTAATCAATTTTATTTCTAAATTAATTTTTAAATACCTAGTAAATTTAATTAATTTACTATTTAAAAATATATTGAAAAGTTTCAATTTTTTGAAATGATACATGAATAAGTACCTACCAACAAATATTTCAAGTTCCGACCTGTAATGACCACCGATATTCTGATCCCTACTAATAACAAAGGGTCACACGTGACACTTGGGCGTAATAGGGTGAAACTTCTAGCAAAGTCTGTTTTTGTGGAAATATACGAACGAATATTTTAAACGGGTTTGCTGTGGCATGGCATACATTAAATTATAATTATGCTATAATTTTGAAAATATATTTAAGTATACTTGACAGAAATCTTAAATACACATAATATTTATATATAATGTAAAAGTACCTATTTAAGGAAAACAGAAATGATCTCATTGGGCATAAAAAAATTGGTCCATTTAGCTGTCAGTGGGAAAAGTGCCGAAAAGGCCGGCAGCGTTGCCACGTTAGATGGCAATGCTGATTCTTTGACCTAAAAATTATAAAATTATATGTAAACTATCTACTAAACTATTGTCCTATGTGGTTTACACTATGACAGGATAATATTCTTAAGGACTAGGTAGCCCGCGAAATCAGAATTCTCTATGCAATTTGTAGGTCAGTGTCAAGTTGTATCTTGATCAAAATATGATTCGCGAACATAACAATACGTATTTACCGAATTAGAATCATTATACATCTCTCTAAGTTAGATTTGTTCCATAAGAATTTTTCCACAACCTACCTACTTAACTACTACTGCGGATGCACCTTAAGTGAGTATATAAGGGGGTTATGCTACCACCGGCAACACAAGAAATGGCTAAGAAAGCATTTCACTAACAAAACATGGTTCTTCCAATTATGAAAATGATTCCATCTAGTAGACACAACTAGATACGGCTAGTATATTCGAGAATTGTTAAAATGATATCTAATTTGTAGTCTCACAGTAGAATATATCCCAAGATAATGTCAGGAGAAAACACCTGCATTATTCCTGTGGACGATATTTATATCTCGCTACAATTTGCGTTAAAACTGCAAATAGTAGCGTTAGGTGTCGAGGAGATGGAAATAAATCGACAACACGGTCTAGCTTGACTATAAAGTATATTTTAAAGTTGTAGTGCTGTCGCTATTGTTGTCGTGTTTGGGGAAAAAATTATCTCGAAGGAGTTGGTAGCTCACATTCACGATGAGATACCTCGTACTGATTTAATGTTTTAACGAAATGATTGACACAACATAATAATGAAATGGCACAACAAAGTTTTCGCATTGTTCTATAGAAAAATATTTTTTATTTATTTATTTATTTTTTTGTATTTTATTTATAATTTTATATGTTGTGGAGACAACAATACAACAATAAATGAAAATACTGGCAATTCTGATGTATTTAGGACCTGTCAAATAAATCCTAACGAAATTAAAAAAAGTGATTTTTTTCTATCTAAATAGTAGTGATGCGCCGGCTATGAGTTTTGCCAATCTTTGACTAGCTATAGTGAATAAACTATTGAATATATTTGATTGAATTTTCGTATGCAGACTGGGAACGTCATTAGATTCACGCTGTTTAATTAATTGTTGTATTGTCGTCTCCACCTTGTATATAATAATAATGTCGAACGGTTTTTGCAGCCATAATAAGTTTTTTTTGATGTTGCGAAAGTAACTCTGTATGCCTGTTTATTAATAACCTTTTCACGTATATACCTCTGAAAAAATCGTTATGAAAGACGGATAGGTAGCCTGGGACCTGGGTAGAAGGACATAGGGTACTTTCAACCAGAATACTTGGATTAAAAAAATATAAAATACACGCAGCTGAAATAGAAATAAAAACTTATGAACTTCAACAAAATTTTATTCAGTTTACGTATTCAGAAGTTCATTCAGTAGAGTATGCCAACGCCGCACTATTTCATAGTGAAATTGCCTGCAGGTGCAAAAGTTCAGGTGACATAATTCTGTAACTTTTGTAGGTTTCCTAGAATATCATTTTGTCACCAACTGCTTAGCCTTTTCCCAACTATATTGGGCTCGGCTTCTAGTGTAATCGGATGCAGCTGAATACCAGTATTTTACATGGAGCGACTGTCTATCTGAACTCCACAACCCAGTTATTGGGTGTTACGATGTGTGTTGGTAAGCCTGGTTGTCAGTCTTTCGGGCTACTGACGACACGTAACGACTGCCAAAGACCAATAAATTACAGCCTGAACCAATGGGGAACCTTGGGAAAGTATTAAATTTTACATTCAGCTACTGCTTGTTGCTCAAAACGTCGTAACTGCTTTGTTTACATTAATTGTTTTTGAAGGTTTTTTAGCCCCAAATCATATCAATTAAATTGTTTTTGTGCTTTATTCAAGCAGAAATCGCACTTACAAACTTATCCTAGTGAGAATTCGGGAAGTTTGCTAAAAAAATATATTTATTGACATGCCTTTTGAGGTTACTTCCGGCATTTTCCAAAACGTTGCGTTTGAGTTTGCGTTTCGTTCCACCGAAAAACTCGAGTCGTGCGGCTGTTATTACTTACCCACAAGCTTCTCCGAGAATAATTATATCATCCCGTATGTTTAGCAATTCCAAAAATGTAATTAAATATCAGAACTCATGACGTAGCGTAACCGCAGCGGTTCGTAGAAGCCCGCACCCGCCTGAATCGAGTCGCCACGAGTTCTTCAAGGCCATGGGTCAGGTAGACCCAACAGAACAATTAATTTGCATATTTTTCTTTCTACCAAATTAATTTAAAATTTGGAAGGGTTAATTAAGGGATTAAAGCTTGGCTCACTTTATTTTTCGTTGGGTGATGGAATATTTAATGACTGACATATTTTTCAGGGTTAGGTTTTCACGGAGATTCAAGTTTCATATTTTTTGAGAACTAATTTGATTAAATGATAAAGTATTTATTTCTGTAAGTAGGTTTGTACTAACACTGTAAAACGTTAATTGATTGGCGTGACTTGGCGGAAATCCATAATAGAATACAATAGACGTAGATATATTTAGTAACCTATTCCACTTAACCATTCTTAAAGAGTCTTAAAAAAACCGACGGCGTGGTATCACGTCGTGATCGGGTTCGCGACAAGTCAATCGTTATCCTGAGGATGCCTCGTTGAGAGGTGAAACACGTGTCGATTTCTTACAGGATTTTATGACTCTATAAGAAAATTTAAGCGGAATAGTTACTAAATATATCTACGTCTATTGTCATTTTACACGTCAATAATATTTAAAATAACTAACTTACTAACATACAGACATTGCAAGTTGAATAAAAGCTTTTAAATTAGCGTTTCCTATCGTAAACAAAAATAATAGTATATTATGCAACTAGTGAATAAAGGACGGATTTAAAGCGAGGGCCATAGATGAATCACGACCAAGTGAAGGATTCTAACGACTGAACAGCGCAGTAGTCAATCGCTTAACCACTACACCAATCGTGCCGTCGAAATTAATTTAAATGCACATAATTTTTTTTAAGTAAGCTTTTTTGAGGTGGAATGGTATAAATATAGTTTATACCATTCCCCCTCTAAAAAGCTTATTTTATTCACGCAAAACAGTGAATAAAAAGCACTTTTAATCACTGTTTTGGTGTTTGAATTTAGAACACACCAATATATTCAACATCCATCTCAATGCTATACAACCTCCTTGCAAAAAAAAAATGTGCATTTAAATTAATTTCGACGGCACGATTGGTGTAGTGGTTAAGCGATTGACTACTGCGCTGCGTGTCGCGGGTTCGATTCCCGCACGGAACAAATATTAAATATTGTATGACCTACATGTAGTTGTTCCGGGTTTGGCTGTTTGTGTATGTCAGTTTAAATGTTTGTAAACGCAAACACGATACAGGAGAAATTCCTAGAGTGGGCCAAAGTTAAAAAAAAAAAAACTTTTTTTTTCTTCATTGAATATCTATTTTCGCTTAAATATTTCTTTTTCTCGTAGTCATGGTATAAAGTATAGTATGCAACTCTTGAATAAAACGGATTTATATCGAGGGCCACGAATCACTCGCGTCGCTCAGGATTCTAACACTTGAATCACTCGCTATGCTCGTGATTCAATCATCATGAATCACTCCCTCCGGTCGTGATTCAGTCGTTAGAATCCTTCACTTGGTCGTGATTCATCTATGGCCCTCGCTTTAAATCCGTCCTTTATTCACTAGTTGCATAATATACTATTACTTACTTTATAGCACAATAGGTACTAAAATGATTTACGAGGTCATCTTAAAAATTTTTTTTTTTTAGGATATTGATGTAATTTTGTATTCTACTTTAATGTTCCCGATTTTGATGTATTCCATCCACCTGATAACAATGTTCCAGGAATGAATTTTTCAGTTTTAATGAATAGAAAATAATAGGTAGTTCGAAAAGACTATATTTCTCCAAAGTTCATAACGTATTCAATTATTCAATGATCAGAAATTAAAAAATAATTAGGTACCTTCATTAGAAACTGCAAAACACAGACCATAGACATTTCGATAACTTTAAAATAAGTAACGTGGACGTTACGCTACTCTTATACTTATTCCTACATAAATACCTCTAAGTACATAAACAATTTACATGAGTTGTATTGTCGAGGGCACTCGAACGCAAGCCAAGGTTCAAGGACACTTGACGATCGTATTTATTGAACCCCGACATTCGGTAGGCAGCTTACAGCGTTTGGGATAAAGCTGGAGCCTAAATTTATAAAAAACGTACGAATAATGGATCCTTTTTAGGGTTCCGTAGTCAACAAGGGGATCCTTTTTTTTCGCATAATGTTTTTTTTCCTAATATTCTTTGGCATAACGATTTTGGCATAAGTATTTTTGGTCTAATAATTGTTTGCCATAATTTTTTTTTGGCCTAAATATTTTTTGTAATAATTATCTTGTTGCATAATTTGTTTTGCCATAATTTTTATTCGCATAATGTTACTAGGCGTAATGTTAGTTGGTTTAGGTTAGGTTAGGTTAGAACTGTGACCTCCTACGCACGAGCCGAGCGAGCGAAGCGAGCGGTGCCGCGGCAGCGGCCGGCGAAGTGCCAGAAACTACTAGAATGATGAAAATATATTTATGCTTTAGAATATTATGCTTAATCATTATTATGGTTAGAGAAATTATGCTTAAAAAAATTATGCGTAAGCTGTTATGCGTATTTATATTATGCGGAAATATAATTATGCCAAACAAAATTATGCTAAGTTATATTAGGTCTTAAAATTTTATGCAAATGGATAGGGAACCGTCAACAAGGAACCCTTATAGTTTCGCCATGTCCGTCTGTCTGTCCTCGGCTTAGCGCAAGAGACTTTTAGTACTAGAAAGCTGTATAATTTGTCATGAGTATACATATTAATTACGCCGACAAAGTGGTAAAATAAAATCATGTTTTTTTTTTTTTTGTGTACCTCTTCACGTAAAGCGGGGTTTTTTGTTTCGTCTGGTCCATGGTGTGGGTATCGTTGGAAAGGTCACGAAGGCAAAAATATTGTGAGTTTGTAAAGACGACTTTTGAAATGAATCCTTCATTTGCGAAATATTAAGTTAAAGTGCTAATGTTTGTTAGAGTCAAGTGTCCCCCCCCTGCCAGCTAAATGGTTAGTTCTGGATATGTGGAAAAATTCACAGTATATATAACGAAATTAAAAGGAAAACTATCACAGCTAACTCTAAGCTAAGCTCTACCAGTTAACGAGTAGTTATCGACCAACTTACATTTGCACACTACAATGTTAAGTTTCTTCTTGGTATAAATTTATCCCAGCTACGGAACCCTTCATTCTGGGTGGTCCGACACGCACTTGGCTGGTTAAAAAGTAATCTGGAAGTAACTGCTGATACGATTACAAAAATCTTTTTGTGATACTTTCAACACTACTGCCGAGTACCATATGATATGTTTCATGTTAAAACGCAGGCAGAAACTAATTCGTAATACGACACTAGAACGAATTACTCACACACACACACACACATAATATCATCATGCTGAAAAGTGTATACTGTACCCGAAAATAATCCTGACATATTAATGTTGAAAATTATTTACTCAAATACTCGAAAACGAGGGTTCATTGTATTATTCATTTCTGAGCAAATAATATGAACCAACGCATAATATTTATCTTTAACAATAATTTGTCAAGCTAAGCGTGCTTATAAACATTGTTAGGTAATAAACTAAGACAGGCGTCATCACGAGACGTCTTAAGTCAAGATGTGTAATTAATATTTCATTGGCGCCATAATTTGCCATCACTACCAGAGTAAATATGATTTCAAAATAAGAAATGCGCTGTGGCATATTTTTGGCCGGAAAATCGGTCGCGCCGACAGAGGGCGCTTTCCGGTTTTCGAACAAAATGTGTGCATAGCCGCGACCGATCGCGTATACGCGCGACGATTGCTGTTAAATACTCAATACTCAATACTTTTATTGCATTCCATTTGTAATTCTTAGGTGATAAACTTATAATTAGATCATAATGGACCCTGTCGGGCATAGCAAAAATAAATGAGTTAGGAGAGAGGAAGCATTTGTTAGGTAATTATATGTATAACATTACTTAGCAAACTAATATAATAGAATAATAATAAATAGCGCCTTAGGGCCTGCCGAACAAATTGACCGCGATGGTCGCGTGTTCGCGCGACGATCGTTTTGGTTAAGATGCGGCCTTATAATTTTTAATAGAAAATTGAAATATAGTCCACAAGTTGCACAGAAAAGTAAATAAAGTCGACCTCGTTAATGCATCTCACTTGGTCTATTTGGGTTCCGTACCTGAAATGGAAAAAAACGGAAACCAGGATCACTCGTGTGTCTGTTTGGCTGGCTGTCCGTCTGAAACAGCCTCCAAATCTACTGGACAAATTTAGTTGGAATTTGGTACACATATGAATTTCTATGACCCGTGAATTTTGAATATGGGTTACTTTTCGGGGGCAAAATGGAAAAAAAAAAGTTTAGCAAACTGTACTGTGTGACATATCAAATGAAAGGACTTGTTGTGAGAATCTCATTATATATAATTTTCAAATTTTTTTTTTTTAATAGATGAAAATTATCTTACTTATCTCCGAAACTACTGAGCCTTAAATTTTGAAAAATATGGAGAATATGTTTCCTTACTCATAGATTACAGAAAAACCTTTAAGAAGTCTATGGTCTTAAAATAATATGGTAAATCTCTCAATATTGTGCGTAGAAATTTACATTTGCAGTTGGAATGTATTTTCGTTCGATTAATGTATTTTAAACCCAATAACCCTATACCGAGAATCGAACCCAGGACTTAATGCCCAACAGGAGTGCTTGCGACCATAACACCAACGCTGTCAATTAAAGTTCGTGCCGAAACGAGAGCAGAAGAAATTGAACCAACTTCTGTAGGATGCCAAGAAACATGAGTGCCACGTGAACACATTGTAAACGAAACTATTTGGAACATACATATTCCTTATCACAAAAAAAAAGTAAACTGTAAGAACAAAGTCTCGGGGGTGAGATAAAATATTTATATGAAGTTGGAACTGAACGGCCATTCAATGCTATGGCTCCTCAGGGATGGACGTGTTGACTGGTGTAATGGTGGAAAAATCTGGAAGGTTTGGAGTCAACAAACTTGAAGTGGGGCGAATTTTCAGGAGTTTCAAAGTTCGGACACTGGTGTGTAGGTTTTAGTTTTAAGAGTCCAATATTGTACATTTTAAACAAAAATATGCTTGAATAAAACGAAAACTGAGAATAACTGAAGTAAGAAGGAAAAATTTAATTAATTCATAAATAAATTACAACAATTTTTATTATATAAATGCTATTATACTATTAATGAATACCTAAATGACAAATTTTAAATTAATATGGTTCACTAAATTTTTTTTTTTTTTTTAATTTATTGTTTGAATATTGTTGCTTTTGTATACCAATTAATTAGTAAAATTAAAGCCCTCTCCCAGTCTCCAACTTTGCTGTGCCCTTACAGGGTCCATATTTATGTACCTAGCTTTAAGCCCCTTGTAACATCTTTTTACAATATGGAATGCAAAATAAATGAATATGAATATGAAGAAGTAACAATTAATAAAGACATAAAACGTTACCTATTTGTTTCAACAACAACAATTTTACTTTTACAACATTCTCATTTCATTCCAGTCCAAAGCTTATTTAGATTCTAGACAAGTCCCAGAAATATTTTTGAATCAAATTATTGTTGGTAAAACGAAGGTACCTAATAAATATAATACGAAAACAAGTAAACAGACCCAAGTATTATTTAGTATGCACGAACGACAGTAAAGTATACAAAAGTCCCTCCAAACTCTAGCAAATCATGATAACAATTTCATTCACAATACTTTTCAAGGCACGTGCGTCACGCCAATTTTTCCAGTTATTGTAACCGGGTCACTGAGTATAAATAGTGAATCAGAAAGGGCCAGTCACGTATACCGACCCCTTTTCTAAAACGTACCTGCACAGTAAATTATATAAGCAGTAGAATAACTTCGAACAAAACTCTGTATCGACAACGCACTGATACAGATACGCGCCGCGACACGATCCATGATGGCGGTTCCAAAGAATTGATTCAGTCATTTTGTGTTGTGAAAAAAAAAAAACTCAAAGATACGAAGCTAGTTGCCAATTCCAAAGCGTAGTAGGTACCTATGAAGAAGAACGGGCAAGAAACTCCATGGATTCTCTTTTAAATTATATTGTAATAACGTCAATATTGCGTATAAGTCATTCTCTCGCGAGGATAGCGCTTTAAACGTTAAAAAGCATATTTAAAAATAAAAATAAACTTAAAAAGTATTATTTTGTTTGAGCAAGTGTGGTTTAATAGAAGGACTTTAATCGTTCGCGTCTCTCCGGCGATTTCAAAATTGTGTGTCCACACACAGATTTTGAAATCGCTATCAACAAATCTGCACACTAATTATTGAGGTTCACATACAATCACAATCTGAAGGTTATTTAATCCACTGCTTTAATTATTATGTTCGAAAAATTTGTCTGCTCAGCATCGTTAATAATGAAATGAATGTTGTTGAACTGCCATAGCTACTGTAAACGTTACGCTCTGATGAATTGTAGACAAAAAATACACAAAAATTGTCTAGTTGAACTTCTGTTTTCTGTTTGCACGGTGCCTCTACCTGCGAACACCTATACTTTTCATCTTTTAACTTTGAAGGTAAGAAAGCTAAATTGAATTTCCTTAGCTATTCAGAGTAATTGAGTTAAAGCTGAATGAAACTAACTGTTGTTTGCAGCGGGGTCGGTTATTACCGATATAAAGCGATTTATTTATGTAGTAACTAAAATTACAGTTTGCATATATGCTACTAGAGTTTTTTTTTTAGTTTCTTTCTAGTTAAGCAAAATTTAGAACGGCATTTTAGAAATAGTGCCGCCAGCTTATGGTTGCTCCTGCAATGTTCATAATTTCACCCAGTTTTAGGGCGTCCTAATAACTCCCTACGTAAGGCTCTGTTCACAGCCTCGAGTCATTACTGGACTGACTTGCGTCAAGGGACACGAGCGTGCTGTTCACCTATTTCTGTTGCTCCGCAAGTCCACTGCGGTGACTCGTGGTCACGTCTTATTTAAAAGCAATTGTCGCGCGAATACGTGGTCGGTCGCGTGCATTTGTCACTCTATTTCGGAAAACCGTAAAGCGCCCTCTGACGACGCGTGCAAGTTCATCGAACAAAACATTCAACCGATCGTATATTCGCACGACGATCGCGTATAAATAGGACGCAGGGGAATACTCTTAAAAAACTTCTTTCGTTTGTTCTCTCCGCAGTCGCAGAACGCGTGTAGACACGGGGTTAGTCAACATGGTGACAATTAACTTACCCATCCAATTTCCAAATATAATTCCTTCTCTGTGAATATTCCATTGTCAAGCAGAGAACAACTGTAGGATTTCCAATTGCAGAATTACAAAAAAATATAGAATATACACACACAGTTGGTAGTTTAATAAGGCATCTATTATTATCATGTCATTATGCGTATATTAATATCTCCCCTAGTAATAATCCCGTGTAAAATAATTAAACGCCCACATACCAAGGGTGGGTTTAATTCCATGGACCAAGCTAACAAGACCATATTTACGGTATTAAATTTTATTATGATAAGGAAAACTCGTAAATATTATTATACCAGCTTAAAAATAGGTTCTTCTAGGAAAAGTTTATTAAAGATAATATCATGAAAAGATATTAACTATAGTATAGTGAGCAGTCATGAAAATACTGGAAATATATTGTATGTAGTACTTTCGTAAGCACTGATTACGAGTTTGGAAAAAACTAGTACCATAGGATGTATGAAAGGATCGTAGCAGGTGGCGTTCTGTAGAATCTTTTTACCCCCAAGGGAAGAAGGCGTGAGTTTATGTATGTGGTACCTAGTATCTAGGTATTATGATAGGATCAATTAACTCGGATGGACATAGGGGTAGTCCTTGTCGGAGTTGATGTTTGAATAAGATATTACTGACTGGGACCGTTAAAAAGCATGCTGGCTTATATTTTTGCACCCCAGCGTGAGCTATGCTCGTTCATTCATACAGTCGTCAGAATAGAGTTCAATTTTAAATTGCTGCCTTCATCAGCGTAACCAATTCTCCCTACAAAAATTTGAACATTGTTTTAGGATTCCTTTTGCTCAAAATTTAACTCAATATCTTAATAATGAAAGCAGCTGTAAGCTATTGTCGTATCATTTCAATTTTGGTTCCAATTAGTTAGTTAATTGAAACCAAACTTCACGGATTATTGCGGCGACAAACTCCATCAAATATTTGATTTGACCTACCGAAATGTAACTGACTTGAGGGTGATTTAACGTATTTGATAAGTTGTCCTGACTAAGGGATTTTTGCATAATAATGGACCAGTTAGTGTAAAAAAGTATTCGTTTAAATTTTTTGGTCTCGTTAGGGATTCATTAGGAGCTAATATAACGGAGGGATACACAGAGGTGACTTTTAAAAGGTACAGCCACTTTTTCTCAATTATACCTTAAGTCCCCTTAAAATAGGGAGCGAGGTTTTTGCCAAAAAACCAGGCTGCGAGCTGCTTACTGAGACGTTCTTGGGAATTTTCTTACTAAGGTATTGGAAAAAAAAAACAATCGAACTCAGGACTACAAGCTCAACATGCTTCTGTTCGCAACCAAGTCGCGATTAAGGAAAAAAAATACTTGATTCGCAACTGGTTGCGAGCAAAGAATCAAAATTCTTAATTCGCAACTGGTTGCGAATCACAGTTTCGAAAACGGCCGGAGGGTTTCAGACGAAAGAGCCAGTAGTAATGCCAGAAATAATGTCAGATACAATATTCTAGTGGACCGTTTCATTAACAATTTCTCGTAAAATTATACCTGAAAGTAACACTTTCATGCCTGTATAGAAGCTATTATAACAATTAAAAACAAATTATCGTTAATTAAAATCTTACTATTATATTCCTGCGCGAAGGCTTAATTACTGCCTTTAATCTACATTATCTGCTGTAATGATGTCGGTTATGACCTAGTTGTATTGTGAAAGAAGGAAAATAGTAACTTGTATAAATATACAAGAGAAAG
Organism: Eupsilia transversa; assembly: GCA_914767815.1. Lineage (NCBI taxonomy): Eukaryota > Metazoa > Arthropoda > Insecta > Lepidoptera > Noctuidae > Eupsilia > Eupsilia transversa. Next base: position 15,277,439 of record OU611882.1, read on the forward strand.
GCGACTAACAAAAGGTATTCACAAGGCAGATTTTAATGGAAGGAATGCCCGAGAAGGACATAGTGACCTTACTGGTGATGTTCTTCAGAAAGGGCAGATGCGTAGTACTCGCAACCGGCGCGTGCGGATGACTGGATGTATGAACTTAAACGAAGCAAATGGAGTATGAAAGGATCGAAGCAGATGGCGTTCTGAAGTTTATGTGTGTGTGTGTTTTTTAACAAATTAGCTTTTATGACGACTGTTCTTAATGGAAGTCTAAATCGTATTATCACATACAAACAAACCATGGACGGTCAACACACGATTCTGAATAGCATATATACCATCCTGTTTAAATACCCTTAGATTACTACATAACAGCCAGACTGTTAAAACGTAATACAGCCATAATGTTTCTCTATTGCGTTAGATAGAGATGCACTTATACAAAGTGTATAGCACCATCCCGTTCTAGGAGCGGATAATGACAACAGTTACATTACGTAGTGAGGTAAACACTTGCCATTTGGAGCCGTTTCAGGGAATTGTTTAGGATATTAGTTCGCTATGTTGTGATAATCGGATATACAGTTGTTGTTACATTACTTAATTACCACTTTACTTTGGGAATCAAAGAAAATCAAGTTAAGTATAGCATAGGAATACTTACTGCATTTTTGAGGCTTTTGTTTTAAGGGCTTCAAATCTGCCTAGACTTTTCCCTACTATGTTGGGGTCTGCTTCCAGTCTAATATGCTGGATGCAGCTTAATACCAGTTTTTTTTCATGGATCGACTCCATATCTGACCTCCACAACCCAGTTACTGAGTTTCACGATACCTCTTGGTGGGACTGGTTGGCCGACTTTTGGGCTTCTGACTACTCGAATTCGGACTACGATTTTCGGGAAGATTTTCATTTAGGATACAGATTACGGATCGAGTAATCGCACTACATGAAATTACATAATTATTCACAGTCAAAATCAAATTGAAATACGATATATAATACGGTTTAACAGGCGATTCTCATCCATTACGCGAGTAAGCTCACAAAACGCAAACCCGGAATCCGTTAGTAACTTAAAACGGACGGAATAACGGATCGTTCACATTTGACTATGTGACTTACGAGATAGACTCAGTTTACATGTAACTTAGATGTTGGAATATGAATATGGTCAGGGAATATGAATGCCTTGGAATGCAGCTTTTTAACGTAGGTTTTGAGTAAAGTTCTCTTGGGAAATGTGTTATTTACATAGCTTTAGTTGGTGGTTGTTCTTGGTCCTTAGTACCCACTTGTACAACTTAGTATAAAAAGTGTCTATTTTTAATCATTTATATACTATTAAACAACTATATTGTATTCTTCTCTTAGACACGTTGTCTACATCTGTTTTATCGTCTGTCCTATCACAGGTATTCTGGTAGAAATTTCTTTAGACATAAGCATCACTTTTGTACATACGAGTATATTTCTGTTCCTTTCTTCTAGTCTGTTTACCGGTATACCCGCGAAACGTGGTTGCATAACTGTTTAATTACTGAGATTATTTATTTCATATTTTTATTGGTACCTTTTTAAAATGGCACTTCTTTTGTCATGAGCTATCCGAATATCCAAACATATTTGGCCTAGGTCTTAAGGGGGAGGCGTGAAAATTGATTCGCTGTTACAATGTATAATAGATATTTGTGTAAATAAATGGTTAAATAAATACATATTTGTCCACTCTTTTAATTTTTTTATGTAACAAAGGAAACAAGAATAAAACGGAGTTCGAGTAACAAAGATAGGTGGCCTCTGAAAGCAAAAATCAATCAAGTTCAAGGAAGATTTTATTAGGCAAATGCTATAAAGTTGAGATAGTGAAACACGTGTACACAGGCTTACTGAAATAAAATCCTTTACGAACACTCGCGAGGTTATCTCGATGTGTTTGATTCAGTCAGTGGACTTATACGTGATACGAGTGTGTATGGGATATTTCTACTTAACCACACAAAGAACGAGTGAATAGTAAAAAGAACCAAGATTTTATGTACTGAATAAAAATAAAAATAAATTGTATATACTGTTGAGAATATGAAAGCTAAAGTGCTTCTTACCAAAAAAGTTCTGAAATAGCAACTAGAAACTGAAAAGCTAGAAATGTAATTTAAAACCACTTTCAAGTTACACTAATCAAATCCTACCCAAGGTCGTAACCAAGTTTATAAGATATAGTAAGCTGCAGTCTAACCAGATTAATACTGCCAGCGTTGTGTATTTAGCCTACTTCCCGAGTTGTGGACTCAACATATTTGTCCCAAGTTTCGTCAACGCAAACGCTCCAAGTAAACGTCTTCGGCCAAAACTTTCCGAATATGACTTATTTTTGTTTGACATGAGTTGTTTGATTTGGGAATTCGGGATCCTGTCAATAATAAAACTTGGGCTTAAAGATCCTCCGAAATTTTCTCGATCCCGGATTTATTTCCTTCCTAGGAACGGAAAGTTTTCTTCCGGCAAGATATATTATGGTTTTTATTTTATAGGGCAGCTGTACACGATGTTAACTGTCCGGACGAGCAATTACTGTCATCTGCTCGACCAGTTACTGCAACTGCCCGAGCAGCCGTTTTCAGCCGCTCGGTATCGCCAGTTGAAAACGGCAGACGGCAGTCGAGATGGGCGGAGAGCAGAGTAGAGAAGTTGAGAACACTCAAGCGTTTATCTCGCAACAGCTCGACGGCATGACGAAACTGCTCATGCATTTATTTATTTATTTATTTTATTAATTTATGTACACCTATAAACATTCGGAAACGACAATAAAACGTTGAACAAAAAGGTTTTGGCGATTTTGTGTATGTCAATGAAAGGATGATGACGGTAAGCTAGGTAGTCGCCAATGAGCGATCAACTATGACTTATTCAAGCTGCCCGTGTATGACGGCCCTTAGAGTTACAGACTTGACCTCTTTAGCAAGGAAGGTTGCGAACATTTTTCAAACCCGACCAAGTCCATTTGTTCTGTCCAGTAGGGAGGTACTTCGCCGACGAACCGATAGTTTCTTTGCTCGTATTTCGTTCCCGGTATGAAGTGGAGTTCCATTGCGCGAAGTAATTTCTAAGTTTCAGTACCTACTTTTATTTACCTGTTAGTCGTAGTTGAGACTTTAAGATAAAATTCGAGTCGAAAATGTTCTAGAAAATACTTCTTGCGAGTTTAAAGAAAGTTTTTAAGCTTCATCGTAATTATAGACATTCGAGTTTATCTTATTTGAGCTAGGCTGAAGTTTAATTAATTATGAATAATGTATGTCCTGTGGGAAATTGGGACCTAATTTTATTTGCGAATTTATTTCGTGCTCTGAATTTAGTTTGGTGTCTGTTTTGTTAAATACTACGCAGAATTATTGGCTGCCTATTGGCTGGTTCGAAAAACGAAAGTCGTGACGTTCAGATTGACTGACAGACAGCTAAGTGAATTCCAGTGTTCTGTTTTCCAATTTAGTGCGTATCAGTGAAACGCGGCTGTTGGGTGCAAAAAATTTATAAATATTGATGAAATTCTATGATGTGATTTATATTAATTCAGTTCCTTTGTATCTGATTTTGGTTGTTAACTACGAGTTTCGTAAATAGGTATTAAAAGCTTGTTACAATGACTGAGTGTTACCCCATAATTATTGGGAGTTGTAAGGTAGGTAGCCCACGCCTTTTTTTTCATGAAAGACTGATTTTCAATTCAATTATCTCCTTTCATGCTTCTACTTTGAATGTTGCACTAAGCATAGGTACATATACAAAGGTTTTCGATCATTTTCTTAAAGTCAGTTAGGTATTTATCAACATCTGTAAACTTTCTATACTCAAACGCGTGTTCATATAAATATACCGAGACCGCTTTCATCCAAATTGAATGTTTTCATTTCCTCAGCCCTATGTAAGGGGTGTAACAGAAATAGATAAACGCCTCCAACACGCATAAACCCAGAGATTATGGTTAGTACACACGCCAGTGCTACTTTCTTAGCGTTTTGTCATAGTTTCGGGTCATTTTATAGATTTTTTATCGTGTTTGAAAGTAGTTATAATAAACCTCACATTAACTGTGCTTATTATGGGGAAACTTCTTGATTTGGTTGTTGATAATTGTATTGCTGATTCTGGTATTTTATTTTAATGATTTAGGCTGGGGGAATTTAGTGTATGAGGAACAGTGTGTAAAGTTCACTCATCTTCTATTTAAAAAGGAGGATCCTCCGACCAGACCGGTGTCGTTTGGTTAGGTGTGGTTAGGTTAGGTGGGCAACTGCCCGACCATTGTTGTCGGGTCGTATATATACTCGTCGCGCGGTAATCAATGCAGGATTTGTGTGACGTCAGGTTTTTAATACGTGGTTCGCATGTGGAGTTGTATCCGCCACAAGTGAATTAAATATTTATAAAATGTGATTTATTTCATCCATTTTAAATCGAAAAAATGAAATATTCAAGAGCAATAATCGGATGTAATAAAGCTCGTTCACTTATTGACTTTCAAGAATTGCATGCAAGTGTACACGCGTGCGATTCAATAAAATTGCATGCTACTTACAGCAAGGCAATTTGATTGCAAGGCTAATATTGCATGCAAGTTTCTCCTCGTCTTAACACAGAGTTGCACGTCCTTGTACAATTGATTCAAATAGTGCCCGTATTTGCGCTGCCAAATATTTCATTAAAATTTTATTGAACGTCTTCTCAAGATGTTGACATTCGTTCGTACTTGTAGAGTTGAATGCGATTGTATTGCACGCGCAATTTTATCGTACGTACTGTTTACACCTAGATACCAGTTTAGAACGGCAATTATCTTTCCCGTATCTTGCAATAATTGTACGTGTTATTTAGACGGTGCCAGTTAATTGCTTCTTCAATTTTATGGAATGGCACAGGCAATAAACTTGCACCGTGTAAATGGAGCTTTAGACATGGCGCACACTATGCGACATGCAACTTCGAAAGCTCGGCGAGCGACGTAGCGACAGGCTACCGTTGACCATTTTCATATATTTTGTTCAAAGCACTCTTGGCGTCCAATCGCAGGGTCGCAAATACAGGCTAGGGGAGTCGCATGCTATCACTACTTGTCGCAGCATCCACACGCACGGTGCACGCGCACACCCAATGATAGTAATTGCATGCATCTGGTCAGGGTCTTTTCATCGAGCTGTCGCATTTGCATATCTAAGGTGCTTTTCTGCGATTGCTAATCTTTCCGTGTTCATGATTTTACTCACAGCGGATGAAACAAATTATTATTTTTCCGTTATCTCAGTAAATACAAGGGATTTACCTTTACCTTATTACAGCAACACATTGCGTACCTAAGCGTTGGTCCAGACAAATTAGGCTCGTTGCATTAATGTCAAAGGCTATTGGTGAGAACACTATGCAATAATAATATTACCATTTATTTCAGGCGACCCAGGCCCATAGAAAAATACCTTAACCTAAAGATACATATGTTAATAAACAAAACTTGTGTTAATAAGGAGTCTGGGGAGTTTATTACGCCACTTCTTCATCCCAGCTAAAGCACTAGGAAGTGGTGAAGGGTGGGCGTTTTGGGGGACTGGCTTATGTAATTTTGTCGTTCGAAAAGTGCTGATTCTCAGCCTAGTTTGAATAACTTGACTTTTGATTGATTAAGGCTTAATACTGATAATAGCACTTCACTTTGCACTAGCTTGACTTTGTGCTGTCCTGTGGAAATTGTCCGCGGAAGCGACGGAACACGACGTCCTACGGCAAAAGTCTTCAATACACTCGCTTGTATCATTCCACATATCTTCCCACTCTATGCTTTATTAAAGTAATAAATTCTCTACTGGGAACCAATTTGATCATATCTCCCACAAGGTATCACAATATTTTACATTCCCCAGCAACGAAACGCGAGACCCAATTCCAGTTTTAAATAGAATGCATCTATATATGTTATTCTCAGAATTCCTCCATCTACCTTTATTGCCTCCTTGGAGAACGTCGAGCAATCAGACCGGGCTATATTAAAAGTTTCTCAGATAGCTTACCGCTGTAAAACTTGGGAGAACTGTTTCAGTACTAGTGCACAAACTGAGGTTAAACTTTGTGGTGTAAAGAGCGTTCAGTTTCTTAAACATCTGAGGCCTTAGTGTAAGTTTGCCAGTGAGTAAACGTAACTATCGCGTTTGCGTTAAAATTTGACTGATAGATCATAATGCTAAGAATATAAGGGTGAGAATAAAAATCTTAACGCAAACACTATAGTTACGTTTACCAAACTTACACTAAGGCCTCTGTAGGTGTGGGTTTTTGTAACTATATTTTGATTTGAAAGAGTGCCCATGTAGTTTCTTTTCCATTATTACCTACGCTTTGGAATGGGCAACTAGCTTCATGTTCCTTATTGCCTGACTCCTTTGACAATTCAAGTTTGGTTAGGATAAAGTAGTTGTTTCCCATTGAAAGTATGGATCGAATTCTTACTTTAAAGGGTCTTAAAAATAGTGAGTATGTGATCATTTGGGATGGTAGCAGCACTGCTCGTTAAAAGATGGTTTGTCTTAAAAAAATAGTCAACCAGAGTAAAGCAAGGGTAATTAGGGGCAAACATTAGCTCAAATACTAGTCCCTGCGTAATGATTTCTGATCCCGTGAAATTTAGTAGATTACCCAGGGTAATAATTGTAAATTATTAGGGTAACCCTACTACATATCTTTACAAATCCTACGACCCTGCCTCCTACCCTACGTAAAAGCAATTCTCAGGGTGTTTTAAAAGACAATAATAAGCAATAACTTTTTTTGAGGGTCATCGCCCTGATTGCAAATTACAATCGATTATTTTGTTGACAGTTGAACTTTCACGCTTTTTTATAGCAAAACAAACTCACATTAGAAAATCACTGCTTTCGTTGAACCCGATTGTTAGAACCGTTTTCATTGGACGCTCACCACGCCCACGCAATAAAACACGAACAATTTATCGCTTTCCCTTGTCTAGAATTGTTCAAGATATACTTTGTTACTGTAATACTGAGTATTCCTATACCAACTAAGTATTGTTTAGAACAAAAGAAAGAGTCGATGAATAAACAGCTCTACAGGTGTGTGCATAAATGCCACCTGCTCCTCGCCTCCTGCATTCTTACATAGTATTTCTTTTTTATTTAAAAAAAACCCATATTAAATGCAAAAACAACAATTTTGTAAGTGCCACGATTTTGAATTAAATAAGTGATTGAGCGATTAATAAATAATTAATAAAATAAATAATAAGTTAATAAAGTTAATTCAATGACGTAAAATTATGACTAGCGGAAAAAATGTCAGATCAAATCAATTAACGTCAAAGCACACAGCAAAATAAAAATTAATTAAATAAAGTAAATGAAGTGTCAGAAGCAAAAATTAAAATTATAATATCCATAATACATCATCATCTTTATTTATTTTGCTCCGTACAAATCTAAACCTTATTCAGAAATAAATCAAAAGTAAAAGTAAATAACTTTCTCCACGGAATGTAGCTTTTATGGATCTTGTGCCTCTAACTTCATGGGTTTGAAATGGCAACAACGTCTATTTGAATTATAAATCTGCGCTAATTAAAACGGCAAAACTTTGTCGGGCACATACTCTAAAGTTGTGCCCTACGTGTAGATATTGGATGGTGTCACCCACTCCACCCAGAGGCAGTCGAACAGAGTAGTGCTATTCTGTAACCATCTCACCGTGAAAACTTAGGTGAAGTTAGCTGTCAGTCCACCCGATGCTTGGAATTGACACTATTTGCAACTCACTTCACTTAAGTTTTCACCGTGAGATTTTAACAGAATAGACCGGCAGTACTTATAATATCACCGGCACATATGACTACTTTCTAGGAACACGAAATGCTGGTTAGCGATAAAAATTGTTATCATAAATATCAGTTTCAAAATCTCATTCTAAAATTGAATGAAAACTGTTCCATTAATATCTTTTTAATTTTGTCCACTAGTTCAATATCCGAGAATCTAGTTCACGTAATACATATTCCAATTTTTCTGGGAACTCCTTTATGATATCTAACTACGTTCGAAACTCAGTGAGCTTATACTTTTGAAGAGATTTTCTAGGTACAACATATATGAATGTTCCAGTTAAATGGTGGAAATTAAAGCGTTATTTTATGTACCTTTGGTATAGTTGGGCTAATACATTGGAAAGCCGTGGAAGTGGCGAATTTTTGGGCCAACAAGAATAACAGCGAAACGATGAAAAGGAAGAATACATCAGCAGTTTTATTAATCTAAGTTGTCTGTAAGAATGTGTCCCTTTAGGTTGTTTTGTGAAACTTATTAGAAAAAAAGTCTTTGGATTAAAAAAACACATTTATTTACTCATATCATCACAATAAATACACGCAATACAATCTTTACAGTTTTCTATATAATCATATTTTATAATAATACCTATAGGTCATGCTTCCAGCGATTTATATTCATATAATTAAAGAGACATCTACAAATAGTCTTTAATTAATTGTAATCCACTTCATACACTAATGTAAATATGGCTATAATATTATAGTATAGGATATAAAGTGGACATTGATATGGGGATCTAATTTCTAGGATATATTTCGTGGTCGTCAAATACCGCGTTCTCATGTCCATGAAAAAGTAAAATAATCTACAATTCATACATTTGTGTCATCAATTAATCATTCAATTCATCTGCTTTAAAAAGACAGGAAAGAGAACGCCATTATAGAATTAGAAACACTTAAAATTCTGACGTCATAGTACGTTGAAAAATCAAAATAGTGGACTATGAAAACGCGATTCCAAAAGCTTACTTTTAGGCACTAATCATAATACATTATCTAAGTTCACTAATACCTAGAAATATTCTCAAAATTCAGGACATTACAAAAATACAGAGAAGAAAGCGATATAGAATTTCTATGTTTTGATTTTAATATTAATGTTCCCAAAACCCAATGTTGTTAGGTTATTCCAAATCATGAAATAAATATGAATGGAAATGGAGTGGAGTTGTAGGGAAGGGAAGGTCGAAATCCAAGGTCAGGGTCACAACAATTTATTGAGACATTTCCCGGCAATATCACCTTCATAAACTAGGAGTGTATCTTCAATATTCAGTACCTACTATGATTTAGTATTTGACTGACAATCAGAGGTACATAATTTAAAAGGTTAAGGAAAGGAAACGTTTAGGAAAAATGGTTTTGACTTTCGCAGTAAAAGAAAATATTAACTTATTTTCACAGCTGTTTTTCAATTGAATTAATTAATTAGTTGGGTAGGTGTTTGGTTCATTGCCACATAATAATATTGTATAAAAAAAATATAAAATATTATTCAGCTTTAATAACTAGAGCCATTTTAGTATAGTCCTAGGAAATTGGGATGTTTTCAACTAAGTTCTATGTTTGATTCAATTCCTGACCAGCACAGCATAGCAGTTTTTAAATATACCATGTACAATTGTACATAGAGTCTGACCAACGAAAGCTGTCCACGAATTATTCAATCATAATAACAATAATATTTTACTTCAAAGTAAAAAAATCATCTAATTAATAAATATGAAATACTGATGCTATTGCATAATATTGATTGAATATTGTAAAGTATCAACTCCGTTTCAGGAGTGTATAGCCAGGGATAACAGCTCTTGATTCTTTAAAATTGCCGCCTTTTTTCTTGGACAGCTTTCGTTGGTCAGACTCTATTATTTATTTATTTTTATCGAAAATTCTTTTGCATACCACACAATAAGATATTCATTTTTAAGACTAAATAGGTATATTCAAAAAGGATCAATCTATTAAATAGATATAATATAAGATATATTATATCCAAGAGTATAGGGATGTGATTAAAATTTTACATTTTTTTTCCTATAAAAAAATAACTACTATTCTATCTATGTTCCCAAAATCCAGTACAATAAATTCCTAATACTTTTAATACTAGGGAAAGTCTTATTTCACAGTTTAACTGCGACATTTGAAAATCCTGTAATCGTTTTCTTTTTCATAATATGGTTTAGCAGTTAAGCTATGAATAAGGTTTTTTAATTAATATTTTAGTCGTACGAGTTAACGTAGTTTCAGACCATTTACAGAATTTTGTGGTCGACTATTATACTTATCTTCTAAAAGAATTCAATTCTATGACGCATTGCCTATTTTTTTACAATTAACTTTTTTGCTTTTTTTAATATCGAAAGCACCGTCAGTAAAATGATGTTCCTGAATAAGTTTTGATCAGCAAATATTTCGTAAAAAAGAAATTTTCAAAAATACTGTAAAAAGCGTTGTTTTGATTTAAAATTGGTCTATGTGGGGACGTCTTTACAATTTAGGACGAATTTTGCAATAAGTACAGGGTTTTTATTAGGCCAGCTGTCCAACAAAGCGTTCTAAAAAAAACTCATTTTGTTTATACCATTCATAATTTTTTTACTGTAATGCTATCCAGAATTAATGCTGCTAAGTCTTTTCAAATGCAACCTAAGTACAATTATTTTCTGAAGGTCAAAACCGACAGCAATTGAGAAAGTCGAAAATTGTATGATCTCACAATCGAATTTCGACGTAATTCCCATAGCTATCAGCAAACGAGGAAAAGGACATTTTATCTTTACCTACCCTTTTTATTACAGCCTTCGGGAATTACAACCGACAATTATTATTATACCAGTAGAAAAGTCGAAACGTGAAGAAAATCGGGACTCTTGTTAACTTTTGCGGGATCCTAAGCCACATTTCGGTACAGAATTTCTTTTTTTCGTAACAACGCGCGATGGACGTAATTCCCTCGTAACTTTTTTAGAAGGTCAACTTAAATTTGTGTTACTTTTTGTAAAAGGAGAAATAAAATGCACAACGTTTAGAGTGCTTTTACGAGTCTCTCTTTTTTACACCGAACGTTTGCTGCATAAGTAAGGAGATGAGATTGCGGTTGAACAAATTTGAACCGTATGTTGGAAAGATATTGAGACTACGTTTCTTTGATGTCTGCTGCGAGAAAAACGTGTAAATTTAAAAAATCTTAGGTGGCTCTGCATTTAAGGCAAAAATCTGGAAATCTATACACGCTGAAGGTTTAGCTAAACTCTCACAAATTAATTCCTCATTTATTTTGTAGCAAAATAGGAGAACGCCAACACCATAATTTTGAAATTCAAAAGTGCCTTTTATGTGCCTATTTTAAATAAATGATTTGACTTTAACTTTAATCTTTTTGTTGTTGAATGAGATAATACTTGTTTGAAATCAGCCTATGGTTACAAAGTTTATTCTGTAATATTTATTTCTTCATCGGATTTAATTATGATTATAATTTAATGCTTAAGTGGACAGCGTACCTTATGCTAATTTAAGTACTCTTATTTATTTTTTCATAATATATCTTTTGTTTTTTTTTAATAAAAATGCAGATTTTTTTAAAATTATTTTCGACTGGTATGTACTTTCACTTGTATGTAATAGCAGTCTAAAATCGAAAAAATCATAAATAGCCGAAATAACTCTTTAGTTTGCCAACAAGACAAAAACAAATTAGTTATTATTAGTTTCAACACCAGCTTCAAGATTTTCTGAAAAATTGTATAAGTAACTCGAGAGACTTTATATTAAGTTTATTCAGAATGTAATTATATTTTTAGAACTGTAATTGTCTGAGCCTACTCACGTGTCAGAAGTAGATTCAATACAAAGTTCAAAAACAAAAGTAGGTACCAACATAAGTAGGTAGGTACCTCCGTAAAGACTGATTGTAAACGGCTACAAAATCCAATACAAAATTGATTCTTTTCTAAAGAGAGTTTAGTTCACTCCAAATAAAATATTAATGTATGCCCTGGCATTGAAAGTCGCAGAAACACTCTTTAGAGGGAAACACAAAATACTCAGCACATTACACGGTACATTTGACTGACTGGTTTCCGAATTTTCATCTAAAAGCACATTGATACAAATATTATATAACACATTTTCATTATTTCTCTTCTATAAAAATATGATTTCACACAAAATCTCTATTAAAGCCTGTTCCATGCAGTTTTCGTGATCACTTTGTATCGAAACTCGAGACTTTATAAAATCGGGAATTTAATTTTTCATTCTTTTGGGAAGTGTCAATTGTTTGTTTTTGACACTAGCTGTAAATAACTTTATACTTTTCCTGGTAAAAATAATAGCAAAATTTTGTCCTCAAGTGTTTTTTTAACTTTTTTTTTATAATGCCCCGAGTATCGTCACATGTATCACGTACGATAATCAGACATTTAGTACAATTAATTAAAAGTATCGATATTAGGTGCACACAAAATATTATTTATAATACAATCTACAATTTATATGGTGTTTATTGGTATACGTTCATATCACCCGAGGAACGTTAGAATGGGATAGCAATATATACATGAGACAGCATAATCGTGACGTCAACTACAGATGCTGATTCCCATCGTCAACGACGTTGTTTCTATGGCACTTACGACAAGCCTATAGGATCAACAGGTTTAGCAATTAATGTTAATACAAATGACAATGTATTATAGCTTAAACTAGCTAATTTGTTTTCATACGCCTTGAATAAATAAGGCTGAATAAGAGGATCCGGAATTTTATGTGAGAATTCCTAGATATTTTTTCCTTCATGTACGCGTCATGACAGCCGCCACAAGCAATCCACTTTATCCCACTCAATTCGTTCCCGGATCACACTTAATAATAACACTATACAGGATATGTATTCTACAATATGTCAGCTGATATGATATATCTACACTATATACTGATTAGTGATTACAATCTGAATATATTTACAATACAATATAAAAAGCACTAATATCTAATAAATATTCGTTGTATCTTAACGATAAATAAACAGCACATATTATACCTCTTAAAAGACAACAGAATGATATGAAATTAAAACTACTATCACATATACTATGTTAATATTTTATGCATTATTTTTAGATATAGGTAGGTACTATGTAAGAAGTAGATACAGTTACAGACAGCGGTTTGAGCACGGAATCGAAAAGCAGTAACAGTCAAGCAACGGTACACTGGCGAGCATAAATATCGAACGTCATCTAAATGCTACAAACTTTATTCAAGTTTTATCCTTGAAGATGAGCGATAGTAAATCTAAAAGTTTTATCCCAAAGGGCTGGCTTAAGCCTGAGTTCCCAATGTCAGTCACAGTGGGATTCTATTCGGCTTTTATTTAGATTGTAGGTGAGAAGTTTTAAGAGGTTCTCTTAATGCACCAACACTTTAGAAGCGGTTAAGAGTTTAGCTTTCATTCTAGAATAATATTCAATTTGCTAAGGTTTTTGAAATATTTTTCTGAAGACGACTCCTGGTCCCAACAATAACACTTTCTACTTATATAATAACCTTTCTGAATACCTAAATGTTTTAATGTAAAATAAATTACATCGTCGGTCTTGTCCACATAATAATTCGTAAAAAGAAATCATCATCTAAGAAAATGTTACAGTAAAACCTCTATCACCAACCATCTTTGACAGTTTATTAAAATTTAGTTCGACATTTAGCTCGACAGCGATAAATTGTCCGTAGCAATTCAGAAGTAGTATATCTTATCTGTTGCTTCGAAATGTACATGCTTTTTGCCGTGCGGTGGCAGCACGACGAACAACCATCAGGCAGGGCTGCCCTTCCTAGTATTCTTCATTGTCACCACGTCGCAGCTTCTTATTTCACTATTCTTACCATTAGCACTTTTCTCATAGTATTTTCTATTAGCATTGTCATTAACACTTTTGTTTAAATGTACACTTTTAGGGCTGTCATAGTTTTTGGTGGGACTTTTAACTTCATCGTCTCTGTCACTTGGTTCGTTTATTTCAGGGATTGTGTTTTTGTGTTTGGGACCGTCTGCTTCCTTGTCTGCCTGAGTGAGCACCTCCTGTACGTGGATGGTGAGCTCGGGGCGGACTACTTGTGTGAAGGGCAGCAGAGCGCCGGCCACGTCCATGGTGTTGTTGATGTTCCTGTGCCATAGCTCTAGCACGACGCTGCGCCGTTGCTACTTGTATCTCGGCGGTCCTAGCCACCCACAGCCGAATACCTAAACAAGAAAATTTAAGTAAATAATTTAGATTTGAGTAAACCTTCTCCTCTCTCCCATAAAAGCTCCAAAGCCTTTAAAGATATCAAGTATTTAGTATGTTAATAAAGACTCATCGTAAACCACAAATTGTGTGGTTTACGATAGGTCTTTACTTAGCAAAGGCTAAAAAGTTTATGTTATCTATTTGCATAACCAATGTGTGTACCACAGGTTCGTAGCCAATTTTCTCGAACCCTTTTATCTGTACTAACTTTCTGAATTTTAATATGCAAAGTATTCCTATAATAATATTTACACATTCTCAATAATATATGAGTACAACCTTAGTGCACCTAGCTTCTGACGTTTCACACAGTGCCCACGTAGGTTTATGTGAAATAAAATATTTTGTTTTGAGTTCAAACTTTTTTTTTTCGAGTATATCACGATTTTCACAATCTAACGAATGAATCCCTACTATGAAATATACGTAGTTATAAATTGTTATAGTATACCTGAGCCATTACCTGACAAACGGCGAGAGCCAGCAGTAGCAGTAGGAACAGAGCCATCAGTCCCCACACCACTCCGAGCTGAGTGAGCGAGAACACGTACAATGTCCTGTGACACCACTTGTTCGGTTCAAACAGCGTTGGGGCGTAGTCCGGCCACATGATGCCTAGGGTCCAGTAGTTACCGACGGCAAACCTGTTAGAGATTGTGGGTTTAGTAATGTAGAAATAAACATGCTTGAAGAGATAGTTGAAGATACTGACGTTCCAAGATAAGTTTGGAAACTGGTAGGCGTGTGATTGGAATGTACATCGTCACATACGAAATACCCATCACACTGACGTCACGCAAAATCCTGCATCTCGCATGCAGAGTTTACCGTGCGACTAGCATGTATACAACGTCCCGACAACAATCATTCGGCAGTAGCCCACCAGACACAACAACCGTCTGGTTGGAGGTTCTTCCCTTTCTATAGAGGATGAGTGAACTTTACACAATGTTCCTCATAGCTTTATAGGCATATTAACTTCAATCAAACAAAGTAGGTTCTTGGAAAGAACCGCTGGAAGCTGCATAACACAAAAGCAAGGAGACCTATACTTAGCAGTGGGGTTGAACAAGGCTGTAATGATGATTATTAATGTTATCATAGCTTGAACTCCAATCGATTCATGTAATTTGGACAAAATCATTCGTCAAACGTAAGATAACGTCGCTGAATGAATCCGTCGTTAACAAAATTACATTCACGGTATTGAAAATCTGTCTGAAAATGATTGGAATTCAATCTCATCGAACGTCAAATCAAATTCTTCTCAGAAGCCTTTTCTGGATTGATTGATTTTCAAAATGATCAATCTTAAGAACATCTTGACCTAATCTATCATTTGAAGGAATGGAAATCTTTATATCTATAAGGTACTGTCATGGAAATTGATTGTTAATTTATTATTTGACATTATATGCCTACAATTCAAATTTCAACTTAAAGTAGAGACTTGTGGAATACGGGGTTCTCATTCGGATTTGTTAAAGTTGTAGTGACAACCATTTGGGTTAAATAGGTTTTTATTATTTTATTCGACCTTTATATAGATTCCTTTATATTTTGTGAATGACACAACACACAGCCAGCAGACAGCAAATCTGTCAAAAACTCACCATTGAGAAACCATTGTAACGTTTATAAATTTGTACTCGTAGACTTAGGCCAATGCTCTCATACAATTAACTCTTAACCTAACTTACGATTAGATTTATAATTTTGTAACTTAATGCTAACAATTCATTGTTTGTGAATTGACTCAGAAAACAAAAGAATGTATTATGTTATATTATTGTTATTATGAAGCC
Source organism: Eupsilia transversa (assembly GCA_914767815.1). Classification (NCBI taxonomy): domain Eukaryota; kingdom Metazoa; phylum Arthropoda; class Insecta; order Lepidoptera; family Noctuidae; genus Eupsilia; species Eupsilia transversa. Next base: position 15,293,416 of record OU611882.1, read on the forward strand.
TGTATTTAATTAAAACAGCTTTATAACTTTAAGGTCTTGGTTGGGAATTTGTTCATTTAAATGTTACGCAGTTAAATGTTTTATAGACAAGCCTTCGTTTACATTAAAAGGACCTGGGTTGTGACCTCATTATGAATACCCTTATCAACACAGTATTTTTTTAATCACTGTTTTTTTTTTCGCCCAATACGATATGATTTTATAATTTTGTAGCTTTCATTTTCTAATCTTATATGTAGTGTGTACAAAATCTAACAAAACCAAAAAAAAATATATTTTATTATTCGTACTAAACTTTTAGTTCCACAAAACTTGTTTTAACCATATTGTCACATAAATGGGAACAAGCAAAAACAATAAAACTATTCGGCAACCCCATTCTCATTCAAAGTAGATAACAGAAGAAAACGAACAAAACTAATTTGACAAAATAAATTGCATTTGCAAATTTTTCACATTATAAACATATTGTGAACGTCGCAACCTATTCCAAAAAAATAACGACATAGTTAACTACACTTGCGAGCAAAAAACCGACGCACTGACCACCCTGAAAATGAATTTGGGAATTGGGTTTTTCAACAATGTTTTATAGTGATCTGCATATCAACAACATAAATAAGATAGAATAGTAATGTAAATGTGTGTGGTCTGTGTGTATTTTTTTATGTAATGTCACTTTTAACAGTTTATATTTACATAAACAGCTAGATAATCTTTTTGGAAAGGTTTTCTTGGAAAAAACTGAATAAACTTTAAAACTTTTTCTTGAAAACCCTAAGATAATGTTTTTGAAAAAACTTTCTTACGTTATAAAACTCAGTTTGAACATGAATGTAAATTTATTTTTTTGCAAAAAAGCCTATCCTCTTGTGAGCCAATGTTTTTGCACGTAACTGTAGTTCTGTACGATATAAAACAAACTTTTCCAACTGCTATTAAACTACTTTAGCATTAAATAAGTACCACAAGTTGGCTGTTTCCACAAACGTGAAATTCAACCACAATTTTAGTTTGTTTCACTACTATTTTCGTGAGTTCCCGAACACTGTTCAATTTTAAAGTTAGTATTAAAATAGCAGTTAGTTTTGCGGATAGCATCTACTGATTTATTATTAGAAGATTTTTTTCGTTTCGACAGAATTATTCCGAATAACAAAGTAATCTGACGGTTAGTAAACGTAATGTTTACTTCAATTCAACATTCAGCCATTTTTATCATATTCAAGACAATAACTTCAGTCAACGCGTATATACCTACGCGTTCAATATAAAAATGCACTGCTGCGGCTGCCTATGTACTGAGTCAGGGGTGTTTGCGGTACATTAATGGTTTTGGTTTCGCCAATAGCAGAAAAAGATGTACATCCTCCAGATCGGTGGGTTTCCCCTATGTTACGGGGTGGATGCAGGTCTACGCTGGATTTTTTTAATTGTATGTTAATCTGTGTCTGTACCCACTAACAGTGGATATATATCGACTTTGTCTGAAAATAAAAGTAGGTATTCTATTCTATCCTTATCATAATTTTATTAACAAATGGACTTTCAAACTTTATCGTTTGGTTTTTCGAACCTACATAATAATATTAGGTTTAGGTTATCATTAGGTATATCATGGGCTTGACTAGGCTTGCTGTGCCTGCAGCTAGAACCAACCTACCGGCGAGGACTCCTCTCACTAGAGCCATGCATGTGGTGAACTTGAGTGAACTCGCAAAAGCTGCATTAAATATTATATGTTATTTAGATGTAGGTTAAGATTTAGGATATAGTATGTACATTTATAGGATGTATATTAAGGATTTAGCATGTAAGGCCCCTCTATCGCATTGGATCGCAGATCTGTAATGGTAGTTGTGGGTAAGATAAATAAATAAATCATGAAAAATACTACCTACTGACGTGCAGTTGATCGTACCAATGCAGGGCATTTAGCAAGGAAAGTACCTAATATAGCTAAATATTTCAATTCTTACCAAGCCATCAAAAACATAGTGAGCAAATACGCGAGGATCCTCTCGGGCACGCTGGCCGAGGAGTTGGAGTTCCTTCCGGCGAGCTGGTTGAACAGAAGCCAACCGAGTCCGATACCGCCAGCCGCTCCCCCCACTATCAGGTACACCGGTATCCGGGTCTCCGCGGGACAGTCCCGCACATAGTGAACACCTAGGGAAAATGTGTGATGTTAGTCTTAACTGGCATTCTAATATAGTTTTCAGAAGCAAAGGAAAATGTCGAAAGGCAAGGTCTGTTTCAAAAGTAGGTATTTCATTAAAATGTTAACAGATGGATCAGAAAATGTACCTGTGGATGCCAATATTTAAACAATAATAAAGTTTTGGCGGTCAATAGGGTCCAAAATAGTATCAGATAAAAAATCCCGGATGTCCGTCTTATCCAATTATGATCCTGTGATAAATCTTGTCCTTTATACAGGAACAGTTGAAAAACTTGACCTCATTTTAACTTGCCAGCACGAGGCAAATTAAAATATCTACTCAATGAGGAAAAACGTCAGAAGTCTGAATTTTTTGTGAATGTCGCTCCAGTTTACGGTATAAGAAAATCTTTGTGCATTAAAGTCCCTATGTATCCAATGTAGAATATTCTTGGATGATGGTTCCGTCTACAGAGGATTATTATTCGAAGCAGAAGTGGGTCAGAGTTCACCAGATCCATGCACAAGCAACAAGATGTGACGATGACCTAATTTCCGTGGCCGGTCCTGCTTAAACCGGATTAAACCAGTACGCACTGGATTTGTAGATCACCGCGCTGATTACAACGTGCCTGGCTGAACAAATATTGGCTCAAGTACGATCGATTACTGTTCAACATCGAATGATCGTTTTGCCTCGATTTTATTGCCGAACCGAACACGAAAAATGGGCTCGAATTATCATAATTTCAGGGAAGGTTTGACCTTAAAAGTTGGGTTTATCGTTTGATGTGACTATTTGTTGCCATTTTCGTGGCGTGAAGCTAACGGGGTAAAGAGGAAGGGTTATTTTATTTATGTTTTCTTCCTCGTGAACATAAGGGTCAAAGGGTCAAAGGTTACCCTTTCACAAGATCAACCCAGATCATAATGGAGTAGATGACCGAATTTTCTCAAAACAGTAAGAAGAATAGTGTCATAGGAGAATTTCTTTTGATATTGGAAATGGTTGATTTAAAGGTTTACAGATGCGTCGATATTTTTCAGACAATAATGAATAAAATAACCCAATATTTGAAATACCTTTGCGTTATGACAGGTACCGAAATATTTCAAGACAATGAATTGCAGTTTTTAACGAATTGCAAATCTTTCTTCTCTCAAATTGCAAGTCTACTGGATACCCAGCGAAGTTACCCAGTTTTAACCATAGATACAAAGATATATAGAATATACTTTATAGAACTTTGTTGTTGTTTTTAGTTATTTTACCAAGATAAGCTTTCGTTACGTTGTCAGGTACCATATCGGTACCGTGTAATAAGCTAGTCTGTTCGCAAGTTAAAGTATTGGAGCGAGTACAATCAAGTGCAACAGCTATAGTAAGTAGTGCAGCAAGTAGAAATTAATTTATATATTTTAATAAAGGGAAAATATTTGTATTTTTGTATGTTTGTGTTTTTTTTTTGTAATGGATAAACATAAAACCGACGGGACCGATTTAAGAAATTCTTTCACCAGTCTTAATAATGCTTTATTATCACTAAGTAACCTAAGCTATAATTTATAAAGATATCACGCGCGATATCATTTACAAAAAAAACTATTCATATTTTTGGGCGCTATTTTGCGGTGTCTGTCAGTCCGGAATTCATTACGGTGGCATCTCGTACCGCCTTATCAGATTTATGTCAACTTTGGTTTAAGCTTTATCTCGGTGACTGTAGACGAGGTACTTGTTTGCTTTCTGACTTTTGGTTGGACTATAGAAGAAAGGAAAAGTGTTTTTCTTTTGAAGTTTTTAGGATCGTGTTGTTTTGGCATTTTTGTGTGACATCGTTCTGTAAGCTCTCTATTAATTTTTAACCCCCGACGGAAAAAGAGGGGTGTTATAAGTTTAACGTGTGTATCTGTGTATCTGTCTGTTCCCTCGTAGCTCCCAAACGGCTGAACAGATAATTTTTTTTTTCTTGATCGAGTGTTCTAGCTTCTAGCTAAAATTCAATAAAATCGGTTCAGCCGTTTGAAGATTATCAGCTCTTTTCTAGTTGATGATTGGATGTGCGCATCTTTCACAGGTCTGATCGATTCGAAATGTAGTATTCTGTTACTTCAATGATATCAGAAGAACATAGTAACCTTGAACCGATACTGCAACATCACCTGGACTTATGTCGGGAGTTATTTAAGTTTTTAATTTTAACTTAATTCATAAAATACCTATTTAATTTCAGTTTCGTCCAAATGAACGGATGAAACTGAAATTACTTATTTTATTAATTAATTTGTGTTTCACGGGCAGCTGTTGATCTGTTGACTTGCTGTCTATATAATTATTAATTTGACCTAATATATGGATGTAGGTCATGATCCTCTACTTTTTGGTTCAAGGAAAGAGTAAGTGATTGCCCTCATTTTCCCGTGGTACTCGTAAAGAACCGCAACATTACGACCTTCAGCAAATAGACCCGAATACCGATAAATTTAGACCCTTAAAGAGAGAGGTCAGACTTTTTCAATCAAGCATCAAGTTTCTATCAAATAAATATAGCCACTTTATCGACAACTCATACAGATGTCTGAGTACTTCACATTCAGTGTCTTATTAGACAGTTTTCTTCATATAAAGCATGAAAAATGCATGATATTCAAACGTTCAGATATAAATTCGGCTATAAGTTGTAATGGCGTCGTCTGTAAAAGTGATGTTTTCGCACTACTGGGTCGTTATCGTGGTTTTGCTGAGATAAAAATATTCCTCTTTGACATATTATTAGAGCACGTATATTTAACGTGACGCTGTCCTGATTCAACTATAAAAAGAATTGTTTCAGAAAGGGTTGGGAATAGACAGTTTGTAAACGTCAAAATTACAAAAGTCAGACTATAGACCCACGCTATACGAATTCATTCATTTATTTATTTATTCGTAGACTACAAGTACAGTCACACAAGCTATCTATTATACAGGCAATAACATAGATTTTAAAATAGATGGTTGATTTAGGTGTGACTTGGCGGAAATCCATTATAAAATACAAAAGACGTAGATATATTTAGTAACCTATTCTGCTTAACTATTCTTAAAGACTCATAAAAAGACCTGTAAGAAATCGACACATGCTTAACCTCTCAACGAGGCATCCTCAGGATGACGATTGACTTGTCGCGCTGAGTGCCGGATGCAGACTGCGTGCAAACACGTGTCGATTTTGTAACCGAATAGTTGTAAGGGAGATTTTAATAAATAAATAAATGATGATGAATAAGTATACATTAACAGGCGTTGACGCAGACGCTCTAAACTTACCCATAATCATCATAATAATAGGCAGAGTACCCAGGAAACTCAGGAACACAGTCATGAGTACTGAAACAAAAGGCTTCCATTTAGTGAAACAATGGAGTATCGCTTAATGAATCTTGTTGTTCGTGTATTACAGCCTGTGTCCAATCCGACACATTGACTTGCTAGCTTTGTCCGATTGTTGGAATGTTCATGTTCCAATGAATGTAAGATGGAAAAAAGTATGTTTTTTTTGGAATTTTTAATAAGTCCTAAAAGGGGCATAGCCTTGGTTTGTCAAGCATAGATGCTGCGCAAACATCTACCCTGAAAAAGTGCACCAAAAGTCAAATGATTCATAAATGCTTAGAAAATAAAATTAATATTGTGCTAAATTGTTTGATTGTATAAATTAAAGTAACTTTTCGCTATAAATTGTTCTTCTTAAAAATGACTGAGGGCAGATTCGACCAAACAGGAATAGATTTTATCCGCGGAATAAGCCTTCTCTTTCGATTTTTTTTTGAATTTTTGACAGTTTCTTCATACGAAAACTGTCAGAATAAATCTTATCCTGTGGATAAAAATTATTCTTGTTTGGTCGAATCCACTCTAAGTGGTATCCTGTTTAACTATGAATATCTTAATATCAAAAACTAGTAATAAACATTGTACATCTGCAATAGCAATGAATGTTATAATTGGTAATTAGATTGATATTATTTATCTCAACTTATTATAATAATTATGTTTATTAATATTCTCATATTAGTTGGTTGAAGAAGAATCTCGAGCCAGGATTATAACAAATCGAAAAGTAAAAGTAAACAAAATACTTACTTGTCCTATTCATAATCTTAGCCGCTCTGCAGACAAAGTCAACAGTTCCCGAGGCCTCCATATTCGCGTCCTTCAGCTGGTAGGCCACGGAGCCGTAGGTGGTGAGGCCCATGCCGAGGCCCAGGCCGGTGCGGTCGCTGTACTTGGCCTGCTCGCCGCAGAGGCGACGCTGTTCGTCGCCTGATACCTGGAGAATTGAATATTAGGTAGTATTTTCCAAAAAGACATTTGTAATTGAGAATTCAGGTGAAACTATCATAAAAAGTTGCGCAATGTTACCAAACCTTTTTTCAAACAATTTTACACGCCACACTCAGAGTCATTCTTAAATGCGTACGGTAATGAGAATACTACTTGTAATAATAGAATATTGGAACGCTCAATTTTGAAGACATTAGCAGTAGCTATGATGATCAATTAGGGTTAATGGTTGATTATTCAATTCAATTCTTGATTGCATTACATGTGTTTTGCAAGATCTTAATAATAGTAAGTTAGTGAGTGCGGCCCGCAGTGAGACAGTAACGTACTTTTTCGTGTTAAAGTTTAAGAATTCTGCGGGAATGCTATTCCTACGCCCGTCCTCTTGATGTACCTTGCAGGTCACATCTTGGAAACCTCCTTAAATCCCCTCCTCACTCAACCGACTTCTATTCCTACTCTCACTCTGCACGCGGTTCGGTTGTGGAATTCACTACCACGTGACATTAGGGACTGCCAAACTGTTGTAGTATTTAAAAGAAGAGTGAAAGAACACTATCTTTCCACCTCGTCATAATTGCATAGTTATTTTAAATTACATTATAATAATATATATTGTAGTGATATTTATTTTAGAAGTATTTATGTAAGTATATTCTCATAGTATATGTATATATTCAAATTAGTGAATTGTTTTTTATTTATTTATGTATTTTGTTTTCTCTTCTACTGTTACCCACGTTGTCTGCATCTCTTTTTATGTACTTTCCTATCGCAGGTATGCTGGAAGAGATCTTTAGAAATAAGCATTGCCTTTGTACTTATTTTTCTGGCCCTTTCTTCTTGTCTGTTCATATTGGTGAGCATAAATGGTTAAATAAATAAAAATGAATCCAAACCAAAATATTACTTATTTACAGTGATAACCTTTAAATATTTAACCGTAAATGTGAAAAATTTCGCCCGAAGGAGTTGGATTTGGGTTTCTTAACTCAAATATCAATAGCTTTGAACTACAGGATTTAGTGTACTTACTGGCCTTTATATTCATCGCTATACCAAAGATATTCACGAAATACCCTTTAGTATGCCCCAGGGTAATAAAAATCCTAAATACAATTTTGTTCAACTTTCGATATCAGACCTCCATTCCTTCGCGTGTTTACCGTAGGTACCTAATATCGCTAAAAGGATTTGATCGATTGCCCAGTAACTATATCTGGAAATAAATATATTATGTTTCTTTGCTTATGCTCTCCACCGTCGCTCTGTGTAGAAAAGGCTTAAATTCTGAAGGCTAATCCCCGTATGTGAAAGCGATCAAAATCTAGTCGCAATATCATGTCAGTGACAATCACTGTCAGAAAACTTTTGGTAACAAAAAACACAAAAATGCTGGTAAATTAAAGATATTTTTGACAGACTGATACTAAAATGTGATCGTTCTTTAAAATACGGGAATTGCTCCTCTGCTAGACTTCGTAGCAGTTCGTAGCAGTGCCGTAGACCCTCTACGACTGCTACGTCGCTACGCCGTAGCTTAGAGAACATCATTTCGTTAGAAACCCGAATCAAAGTCGGTGCTTTGAAAGTGATTAGTTGAAAAACTTGTAATGCTGTTAAAACACATTTTTAATTAATTAAAGGTTGATGTAAGTTGAACACTTAATTATAATGTAGATTAACTTTTTTTAACAATTTTATTAAGTAGCGCAGTGAATGTAAGTACCTACATAATTACTGTTTGTTGCATGTTGCAAGCAGTTCCTTGCATGCAAAGTATTGTAAATTACATGTAGTTAAAAACACTTAAAATTATAACACCATTATTGGTCATTCACCTTCCTCTTTTTGTGAATGTTTCAGACTTTTGTTTGTATTGTTCCTGATCGCACTGAGGAAATTAATAAGTTAAAGAAATATTTTTATCACCTATTCTTGCACTTTATACTCTAGTAAAGACTATTAAAGGACATTGCTCTCGTGTCAAATTTTCTTAAGTTTTTTCCCATTTGCAGGTCAGTATCCGGTTGTATGTTGATGTAAATATGATTCGCGACCGTATCAGATATTTATTTATAGAATTACAGTCATAAAAATCGTCAATACAACTCACTAAGTTCATATAGTCCTATTGAATGACTATTTCATGAAATCATGACATTTGAGGATTATTCTAACTTAAGGAGTTGTTTATTTATTTATTTATTTATATATATATTATTTAAAGTTGTATTGCTGATTCTAATGATTATAAAAACCCATATTTGTTACGGTTGCGAATCATATTATAATCAACATACAACCTGACTGACACTGACCTGCAAGTTGCAAAAAACGTAAGAAAATTTAATTTTCGCGGGCTACCTCGGAGTATCCACCTTATTTTAATAAATCATCCTTTTAATCTAAATATTCGGAAAGCAAGTGTGTAGCAAATGTTATTACAAACAGCATGAGGTTTCTCATAATAGTTCGTATGAAATAATAAAATCCGTTATCATTCCATCTTTTAAACCGCATCCCATAAAATCTGTTCACAACACAAACATAAATTCTTCACACATCAATATAACTCAGCTTTACGCTTTTTACATAAAAGCGAGCTTTAAAAAGCATCCCTATTCCTGATATTACTCGCCGAACGCACTATTGTGATTTTATAGGAATATTTCACTCTTTCGTGACTGAACGTAAATGATATGAGATGGAAATAAAAACTGTTTATTTTATGAGGTACAGTTCAGTTTTACGGTAGGTAATAAGAATTATTATCAGATATGGAGTGTTCCTTATTGAACATTCCTTATATGTGAACTTCTTTGAGTATGCATTTTAAATCCAGCCACTAAACCCACTTCCTGGCTTTAGAGTCAGCATTTAAATGTATCTTCCGCCTGTAAGTTTATAAATAGATCACATTATAAAGCTTTGTACACCATTGATTGGCATTAAACAGTATGTTACATAAAGTGTCTTTATTTGCCTTGAAAAACATGTAGGCTCGCCCCCTATTATGCACGTGGTAGTTAAATATAACTGTCAAAATGTGCATGTACTAATCCAGTCAAGCGTTTAATGGTTTTATTGTAAAACAATTGAACGCTGGTACAATGCCTCTGGGGAAAACAGGTTTTAAACTCATATAATCAGTCCATAATTATTTAGCTAAGTAAACACCTCTTCCACTTCTACCATGCCACCCTTTTAGATCTTATATCGACCTAGCCTATTCGATTTTTGCGCTACATGTCTTGACTGCCTTGTTGGTTTAGTGGTGCTGTGGTTACAAGCGCTGCTGCTCAGCATGAGGTCCTGGGTTCGATTCCCAGGTTTGGCAAACTGTTATTGGAATTCTCTATCTGGAATTTCTCAGTAGCAGTCTGGATTTGTGCCCGGTTGATGGCAATAGGCTCGCCTCCTATTACATGGGCCTTAAATAACTGGCGATATGTGGGTGTACTATAATAGGTACACCTCTACCCAACCCTTCGGGGAAACAAGGCGTGATGTTATGTTATGTATTGTTATTGTCCTGTCATACGCCTCAGTTGTCACATTTGACATCCGCGGACATCTTTAGTTTTTAATTACATTGAACCTCAATGGATCAGAATTATGTTTTAAAAACGTTTAGCGTTAAATGAAGCTATTGATTTGTGGTGCAGAACCGCTGCACCTTAGACTGCAATTAATAATAATGAATGTTCATAATTACCTGACTTACAGAGCTCGAGGCTCGTCGGGAGCCAGTGTCGGAGGGAATACCGGCCCCGGGCTGCCTGCCAGCCACCGACGCCCTGTAGGGGGACACGCTTCTTCCACGGGTACCTGAACAAACATACGAGGCTTTAATGGATGTGTGCGACGAACAATAATATGACACAGCGAGAGTAGTATGTGTCGATCTTGGCAACTTTCGAGAAATTATTTTGGGGTTAGGAATGTAGACTGAGGACAAACTACCCACCCAAATGTACCTACTTTCAAAAATAATTTAAAAAAAACGGGCAAGTGCGTGTCGGGCCACGCAATGAAGGGCTCCGCAATTGGGATGGGTTGGACAAATGTAATGTGTTCGCACAATATTGCGAAAATTACTAGGTTATTTTAAGAACACAGACTTGTTATAGATTGTTCTGTAATCTATAAGTATAGAACCAATTTCTGTATTTTTTTCAAAATTTTAGGCTCCGTAGTTTCGGAGATAAGTGGATGGGAATGGTCAATTTATCATATCTACTTTCTTGAATAACTTTAAAACTATTTATTTTAAAATAATAAAAAAAATACATGAGAGCCCTTTCATTTGATATATCACACGGCAAAGTATGCAAAACTTTGATTTTGCATTTCTCCCAAAAGTGACCCCCATTAATAATACGTAACACGTCAGAGTGTTGGGGTCACAGAATTTGATATGTGTACCAAATCAACTTAATCAGTTCATCACATTCGATTTGGGTGTGACAGACGGACATACAGACACACGAATGATCCTATAGGGGTTCCATTTTTTCATTCAGTTATACGGAACCCTAAAAATTACATCGTCTCAAAATTATTATTATAAGATTTTATCCGTTTTTATAAAGATGAGAAGGTATGCTTTGAAGTTAAAAATAATATCTGAAAGATTTTTTGTTAAAAAAAGTATAAAATTATTTGATTTGTGACTATTATAGAGCGGCTGTCTTAAATTAAACTTTAATCAAATAATTATAATTCAAATAGTGAACAACATTCTATTCTGGTTATGCAAATATACATACACTAGGAGCGGGATTGGCTTGTAGAACTAAGCTCCCAAAATAGGCTCTCAATTCAAGTCACGACAAGCTGTCAAAATAGAGATTATTCCGAGAAATCCGTCAAGCCACTTAATTTAAATACGACTAGGATTTCGGGTGTAACCATTCTAATAGGGATGGCATCAATTTCTACCTCTATTTTGTGTCGTAAATATTTAGTCGCTCTATTAATTGTGTTAAATACGAAATTTGTACCGGCTTTCACTGAAAATGCAATTAATAAACGTACTTACCCGCGGTCTGGCTGTCCTCGCTCGGTCGTCGTTCTCGTGAAACCAATGGCTCTTGAAATGTCAGCGTCAAGCTTCCCCTCGGGCTCACCCTATTTACTTCCGCCGTCCCTTCACCAGTCACTAGACTACCCCGTGCACTTCTCTCTGATGGCGCAATACTTCCCCGAGGACTTCTTTGCGAATCAGGAATCAACGAACCCCTTGGACTCCTGTTCATTTCTGGCATTTCCTTCTTCAAAGGAGCTTCTACACTCCCTCTTGGACTTGTCCGAGGACTCGGACCCAAGTCTTTTTGACTTCGAGCCGGATCAATTTGAATACAGGCTACGGAATGACGTGGACTTCGACCAACATCTGGCACCAAGGAGTTTCGTGGCTGATTCCATGACGTACCCTCGGGAACCAAACTTCGTCGTGGACTCCTGGCGTTAGCGTCTGGTGTAATACTGTTTCTTGGACTTCGGTTGAAGTCTTGTGGATTCAAGCTTAGTCTCGATCCGTAGTTCATGTCAACTGCTAAGTTGTTTCTAGATGGTGCCAAAGTGTTTCTGTTCTGTGGTGCCGTATCTGGTGTTATAGAGTTTCTGGCTGATCTGGCTTCGGGGACCAGAGAGTGTCGTGGACTGCGGTGGTAGCCACCATCGAGTGCAGCATCTGGTGCGAGGCTTGCTCGTGGGCTTCTCTGCGGAGGAGGGGTTGGCTCCATTTCTTCATCAGTTTCTGTGGCTGCTAAGGAGGCTCTTCGAGATGGTTGTGCTGATGCTCTTGGGGACCTCGCTTGTGGTGATGTGGCAGCACTCCTGGAAGCGCGCCGTCGCCTTGACGATGACGTTCTGTGAAGCATGTTGACGTCTTGTACATCCAACTACAGCTCACTACTCTGCCTCGCGCGTCCGATCAATCATTTTATCTGGAACAAGAAACTGAATTTAGTAACGAAACTTCTCGATCGCGTTTAGGGATTTAGTATTCTTTACGCTTTCCCAAAATGTATAACTAAAGTTCATAATCCGATTGTAAAGCCGCAATTTCAACTTCTTTGTTTACAGTCTCAGGCCATGAATCTTAATGCTGTTTAAGTAAAATGAGCTGAGAGGTATAATCTCTTATAATTTATCATGGAGCCAGCTTGGTGTGATATTTCGCTTGTCATACAAAGGTATGATATTTATTTCTGCCTCCAACATTACGTCTTAATGTAGCTGCAAAGTAATTATGATGATTCATAGCGAAATTAGGCCTGTTGCTTCTCTGTGGTACACGAGAAATACATCAAGTAATTAAGTCTTGTGGGTGGTATAAGACCAGTGTTACGTAATAATCGATGGACATAATATGGTTTCCTGGAAGAGTGGTTGCCAGATTTTTACCTTATTAATATTTCATCAAGTAATATATTTAATTTAAATAGTAAATGTATTGTATATTTTTAATATAATATGTCGATTTATGTAATAAATTACTTTTTATAATAACTTTCGCAGGAATCACAAAAAACAATTGCTTATGGTGGTAACTTATTTCAGCACACGTAATACGATATCATAGTACAACGAATAATATTTTTTATCGCCAGACTTATTGACCGACTTTATGTAAATTCAGCGATTAGGTAACTGTATACTTATTTATTTTCAGACCAGTCGGTATCAGAATTTCAGAGTACGTACAAAAAACTTTTCTGTAAGCATCACTAAACTCCTTCGACCCGAAACAGTCCAATTACGAAATCGGACGTTCGGACTAACCCTGCCACTAACTTCTCAGAACCTACCAACAATTCCGGCCCAGTCACTTTAATACCAACTAAATGTTTCATTATTACTTAGCTCTGACGTCAGAGTTATGCAACTTGCCATTGCGGGCTACAAAGGACCAATCCTGGACAATTTAGCCTTAGAGGCTGTCAGGGCATTATCTTGGCCACATAAGCCTGGCAATTGGAGATTTGAAGGAGCATTGTTGTGGCAAATGTAGTGTGTTATGTATTTAATGGCTTTGATTTTCATGGGGTTTTGTGAGGTTCAGAGATTGTCTCTTGTTTCCTTGTCAAGTAACTGTTTATTTGGGGAATGTTTTTTCTGTATGGAGTTAGGCAGTGGTTTTTACGAATTTCACTTATATTATTTTCATTTATCGAATTAACTGCATGAATATACCCACAAAAAACATCGAAATCTATACTCAAGCGAAGAAATTAAAAACGTGAACATAACTTAATCGAATAAAAGCCTCCATGCAAGCATAAAGGGCTCAACTAGCTCATACCAAGAAGATGAAAAAATACCAAAAGTCCTTTTTGGCTAAGTACTATAGATTAACCAGTATTACTTAGTCGTCATTTACATTACACAACGACACTACACAACGCTCGAGGAGCTCGTGGCTAAGTAATAACAACCGCACGGGACGATCCATCAGGTTAAGCTACGCTTGCCCGGGTAGGTCCGTGGATGGGTGACCATCTTTACATACCGAGACACCTCCGTGCCTTGGAAAGCACAATATTGTCTGTCATTCGTGGATCTTTAACAGTCGCTACGAGTCGTCAGAAGCCCGAAAGTCTGACAACCAGTCTTACCGAGAGGTATCGTATTACCCAGTTACTGGGTTGTGAACGCAGTCACTCCATGTAAAATATTGGTATTTAGCTGCATCCGGTTAGACTGGAAGCCGACCCCAATATAGTTGGGAAAACGCTAGGCAGATTGACGACACAACACTCTAAATGAACATTAACCTATACCAACTAAATAACTGTTCCACAAATTAAAAAAAACAATCCTGATTTGCCATAGCTATCTGATTTTCTAACTGAAACAAAAATTGTTCCAACATTAGGTCTATCAATAGTTAATATGCACCGCAGTACTTGCCAAAATGGGAGCTTGCAAACCGCAGCAGTTTGACTGCGGAGTATTTCTCCTGCACCGGTGGGCCGAGCACGAATGTACGAAGTAAACCTGACGTAAATTCGAACGATTTCAAAATTGGAAACACACGTTTCGTACATAATATTTGCTTCATTTTAAGACTTTATTTAAGAATTATTTGTAAGATGGTCATTTACAAGTATTCATATTTATTTATATAAACATAATAATTATGTACTTATAAAACTGAAAAATATACGTGCACAGCGTGTTTTTTTATGTTTCTATGTTAATTAATGTTATTGGTGGTGTACCGTTTGTATTTACTTTACATAAAAAATAAATGAATGTAAACTCGAATTAAATAAAAAATATTACTAAATAAATACTATTTATTCTTGTCGTAAATTTTTTAAATAAAATACTGTACAGCGTGTATCAGAAATGCGTCTTATTAAGGCTGTGGTGATATTTTTCCGCGATTACGATGTTTGTTCCACGAAGAAAGTTGTTCAGTTTGATGGTCTACAGCTACACGCTTAAATATGACCACAGATTTCTGATAAACACTGTAGAATAATTGTATTTTTAACCGACTTCGCAAAAAGGAGGTTATGAATTCGGTTGTGTGTTTTTTATTTTGTTTGTTACCTCATAACTCCGTCATTTATGAAATGAAATGAAAAGAAATTTATTTGCAAGAATTGTAGTACATTAAAGATGGCCGTGAACCGATTTGTTTTTTTTTTTTCAATTCAAAAATTGTTCGAATAAACGTTACGTGAACGTCTAGTGTTCGTGCGAGGGCCTTATGGTTCAGCCGTCGTTTTGAACAGTTGATTTTAATTGTATTATTTTGTGGTTTGTTTAACTTGACAGTTGAACTGCATAGAAGCAAAACTAGTTTAGTATCGGTTTTAATGTACCTATGTAAACTAGCTTTGTGCCCGATATGGTCGTGATTTGTTTTTGATTTCTGTAGTTTAGACATCAGGATTTAGTTACATTCCTCTATATATGTTTACGTAGTTGTATATAATGAATTCCGACTGAATAACAAATAAAGGACGGATTAAAAAAAAAAGACTGATATTAGTACGAATACCAAGTTACGATTCTTAAGCTTAAACTTGGTTACTGGCTAATCTTTTACTGCGGCACGAGTTTATGACATAATCGTGCTGACACGAAAGAAGAAAGAATATAAATAGGTATATACACAGAAATTACAATATCGAAATGTTTTCAATATTGTTATCTACAATTAAAATTCAAAATTGAATCGTAAAAGCCTTGTTTTCGATCTCAAGTACACCTGCGTTTTGTTTCACCTTTTAACAATAACAGTACCAAGAAATAATGTTGAAAATATAATTCTAATAACACGAGTCTAGACAAAGTAATGCCGAATATTTGGGTACAAATAATTCGTAGCAATTTCGTTAGGTACTGACTTTTCGATGCCGATTTCAATTCGAATTACGTATGAAAGTAAATTCGTGAAGTATGTAGCGCGACTTACGTGTTACATGTATACTTTTTCGGGTAGTCACATTCTATCGGTGAGTATTTTGTTGAATAACAAAAGGAGAAATTACTTAAATACGTAATATATTCGACCGTACTGCCCGGCCGATCCGAAAGTCTGTATATCATGCCCACACTTACACACTTATTAGTATCTATACATTCGATTTCGCAGTATTTGTTGAACAACAAAGCTGGTCCAAAGCAATTACAACACAATTATATTCGATTTGACTGCCTAGCTTGGCCGATTAATTCAGACTCGAACAAGTGAGTACCACGCCTTAAATAGAAATAAATGACTGTATTACGTACTATTTGCGAAGGAGGGACCTTCTTCTCGATTTTTCACGCAATCCGACAAATTGAAACGTGGGTCCCTGAAATATTGACCGAATTCGGCTCGAGCTGAAACGCTTTCACTTAGATTTATTAACAATTTGCCTTTTTTTTTCTATCTCCGAGGCTCTATTGTGCTTTAATTTGAGAAATAGCTTGACTGGAACCGTTTTGTTACACATTACTTGACTTACGTAAGTTTCGTTAGGGCTTTTTTCGGCTGAAGCTTGCCTGAAATATTAGGCTTTTACACGCTAGACGATTTGTGAAAATAGATACAATTTCGTTTCCAAAAAAGATAAGTATTTACGGCATATATGCAATTACAATATAAAACGATAATGTGGCTACATGATCGTTTTATATTGTAATTGAAACATTATTCTTGTTTGCGTCTCTGATTATCGAATATTTATTACTTATTATTCAACTCTCTTTTTTCATCTTTACTCATGATAATGCTTTAAAACAGAATGGTCTTAAATGTACTAGACTGCTCTTTAGTATTGACTACTTCATTTACCTACTCCACTTGTCTAAATACGAAATAAGTTATTGTCACAGTAAACAAAACCTGTCAATCACGAACTTAATGACGACAAAAACTTGAACAGCTCAGACTAATATCTGCTCGAACTCCGAACACACCCTGACAATGACAAACTGGGGTAACTACTATTTTCTTTGAACCCCCACTCCTGAGGCAAAGACGAAAAACTTTCCGCCTTCTCTTGAAAGTTAAAATGGCGGCTGTACATCCGTCTGACACGATTACGCGGGAAACACGCCGGAAATTGCGAAACCGTGCTCTAACTTACGAACGCATTTTGGTGATAATTTGGTGTGTGAAGTATACGCATAATAATATGTGTAAAGACAATGGTGCCGATTCCCTTGTTCACAAACTAAACTCAATTTAAGTTCAGTGCATCTTTTTCTTTCTATTTCTTTAAGAAAAGGACAGAAGATACATTTTAGTATAGTTCTGTCAAATTAATCAGTATACTATATAATACTAAACTTACATTATAAATAAGTAATAAAGAAATCTCTATGTTTTGTCAAGTCGTACACATCGTGGAAAGCAGGGATGGGTAGGTCACTAGTAGTATATTGTGTTATTCTATCCTGAAAATACATAGTAACATTTAGTAGGTAAATCTGGAATTCCTGAAGCGTGAAACTGTTAACTCCGATCTTTCAACCGAAGTACCCATTAAAGCATTTTTCGGAATCCCGACTGAAGCCATTAGAGAATGAAATGGGGAAAGTAAGTATCTGGTAGAAATTCATAGACTCTTGAACAAAATGTGCTTTATTTTAGCAAGTAGGTAAGTAGGTACCTACTTTATTTTGCCGGACAATTTTATAAAGCGTAGCGGTGAAACTTTCCTGTGGTTCCCAGAAAATAATTAGACATATTTTCTTGAAATAATGATTGGCGAAAATACAACCAAAGAACGACGCCAAAAGGATGGGTTAAAAAGTTTAAACCGTCTAGTTCGATGAAATTATGGATAAGACTAGACGTGTCCAACATGTGCCAACCTTTGTGTTGGACCACGTTGTTACCATAACTTAATATTTGTCACGCTTTCACGCTAAAACGGCTGAACAGATATCGATGAAATTTGGCACATGGGTAGACCATGACGTGGCTAAGGACATAGAATACTTTTTATCCCGATATTTTTACGGGATCGAGACTTATGCGGGTGAGACCGCAGGGTACAGCGAGTTAGTTTATAGTTAGTATATTAAAGTTTACTTAGTTTACATAGTTATTAAGTTATTGTTTACAAGAAACTGTCCCTTAAGGTTTATTAAAAAACCAGTGACAGACTGCATTTGTTTAACATGTTGAAATGAACCTTTTTGGCCGTGAGGCACACACTATTGTTTATTTTGTTTTTTGTGTTTCACGAACTGTGTCCAAACAAACGTTATTATTTATTTCTTTACTAATGTTATATGGATTATGTGTAAGATAAAATAAACAAACAATATAATAAGTACAATGTTTTTAAGATAATCCGTTCCGTACCGACTTTTCTTCGTTCTATGTATTATGGACAAAACTGTTATTTGTTTTAAACTTTATGAACGTGCTTACAAGAACATTTCCCGTTTTTTTTTTTCATTCGGTTCGTTTTATTTTGTTCAGTTACATTTCATTACACTTATAAAGCTCTTATGAACCTTTCGATCGACACTCGACGGTATTCGGGATATTCTATTGTCAAGATCGTGTCGAACGTGCGACATATTGGATTCGTGACGTCGCGACATCGTTCAAAGTAATACAAATCAATGTCACGTCCCGCGTCCAAATCGAAAATAAAAAAATGCTTTCTCTTTTGTTACATTTCATGCCCGATTTCTGTTATTGACAGATCAATACTTATAAAAACTAATGAGTTTTCACCAATATTGAGGCATTGTTTTCATCGAAGATCATTTTAATCTTTTATAGGTAAAATTACTTTTAGTTTTAGTAAAGAATTAAAAATATTTTCAAAGACTATCTCTGAGAATCAGAAGGTTATTCAAACATTCAGCTGGGGAAAATTCCGAGATCGGAGACCTAAGACATAGTCAAGAGCGGAGCGATAGCGGGACAAACGAGCAGAGCGGGGCTGAAGTCGATCGTCCACTGTAGGATGTGCACGAAGAGGCTTGCAACGTCAGCTGCGTTCCATTCCTTTGTTCAGTTACACATTCGTGCGTTGCGTGACAATCGAGCCTACACTTTCATTCAAAACAAAGCCCACCGCTAAGTAGACGTGCGTAGCTTAGTTGTGGACCGCTGTGGAGCCACGCTCTTCAACAAGCGTGGACACAACGGTAGGACAAGAAGTACCTAATCTTTTGTTGACACCACCTTATTGTAGCTTTCTCGGAGGGCATAGCTACAGTTATCTTTCATCCAGTTCTAAGGATTTTGTGATGGGCGTGGGATTTAAACTAAGCAAAACAATGCGCCTATTACTACTAAGTTCAGCTCCGCTCGCTTCGTTGTGTATGTATGTTAAAACTAGAACCTCTTTTCCCTAATTTTCTTGCATAGCTCCGTCGCGTCGACCTCAGCGCATAAAACCAAGCACTTACCCGTGCTCCTATTTGGTCATGATGATGAATAAATAATTAAATAACTACTTTCTCGCAACCTTTTTAAACTCGTTTCCAACAAATGATATATTTTATTCGCTTCATTTTGTCGCTAATATTCGATCTAGCTACCGTTTTATTTTATATTTATATAGTTGAACGTCTTTTATCTATTCTCGTCATCAATTGTTTATCATCCTCGGAGAAAATTGTTCTTTATTTGTTTCCACGGGTTTCTTTATTATAATTTGAAATAAGGTTATTTTGTCTTTGTCATTTTCTGTTTTTTTTTTTTTTGCAGAAGCTTTTTCAAAGAGACGAAGTTTCTACTTAATAAAGACAACAGACTATGTTCTTTTTGATCTGCGGGTTCGTTAGGTTCTTATGAAATGGGGAGAGAAACTATTTGTGAAGATTGTCATGATAAATCAACAAACTTATTTTTCATAATATCAGTGGAAGGTTTAACATAAGTAGTTCATGTCTCCTAATCCCGCCATTTCTTACAACATTACTAGTATTACTATCTTATCAGGATCTTTTTGATGACAATTTACGTAAGATAAAATCCCTTGAAACACAATTTAATTATTTGGTAGACACAACCTCACCTCAAATCTTCATTTCCATGTCAAGTAAATTAATTACTTATTTAATATTACACAATACAAATTTGTTATTGAACTTCCTCGGACGATTTCAGTGGTGAACTTAATTCAATTAAATTCAAGAGTACAATTTGACAAATATTTCATTTTCAAACTTGAGATGTTGAGAAAACGAATGACAGTCAATTAAAACTTTTATTGCTTAAAAGCTAAAGCTGACATTTGAATGTAACTGTAAAAAAATGTTGCTTTGTCTACGCAATAAGGATTCGGTTCTTATTTTCTTTATTAAAACGTTTTTTTTTACAGAGAATTCCGAAACCATAATTTTTTACTGCGATTGTATTACGATTAAAGGTCTTCCTTTGTTTTATTTTAAGTATTTTATTTATTTTTATAATTACACTTGCTAACATGCACCATTTGCCGCAAACATTACCCATATAAATTTTAGTGCAATCTATATCTATACATATAAAAGACCTTAAGGCCGTTCTAAAAAATATAGAAAAACATCTACATCGCAAGTACCTATGATAAGTTATTTTTTGTACTATGCAACATTTAATCCCGGTAGTACGTTTCCGTGGTATATTTTGTCTTTAAAATAAATTGATCTTCTCTCTTAATTGTACTCATATTTTAATGCCTCATCTTCAACACTTGAATATCTGTTAAAGACTTGAACAGACCCTAAATATCAAAGACGCCACCGCATTAATTTCCCGTTTTAATATACAAAATTAATTATATCCCTTGAGAAATTCTGATCAAAAGACCTCGAAGATTGCCGAAATGTGGCGAGATGTTACGATTCGTAATTTGTAATGTTTTGGTCGAGAAGATCGATACCTACCTAAGGTATCAATTTTCCTATACCTGAAACGTTTGTAAAGGGATTAAGAAGTAAATTAACAGAAGAATGAAATAAAAAAAAGAAGGATTATTGAGATCGAAAAGTTATATTCTAATCTTACAAAGGATGAACTTGAAACGGGTCAATAAGTATCGGACACGAAAAGAGCCGAGCAAACAGGTGGAGTGTTACATGACCGTAGAAACTAGCCTGAAGTTCTAAAAAGAATATGGATCTGAAAAAAACAGAAGACACTCGCCGCAATTTTATTTAAAACAAACATGAAATATTTTGTCTTGTACATTGAACAACGCAACAAGGAAGCCAAAAGAAAAAAAAAAGAAAAAACGCTACAAGGTTATATTGACGCGCGGCCAAAATCAGAACTAACCCCGCCATCTTTTTTGTCAATACAATTTCTGTGCCACAATTTCTCAAATGTTTACTAACAATGCAATGTCATTCAGGCGCCAAAATATCGTTGTAGCACTTTACATGTTATTTCTACGTGTTCTAAACATTACAAATCATACCTTGGGAATAATAGTCGAATTCTCAGATCAATCAATCAACGTTTACCCAATAAATTGCAAATCCTTTTTCCGATTTACCCGCATTTTTAATTAAAGTAAATATCAAATACCTCATAAAAAGGATTAAGATTAAGATGGAACATCTACCTTCAGATAAATAGAGAAAACTGTCCGTGATATCCTAAGGGACATCACGAGACAACGAAGTTGTCTACTCCTTTTCTCTGTAACATTAATACAGAGAACTAAAGAGGATTGCTTCTATGATCTGACGCAATTCTTTTAAAAGCCATTTAAATTCCGTAGAGTAATAAAGTAGAAATTAAATAATTTGATCTTTAAAAAAAGTTATTTGATAAATTGATTCTAAGTTAGGAGTTTTTCTTACAACTTAATAAATAGAATAACCTTGAAAGTAACTCAAAGGTCAGGATCTTATTTTTGTAGTCTAGACATTACTTATAACATCAGATTATTTGAAAACAATGTCTTTAATCTATTAATTAAATAAAAATCTGTCTGCGTCTTACTTTAGTCAGAGTTTATCTTACTATAGTATATAACTATTTATCTCTGGAAAGACAGCAAAAAATTAAATAAACTTAAAGTAACAAGTAATCAATAACAACGGGATAACTCTCTAATGACAATCGTTTAAAACGCTATTAGACTGGAAGCGATTATCACTAATGGAATTCATTTGCGGAATCTGACATCATCTTGAGACGTATCAAGACGTTACCAGGAGATGAGAATGTTAATTACAGTGTTTAACTGATAAGTTATAATCAATCAATGTTATTATTAGAAGATTAATTATAAGCAATCATTTATGCCTAATTGTATAGTTCCACATTGTATTCTTTAGTTGTTAGTTGTGTAGTTGTAAGTTCCACAGGACAGCACAAAGACAAGTTAGTGCAAAGTGAAGTGCTACTAACATAGTCGTAAGCCTTATTTATTAACACAAGTTTTGTTTATATTCAAATATGTATGTTTAGGTTAAGGTATTTGTCTATGGGCCTGTGTCGCCTGAAAATAAATGTTTATTTTATTTTTTATAGTGACTTAGGATTTTATCGAGCTGTATTGATAAACCAATGAGTGGTATATACGTTGATCTTTTATTGGTTGGTGATCACCGTCGCCTATGGAAAACTACAGAACCAAACGCATCGTATGCGCATTACCAACATACCGGTTTTTTTTTAGCCGAAAAACGTTCACTGGCGGACATGGGCCTCCCCCAAGCAACGCCACTTGGACCTGTTCTGTGCTTCTCGCATCCAGCTGGTACATGCGGCCTTCGCAAGGTCATGATGCATTCATGTGCATTAACACCGTGGTGATAATCTGATATGCTCCATGTTTCTATACTTACACTGGTCACTATACTCTCGAAACCGGGTACAGAGCAACACAAGAGAGCGACGCCAAACGCGTCAGAAATACGACGAGATTCTTACATGACACTAGAACTATTATATCAACAAAATTTTACAGTCACATAAAAGTAACAAAATACCCTAGTGATAAAAATCTAGAGGGATACATAAAAACAAGGAATATTATTCCGGGCTATGCCATATTGGTCTTTAAAACAAAATAATGGATACACAAATGCCTTCCCACACTCGAAAGTTTTCGCATTTCGCATATTTCGTACCCGGGACTGAAAACAATAACAACCGTATATAATAATATTGACAGCTTGGTCCGTAGTAACATAGTAATGAATTCTACTGAACCCCTACAGGCATGGGATATTAATAATTCAATGCTGATTATTAATATAACTACGGGTGAGTAACCAATTGGGATCTATTGAAAGTGTTCCAAATATTATTATTATTACGTACCGTTACAGAAAAAATCACAAGCCGTTCTAGACTAGGAAGTTCAGCTATTTACATATAGATTTTGGATATATACTGCCGATAGTATAGTCAAATCTTTAATCCTCAAGTGTCTGTCACCGCATCTTCTTCTTCCACCTGGCGTTAGTCCCGGCTATTGCCAGGGTCCGCCTTCCGACTGAGCTTCCTCCACTTTGCCCGATCTTCAACATCCTTTTCAGTCAGGTCATTGGCTCTCAGTGTGCAGCAAGTGTCTGTCACCGCATAATCAGCTTTTAATGATACCTAGGACAAGTACGCAAAACTGAAGGCCGAGCTTATACGTAGGCTCTCTGATTCGCGAGAAAAAAAGGCAAATGCGGTAATGTTAAGGTTTAACAAAAGACAATGTTTAAAATATTGTTGTCTGTCTATCTGTCTGTTTATTCTCGCTAATCTCCGAAGCGGCTGGACTGATTTCACGGGATTTTCACTGGCAAATAACTGATGTTATAAGGAGTAACTTAGGCAACTTTTATTTTAAAAAAATATTAGGGTCCATGCGTATTCATTATTCTTTCATAAATCTTAAATTAAATTACCATAAACTTTCCTCAGTGTATTTCTAACGTAGTTCACACCCGAATAATTTCAAAAGTAAACAAAAACATAATCTGTGTACAAATTCCATTGTAGCTAGAATTAAACCAACCTGTTTATTTTATCAAAAAGGAGGTGATCCGGAACAAAAGGTCGTATGTCTAAATACTTATAAGCTGCTTATTTTACAAACAGATTGAAAAATGAAAAAATATAATACACAGACGTTTTGGCACACCTACATTTCTATTTCACTTTGAATGTTTTACAATAGATATTTCTGACAAAAGACTTTGTTAAACATTGCTGAACAGTGGTGTATAGATGCTGTGGGTGTCGTGAAAACAAACAAAAGGATTCTATAAGAGGTGGCGATAATACCTATGTAAGGACACGTAAAATTAGATGTGATACCTAGCCTTTGAAAGCAATTTTCATGAAGGGTTTAAATTGAAGATATTCTAGAAAATATTTTCTATTTTTTTTATCGTAAATGCACACAGAAAGTACGTGTACAGTATCTCCTCTTTCAGTCTAAAATTATTAGGTTTCCCTTTGAAAAACTTTTTAACATCATTTTATAATGGACAGATGAGTAAAATTCCAGCTTGAAGTAAAAATAATAGATAGGCCGTTTTTGTAGTGGTACCTAAATGGCAAAGTAGAAGACGATGGGTGATAATCGGTAATGCCTGAAAAGTGCCACTTAAAAAGAAAAAAAGTGCCCATCATTATTATTACAAAGACCGATTCCCATTCCGAAAGCAAAACACAAATAATCACATTGAAAAATTGTCAGGCTTTTGGGCTTCTACTACCCGTAAGGACTGTCAAAGATATACGAATGACAGCTTAACGTGCTTTCCGAGGCACGGGGGTCTCGATATATAACAGATGAACAGAACAGAACAGACCGAACGGTCATTTAAATGGATTCCTATAATTACGACATT
Source organism: Eupsilia transversa (assembly GCA_914767815.1). NCBI lineage: Eukaryota > Metazoa > Arthropoda > Insecta > Lepidoptera > Noctuidae > Eupsilia > Eupsilia transversa. The sequence goes on from OU611882.1 coordinate 15,318,180, forward strand.
TTCACAATTTGACCCTCAAAGCTGTAAAAAACAATACTTTTTTTCCTCCTTTTTTAATTAGCATTAGGATAAAGTTATTAATTTCATGAATGGTTTTGTACGCCATAAATGGCAAAACATGCAGATCTACCTGTTATTTTAAGACCTTGCACATATTATTTAATGTATACTCATGTTTTACAATAAATGAATTCTATTCTATTCTATTCTATTCTATAACCTTCAATCGACTCGTGCGGATGTTATAATGTTAAAATGTTATCACGAAGACATTTCAGCTAAAATTCCCGAAACAAAACACAAACCTGATTGTGGTCCCGAAAGCTAGTGCGGTCGCTTACTTCTCTTCTATACAATAGCAACAAGTACTTGCTAAGTAAGTTAGTATTGTTCGTACTTCCGCGGGTCTGACGTCACGCGCATTGGTTTGTATAGAGTGGAGTACTTGTATATTTAATGCATTTTGAAGTAGATTGTGGTGTATACAATTGGTTGTCGAAAGGTGAGTCAACATTTTATTTTATTTTATTAGTTTACCAAGAGGTCTCGTGTTAATCATTTCTAGGTCATAGAAATTGAAATAGAAATAATGTTTATTTGCATAAAACATGGTATATAAAGTTGCTATAAAAAGACATTATAGAGCATACATATAGGCAGTCTCCCCATGTATACTGGTAATCAGCTGCATCCAGACTGATAGCCGACCCCAACATCATTGGGAAAAGGCTAGGCAAGCCGATTGAGTCTTGGTGATAGATATACAAATTCATTTTTGTCATAGTGATAGGAAAAGGTGACACACTTGGTTTATATGGATGTTGAAGAGGTGACACACTTGGTATGGATGTTGACAATGTCGCCCATTGCAGCGACCGCCGAGGGATCTCCGTACTCTATGGTGAATAGTCTTCAAGCAGCATAGTTGGTAGTATATAGGAGTATTATTATGCAAGCGATGGGACGGCATCCCGACACGATCGGAGAGAGATCAAGCGCAAGGCCAACGACTTATCGTGCTTTCCGAGGCACGGGGGTATCACACCGCAAACTTCAAAACTCCGGGCCGTTACTAAGATATTCCTTGTTGACTATGAGAGTGGGGAAGAGGGCGTGCAACTGTGTCTGCGCACACACTTGTGCACTTATAATATATCTCCCAACTCGATGGCTGGCCTCCGCTGAGATCGGTCACCATGGCTGAAATTCGGTCTGGAGGACTATTGTTATGAAACCAGAATTTAACACTTTTGTTTATATTACTGAATATCGATATTATTCTACCATCACTATTCATTACACTCATCTCATAGGAAGCTGAACTACTCAGTTATTTTTTTTCAGCGTGTATACCCATAATTTAGTAGTGTCCTCAGGCACAGATGCAATTTGCATTGTGCAACGCTTTGCACTTTTTTATTTAAAAAGAAAAAGAGTTTGTAGTTACTTAGGTAATCTTTCGCTGAAGGGTACAATTCAAAATCAAATTAAAAGTATTTTTTTTAAATTAGGCTGAGAATCAGCACTTTTTGAACGACAAAATTACAGAAAGTCCCCCAAAACGCCCACCCTTTTGCTGGGAAGAAGTGGCGCAACAACTACCCAACAGCACAGCTGTCTGTTAAGTTAGAAGAACTTGAATCAGACTCCATAAATATACTGACCGTGAAAAACGCCTCTCACTTTCACTAGACAGCCCTCCGCATGGCTATTTAAGATGAACTTCGTTTATGTGCCTCAAATAGCACAAAATAATAAAGACCAAACAGATAAAATAGCGTGAAGAAAACTTTCATTGAGCGAACTATTCATTAATTGCGAAGAACACGAGAACGCTTTCCAAAAACAAAGCAAAAACTTGTGGAAACTCCTGAACGAACCTTTTTGTTATGGACGGACGTATTTGTGAGAATAAATGGTTAATTTGTAGAACTGTGGGGCACTAATGCTGGGATTTTTTTTGTTGGATAGTAGTTACAAAAGGAGGCTATGAGAACCAAACTTTGAACTTTTCGGACTTCTTAGAGATAACTACAATTATAGTTTCAGTGGTGATAAAGGCTAGGTAGACTTTTTTTAATCACAATGTAATGTTTCCAAAGAATGCTGATGGCAGATTTCCGAAAATCAAGAAGTTATCCGTAAAATAGCCATCACTAATATTTTACCAGACGATATTGTATAACAGAATCACATACATGCATAACTCATTACCGATCGATAATTCTAAAACTATAGTCATAAAGTACAGTAGGTACTAATTTTCTTTCATAACACCACAAACAGTTCCTACAAACACGTGCCAGCACATATTAAAAAAAAACATAAAAACAAAAAGCAATTGGAACTGCAATTAAAACAGCCCACTCAAATGATTATACAACCGTTTTAATTTTTACAGCACCGGCCGCTCAAAATGGCGGCATGGCCAGGCATGATAGATTAAATTTGCTTTCATACATTACACTCCGTAATGGACGCTTTAAAACAGAAATTAGCGAGGATACTGACAATTTAATATTCCACAAAATTCTTGAACGGAATAGCCTGATTTTCTGACTATTTCATCAAAACTTTTAAATGATAACGTACCTTTTATGAATAAAATTCTCATGGAATTTGTTCAAGAGTAGTCAGAGCCAGTATTAGTTCGAGCCAGTCTGCATGAGCCTTTTAACACTAGTTCAAACTATTATTACTCTTAAAATCATTATGGCTTATATTATCATCTCGCTACCCTCTCCTACGATTTGAAGTTGATTCAAAGAGAAAATTAATTCAAATCGAGTCGCATCCCGTAACATTGAATTCACAATCTATGTCAGAGCTTAAATACACCATTTAAAATCTACGAAGGATTGAAATACGGCGGTAATTGTACGGGGAAGTTTGACAAAACAACGCCTCAGAAAGGCAACATGGAGATTGAATTAAGTATATTTTACTGACGAGTTTTCCACGCTTATAGCTAGATATTTCCTTTACAATTTTGTTTGAAAGTCATTAGTAAGCGGGCAGTTCATTCATTCATGATATGGAAGGTATGGAGCAATTGAAATTTTAAATATGATGCCGCCTGGTTTCACTGAGTTGGTTCTATGTTTTGTTGAAATTTCAGACTACAAAAACTTTTATAGATACCTATTATTGAGGGACTTTGTTAAATTATATTTGGATTTTAGATAAAGAGAGAATTTTAGATTAGTGCACCTACTTGAAATATTGTTATTATAATAATATATTCAAAAATCCTTATTTTTTTTTTAAATTAAAAATATCTAAAAATGTAAATAATATTTTTTGAAAATGAAATAAAGAAAATGCCTTACCTGTTAAAACAATAAAGTGATAATTTATTTTCTATTGTAATCAATAATCAAACATGAAGGGTAGGTAAGTCTAGGGAGGTGTTCAGATAAATTAGAAAATATGATTAAATATTAGTTCAATTAATAAATATAGTCGTTGAGGATCATTTTGAAACGCTCTGTAAACTACAAGCATATTTCATAATTTAATGAAAGACAAGCACCCAATACAATTTGTTTTCCTTCCATTACAGTGTCAGTATGGAAACCATTCGCTCAAATTAAAACAAACAGCTCCCTGTATTAAAATAGCGGTTTTCACGCTTAAGAATCTTTAGTGTCGATATATAGACACACACGCTATCTTCATCCGTATTGCCAGGATGATAAAGTTAATGTTACCGTAAAGTTTATAGTGCGTAGGCGACTGAGCTCCATTATTACCTTGGTAAATATAGTGACACTAGTGATTAAGTCAATTTGTACGCGGTTTGCCGTCGTCAATATTTGAACGGCTTATACGAATGTGCGATGTTAATTTTGTAAATACAAATCATTTTGTTCTAAAGTAGCAGGGTTTTACCCAACAGTAGGCAGCAATGATCGGCAGTAGAAATAGATAATTATAGTAAATGTATTTTATTTCTAAAAATTCATTTGCTTTGATTGTGACTTCGGTAAAGTCTCTTATTTTAAAGGTACGATTCCATAGCTGACCACATGCGGTAATAGCAGGCGACGCGTCGCCGCGTCGGTTTCATAGAAATACATAGAAACCAGTCGTATCGCGACGATACGTCGCCTGCCGCTGCCGCCTGCGGTCTGCTATGGAATTGTACCTTAACACAAAATCGTACCGACATACCTGCTGACTGACATGATCGACGCACAGCCTATAACAAAGGGGTTTAGAAGCTTGATATTTTTGGTAGTAGTAGCTACAGTTCGTGTTCCACAATCCAGTTGTATCAATGATCTGATCCGAACTTTATTTCATTAACTAATTGTGAAAACGCGAGTCGCCAAGTCGCAGGCAAAAACTAGCGTCCTGTAATTATTTAGTTAGCAATCGATATTACCTCGAGTGGTACAATAATGGCGGCTCCCATTCCGTCAAGTAAATAGATTTCTACACAAGGGAATGTATTTAAACCTCGAGCAAGCTCTTCAATGTTATTTAAATGTCTCAATTCAATTGGTATCGCATTCAATTGGCGCTTTCTATTATGTGAGAAATATAGAGAACATTTCTATTAGAAATGTTGGTGTTGGTAATAACAAAATGGAACCTCCATTTTGTTATTATGGTTAGGTACCTACTTTATGTTATGTAGGTACTTACGAGTAATTCTGCGGGGTAATTGTGTAACACACATAAAATGACAATTGATGGCAATGGGTTTCATTTTTACAGTTCACACACGTTCATTGCGTTACTTACGTTGAGCAGAAGAATTTTTCAAACATATGAAGTAATGGATTAGTAATATCCTTCCAAACTCCCAGATTGTGATAGATGTCTAGATGTAGGTACCTATAAGAAGAACAACAATGAGACTATCATGAGGGTTCTTCACCGCGATGATCAGTAAGATATTTTACTAAGTATATAATTTTGGGACCACATGTCAGTTTCATACCGCATTTGTTTTTAACCGAATGAACAGTGGGATGTTGACGTGTGATCCTAACTTTTACCGTAAGATATCGTACTAATCATCGCTGTGTGAACACTACTTAATAAAACAAACCTGTTTCACATACATTTTAATGACTTGATGAGTGAACATGTGAATACCTAAATAAATAATGGTTTAAAACAAAAGTAATCTTGTTGTTTCATGTCACTTGCTTATAATATTATCTTAGTTAATAAAACAGAATAATGTACAGTGTGGAGATAATACAACAATAAATAAATGAAAACACTGGCAATACTAATGCATAGGAGTATTACCATAAAATAAATTCTAACATTGGAATTAAAAAAGTGATTTTTCTGACAAACTTAATATTAGTGATGGGTCGACTAAGGGTTTTGCCAATCTTTGACTAGCTATAGTGACTAAACTATTAGAGATCTTTGATTGAATTTTCGTATGCATTCTGGGATAGGCTTCATTAGATATACCCAGTTTAATTTATTGTTGTATTGTCGTCCCCACCTTTAATAGAGAATAACACAGTACCTAGATATGAGTCTGAACCAGTTCGATGTTCCCAGAACTCGATTAATACTGTCTCATTAGAAGCAAATAGACAGTTCCTAATTAGTGTTTGTGGTTAATTCATGATGTTTCTACCTTTGTAAGCTTGAGGTTATTGACTCCCGGTTATAACAAGGCTATAATATTAATGTTTGGTTATCTAGTAACTGACTGGTTAATGATAAATGTTAGGTGCTCGTTAAGCAATTGACCGAAATTAATAATTATTTATTTATTTATGGTTCTAGGTTGAGGTTTATACATAGACGGTATTTCACCGCTATTTGTAATTTGGTAAAGTTGATGTCGGTCGTGTCAAAGCATTGTGGCTTCAATCTGACAGGACGGGGGTGTCAAGACCTTTGGAAACGACCTATTTATTTGTCAGAAGGTTAATGCCGTAACTTTTTATTAACATAATTGAAAATTCGAGAGATACAAAGACTCGATAAAAACAAATTAATCGTTGAAATGTGCAGCCATTCAATAAAAGGGTTCTATCAGTAATAAGCTGCAACATTACCATGCTACAAGCACTGGTATTTTAATAGAATGGAGTTGAAATACATTAATATAAAACGGGACACAGGACACAGCTCTAGTGCCAATAGAAAACAAAAGTATAAAAAGAACAGCAAATAATTCTATGAGATTAAATTAAAGTTCTAGCACAGCCATGATGAAATGCCGCTGAAAATAATTCATTTAATATCTTATGAAGAAGCTTTAGACAGAATAAAAAAAAAAAAAAAAAAAACTGTCCCAATTTTCTACCTTATAATTGAAGAAAGGAGACCGTCAAAGAATAACGCTGTTTTTCATCTGTCTGTCCATTACTTTTAGGGTTCCGTATCTGAAGAGTGCCAAACATGCCGTCTGTCAGTCTGTCTGTCAGCGGGCTGTATCTGATTAACCGAAATAGACAGTTGAAATTTTCACAGATTGTGTATTTCTATTGCCGCTATATCAACAAATAATATTTTTTTAATAAAGTTAATAATTAAAGGGGGTTCATTTCATACAAGAAACGAGATTTCGGCGTCATTTGGTTGATCATACGGTACTAAAACCTTCGTGTTTTTGTTTTGTTTCTGAGGAGCAGTATTTTCTCAAACGTTCCAAAATAATATAATAATAACGTCTTGCTGACAACGACGCGGAGGGTCAACTTGCACTATGCAGGTTGCAAATGCAAAATGGAAACAAAACTTAAATAAAAAACAATTAACAGATACGTTTATCGTAAGTAAAACTACGTATTAAAGGCTTGTTCCCAAAGCGTCCATCCGTATAATCTGAAAATTTCACTAACAGGATTCTGCCCCGCTTTTCTCTTTCCATGAATAATTCCACGCATGTCACGCCGCCATGCTAGGTTGTAAACAATCACAGTTGGTAATTAGTGTGAACTCATTAATTTATAATAGTGTCTGTTTGCAGACGGGGACTAATGGATGGATGATGGATGTTGGTTCAGTCGGATAGTGTGGCTTGAAGTTTGTAACTAGGGCGATATGGCGCTGCATGTGGGAATACAGTTTAGCTGCGGATATAGTGTCACATTAAATTAGCATTAATAACTAACATAAAGTCAAAATGACTGTTAAAAAAAAAAAAAATAACGTGATAATTTGCTTGCATGCAAATCTATCAGTTGTCTATTTTTGTTATTTATGTCGCCGAAACTCCATATAAAATGAAATCAAAATCAAAAGTCGTTTATTCAAACTAGGCTGAGAATCAGCACTTTTCGAACGTCAAAATTACAAAAGACAGTCCCCCAAAACGCACGCCCTTCACCACTTCCTAGTGCTTTAGCTGGGAAGAAGAAGTGGCCCAACAAAATCCCCAGCAGCACAGCTGTCTGTTCAGTTAGAAAAAAATGATTCTATACACTAGTACGCAAAATCATTTACCTTACGCAACACAAAACATACATTTAATTAATAGCCATATGTTAGCAAGCACTCGCCAATATACCAACCAAAAACTAATACTCAAGCAAAAATAAAAGTAAACAGAATATAATATGTAGATAAAAGCCTCCAGGCATAAAGGGCGTTCCCGCTTACATAAAGCAGTAAATAGAAGCAATCATAAACTAGGACCATCGAAGTAAAACAAATAAGAAGTTCATTACAATAATATGATCAATTTTATTGTCGAGGTCGCTAGTTATCCAAATATTGCAATTCAACAGAAACAAACGAATGAGACGACAAACATCATCCAACTGAGAAACCCATAGATTCTGGTACCCAAAAAGCTTAAGACAGTGAAGTTTGTGTGAGTTTAGATATACCACAATTTCACTGGTTCCCTTTGATCTCAGCGTGGATAGGATCCTACCTAGGTATTTACCTTGATCAAATGGAACCACAGTACCTGCAAGTGACTGCTAGATTTACACTATAGATTAATGATGTGGTTACATAGTAAACGGCTCGCGGTTGCAAATTAGCTTGTTGCGGGCCAGTTATAGTCGGTGCGCGATGGCTAGTCACCGGCTGAGGTATGTGAGCGGTGAGACGGGGGAGGTAGACAAAGGACAAGCTAACTCAGTCTGACAATTTTGTCAATGGCACCCTCCCGCGTCTCACCGCTTACATACGTGACATCGAAGGAACACCAATACTATCCGGCGACACAAGCGATGGCAAAATATAGGATGCTGCATCGGCTTCATAAATAAGTGACACTGCAATATTAACGGGCATGTCTTGCGTCATAAATATTTGCCTACTCATTTAAATTCAAAAGAGGGTACGTCGTTGTGACCGAAATATCTAACATAACCAGCTTTGCTGCCACTTGTGTTCCCTTGCCTTCCCCAAAATTTACATCACATTTATTAGCCGTCATATATTTATGAATGAGTCGTGCAATCAGATATTATCGCCGAGTTGTTCATATATTTATGCTCAAGACTGTACATAACCCCGAGGTAGGTAGGAAGTTTATTAGTTGCTTTGTGTTGAGTGACACACAAACAAAACAATACTCACATAGAGCACACACATAAAAAAATAACAATCATCTCTTTTATCCATCGCACCAATAAAATATGAATATTACAACGACCACGAAACAAATTAATAAACCTCGTAATCCGACATTAACATAAAATCAATCATACCCAATTAAAAAGAACTCAAACAGTCGAACAATATCAGTTATAGCTCATTATGCTAAAGTTTCAGCTATTAATTGAAACATTCGAAAATTCAATCACGTGATTGGTTTTATTCTGCAACCCTACATATTGTGATTGGAAAAGTTCCGCACAAGCGCTAATGCATTCTCATAGGACGACCGCTTCGGTTGACATCGTGTCGTGTCGGTTCGTTCGAAATTGAAATATGAATTACTGCGCTTGGAAATGAAATGTTTGTTAAGTTTTTTTTCGATTAGGGAGATTTATACACTTGTGATAAAGTTAACTAAAGTATTATGGGATTTTTTACATGTAAAATCATCTATTCTATAACACTAGTTGATCTCCATGCAAAAAATATTATCTGACGGATTGTTCGTTGATTTATGACAATGGTAGTTTCTAAATATTTAAATTTTTCTTAGTCAGTCACACCTAATAGCCGTATGTAAAAGCCACAGACTCTTTGAATTTACTAACAAGATGTAACCATGACTCTTATTAATAAAATTCTAAGGACTTATCTAAATAGTACCAAACAGTTTCTTTGCTACAAAACATCAAAAGCTTATTTTTCGTAACAGTATTTAACAGAGCGTAAAGGACACATTTTATTATAATGTACTTATTCAAAGCAGTCAAGACCTCTTCAGATTTACACAGACTTTGATATTTCCAATCCACTTAGCAAAGGACCCAATTTCAAGGGCTCTCAAGAATAGCAACATCACTAATTTCACAAGTACCTACCATACCTACGTAAAAATTATATCAACTTTAACGGCATTATTTAGACATCTTAAAATTGAATTGTAACTCCGTTTCTCATTAGTCAAAAGTCGGCACTGACATTGGAAGTTTCCAAACCATCTGAACGCTTGCTCCATTAGCCATTCATTCATTCATTCACTCCCTCAAGTTCGGGAATGAACGATCGTTACGTTTATATAGATCGTTATGAACGAACTCACGCGATGTTGAGGTGACTTGAACATTTTTTCTGAATTGAATCTGTATTAATTTCAATGAATTGGTTGATTTGAAATTTTTCACGATGAATGAGTTTGTTGAAAATATTTTTACATAAACGCCCCGCGGCTCCGTACTGAAAAAAGTTGACAGGAATTTTTATATTGTGATTATTTCACTGCTGAAAATATTTATTCATGCGCCAATTTTATTATATGAATGAGAATTTTTCTGACTATCAAACGAAACATTTTTTTGCAGCATCTAGTATCTGTAATATTGTAACAAATTGGACGGAATTAAAAGTACGTAATAGTCGTGCCATTATCACATAGGCGTGTGTTTACATAAACTTCAGATTTCATGGTAAAGGTAAATAAACACAGTAAAGTAAATGCCACGCTATTTCGAGAACATTGGGGAAACACGTTTTCCAATGGCGACGGCTTCAAAGAGAGTTATTTGGTCTTTGAAAACGGGCACTATTGTATTATTGTCTCCTAAGAAAAATGAATGCAATATTGCACTCTTAGGGTGGATTCGCCCAACAGTGCCCGCTGATTAAGATTTACTTCTGACAGTTTTCATATGCAGAAACTGTCAAAAATTCAAAACTTATTCGAAATAGAAGACTATTCCGCGGATAAAATGTATTCCTGTTTGGTCGAATCCGCCCTTAGTATTTAAATTAAGACGAATTGATTAATTTGATTGATTGGAACAGAATAGAATATTTTTTATTTGCATTAAAACATGGTACAATAATTGCTATGCTCTTTAAATGTGTCGCCATGGACTAAGTCTATGTAAGGTATTCCTTGTGATCCTTTCAGTTAGAATTTCTGTCTTGATCGCCAGTTTGCACGTTAGTCGTCGGACTACAGCCGGGTTTGTCGGCACAATATTTCTTTATCTAATTTATAAGGCACGTCCTTCCTGATTACGTGGGATATCTCGTTAATGAAGGTTTATAAATTAACGTAATCTAGAGTTCTTTACGAAGAACTGAGGCGTGAATTCCCTGCAGACGTGGCGATAATTTCCAAGAGGACATAAAATTATGAGAAAACAGACGAATTTAGAGTAAAAGATATACCTATATAAATAGAGTATAACAAAGTCTCAAGCCTATAAAAATGTTGCTTAAAATTATCAGTTCATCCATTACCTATACTTTTTCTTCTACTTACTACCTTAAGAACGTCTCTTTTTTATTTTATAAATGTCATACTTTTATTAATTATTAATTAATACAATTTTACACTAAAATAATATATATAATATTATGTACAAGTTTATAAAGGAAATAAATAAATAAAGGTTCATTGGGCATCAACAAATTCGTCCGCATCGCTGCCAATGGGAAAACTGTCCAAAACGCTAGCAGCGTTGCCTCGTTGGATGGCAAATAATACCTCTCTTTATGTAAACAAGATAATTGGACGCATTCCTGGATATAATTAAAAATTACGTCAGTCGTGTTGAATGTGAATACAGGGCAAACTCGTCGAATTCGATTAACATGGGCAGTGAAACAAAGTGCCATGCCATGCCTAGTAATAGGTGCGACCGATAATCCAGTTTTCCGAAATATTGGAAACATCCACTCACAACATTACGCCTGTAGTACCCCCATAAGGGTAAAGCAGAGGTGTACCTTTAGTACACCCTCAATTTGTCAGTTATGTTAAAGTCCCATGTAATAGAGACCGAGCTTATTGCCATCAACCGGGCACAAATGCAAAATCCGGGCAACTAAGAAAAAAAATACGAATAATTACGTCAGTATATTGGCGTAGCCGGATAAAATTGAATACTCCGGGAAAGGATCAGCCGGTCTATTCTGTTACAATCTCACCGTGAAAACTTAAATGAAGTGAGCGTGAAGTGAGCTGCCAATAGTGTCAATTCCTAGCATCGGGTGGACTGACAGCTCACTTCACTTAAGTTTTCACGGTGAGATGGTTACACAATAGCACTGCAGTAGTTAATTTTATTCTGAAGTCGTCACCGCGGTCTATTTTCACTCATTTACTCAAAACGACTGAGTGCCTGTCATTTATTCAATTAGTCAATATTAATCAATCAACTTTGAGGTCGACAATTCCCTAAAACCAGTAACAGTTGAAAAGTGTCACCTCATGTGCACATAATTAATTTAATCGGCACCAATGACCTTCAAACATAATGATAACTGCTGGTAGCTGATAGCCAAGGGAATGGTGAAGGGCGCGGCATGCTTCTCGAGAAAATACTTCGATCGAGACCACACTAGATACAGTATCACGAACAAAAACTCATTGCTCAACTGGGCACATGGGTAGTACATTTATTTTCTCAGTAAAAGAAATATATATGACAAGGACAAAGACTTCAAGAACTTCTGAATAATAACCTACTCGAACATGAAAACGAATTATGTTTACAATAATGAATGTTTAAACTGTCTGTCTTAGGAGAATTAAATAAAAGAAATTAGCTTTAAGCTTGAAATTTAAATAATTTTGAAGTATAAGAATATTTATTCTTTATTAAAACTGAATTCTAAGCAATTGGGTTGAATAAATAAATATGTAGATAATTGGCATTTATCCTATTTTTGATCGCAAAACTGGCCACGTTACCTTATTTTTTGGACCGTTTTTTTAGGCGCTTACTCATCGCAGGGCACTTGCGCGAAAGACATTTCCGCGAAAGATACTTGCGCGAATCCGCTTAAACAAGTGTCCTTTCGCGCAAGAGTCCATTCGCGGAAATGTCTTTTCACGCAAGTGGGTTCGTGAAAGTGTCTTTCGCTGAAATGTCTGTCGCGCATGTGTCCTGCTAGTGTGTGAGTGTGACTTTAAATGGAAATCGGGGTAAAGAATACATCTTTATCAAAGGGATCTTCCACAAAGACTTCTACTTCAATTAATATCCAAATATTCGCGAGTATGACCTAGTATTTTTGCAACGGTCATATCGAAAGTACATTTTGACCTTTTCCCCAGATATCCATTTAAAGTCAAAATTCAACGCGACGTTGGAATCAAGCGGCTTTATGACGACAATTATCAGGGACCCGTGTCAAGTGTCATGTGGTGTGACGCCACATGTCATAACTATGTGGACGATAAGGCTCTCTGCATTGTTAGGCTGTGGCCGAAAATAGAATTACAATTACTTACGTAACCTTAGAATTTGACACCTTACTTTATTAGGTAGATTAGATTATACTACCTTTTCTTTTTATTTGGGACTTATATAGGTACAGATTTCGAACATCGGCTAGTCGTTTCAGCGTCCAGCGCTCGACGTGGCAACACGTCGTGTTCGGGTTCGCGACAATGTTTTGTAGTAACAGTTCAAAAGCAACATCAAAATTGTTAAACTAGTTTAGAATGTTTGAGGAAAATACCATAGTACTAGCAATAAGGGTATCATGGCGTCCGTGTGCAAGCCTTCATAATATATACTTCATTTCATTGGTACTATTTATGAAGACTATAAAACTGGCTACATAATTAATAAAATGGTAAAATACAATAGACGTAGATATATTTAGTAACCTATTCCGCTTAACTATTCTTAAAGAGTCCTAAAAAACCCTCGCGTTCAGCGTCCAGCGCTCGGCGTGTTAACACGTCGTGTACGGGCTCGCGACATGTCAATCGTTATCCTGGGGATGCCTCGTTGAGAAGTGAAACACGTGTCGATTTCTTACAAGATTTTTATGACTCTTTAGGAATAGTTAAGCGGGATAGGTTACTAAATATATCTACGTCTATTGTATTTTATAATCGATTTCCGCCAAGTCACGCCTGAATCAATTAACCATCGTCTAGCGATTGAGGTGGATTGAAAATATTTTCTATAGAGATAACACTTAGGAATCGGTTTATAAATAGATAGCAGGAGCTTAAATGCGCAAAAATAACGTACTCAGTGTGCCTTTATTAAAATATCTGCCATTTTGAATAGGTATTGAGTTCACATTATGGCTGCTTTTTGCAAAAAATAACTGAGGTAAGCTAAGTGTAAGAGATAGAATCTAGATTGACACATCCTTACCTGCCTCCCTCTCACAGAGATGTAGCTGTAGATGTGTCCCAAAAGTGGGCACATATACTACCTGCCGGTACATTGAATGATCTACCCGATATGTAGGTTTAGGTATTCCTGCAAACACGTAATCTTCCCAAACAATGTGCCATTCTACGAGTAATCGTGCGTCTAACATCGAAACTAAGTTCAACTAAGATTGGATTAACCGCACCATTTGTAACCCAGTTAGTTTTGACGCCGGATAGCATAATGCTGTTTACTATAACATAATGCTGTTATCTTTGATGAAGGTTTAATGTTAAGTATGTTATTGTTATTTATTTATTTATATATGTAATACTTCAAGCACACAAACGTACAGAGGCGGACTTAATGCCATAGACATGTTCTACCAGTCAACCTTTGGGTGATGCAGAGACAAACAGGTGCAATAACGAGAATTAAGGAATAAATATTCATTTAAATACAAAGATATAATACCTATTAAAAACCACCAAACCTGCCTCGTTGGTCTAGTGGTCGCAAGCGCTACTGCTGAGCTGGTCGTGGGTTCGATTCCCAGGTCGGGCAAAGTTTTATTACGATTTTCTATTTGGAATTTCTCAGTAGCAGCCCGGAGTCTGAATCTGTGCCCGGTTGATGGCAATAGGCTCGCCCCTTATTACATGGGACTTAAACTTATCTGGCAAAATGTGGGTGTACTATAGGTACACCTCTGCCCAACCCTTCGGGGAGTCAAGGCGTGATGTTATGTATTATGTATGTAAAAACCATAAATGTAATATATACACCTAATAAATATACTCAAACAAATAAGACAAACAATAGGAAAACATTACCGATTTTACATAATTTATTTATACTTTTATATACTATTTTATATACTTTTTTTTTACATAATTTGTTAGTTTTAATGTTTGTTTTTATTGTTTTATTTCCTGTGCGTGTCCCAAATAAAATATTTTTCTTTCTTTCTTTCTTTATTTAATATCGTTAAAATCGATTCCCATGCGAGCCGTTTGGTGGAAATCATCCTTTATGTTACCTACTAGCTGCGCCCCGCGGTTTCACCCGCATAAGTCATCCAGGTTATAAACTGTATGTGTGCCAAATTTCATTTAAATTCGTTCAGTCGTTTTTGCGTGAAAGAGTAACAAACATCCATCCATCCTCACAAACTTTCGCATTTATAATATTAGTAGAATAGGCACAGCCACTCACTACCAGTGACTGCAGCTGATTTGTTAGTTAGTTCAGAACAACTCCCCATAACCCTCTAAAAATTTCCCTTAAAGAGACACACTCCGTCTCTCGTTCTAAAAACACGATCCTACATAGATTAGGTACAGTATTGTTATAACTGTTTTGCCAATATAAAAACAACTTATTTGCTTCCAAAAACCTTGCACAAAAACTTTCAGACTCGGCTCCATGTACTGAAACAGTTAGTTTTTGTAACAATTGCATGTGACAGGCACGTAGGGAATTGAACTGCACGAGCGTACGTGTGGAACGGGAGATTTTATATCTTTCTCACTTCTAGGGAAATAGCGATGTGTATTTAAACTGTTTATTAGTGTATAGGATAGCTTAGAAACCGCGAAACGAGTCGACTGTTTTAAAAACTAAACTCGCATACATAAACAGCCATATCATACATAATATAACATATATCATACATAAACACATAATCTGTTGGTATGTGACAGGCATGTTCTAGAACCAAAATGTTCAATACATGTGGCAAGTGTGAGTGGAAACGCCGGGAGGGGACGCCCTAGGAGGACATATAGTGACCTTATTGGGGATGTTCTTCAGAAAGGTCAGGTGCGTAGTACTCGCAACCGGCGTGCGTGTATGACCAGATGTATGAACTTTAACGAGGCAAAAGGAGTTTGTAAGGATCGTAGCAGGTGGCGTTCTGTAGTTTCTGCCTACCCCCATGGGAAAAAGGCGTGAGTTTATGTATGTGTATCTATGTGACAACTTACCACTTGCCAACCCGCACTGGGCCCGTTTGGTGGATTACGGCCGACTTCCTCTCACAGAGAGGAGGCTTGTGTCCTAGCAGTGGGTACTTTATAAGCTGATTATGATGTGGTTGGTATGCTGTACCAGACTAGTGAGTTCTTTGCAATAGACATATTATTTTTAGGTGAAAGTCAAAGTCAAATAATTTATTTCAAATAATTTACAAAAAAATTAGAATTGATTCTAGTCGCCCCTTCCGAAAGGTAGTCAGTCGTCCCTTCCGGAAAGCTAGTTTTTTTTGGATGGGCTTGGGTACTTTAAACTTAAGTAAATTTTAGAAAAATCGCATGCAGACGAATCTGCTAGGATTTCTAACTTACATTGTATTTCCTGTTGTCTCCCACGATAATCTGTAAAAGCAAACAAATATTCATGAGTCCTTTGTAAAGTTGTAAGTGATAAACGCATACAATAATAACGTAGGTAGATTTACATCAGTCTCAGTGCAGCTGAATACAGATTTCCGCTGGACCGTGACAATGTTTGCATAAATATTCAGTACCTGAGCGAACGAGCTCTGCTCGGGTGAAAATAGAGAAAACGAATTTTCCCAGATGATACCTAGCTTGATTTTTCGCCCCCGTAATCCCCTATATTGCAACTATCATCGAAATCGTTAGAACCGTTTTCGAGAACGTGATTACAAATATCTAAGTTACCGCTAAAGTGCGTAAATCAGTTACTTTGAATGTTGAATATCCAACAGTCCAAGTGTAGCATTATTGACGCGAACCCCATATAGGTACCTATAGCAAAGCACAATCAAAAGAGGTAAACAGAAACTAACTTTATAATAAAAGGATCAAGAAGCAAAAAATCAAAAAGGTCAACTCCTTTTTAGTTCCCAAAAAGCGGAACCTACCCTCCTCAACAACGACGTAGAACTAGTCTGTGCTTACAGCGAAACCAATCTATTCCACGTTTTAAATCTTCTAGCCTGACTGGCACCGGGAACTGATGGGCCGGAAAATACGGTGGCCCCAACTAATTGATATATACCCTTTTATGTTCTCGAAAAGCCGTTTGTGGTACGGGATTTTCAAAAATGCTCGTGTGGATGTTATTTATTTTTCGTTCTTTTTCACTACACTAGAAATTTGTTCCATCGGATTAATAATTATTTCTTTTTTTGTGCGGCCGGCTTAAACCTAACTTCACTCGGACAGGCTAAAACCCCATTTACACGATACAAGTTTCTTGGCATACAATATTTAAAGCAACAAATAACTAGCATCATCTTCTTCTTCTTTCTTTCTCGTGTGGTTAGTGACGAACTAACCTGGTGTCAGAGTTTTTATGCCGCCCATACCTCTGACTTGGCTGCACATGACGTCACGTGCCTCGCAAGCTGGCGGCGGCGCGCAGCGGAGATGCGAGGAGATGTGACCGACACCGCTAGTTCCCCCGCGTCTTACAACCCGCCCGTCAGCTCTAGCCAGTACACAGTACAGATACACCCTAGCTGTTAAGCATATTTTCTCATTTCCACCTCACACATCCCCGCCCATCTCCGCTTTGGTTGACTCCGGGCCTTAAGTAGGACGTAGAAATTCGTGAAAACTCCTGGGCTTCTTCTGCCGTATAGCCACGATGTTTTTGTTTAAACATTGCCCCACACTAGGAATTTCTCCTGTATCTTGGATGCGTTTAAAAACATTTAAACTGACATACACAAACAGCCAGACCCGGAACAACTACATGTAGGTCATATAAATATTTGTTCCGTGCGGGAATCGAACAAGCGACACGCAGCCAAGCAGTCAACCGCTTAATTACCGCGCCAACCGTGCCGCCTATACGAGAATATATCATACCGTGGTAAGATATTAGGTAGTTGTCAAAGTATAATATTAGCGGTGCTGACTGCCAAGAGTACGCTGTATTTAGTACCTAACTATTTGTAGAGAGAATCTTTTTAATCCACCTAGTTTATGTTGCCTAGAGTGGACTAGCACTCATAATCTGGTTAGCCTGAAAAGGCTATCTATGTTGGAGTCGGCTTCCAGTTTAACCGGATGCCACTGAAAACCGGTATGGATCATACATGGATCGACTGCCTATCTGCACAATCCAGTTACTAGGTAATAGTACGATACCCCTTAGCAAGACCGATTGTCAGACTTTCGGGCTTCTGACGACCCGTGACGACTGTCAAAGATCACGATGAATGCTGTCATTAAAAAATAAATTTAAGTTAGTCTATTTTTTTATTTTAGTTTAGTTAGCTAATATAAAATAATTACACATTGAATTCTCGATTTTATTCATCTTTTGCCAATTAGTTTTACGTCAAATATTTCATATTCAGGCTGAGTTTAATTAAGTTCACTAATCTAACACGATAACCAATAAATTAATTTCATCGTCTGAATGATTTTATTGATTGCAGTTAATATGTTTCTTATCGTAATTATTGAGGTTGAAAATCATACTCAAGGCATATAATAATCAGTAATATTACGTGGACTATTAATCTGCGTGCGTTTTGATAGCTTGAGGACATGGGTTCGATTCACGATTTCGAGTTCAATTTAATTTTTAAGATTCAGAGGGTCAGTTCGGGCAAAGAAGTGTTAGGGCGTTTGTGCACTACAAGGAATTTTACGGTCCGGCAGTCCGATTTTCAAGTAAATATCACGTGATCCGGAAATATAGGTAATATGAGATTTTACATCCGAAAGGAAAAATTCCGTGTAGTGCACAAACGACCTTACTCGTGTTTTTCATTAGGATTTTTCCCAGTACTAGCCCGAAATCTAGCTTGTGGCCGTTCGATGGCTTACTTATCAATAACTGGGGAAATGTTGGTGTTACTATTAATACACGTGATGTTATATTTATGTAATTACTTATTACGATACAACAACTAAACATATTAGTAGACCATGTGAAAAAACAGTTCTTATTTAAATTCTGACGTGCAAGTTTTCACAACCAGTTATAAATTGCCTCGTACAGCCACTAAACTTGGATACAGAAGATACTTTCTGTTTATCCCACGCACGGCAAAATGTACTGTAAAGCAAAACGTCGAAGTTTCCCCGTAACGGAAATCCGAGATAAGTGCACCATACTGCTTTATATTGAGCTAGTTTTCAGAGACTAGTGGTTATTTTATTCAGTGTTTGTTTGGCGACAAATAGTTTGCTATTTCGGTAAAAACTCAGAACGTTTTTCCCGATCCCGCAAATGTAAGGGTTGGGGATCAAGGATCGCGCTGCTTGATTTTTGGTCAAAGTCGCCTGCGTTTCAAAACTCGAGTTTATGGCAATTATTTATTTTTATTCTTCAGAAAACACACCAAATAACTGCTACTACAGCTAATATCTAAATATAGGTAAATATTGAACATAGCCCTTTTAATTGCCATGTAAAAGCTTCCACAAATTAAAGACTATTTAAAGTTAAATTAAAAAATATGTAACAGGTCACTGTTGAACGTCAAAATTTACGGTAAAATATAATTGAGGGGCGACTAGAATCCCTTCCAAAAGGTAGTATCGAATGGAAAAGAATGCGCAAGGAACTTCACCGTTACTCTTAAAATGTTTAACAATATTTTGTCATCATTCTGCCTAGCCTTTTCCCAACCATGTTGGGTTCGGCTTCCAGTCTAACCGGATACAGCTGAATACCAGTATTTTACATGGAGCGACTGCCTATCTGATCTCCACAACCCAGTAACTGGGTAATACGATACCCCTTGGTAAGACTGGTTGTCAAACTTTCGGGCTAACAATATTTTGTATGAATTAATTACCTATATAATTATGAAAAAAGAAAGAAGCTCATTGAAGAGGTAGTCCAGCATAATACCATCTAGGCTATATTATGGAACTAAAGAAAACCCAACGAACTATGAAATGATGTGTTTAAACTTAATTTAAGTTTATACAATTTTGTCAGAAATCGCCTGATTTCAACCACTTCAAACTACTATAAAATGCACCATATTATACTGGTACCTACCAGTATAAACCGTCGGATTTTCTCGGTAACGGGAAAGCAAGATAAGTGGACCTCTTTCATCTGAACATTTACACATCCGTGCACATGAACCTAGCTCGAGCCATTTACATGTATTTCATTTACTTTGCTTAATAGGAATTGGGTCAACTGGTCAGCTATATAAACTTGTAAATGCCCCTGGGACAGGTTCTGACGTATGCAGCTATACTTTATTTGACAAGTCATCGTCACTTCGGTCGAAATTCGGTCTAATCCGAGCACAGAGGCCCTAGCACGAACGCGCGACGTAAACGTAACGTAAATTCTAACGATTTTAGAATCGAAAATACAACTTTTCTATAGCATTTTGGTTTACATTTTTGCGACAAGCGCAATTAGTATCACCCATAGATATGAACGAAGGCTTCAAACTAAATAACTATTACGTGCGAAACGAGTGTTTTAGATTTTAAATCGTTTTAATTTTCGTTACGTTTACTCCGCGCGCTCATATTAGCTCCACAGAAATAAGAAAGAATATCTGTGACTCCGATAGATGCACGTCAGTAAAACTAAGCCTAAAAACTTAACGAAAATGTAAAGGAATTGAAACTGGTTTATTTCCATCGCTTCACTGTAACACATCAGTGCATGCGAAACCACCCAGCTTCCAATACCAAGTATTTGCATTTATTCAGTGTTTGTATGCAAAATGAAGGTACTTTCTATGGTAAGCTTGAACAAACAAGATTTTCTTCCTAGGAATCTGGTATTGGAAACTACTTGGAAATACTCTTCATGAATATGCAGCGACTTACATGCAATTAATTGTACGCATACAGACGAGTCCGTGGGTAGCTGCTGAATATTGATTTTCTCTAATGATCAGCGACACCTAGCAATTGTTAACACGCTTTTTTTGTTACGCAACTATAGGCATATATGTATATACAAAAAGGAAAAAAAAGATGCTGCAACATTTAAAAATAAAATGTCACAGCGCTGATATTCTGAAGGAATATAATTTTATGGACAAAAGCACGCTGTGGTAAAAAAAATAGTCTTTCTAAACATCTCAAACAATCAATTAGGTTACGTACCGAAATGATTCTGAAGGAATTCCTTAAATTTACCTGCTGTCTTTCACTCGATTCGTAGGAATGTATATATATCACCATTTACATAAATCATAACCATTTTACAGCTACGATTTTATCTTAGGGTTGATTTGCAAACAGAGGAGAAGCTTCAAAAAGCAATAACCACGTACTAAAACATGTTAAAACAGGAATGAACCGGTGAACGCGAATAAACACAGGTGGCACGATCCTTCCATAAATATTGGTTTGCAAGCAATCTGTTAGTAGCAACCAAACAAATGGCGGCGAACGCAATAAAAACGGCATTACTTTGATCTAGCGCTTTGTTTAACTATCGGGGAAGTGAATTAAATGTGTGTAAAGACCTTGACTTTGTATACAGGTTGGTAAATTGTATACAGGATATTGCAGGTGGGTAAATATTTTGGTCCTTACGTGCACAAGTTGATAAAGACTCAGTGGATCGAAGGACCACATTTTTTGAAGATTTTTAGTCTTATGTAAACGAGCTGAAATATTATTTTTCTATATTTCCTTTAAAATAATTATAGTCTCTCGAAAGTTACAATAATAAAAGTTACACGAGTCTTAACTTATTTTTCTCTGCATTTATTAATTAAATCACCACAACTTATATTACCTTTGAGTATTGAGCATGCAAACACTCCAAGATTAAGAAACCTCTGAGCAGAATTACCCCATGAATACAGAGGAAGCCCGACCCCTCCATAAATATCGGTTTGGTAGCAATTTGTTAGAGCAGCCAAACAAAATGGCCGAACGGGCAATGAAGACCGTGTTAGTTTGATGTAGAGCTAGTATTTGGGTTGTGTTGAGAAAATAATTAATCAAACACGACCGGAATTACCTGAGGTTGGTTTAAGACTCTTTACGTGTTCATTTTTATTGGTAGCAGTGATATTTGAACACTAATAAACTAATACTTATTCTTAGTTCGGTATATTTGTTACTTTCGAGGCAACCCATTTGTCTTGCCTCTAAGGACCAACCTTTATTTACGAACGTAGTCAATGTTGGTTAGTTTGGTTACTTTATGCTTTAAGTCAAGCCCAACGGCTGTTCTTTTTCACGCCCGCTGAAATTTCACATCAGCAAAAATGGCAAAGTTATTGAAACTTATTATATTCCCTATTTTAACCCATTGAGGCGACGAATTTTCAAAAATCCTTCTTAGTGCTAACTTTCATTATTTATGGAACTTTTGTGCAAAATTTCATGCTTCAAGACACAGTGGTTTAGACTGACCGTTGTCTACCAGTGAATGGATTTAATTGTTTTATTAAGAGTGGATTCGACCAAACAGGAATAAATTTTATCCGCGGAATAAGCCTTCTCTTCCGAATAAATTTTGAATTTTTGACAGTTTCTCCATACGAAAACTGTCAGAGTAAATCTTATTCCACGGATAAAATTCATTCTTGTTTGGTCGAATCCGCCCTAAGTAGATTACACAAGCTAAACCGACTTAAAATCATTGTACCTTCGTCTCCTACGATACAGACTACCTTATTGTCCATAATTGTCATGACATGTGACGTCACACGACATTGACACGACACTTGACACGGGTCCGTGATAATTGTTGTCATAATGCCGCTTAATTCAAACGCCCTTTTGGATTCTGACAAATGATAATCGGTGTTTAAGTAAGTACCTATTTTTACCACACTACTTCCATGACAACACATTGTAAATGAATTATTTTGAAAGTTGATTGTGTAATTTTAACATGATTGTTTTCTATAAGTCAATTATATAGGAAACATGGCACGTGAAACATTCATGGCAAAATAAAAATTATATTCCAGGCATTTCAATCGGACTTCATACAGACGTATAAATCCTACATACTACGCTTATGATTATTATTAGGAAAATAACATTTGTATTAAGTTTTCTAAACTAACACTACTGCATGGATTCATTGTGATCTGAAATATAGGTTTATTATTCGTCTTCCTCGTCAGCTAAGCTTTTTTATCCTAGAAAAAACTCAACTTTTCCTTTTACAATTATCGTATGTATTTACAACTTAAGTTAGTATTTCCTAGAACATGAAATGTAGTTGCTGTAACTTTAACACTTGAAACGTTAACACCCGAATACCCGACAGTCTGCTCAGAGGTGCTCGACTGTGTTGAGGCGTTCAAGCGATTCAAGTTGCTAGTAAATCTTGTACGAAGGTACAGGATGGATGCTGATAGGAAGCTGGATTTATGTTTGTTGATACACATACGCAAGTCATAAGTACATATTCTGATACATCCAAAATTTTTGAACCTCTTATCATTCATTCATTCATTCATTTATTTATTCATTAACAATTTACATTGTGTTGAACATTACATATTAAAAAGAGAAGTAACACATGCAGAAACAACTACATTAAGCAAATTAATACAATGTCAGCAAAATAATACAAAGACACAAATAAATACAATATCTGGTTCATAGCAGGTACAGTGTCAGATAAAAAGTCTAATTTATTATTATCAGGCAAAATATCAATTACAATGTGAAATATAAATCAAGTATAATGTCAAATTCAATGTCCAATTATTAGCAAGTATGTCAAATTCAAAGTAAAAAAAAATTGAAATCATTTCGCTAAGGTCTTAGTAATGAGCATAGTATAATTATATAATTTAGAATATAGAATTTATCTGGTCCTTGTAAAATGAAATGAATTGAAATGAAATGAAATGAAATTGTTTATTCTGTAAATAGGATATCGGAATCACTTTTACATGTCATGTTAAAAAAATATTAGAGCTAAGCTAGATGAGGTCGGCGTTTCCTATCTGAGAAGAAAGGCCGAAACAAACTCAGTGGTCACAGTCTCTTTTAAAGTCCAGACATTATCTTGGTCAGGCCATATGAGGACCATGTAGATAGTGTCTGAAATGGTCTTTTGAGGAAAGAACCACACAGATTGGAGTGGACCTGTCCAGTCAGTGCAAGCAATTGTCAGTAATCGAGGAGCTCATCTCAGAACTTAAGGAGCTCAGCGACTCGACGAACAATACCAAAGAAAGGACATTTGAGTAGGCCGCATAAAATACTCAAACCGCCAGAACATCATTAACACAAAATATTTAAAAAAAAAAAGATCCACATAGTCCTCACATTCACAATATTTAAAAAATAATATAATACTTAACAAAGTAATACTTAAAAAACTTTTACGGAATACGGCAACATCCCAGAAAACGAAAGAATTTACTGGTATCCCACACATTTTGTTGATTTATGTGATAAACTAATATTGAAAAGTAGGTAGGGTAAGGCAAACATAAACGGTACGAAAGTTACACAAGATTTTGTCGTCGAAATATTTTATAATAAAAGATTTTTGTAATTAATTATAGCATCATTCTTCTTTAAAAACCGGCCAAGTGCGTGTCAGGCCACGCACAATGAAGGGTTCCGTAGCTGGGATGAATTTATCCCAAGAACAAACTTAACATTGTAGTTGAAAAACCTGTTCTCCCATACAAAATGTATGGGAGTTTTTGCTACTGCAAATGTAAGTTGATCGATAATTACTCGTTAATGTGTAGAGCCTACTTAGCTATGATAGTTTTCCTTTTAATTTCGTTATATATACTACAGCTGTCACACACTTGACTCTAACAAAAATTAGCACTTTAAAGTTTAATATTTCGCAAACGGATCCTTCAATCCAAAAATGGTTTTAACAAACTCACAATATAAAAAAACCCCACTTTACGTGTAGGGGAGGTACCCTAAAAACCCCTTTTTTTTCATGATTTTATTTTACCACTTTGTCGGCGTAATTAATATGTTATGACAAATTACAGCTTTCTAGTACTAACAGTCTCTGCGCTATGCCGGGGACAGACAGACAGACACAGACGGACACGGCGAAACTGTAAGGGTTCCTTGTTGTCTACGGAACCCTAAAAACGTAACGTCGTAAGAAAAGACCAAAGACTACCCACTGAATTTCCCTAATGAATATCGCTTCCTGAAATGTCAAAGTACTGTACATCAACAAAATATGATTAATATTCATCTTTCAACTTTTGATTATTTATGCAGACAAAAATAATCCTACCTACTACATGAACAGATACACAAAATAATGCTCCTTGCTACTCTGAATTCTTAAAAAGATAACTCAATATCTTAAAAACCTTTAAAAACCTCACACACGTTTACAAAAGTGTTTGATATAATATTAACGTCGAGTCGCCGGTACAAAGATGGAGTCGGATATGAAACGGAAATTGATTCCAACCTCTGCCTTTTTACTGTGGAGATGAGAAATTATTGATGTATTGAGGTTTTGTTAAGGTTTCAGGATAGTAACGATGTTATATGAAAACGTTTGTATGTTATTTTCTACAATATTGTGAAGATTATTGGAAAATCTGGGCTGGAACGTCGACCGTGAAAGTTGGATAAAAAGGGACATGAATGGTTTTATGTAAAGACGACAACTAATAATGTAATGTGAATAAGTTAGAATTGTAAGTGGTTAAGTTATAACAATAAAATATAAAGCTTTTAGGCTTTTATAATTAATTTACACTTTACTTATTAAATTGTTCCTAAAGCATTGAGTTCATCAATTTACCTACAATTACTACTATAGTTCACATAATTTAAAAAAGCTCCATTCCGAAAACATTGCATTAGCAAGAATTTAACAACAGCTCAAACAAATTATAGGATATTTTATACTAACGACCTTATTTTTAAGTCAAAAATCTAATCTTATCAGATTTAAAATGAATTAAAATGGCCAACTATTAATTCAAAATGCGTTTGCCGGCACAGCGTTCAAGCATGCAATGTGCTATTATCTCGACTTTAGAGTACTGCACGACCTAACTTGCTTTCACTGAGGAGTTGAGAGCAGAATTTATAGCAGGGGTCAGTATCAAGTCCACTTATGGTCTCTTGTAGTTGAGGGTCAAGGGTAAAAGTACAACATTAAACTTGAGGCAAGTACGACGTAAAACTTCAGTGTCAAAAAAGGTACATCCCCTACACGTAAAGTGGGGTTTTTTTATATTGTGAGTTTGTTAAAACCATTTTTGGATTGAAGGATCCGTTTGCGAAATATTAAACTTTAAAGTGCTAATTTTTGTTAGAGTCAAGTGTGTGACAGCTGTAGTATATATAACGAAATTAAAAGGAAAACTATCATAGCTAAGTAGGCTCTACACATTAACGAGTAATTATCGATCAACTTACATTTGCAGTTGCAAAAACTCCCATACATTTTATTTAAATAATACTTCAAGCACACAAATGTACCGAGGCAGACTTAATGACATAGGCATTTTCTTCCAGTCAACCTTTCGGTGACGCAGAGACAAACAGTGGTAAGTGCAGTAACAAACATTCCTATCTCAAACTCAAAGAACTGAATCAGATGCTTCTAGACCGTTCTATCGTAAAGAGTAACGTACTTGTCTAGGTTCAACTTTTTTTTCTAGAATTATTGCAATAACTTAAAATCACACTTGCTTATTTTTTTATTTTTTTTTATTTTTTAGGGGAAAAAAAACAGTTACATGCATACAATAAGATTCTTAAAATAAATAGTTAAACACATGACCCACACTGTTGTCCACGGATTAATCAAATAAGTGAAAAACGGAAGCTGATTTTAAGGATATTGTTAATTTAAGTTATAGTTAAGTTTATAGTTTATAAAGTTTAGTTTTAATTAATAATTAAGTTATTTGAATTAAGTGCCAATTTAAAATTTAGATGCTAGTTAAAGTTATAGCGAGAGCTTTAAATTCTTTATTATAAAAAAAGTCTTTAACCATGAAGTGTGCGTTATAAGTTTCCACCAGGCGTCGAAGAGGTACTCGTGCCCCGGCCTTGGTTGGTCTTACATGAATTCTCGTGGAAGAGGCGGGGCACACGAGTCCCACGACTTGTTACATTCCTGGGTACCGTGTAACATACTTTATTTTGTAGTTCTAGTTACACTTGACAAACGACAAGAATTTTAAGAAAGGTCAGATTAATTTGACTAGTTGGGATCAGGGTCATAAGTAAGAAATTGAATTTATTAGAAAAAATTGCCTTTTCTATTAACATTTCCCGAGAGTAACATTAGAGCTAGATGCGACTAAGTGATTGGGTAAGTACTAGGTAGATTAGAGTGGGACAAAATTAAGATAATATTATAAAACCTAAGTTAAATAAATAATGGAGTAAAGTAATGACCTCTTTTTTAAACAAAAAACCTTGTAAGGAAGTCTGACAACCAGTCTCACCTAGGGGTATCGTATTACCCAGTAATTTGGTTGTGGAGGTGAGATAGGCGAATCCATGTAAAATACTCGTATTTAGCTGCCGGACTGGCAGCCAACCCCAACAAAGCTGGGAAAAGTCTAGGCAGATTATGACGAATATTATTAATTATCTATTGAATTTGTATTTTTGGCATTTAACAGTTAAAATACTCGTCCCAATATTTTAATTAACTATGAATGGAAGTTCGGGAATCCCAAAAGGGCTAAACACTTACGCACCTTTGTCCTTTTTCTCACACGAAGCTCTTGTGAGGAATTTGTGTAACAATTTTTCCCTGTACCTATAGATAGATAAAATTCAAAGAGTGGAAGTATAGGTAGAAAACTAGCCACGCAACCATAAATCTTAACCGAAGTTATAACATTTTGCGAAACCGATACGCCTCTTACCAATCAACCTACATTACATTACATAACATAACCTATATACTTACAGAATCGAAGACGTGTGTTCAAATTGGTTAAATAGCAATAAATTACGTTTAATCCACAGCTGGGAGCCACTGAAGTAGTTGTAACTGAAAGTAATGTGTCTAGATCTGAACTGGAGAGTACAGCTAACAGGCTAATCAATAGTTGGACGTAATGTAGCTATGGAATCCAGTGAGTATTGGTGTTCTTAGCAACAGAATTTTGTAGAAAAAATCTACTAGGACACACGTCATACTCGCACTTGCTTGCGAGAATGTAGGTTTATAATGTAGGTATGATCTTTAACTACATTTCCCTTTACATTCTATTATTACTTATGGTGTGCAAATATTATTTAATGTTATCCTACACAATGCTATTTAAATAAGCAACGAAATAAGATCTCATGCATTAGGATTTTTATGGAACAAATTTTTGTAATTGATAATATGTATTAAATCACTAAAATTTTAACATTTCAGTTAACTGTTTTGATTTGAATATACGGATAATTTAAGTTGCTAGTCAATTTGATAAACAAATAATTTCCCTTATGGTTTTGTGTTACTGAAAAGTCGTATTAATTCAGTAGGTAGTGAGGTAGTCATGATGCTGTTACTTTTTGCATGTTTTCCCATAAAACCTATTTATAAACCTATGCGAAACACACAAGCAAAGAAACAAGTTACCGGTCACGGCTAAGATATTCAAATAACAGTTACCCAGAAATGGCCTTATTATAACCTCATTTAAGGGAGAAGCAACCAATCGTGCTCTTCCCGAATTAGTCCACGACCGACTTCTAAAAGCAAAGAACACACTAATAGCTAAGAAACACGCTATCAAAAATATAGGCCTTACCGAAAAACCGCCATAAAACCCAAGTCAATATTCTAAGCGCTTCCCTTCCTTTTAAGAATTTATTTCTCAACAAAGATAGACACAAGGTAGATAGTTACAGAAAGTCGGCTCTATACACTGAGCGAAAAAGCACGCACACATAGATACGCTTCACGCACAGCGAGTGCAAGCGCACTCACGACCGGCATTTGTTTGAAATCGCCGCACGTACGACAAAATGTGGGTAAGATAGTTTAAAAAAAAATGGGCCAAGATTTGAGCCCTGCGGGACTCCCATTTTTACTACAGATCCGGGAGATCTTTTCCTGTTTTTATCAACATTCAGAATCCTATTACTTAAGTATGATGTAAGAAGATCCTTTTACTCCGTATGGAGTCGACCTTCTGCATTTTATAGCGTGGTTCTATTGCGTATCGGCGACTAATAACGATCGATATGAAGCCGCCATTACTAACCTACCATTAGTCCGAAAATAAATGTCCACAGTTGAGTAACTGGTGCCATTACAGAGGAGCGAGGAATGAGCTGTGTTTCCAATGACATTAGCTTGTTTGAATACTGTTTTGTTAGGAACTATGTCGTTGTTTTAGTTAAATACTTTGCAAAAGTTAGCTATAGATATTCTGTAGTCTACTAACAATTACCCTATTGTAAAAGGACGCCATAGGTATCACTCGTTTGTCAAGTAAAATGAGACATTGAATAAATAAACCTCTGAGAATTGGTCTAACTTAAATACTTCAGCATGAGAATTTCTTTGAATAGCTGAATACCTTTCATACTGATGGAACAGGCACTGTGGTAGAAATATTTTAGGTTTATAAGTTGACCACGACTCGGTTTGATTCTTTCAAGGCATCAAGTTTATTCATTTTATGTATTTATTGATGATTTATTTGGTGATGTTTGAAATAAACATCACCTTTGTTATTTTAACGGTTTTTAAAGAAATCTCTTCCAGCATCCCTGCGATAGGAAAGGAGATAAAGAGATGCAGGCACCGTGTGGAGAACAGAAGAGAAAGTAAAATACATACAATCAAAAATAAATCACTTAATTTAAGTTATTTTTATTAATTAAGAATTTATACTTACATAGATACATACTTCTAAAAAAGTTAAGTTAATAAGTTCTCAAAGTTCATTCTGACGGATAGAAATGTACTATCATAGTGCAATAAATTCATTTAGTTAAGTAAATACAATACTGCAGCATTTCATTCTGCCTAGCCTTTTCCCAATCATGTTGGGATTTATATTTTACATGGAGCGACTGCCTATCTGACCTCCACAACGCAGTAACTGGGTAATACGATACCCCTTGGTAAGACTGGTTGTCAGACTTTCGGGCTTCTTAACGTGCCTTCTGAAGCACGGAGGAGTCTCGGTATGTAAAGATGGTCACGAATCCATGGACCAACCCCGGCAAGCGCAGCTTAACCTGATGGATCGACCCGTGCGGCTGTTATTACTTAGCCACGAGCTCCTCACACTTAGCTACGAGCTCCTCACACAATACTGTAGCATATGTACGTTAAGGCTGTCCCCACATTTGGCGTGCGCGATCCACGGGCGTGCGAGTAGCGCGAGCGGCAACACCCGACGCTCACGCAGCGCGCGCGCGCGTCAGGTGTTGCCGCTCGCGCTACTCGCACGCCCGTCGCACGCCCGTGGATCGCGCACGCCAAATGTGGGGGAGGCCTAAAATGAGCCAATCCCTGAAGGCTATCACTCAATTATTCATTGAAGGAGTGACGTCTAACTAACGTCATATACCACCCTTCCGTCCTATTGTTCCGCCGAACTGATATATTATGCATAAACTGCATACAAATAATTGTAATTATTGGATAACGTGTGAACGAAACAGTTTAAGGTTATATTAAAGATACATTAAGGTCGATATAAAAAGCATGTTTTGTATTACCAATATTCTTAGCGGTAAAGTAAATATTGTAATTAACTAAAGTGACAATTAAACATTTAAGACATAACGAATTTCTTATATTATCGACCCTTTAAGTGTATTCTCTATTGAGGAAGCGTCACTAATGTTTTGTTGATGAATCTTGGTACTCAGCTCCACAGAGTCACTGTAAGACCTTAGTACCTTTTCTGTGGTAGAGTGGCTTGAATCTAATTTCCGATCCAACCAATCCAAAGTTCCTTGCCCGTTCTTCTCTAATGTCCACAGATCGAAGCTTGGGTCGGATAACTAAGTTCAACTTTCTGACTAACTGACCGACTCCTTGACAATTCAAACTCAAACTCAAACTCAAACTCAAAGCATTTATTTCAATTAAACCAATTACAGGCACTTTTGAATTGTCAAGGAGTCAGTCAGTCAGAAAATATGAAGCTAGATGCCCATTCCAAAGCGTAGTAGGTACCTATGGAGAAGAACGGGCAAGAAACTCCACGGACACTCTTTTAAGTCAAATAAATTGTTACAAAAATTGGTTACATCATTCATGTTGAAATTACTTATACATGTGAGAACAATGTAGAAAGACTTGCATAAAAAAAGCGTCCGTACATAAAAATAAAAACAATTCAAAAATTACAAATAAGCCATGGCAGCTAAGAGATGACCAGCCCCAACTGACGGCGCCCGTTCACGAACATGACGCATGGATTAGCACCATTCAGCTCAACCATTTTGAAGGGAGCTAAATGATCCAACACACACGCCACCATCAGCGAGACATCTGAGTGAGCATGACATACTCACAGCCGCCAGGGCACATTCAAGTCAATGAAAGACATAATATTACCCGGTAAATGGTAGCTCAATAGTACATAGTACTCACATATGTGCTATGCAATTATATAATGCAAAAGAAATTGAGTCTATACAATGCAAAGATGTTCTTACAATCTTCAGCAGCTCCAACAGACTTTTCGAATGTTAATCAATTAGTTGTGGTTGTGGAGCAGGACCAGCATTGGCCCAAGCATTTTTATCAGTGATATAATCCCCTAACTTATAATATGCCTGCCTGCATAGTGTGCGTTTTATACATGTTTTGAATCTCGTCTCATTCAGTTGAAGTATGTGGGGAGGAATTTTATTATAACATTTTAAACAGTACCCCATGAAAGATGAGTCTACTTTAGCCAGTCTGAAACCTGGTTGAACTAGTAGGTATTCAAAAGTACCTATAAATAATTGAAGTAAATGTATTGACTTTGCCTTTATCAGATCTACATAATTATAAGATCAGAACAAGATACTTGAGATCTGCTAGCTCAAAAAGTTTTGTAGACACAACGCTGGGTATCAGCAGAGGTTGAAGACAATTAAAGCCGACCAACTTTATTCTCTCCACCGTGAAAATATCAAAGAAAATATTGATTGGAACTAATATTATATTTATAGAAAAGCGTAGGCATCGTCCATATTTATAGCTTATCCATTTTGAAGAAAAATATCATCAATAGATTGTGCATCAGCTCGCTGAAAAGGAAATTTAATCTTGCTCCAGCGGAAATAAGTTTTAAAATATATTGCTGTGGTTTCGCAGCCTTAGAGAGGAAAAGGTACCGTTATAAACAAACATTTTGTATAAATAATGTGTACGTTAAGTAACTTTTCCTGTTTGCTTTTACCTTTATGAAGTAAAGATTGGAATGATGACAGCCAGAGGCACATCGGGTATTCTTGAATGTTTTTATTTGGAACTCAAAAAGGGAAATAGTTGGTTTTTGGGGAAATATAACCCATGAATATACACGGTACATGACTTTCGTAGCTGACCGTACTTTCGTGGTTTACATTGTTCGCGCACCGACTTAAGTGGGTTAGAAGACAATAATGATTTTAGACTGATACATGTTTAAGTCCCACTTTCTGTCATGAACTCCTCAGGTAAAGTCAATTGAAAAACAAATTGACTATCAACTTTAATTGGCTGTAAATTCACAACTGTTAACAACTGTCATTCTTTGTCAGTCGTATGCTCAATTGTCATGTTAATTACGAAAACCATAAAGGTTCCGTAGCTGACCGCAGGCGGCAGCAGCAGGCAACGTGTCACCGCGACACGACTGGTTTCTATGTATTTCTATGAACTACCTTCCTTATCGGCTAAAAAAGCATAAAGGACAATATAAAAGCATAAAGAAACCATTCTGTAATGATACCTTTATGCTTTTATTTTACCTGATATTTTTTTTAAACCAGCGAGGATCCTGTCACTTCCACTTTATTTATTGACAAGAATATAATCCTATATACATAAAGTTTGGAGAGTAATTTCTGTACTGAGCAAAACCAGACAAGACTTTAATGCAAAAGGAAAGATTAAAGTCACAGGTGCAAAAAGTGAACATATCTATACTCATTTTGCTTATTATAACTTCGATGTTACTACCCACATCTACCCTTTTACTTGAATGAT
This sequence comes from Eupsilia transversa, assembly GCA_914767815.1. Taxonomy (NCBI): domain Eukaryota; kingdom Metazoa; phylum Arthropoda; class Insecta; order Lepidoptera; family Noctuidae; genus Eupsilia; species Eupsilia transversa. The sequence goes on from OU611882.1 coordinate 15,350,936, forward strand.
CATGTTCCATCACATTGACAAAGTCGCTCACATTACAACTTCTTTCCCGAACCTTTTCTCCGCATTATCGAGTAAAACAAATATAGAACAACTCACGAATTTCATCCTGAAACTATGGAACTGTTCATGCGGATAGAAAAGATCCTATTTACATACCCGTATTAGAAGTTTCTTACTTTTATTTGTGAAAGTTGTTGGCTGGTTCACGTGTCTCGTTGTTTTGATTCAAAACTTGGACTTGTCAAAGACAATATTATATTCGTGCATATTAAAAGCATCATTAAAGAAAAAACAAACAGATTCTGATAGTCCCCTGCAAAACGAACTGCACAAAGACATATGCTGTTGTGTTGGATTCTGTCATTGCCAATTAATTATTTTAATTTTAACCTCTGACTAATTTTAACGGATGACGATTGAATTGTCGCGAACCCGTACACGACGAGTCAATCGTCATCCTGAGGATGCCTCGTTGAGAGGTACCGCAGCCGTGAGGCACACACTATTGTTAAACATTATTTCCTCTTTTGTATATTGTTTTTTGTATTTGTGTTTCACCAACTGTGTCTAAATAAACGTTATTCTTTCTTTCTTTCTTTCTTTCTAGAGGTGAAACACGTGTCACTCTTTAAGAATAGTTAAGCGGAATAGTTTACTAAATATATCTACGTCTATTGTATTTTATAATGGATTTCCGCCAAGTCACGCCTGAATCAATTAACTATTTTAACCTCTTGTCTTATCATTTTGAAAACAGTACGTTTTTGTATAACTATTAATTTAATTAAAGTTGGTGATAATTATGAATGCATTCACGTACAATAGACATTGAATGATAAGATACGTAGGTACTGGCTCTCGCTTGCCACTGTTACAGCCGCTTATTACAACTTAATTACCAACTGTTTAATTTACTTTCTGAGCTATAAATTAGGTACCATGTTAAAGTTTATCGAGGAAATAGCACGTTTGACAGAGCGATGGTCTCGCTCTGTCAATTGTATGGCAATGCTGGCGGGAAACGAAAGAGTAAAAGAGGCAGAAATAGACAAATCTTTCAGACGCGAGAGTAATTCTCGCCTGCTAAAGAAAGAACAATAATTTTTCCTCAATTTTCTTAAATATCTTCAAAAGTATTTATTTTAAAAGTATTCATAAAATATTGAGATCCTCACAACCAGTTCTTTCATATGATAAATTATGTCACACGGTACAGTTTGAAAAACTATTTAATTTTATTTTCCAATTTGCCCCCGATAAATTCATTTAATATTATTTATTTATTTATTTAGTACATGGAGGACTTACAGCTAATAAAAACAGACAAAAAAGGAAACCATAGTCACCAGAAAGCCAATTACAAATCCTCACGTGTAGACATAATAATAATAGTTTATGGTGTGAGCACAAAAACAGAAAACACATCGCTTTCATTAAATTGAAGAGTAAAACAAAAACTTGGTTTATTAACTTGGTTTGTTTTTTGGATTATTTACGTTACACGTCCCTGTTTGGGCACAGAAAATATGTGTACCGAATTCAACCAAATTGGTCCATTGGATTCTGAGCATAGAGACAGTCAGCCAGCCAATCAGACAGACACACGGGTGATCTTATAAGTGTTCCGGTTTTTCATTCGGACGTACGGAACCCTAAAAACGTAACACTCCTTCTCAGGTCACATCGGTGGCTCCGTGGAGCGTCGTAGATGCAATTTAGATAATGGCCGCAGACGTTGTCACATGTTCCGAGCTCGTAACCTAATAGAAATTACAAATTCACTTCAGAATGGCTTCGCTATGGGCCCGCGGGAACGTTTTAAAACCATACTAAATTGTTTAATTTTCTGTTAAATAAATTCGATTTGGAGGTTTCTTTACTTGGTTAGAACAACAGGTGGATGTCAAGGTATAGTATTAACAGCTGAGCTGATTTTTTATAGTACCTATTTATAATCTCCGGGTTTTATAAACACCATTATTTGGAAAAGAAAAATAAATCTTACTAAAGCCAAAATCAACGCCAAAAATAAATCATAATGAGTTGATTTTATTATAAAGGAACCTATTTACTGTAGTAATATAAAAAAAGAAAGAAAAATAGAAAATACGTTTATTTGCGGCAAACATGATGCAATTAAAAAAAAAGGTACACGATAATATCAAGTTGGGGAAAAAAAAAAGGTAAACGATAATAACAAGTTGGTGGAAAATATGCGTCACATCCACGCAAAACGGCCATCGCTCAGCTTAAATAAACTTTTTTTATTGTAACCGTGCACAAATGTCTATATTGTAAAATAAATATGATGTGTCTAAAATAAATTAGCCTCTTCGTAGTACTTCTGAGTTGAGCTCCGCGATTACTGACAATTGCTTGCACTGACTGGACAGGTTCACTCAAATCTGTATGTTTCTTTAGACACTAATCTACATGGTCCTCATATGGCCTGCCGAAGATTATGTCTGGACTTTAAAAGATACTGTGATCTCTGAGTTTGTTTCGGCCTTTCTTCTCAGAGTAGTCAGATAGGAAACGCCGACCTCATCTAGCTTAGCTCTATTTTTTTTTTTTTTTTTTAATATGACGAGTAAAAGTGATTCCGATATCCTATTTACAGAAAAAACAATTTCATATCATTTCATTTCATTTCGTAAAATAATATCAAATACAAACATTTTATTAAATAAAGAAAGCAGCTTATTCATGTCTATAGCCCCGCGGACAGCTATTAAGATCATACAATTTTATTATCTACAATCTGTTTGCACCTTGTGGCTAAAACGGGGCTCTTGCTCGGGGCTATTTTCAACACTGAGTTTATTTAAACTTGGCCAATTTAAGAAAGAAACTTGCTATTTTAGAATTTATTTTATAAACTTAAACAAAAGAAAATCACTCAAAGCACTAAACCCAGGAATATCAAAGTTATCAAGGAATTAAAATAATAAGGAAATCTCATGCAATTATGCAAAATTCAATCAGTCATTGATTAAATTAATTAAGGGAACAAAAAGATAAGATTTTATTCTCAAGTGAAACACTCCGAATTGCTTTTATACTTCCTTCATTATTTCTCATTATTAAGTGGAGGTCAAATATCAATTTAAATGTTCAAATACTGAAAACTTGGTATTGATTACAACATTTCCAATTTCTTCAGCATTTATACTTTTTGTTATTTACAGACAATAAAAAGATTTTTTTTGGCTAGTAACAAATATACAGGGTGTGATTTTAATCACCGTTTTCCTCTTAAGGGGTAATTGTACTCATCATTATGAACAACTTTTACTATGGGACCAAACCTGAAATCGTGAAAAAGAAATCAGTTGTTCCCTACATTTTGACGAGTTATGCGAACATAAATGTAGGGAACAGCTGATTTTTTTTAATTTGAAAATTACACCCTGTATATTGGTTTTATACTAATTGAACTCACGGACAGCGATGTTGGTTTGCTACGTCCGCGTAGCTAGCGTAGCCGTAGCACTTGCTACGGCGTAGCAGCAGCGTAGGCATCTTACTCAGTAGCTAGGCGGAGAATTTATATGATCAATTTTTTTTTTTTTAGTATAAACAACCTTTATTATCGTTAGGTACATTCATATTCCAGTGAACAAATGTATGGAAATGGCAGATTTTTTTTCTGATGTTGGTCCCATGGTGAATGGTGTTCAGTTTTATGGTTTGTACCACAGCCTTTAATTTGCTAACACCTTTTTGGTACACCCTGTGTAGTGCACGTATTTCCATACATGTTATTGCCGTGGACGTGGATGTCCATGACATTATTGTCACGTTAGAAATTATAAAAGCGCATAGTGAGTCCATAAGTGTAAAATTTGAACTAAAACGTTTTAAAGCGACGGTCTCTTTAATTTTATGAAGGTTGTACAAACTAGCCCTGTTCAGAGCTAACTAATTCCCTCTATTACTTAGTTTAAGGACAGTATTACTCGTAAAGCGTACGGGAACATTTTCTGTACATTTTGTATTTTAACTTTATTCTGTGGTTCGACGTTGCATTTTCCTAAAAGCTTTCAACATTAATTTTGTATCCGAATGGAAGATATTTTAGTGTTTTGTTTTAATTGAAATTAGTCATTACTATCCCTTGGAAGTAGACTTCCTCGTGAATTAACTCATAATGAAAGTACACACAAGGATTATTGCTGGAGGCGTGGTTAGTTTAGTAGTTATCAAGTTAAAATTGAACATTTAAATAACCCCCGACACAATTCCAATTGATGCTGCAGTATCGGTTACTATGTTCTTCTAATTTCCGAACTGTGGAAGATACCGCACATTCATTCATCAGATAGAAAAGAGCTGATAATCTTCAAAACGCTGAACCGATTTTCTTGAATTGTAGCTAAGAACACTCTCGATCAAGACACCTTTCAAACAAAAAAATTATAATCAAAATCGGTTCAGCCGTTTGGGACCTACGAGGGAACAGACAGATACACAGATACAGAGGTACACACGTTAAACTTATAACACCCCTCTATTTCCATCGGGGGTTAAAAACCAGACTGCTGCGCATGAGGTTCCGGGGTAGAGCACCAGGTTGAGCCAAATTTAAGTGGGTTTTTTCTATTATTTAGGAAATTCTTTCTAGCAGTCTGTGGTCTGGTTTTTTAAATAACTTCTTGACCGGTATTCACACAACACGATATTATGATCAAGTTTAGTGTCAGTTTTTGTGTGTGTGCGTTTGTGTGGGGGTGTGTTTGTGTGTGTGTCAAATTCCCGTGTTACCGGACAATCTGTGAAGCTATATAAGCATTAACGTGTTCACTTGATAGCGATCATGTGTAGCTATTAGAGCACATCAAGTCTACATACATCAGTATTACTCAGTGAATGAGTTTTGTTGGTCAGATGCTCGTGGTACTGACAATACCTACTAGTTATGCTTAGATCGCAAGTTGGGTACATGACGATTGTAAGCAACTCCCAAATTATGTATAATTATTTTTCCCTCTGAGGGAACGGAGGTTTTTGTCGAAGTACATAACTAACACATAACATTACGCCTGCATTCCGCAAAGGATTAGGCAGAAATTTACCTTTAGTTCACCAACATTTGATCGTTCACAAAATCAGACTCTGGGCTGCTATTGAGAAATAACACTATGGGCACTAGGGGCACTAAGGGCACTAATGGGTTATCTCGGACTCCTCACAAATAAAGCCCGGGGGTCCTACCACTGTCATAAGTCGGGGGCCGGGGAGCTACTCGTTCATTAGATAGCACCCCAGTAGCCGTTATACGACTAGCTGCTGCCCACGGCTTCACCGCGTGACTTTTTTCTAAAATAAAAGTAAGCTAAAGTTACTCCTTATAACATCAGCTATCCGCCAGTGAAAGTCCCATCAAAATCGGTCACTTTTTTTTTTTTATGTACCATATTATTATACATAAGTAAATACCACCGTGTACGATTTTGTAAAAAATTGCAGTGCATTTAGTAAAAAACTGTTATTTTGACATTAAAAACAGACACTTTAATTTAATTTATTTTTAGTATGTAGTCTAGATAAAGATGTACATATAAATGAGAATTGTCTCTTCAAAGTTTATTTTATTAACCACTATTCTAAAACTAATTTCATACTAAGTGCTCACCACAAGAGTCTGTGAAATGGTTTTATTCTAGAAAATTTAATTTAGTTCCCGTTAGCTTCATGGAGATAAAATAAAAAAGAAACTTGACTCACAGTCTGATGCCATGAAGCCAATTAGATGAATTATGGTTTAAAAATTGGAACTCTAATTTTAGAACTAACAGGAATTATTCCTATTATAGCAGGAATTCAGAACTTCATTTCAATGAAATATGGTTTATTTTGCTTCGAAAATAGAATCGTTTTGTGACCTTTTCTGGATTTTTTGTCATCCGAAAATGAATTTAACTTTTCTTAAGGTTTATTTTGGTGTAGGTTGTTAAAACATACTTTTCGATTAATGGCAAATAAAAAAAAAAACCAAACTTTTATTATGATTCCCACCCACATCTTCAATTATTGTTATAAAAGTCAACCCCGATGTGTTTGATATCACATAAATGCTGATGGTATTTGACAAACAGAGCTTGTTAAATATCACAGACGTAAGTTGGTGACATTTTAATCTATAGGGACCATATTTTGTTGGTCCACATAGATTTAAATCAAGTTCAATCATTTATTTTTATTCACTTTAGAACTGTTACATAATGTACACTCAGAACATGGATGAGATTGGTTAAAAAATAGCTGTAAATAAATGTACTATTGCAGACACGCATATCTAAACACCGTAAGGACTATTCTGTTTACAGCGTTCGGCCGCTATAGTAACGCCTGCCTACAAAAAAAAGGGGTGCTAAATAAATGTGGTCAACGTGTGCACGGGATTTTGTTTTAAAAGTAGATATGCATGACCATGATGGTACTTTATAAGTAAGAGAATTATTATTCTTCTTTCTTTGGTGTTGTTGGACTTTGCTTCATTATTTTTTAAGGCCAGGAGGAGGTCACGTTGATTGAGGCATTTCTGGTATTCTTCGGGTCATCAGGTGCAGGTGAACGGGCACTTAGGACACTCCAGCAAGTTGGTCATTGTCGTAATAAGAATGAGAATTAAAAAGATGTGTTTTTTTTCTTGGGAAGGACGGTGTACTATCGACGATTTAGACATGGCTTTTAAGACAACTGAATTATTAACAATGGATGTCATGAACGATAATTATGTACCTATTCTAATTAAAATGTGTTATAATGAATAATTTAACAGACCGACCGTTTTACTATTTCTGTGGACCTGTTTTTAATCTATTTCCCGTATTTTTTTTGGTTTTCGAAGAATTATTAATAACACATGATAGCGTGGAAAGAAAAGCAATGAAAAAAGAAAGAAAAGCCAGGTTTATACGATGGCAGTGAGGGACGCAGCGACTCGGAATTTCGGACCCAGTCAGTAGGATGCAGACAAGATCGGCAGTAAGTCAGTAAGTCAGGCGGGGGAAGCTACTGAGCCCGAAAATAAATGGGTAGGTCAGTCAACTGGACTCACTAGAGGGCGCGAAGTTAGCACTGGACTGACTTACTTGTACTGTCACATTACTGGGCATAAACCTGCCTTTATACGTTCTAATTCATTATTTAAAAGTGTGTTGAATACTGAATCAATATTTACTTAGTTACTACAAACAAAACATGAGGTAAAACATTGTATACCTAATTGTTTAAATGGCTAGTTGTTAAAAACACTTTTATAGGTTTTAGCTAAGTAAACTCAAACTCATTTATTTACTCAAAAGCATTTATTTTAATTAAACCATTTACAGGAAATTTTGAACTGTCAAAGGTCATTTAGAAAAGATGAAACTAATTAAATAATGGAATTGAGTTTTAAGCTTCAGTGTTTTCAGAATACTCTTATTCCTAGATTCAATACTTCATCATGATGATTAAAAACAGTAAAGTATGTCATTCTATATCCAATTTACAGTAAGCAACATAAAATAGCTCGGTGCCATGACATAAGCACATAAAAACTCGATTGATCGCGAGGCATATTATGGCGGACTTTAAGTGTCAATCACAATATTATCGATATATTGCAGGTCCGTCGTTTTATAACAGTAATCAGTACCAATGTCTGCCAAACCTTTTCCCAAATGTCTTGGGGTCGGCTTCTAGTCTAACCAGATGCAGTATTTTACATGGAGCGACTGCCTCCTATACTACCTTACCTTACCTCCACAACTCAGGAACAATACGATACCCCTTGGTAAGACAGGTTATCAGACTTTCGGGCTTCTGACGACCCGTAACGGCTAAAAAGATCCCGGAATGACAGCCGGGACAAAACGATATAACGTGCTTTCCGAGGCATGAAGGAGTCTCGATATGTAAAGATGGTAACCCATCCACGAACCAACCCCGGCAAGCGTAGCTTAACCTGATGCATCGACCCGTGCGGCTGTTATAACTTAGCCACGAGCTCCTCGGTACTCAGTAACGGTAAACAGTACCACGGTGTTACATAGATCAGCACAAATTATAGTGTAAAGCAACAATACAAAATCAGCGTTCATGATCAGCTGTTGTTGTTATCATTATCGGTCATTCACACAATGTTCATTATCTTTGGCTACCCGTGACTTATCATTCCAAGCTAGCCAAATGTGTAAATCATAAATGCGAAGTTCATTACCGCGATGTACGTTACAGCGAAAGTTTACTATCGCGAAGTTCGTTGTTGCGAAAGTTCATTACCGCGATGTACGTTACTGCGAAAGTTTACTATCGTGAAGTTCGTTGTTGCGAAAGTTGATTACCGCGATGTACGTTACTGCGAAAGTTTACTATCGTGAAGTTCGTTGTTGCGAAAGTTCATTACCGCGATGTACGTTACTGCGAAAGTTTACTATCGCGAAGTTCGTTGTTGCGAAAGTTGATTACCGCGATGTACGTTACTGCGAAAGTTTACTATCGTGAAGTTCGTTGTTGCGAAAGTTCATTACCGCGATGTACGTTACTGCGAAAGTTTACTATCGCGAAGTTCGTTGTTGCGAAAGTTGATTACCGCGATGTACGTTACTGCGAAAGTTTACTATCGTGAAGTTCGTTGTTGCGAAAGTTCATTACCGCGATGTGCGTTACTGCGAAAGTTTACTATCGCGAAGTTCGTTGTTGCGAAAGTTCATTACCGCGATGTACGTTACTGCGAAAGTTTACTATCGCGACGTTCGTTGTTCCATTCAGCAGTGCATACGCAGACGGTTTGGTAATCGCAGTTTGTTATTATGAAGCCATACACACCGTAAATAATGTTCCAAAACATGTTTACCAGTGTGTATCGGACCGTAAATGTTGCGTAAAACGATGTAGCAGGCCGCATGGAATATTGCAGTATTTTATTGCAGGCAACGTTCCGTACTCCGTTAAACAAAAGAACAACTCGCAGCTTAGAATTTAGCATGGGACTTAAACATAACTGGCGAAATGTGGGTGTACTATAGGTAGGTACACCTCTGCCCATCCCCTCGAGGAAACAAGGCGTGATATTATGTTATGCAATGCTGCATGTTTAAGCATGGTTGCCGGTGTACCTATACCTGTGCTTAACCTTATTTGGATACCATTGTCGATGAATGAAGCAATCTCTTAGTTATCTCTTACAATAACAAAATGTAGAATTCTGTATATCTAGCCTAGATTTTAGTCTGAAACCCACACAAACGAGAACGCTCTCAAGTCAGACGAAAAAGTATACTATTTTATTAAAATGTCTGCCATGTTAACAAAATTCATACATTTTATATTTTCGTCCGCGCTCCGTTCTCCTGAGATGTGTAACATAACGCACGCCTCAATAACTTGACAGTTTATTGTCCGTAGAAACTCGCGCGTGTAGTCTCCTCCTCGAGCCTTTGTTCATAAATATGTTTTGTAAGAGTAAAATCATAAAATGTTACACATCTCAGACTTATAATGGGAGTGATTTTTTTTAATAGAAAAGTATTTTCTATTATATTGCCTAAGCAATGTCAAATTATTTAGTTACAACTTAAGCACTACTAAGGTCATAATTAAGTTATTATTTATATACACAACAAGTTATTCTTAAAGATTGTATGTGTGCTTATATATGTGCTTAACTGATGTTCTTCCTGTTTGTAGTAAACAGGATTATATTTAGATAAGACTTACATAGCTGTCTTCCCCGCTTAAGTAGGTAGGTACCTAGAAAACGAAAATAAATCTCATAAAAAATCTTTTTAGTATTCACCGCCATAATTTTCATTGCGATTTTTTCAGATTCATCATGTCGCTCAAACCACAATACAGGCATACGTGCGGGTTTTAAAAGTAAAACTAAAATAAATAGTAGATTCCTGAATAAAATGTTACAAAAAAAAAGGTTACAGTTTATTTATTTAAACAACACATTTATCAAAAAAAATTGTAGCGCCACATGTACAGGATGTAAGGGACATCCGTAGACTGATGGGGTGAGTTCAGTATATCATACTAAGAAGACCGGTACATTAAATTATTTCAGGAACGTTACGGGAATCCAATAAACCCGATTTTTTTAATTACTTCACACGCAATGTATCGTTACCATGGCAAAACGCACGTAGTGAACGGCAGCGCACATAGAGTATTTCAACATCAATTGCTATTTTATTTTATTTTATTTTAGCTGTTATCATTTACGTAAATTGAGTGCTGCGAACAGATAATGTAATTTTGTAACAGAAAAAACGACTTTTCCTGTGATTTTTTCCGGTGGAATATGATTCAAAATAAGGAGCTGAATGAACCCTGTAAGTTTGCGGAGGGCTGTCCCTTACACCCTATAAAGGTGCATTCAATACGACATCACGCTCAAAGACGCAATACGGAAATACAACGGTAGGTACTATTGTGAGCGCGCACGCAGGCGACGTGAAGGTGCGGGTGGGAGCTAGATAAAACACTAGCTATTCTCGTGTATGCTACAGCTAAGTATATTATTTATGCACGCACGGTGATGCTTGCGGATTATTTTTTATGTTATTTAATAAAATCAATTCATAAAATTCATTGTATTTTATTCGAAGTACTGTTTATATTATTACCAATTTTTTATGTGCTAATTGTTTATTTTGTGCAAATGCTAGCCTTTTCAAGATCAAACGTTACATACCGACCTCTAAATCAATCAACAAATCATTTCATACCCAAATTGACGTGTGACCCGTAACACACGATTTTCTTGCTGCGAAAAACCACGTTTTATCGCCGTTTATGTTGTATGGATGACTATGGAAGCTTGTTGACAGACACGTTTGTTCTACGGCGCGGTTTATACGCCGTACCGTAAATAAACCGTGCCGTGTATGTACAAAGGAAAAGGTTCTCCTTTTGAAGAAACCTACGTATAGAAATAAAATCATTTAGGTATCACTAAACAAAATCACAATAAACAAACTAACATACGTGTCCATGTACAGTCAACAAAGCTATTTGGTATACAGGCAAAATTATTCATCCCTCCCTACACGGCCAATATTAATTTTTATTGTGTGCGTAATCACTTTTTATGCATAAGGCATAGGTACTTAAAGTGAGTAAAAGAATTGACTACCCAGCATACTCACAACACCGCCGCCGCCGCCTGTTTCCCCGAACCAACAATTTTTCTTTTTTTTGAGTTAATTTTCTTTTTTGCGTCATGTTTACCGCAAATAAACGTATTTTCTTTCTTTCTAAAGTAGTTTAAAGTTAGCTGCCTGCATACCAAATAGCTTTGTTAACTGTACATACAGTACCCGCTCTGAACTCAGTGAACCACAAACCGACTCACGCTTATTCCATTCTGAGGTAACTCCGTGAAACGGGAGCAGTGTTGCATTCGAAATATACTTTTAAACTAGATTGTGTGAACCAGATCACTGTTTAGAAAAGTTCTCATGTTTATTCGGAAACGGAGAGAAATTCTTTCCAGCATGACCACAATAGAAACGGGTTTTGTCGCCGGAAGAATAGACAACATTACAGATAAACAATCAGAATCTGTCATTTTGTCTATTCTTCCGTCGACAAAACCCTTAGAATGAAATCGTATATTCGTTCATTCCCGCAACTGAGACCTTAATGTAAGTTTGCAAGTGAGTAAACGTAACTATCGCGTTTGCGTTAAGATTTGACTGATAGATCTTAATGCTAAGAATATAAAGTTGAGAATAAAAATCTTAACGCAAACGCGATAGTTACGTTTACTCACTTGCAAAGTTACACTAAGGCGTCTGAACACTGTACTATAATATATAGGTACGCATAATAATATATAACGCAGCATAATACCGTGAAATCCCTAATATAAACTTTAAGTTAGTACCGAAAAATAAATTATGAATAAATCCTAACAAAAAACATTACTTAGGCACAACATGAAGTAATAGTTTTGCTAACATTACCTAAAACTTCGCTCGACCTTTGAAAAATAACAAATATGTACATTATACGTATATTAAAGATACATAGGCATTATATCACCCACGCTTTGTGGATAACGTTCTAAGCGCCGAAGTTCAAGGCTGTTCCAAATAATAGGAAGTGCCTTCCTACGGTTTGATATAAATGTACACGAATGTATAGGTCTTGTAGTTACATGTATGCAAGAATATGAAGCATTGTTTTATATTGTATACATTTTATTGATTCCTACAATCTTCAGAATTGTTGAATACATTATTTGATTGTAAGATGTTCAAAATATGTTTTTAATAGAATAATAATTTCAATTCCTATTCGTAGAACCTATTGGGGCAATACAAAGCATGCATTTTTTTTCTTCTTTCTTTTTTCTTTTGAGTTCAAACAACATAACTTGATAATGTTATACATATTGTAGTATTAACGGAAGGTTGAAGGTATAGCATTCTATGCCACAGATCGATGAAGTTTTTTTCTATTTCACGTCAAACTGGATACCATTTTTTTATCATCAATATTTCTAGTTTACCTACACTAATTAACCAGCGAACCATGTTAACCTTAGGAGGTATATACCTAAAACTGTAATAGAAAACCAATTTATGTATAGAAATATACAACGTGCAGCTAGCAAGACACTATCATAACATGTAAAACAAAATTGTTCATAAAAGTTAAACTTTACAATATTAAATTATCTTGTCAGCACTAACATTTTTGCTAACAGCAAAGTGTCGATTGACCTCGGTTGACCTTTACAACTTGTACTAAAAGTTGATCGGTACGTCATCGATTGTAAAGGGTAGTTTATAAGAAGCTTAAGTTCACAATTTAAGTACTTTTAGTGTATGAAGTCTTCCGACATTTCGGGATGTATTAAGGTTTACTTATTTTAGTCAAGGGAATTTGTGTAGATTCTACTTAGATTTTTGCTCCTCAGGATTTGTTTCACAGTACAGTGTTTGTTTAAATGTTCAGGCATCCCAGGTTTATTGAAATAGTCACCAACAGTAGTTAACCTTTGGTATGCCGGAACGTGGATCCACATGAGACACAATGGATTTTTAATTGTGTTTGTAATTATGGCTTACGAAAGGTTAAACAGGCTGTATTCTTCCACATATTTTTACCCGTCGTTTGTCTCCTTATAATTTTTATTCACAGGTTTTATCATACTCCCACAGCGGCAATCAATCACATGTAAATACATGGACAAAATTGGACAAGGTCACAAACATCAATCGTCCAGTTTGATAGTATAAAGTTGTCGGCAACAACTAGTAGGGACAGAACGATTGAAACCTATGGCTAATGTCAACAAACTCCAAAATGAAGCAAAACAAATGCTCGACGTCTACCGTGATATAAACTGAATAGAACGAGCTACCACAGAATACAAATATAAAGAGAGTCCACTAAATCGAGATCTGCCTCATCGGTTGGTCTAGTGGTCGCTAACGCTACTACCGAGGATGAGGTACTGGATTCAATTCCCAGGTCACGCAAAATGTTAGAAATTAGAGTCTTTGATCTTACATAGGACCCCAGCTAACAATTTGTTCCTTCAATCAAACCAAAACCCAAAAATCAGGAGCCAATCACTTGGATACTACAAAGATCTTTTCTTACTTTAATTTTGTCAGTTTTGCAACATTCAATGCGTTATTTAAGTACTTTGACTTAAAAAAAAAAATAGCAATTGATTAGGAATTTCCTTCAAAATCCTTCGGACTGTGATTAAAAGTGAGCCTTCTGTTGTTCTTTTAATATACGAAAGTAAATCCACTCACGTGACCGTTTTTATCAATATTTGTGTCAGATCGATCGGAGGGCGTGTGGGCGAGTGTTTCCTTCCACTATGCCACCTATAATAGAGGAGGAATGTGATTGAAGACATCGAACAAAGCTCTTACAGTGATTACACGTGTCTTAGGTACAATCGCCTCATGGAAATATTGATTACTTTGCGAGTTTGTCGCGTTAAACTAGATTGTCAATTCAAGTGGAGCAGAATACTGGAGCTTTATCAACTTCATGAAATCGAACTCGGGTTTTTGACTTCAAAAAGGTCACTGGCGTTAGTTACCAAGAAACTACCCCAGACATGACAGGTAAGTACTGAAAAACAAAGTGGAAGTAGGCCAAAAACGAGAATACTGCCCTAAACGTTAGCTGAAGACGATTCATATCTGACTGAAATGAATATGCAATAGGCTGGTGACGTGTTTTTAGTAGGTCGGTAGGTATAGTAAACATATTACGCATTAGGTATTGGTTTATACGAACACCTAGGAATTAGTGACTGAAACCCCCGGGTCACCCAGATCTTTGACAGAGGTTCTTAACAGACAGGAGATTTACTCAACTTCAGGTGGGCTGGTTGGAATAACTACCGACGGCCGCCAGGGCCCACATGCAATGGTCTCCCTTAGGGACTAAGTGCGGAAACCAAACCCTAAACATAGGACATAGTCTATCAAAGTTTCGTATTATTTATTTAGCGGTCACGGAAATCGCAAAAAGAAAAGCATGTAACTTTCATGTTGAATTTTGTTACATTACTCTTTAGCGTTATCATCTGCCGAGCCTTTTCCCAACATTGTTAAGATCGGCTTCTAACCTCCGGATGCAGTGACATTATCTTTAGCAATGCTTAATACAACGAAAGTATTCAATAATCTCTAATGTTTTTGCAACCGCAAAGAAACTTTCTCAAAAACAAAACGTTAAACTAACATTACTTCCGAAATTATTCGAAAAACGACTAAAACCAAGATCTAACAGAGTTCCACGGTCTAGTAACAACGAAGCGTAGTTCGTAAGTATGAATATTTCATATCAGTTTATTATTCAAGCGTGGTGCATGGAACATTAGGACTAGACAAATGGCGACTTCCCACAGACGTATAAAGTATCTTAACATTTTTAACTTAGGTGGGACATTTGATATAGTTTGAGAATGTGTAATTTCATTATCGTCTGATGAAAATGGGTGAAATTACAAAAGAGGAATTAAAACAATCAAGTTAATCAAAGACGTCTTGGTGGTGACAGTTTGTTGCTATTAAAGGGACTAGTTCTCTTTTAAACTCAAGAAATTTCTCAAGACGCCGCAATGGAATAATATTTAAGCGTCACGTAAAAATTATAATTTATTACATTACGAAATTTTTTTAAATAAATGTTACTGTTTATCGCAACTTTCTCCAATAACAAGCATGTATACGTCATCGTATAGCTAAAATAATGAACATTTATATTTCAAGGGCATGACCTCCTTTATGACTATGACTTACCCGACCACTACAATCTTACGACGGTAAAACACCAAGGGAAAAGGGATTTCAGTAAAACTTCGGTAATGTTCGGTAGTTCTCTTTACTATTACTATTCCTTTGGCGATAACGCAGAGCTCGGATAAATCTCTCACTAAGTTTCTTTGAAATACTCCGTCCTTGTGTCAAGTATCTATTTCAGCCATAAGATCGGTAACCGCTAACGTTTGTATGTGACGCTTTTTTTTAGGACATTTGTTGTATGACTGTCGTGTTATGTGAAAACTGTGTTGCTGCTTGTGAATTTGTGAGTATAAACCCTGTAAAGACAGGGTATTTTTTTTTGTAAATTGTCTTATTATCAACTTAATTTTCCGTATATTCAAATGGAAAATTGGCGTAGTGTCTCAACTTGATAAACAATTAATTTCACTGACCTGTTAACTCTAACTAAATAAAAAACAGAAAAAATGCAGTTTCAAAACCAAGCCGTTTTAAAAGCATGGTTTTATAATATTTTATAATGAAATATTCCCTTAAGACTATTCTCTGTGACGTTGGCTCATTAAAAGCAGCAAGTTTTTATAAAACTGCGCAGAATTTCTCCCACAACGAATGAATCTGATCTCAGGTGGCCTTTTTACACTAATTAGAAGTTATTTCACAGTTTTATATAATTATATAAGTCTTATTAATTGAACAGAAACTTTTAGGTGTGATTTTACTGATTAAAATATTTAATTTTGTTCTACGACTTTTGTCAAAGTGAAGCAGCAATGTTCCTGTGGATAGTTGAAGTTTATTAATTCAAAAGATGAATATGGCGGAGAAGGGGAGGCGTTTCTTCGATATTGTCAGCCTTATTTTAACTACTGTGGGCGTAGTATAGGTAGTGCTGGTTATTGCGCAAAAGAAAAACACCGTTTGCAGTTCAAATCACATTATAATTTCGATCAATTTAATCACACTAACGATTCACACACTGTAGGTAGGTACACAACACAACTATGAAACGCGTGACAGTTTCTAAACATGTTCACTACTTGACCGTCACCAACCAACTCTGCTTATACCCGGTGCAGCGTTACATCTAAATATTATTATTTTTATTTGAACAACAAAAGTTTGTAGTTTATTATTAAAACGGGAACATTAACCCTTGAATATTACGTAGTCATGAAAAGAGCACGTCCATACTACCCGAAATGTTTAAAATAACAATACTCTTCAACCCTCAGAGGTTAAAACAGGAAAATACACGTTTTAGTTTTCCGATATTTTGATTGTTATAGGTCTAACGACCCATCAACTTAAATTGACCTTAGAGTTTGTCAGTTGGGGATAATGATACCATTGATGATTAGAAATTGTTTAATTTTGATTCTATTGTAGGGATTTAAGCGTTTACATTCGCCACATGCTAACTACGCACGCGAAATCGTGCATCGCAAGCAGTGTTTACGAAACGATGATAATTATGAAAACTCCTGTGATGACGCGATTAACGTCGCCCTATGCTATTCCCGTGGCTAAGTAATTTAAAACAAGTACCTATAGGTACACAAAACCATAGACTCGAAAAGAAGAAAAAGAGCGTAATATTAATATTTTCCACAGCCACATTGTTAAATACATAATGGATTGAATATTCAACAGTCTGCTATTATAGATTGAATCAATTATGAAGTCCAAAGCAGACCATTCCCATTCAGTCTAAAGAAGTTAAAATTCTTCACGTAAATGTAACAATCGTTCTAAACAATATTTTAATTAATTAATTAAAATAACTGAATAAACTGCGAATAATATTTGTGTTCAGTCGCAGCTGGGTTAACACGTACATATTCAATTATGTTTTAATTGCACTGCGTACGTAGAACTGTTGATTAGGGAATAAATTTAAATATGTTCAGAGTGTTCATTGGAAAAGAAAACGTTTTCTGAAACACAGAAAGTATCTGCGTTGTCCATCGTTTATTTTTTTCCCCTAATCGCCCCTTATTATTACTTCGTCGAGCATTTAGGCGCTGCGCAAACGTAGACACTTTTTGTTACTGACACGACATACCATCTCACAGGAAACCGTAGTTGCCTGTTACACGTCACACCACAGGAAACCCTAGTTGCTGTGCCGTTTGCGCAGTTCCGTACAATGTTTTTAAATGTTGTGTCTTCAACTGACAACTTTTAATTTCCAGCTACCTGCACTCAACATTTTTTGATTTGCAATGCGTACGTGTCAAGTGGAAGCAGCTGCACACAAATATAGTGTCTATGACTGCGCAGGGAGTGGTTGATTTCATATTGATTATATTATGAAAATAAAATATTCACTAAGATACCAGTGAATATTTTATTTATATATCCAACACAAGACAGAAAAGTCTACGATTGCGTAGCGCTATAGGAGTACAATATGAAATGTCAGAAACAACTTCATTTACAACTTCATTTCAAACCTCACACAATTTCTAAAGTGAACTCATTTGTTTTAAAAATTATTTACATTTTGCTTAGTACCACCTACTGTTCCAATTTCAAAGTGATGTTTAAGAACAACAAACATTTAAGCGGTCCCATACACTTGATTTAATTACAATAAAATTATGAGCAAGACCACAACCAGAAATGTAATACCAACCCAAGAAAAAAATAAAAATAAGTTTGAGTGCTCGCAAGAGAAGTCTGCGTGCGATTGATGACGCTACGATTAAATATAATTATATCAATCTGAATATTATTAATCTTATATTAGTATTAAATAATTCTATAATTAACTTGATTAACGACAAGAAGGTGGAATATTTATTAGTTCCGATTTCAGCCGCGCAACTTATCTTGCGAGCACTCTACTATTACAATGTAGGGCGGATTTCATTACTGTCAGTCATTCCCCTGACAGTTTAAGTCCGTCCCTTCATCAAAATAGCCTTGATCCCTGGGGACTAACCCTGAAAGGACCCTCCCGTCCTACAAGAACTTAGAGTGACAATAGATTGACTGATGATTGAGATGTTGTGGTATTAAATAACTAGCTACTGCTTGGTAGGCTAGCAACTTTTGTTATTTTTGTCTGTTTTTGCTGTAAAAGTTAAAGTTGAAAAAAAAACTCACAAAGTTTAATTTTGTTGCAACAAAAACATTGTCGAGATAGAGTGTCGCACTGCAAAAGAACTTAAAAACAAACAGACCAACTACCTACATCTTACACTCGCGCCACGCCATTGTGCTGTAATTGTGCTTTTTTAGTGTGCGTGCATTTAGCGGCTAACAGTTGGATGCTACTTTTTTCAACGAGTTCACAGCTTTGGTTGTCTATCTAGACATATCTATATCTTTGGTGTAAGGTTCATTTTCTTATTCTGGACATAGATGCAATAGCCATACACTCCTAGAAGAATCTTTTGGCGCCTGAATGACGTTGACCGGGGGGCGCTGTCGGTATACATCTGTGCAATTGTTTTGTGAAATGTACTAAAAAACACAAGATGGCGGCATTAGTTCTGACTTTGGCCACGCGCGAAAAAGAACCTTGTAGCGCTATACTTTGTCGTTTTACTTCAACGGTTTACCGAATTAAAAGTTAGTTATTTTTTTAACATTATTCTCACATATTGTTTTTGCCACAATTCTTAAAGCTTCGTTTTCTTATTCTCGCATATTAACCTGCAATAGCTATATATTTCTTTAATGTTTACTTTTAACCCGTAAAACACTTCCGGTGTTTCGAACAGTTCCCGCTTGAACTTCCGCGCTTAGAACGATATCCGATCCACAAAGCGTGGGTGACATAATGCCTTTATAATAGGTACTTTATACCGACAAATATTTGTTTTTGTTAAAGGCAAAGCTTTAGTAGTTAGTATTAACGAAACGATGACTCCACTTATGTAATTGTTGGTACCACTTGTTTTTAAAAGTATTGTTTTTATTTTGCTTACCTTTACAATTACTCTCTTAAATTCAAGTGTTTACAAAATGACGTATTTATTCAGGTTTAATTTTGTAAAGAGTTGGCTTAAAACAGTTCGGTAAGTAACTCCTTGATTACCGAATTCTTACTCAAACTCAATCTCAAACTCAAAGCATTTATTTCATTTTAGGCACTTTTGAATTGTCAAGGGGTCGGTCAGTCAGAAAGAAGAAGCTAGTTGCCCATTCCAAAGCGTAGTAGGTTCCTATGGAGAAGAACGGGCAAGAAACTCCACGGACACTCTTTTAAATCAAAAATATATGTTACAAAATATTTCAACGTTTATTATTCAATACTTCCACGTTTATCCATTTTACGCGATGTGACTTTGTTAGTCATATTTAAACCAGAGACCGAAACCGGTATGACCAGCAATGCGGGTATTTTTCGGTCAGAACATTTATTTATTATACAGGTATTTTTGAAGGTTACCTTAAATTGAATAAAGTCAGTACCGGTAATACCGGTTACCGAAATAAAAATTACCTATATCTTATACGTGCCGTCGGCATTACTCAAAGGGTGGGCATCATCTGTGTGTGTAACCGGTATTAAAACGAACCTAAAAGAAGTAACATGTTTCTTCTTCTTGGGTTTCCCAGACAGCGGCAACCTTAGTCGTAGAAGTAACCAAAATTCTTCGATACCTGTACCGTAATTTATAAAGATTTTCGGTCCCTTATAACTGATATCTACAATGAATAACTGTTCCAAATATTCTATAACGTCAGTACTTTGTTGCAATGCTTTAAGCCAATTATTGTCCAATATATGTAATCCGTGAGGCTTAGCCCCAGTTTGTCCACATGACAAAGGAAGATTAACTTCATACGCATAGCTCCGTCGGTTCGCGTATATTGCTTTACCTATCTGAGAAATTTCTTGTAACACAGGGTATACGACACTCCATTCTATCATACAAATACCAACAAACATTTCTCGGGTTTTCTTCTTTTATCACGTAAGGCGGTGTATTTATCCGCAAATATTTTGCACTCATATCTTAGTTACCAGGATAAAAAGCGTCCTGCCTGACATTAAATTATTTCGTTCAGAAATAAATGTTTTACTCGAAAACAATTTAAATACTGTGGTCCTGTAGATCTTATCGTACAATACCATTAATTTGACATTTGACACAATTCATTAAAAAATCTTTGGTCGTGATTCCGACTAAAATGACCAGTAACAAAAAGCGGCTTGTCAGAACAATACAATGTTACCGTTGATTAATTTATAACATTCCTATTCGCTATTCGTAGATTATTGGCAGTTGTCGCAGGGCCGCAAGTCTGACAACCAGTCTTATCAAAGGATATAGTGTTATGCTTTAACTGGTTTGTGTAAAACTCTGGTCTACACTATATATTCTGGTATGCATTCGGTTAGAGAAAAAGCTGACCACAACAAAGTCGGAAAAAGGCTGATGATGATTCGTCCCTTATTGCTTAAAAGTATAATAAAGAACTACCCAAGCACACAGTTTGTTCATCCTCATTCCTACCCTTGTCAGATAATTGCGGGTCGCCTCGGGGAGCGGTCGTGTCGCTTGCAATCTAAGTCTCGCTACAATCCACTCGGATTAGTTTTATCGTATAGTCTTTGCAATTCTCAAGTGAGCGTCATATATGTGACTCTTATAAAAATTTGATAAGGTATAAATTGCAATGATTGACTTGCTTACAGAAATGTACCAACTAATCTTACTTATACAGTGTCTACTACAGTTTTTAGATTTTAATATAAAGAAAATAGGTAATTTCGTGGTTTCGTAAAACAAAACAAACAGTGTGTGACTCGTATTTGTAAACTCACCCACACTGTCGAAATTCTCGATTTCATGGAAACTGAATCGTGTCCCCGAAGCGTAGAAAAAAAACATTATTACATGCCACGTGTCAACCCCCCTCTCTAAAATAGAAGTGTTCTGTTTATATGGGATCGCGAAAAAAAAAGAAACTAAACTGATAATTATTACTGTTAATAAAATTATTACAGTGTTTGAAACTTCAGGACTGAAAAAAGTTAAATAAACCACGAACTAATCTGTGAGAGTCTCTACTTTTATTTTAATTAGTACTTGAAAGCAAGAGACTTCGCGATTTTTACTTGAATAACTTCATTGGGGAAACTTATCTATACTTTGAGTACCTAATTAGGTGTTCGTTTGCGACTTTGGTTTTTACGACTAATGAGGTTTAACTATAGCGGCTTTGGCCCAGGGCCTAACGGTTAATGCCTCATGTACATTCAGCTCCTGCTGCTGCCCCTCGCGCTGCCGGTGATCATTCTCTAAATATTGCTGCAGCAGGATGGGGAGGAGTGTGTGTTTACATACTGCCCTACCACACACTTTGCTTGCAAGTTTCGGCAATAGCAGACGTCGAAATAATTACAGCGGCCGCGGTGTGTCTTTTTGTGATAGGTATATAATTATGTTCGGTATTTATAACTACTGAGCGACGGAGCAGAATGTAAACACGCACTGCCACTCGCGCTGCTGGTCCATTGACTTCCGCACAAAAACACACACACACGGGTCCTGCCCACTTCCCTGCCCACTTCACTAAATGAGGCCTAAGACATATAGGTCTTCTAAAATACTTTTTACTAAATATATCTACGGCTATTGTATTTTATAATGGATGTCCGCCAAGTCACACCTGAATCAATTAACTATCAAAGGACTTCTGTTTGCCGATTTAATCATTGCGCTATAGACGTAATAATTTGGATTGGATTTCAACATGAACGAAATACTGTACAATCGACGTTAATTCTTAAAAGAAAACATAATCTGATTCATTTAGGAAGACCCCGCTACATGGTGGTAAAGTATCGAGAGGGAATTGAAAGCGCAGAACCTCCAATGACAACCCAGGACAGAGCGTCCTGGCGCCGCTGTACAAGAAGACCGAACATAGATAGAACTGGGATTACGGGATAGAAAAAGAAGAAGGTAATCAGATTTAGTTAGATTTACCAACACAACCATGCAAGTTTAAAAAGGTAAAAGAAGAAAGCATAAAGAGGTGAAATTGTTTATTGGTATGTAATCTCTGGAAGTACTGATTAGATTTCAAAACTTCTCCCACTGATATAAAGCTACATTATTACCCAAGTGCCTTAGGACATGTTTTATGATATAGTTGACTTCCACGCGGACGGAAGTCGTGGTCAAAAGCTATAGTATTAGTAATACCTTTCACAATTCTCGGAATTTCAGGCATGTGCCCCAACATGCCATGTATGAACCAGAAATATTCGTCATTGACCCTTATTCGTAGTAATTACCAGGTCTATAACGGGGTCCCCAGTTTCCCCACGTAGGGTCACCGATATAGCATGAATGATCGGTTTCATCACTTATTCATTAACTTGTGTTACGGGACTTATGGGTTATGCCGTTGGTCCCGGCTGACATTCATAGATCTCGGTAATCAGAACCTCAACAGTTTGACAGCCAATCTTACCAAGGAGAATCCTGATAACCATAGTAACTGAGTTGTGGAGGAAAATTCTGGTATTCAGCTGCATCTGGTTAGATTGGACACAGCCCAACATTTATGTTGGGGCACAGAATAGTACAGAAGGCGCACTCCGCATTTTAGGTATGAAGCTACAAGTGGCGGCGTACGCGGCGGGCTCGTCTTATCGGGCCAATTCAGTGAGCGTAACGTAGTCAGAAGATATAAGAGTTACGCCATAGAAAGAGAGGTAACTTCTAGCACTGTGCGACCTGAATTGAACTTGATTGTGTCGCTTCTGTACATAGATTCACGACATTGTCGTCACCTTTAAAAAAATATTCCTGGAAAAATATTCGTTGTATAAAACGTATAATGATAATATTATTTTCATTCATGTCGAGCCCACCGGCTTTTAAGGGCGCCCACGCAAATTGTAGCACTCAGCGTATTAAGAAATTGTGACTAAATTGATGTTTCACGGAATGTTAATATTGGAAGCAACTTTTTGTAGTGGCTCACTTGACTTTCCGCGTGGGTTAATAGCACTATATTTTAGTCAATGGCGATTTGAATGCTCCATTATATACATGTACCATGTATTATATTATTTTAATTCAAAGAAACCTAACAATACATGCAAACTCACGCCTTCCCACGGGGGTAGGCAGAAACTACCTAACCTACGCTCATTTCGCTTCGTTTCCGTTCATACATCAGTACCCCGAGAGAGTACTCGTAACTATTTCGTTTGCGTTAAAATTTGACTGGTAGGGCATAATGCTAAGAATATAAGGGTGAGAATAAAAATCGCAAACTTACACTCGGGATACAGGTCATACAAGCACACCGGTTGCGAGTACTACGCATCTGACCTTTCTGAAGAACATCACCAATAAGGCCCTCACAATATAAACGAAAAATAAGTTCATAACCAATTGCTTGTTCTAAGAGTGGGTTTACATTAAGTTAATATTGCAATCATCTGTTGCTTCAAGTTACCCACTCATTTTTAACTCCCGAATGAATTATAGGTTCATACATACATGACCTTATCTACACAATTACTTCAGAGTTCAGACTTGTCAATAACGTTGTTCACTTCATAACTAATATTCTAAGTTTAATAACTAGCTCATATTGGAACTACAAAGCTTTTTAAGTGGAATAGGTACTTCAACAGATACTTGAAGTTTTTAATTATGGAGGTAAATTATAAGCTACCAGCCGTTCACTTCAAGTTGGCCTTTATCGACGGCACAACTACTAAGTACAAACAATGTCATTTTTTTTTTACTATTTTATAGTTAAAAAAAGAAATTAAAACAGTTTGTGATATAAACTCAAACTCAAAGCATTTATTTCAAATAAACCAATTACAGGCACTTTTGAACTGTCGAGCGGTCGGTCAGTCAGAAAGATGAAGCTAGTTGCCCGTTCCAAAGCGTAGTAGGTTCCTATGGAGAAGAACGGGCAAGAAACTCCACGGACACTCTTTTAAATCATAATATGTTACAAAATATTTGTTACATCATTCATGTTGAAATTATACATGTGAGAACAATGTAGAAAGACGTGCATGTTAAAAGCGTCCGTAATAAAAATATAGAAACAATTCAAAAATTAAAATAAGCCGTGGCAGCTAAGAGATGGCCAGTCCCTACTGACGGCGCCCGTTCACGAACATGACGCATGGATCAGCACCATTTTGCTCAACCATTTTGAAGGGAACTTAGCGATCCAACACACACGCTACCACCAGCCAGACAATTGAGTGAGCATGACATTCTCTCAGCCACCAGGGCACATTCAAGTATATGCAAGGAAGTAGTATCTAGTAATAAGTTAAAAAAGTGGCGGTGCGGGGGAGCGCAAGGCAGGTAACTACCAACTCGAAGTAAACGTCTAGTACATTTATATTATTTTTCATAACATAACATTATTCCCCTATTCATGTTCTCCGCAGGGAAAAGCAGAAGAGTTTAGTGAATTATACCTACCCCCACATTTCACCGGTAAAGCTCAAGTCCCAAGTGAAAGGGGCTGTTGCCATATTTTTCATATTATTATCCTGCTCATTCCAGGGACTATTTGCGGTAAATAATTATTATATGTTAATTTGTTTTGTTCTGTGTTGTATATCGTGTGCCTTTTTCTGGGTCAAATTTTATTTTTCTTTATTTCTTCTTATACACAAAATATTATAGTTTTTTTTTTTTTGTAATGAATGAACTCAAAACTGAAGGACCGATTTCAAAAAATATTTCACCAGTAAAATGCTGTGTTATCACTGACGAACATATAGGCTATAAATTATAAAGATATTACGCGGGGACCGCTGGTGAAAGCTAGTCCCCTATAAAAATATAGAAACTCACAACGACCGATTTGTTAAGGATAAATTATTCCCAAATTGCCTCTACGTGTTGGTACTTTTCCCCACACGTTCACTAGCAAAATACAAAAAAATACACAATTCATGTAAGGCAGGAAATT
Organism: Eupsilia transversa; assembly: GCA_914767815.1. Taxonomy (NCBI): domain Eukaryota; kingdom Metazoa; phylum Arthropoda; class Insecta; order Lepidoptera; family Noctuidae; genus Eupsilia; species Eupsilia transversa. Next base: position 15,376,129 of record OU611882.1, read on the forward strand.
GTAATAATATTGCCTAATGATTGAACAGGATGTTCGATGATGTAGCAATTTGTAGGCAGTTATCGATGCCTCGAGCTAATACGCGAACGTTTCTATAATAACACTAATTGATATGGAATAAGACCGAACATCTGCTATACGGTTTTCAACAACGGTTTATTGTTGATTACTCAATATTGTTATTGATTTTTAATGAGTACGTTTTGAAGAATTTCCGGCAAATAAAAGGAAACGCCCTTTAAAACTAAAGATAGCGTTAAAAGAGACTTTGAGAGGTTTTCAAGAAAAAGGGCAGTAGAATAGTCATATTAGTTGCTTTAAACGATTAACAATTAATTAAAAACAAAACAAGCACGTAAATCTCTGGCATGTAAAAAACAAAATTTTACGCACGTCGCTCCTAGTCTATCATTATTTATACATTCGATCGAGTCTGCCAGCCAAATTTAAAAGAAAAACAAAAATCTTTAATCCTCACAGATCATAAGATTAACAGAGAGATTTTTTCTTTTTCGTGCATCAGATAAATCTAATCTTAAATCTGGAGATAATCCTTTTTTAAACATACCGACTAATGTAATAAAAATACAAAATGAGTTTAAAATGTGAAAAAACAGTCCCAAAATAAATTACGTCTAGTTTGTTTTATGTCAAACGCATAAATCAACGATCTGCATGAATAATATGTTCATAGTAAGTTAAAATAAGTGTATTGTATTCGAGTATTATTCGAAGCTGTCAGAATTATAATTAATTAATTAATTGAGCGAGTGAAGGTTCAGTGCTCACACTTATTGTTGTTGTTGATTTTAAATGTTTATTGGTGTAACACTTTAACAGCAAATTTGAAAAAAACCGGCCAAGTGCGTGTCAGACCACGCACAATGAAGGGTTCCGTAGCTGGGATGAATTTATCCCAAGAACAAACTTAACATTGTAGTTGAAAAACATGTTCTTACACAATATGTTTTTGCAAATGCAAATGTAAGTTGGTCGATTATTTACTCGTTAACTTACCTAACCTACTTATGGAAAATTACATGCCAAATTACAGCTTTCTAGTACTAACAGTCTCTACGCTAAGCCGGGGACAGACAGACAGACAGGCAAACGGACATGGTGAAACTGACTGTTCCTTGTTGACTACGGATTCCTAAAAACGGTCCCTAAGATTGAGAATTTTGTATTCTAGTCTTAAGAAACGACGCTGCGGAGACAAACGTCCTAGTCCATTTTCAATGTTCAGCATTTGACTATAACAAGTCGGTATTTTACACAACCGATTCCTTGTTTTTAATACAAGACCATCCACACATATATTATAAATGCGAAAGTAACTCTGCATGTCTGTCCGTTTGTTACCTTTTCACGCCTAAACCAGTGAACCAATTGTTATTTGACAGATATGTAGCCTGGGACCTGGAGAAGGAAATCTAGGGCTACTTTTTATCCTGGAAAGTTGTATTATAATTAATGAAATAAAAAATACACGAAGACAAAGTTGCGGCCAACAGCCAATACGAAACAATACTCATTACATTTCTATTATTATTTTGCTACAGGAAAATCCTCACACAAATAAATCATTCCTTAATTAAACCGACAATCACATAAGTCTTAAACAAAAAACCAATTAAAGTAATCATCTAAACAATGTGATACATAGGTACTAATAAAAAGATTAGTTTATTCTGTCCCCACCTCTCAAAGAATATCCTTAAAGGCGAGTAAATATCGTCACGATTTAATTTGCGCTCTCACAAGGAAGAACCCTTCTCTCGCCCTTCGTTCGCAGAAATACATTAATTGAATACCGACCTCGGTGCAGAATTCTTCGCGTCTAGAAGGACCAGCATTTTATCGAATCGATGGTTCTATAAATAGATCCTCAGCATAGTGCGAGTACAGTCTGCACGTCTGTGGTAACATTTTGACCTCGAGCTGGCCTACCGCAGTATGGCGGCGTTTCAATAATTCTATTGAAACGTCGAAGCCAGCGTAGACTGGTTGTGTTACCACTGTCGACTCTTACTGCCTAATACTTTACAGTTTCGAGTTCGACTAGTGATTTGGTTTTGCCGACTAGCTATATATTCCATTGTTCGGTGAATAATCGGTACTAGTTTTAACGGTTGTGTATCAAAAGTTCCGAATGTGTGGGCTGTTTCACGGTTTTTTTCAAAAATTGACCATAGAAAACAGGACGTTCAGTATTTAACGAATTAAAAAAAAACGAGTATCTTTTCCAATTTCATTTCTCTAAAAACCTAATTTGGTATATTAGGAACATTTAAAAACAAAAAATAGTCAAATCGGTCCAGATGTTCCTTAATGATGACCAACAAACGGCATTTCATTTTTTTTTTATAGATTTCAAAAACCTCATTTAAATAGAAAATTCGTATTCTGTACCAATAGCATTTCTTATTAAAATCGAACCTCCGCAAACAGATTAAAAACGTCTTCATGTCGCGACCAGGGCGTGACTCCATTAAACTGGAAATATTTTCCTAACAAATTGGCCTCTTCAAAGTCCCTATAGATTTATGTGCGACAATCACCCGTCGCCCTTCAGGGAAATTAGCTTCGACCCATATTTTAGAAGGTAAGTGATGATTTCGGAAGTGAAAGCTATCAGGAAATTGATAAAATAACATTTCTTCCATTTTCGTATATTTTTTTATGAGTTTTTTTGTTAAATGAGAAAGGTTCGGTTAATAAGAGTTGACTGAGGGCTCTCTGGGTTATATTAGGTTATAACTTCAGTTGCGTATCTCAAGATGAGTTACGGATTATGTCAGTTATGGGCCCGACCTGCATACTAATAACCTCTTATTGATAGCACCATTCTGCTCAGCATGAATATTAAGGTAATTTTCCTCTGAAATCGTTCCTCTTCGTCCCTTTTTGAAGGTATTCAAGCGTTTACTTTCCAACACCAATATAATTTCATACTGGTTTGGTCCTTAGGGTTTACCACATAAATGCAAGTTTTCGATGACAATGTAATGTATTACGAAAGTTAATAATACAACTGATAAGTTAGCAACATACTGTAATTACTTATCTGTCTGTCTAGTATAATAAATTATTAATATTAATTGCACGTTACGCGGACACATGAGGAAATTCTACGTTCTTTCCTCAAAAGGCAGCCATCTTATCGTTTCTGTTCACCGTGTTCTTATTTGTTAAAGCGTAGAAGTTAATCTATGTATAAGCACGGTATAAGCTAATTAGCAGTAATTGCATTAATTATTGAGTCCATTTTGGTTCAAGCGTAAGGTTCGTATGTTTGGCAAACCTTGTTTGTTGTCTTACACACGGAAAAATACTGTAAATATTTCGTAAAGCAATTTTTTGAGTGTACTTCATACTTCATAACTTATGTCACTACACTACAACAACTATTTTCTTTTTAATCAATACAAACGTTAACTCAATATTCGTAAAACTAAATAAGAACATTTTACTAATACAGAACTTAATATAGTTAAATAAATAAACATCTGTTCCTAGAGGGAACATAACATGACCTTTTTATCTCCTACCCTCAGCCGAAGCAACGCTCATAAAATATTCATCTTTGATTGGAATTTTCAAGATGTAGGGAACCAAATATAAACCAAATTACTTGTTAGTAGTACATAGAACTAATGTTCTTTAAGAACTTTAATGAGTTTCGTTCAATACGACGAGCGTTACTACTTGGTAGTGGAAAAATGTGGAATATAGGCCAAACGGTATCTAGGTAAAATGTGTACTAGATTTTGCGATTCGATCTTAAAAAATTGTTTCGTAGATGGAGTGTTAAAAATTATGTTCGGAATATTTAAGTTAATGTTTAGTTTAGTTTTTAATCAAAAATAATTATGGAAAATCAGTACGAAAGATTCCAATAGTTTTGGTCTAATACCTAAAGCATAGTGCGAAGGGGAGATAGCAGCCCTCAAAAGCTGGTTATTGTTGGCAATACCGAAGGATAGAGAGCACGATGCTACGACCACAAGCAAATTTCAGCAGGTGGTGATGGCAACACTGGACCGGAGTCATTGGAGGCAGATTGTTAACTTGAAGGGGTCCAGTGCCCACAATCCTCAGTATAGCGGAGCCAAAGAAGGTTTAAATCATCAATCGTAAGGATTTAACCCCACCCCCCTTTATAAAATTAATTAATTCATTCATGGAGGACTTACAGCTAATAAAAACAGATAAAAAATGAAACCATATAGTAACCAGCAAAGCCAATTACAAATTGTCGCGTATAGACTTATTTTTTTTAATAATATTTAATTTGATGTAGGTAGGTACCTACATAATAAAGAGGTTTCATCTATTTTTATTAATGTACCAAATGCCGATTTCGAAGAAAAACCCTTTTATATCAACACCAAACAGTGAAGTTCAAAATAAACTTTGTTTCAACAAACTCTCAGAAATAGTTGGAACAGTCTACAGCTAGTTCGAAATTGAACGCGGAGCTTGGACTAAAGTAAGTGGAACATTCATATTCCTGGTAGTATTCAATGCATAATTTCTCGTAGGTTATTAAAAATAAATGAGAAATATTCTTGAAACTTCTATAATTCTTTTTAATACTTTTTAAATCTTATATATTAAGAGGGTGCATCCTAAAAGTTGGCAACGTCGTAAATAGCTGTCAAATATTTACCTGTTTCGATTAATTTGGAAATAATACTGTATGGAAATAAGAAATGTGGCTAACCAATTGACTAGAATATTAATAATGAATTGCAATTATAACATTGAATTTGATGTTGTACCCGTTTTAGGTGAAAAAAAGGCATTTGGAAAGTTACCAAATACTTTTTTTACATCTAAAACTAACTATTCGGTGTTACGATATTAATTATTGCATTTCATAATCAATATTCTAGTTCGCTAGTTAGCCACATTTTTTATTTCCATACAGAAATATTATCAAATTAATCAAAACAGCGAAATATTTGACATCTATTTGCGACGTTGCCAACTTTCAGAATAAACCCTCTTAAGTCATAACATCTTATTACCTCGCTCGCCATCACCGCTCGACACCTTTCTTCTCCTCCCACAGATACTCTCTCATTCACACATCGGTGCATTCATTCTGAATTTCCTTAAAATTAAGATGCGTTCCGAATCAACATCCTACACATATAATCCTTTCGGAATATGTGCTCTAACTAATAAACAAATGCGGTTTTAATGATGGAGAAAACCGGATCAAAATCCTCTTTTTGTATATTTAAAGATCCAAGCGGACAGACAGACAGACAGACAGACAGACAGACACGAAAAGCGACTTTGATAAATAATATTAATATGTATAGATAGGGACTGGAAATATTCCTTCCCAATCTATTCTAATTCTATAATCGAATAAACGAAACAGTCAGCCAACTTTTAATTTCATGTTTGTCAATCAAAAACCAAAATACTTGTGTCTATGTGCCAGTTTTATCATAATATAATAATTGTTGATAGTGATGTCACTGTAAACTAATTGCGTCAGTCACACTTATCAATTTTATGGCCACGTGTATGACTGACATAATCGTTATGGGGTTGCTCTAGGGATTTCTGTCCGGACTATGTAAGGTACTGTTTAGACGCGCCACTGACACAGGGCAGCGACAAAAATATTCCCGGGAGTGGCTCGTGAATGCGGCAGCCACAAAAAGTTACGATGTGGTGTATGCGTTCGTGGCGTCGGTGTTGTCCATAAGGGCCAAATGTTCACGACAGCTTTTAAACGGCCGCACTGCACATCAGTGGTAACAAAACCAGTGTCTTGCTGGTCTGTTTTATATTGAAACTCCGTAAATCGCTAATTTGTAGTTTGACCGCATATTTATTTTTTCGATTTCAAACTGACATTTGCAGTTGGAGAATTGACTGAGACGTATATCGATGTATCGGAGAACATGTTTGTCAACTAAAATGTAACGTTTGTTTTAGGGATAACCATCCCAGTTAGGTACGCAACCCTTCATTCTGCGTGGTCCGACACGCACTAGTCCGGTTTTTTTGAGGAACACGACCGCTCGTAGTGCGTTACTGGACTCTCAACTCTTACCGAGTTGAGACATTTGTTTATTTTTTGTGTTTTATCGTTTTTATATATTGTTTTGTAATTGTAAAAAACTGTTATTTTAACTGATATTTCAAGTACACTTGCGTTTGAAGATCCCAAAAAAAACATTATTTTATTTTTTGCTTTATTATGTTTAAATAACGATACCCATCACGAGTTTCGCTAGCTAATTTCATTTGACCTGTATTTTTGTGCCACATTTTTGCCGCTGTGATGTGGTTGAGATTGTAGCACATCTAAACAGATCCTAACGATGTAACATCATCGTCAGCACTTTATATCTGATGTACGTGCGACTCTAACCTTGTTACGTCAGAAATAAAAGCATTTTGCTCAGCTCGCATTTTTATCACCGTGGTGAAGTAGGTACCTAACGTTAAAATTTTTAGTCACTTCGTGTGAAGTTCCAGGTGGCATACTGTGAAAAATGTTACTGGGTATGCACCTGCTAAGTAATGATATATGACAATGCTTTTAGTGTTGCATATATTTGGATCTTGAATAACCCGTCTATTGCATGCATGTATTCGCAGTAATTTGTTGATCAATTCTCTGTTTTCGACTAGTTTGAGAAGTGCTTATACAAAGATTTTCAGTTCAGAAATAGCAATATAAATTCAAACTCTAAAGATCAAAACAGGTTACGATATTTGTAGAATCATCATTGTTTACTTTCAATTATTTTTTCATTTGCCTTAGTCCAATAACTTTCATTCTTCTTTTAGGCTTTTCAAAATAAACGATCAAAAAAAGTATTACTTTTGTAAATACTGCAAACAAGCAGAATCTGTAGTTCCTCCATTTTGTTTCATTTATATTCTAGAAATAGACAAACAACTCGATGTTGATCTTAGCTCCCTCAAACGTTTATTGCAGTTCATAACAATTTTCTTAATAAAAACTTTTACTTAGTAACTAAGACCTGTCCTCACGTAAACTCCAACGCAAAGATACTATAAAATCATAAACAATTATAAACTTCTAATATTTTCATCTCAAAATATATTTTTTGCCAGTATAATTTTTAATTAGAAATAATTTTCAACTCAAAGTAAACATGTTTTTTCTTTCTGAAGCAAAGAATTTTGTTCGACATTTAAAATTATTCGGTCGAATGGCTTTTCGAATCGATTGAAATCAATGGCTTTTGCAACAGCTGCAGTCTAAGTTTCAAATATAATTCGAGAAGCAGCCATTTTATGTTTAATTTAATTAAATGGCTCCTCGTCTCTAGTCAGTGCAACTAAACTAATAATATATTAAACTTATTAAGGAGGGAGTTCGCTATTCAAAGAATTTGAACTGTGACCTTTCCGTTGGCAATTAACACCTCCTGTTGATGAATTGTTCTTAAACTCTCGCTAACAGACATTAATTTGAGTTGATGAACCATAAGAAAAAATATGATAAATTAACATTTAATGAATAAGTTATAAGCCTGAATTTTATAAAATATCATAAAATGTTGAAATATAAAATAGAAAAGGAAATAAACCTCAATTTGATTAAACAGCATAAACGAGCAAATCGCAACTGTGTACTCTAACCCAGTTCTCGAATTAACCAGGCAATCCACAGGTCAGCCAGTCTATCCACAAAATAAACCGATCGAACGTTTTAATGATCGAAGCGAGGATTGTAACTTGGATAAAATTGACGTCAGGAACTTTTAGACAACCAGTCTTTGTCTACCTGGACACACGAGTCAATATGAACTTTATGGAGTGGTGGTAAGGTTGAATGTTTATATAAGGGTTATTCAGTTAATCCGCTTGCCCGTTCGTGTTCACGCACCAATATTGCGGGTGGCAACTTTTTTAATTAATGGACCTTCGAGTCGAGCTGTCTCAACTTGGCGATTGCTGGAGACTACATGGCGAATACAGAGTATTTTTTTTAGCTTCTTTTTGTTTCTAACTTTGTCTGCGGGACTATATTTATGTACTGTATTTTCTTTTGAAGAGTTTCTATTTTGATTTCATTGCTTATGAAGTACCTATTGTTTGACCAAGACCGCAGTACCGCGCCTTAGGTATGTTCGCGGAATGACAGGGGATCAGTGCAGGCCGCTCATTCGTCCAGACTCACGGCGTATCGCCGCTCATTCATCAACGCTGCCCCCCGCCTCGCCGCGCATTCCTAAGGCGCGGTACAGGGGTCTTGGTGATTTTTTTTTTATTAGATTAAAATTAATTAATTTAATTTAATTCTTTATTGCCATTGCCATAGACAGACTAATAATTTTATTGTTGTTGAGCTTTTTTTTTATTTTTTTTTCACAGATTTGCAACTGGTGATAAAGGACGAGGAATGGAAGATGTTCTACAATAGGATGTCGACGACTTCAATTTCAAAATGTTGTGTCAAAGATAATTCAACTCGCTCCATTAGTAAGAAACATCTGCAGTCTATCTTCGTTCATAGTAATATTTTAGCTTTACAGTTACCTACGCAATCCATACATAGGTACCTAACGTTAGATACACACAGTTTTTTAGATGGATTGAGGATTAATCTCCGCCCAACTATTGCGTTCGATTGATGGATATCTGACAGATGCTCCGTTACGGCTTTTAGTTTGATTTGACTTTTGCTATTCCCAAAATATGACGGGCAAGATGTGATTGGTTTAAATAATGTTTTGGTACTTTACTTCTTAGTAATAAATCATACATACAAATAGGAATCAAAACGGTTCGCAACAAAAGTCAATTAACACTGCTACTTTTGCATAAATAATCTTATTTGACAGAAAATGATTTAATAATCTGGTTTTAAACCTTTGTGGTTGACCGTACTAATGTATAAGTAAGTAGGTATATGTTCTTATGTAAACCACAAAACTCTTTGATGAAGAACTCGCAAAGAGTTTGTTGTAAAGTAGATACCAGAGCCCTTAGTGTAAGTTTGCAAGTGAGTAAACGTAACTATAGCGTTTGCGTTAAGAATTTCATTATCACCTTTATATTCTTAGCATTATGATCTATCAGTCAAATTTTAACGCAACACGGCCTCTGGTAGAAAAACATGAGCACTTTTTATGCGGGAGAACTTAAAAATAATTCACGTGGGCAAGTTTTATGGTAAGTACATAATATAATTTAAGTCTTTGTTATTAGATTATCGATTTTTACTTGACTTAAGTAGAGCGTCATTCGATGCAGGCTGAAAGCTTTCCATAAGGTCCAAGTTGTTGACAATCAGACACGTTATTTATACACGGATTTTCAAGGTATTTATCAATGTTTAAATGGAAATGTAAAATGAAAAAAGGCCATTTATCGTATAGTTCTCGGCTGGCATTATGGAACTCACTATACCAAACTTAAACCAAAGTAACTTAACTTAGTAACTTGTACCAAAGTTAAAATAATGTGGACAAAACATAAAAAATATACAAGTTGAAAAAGACATGGTCCTTCTTTTTCGCTAATGAGCAAAAACGTAGTTACATCGTCGAAGAAAAAGGTAGCTATGAATTTTAATATCCGGTACGATAAACGGGCTACATTATCTAGTCCCGACTCAATTACCTGTCATTATGTCCTAGTCTATGCCCCACATAACGGTAATGAACAGGCACAAAATAGAAAAAAAATAAAAAAAATGGCCGACCTGCATCGCCGACCTGCCATTAAATTCCCGCGTTCAGAACACAAAATGGACGAATGCACTCCGCAGTTACAGTACCGAACTTGTTTATTTATTTGTCTATCTAGTTTCCAGGTTTTAACAATTGCACATAAATCTAGTTAGAGAATATTATTATGAAAGATTAATATAATAAAAGGCACGCAAACGAATATAAAATAGAAATTCGATTTGAAATCACGCAGCAGCCAGCAGTTTTCAGAAATTCAAATTACACGAAAATTGGAAAGTCCAGTTATTTGCAAAGACATCAAAAACATGTTAGGTATGTAAGATTACTCTCGACTTCAATAGGGAATGTAATATTTAATAAGACTTGTATTTTTAAACAAGATACGTACCTACATACAAACAAATATTAAGGAATTGAATCTCAACTCGGAGAACATGTAAACCAATAAAACGTGTAAAATACATAGGTAACAAAAGATTCAACAGCCTACTGAACTACACACTTGAACTTGACCTTCCATTGATTTTCCGTGACCTTCTGGAAGACAATTAATGATCATGAGACCGCGCTATTGTTCTATTTGTGCTTTTTTATCGCCGACTTCATCGCTTACAAGCGCGACGAAGAATGCTGAAATGATCTTAGTTTGAGATTAGAAAACCTTTTGGTGGTAGCGGAAAATTAGCTGCTTGTTTATACAACTTGGCATTATAAACGAACTCAATTTAACCCAATTTTTTGACATTATCACATCTATGATGTCACTTGAGACTCATAAAAGAATTTGTACAAGAAAATACGTGACACATTTTATTACAAAAGAAATGAACAGAATTCTAACGATTTTAGTCCGATGAAGACCTTCGTAGATCCTAACAGAGACCTTTGATTATGAGTCTTCAGAGAATACTAATGTTGATTGACAAAATAAGACCAAAGGGTTGATATTAATTAAACTTTTTTGTAATGATACTCACCTGTCAAATAATGATTAATGTTATTGACAGCATTTATAAACGCAAAAGATACGTATCATACAAAAGTAAAATACTCTCAAAGTTCAAGGACAAAATTGGGAAAAACTCTTCAAAAATATCTCGTGAGTACTCGCAAGCCCTCTCCACAAATGTGTCAATATGATGTCGGGCTCAGGATAATGGAAACGGCTCCAGAGATTTCCACTGAATGCCATCTTTATCTAGATGTTACATTTTTTGGATTCCACGGGTCGGATACAAAATGGAACCGTAGATGTTCCAAATTTGAATTGAAAGTAGGAAGCATAAAGCCAGCCAGTTATGAAAATTACCATCGCTAACTGCTGAGAATGTCCCGATATAACAAAATGAAACGCTTTATCTAAGAAAGTGGACCCGCTATCTTAATCTCAGTCGACTAATTGACTGAAGTAATGCCTTAGCTAGACTGATCTCATGGCCTTGTACGAGAACTCGCGAGATAGATCTCAGAGACCTTTTCTACATTAAATAGTCCCTCGCGGACGGAGGTGTAAAGTAGGTACCTATCTGTAGTAACAAAAAGATATAAGGACGGGACTAGATCATTAATAACATAACATCAAGCCTGTTTTCCCAGAACGGTAACGCAAAGGTGTACCTATAGTACACCCACATTTTCGCCAGTTATGTTTAAGTCTTCTATTGCCAGCAATCGGGCACAAATCCAGACTCCGGGCTGCTACTGAGAAATTCCTGTTTGAAAAACTCAATAACACTTTCCCCGATCTGGGAATCGAACCTCATCAAAATTATATAGAAGTATAAAAGATATACCAGTAAATACTTCCATTGGAGGAATTTTAATTTATGAAATTATTCTGGTGATCGCTCGACATCACGGGTATTGGAGATTCCAAGTATAAATTGATTGACCTACTTAATGTCAATTAGTCAAGGCTGAATATTTTGTATTCAAATAATATGGAACTCTCTGTGCGTATCCGATTCGCAGAACACTAGTCATTTTTTTCTGAGATATAAATTTTTTGCTTTTATGAAGGTCTGTCGGTCAGAGTGCAAATTTCTTATTTTTCTACTTTTAGGGAGACAACGAAGGACGTACTGTCATTGCTGAAAGCTGCGTGTTTTCATCACACAGCCATTTCTCTATATGGTTATTCATTTTTCAGTGGGTTAAACGATTTTGACTCAGTTTACGAAATCGTGATTTAAATAAACATTTTATGGATATGAGGTCAAAACAGACACATTACTATACATCAAAAGAGATGATTATTTAAGGAATTCTAAAATAAATTCAGATCCTACACTGCCTTAATCACATAAAGGGCAGATGGTCCTTTCCAAACAAAAGTCGATCAGACAAATGCCAGCTTACATCCAACTTCGACAGAGGCATAGGTATTTGAAAGGGTTTCAAACATTTTCACGCAGGAGCCAGATACCAACGAATAGGATTATGACTTCACACTGCCATAGTTTCTGATCATGTGTTGACTGACTGCGTACTTTCAGGGGAGAATGACCTTTAAATAAATAAATAAACATGCTATTCAATGCCGATTTTACATTATAGCCTTAACAAATTAACTCACTTTGTGAGTTATCATAAAAGTGAGTCATCATACCTTTCATTTGTTGTAACGTACAATTTGGTTGAACAACGTGTAGTATTGTAAGTATTTTATGTCTGCTGAATAGTTTCAGACACAATGAAAGTCGTACGGTATCGTACTACGTGGATAAGCTGCACTAATGGCGTTCGGTTGCTAGTTGGGTAACTATGTTTTTACAAATGGAGACACATTGGGTTGTGGTGGACAAATTGTATTATCTCCGTTTAAACAGTCGATATTTGTCATTAATACATACATCATCTACCTTGCAGATAAGAAGGTGATCTATTTAAATTGTTACTAGTTAGGTCGATATACAAACTAAATTGTCTGCTAAGAAACTGAAAAAAACATTGCTTTATTTTATTCTTATTCATTATTGTACAAAAAAAAAAAAAATGAACTTGAACGTTCTTACACTCAAAGCTCAAGCTTTTAATACAAATACATACAAATATTTTTACATTAAACTTTAAAACCTACCTGCTAGCCTTTTCAGAGGTGTTTTATTTCGTAGCGAACAATGTATGTTTCTCTGTGGAGAGGGGAACGATGTTACGCGAACATAACAATACCCTTAACTTTACGATTCCACCTAGGAATTCAAAACCATTGTAGTATACTGCGAAAACCTAACTTTATTATTACCTAGGGACCACATAGCTTATTATTCTAATCTTGTTTTATAGGCCATGTATAATCCACAACAGATATAATTGAGGTAGCCAAGCTCACTATGTAGAATACAGATCTTCTTTTGCATTCTGCATTCTGAACTTTGTTGCTAACTGCACCTACTATTAATTTTTTTTACTCATGTATCTAATAGTATTTGTAAACTATTTTCGAACACAAACTAGCTCGACTAGCGTTCGCAGAGTTCGAAATATTCTGAAACACGCGTTATTACTGGGCACTGAGACATTAGTAGTACCTACGCGTACTTCTGAAAGGAGATCCGCCAAATCCCATACAAAAAAACCCCAGGCCCGGCGCAAAAGAAATGTATCTCATATTTTAGAGTAATAATAGTAGAAATATTGTAAAGTATCGCTATTGCCAAATTCGGTGGCTAACTTAGTTTTTTTGCCCGGTGAAGTTTCATAAGCGCTAGATGTAAAAATATCTGTTTTCTGTGCTTAACTGTCGGAAATATGTCACTGAATTGACTAATCGAGTTGTGAACAAACACACATAAAAAAATTAAAAAAAATCAGCCGAATTGATAACCTCTTCCTTTTTGGGAAGTCGGTTAAAAACCGTTTGCAGTTCGAGTAAAATTATAGCCGACCAACTCTGCTTATCCCCAGTCGAGCGTTATGTTATGTAGACTCAGTCGAGCGCCGCTAGGCGGCGGCGGCGCTGGCGCCCCGATTAGTCAATTCAGTGACGTATTTCCGACAGTTAAGCACAGAAAACAAATATTTTTACATCTAGCGCTTATGAAACTTCACCGGGCAAAAAAACTATGTTAGCCACCGAATATGGCAATATCGATACTTTACAATAATTTTACTATTATTACTCTGAAATCTGAGATATATTTCTTTTGCGCCGGACCTGGGGCAATTTTGGCGGAACCCCTTTCCACACCTATGTCGCAAATGGATTATCGAATCCGCTGTTTTACAAAACCACTAGTTGTTTTACAAGACAGCTTAGTTATGTAAGACAGCTGAACAACGTTCAGCTAGATTCCCATTGCGCTATGTTAAACAAAACTGGTACCCACGATTAATCGTAATGCAGAATGGCTTATCTGAAGGCCAATTCTCTTACGTAAAAAACGTTCACCAGGGCCGCAAAAGTTCCAAAATGTCAAAAAAGGTATTCTACTAAACCAAAAAACAAGTCAAACGTCACTTTTTGTGGCTATGCGATTTCGATGCGAACGAAAATAAGAAATGTACTAAAACGGTATTCTGCTAAATTTTCGACTTGACAATGAAAATAAAATTGGTATTCCCGTACTTAAACAAACGTCAAAACTGACGTACGCATGACATTATTTGTTGACTGAACTGTCACAGAAAAATTGTAGTTTCTGCAGTTTCATATTTCTCATTTTATTTCGATTTTATCCTTGAAATCATATTGAAATCCAAGATTCGTGAAGTAAAAACTTATTCAGTAACAGTGTTGTAAATAATTTTGTGTTTGTGTGGTGAAATAATACAAAACGAGTGGGTTCGGCCTGTGGGAGTAATTTTCATGCCCCGCACAACGTGCAAACGATGAATCGGCGGTAAAACATCATAGAGAGCACAGCAACAGCTGTTCTCAGCATCGCCGGCCGCGGGGTCTCACATCAGACGCATTTTCCATATGCGACTGTGCGTTGGTAAAAACTTTCCAAGTCTTACGAACTGAAGCAGCATATCCCACAGGATAAGCGAAGAAATGGACTGGGTGTTGCAGCCAAGGTTGGTCTACTAAGTACACATTATAATATATCAAAATACGATTGATTGATATGCAACAAGGCAGCTATATTCTAAGCATCTTCGTCCTTACAGCATCTACTTATTCTCGGTTTTGATAACCCCTGCGTTTTGCGCGAGTAGCTAGTAGCTCCTTCCACACTTTCGTAGTGGGTCAACACTCTATTCCTTCAGATTCACAGCCGTGTAGAAAGTCATACTGGCCCTGAACCACCCACGTGTGTTCAAGACACATTTGTGTAATTCCCTGTGACAAGAAAGGTCCGAGAATAGGCTGGTAGTGTGACCGTTATTTTAAAATTTATCCGAAATGAATAATAGAATTTGTTTGTTGGTTCACTATTATGATAGCTACTTATTAATATTATGTCTCCTTTTTAGATTCCGTACATTAATATGAGATACGAAATCACGACCTATTTGCGGTCACGGCGGCCAATTTCAACGGAGACAGCCAAGTTTACAGGAGGTACTATAGAAAACAAGGCAAGTGTGTACCCATGTGGCGGCATCCACACCGCCACATACGAACTAAGCATCAAAGACCTGACGTCACAAGTCCTACATCGCGGTATAAGGGTTTACCGAGCGATTAACATATATAAGACTATCCGACATCAATCCTTGGGCAATTGCCCGCCAGACACAACACCCGTCTGGTCGGAGGATCCTCCCTTTTCTATAGAGGATGAGTGAACTTTACACCCTGTTCTTCATAACCCTAAATTGGTGACCCCGAATATGAACGTCAACGCAGCCTTCGTGCAACTACTTCAGCGTGACGTCATCATCATCACTACCGCAAGCTTTCGTGAGGCGAGTCACACAGCCAGCCAACACCCACGGCTTCAACGGATATCCTGACCACCAGCATGCAGCGAACGCGCATTCCTGGTCACCACCCTCAGCCTCATCAGCAACCCGGCGCTGTACCACATCTGACGCACTGGATCACAACGCAGCTTCACCCCGACTCACTGGGGAATCAAACTCAAAACTCAAACCCAAAGCACCACTAATCACCACAGACAGTTCCGACCCACTGTGAACTATGAGGCACCCGGTTCCAACTCACTGGAACCTCAACTGGCACTGGCAAGCATCGCAAGATACAAGACTCAGCCCGCTATCGACCTCCGGTCTCCAGAGGGGAGTGATGTGGCGGCATCTACACCGCCACATACAAACTAAGCATCAAAGACCTGACGTCACAAGTCCTACATCGCGGTATAAGGGTTTACCGAGCGATTAGCATATCCTACCGACATCAATCCTTGGGCAATTGCCCGCCAGACACAACACCCATCTGGTCGGAGGATCCTCCCTTTTCTATAGAGGATGAATGAACTTTACACCCTGTTCCTCATAACCCTAAACCCATACTGGTGCACTCCCTTTTCCTTCACTCTCATAGTCCGATGGTACGGCAATACGAGGCAACCGGGAAGACATTAGTTGTACCAACGGCTGTAATGCTTTCCTAGGCACTGGGTTGTCACACTTTTACATTACTATTTGGAGGAATCACGCGAACAACACACGGCGGGAGGAATGAGCAGGACGGTCGTTCTGATTGCCGGATGTGTTATACCTAGTATATGAGTGACTTACGTTGCGTTACTTATGCTGTTATGTGTAATAATACGTTTGTATCAATAATTAGATGAATATTTAATAAAAAATATTCACTTTAGTAGGTAGTAACATTATTTTTCTGAAGTTACACTTCTGTGAAGCACAGGGCTTGTCAATGTGGCGACGCTTTGGGGAGACCTATGTTCAACAGTGGACGTCTTTCGGCTGAAATGATGATGATGACTCCACATCTATAGGGCTGACTTAATAATCGGTAAGCGCAAAAGCCTGCAACTACCACGGCACTCTTGCTCTTTCACTATGCTCGTGAGAAGTAGACACAGTTCCAAACTTACTGTGCTGAGTTTACGTGAGAACAGACAACAGAGACATGTATCACATAAGTATGGATTTTTATAAATGTGTTCCATTCATTCATTTGCCTCTTTGTGTGAATGTATGCCCGAGCTTCTGAATAAATACTACTTGATAGATTATGTACGAATTTTGCAGAAACATTCTTTAAGGGGCAAGACATAGGTAAGATCATCATCATTGAAGTGGACTGTATGTTGGTAGAATAAAAGAGTCTTCAGAGTTTCTTCATTTATATTTTTAGGAGATGTTTTCTTGTTGAAGAGCTGGAGCCGACTGTTTCATTCCGGCCCGATGGCACGCCTTTATATTATTTCGCGTAAGGCTGTCTTTATGGGATCGTTACAATAATATTGTGTTGTATTATGTAGTTTATGTATCAATTTAACATATTACGTATATCAACTTTTATCCTATCTTTACACAATAAAAAGTTCCTCGAACATTAACATACAAAAACCGGCGAAATGCGTGTCGGACCACGCACAATGAAGGGTTCTGTAGCTGGGATTAATTTATCCCAAGAACAAACTTAACCGATTTATATGATTCAAACGGGGAAATCTGTTTTATACATAATCCTTTCATTTGATCACATCACAGGTAAATAATTCAGTTTGAGTCACTATTTACCTAACATGCTCGGCGTTAGTTACAATCATCATCATCATTACTGGCAGCCTTGTTCCGCCTATTGCTGAGCTATACATTATCACGCTATTTGCTATGGAGGAGGAAGAGCAATATTGCATTTTGTTCCTGTTCTTCGATTGTTTACTGCGGGATTAAATTGAACGAATAATTGCCTTGTGAATTTTATTTTTATAGAGGTACCTACTTTTAAATAGATGTTCCTATTTTCTCATTTTGATTGTGTACCTCAAAAGATACTTACATGTGCCATAAATAAGTCGTAAATAAAAGTTAGTATCTAGATTAATTCTGTAGTTTTAATTTAGTTCCCCTTAGCTTATCCGCTTTGCCCGTACCCCCTGCATATTGCAGGCGTCAATAAGCGTTTGACATATTAGTACGAGAGCCCACGACCAAAACCATGCCGCATCGTTTTACGGCCAAACTCGTATAAAATGGTTAGTTTAGATAATTCTGAACCCGACTCGCTTTGCAGTACTGGTTAGAAACGTGGCAGTTTTGTGGAGGACCATGTAAAAAAAAATAGGCAAACGGTTTTATCACAATATGTCTGATAATAAAAAATGTACATAGGTGTCGTCATTATGGTAGGGAAATTTTGCGCGTCACATGTGACCTGAGTGCATTTTCAAAAATGTCAAAGTAACCTGGTTAATTTGTTTTTTAAATCTTTTGTTGCTGAGGTTACCAAAAAACTGTTTTCAGAAATTTTTAATGTTACCTATAATTCCAAAAAGGAAAAGAACGTTTCGGAATCGCCCAGGAAACGTGCTGTGCTTGCTACGCTCCTATCCCTTACGACAACGATGATGAGTCCGACAATGATAAAAAATGATGACATTTTTTAATAAACGGTATTTTTCAAACGTTATCCCAGTTTCCTTTTGTACAATTCATAAAAAAATAAAAAAATAAATCAGTTTAATCATTTCGGGTTCTAATTTGTGACTATCGAAAAGTTGTCTGTTTAGACAGTAAGGTGCCAACAAAATTTGTCCTATACAATTTTTTTCTACATCTGGGTAACTTTTTCATCATGTTCTACAGTTTTCAGACAGAATGCTATGTTACCGATCTGTAAAATACACACACAATAAATAATACGTTCAAAATGGTTTCAATACATAAGATGCTCAGACTTTCTTCTGAAAAATGATTTATTCGCATCAACTGACCAAAAATTGACCAATTTTCACGTGAAAACAAGATTTTCAGATGGTTTGCTATGGGTTTTATTTTTTGCCTCATTTTTAATTTTCTCATAAGGTGTCCTGGGTAGGTATTTGCGACGCTTCTGGTGTCTGAAAATTTTGAATTCGGTACCTATTTAAAATTTATCGTTCAACTATGTTATGAAAGTCAGACAGATTGCTATGAAACAGTTAGGATCTTTGTATTCAGAATAACCAAATCTATCTATTTTATACGGTTTTGGTCGTAAAACGATAAGGTAAAAATTTTGGTCATGGGCTCTCGTACTATAGGACTCGTCATGATGTCTTTTCAAAGTTAGCTTTTAAAAAAAATGTACTTGATTAATTTTATTGTTAATAAATAGTATTCTAACTACTGAAAGTCCATAATAAAGAAATGAAAAATGCCAATGAAGAATATAGGTACTTGTATTTATTTTGTTTCATTTATTAGCAGTAACTAGCACCTACAATACAGCCTTCAGTTTGTGCTGAATAGTTGCTATAGGGAGGCACTTTCATTTCACGTTAAGCTTCATTTACCTTCAGGGTATCAAATAATCTGCCATTGATGCTGCTAACAACAAAACCTTGTGTTTGTTGTAGGAGCCGCACGAAAGTTTTGCATCATAGCGGCACTTCTGCATGATTGATGATCTGTATGATTTTCCCTGCAACTCTTTACTCTACGCACTAGAACGAAATCAATAGTAGGTATTTCTCCTGGATGCTATGCTCGGGTTCTGTCCCGAAACCGAAATTCTCTCTTCTTCTCTTTCTCTTTCTTGCTGTGATAGTACTAATTATTTTTTACAATACAGCCTTAAGTTTGTGCCGAATAGTTGGAGGGAGGCACTTTCATCTGCAAAGTAGTATAAATTCCGCTGTAAAGCTCATCTACTTTCAGGATATCGAAGAATCTGCCATTGATACTAACAACAAACCTTGAGTTTGTTGTAGGGGCGGTACGCATGTTTTAAATCATAGCGGCACTTCTGTATCTGTATGATTCTCCCTGCAACTCTATACTCTACGCACTAGAACGGATACAACAGTAGGTATTTCTCCTGGATGCTATTCTTCTGTGGTTCTGTCCCGAAACCGAATTTATATTCGTCAAGGGGTATATATGGAACTGATTTTTTTTCTGATGGATATGTCGGCACCGTATTCAAGAAATCTCTTTCTTCCTGTTATAGTGCTATAGATCGATACAGTAATTTCAGCCATAAAACAACAAATAATAAATAAAAACGATGTGAATTATTGTTTGACATTCAGTATAATGACGTGTTGTGCTTGACGTCAGAGTCGCGCTTGCGCTTTGCCATTACCAACACGTTCCAAATTAGCTTTTTATCCGATTATTTATTTTAATGATTTTGTATTATAAAAGATTTAAAATAACAAACGGGAATGAAAATACTATGAGTATGAACATAACCAAGCAAACTAATTAAGACATTTAAAAAATCATAAAATAAGGTTGCAAAAAATTGAAGTATCACTAATTATCGCAATATCGTCTGCATACATTGAACCAACATGAAAATATGTTTATTTTTGTAATAGAAAACAAAGTTGGACGCCATGCGACTAGTCTGCGATGATATTGCGAACAAATCGAATATTAAGATTAGCAGAATACCATTTTTTAGTCTCTTCACAATGTCATCAAATTGCGGCCTCATGATTTTCGCATGTAACGTTAATTAGTAGAATTGCCCTTCTGCTGTCACAAGAAGCTTTTGTTGTGGCTTCTAATAGAAAATTGGTCGCAGTATCTAAAACAGGACACCCTGGCCAATTAGTTTAGGTTAGGTATGAACTTTTTATTTTCACGAATCGACTGAAAGTTCTTATTACTTTGTCAATAAAATCCAAGTTACTGCGTTCCTTTTCGGTTACAGAAAACATAATCATCACACGTATAATGTAAATACCTTTTGAAAGGAATTGGCTTCTTTTGATGTGAAAATTCTATGTAAGGAAGTCAGGAAGCCCTTTGAAATCACACGTTTAATTTGGTTAAAGTAAATACGGAAAACATAGAAATATTTGTTTTGGAAACAGACACCTTGACATAATTATGTATTTTTTACATTAAGACTTTTGAAGAGGCGGAGTATTGAAGGTCGCAGTTGTCAATTAGTAAACACTTCCTAGTATTTTCAAGTTTGTTCTGAAAACTAAATGTAATATTCAGGTAAACGGACCGCCCATACATTATAAGTGTTATCACTTGATTGAAATCGATTTTTATTAGTTTGAAGTAGGTAGCGGTTTATTAACACTGTTTAAATTGATATTTAGTTTACATAACATAGCATCACGCCTGTATTTCCCGAAAGGTTAGGCAGAGGTGCACCTACAGTACACTCACATATTTAGATTACTGCTTCAAAAAAAATTGCATCAATACCACATCGAGTTTGGCTACGATATAGATACCTTATTATGTTATTTGACAATTTTTTTTCGTCAGTTAATTTTGAATTTTTGGGTCCTGTCTTTTGCTTCATTATCTAAAGAAGTCTTGTTCTTCTAAAAGCCTAGTGCTATGTCGGTATTCTGATGTATTTCAGGTTCACTTGAAAAAAACATACGGTAAGTATCTGTAATTTAACCTGTCTCAGATGGTCTCATTAAGATGTGTTTGATGCCAAAAATTGTATATTGCAGATGCATAGACTAGGTATATTTTTTTTATTTTGGATGTTTCTATTTTTCAAAAATAATTAACACTACATCTTCTTTCAATTCCTACACTCAAAAACATGCGGGTGTACACAATACATGAGATAGGAACATATTGTAGTGTCTGACAATGTGCCGGCTATTCAACGAACCAGTGCTAGTCCAACAGCCATTCTATAGACTAACGCTAGTTCTACAGGCTAACAATGGAACGGTCAAGACGTGCGGGTGCAAGATATGTACTAGTTTTGTTATTACATTCGCTGTTCAATCTGTATGTTTGTGATCATTAGTCCTACTTTGTAGTTATGCGTGTGTGAGGTATTGGAGACAAATAACTATTGATCAGTCATAATTATATTGTCTCAGTGGACAAATAGCAACGAGTAAATATAGACTTTCCGATTTGATGTTCAAAGGCCTTGGCGCCTCACAACCCTTAGTTTATTGAACGTGTATTGTATGAACTTTACTGTAACAAATATTGTATGTTACCATTAATATTTGATCGCAGAGAATGAAAGTGTTGCTCGTAATCTTAACATATTCTAATTCTGATGAACCTTAGGTTGGGGAAACCATACCTCTCCGAATAATTGTGACCTTAACATAACGGACACTAACATTTAAACTACTATTTTGAATGTAATATTTTTTCTCTAAATACTCCATCAATTCCGACAGCATCATGCATACATACATTAGTAGCAAAACAAATACGAATAGAAGATTGGAATGGAATTTAAATCCAAGCTCTGAAAATACCATTCAATACGCAGTTATTTTAGTACAACCCCCGACTGAAATCATATTTCAGGCTTCATTCACATTTCGACTCAATGAAGCTTTAAAAACTTGCCTGATGAAAATCCTACGCTGTATTCGTAATGAATTGTACCCATACAAATGACATACAATCTGAAAGGTACTTTAGCTTCAATATTTTTTCAAAAGACTTTTTATAGGAATCCTAATGAATTCAGTTTTAATTAGACTTTATGAATATTTTTACAGAAATATCTTCATTGATTATTGATATAGATGTCGGATTTCAGTCTCGGTATTAACGTCAAGGTATTCATGATTTTTCCTTTATATTTGTTCATTTTCTGTGACTAAATTATTAGTCTAAAGAAACCTCGCCTATTTTGAGCAACCGTGGTTAGTTTGAGAAGAAAAATTAATAAAACAGATTGGTTCTAATTTTAACTTCTGGCCATTTTCTCTTCGCAGCAATTTACGCTAAATTAATAAGCGAAGCAAGGGCATGCCAGCTATTTACAAAAATATATCTACATTCGCTGAGTGAGTTTTGTTGTCAACTAATTTGAACTTGCTTAACGTAAAAGCGCCGAGTGCTTTTGGCTTCGTTTTTCTCAATACTTCAATTTAAAAGGTTTTGCTGTAACTTGAGATTTATTTTCTCATACATTTTAGACATCAGTTTGTTTACCACTGCTTCATTTGAAATATGTTTAAAGTTATTGAACTTGGTTTTTAGATTTATTTTTGTACCATTCAATTATTAACTAGCTTTTATGCTCAATTTAATTCATTTTGGTATGGGTAGGTATATTTTTTTTAACCACAACGGGGAAATTCTTGGCCTAATGTTAAGTGATGATCAGGCCGAAGGTGGAAGCGAGCTTCACCCGGAATCCTCAACCACAGAGGAACTAGCTATCTTACCTCTAACTGCCGGAACACAACAATGGTTTTAACACTGTTGTTTTGGCGACAGACTTAGATATTATGGTGGTGGCTAGCCAGGCGGACTTTTGGTTGGTATATTGGCTGACATATGGCTGTTCATTAAATGTATGTTATGCGAAAGGTAAATGATTTTGCGCACTATTGTATAGAATAAATTTTTCTAACTGAACAGACAGCTGTGCTGCTGGGGAGTTTGTTGCGCCACTTCTTCTTCCCAGCTAAAGCACTAGGAAGTGGTGAAGGGTGGGCGTTTTCGGGGAAACCTTTTTCATCCGTCTTATTTACGGCCAAGCATCCATACAAGCCTTATCACGGACTTGTAGATTTTCCCATTTAACTTGAGGGGTATCCATCTACGTCATTTTAGTCGTCGTCTTGGTCTACTTCGCCATTCCCTTGGACTAGCGACCAGGAACGTCGGAGCAGATCCAAGCTAAATATATCCAAAATAAATCGAGCCCTTGACCCAACTGCCTTATCGCGAGCCTTTTCCGTGATGGTCTAAATATGGGTCGTCGTAATTAATTTGAAAAAATAATTAGACACCCTTTATAACCATCGTAAAATACCTATAGATTACTAAAAATAGTTTCTTCCTTTTATTTTTCTCTTTTACTTACAGATACGATACTGCAAACTAAAGATATTGTTTTTCTAATACTAACCGAAAATGCATCCACAATTCCTTGAAAACAGGTGTACTTACCTACATTTAGTAAAGCGACGTTGTCATCGACGTGGGAACATCTAATTAGTATCGATCTGCTTTCCGACCCAGCTAGTCCACTTTATCGATTCGAAGAATAAATTATCCGAAGAACTCCCCGCTGTTGACATAACTAACTCTATTAACTTTTTAAGTATTGACTTTTACTTTCGATATTGCTTTTTTTGATAGCTCGATAATGAAGTCGGTGTTTTCGTACAGTTTGCTGCTATTGAAGCGTTTTTTCACCGAAAAACTTCGCGAAAATGTCATAAATTCGTTTTGATATTCCGTTCAAGTTTTATTGGATTTTTAAAGTCAGTTTCTTTTGAGGGTGAAAAGTTATTTAAGAAAAATGTTCTCCGAAGGTCGTCACTTTACACACTAGACTAACTAAATTTATAAACATAATATTTGTGTTCAAACAACAGTAGTTTCTTTGTTGTTTGTTTTTTCTGATACATATAGTTTATTACGGCGTACCTACGTCTAGTATTATGAATGTCATCGGATCACAGATCAGTCACATCAAACTTGCTTTTCATTGTAAAACGTTATCCACTACAACTTAGATCTTTGCATCTTTCAGTAAAGACTCATAAGGTAAGTAAAGATACATTATAAATAACCTTTCCTAAACTACTAACGATAAAATCCAAGCACCTAAAACGAAATATATCCCACCAGGCCCACAGGGCTCCCTAATTAAGCCATCCGTCTTCGCATGCACTCTGCTCCCCGTACATAGTAGGTAATTTATGTTTATACATTATATTCCAGTACGAATGTTCAGGTCTCCGCCTGCCAAGAGAGCACTGAGAATGGTGTAGGGTTGCCAGACGTTACGCTATTTCTTAAATAATTTGACTACTGAATTATTTTCGGTTAAATTGTCGTCTAATCTGCCCTAAATAGGAGTAGAAAATATAGGATTGGGATGGCTCTAGGTTTTCTTATCATTTCATAACGTCAATTTTCCGGGGTTCTGTACCCAAAGGGTGCCAACGGGAGCCTATTACTAAGGCTCCGCTGTCCGTCTGTCTGTCTCAGGGCTGTATCTTTTGAAACATAAATCATAAACACACACTTGAAATTTTTACAGAGTGTATACTACTATGGCCGCTATAACAACAAATATAAAAATATAAATAAAATAAATTAAAAAAATTTAGTGGGTTCCCATACAAAAGACGTGTTTTTTTCGGATTTTTTTGCTCAGACTCGAATATTGCGTAGTCTTAAATATATACGGTGGTACGGAACACTTTTACTTATAAAGGCTAAGGTAATAAGGTCGAATTGAATAGCCTTATTGCAGTTTTTGGGCAGGGCCTTATTAAAAATAAACAATCGCAGAAGCTACCATTACTCAATGTTACAACTTACTTCAAATAATGCATGTAAATACGGTGCATGCAAATAAGGTATGGTGTAAATAAGTGCCTATAATTTGCAGTTGAGCTTTACCTCTCACTCAAAATTATTTAGTTATATTTTTGGGTTTGGCAACCCTAGCCGAGTGGGATAACGAACGGGGCCGTTACAGTGTTGCATAAAACACCCTTAAAGTATAACGAAGATAATATGCAGGTAAGGGGTTTCTCTTGAAGAAGTTGAAACTCACTCTACGTAGGTGGAAGTATTGTAGGTTCTATTAAGTAATAAGTATTAGTATTAACAACTATTAATAACTATTAGTATTATACTAACTATTAGTAGTCGAAGTGGAGCAAAAGAAAATGTTGCTAAAGATGTTATTATGTTTTATTTACTTTTTGTCTCATCTTCACTAGGCAGATTGCCAGATCTCTTTTAGCGATAAAACCGCCCATTGTGACACCCTATGAAAATGTCTATGTCTGTAATTTTTATGGGATATATATTAAAGAGTATATTCTTTGTATGTATTGCCAGAAGTATGTTGCTTTTTGCGTCAATTACGAGTATTATGACATAGTTGAAACAGTCAGCAGAAACTTACTAAAGGAAGATAAAATATAATGCAACATAACAAGCCCGCATTCCCTGTGAGATTCAGAGCTAAGCGGAGGTGTATTTAGTACACGACCTACGTATAGCCAGTTATGTTTCAACCTCATGAGTCCGCCCAAACAAAAACAAGCCATGTTCGAAGTCCATGCATCATTACATAACATAATGATGTACAAAGCACATGTCATCATTATCCTAATGATAACATGTCAAGCAGTGTGGCAGATGTAATTTGTAACTCAATATATTTACCGCTAGGGGGTTCTCGTCAATCGAACCCAGCAATTAAGTATAGCCGGGTCAGCGGGGTACTAGCACCAATTATGATTGTATTGTGGTTTGAATTGAGGAAAGTCGTTAACCTTCTACCCTATTGTAATTTTTAGGGTTTGTTGTTGGTTCTTTTGAATGTCAATGGTAAGACTGGTGTTTTTACAGTTCCTTCAGTTATATAGATTGTATTAAGCATTGCTTTCATTGTATAATTCAGATTTAGTCCATTATTCATTTAAGAGGAACTTTGACCTACAGTTTTCATATGGCACATAATTTAACACAATGTATATATACTACCCCCGATGGAGGTCATGAAAAGCTTCTAAGGATACTTCAAGAAGATAAATAGCAGGGTGATGATTAATCCTCGAAGTGGCTATACCAATCATCATTCTGCCTAGCCTTTTCCCAATCATGTTGGGGTCGACTTCCAGTCTAACCGGATACAGCTGAATACCAGTATTTTACATTTAGCGACTGCCTATCTGACCTCCACAACCCAGTAACTGGAAGTGGCTACCAATCGTAGTGAATAATTAAGAAATTACAGGGTAACTTTATAATCACCACGGTTGATTATTTATCATCCGGAATTTGAAAACCAGCGTCAGGAACTAGTTGTCTGGCAGTTTTGCTGAAGTGGGCCTATTTTGCACCACATTATTCCTACTAATTTCTTTCGGAATACAAAGTTTATTTTGCAGAATAAGTATGTTGCGTGCCTTTTAGTCTGTGCTAAAGAAATGTATTTTATTTCACTTAATGGCCGTTAGAAGCCTATTTTCAGCAACATCGGAGACAATACATAATGCGCCTTATTTGTCTGCAGAGACGATATTATGCAAGCGAAGACGATGCGGCATAACATAATAGGTTCTACGATTTACGACAAAGATAATTCAAATAAAACCTAAAACGTTACGTGTATGTTTCTTTCTTTATATTGTTTTTGTTTCATACCTACCAGTAATAATGGATATACAATGTTGAATATTTTGAGGATAACATCGGAAGAAGAACGGAACCATTATGAAATCACTCATGCTCCGTTACGCCTGCCAGTCACAGGCGCAGGCGGTGTTCCCGAAAACGACGCGAAAATGGAATTTTAAAGGCATGAGATTAGATCTTGGTGAAGCAAACATAATAAGTTACATGGCTTATAAATGGTACGGAACCCTGATTACATAAAGTTTAGATTATCATTGAATTTAAATATACCAATATTGAATTGAAAGCCACCATTAATCTAAAGAACCTGACAAAGTAAAATCTATTGTAATCACATACGTTGAAGTTCAATACCGCCTGTCATTAAAGTTACCCCAAGGATGAGCAACGCCACCATAATTACGAGTTGACCGGGTCATCGCTGATAAGATACTATCAGACACTATTTCCGGGTAGTTGGTATAAAATAGGCCTCATAGGGGACGGTACCTTTACTAAACTTTTTATTACTTGAGAGAGAGAATTACATATAGGTGCAAAACACGTAATAAAAGTTTGTTTTTGTTCTAGATATTTAGTAACTACTTTACAAAGAAGCCACCATATTCTTACCCAAGTGCCGTAAAAGTTAAATAGAGGCTGTATTGAGCGTCAGCATCATCATACATTTCACTATACTCTGTTATAGATATACTAATCATCATAATTTTGATGATTCTGTAAAGGTGTTATAATTTTATTGTGATTCTATTCTATATATACATGAAGAATATAATAAATAACAACAAATCTATTAAAAATCATAAGTAAAAAATGTTAGACTGTGACCACTATATTGCTTTTTGAGATGTCCCGGACAAGGTACATACGAGTACCTACTACATTTTAGGATGTCTACAAAATGAGTAGCAGCAAACGCCTAAGCTTTCCAGCAGAAAGTATTATGTTAAAGTTAATAAGAGAGATGAGAGAAGGCGAAATTTAAATTTATGACGTATATACATACTTTTATGGAACATGTTAAACTTATGAAGCAGTATACCATGAAACATCCAAGTAAAAACAGCGACTTTCATGAGCAATGCTTTTCACGACTCAAGGAAAAGCGTATAAATAAATAATAGAAGCTTGATCTGGTCACGGCCGATAGCAAATTGCTAGCAATTATGTGGAAACGAGGTTAAAAAGCGGTGTTCTGGTAGAAGCTAGCAAGATCCGACACTAATTGAAGCTAGACAAACTTATCTTTTGTACGGGTATAGGGCAGAATTAAGTTTTATATGGATGCGATAGAGGTGCCTGGGCAGGGAAAACTATTGATGCGTAAGGGCCGATTTTTCAATCGTCAGATAACTTTAGTCTGAAGAACAAATATGGCGACTTGACATCATAATCAGCTTACAATGTTCCCACCGCTCAGACATAAGCCTCCACCCGGTGAGAGGGAGCGGACCACAATCCACCACGCGGGCCTAGTGCGCGTTGGTAGATGTCACGACTTCGAATTTTCGGTTCTAAGACATGCCGGTTTCTTCACGATGTTTTCCTTCACCGTTTTGAGAGCAGTGGCGATGAAATAATTTACGCAAAGTAAAGAACCTGTCTGGGTTCGACACTACGACGTATAAGTCCTAAGTTGCAGCCGTTACCATTAGACCATCACTGCTTGGATATTTTCTGTGAAAAAAGCAGTCAAGCTATAATTTTTATTCCTTAAGGTGAATGCTCCAAGGTAGCCCGCGAAATTCAAATTTTCTTATCGCCATTTGCAGGTCAGTATCGGGTTGTATTTTGATCTAAATATGATTTGCGACCGTATCAGATATGTATTTATAGAATTACAGTCATAAAAATCATCAATACAACTCTCTAAGTTCATTAATCCTATTGGATGACTATTTCATGAAATCATGACATTTCAGGATTATTCTAACTTAAGGAGTTGTATTGCTGATTCTAATGATTATAATTTTGTAAAGCCATATTTGTTACGGTCGCGAATCATATTATAACCAACATACAACCTGACACTGACCTGCAAATTGCGACGTCGTAACCAACTGATAGTTCCATATAAAATACTCTGTATAAATCATACATTGTCTGCGAGGGAATTTGTATGGTTTCTCTGATTTGAATGGATGTACCTATAAACAGATAATCCTATATCGACAGTAGGAAATAATTAAAGAACCTACTATAATCATACTCTTGTGCTGAGCGTTCGTCTCGTCTGTTATACATGTATAATAGATATTACCTACTCCCTTCTTGTATTATTTTAAAAGAAGAACGCCTCTTTCTACCCGACTACGGCGAAGCAAAAAGGAGGGTTATGATTTTGACCGGTATGTATTTATGTATGTATATTCATCTGTTCCCTCATAACTTCTAAACTACTCATCATAATTTGTCAAATGAGGTGTCGTTGGAAGGGTCTTGATCGTCTGCTGGATATAGGCTATGTTACATAGTATAGACATAGCCAAGTAATCTGTTAGATATATACACATGTGTGACTCCGGATTTTTAATTTGTGTCTCTATGATGTCTTGTTTATACCTTTTTAGTTGACTTTTTTGTCGTAGGTAGTTGGGTTTTTGTTTTTATAACTTTTATTTTTTCTTAACAATACCTAGGAATACTCGAATACACGGCATAAACCGCCACATACAATACGATAACTGTAGTAACGCTACCAGAGTGATACAGAAAAATAATTGAATTAAGTTATTAATAAAACTGTCTTTTGACAGGGTTAGACTAAAGCCGAATTTACATTACGAAACTAGTTGTGCGCAACTAATTTTGTAATTTAAATTCGGCTTAACATAAGCCAAGCTTAATACAATTTGGTTTGGTTAGTAAAACCACACGGTCCAGTCTTTGTTAATAATTTAAAAAAAAAACATCTATGGAAGTCAAAAACAGGTTTTTCACCAAAACCACAGCCCATTAAAACAAAATAAAGTTAATATCTCTCTCGTTAAGTACCCACTTGTTTTTAATTTTATTTCAAGAGCATACTGATACTCTTTTGTATCTACTTGAAGTGGGAGAAGAGTTTGCTTCACTTAATTTTCACATCTCGTACTGGCAATCTTGTTCGTTCAAGAGGTAGACTCAAGATGTAATTTTTTCTATGGAAGAAGTTACTCTGAATATAATTAGAGAATTAAGAGGATTTAAGTCTTTACATTAAAGTGGCAACAGGCATTTAGTGGAGTTTCTTGAGACTGCAGAGGACTGTATCTTGAAGAAGTGAGTGTCACAGAATTGATTCTGTGATCGAAATAATAGCTCGGGATGTACAGAATAAATTGATGTTACGTTACTAACAAATAATTAGTCCAAACTACATTATATCTACCATCAACAATGTTGAAAGGTATATCATATTTGCGATTTCGCGTACAGTATGATCATTTTGTACAAATAAAACCGAAGTACATTCAATACAATGTTATTCGTATATTAAGTACTAACAATAACATTCCTGTGAACACAGAATGAAAGATAATTTCCAATTATTGTCATCTGAATAATACAATTTCCAATAATTTTTCCTCCATAAAGGAGACGAGAATAGACCTTTTTATAGAACAATATAATATGTAGTGACATTTGATTGCCATTTTATTTGTTATTTTATCAGCTCGTTATCATCAGCTGCTGAAGATGGCCGATGAACTAATTGATCACAACAATTAATGATTGACGAGTTGTTACGTTATCATTACGTTTCGCACACTGATTGGTGATCGCTGTAATTATAATGTACTAAGCTTTTATGTTGTACTAGCGACCCGCCCCTGCTTTACGCGGGTTTTGCAACCTGACGAAACTTACAGATTGATTTGTTATACAAGGTTTTTTTTATATATCCCATAACTCTTGGATATGAAAGAAACCATAACAAAGAATCAACTGGCATATGAATTATTTTTCAATGATATTTTTTTCAAAAATAATTCGCCAAAGTCACGATTATCAATGTAAAACACCCTTACGTGAAATATGACAACGTCGCATTTTCTAAGCTTTAAATTGAATGATTGGTTTGAATGAAAATGAATTAGGTACTCGTATAAATGAAACTTAGATACATATTATAAATGAATTATGATTGATGTTATCTTCGAAACTATGCCTTTTTGGACCGTATTCTAGGACTTTTTGTATTATTTTTACTTATAGAATGTAACCCTAGAGTTGGTTGTCAGACTTTCGGGCTTCGGACGACTCGTAACGACTATCAAAGATCTACGAATGACAGCCGCCACCAACGGCTTAATGTGCTTTCCTAGTCACGGAGGGCTCTTGGTATGTAAAGATGGTCACCCATCTACGGACCAACCGCGGCCAAGCGTAGCTTAACCTGATCGATCGGCCCGTACGGCTGTTATTACTTAGGCACAAGCCCCTTATGATAACATGGAGAAATTAATTGTGTGAGGGATTAAGAGATGTTCCTGATATGATGGGCAACTCCCAGATCTCCCTTACTTACATAGGTACCTACATATTATTATGCATAGTTTATCTCGTCCGTGACACAAATAGTCATATACAAGGTGGAGACGACAATACAACAATAAATTAAACTGCGTATATCGAATGACGTTCCCAGTTTGAATACGAAAATTCAATCAAAAATCTCCAACTATTCCACTCAACTCCAACTAGATATAGTGACTAAACTGTCACTATATCTTTTTTATGTGTTAGTTAAGTAATGTAATTAATTATGCATGCACTCTCCAAAAATGTAAACTCTAAATCATGGTGAAATCCGCATCAAAATCCGTTGCGTTACAGTTTACAAGACACGAAAATCTACGTTTTGAACAGATGTTTGTCTAGTAATTAAACAATAATGTAACAAGCAACGTGGTCACACAAACAGACAAGAAAATCTACGCTATGAACAGATGTTTTTCTACTATCGAAACAATAATGTAACATCAGAGATGCTTCTCAAAAATACGACATTGGAGTAAAAAAACTTTCTTTATTCACTTGTATTTCGAGAACGAAATACCTCTGCAAAACCCTGTAATATTACGAACACGGAACTGCTATGGCAGTATGCGGACCAAAGCAGTGTCGTGATGGAGAGGGGTTCGAATCCCGGTTCAAGATAAACCAAAGAATGTTATAAAAATGTACCAATTAAATTATTAAATTAGAAGGACCAATATCTTTTAAAAAGCTGGTATTTTTTTCCGCATGCGATCATATTTTTTTTGTGAAAAGACCCTTTCGAGTAAACCACGGTAGGCTCTTATCGGTTACCGGACAATAGGTTCGTGGAGAAACGTAAGTGGGTACCTACTCGAATCTGGGACCTTCCGAGAGCCCATAGTGCGTACCTATTGTATTTTACGGATATTACAACGATTTTTATAAAACAGAAGTAAAGTTGAGTCGTAAAAATTGCCAGGTAATCGTTACTTAAAAACTAAGTCTTTCAGTGAATAAAAAAGAAATATTCCTGTTATTAAAAGCAAAAAAAAAAAAATACTTACACGTCTGAAAAATTCCAACAGCTTCACTAACCAATAAAAAAGTTCACTCTTCAACAAAATAAAACTGATAAGTTCTTTATTCCGTACACCGTCCGCGGAGTCTACTCGACAACATAAATAGATTCGGACAAATATTTGTTCAACCGGCTGAACAAAATGTAGGTACTGAAGACACAGTAGCACAAAATGTAAACTCGAATCAGTCCATACTCGAAAATACCGAGGACGCTCGCGTAGCGCGTAGACGTCCGTAACCGTCGGTCCTCGCAGAGCCACTGCTACGCCGCGTAGGCCGCTACGAGTTGCCTGACGGACGCAAAATAGATAGGTACAGAAGGCTTGCAGCGCATGATAAGAAATTGTGTACTTACTTACGATATTATAGAGTAATAATGCAAATCGCACTGATTTTAGCAATTTGATTTTAATTCGGTGGCCATTATTATTTTACAATTTTTCCTTCGCGTGGGGCTCGTCGCAAAGTAATAACGCCTAGTCAGCCTATGGATTAGTGACCATTCACAATTACTCCGCCTTCTTCATAAGCAGTAACTATCAAAAATGTTAGTCATGAAGTATGTTGTGAAAAAACTGGGGCTGTCATTATTTATATCCCCGAAACTCGAAAGTCTGGCTACTAGATTAATTTAAAAATGTTAGTTGAATTGTGGAGTTCACAATAAAATTATGATAACTTTGTAACTAAGTAGAGGAAGAGGCCTGCTTTCCATCTTTCACTTTAAGGTGATACGCGTGGTATGTTTGTAACTCTATGGATACTTGTTTATCTGAAATAAATTAATATTATTAATAACTAGCTTCGGCCCGCGATTTCGTTCGCGTGGACGTCGTAAGACACCACAATATACTACAATAATAGTCACATTTTTATAAAACTTCCCAGTATACTATTATACGTTTTGTCTGAGCAGCCAAAATACCATGATAATTTATAGCCTACAGACTGACCAGACGTACAAGCAATATATATATATACCAGAACAAAATTCACCCGGTACTTTTTGCGTCATGCGTTACGTACATACGTTTTTAGGGTTCCGTAGTCAACAAGGAACCCTTATAGTTTCGCCATGTCCGTCTGTCTGTCTGTCTGTCCCCGGCCTATTCATTTTTATTCTCCTTTGAGTATGGATTTCGATGTTTTTTGTTGGTGCGTGTGCTAGCTGATATATGGCAAATAATTTAATTGAATTGCTACGTAATGTTAATTATTTTGCATACTATTTAGATTGAAATTTTTCCAACTAATCAATCAGCTGTGATTCTGGGGATTTTATTGCGCCACTTACACTAGGAAGTGGTGAAGGATGGGCGTTTTGGGGGACTGTCTTATGTAATTTTGATATTCGAAAAGTACTGATTCAGCCTAGTTGGAATATATGAATTTTGATTTGATTTGAGACAAAAAATAAGACCTTAATAGAATCATTCCCAGACTTCGCAGCAATTACTTTTTTTCTAGAATATTCAATACAGTTTTAACTTCGCTACGATTTTATTATATAGATAAGACTTCAGTAGGTACGAGCAGCGCTCTCTGGGCAGACAACCACCTTACTGATTGTTAAATACCAGAACACCCTCGAATTGTATCGGATTTTTGCATAACTTTTTAATTAGTCAAAAGTTTTAATTCATATTCTTTATGGCATCTCTTTAGGTCATGAGCTATCCGAATATCAAAAAATATTTGCCCTATGTCTTATGAGGGAGGCGTGAATTGATTCGCTGTTACAATATATATTAGATTCAGACAATTAACTATACTTAGATTACTTTAAGTTAATAGGTACTTGAAAATAAGATGGTTCACACAATGATTATTAACCTACTCCATGCTAAGTCGCGCAGATTATCAAGCACTTTTTACTAACCAATTAATCTCTTCTTATTATTTCAACATCAATGGTCCTCCAAGAATAATGTTGTTTCAATTTTGATTAATTCCAGCCATTAAAGCTAAGAGCAATTGATTAATTGTGACTGAGAACTATTTGAAATACTAAGATAGGTCAAACGCTTAGCTATTGTATCTCGTAATAATATTAATTAAATCTTCTTCAATTAAACTGAGGGGATGATGGAATTTGCATATTATTGTTTTAGGTACTTGCTTTATTATTGTGGAGTTGTTGTGGGCAGATTTATGTTCGTGAAAACCTCTTCAACCGCAAGTGACCGATGTTGTTGTAATAATATATTGTTTGACTAGCTTCTGCCCACGACTTTGTCTGCGCTTTGTATCCTTTGCCCTAACCCAGGTCATGGTCTACTCGTCATGTCCCAAATTTCATCCAAATCCGTTCAGCCGTTGTAGCGTGAACAAACAAACTCTCTTTTGCTTAAATTAGTTAGGATTACATAAAGTCTGGAAGATAGTAACTCAAGTAATTGTTGTAACTATTTAAACGAGATAGTTGAGATTTTAGGACTGGATTTACTTATAGTTAATTGGATATGGTCTCCATTCCAAGCTCCCGCAAACAGGCGTGACACGACTTTAATAAAACAATTTCTAAGAAAACGTCACGGTAGAAACAATTACCGGTGTCGCGCCGGTCTGCACGAGCCTTTCGTCTTCGACCAGGTTTATTATTCTTTCGCCAGTTGTTTCGTCAACTCGCGTGACAGAACAACTGTTGATGTCACAAGCAGTGTGGTAAGTACACGACCTACGCAAATATTAATATTCATCTTTGGCAGAGGTTTCCTACCTCAACTTACGTAGCGATTTTTAGGTGTATTTCAATATTTATTTTGATTGTTTACAGAATTAATTAATTTAATTCAATTGATTTTAAAATGCGCTAACTGATGGATTGATTTATTGTCTAAAAAGGTTAAGTAATTAATAATATAATGTATGCGAATGGAACACGCGGATATCAATGAGTTTATAAATAAAATTATATTTTTAAGTAACATATACCTACCTATTTCATTGCTAGTATCAAATTGGTTTACGTTCTCAGAACAATTCTGTTTTTTTTTTAAATATATTTGTAATGTTTAGATAAAAAAAAGCAACAAGATCCTAGCTACTAGTTACAAAATAATTTGAAACCAGACGGAAAATAACAAATTTTGTTCAACTCTTAAATCAACGCCACAATATTACCCAATTTCTCAATGCCAGTTCCAGACTTCAAGCAGTTTAAACTATCAAAATATTTCACTTTGTTTCATACAAATACAATATATTCACATTTCCACCCTTTCCTAGCCAAAACAATGCAACAGCATTTTCACAGATATTAGTCTGAAATAGGATCATTTATCAGACCAAGTGAGACATATTTCCCGGCTAGGAGACTCCATCTGTTAGTCTAGACAGATCTAGACTGGATTACAGTAATACTAGAATAAAGGGAATCAGACGAATGTAGTGGGCGTCTGTTTGTGATGGTATGGACTGAAAAATTGTATTAGGGTGGCAACACTTATTATCGAAAGTGGAGAATATGTTATTTTTGATAAAAGGCGAAGGAGTTTTCACGTTCCAAAAATAAAGATTTATTTATTGCACCTATCTGTGTACATTAGTCGTTATTTTAAAAGTTTTTTTTAAAGCGTTTTGGATAGGTGGCCTATCTATGGCACAAAAGGGTACCTACACTCAGCAGTGGGTGGAGCATGACTAACAAGGAAGACTATGTTTAAAAAAAAAATGCTAGCTATAATATTGCTAGTTATTAGTTTATAATTTAGTTCGAGGAGCGATTGTGCAATTAGTGAAGCAAGATTGTATGTTATCCTTTAGAACCCACTAAGGTCACTGCTACTCATCCTCTTGAGTAGTTTTAGTTTGAGTACAACGCCTTCTGTATAAGAGTGGGTAGCCATTTCTACGAATTCATTCATAATTAATGTAAGTTAAACTTTTACAAGAATAATGTTGCACCGTGATTAATTCAGTAAGAGTTTCGTAGAAACACAGAAAGAAACTTGAAACGTCTCCCCTCCGTTGAAAACACACCGCAAATACGCAAGAACTTAACTCATATTTACTCTCTAATTATTACCATGCATAAATTGTAAACACAGCAACTAACATGTTTCAGCAAGTAAAATATAGCAAGCAGTTTCCCAGCTTGTAGTGTTTTACAAACACGGCAGTCGGCACAAAAACTTTTATTTACTTCTATTTGCAATATTTTAATTTGGTACAACTCCAATTCGCAGGTTTCCCGTGTCCAATTTAAAATGCTTGCAACTAACATTTTCACTTGGAAAGAATAATTAATAATGTCGAAAGTAATTTAATTAATTATATAATTTATGGCTCAGTTAAATTAAAAGGCAGGATGAACAAAAAGTAAGGATGGACGGAGCAATTAACTGACGGACGATAATTTGTTACTTCACCCTACTTGGCGAAATTGAGAGCTTGTGTGTAACACCAGTCGAATAAAAAGCTCCTTTAGTAAAGTTACGTTGTTACAAACTGGACTTTTACCATGTTTCCCATTTCAGTATTCGTTATTAGCAGGGGTAAATACATCATTGCAACTGTTGTGTTGGCTTATTCCCAGGAGCTCCAAATATTTATTTTCCGGCGGACAGGAAGTTCCACATTGTCGCATTACTGTGATAATTATTTGTTGAATCATAAATTAATTAGGTAATTTTTTGTGTAATCAGTGATTTAAAATTTTTGGAGCTCATGGGAAAGATTTTATTAATTTTATTGCTTTTTTAATTTGGTATAAAATTATTTGAAGCTCCTGGGAATAAGCCGTTGTGTTACGTACACAGGGACCAACACCACAAGCTGTGGGAGAACCAAGGTGAGTGCAGACAGGCTAAGGAAGCACTCCCCAAAATGGATGGCCGCCTCACGAAACAGTTTCTCCGACTAACTAAACAACAGCTGCGTACAGTTACTGCAGCCATAACTGGCCATGGGTCTTTTAATAAACACCTCTCTGTCTTAGGGGTCACTGACAGTCCGCTGTGCAGGGCCTGCATGGAGGAGGACGAGACAGCAGCTCACGCGCTCCTAAACTGCCCGGCGGTCGCCACTTACAGGGCAAAGTACTTCGGTAACCCAGGTACCCTCTGTGAAGTTGTCAGGAACATCAAGGCGTTGCTGGCCTTTCTTGAGGAGCTGGGGTGGATCGAATAACCGAATTCCCACCCGGACGCAAAATACGCGCATTGACGTGGAGTTGCGGACACCAGCCCGTTTTACCTTATACCTTATACCTTATACGTACACTGTCGTAAGGTAGGATTACGTCATGGCGTAAATAGCAAGACTTTGAAGAGCAATCTCGCTGTGCCATTTATCATTAACTCATAAACCGCCTCCAGCTAATTCCACCATCACTGCCAAGTTCGACACCCTATAGGTACACAAAATCAAAACAAACAAACAAAACGTACATTCAGTGAACACCTAACGCCCACGCAAAACACTTTATAGCTAACAAACAGATGTGTACTACGATACGAAGAAATGCAGAAGGTTTGAAGTTGCAAACGTAATATCAAGAAAACCATCTGTATCTGTCGAGCATTCCAGGGTTCCGTATCCAAAGGGTAAGAACTAAACGAACTCCATTTATTGATCCTACGGCCCACAGTGGGGCCGATGACATCAAAACTTGGCAATTAATATTTTATGCTGGTTTTACTTTTAAAATAAGTTAAACACAAAGATTATGTCATAATTTGATTTAAGGAAACAAAAAAAACACAAAATATTTCATAAATGTATATATTTATTCACATTGATTCGTTTTATTCATTCTCACTCATTCATTTTCTCATATAAAAACTTTCTGGACAAGAATATATCAGTACTACCCGAACCTAAAACAAAAGAAAAATAAAAATGTATTTTCTTTAATTTTACATAAAAAATACCATATATTACAGGTTCGGTTTTGAGCTTTTAATTTAAAAAGGTGCAAATTGGTGCAAGATTTCTTTTTTTAGATTTGAAGAATATACTTTTATACATAATATAAAACTATAAAATAAACACCTATGGCTACCTAGTGTAACTAAAACTCTATGGGTTTAAAAAGATAATTTAAAAAAAATGATGAACTCGCTTCCCATTTTATTCAGATGTTTTTTACTAACTTACACTCCATAAAATATATGTTTTAAGCTAAAATAAGACCACTTACCTCCTGCCAATGATGCCATATCAGCGGGTTTTGATGAGCACTTCGATATTTAATTACAATTATATAAAGAAAGCAACAGTTTAAAAACACAGTTCTCGGCACTAACAAACAAACCGTACGAAGTTCAAGTTTCGACTGTTCACTGTTACGTCCCCTCGCGCCACACGGGTTGACAAAAAGCGGTTTCAGGTAGGCCGGTTACCCATCTAACGATAACGAATAATGTAACAACAATGTGATGCATTTAGACTTTATGAGTTTCTGCCATGTTTTTATATGATCGGCCCTTTAGTGGCGGCCGTCGGCCTGTTCGTCTGTCACAGGGTCGTTCGATAGTTAAAATTTTCATAGAATACGTGTTGTCTCTGTGAGCAATTATGAAAAAGAAGGTATTTTTATTTACTTTAAGTGGCGCGAAAGATCCGCGTTCCAGTTCCGCGGTGGAACCCATAGGCGATTACCACCCGGCACCGCGCACCGCCGCGGTAGGCGGTGAAGTGTCGTATTGGTCTCTAATAAATCCGTTGATGCCAAACGCACGTACACAGCCCGACTGAACAGTTGAGCGGTGCTCTCGCTGCCACCGCCCGTCCGCGCTGCCGTCCGTGCGGAGGTGCGGCGCTTCGGAACATTGTGGTTGCACGCGTTGCAAGTGTTGCAAAACGTCAAAACGTTACGTCACGTCAAAAAAATGGATTTCGATATCCAAAAGTTTATTTCGGAGATTGAAAGTCACCCTGCTATCTACCACCACTTCAGCGTGCATTCTTCGCCAGTGTTTGTGATCGACCTGGTCAAAACCGCGTTAAATGCATCCGCGCGGACAGGCGCATAAACCGCCTTTACCGCGCGGGGCACCGCTTCGAAATCCGATTTACCGCCACCGCCCTCCGCGGCGGTGCGCGGTGCTGTGTGTTAATCGCCTTAAGGCTGATGCAGATTTGGGCGGCCCGCAAATCGAGATTAAGAGACGGCCCACAGCTAAATAAAAAATCCTTTCGTATATTTTTTATGAACCGTAGTACGTAGGTATGTACGCCACTGCGTAGTAGTTGATGGTAATAGACTTGCCCCCGCTAATACCTTTGGAGAAATGTACTTTGGGGATTACAGGAGTGATGTTATGTCTAGCAGAGGCCCCGGCCCCGCTAGATCGCCCCACTCCATGTATGAAACACCATCCAGGGACTTAAATATGCTCATAGTACAGGCATGCCGCGGGTGGCGCTGCGGCCCGACACGGTTGTAATGCGATTGTACGCATAAGGCCGTACACCACGCTGGGTTTTTTTTTTTACTACAGTAATGAGCCAAATGTTTGGCCTATATAGGTACTTACTTAGGTTTAGTGGAAGTATCTAATGATCGTACAGCACGAGCGGTGTACGGCGTGCTTAGGTGGTAGCATACTTAGGTACTAAGCGGATGTCTATCGGCATTTTGCTCTGTTTTAAGTAATCCTTCTATATTTACATTTCTAGTGTAAACTATGAACAATATCCCTTCAGTTATTCATTGCGCGAAGCGAGACCGTAAAGAGTTACGATTGTTTTATCGAGCTCTGTTTAAAGCGAGATGGGCTATGACTGTACTATCGTTGAGTAATGGCGCGTAAGAAGTGGCTATATGTTTAATTTTGCATGTTTATTGTTATTTTCTCTTGCTCTCGTTCTTTTGGGGAAGGAAAAGGAATATCCTGCGGATTCATGGGAGAGTAAATGCATCTAGATAGTATACCTAAGTAAAAATAAAATTATTGCAACTTGACTGCAAAAAGAGTATTGTAGGCGGGGGACAAACCAATAACCTGCAATACCAAACCTTCCCCTCCTTTTTTTGTATTTGCGGATGCGGAGTCTTTTAGGGTACAGAGATGCAAAAGAAATAGACAGACATACATACAAACATACATACACTTGAAAAACATCACCCTCCTTCTGGGGCAGTCGGGTAAAAAGTAATTATTCGTAGTAAGTAGTAAGGACGGAGATAAGCTGATAATTTTCCAGCCAATCCACGCTTACCTATGTTCTTTAAACAAATAAAACTAGGTATTTGAATTTGAATGCTGACCGATTGGCCGGAGAAGGCAAAAGATAAAGGGAAGAATGAATGAAGAATATGAGATCTTTGCCCAGCAGTGGACAAAACAGGTCAATAAAAATGTAGGTAAGTACCTACTTACCTACCTACTTAGATATTTTTCCTATATATTTAAATGGGGAGTCGAAAATGTCTTTAACCAGATTAAAAGCTTAGTATAATTAATTAACTCCGAGTACATACTCGCGACTTGTCGCGCGACTCGACACCGCAAATTGTTCTACTGTGAAGTTAATCATAATCATAATCATAAATCTTTATTTATCTCAACATCATATTACAGGCACTGGTTAATAAAATGCACAATCTTAAATAGAGAAAGGTGTCTGTGGTAGGAGGATCCTGAGTTACAGATCACCCGGCTCTCTTAGATAGGACGCATGTTAATAGTTCTTTAGAGATTGTATTGTTAGAGTCTGCACGAGGCTTTACTGTGTCGTTTCCATTTTTTTTTTTTCGTTATTCATTCATCGATACACAATTAAACTGAAAACTGCTTTTCTAGAATCTTCAAATAAATAAAGAATCAAGAAACAATTCCCTGCCTATTACATTAAGGGCGGATTAGACCAAACAGGAATCAATTTTATCCGCGGAATAAGACTTCTCTTCCGTGTATATTTTGAATTTTTGACAATTCCTCCATACGAAAACTGTTCCGTGGATAAAATTTATTCCTGTTTGGTCGAATCCACCCTAAGATAACTTTTCAAAATAACTGAACAAAGTTAACTTTACACAATCGACTGCTTCGCATGCCTTGGTCAGATTACTCAGATATCTAGAACAATAGTTAGGTTACAACTTGTGGGGTATTGTGTGGGTGGTCTAAAGTTAGCTGCTGGCTCGTTTATAATTATTTGATTGCCTTGATTAAATTGCGGGTGTCAACCGTCTCTGTGGTCTAGTTGTTAGACCACGTGCCTCAGTCCCAGAGGTCCCGGGTTCGATTCTGTGGGGGCAAAACTTTTTGCTCTGTTTGGTTTGTGGTAAGGCTTGTATCTAAGTCAGTCGCTATAACAAAAATGTTAGCAGCTGTGTTTCGGCAGTTAGAGGTAAGATAGCCAGTTTCTCTGTGGTTGAGGATTCCGGGGAAGCTCGCTTCCACTTTCAGCCTGATCATCACTTACCATCTGGTGGGATTCAGGCCAAGAGCATCCACGACGTGATTAAAAAAAAAAAAATCGTACGTGAGTGGAAGTAAAATCAAACTATACAATGATAATTGCAAAATAACATAACATAAACTCACGCCATCTTGCCATGGGGGTAGGAAGACTTCAGAACGCCACGTGCTACGATCCTTACATACTCCTTTTGCTTCGTTAACGTTCATACCTATATCAAAAAGAAAAAACGCAAAACCTGTTCGGAAATAGGCACCTACCTACCTATAAGTCTCACTGGGCACAACCCATTTGGTAAACCTAGGATCTAACAAGGTTTCCAACTTGAATAAAACGGGATAGGTAAGATAAGTCTACCAGCAAACTTAGTGAATAACGCTGATGTAGGTAGTTACTAGCAACGCTGCTCAAACATACGTACATCCACTTAAACTCATCAGCAAAACTAGGAAACCCTGAATCAGTTGAACCTTTCTAAAGGCTCGTACACACTGGCGCGGTATCGCGGGTGCGACAAGGTAGCGCTGCCTGTCACACCCGCGATATTGCGAAAGTGTGTATGAGCCGTTAAACTCAAGACTTAATTTCTTTAACAGAGTACCTAACTACCGACAAACTCCGTACAAATCAAGGTGGTAGGGTCAGCAACAAAAGTCGATTAACACTTCAGTTTTTTAAATCTTAGCATTACATTTAAACATGAAATGCTGAAAAACAATGCATCGAATCATTTTGTGTCGTTTTAGAAGATATAAAAAAGTAAGTGTGTTAATCGACTATTGTTGCTGACTGTACTTATATTAGAATGAAGAGTGTTAAAACAAAACAATAAATCAAAGACACCATCCCCAATCACCCATCCTCACAAGGACATAACTCTAAAACCATAATCCGTGACCTTTTAAATAAAATCTGGGTTAACTGGCGAATTTATTGCCGGTCCCACATAAAGAGGCGCGAGCGCGATAAAGCTGATTGTAGCATGCCGTAGCTAGCAAGTGTATGGTATGCTTAAAAAGTATCTGACAAAAGTGTAAACAAACTCTGTTCAGGGGCCTCAGTCTACTAATTTATAAACGTTAGAATGGTCTCTCAATGGTGAGTTTTTGACAGTTTTTGTATGGCAAATCTGTCAAAAACTTACCATTGTGAGATCATTGTAACGTTTATAAATTAGTGGACTGGCCCCTGGTTAAATTCTTGTTGCGCCATCACTGACTAAAGGAAATTACTAAAACATTCATCTGCTTATATTTATAAGGTTTCAACTTACGTATTTTATTGTACGTAATGAAAATTATATCAATAATGAGTGATTTAATTTTAGATTCGGATAAAAGTGTTCAAATAGGTACCTAATTAAATCACTCAATTTGTAACTGTGTCACTACAAATTGTCATCCACAGGTACGTTTTCTGATCGATTTGTTTACGTTTTCATCAGATAGTTTTGGAACAGATTGTTGGTTGGTGCCGTTTTGTTGTAGGTACGTCTTGTTATACGACTACGTTTATGACTGTATCGACTGGCTTTGTTAAGGACAGTACAGGAATGCGTTTAAATTGGGAAAAGTACATACCTAGCTAAAAACACAGAAAGCTTAAAGTGATGGGTTATGTAGCTCCTCGACAACCCTGATGGGTTGTCTAACATTCGCGTAGTGATGAGTAGAGATAGTTACTATAGTTAGTAACCATGAATCAAGATGTTGACAAGAGTGGTTATCGACTTCGACCCACTGATGATTAT
The DNA here is from genome assembly GCA_914767815.1 of Eupsilia transversa. Classification (NCBI taxonomy): domain Eukaryota; kingdom Metazoa; phylum Arthropoda; class Insecta; order Lepidoptera; family Noctuidae; genus Eupsilia; species Eupsilia transversa. Next base: position 15,419,665 of record OU611882.1, read on the forward strand.
GCATCATTTTTATGTTTATGACCATGAAATCTATGTTACCAGTTACTGGGTAATACGACACAATGTACGAGTTCCAATATGGATACGCCATATGGATAAGAAAGAGTAAGAAACTCCACGGGCACTAGTTCATTAACGGCATCTAAAACGGTTTCGAACAACATATGTTTATGTTTTTTTTACTATTTTTCTTTCCCGAAATACCTAATTCAGACTATTGCGAATATTTTAAAACATAAAATAGCCAAATCGATCCAGCCGTTCTCAAGTGATGCACTTACCAATGAACAGCATTTCATTTTAATGTAATAAGGAGATAGAGGTAGGTAACAAACCCTCAAAAACTGTAAAGGACACAAGTTAATCAGTTCAATGACGTTATAAGAGCAGTTGAGAGGTAGGTACTCTGGCTGGAGGTCGCAATTCTTATTCATCAGCAGCTTCATTGTAACGGGACCCTTTGTACCTACTTTTTGAAGATTCTGCTCTAACCTACCTACATACAGATAGGGCCACAAAATGTTCCACCCGTAGGTGGTCTATGTGCAAACTCTTCATTTGTTTTTCATAATAGTGTAGATAAACATCTACTTAAATGTGTATCTACAGTAGTTAGGTAAGTACCTTTTTTTTTTTAAACTTTGCCACTCTAGGAATTTCTCCTGTATCGTGGGTGCGTTTACAAACATTTAAACTGACATACACAAACAGCCAGACCCGGAACAACTACATGTAGGTCATACTTCTTACACAAGCCAAACAAACATCACACACAAACACACCCCCACATACACCTACACACACTTCCATGCACTAGGCACCAGTCTCCCACAAGATTAAATAACAAATATTATGTATTTATTCAAATGTTATTGGTCTTTTTTTGTTATATTGTGGCGAGAGAATAAACGATTTTTATTATTATCATTTTATTATACAAATATTTTTTCCGTGCGGGAGTCGAACCCGCACCCCCGGACATGCAGCGCAGCAGTCAATCGCTTAACCATTACGCCAACCGTGCCAACCTATAGTAGGCAACTACAATACCTACCTTTATATATCTAGGTAGGTACCTACTGTTTTAATTTCAAAGAATTTATACAACGTGTTCGGAAAACCATTTATCTTCGGATTTAATTCAGGATTCTTTGAAGCGATTTCCGGATTATCCTTTTACGAATAAGACAAAAACTCCACTAAGGAATGTTAGGTACGCATTCGAAAAAGGTTTTACTTTACATTTCTTTTCTAATGGTACGAGAGCCCATGACCAAAATTTTTGTCCTATCGTTTTACGAACAAAACCGTATTAAATCGACAGATTTGTTTAATCTGAATCTAAAAATTCTTATTTCAGAAATTTACCGCGTCAAATTTTTTTTATTTGTTTCGTAACATAGATATAAGGTAAGGTAGCTGGTTTCTATATTTCTGTTTTTAAATAATATGTCCAAAAAATTCTGAACTGTTTCATAGCAATCTGTCTGATTTTGAACTATTATAGATTTTAGATACCAAAAACACAATTTTACTGAAACCAGTAACGTCACGCGTAGACCAGGAGACCATTTGAGAAAATTAAAAATGAGGCGAAAAATTAAACCCAGGCTCATCATCTGTGTTGTCAGACTAATCATCTGACTCATCATCTGTGTCGTGAGGGATAGGCAGTGCAAAACAAGCATCTCGTGTTTGCCTCCGACACGTATTTTTTTTTGTTTTTGCAATCATAGGTGACATTCAAAATTTCTGAAAACTGTTTTTTAGCAACAGCAGTAACTAATCATAAAAAAAATTGAACCAGGTTATAAGACAGATCGGTTAATTTTTTTGACATTTTTGTAAATGCCCTCAGGCTACCACATTATGACACGCAAAATGTCTGAAAACAAACTTTTTATTTTATCAGACATGTTGTAATAAAACCGTCTGTCCATTTTTTTTGACATAGCAGAAATGGACTCCCATAAAACTGTCACATTTTTGACTGGTATTGCCCACCAAGTCGGGTTCAGAATCATGTAAACTAACGATCTTATACGGTTTCGGCCGTAAAACGATGTGACATGGTTTTGGTTGCGGGCTCTCGTTCTATAAGAAGGGCTGATTTATTTCCACGCACAGTTTTCTTGGTTCGTTGGGCAGCAACGCAGACGTTCGGGATGTATTTTCGGGATACCTACCGTTAAAAAAATATTCGTGAATTGTTGCTACCGAGTGGAGTCCCGTATTCACTCTTCAATGATTTATCACGTTGGCTGCCAGGAGTATGTAGGGTAGACCGGGCACAATAGTACCAGGGTACGGTAGTACCATCGGGAATATCTCTATAACTAGAACACCCATTCCCGACCCGATCCTGACAAACCGTTAGTTACTATTGTTGGGTTTACGAGTAGGTACATTGTAATTATTGTATTCGAGTATTTTTGAGTTCAATCTCACAAATAAGCTAAGTATCAATGAATATTGACACTTTTACCAAAATATTAACAGTAAACATAGAATTTAACATTAAACCGAAAATGCTATAATTATCCCCGGTGTACCCTACCCAAACAATATTTTTTTAAGGTAGGTAGGTAAAAAAGATAGTGGCTGAATGTTCTGCTTTCTTTTTTTCGTGTTGAAACTTATACCTACTTAATCCTGAACAGAACAAACATTAAGCATGTGGAATTCGTGTAGGTGTACCTATAGTTATTGTGCATTTTTGAGCATTAAAAATACAGATTATTATTACAAATATCCATCAAAATGTATGTCACACCCGGACACCCGGTCGACTGACTGACAGATGCGCACTTACTTACACTGACACCGGACTAGCCGGTCACCGGACTTGTCTGGCTGACAGATAAAGGACAAGAACAAGTCCCGAAAACCACCCGTACCCGAATTGGTAATTTTCAAAAAGATATTCTAACAATTAAATGGAAATGAAACAGTAATTAGAACCTCCCCAACAGAGATACAGATCCCGCTGTGAATAACTAAAACCTTAATTCAGATATACAAAACAACATTCTGAATCCTACTCACGCTCCTACCCAATTTAGTCAACATTTCAACGGAAAACCATCCTTAAAAATGTTGGAATATGATACTGTTTAGTTTGCATTCCTGACTTGAATCAGGGACTGTCGATTGGCAACTGATTTATTTTGAAACTATTTTGTTGACTTTGAATTTGACTACTAATTATATAAGGTTTAATTTAGAATTCAATGAGCGGATCTACCGAGGTTCGAGAATAAACATGGTATTTGCGAAATAGGCGGGAATTGGAAATGTTCTGTATGCTTTTGATCAGGGACCGAAAACCTTTACAAATTACGTTACATGTAGGTATCAAAGAATTTGGGTTACTTCTACGATTAAGGTTAACTATTTGGGTAACCCAAGAAGAAGAATGTCACCCCTTCTAGGTTACCGTTTTAATATCGGTTACACACACACACACAAGCGATACGCGCCCTTTGACTAATGTCGACGATACGTGTAAGATAGAGGTCATTTTTATTTCGGTACCCGGTATTAATACTGGTTGTATTTAATTTCAGGTAACCTTTAAAAATACCTGTAAAAAATATAAATGTTGTAACCGAAAAAATACCCGTAGATTGATCATACCGGTTTCGGTTCCTGCTTTTAATAAGTACATTTATTAGTTCTCTTTCCTTTGTCAGATATAGGCATTGTCTGACCTATACACAATACAACAATGTATGGCCTAGCATATTATAATAACTACTAGTGATTTTGTTGTTATTTCTGTCAATTTGTACAAAGTTTATAGAGCTAATCAACATATACCGCATAGTAGGTACTTATAAAACAAAGTCGCTTTTCGTGTCCGTCCGTTTGACCGCTTAGATCTTCGAAACTTCCACCATTCAGAGCATTGATTTCGGAAGGTTTATTTAAGTACCTACACTCCCGGACTCCTAAATCAAGCCACCGAGCAATTCCATGTGAGGCTTAAAACATCAAAATAATGATGAGTCAAAGAAAAAGTTTTTATGCGGGCTGTTTTGATGCCGACATACTGGCCATCACTTTTGTGTTATGATTGTCCCAAATTTGAATTCACGACCATTTAAAAAGGTAAAGACTTCTATACAAAAAGTGCAGGTTGGCTCGATTTAGGAGTCCGGGAGTGTAATAATATTTAACGAAGATATAGCACAGAAATCTCTGTGATTTGACATAAGCCCCCAGGCCGTAAGTATTATAATAATTTCTAACCAAAAATATAGAATAAAAATAACATTTATTGTTCTCAATAAAGTTTATTATTTAATATTTACAAAATACACAAAATATTTACAGAAACTTAAAATAACGTATGTTGGTATCGATTAACGGATAACGGAATTTACTTCTATTGACCATGTGCTCAAAATAACTATAAAAATATCTTTTCAAGTGACCTATCTGTTTATTTTCTAAGTTTATTACAAAATTGTCAGCACTATTTTATAATAATAAGTCCATGATGGCCATCCTAAAATTATCATTCAACTAATCAATTTCATTGGCAAAGTACATAATCATACTATCACGCCTAATATCCTAGGGGTAGTCAGATAACATAGTTTAGCGGTCGTATCAATAAAATCTTGCCACAGATAGCAATTTGTACTAAGAAGAGCCTTTTGGCGTTTTATTGCTTATTATATTATCTTAAGAACAATATATGCCAATGTCTGCTTTATTATAGCCCCCACATACTATTAGCAGTAAGGTACATTCCGTAGTCAACTAAGACATATAGGTTTGAAAACAAATCGAATTATTCTGCTAGCTTTTTTAAATGGTTAAATGCTTAATAATTCCTCTTGAAACAGTCTTCTATTACATAGTAAATTGTATTATCTTCAGACTAAAATATATATTGTACCGCCGCACCGGTCACTTGTAAGGTAAAAAAAACTAAAATTTTAATATATCAGCTTTACATTACGAATTTTATTGCAGTCTAAAACATAATGAACTGACCATTTTACTACAAAACTTAACTAATTTCACAGTTTTAGCGTTCGCTTTTCTCTATGCAGCGCTTTGCCTGAAGAAGTGCATCGCTTGAAGCGGCTGACCGCTCAAATTGTTCTTGAATCAATCAGAGTTAATTTCTTCCGCTACTTGTTGCCATTTTGCAACTAAATTAGATACTGATTTGTGTTTCAATCCCATTGATGCTGATATTTTTACCTGAAACAATAGAATTTTCACATGACTCTTGTTTTTCTCAAAGAAGCATCGAAGGACAGAGTTTGTCTAATCATTATTATTATCCGGGCTGCAGGATTTGACTCCCAAATCATGGAAAAGTTATAGCCAAAAATATATTTTTTCCATCAACGCAAAAGTTTCATTAACCCAATCGAAAACTTAGATTATTAGTAAGACTTTAATACCATTTTTGAGTTGTTGCCTACATCGCAGTCACAAATTCTTTTTACCCGACTACGGCGAAGGAAAAAGGAGGGTTATGATTTTGACTGGTATGTATGTATGTATGTTCATCTGTTTCTTCATAACTTCTAAACTACTCATCATAATTTGACAAATGGGGTATCGTTGGAAGCGTCTCGGTTGTCCGCTGGTTATGTGACGGAATATATTCGATTTATCCCCAAACACGTGTGACTCCGGATTTTTTATTTCTCACTCTGAGATGACTTGTTTATACCTTTTTTGTTGACTTTTTTGCCGTAGTTGGGTTTTAGTTTTTATACTTGTTATTTTTTTTAGTGTAAATAACGACCAACTATTTACAAAAAAAATAATATAAATCACGACTCACTTTAGACTTCTTCTTAACAACTTTAACCTCCTTTTCCTTCTCTCTGTCCTTGTCTCGATACTTGTCCTTGATCTCGACGGGCTCTGGCGAGTTGGATGCTGTGTGTGGAGCCGACGTCTGCTTCTCAAGCTCCGCTATGTCGCTGTAGAACGACGCTAGCTCGTCGCCGATCTCTTGTTTGGGTTCTGCCTGTAATAAAATACGGAAACATTACTGACAATACTTTTAAAGTTAAATTGAGTTAAACTTTAAAACCATTGGTAACAGACCAGGCAGATGTTAGCCAACAGACTAGACTTTATTATGACCTGAAATGATGGTTTTAAGTAAGGGAGTTTATTTTATTATTTGTTTGTAAGTACTAAATTATTAATTTGTGATCAAAAGTTTTTATTTGAATAGGATGATGATTGTGTATACTTAAGAGGGTGCATCCTAAAAGTTGGCAACGTCGTAAATAGCTGTCAAATATTTACCTGTTTCGATTAATTTGGAAATAATACTGTATGGAAATAAGAAATGTGGCTAACCAATTGACTAGAATATTAATAATGAATTGCAATTATAACATTGAATTTGATGTTGTACCCGTTTTAGGTGAAAAAAAGGCATTTGGAAAGTTACCAAATACTTTTTTTACATCTAAAACTAACTATTCGGTGTTACGATATTAATTATTGCATTTCATAATCAATATTCTAGTTCGCTAGTTAGCCACATTTTTTATTTCCATACAGAAATATTATCAAATTAATCAAAACAGCGAAATATTTGACATCTATTTGCGACGTTGCCAACATTCAGAATAAACCCTCTTAAATACTAATGACACTGTATGAATGACTTGTAATAATAATTATTTAATAAAAAATTAAATTCTGTTCGTTGGTAATAATCGTTGGTGGATATGACTCATCAATATTTTTAGGATTCCTAAGTATGACCTGTACCAAAAGTAATTGATGAAAATGTAAACAAATAGATTAGAAGACGTACCTGTGGATGTCAATTTGTAGTGTCACTTACAAATTGAGTGCTTTGGTTTGATCAGTTCAAAACCCTCATATTGAACCCAAAATTCTAATCACCTTAAAGAAGTTTTTCATTTGAATTTAATATTGTTATTCAAACATGAATTGTTGGTAAGATATAAAGTTAAAACCTTCTGAGTGATTGCGTAAGAATTTAACCTGAACAGGGATTACATTTTGTCTTTGTTTACATTTTCATCAGATACTTAAGAACACGCAGTATTAATAGTAGGTACTCACGTTAGCAGGCAGCGGCGGCAGGTCGTCACAGCCGGGCGGCGGCGGGTCGGCCCACGCCGGGGGCGGCGGCGTGTGGGCGCGCGCGGCGGGCGCGGCCGGCGAGTGCGGCCAAGCGTGCGGGGGCGCGGGCGGGGTGAGGGCGCGCGGCCATGCGTGGGGCGGCGCGGGCGGGGACGGGGCCGATATTGGTGGTGGTGTTGGTGGTAATGGTGGGGCTATCTCCTCCTGGAAGGAACATACGATTTGTTATTATACGATTATTAAACAGTTAGCTTATTGCCAACATTAAAACGACCAGTGTCATAGTAACCATTATATCATCTAAAAGAGTGTTATAATGTTGTACTAAATTTCATTATGCAACTCTTTTGCTTGTTCGATCCCTTCCGGTCACTTGCTGACCCCCACGCCGACACATGTCACACATTTTCCAAAATACGCTTCGTCACACTTGTAGCCTTTTATGCCTCGTTGAGAGGTGAAACACGTGTCGATTTCTTACAGGGTTTGTTAAGACTCTTTAAGAATAGAAAAGCGGAATAGTTTACTAAATATATCTACGTCTATTGTATTTTATAATGGATTTCCGCCAAGTCACGCCTGAATCAATTAACTATTACTTGGTTCAATATGGTAAATATAACTTCCTTTACCTTAGGCTCAATCCCCGGGTGCGGCGGCGTGGTGCATATCTCCATGTCGGTGTGCGTGGTGGCAGGGTATTCCCACTGAACCAGCCCGTCGGCCTCGCGCCTGTAGCAGTACCGGCCCTCAGACCTGTGGTGCACAAACGAGGCAGTAGAGGTATGGGCAGTGGAGCGAGGCAGTGGCCCGGTAGGTTTAGATGGGGTGGTGGGCTTAAGTCTTTTACAATATTTTCTTTCCAGTTGAGTTGGCAAGCGGCAGGAGATAACTAGACGATGGAATTTAAAAATTGTGGAGATTGTAGCAAGGAATGGAAGCCTAAACCTAATAGTGGGAGATTCAGGGCTGGGCTGATGATAATGGAAACAGAAATATTGCCAATAAAATATAGATAGACTTTAATAGATAAATTCCAGACGAGCTTGCCTACAACATAATTAGGTAATATAAGGTCTTGAAAAAAAAGGAACGTTAATTATTTATTGAGATTCGGAAGTCATGAAAGACAGAGAGATAGATACAGGCAATGATGTATAAAACTATAAAGCTACCATTTTACTGGGTACGTCTTTCATTGACTTGAATGTGCCCTGGCTGCTGAGAGTATGTCACGCTCACTCAAATGTCTCGCTGGTGGTGGCGTGTGTGTTGGATCATTAAGTTCCCTTCAAAATGGTTGAGCTAAATGGTGCTGATCCATGCGTCATGTTCGTGAACGGGCGCCGTCAGTAGGGACTGGTCATCTCTTAGCTGCCACGGCTTATTTTAATTTTTGAATTGTTATCTTTATTACGGACGCTTTTAACGTGCACGTCTTTCTACATTGTTCTCACATGTATAATTTCAACATGAATGATGTAACAAATATTTTGTATCATATATTTTTGATTTAAAAGAGTGTCCGTGGAGTTTCTTGCCCGTTCTTCTCCATAGGTACCTACTACGCTTTGGAATGGGCAACTAGCTTCATCTTTCTGACTGACCGACCCCTTGACAATTCAAAAGTGCCTGTAATTGGTTTATTTGAAATAAATGCTTTGAGTTTGAGTTTTGAGTTTATAGATACGTTGTCCGCACTCTAAAATGGCAACATGAAATGAAGCCAATTGGCCACATTGCGCTCAGTCACGCACCAACCTGTCGCGCGACGCTACGTTTGTTTTTAATTTATATCGTGTGTGAAAACGATAAAAATAAATTATATATTACATATTTCCCTATTATAATAATAATTATAATTATATATACGTAATATTACGTATTTCCCTTTCTTTACGCGTATAAGTAGTTATCTAGTATTTTCGCCGTTTTTAAGCGCCGAGATGTTTGTTGATAACGTGTCTATATATAATACGTCATTGGATACAGGTACATAAAGATGACACAAATTGATTTGAGGACGAAACTTTTACTTCCACTTTTCACACTCCGTTTTACATTGTCCTAAAAAATCTACAAAACTTAAGATCACCACAACGCCATCTAAAAGTATGGGGCAAACTTATCTAATGACAAATAAAACCGTATACTTTAACCCGTGCTCCGGATTTGTGTCCGCCGGAAAATTAACAAAAAAAAAGAAAATAACATTCCAAAATGGCGGACACAAGGTATCCTCAAAATCCTTTACACGACGGTCTCGCCAGCCAGCATTCTGGAAGAGACCAAAGCGTATTATTCTTGAAATTACGTAAAAATATCAGCAAAGAGTTTTGTTATCTCACCAACTCCGAAGATGCGACAGCTCCATCACGCAAGCGCCGCCAGTCTTCTGTCTTCTTCACACTTATAGCTAAGATGTTGTGTCTCTTTTTATTACAATTTTCGGGATTACAAAGTGTTAAAGAAACTCGATATATTAAGTATGAAGTTTTTATTCTTAATTTATTATCACAAGTGTATCACAGCTGATGTTGCAAATTAAATACAATTTTAATTGTAGTATTAAATATTGTGAGAAGTTTTAGCGCTCTTACCTTGAAATTACAATAAATATTTAATACTAAATGATCAATATTTCGTGAAAAATATGTTATACAATCAGTAAAAAAATATTGAAACCTTCGTAGTTTCCAAGTGGACAAGATCAAAAATACATTGTGAGGAAGTAAACTTTCTGCAAATAAAATTTCAAGGAATACAGAGTTCAGGGTCGTTGTCAGTCATTCAGATAGTAGATAGTAAATAAATACGCATTAATTGTATCCACAGTCTACCCTCTCTCCTTATAGCAGGAGAGGGTCCAAGTATTCACTCATCAGGATTGGAATAGTCCGATCCCGTAGAATGAACACTTTAGTCTGACCTGACTTGGTCAAGATGGCCCAATCAAGTCAAGTCAGACCAAAACGAACAATACTCCAGGGTATTGGCATAAAGCACAATTGTATTAATTAAAAGGATCCCAACGCTGTCGCCTTATACCGCCCTATTTCACGGCGAAATATTACTGGTAATCTTTGTCTCTGATTATTAATTGAAGCCAATATTTTGCCGTAAAATATTCGACACATCCGGTCCTTTAGAAATCTTATTGAATTTTAGACCATAGTAGGCCTTATTTTATATTCCAAATAATTATGTTTAAGCCTTCAGTTTTACTCTCAATTGACTAAAACTCAAGGCTTAAAGAACAAGGTACACGAATTCATAAACAACATAAACCAAAGGTTGAAGATCCATAAAGTTCATTATGTCCGTTGAGGTCGCACCATCAAGAACACTAAAGTTCCGAAAGTCCCAAAAACTGCACTATAAATAGCGCAGTTTTAATAGAGGTCGATAGATGAACAAGGATTTATAGCAGAAACGAAAAATAGTATTCAAATTGTGCTAGATAGTCGTGGTATACGTTGACGCCGACTGACCTCCCGACATTATGTGATAGTAAAAATATTTATTCACGTCAAATAACGGCATGTGAATAATACAAAGAAATTCTGCTACGCCTTATACTCCAAATAGTGATTATAAACAAGTTTATTTTACGCGTGGCTAAAATCGGTGCTAACGCCGCCATCTTGTTTCTTGAATACATTCCAAATGACATTTCATAAAACTATTGCACAAATGATTAAACGTCGATTCGAGCGCCAAAAGATCCTCGTAGCAGTGACAAAGTTTACCACTCGTATATGATTGTATCATAAATAGTTCAACCTTGCATCATCTTCAGGTCAAACTCAAATAATTTTAAATGCACTCTTGAATGTAAGAATTTACAAGAAAATAGAATCGATCGAAAAGCCTCGCTCGCTAAACCCTTGTTCAGCCAGACCCCTAGGTATCGCGCTCGAGCCGGGCGGTGGCGGCGTGTGTAGTACCTCTGGAAGGCGGTGCTCCAGCCGGGCGGCGCCGCGCGCGCCTCGTGCGCCGCCAGCGAGCGCGCCGCCGCCTCGGCCCAGCGCCGCCAGTAGCGCGGCGACACGGCGCCCGCGCGGAATGCTGATACCAGCGTCTGCACACACCGACACCACTGTAAGCCACTCGTCCCAATTCTCAGCATAAACTTACGAACGAACTAAACTTATAAACATTTTCAGGACTCGTACATCACATGAATTTAGAAAATATTACTGTATATGAGCTCACATTTCAATTTTTCGCTCTGTGTCGAGGTGGTGTAGTGTAAAACCTTTTTAGGTGTGCAACAACCTTGAAAAATGTATGTCTAGGGTAGCCCAGCTATAGCTTTTGAACACATGAGAACCACAAGTAGTGGTTCTCATGGGATGTACAGAACATCATACTGTTTTTACCACCTGCGTTGCTACATTCTAGTCATTACCCAATGTGATCCAATAATTTATATTTCACTTTTGTAATGTTTGTTTTTTTATTTTTTTTTATTTGTCCTTGGTGCTGCATGTGTGTCTCTAGACATCGTCTTATTATCCTAATTGAATAACAGGTGTTCTGGAATTTCCCTATTTACTCAACACATTTTTACTCAATTCTACAGTCACACAATTGTGTAAATATGCAAAATTACTTTCAGTTTTGTTCATTTAATAGTAACACTTACCTGCATCTGTATCAACATCTCTTGCACCGGTGTCAGCACACATGGTTGCAACTGGTTCAGATACTTCAGCTTGGCCTCCACAAGATCTGTCAAATCGTCCAAGTCTTCATCTTTCTTATCTTCATTCAATGTCTCCCCTTTAGTAAACATCAATCCGTTTCCGTAATTAATCGCGTTCTTTGTACTTTCAACACTATCTTCTTCTTTACTGAAGCCTAGACCGGTCCGCTCGCTTGAAAACCCTTCGATGAATTGAGAATATTTCGTGGTATACGCTGGTTCTTCTCCCTTTTTGCGGTCTGGCAGTAAGACAGAGTTTGATATTCTAAGCTTTTTCTTGCCAACATTTTCTCGTCTTTCCTCTGTGTCTAGAAGATACAAATTCGCGCCCTTCTTTTCAGTTGCTTCAATTTTTTTATCTTCGTTTTCTACTTCCATTGCAAGTGGAGGGGTTGGGGGAACTGACGGTGGTGTGGCAGGGAGATCGTCAATGTGTTTAATACTAGGGAACAAAGGTTTTGCCTCAGGAGGCGGTGTTGTATCACCTCTTGGAGAACTCTTAGCACTGATTGCGTCATTCGACTTTTGTTCATCGAAAATGTCAACATTTTTTACTTTGGAAACTTTAGGCAATTCTCTTTTCTCAATTTCTTCCAATAGATCATCTATGTTAGCGCTAGTTTTTGAACTAGTATCTTCTCTTTTTGGTGTGTTGCTACCAGATCTAGGATCTTCTTCTATCATCTTTTGTAATTCTCTTGGCAATTCGCCGCCAAGTTTTTCTAGGATTTTTGCTTTGCTTTTAAGTCTTAGGAATAGTGCGCTTTCGTCTTGACTGTCTTCGTCTTTGTCTGACTTTTTATCCTTCATTATGAAAAATAAACAAATATCAAAGATATTAATAAGTATCAAAAAATTCTAAGATACTAGTTTCTGGTTTTTATGTCATTTGACTTATATTAAGTAGATACCTCAGATTGAAAACTTTAAACCCTTCACATTGCCTGATAACTTTTCAAAAGTATTGAGAAATTAATGATCTAACTCAAACTAGTGACATATTTTGTTCATAACTACAAAATATGCCAGAAGTGCATGAATTAGATCAATAGGCACCGTGTGAAATCATCTACAATGATAAGATATCAAATAAGATTATTTCAAAAGGTTGTGAAACCAATTGAGATTAGTTTTGAAAGGATAAAAAGAATATTTCTCAACCAATTGAAAAGTTATTCTTTAGCATTATCAGATGCAGTTTGTCATCATAGGTACTATTTTTATAATGTCCATTACATTTGCGTACTTTAATCGAAAACGTGACGGATGTGTTAATTGCATGAACATGTAAAAAATTCTGAATAGCGCAAATAGATATTTAATTAAATTATACATACCTCTTTCCCCACATCATTATCAATCTTAACCCCAGGAGATTTAGATCCATTGTTCATCAACTCTGGGGGTAGTTCAGGTCCTATTGGCACTGAATAGTTAAGGGTGGGAGGTAATGCAGGTCCGTACTCCATAGGCTTAGTTTTTGGCTTCTTGTGGGGAACCATCGCCTTGGCTGGAGTTTTAGGAAGTGGTGGTGCTGTTGGTTTAGTTGGAGTTTCCGCTTCATCGTTAGATTCAGAGTCGGAATTATGGTATGATGTTATTAGTTCTATTTTCCTGAAAAGAGAAATAAATGAATACATACATTTATAAAGGTATAATGTTTCACATGACTTTACATAAATACTTTCATAATTATAATTATTTTCATTGTCACTTACTGAAACGGTAATATGCTCACAGTTTATTATTAGATTTGAGATTTCTATTATATTTTTTAATCATTAGCTCAAAATAATCAGTCATCATACTCACTCATCCTCATCATCACTGTGTCCTCGTTTCTTAGTGAACTTGCCAGCCTTTTCCTTATGCCCGGTGCTGTTCTTGTCTCCCTTCTTGGCCGTCTTAGTGGAAGACTTGGTTATGGATTTGTTGTTCTGTGTGTTTTGTTTCTCTGCTAATGCTTGCTGGTAAAGCTGCCACTCTTCAGCTGATACTTCTGCTGTACCTGATGATTGAGTAAAAGTAAAGTAGTGAAGTGGTATTGTTATAGAGAGCATGAGCATTTTTTTTTTTATCACCTCCATATTAGTTGAGTTGAAAACAAGTGACAAAAAATAAGAAATGATAATTATTTACCTGCTAAATGCAACTGCTGCTGAGCTAACTTGAGCGCTAGTAAGTATTCCGGTGGTGCTTCCCATGTCACTGCATTGGTTTGTTGGTTCCAGTAGTAAGTGAAACCACTGGTCTCATCATAACATGCTGACCAAGCTGTGAAAATGTTACATTGATTTATTAAAAGTAAGTGTTCAGAATGAAATCATTTCAAAACAAATAAAACTGAAACAAAAGCATTATTTTTAAGACAATGCTTTCCACAAAATAAATGTATTTAATTGTTCAAACCATGTAATTTGTTGTTGTTCATTGAAATGGAAACCATGACAAGTTTTCTTAAGGTTGTGTACACAAACATAATTATGAAGCTATTGAAGCAATTTAAACCACAATCCTAAGTTCTAAGGTTGAAATCTCCTTGATGGCTATTCAACCTTTAGCAAGATTATAAATATCGTCATGGTTATTAATAGTGAATTGCAATGAAAATAATAATGATAAGGTTGAAGTACAGATTCTGTAAAATAAACTAGTATCATGGTGGTTTTTATATTATATATATATATATATATTTTTATTTTTTATATTAAGTTTTCCTATTTTCATATTACTTGCATACTGACAAACATGTATTGGCAATTGATTTCTCTGCAACAGTAACGCAATATTGATGGGATTCAATTTGACAATCTCTAAAACAAAATCTTTCGAGAACTTATACTATCACTTTTGAACTTGTAAAATGAAATATATTGGCTTGAGAGTGGTACTCAACGTGTTCCTTAATTATACATTCTGATTATGAATTAATAAACAAAACGGTTTTAATCATATACATATATCGGATCGGATACAAATCATTTCAAAATTGTCAAAAGATATTTACTTACTGTTCTAATTCAAAATAAATTGTGTTTCAGTTACTTTATAATTCATGATGACCTAAGCTTAATTAACTGTGAATTCTTTAATAGTTATTTATTTATTGGTTATTAAATTAACATTAAACTGATGGTAAAAAAGCGTGGAAACCAGGTACAATGATACACATGTACTTATCGAGCCATTACTGCTGACTTAGTGTAACCGACAATAAACAAATTTTACAGGTCTTTTAAAAATATTTTTACAATTTTGTTTTTTATAGTAAACGAAAAAAAATTTGTATAGGTACTGTGTCGGTTGCGATAACAAGTAAGGTTGCTTAAGCTGCAATTCTTAGATAATTACGCAACTTACGTAAACTTGATTATGTTGGTTATAGAAAACTGTTGTGCTAACGATAAACTTAGCATTGGTTATATTTTGGGGGGAAAACTCGACTAGCCATTGTCCGCTAAACTTTAAAATGTCATTTGCGATGAAAAACACTGTTTAGGTAAAAAAAATCGCTTACGAATCGATAAGTCGGCGGTAATGGCTCGTTATTACAACATTCAAGGCAATGTTAAAAAAGTATAACAAGAGTAAAATAACACTAGTTGAACAGGAATAACAATTCTCTGATTGTTTATACAAAAACAATCCATTGAAGTGCCATTTTTCCTCATAGCATTTTACTCTCAAGGATAATACCTAATATCCAACTTAATATGAAACCAAATTTATTTCTATTAATTGCTTAGAAATTACACAGATTAACAGTGGAAATAACTTACGGCAATGGGGTATAGGCGCTGGATGAACGGCACCGGATGCATTCCCTGTTGCAGATGCGTTTGGATAATTTTGTCCAGGCAATGGCGCCGTAAGCGCCATCCTAGTTTCTGTTCCTGGCGGCAAAGGCGGGGCTCGCGCCCCGTCATCAGATTCTTCATCAGAATCGCCGTAATTGGCTATCAAACCAGCCAGCGGGTTCGCTTTACTCATAACGAAACAACTTCAAAGTTCCGAACGCAGAAAAACACCTTTATTTGTATCTTTTTTAAATTAAATATTACACTACTACCAACATTGAATAGTTATATACTATATTAAACGTCTAGTTTAATAATAAAAAGGCATTTACAACTAAAACATTTTCAACACGTTCACTCGAATTCGCACGTTTGACACTCATTGATCGCCATTTTGAGTTTTGAGCGAATTGACACATCCGTTCCTTTATACGAAGAATCATCCAAATGACATTCACACTAAATTATTTTACTTTTTATAAAATTCATAACCTGTCTTTTTTCATAATCCTCACACGCTTCGACTCCACTTTCAGCAGTTTCAGCAGTTGGCTGTAGCTAAAAAAATGTTAAACACTGTGCACGTAGCGCCAACTATCGTTAATAATTATTAATAGTAAGGACTCCAGTCAACAAGTGTTTTAGCAAATTTCACGATAGATGGCACGACCTGTCCCGCTGGGTGATGTTGTGGACAACGAAAGTCCATAACTACGCCTGTATTATCAAAGGGGAGGGCAGAGGTGTTTAGGTATACTCACAATCGCCATTTGTGTTGCATATCGTATTGTTCATTAATGGGCTCCGTCAGTTGGGACTGGTTATCATAGCTGCAACGGCATTTTAATTCATTTATTTTTGAAACATTCAAAAATAAAGTTTTTGTGTTCTTTTTTCTCTGGGTGCTATGTGCACGTCTTTCTACATCCTCCTCACATAATGTCTTAACATGGTTAACATCATCCATGTAGAAATTATACATTTAAGACTGTACTTAACAATATTTTTGATTAAATTTAAAAGAAACTCCATGAACCACATGAATACTACGCTTGCATAGCTGGTTTATTTAAAATAAAGGTATAATAAATTAATGACTTTTGAGTTTGTGTGGGAAGGGTTGAATTTTTCATTATTTACCTACTTGTGGCGTTCTCACGTTACGCGACTGGCGATAAGCGACGCATCTTCCGTCAGATGTGCGACTACCACCAATCAACCTTAGTTCCTAATAAATAAAACAAACTACCCAGTTTTAATTAATTTTACTTTATTAATATAGATCTATCTTAATTAGGTATGTATAGGCACGTGTATAAAAATATAAATATTATCTAGTCTACAACTACTTACTTGTTACTTTATACATTAGGTAACCTACCAGTTTTATACAGTTTTAAGAGTAGGTATGGTAACTATACTCTATGGTAAATATGTAGGTATGGACACTTGCTTGTAATGGGTAAAAAATATTTGTTGCTGTCATTGGTCCTAAAATATTTATCTCATTATTAGCCAAACCTTAGGTCCAAAATAAATGGGCAAGACCCAGATAAAGTTGTACCTGTTAGAAAACGTGTTTTTCGCTAGATATGTAAATATTCGGGACAAATAAATTATGCTAATGTGTTTTACAGAAAAACTTTATTTAAACGTTCAACGCAACTTTTACGCAAAAGAAGGCCGACGCGATGAAATAGCAAAAGAAGGTAAATCAACACCACTGTATCAGTGCATTTGGTTTGTTTTGTTTATAACACTACTTAAAGAGTAATAATGTTAATATTAGTGAGTTGTGTGATCTAGATAAGATTAATTAGGTATCTACAATGAATGAATTGATATAAAAGTTAACACAGCTTAGAATGGATGTTTATAGGTACCTACTTAAACTAGAATAATGTTTTTACTTTTGGTTATTCATGTAAGCTGATAACCATTTTATAACACAATCATCTTGGTAGGTAAGTTTACACTTTTAGTCACAATTTTGTCACAAGTCCTTGTCATCAACTTCGATTTAAATTGCGTAGGTAATGATACATACATTTGTAACAATATGGCTTTTACAACTAAAATAATAACAGAGTTAATAACTTACTAAATAGTAGGAAGAAATAAAAATAATGTAAAATTCATTTCCCCCATTGTAGGTAAACGAGTCAACAATACAAAAACGAGCAACGTATTTTTATTATATATATTTCTTCGGTGACAAATAACGGACTTAAATTAAGGACTATGTTTAATTCGTTACCGTTTGACAATGCATGGTTCACAAGTACCCTCTTTTAAATATGCAGGGTGGCACTGAGGACATTTGGGGTTCTCCCCAAAGCTTTGTCTCCCAGGCCTTGCTACCCTGACTTGGAAAGACGTCTCAGCATTGTCACTCTCATACCCTGGGTGAGCATTATCTAAAGGAAACACATAATCAGGGACGAAGTATGAACTGATGTTGTACTCCGTGTTACTCGGTTCAGGAGTGGTCACGCTGCTGAATGGACTCTTTCCTTGTATCGACCTCGTCTGCAATACATTTGTACTGTTGGTCCTGTTGCCTTCCTTTGGAGGTATCAGGTCGAAGGCAGGGACCGCCCATTTCCATTCGTAGTAAATTGGGGGACCGACCGTAGTTGATGGGATTAAAGCAGAGTTAACTTTAGGAGGTAAAAGAACTTTTTCAGGTTCGGGGACTCCTTTGTCATTACTACGTGTTAGTGCTGTTTCTTCAACTGCTGCTTTGGGTTTGGTGTTGACGGAGTCAAATCTCGTGCCTTCAGTGAATGACTTGTCGTTATCTGTTTGGAAGGTATTAAAACTATTGCCGAAGTTCTTGTGTTTTCTAGGAGTCCTGTCTTCTTCTGAGTTGGCTGGTCCAGCTGGTAAATGCCCATTCAGATCAATAATCTGAGATTTAGACATCGCAGTCTGAGGTACATCAGGTGATGTTGGATCGAAGCGTTTGATGAACTTGAAGACGGGGTCTGCAGAAGATTTAACGCTTGAGTCTTCTACTTTTGATTCTTGAGTAGGGGCTGCAGGTGGAAGAAGTTCGATAGATGGTGGAGTGACACTTGGTCTTGGATAGTTTTGTGTGAAGTTGGTGCTGGGTGTTGGCCTGAACGTTGCGTCAGGTTCTTGAGAGGCAGCTTCAGCGAGGTGGTCAGTGTTTCTGTTGAATCCAAAGTTCTGGTTGGCGGTGGCGTGGGCTCTGCTGTGGAACTTGCGACCGGTGGACCAGGCGGTAGGTGGCCTGTAGTTCTGCTTGCCGCTGTCTAAGTCATTGTTATCGACATCAGATATGGAGTCAGCTACGCCGACGATGCTGTTGCCCGGGTGAACAGGGAACTGGAATGGAAAATATAAATGAATTAGAAGAAAGAAAGAAGAATGAAAAAAAAAGGTTTATTTGGACAAAGTTCGTGAAACACAAAAACAAAGTAAAAAAGTGAAAATAATGTAAGTACAACAATAGTGTGTGTCTCACGGCTGCGCCAAAAAGGTTCATTTCACCATTAATGCCAGACAAATGCAGTCTGACGCTGGTTTTCTGATGAACCTTAAGGGACAAGTGACGGGAAGTACAAACAGTTTCAACATATCTACCTAATATATAATTAATATACTTCTATAAAAATAAATATATAATCAAAGTAAGACACTTATTATTCCATTCTAGGTAGCTTATAAAGATTGCAATCAGTGTTATTAAGCGTCTAACTCATAAGGCAAGATCATTATTATGTGGTTTAAATATTATGATTTTATCACAGTAATGGTCTACAAAGGAAGTCAAGTGAGTGGATCGCATCAGCTAATTAAACCATTATTTAAGTAGGTATGACCTTATCATAATAAGGAAATAGTATATAATAATTTATTTCAGATAATTTAAATCCATATCTTGTTAGTATATATTAATATGGAATGAACACAAAAAAAAACGTTTCATTTATAACCGTTCACAATATTATTAAAATGTAATCTAGTTAATTATTTACTAATTGATACCCACATTGGAAGGAAGATTTTTCTCGAGCAACTGTTTAAAAAAAAATTATTTATAAATTATCTCTGGAAGTTGGGAGTTAGGTACTTAGATACTCCCAACGGGTGTGTAACGTTTGAAATAATAACTAAAATTATAATGATCGAATATCTATAGATACTTTTTTTTAAACGATGAAATGATATAAGTAATGAATTATTGATATAATTTAATTTATCGTAATTTTATATGGTATAATCAAAAAAAAAATTATATGTAGAATTAATATTCAGGTAGTATAGGTTATATTCAGTTGCCTACTATAATATTCAAACTCTTTATGTAGGTACCTAAGTTTAATATAATTATTATAAACGTCTACTTTGTTCGTCTTTCGTTATTTATCAGTATGATATAATTACTACTATTATAATTCAATGTTTTCTTAACAAAAAGCGCCTTCATCCTCTCTCCTATTAAAAATTAAGTTTTTCTGTGCCCGACAGGGTCCATAATTGATTCGATGTCTTAACATACCAACTATTACATACTTACACATTACGGAATGCAATAAAGTAGGTATTGAGTATGTGACCTGGTATTTACTTATTCATTACAGAATTTTGGCTGAAAATGAGTAAATGTGAAAATTTGGTCAACTGAACGTGTTTCAAATTGAAAATTATATGGCGTGAACGTTAAACTAAATGTTATTAGAGCAAAAGAAGATTATATGAAATATAACATGTGCCTACCACAATATAAATTTTCACAGATTGTGTATTTTAATTGCCCCTATAATAAAAATTATACCTCATGAAGTAAAAAAATAAAGCGCCAAAAAATGCCGAAAAAAATAAGTACACTCCTTGTATTGGGACCCCCATACAAGAAACGTATTTTTTTCGGTATTTTTAATATTGTACCTACCTACGGTGGTATAGACGTGTGCGAATCCGACTCGCAGTTCACCGGTTTTTAACCATTATGTAGTCTATTACTTCTTTCAAACGATGACAAAATAAAAAGAGTCATTACATGACGTGTCATAAACGAACGTGTGAATCGCTACCTATCCTATGCACAAACATACCTAGTTATTCGTTGTGTAGCCACAGGTCACAGGTCATGGGTCGCGAAGACCAAGCAATCACCATACGGAAATAATAATATGATTTATTATGAGCTATGATTATGACACTAGTAATTTAAGTTACCTATGACCACACAGATTGTCTATTGCTTACCTATGATAATAAAACATGCTTATTGCTAGCTACTTCGTTATTTTGTAACCTATTAGGACATCTAGAAACGTAAAATCGTCCTTCTCTATATAGCACGTGGTTCTGTCATTTTACTTCCCATCTCAAAGATCCCAGACATGACCAATAATTTCAGAGGGTGTAGTCGGCCATACTCAGACACCTCTGAAATGGCCTCATGGTTCTTGCCAGGTAGGTAAATATTTAATTATTCTTAAATCCATCCACCCGACTATTGGGTTTTGTACGTAACCCTGCCTAGACGAAAACAACCCTGCTTTTTTATATTCCATTGTGAAGGTAGGATTATAATCCGTCAGGATTTGTCCGGACATGATCGGCTTTTTGGCCCACGTCCGGAGTTTGTCCGGCTTTGTCATTTTGTCCGAAGTTTTCGACTGAAGGGATTTATTTTGGAAAATTAAAAAAGTTAAATGATTACTGAAAGTCGAAATATTAGCAAGTGGATTAGGACTTGGCCGAAACTTAAATTTACAAATAAATATAGTACATAGAACTCTATACCTTAGTCTCAGCCTCCCTCAGAATGTCGTAGTAGGGGTTGTATGGCGGCGCGGACAGGATGTCGGGGCGTGGCGTGCGTAGCCGCATCTCGTCGTCTGACACGAACGGTTTGTCGCGTTGACCTGGAAACGGGGAGAAAAATATACATAAGAGGACATTAAAAAAAATGCATTTACGTAAAACCCCGTAAGGTTTCCCAATTAGAAAAAATCCATCGCCAAACACACTCATTACTAGACTAATCCTCGACTCCAGATAGTGTTAATCAGACCACAGACACAATAATGTTACCATTTATTTAAAAAAATACATGATAATGACTTCTATAACGTGGTTACAGTACAGACGTATGAACATACCTATCGTTAGTAAGGTGTATAATTATAATAACCTTCTTACTCAGCTATAAACATAACTGAAAAACACAAGTTTCAAACTGCATCCTGCAAAGAACAAACTCGCCGACATAATTGCAATGATTATAAAAAACAATAACTGTTATAAGCTTGTAAAGTAACGAGTATAATGAGGCTACTAAATACCCATTGTTTGTGGTTTGTAACTGGCTATCGGTGACCGCAACCAAGCTGCTTATTTATTTAATGTTACCTTTCGTGGTTTTCAGTTAGGTTAAGGATTTCAATACTCAATACTCAACATACCTATTTATATCAATTTAGCGTTATTTTCGGATCTCGGATAAATCAAAAGACTATTATGATAATAATATAATATTTTTTCTAAATACCTATCGCAGCAATAAGCTGAGATAGGAGCCTTTTTGGCCTCGCACAGGTTGTAAGGTTTTTTATTAATATTAATTGTTTTTGATTAGCTGTTGCTCCTTTTTTTATTGTTTGTATTTCCTGTGCGTGTCCCAAATAAAATATTTTTCTTCCTTTCTTTAATCATAAACCTATAATTCTTAACATCATATTACAAGCACTGGTTAATAAAATGCACAATATCAAATAGAGAAAGGTGTCTGAGGTAGGAGGGAGTACGAGGAGACAGATCAGCCGGCTCTCTTAGATAGGACATATTAATTTACAAAACTGTAGAGTATTTCAAGATCTCCACGGTTTCACCCACATAAATCTCGATCCCGTGGGAATATCGAGATAAAAAGTATCCTATGTCCTAATCAAGGTCATGGTCTACCCATGTTCTAAATTTCATCTAAATCTGTTCAGCCGTTTTAGCGTGAAAGCGTAACAAACAAACTCATTTTCGCATGATTTTTTATTCATAATGGGTTTTTATCCACACGGATACGATTTATAATATTATAATTTAGGATTAGGATATCACGCTTGTAATACCCGAAGAGTTAGGCAGAGGTGTACCTATAGCTCCTCATGTTTCGCCAGTTATGTTTAATGCAAATCTCATAAAATCTCTTCTATGTGGTCAATCATAAAAAAGGTAAATACCTTAGGGATAAATATTTTTACCTATGTAGATATACCTACTTAGATACTAGATTTGTCAGCTGCTGAATTATATTGGTTTCTGAAAACCAATATAATTCAGCAGCAGAGGTGCGGTTGAGGTGTTCGGTGCGCTAATGATAGATATCAACCCGACAGTTGAATGGGTCTCAATGACCCCATGGTAAATTTCTATAGGTACCTATTGCACACTTGGAAGGTTATCGTAATTTGTTTGATATTAGCTGACAGGAAGATACTGCTAGCTGCTACTCATCGGGGTCTTGGCATTGGTTGTCTTTAACACCCACGAGTCGGAACACTCTGTCAGAACACTCACTCAAACAAATTACATGGTTATAATCATTTCAAAATTAGCTTCTGATACTGTCAGTATTGAAAATAATGAACAAATCATTAAAAACTATTCTTTAATCATTAAGATATTTACTAAAAATATTTTATTTCACATAAACCTACTTGGGTACATATGAAAGGTTAGAAGCTAGGTGCACGGTTCCAATTGGTCGTGTCCTATGGAGAAGAGCGGTAAGACACTCCACGGTTACTCTTTTAAAAATAATTTGCTTTCAATATTTTCAAATAACAGCCTTTCAACTAGTAAAAATTGTCAACAAATCTACAGTCTACTAAGCCTGCAACGTTCTCACATTCACAAAATAGAAAACAATCTGTGTAAAAGATAAAAACCTATTTAAACAAATGACATGATTACAATCGTAACAAATCTGAATACTAAATTATCATGTTCACAAAAGCCACTAATAAAGAGGTGACAATAATTTTTAGGTAAAAATAATCCTGATATAATATTTAACATTATTATTATGCATCCATTACCTCATACATTAGAATATTCTTTAACCACAAGGGGTAATTAGAGCGGCCGTGTACGAACAACGACGGAAATGACCTAGCTAGGCTATGCAATACTGAGGCAACTGAGTATAGTAAGTAATATATTAAATCGAGGGATTTTTTACCAACACATACAAATGATGTTTATTTTTCTGTTTAGGTTTGAAGGAAACTAACGTAATAAATAAAATAAATATCTTGAGTGGCTTTATTAATTGGAGAGGCATCAAAAGCAGAAGGAAAAGAACGAAATTAGTATATATAGGTACCTACCTATCTAAGATTGCAGATATGGAAATAAAAAAGATAGTAAGTATATAAGATTATTTGGTAAAGGATAGAAGACGATTTTATAGACCTGGGTCACATCAGACCCTGGAATAATAAAATAATTGAAGGTACAGATTTATTTATGTTTTCAGCAAAGTTGCAGCAAGCTTTGACCATGTGGCCAGGTAATCAAGATATGACATAATGTCCAGTTTGCATACCTCGAAAAAAAAATACTTAAAAATATTATTCGTGACTATTTAACACATAACATCACTATTCGTCTAAGTCAAGGGCACGTGTGATTACGTGTATTGATGCAACATAATCACGCTTGTCTGCTTCCTCGCACTTTCCGGCGTGTTGCGTAATGTGACCGTGCACCCATCAACAATAGCGACACTTGTTGCTTTGATTATGTCATGTTCTGGACTAGCTTTGACATTATTTATGCCAGCACATAACATAACATAGGTAACACACATAACTATTCGTCTAAGTCAAGGGCACGTGAGATTACGTGTTTTGATGCAAGTTAATCACGCTTGTCTGCTTCCTCGCACTTTCCGGCGTGTTGCGTAGTGTGGCCGTGCTCTCATCAACAATAGCGGAACTTGATTTGATTCTGACTTTTTTTAAACTAGCTTTTGTGAATTGAGATTAAACTTGAGTTAGTTCAGCGGTGCAATGAGTAACTATAAAGTCAAGCGGACTAAATGAAAGCTTTTCTAAATCTGTTGATAAGATAGAACTTGATAGTATTTCTTTTATGATTCTTCCTATTCCATCATTCAGCTGGAAGATGATGACTGCTTGATCTCGTCACCCCATAATATGTACCTCTAGTCGATATGATATCCACCTACTTATTTGAACTGTACACTCTCAAACTCTTGGAAACACTCTGGCGATTCTCGAGTAAATAAATGAATAATTTTTCAGTCAATTTGTGCGAGATATTAATTTGATTTTCATTTATCCTTTGAAATCCATTGAGGGGAGGAGTTGCTCACGATTTAGAATATTTTTTTCACGATTTATTTAAGACTTCGTTTTTAATTAATAAATAGTAGATGTTGAACTTGAAAACTATGATAAATGTTGCAGATATAAATTATTAATATCAATATATTAATTTCTATGAAACGTTGACCCCTTAATCAAAGAACAACAAGATCTTAATTATAAGTGAACCGCAAATCATTTTCTACCTCGACCTCCTAATAAAGTTAATCTATATGCAAAAAATAATAATTCACATGCACTTTAAGAAGTCTATAATCATGGAAGTAATTAGTTTTGTATCAATCACGAGTCAAGTTCATAGACATAATGAATTAAGTTAAAAATATATAATTATGCGGACATCGAGCCTTCAAGAAAATTAACTTCGTAACAAACATATCATTAACACCCAAGAACATTCTCATTAATAATGAATCTTCGAACAAAATCCTTCCCATTTTCCAAACGCTATATCTACCAGACAAAAAAATGACTTCCCGGTTTCATGTTGCTTTTCCAGAACACTGTAAAAAAATGTTCGGGGTTTTTATATATCCATTATTACACATACCTTATTACATTATAATCGAACACAGTTTTGATAGCCAAACCTCACGCACTATATCTACCTACGCTACACGGGACAATTTTAAATTGTACTACCAAATGACCTTCAAATTACCGAGATCTATACTTAAACTAGCTTACGAATAAACATAATAAAGATTCCTTGAATACTATTCAAATTCACTACCACTTCGGAATTTAGAACATCTGTCACTAGGCACTATACGAACAACTAGCTGCCAGACTGAAGGTGAGGCTTGATCCTTGCTTGATTGTGTTTTGATTCGAACATTGATATTGAAGATAATCTGACGTGATTGACGGCGCGTGGGCATATAGGTATTAGACTGGTGCGTTTTGCTACTTGATTATGATTACAATAGGTCCAAATAAGGTGAGGTGCAGGAGCTTCAACGCTCCAAAGTGTTGTATGTGTGAGTCTGTTTATGGTCTTGTTTCTTGAGTGTCTGAGTAAAGCTATAATTCGTAAAATGCAGAAGAACATTTAATTAATTAATGCATTTTATATACGGTATCTATTACGTAATGTATTCGCTAAGACAAATTATTTTTAGGTTTTAAATTGTTGTCGTTAATAATACCAACTAAGAGTGTTTCACTAATTGATTTGCACACTTGATTTAAAATCATGTCGATCGATGTGTAAGAAATGTAGGAATCATTGCGATTGATGCCTGCTCCCAACTAGTGGGGCTACTTGTCGATTTACTGAGATAACTAGGAGGTAATTAAAAAAATACGAGCAGCACACTGATCTATCTAAGTTTAATAACTCCTACGAGATACCTATAGGACGCCATTAAAGTAAAGATAGTACCTATCTACTGTCACCATCTGTATCTCAGTCTGCAGCCCACCTAACACTTCATCCCACAGATTCAACGCAGATCAAGGTTTCTACGGCAATTCAGAGTACCGTCTCCTTGGCCTAACTGACCATAGTGCAGGCGACGTAGTAAACTGGCTATATTATGCAATATCTGGTCATCTAATTTAGAAACTTGTTATAGTACGGACCAATAAACGTTCGTGTTTGAATAATAATAACGACACTTCAATAATGGAGGTATTTTATGGTGCTATAATAAAGCTTTGGTTGGCAGGTATTGAATGGAACTACAAAGCAGTCTTGATTGGCAACCTAATTTAGAACTAATAAAGCATACATCAACCAAGCAGTAAATCTTGTACGATTTGTTGTATCAAACTTGCAGAACTTTTAATTTTTTTAGATGCCGTGAACCCAGAATTTTTCATGCAGCAAGATCCTGGCAAATACCTTTTCACTCCTATCTACACGAAACGTTTTTTCTGGTTGTGCCATAGGCGATCAGTATGGTGGCAAAATTATCTATAAGAGATGAAATGGCCCTCATAAGAGATGAAACGTAACAATGCCATCCAATCACAATTCCATTCTAACGGCGATAACAATGATAGGAAAGTCAAAAATGTATGTGACTGACATAATGTCTTAAGGTAGGTAGGTACCGAAAGCCTCATGTCAATCCCGCTGAAAGTCGGTAGAAATACGAAACGCTTTGAAAGCGATTGGCACATGTCTAGGCCCTCAGGACTAAACAACTCATGCTGTAAATAGTCCAATTCAATTTCAAATTATTTTAGGTCACATAATCTTACATGGGCACTTTCCAAATAAAGTAATTTTTTCAAAAAGGTTCCAAATGGACGTTTCCTATGAAGAGCCGGCAAGAAACTCCACTGTTATTGTTGTATAACAGGCTATAATAATGTAGAAAATAAATAAATCTAGATAAAGACTTACCTATTAGCAAGTTAGCGGTATAATCCCGCTCAGACATGGAACAGTTGACCATGTACCAATGATCACAGATAAGCATGCGTTGTTGGAACAGCGTCATGTTGGGGCACTTGTAGCTGAACTGCCGACCCAGCCCGTCGCACATATGGTATACCTGGAAACAGAAGAATAGATGAATATTAGACTTTGTAATGAGAAAAGACAAAACATTTAATCGAATCTTTATTGATGTACACAGCACATATAAAAATGAGAAACATACGAAAATATAAAGAAAGAAAGAAAGAGACAAAGAATAACGTTTATTTGGACACAGTTCGAGAAACACAAATATAAAAAACAAAATTGAAAAGTGAAAGTAATGCAGAAAAGAGGGAACTAAAGAGGGTACTGTAAATGTTAGTACAAGAACGGCAGAAACCTGTATCTAGGGACGGGATGTTACGGATAAAGAAATAGGTTCAAGTTGATTAAAGCTTTAAATCAAATCAAATCAATTAATAAATTTCACGAAAGATATTTTTGTATGCAATCTAAAAGACTAGTAATGTTATTGTCACTAAAGATGGGGCCCATGATACCTTCAGAATTAATAGAAACTGTAATGGGTATTACTAAACTAACTGTAATAGTTAAGCCAAATCATTATCTGAAATAAGTAATGTAAATATAAAGATTTTTTTAAGATGGACACCAAGATTATTTGTGAATATTCATTACAAACAGTAGCACCAAATACAGACATGGCCCAACAATGCATGATTGTGAGATATATCAATTATCACCGAATTATCTTCCCACATCTCATTTGAGTCCACTTAGCGTGTGGTCGCTACAGCCATTCAGAGATATCCGTGATCTATAATCTGTATGTCTAGTCAGGCCCCTCTTGAAAAATAAGAAGAGGCCTTTTCCCAACTTTATCGGGGTCAGCTTCCAGTCTAACCAGGTACACCTGAATACCAGTATTTTACATGGAGCGACTGCCTATCTGACCTCCACAACCTAGTAACTCGGTAATACGATACCCCTTGGTAAAACTGGTTGTTAGACTTTCGGGGTTCTGACGACTCGTAACGATTGTCAAAGATCTACGAATGACAGCCGGGACCAACGGCTTCAAGAGCTTTCCGAGGCACGGAGGAGTATCGGTAAGTAAAGATAGTCACCCATCCACGGACCAACCCCGGCAAGCGTAGCTTAACCTGATGGATCGACCCGTGCGGCTGTTATTACTTAGCCACGAGCTCCTCTTAAACTGAAGACTTGACAACAGTGCTGTTTAAGAGAGACTATAATGATATAAGACGAACTACAGTGTGACTGGCTGAGCTTTAATATATCCTAACACCTATTACGTATTTGTTAGCCAAGTTTGCAAAATAAATGTCTATAGTCTATTCTATTCTGAAAAGACAGGAAACCTCTATAAATAATTAGAATCAATACGTGACATATCATTTGGTTGCCAACTAGTTAAGTATCTTACGATCAAAGTAAGATTGAAAAGGAGTTCTTGGTCTGAAATGGAAACAATTGGAATTGGGAACAAGAACGAATAGTTTGAAAAGTAGGTAATTACTGTGTCTAACAAAATAATGGGTCACGACACGAGCAAAGTCTCACCAAAAACAATAGTGTCATCCTGTACCTGTCTAACGTTGGCGATTATTGATCAGACTATTATTATCTCGATGTTTTCCTTCACAGTAAATCATTTAGTCATTAGCGTGTACGATTATCAAAACATGTTTGGACTTAAAATAATTAACACTACACAGAAAAACTTAGGAAGCGACAATTATGACTCAATTTAGTTATATTCGTATACAATACGTGCACACACGGTCGGGCGGTCGCTTCCGACAAACTACTCATCAGGAAGTCTATATTATAATGCTGTTAAACTCTTTGTGCTACCGTTTATCGAAACCTCTAGACCATGGCCATTTGGCTTAATTATTATAAACATATTAGTTTTTGTTTTAAATATGAGATTTAAGGAAGTCGTCGCTTCTTGACAATAGACTATAACATCAGGTGTTGAACAAAGATTCATTGAAAACTCATTAACTCACTAAGTTCATTCATAAACAGCTTCAGTTATTAAAACACTGTTAACATCCTGACAAGTAAAGTTTAATCCTGAGAAGCTTTTATAATAAGAGTGAGCAAGATGGCTGTCAATGGATGAGAAAGAGTGAGACCATTGATCGATTTAGGAATCGCGTGATTGGACTTGCATGTGCCCAGCAGAGGACTGCTAGGAGCTGATGATACAGTTGAACTTATACATATTTAGATTGTTGATGGGGTGACTTCTACAAGAACATGAATAAACGTGAAGCATACAAAATGTATGCCAAACGTGATCAGAGTTTTTAAACACTAATTTATAGATTTCCATGAAACTTAACAAAACCTTTAGGCTCAACTCGTGATCATACGTCAATTGATAGACACATAATCGAGCAAGCTGACATAACAATGAAGTAACAAACAACGTGAAGTTCAACCGTGTCTAAAATGTTTTGGAGATGAGTCATACATCACGTATGAATGCGAACAGATTCCACATACGGAAATTGGTAGAACAATATCGCTAAGGGAAACCACGGACGGTTTTTTTTGGCAATTTGTCGGAGTGTTAACAAAAAAATTGAACTTGATAAAAAATGAGACGAGGTCTGAATGAGGGGTGAGCTGTGTTTTTGTTGAGATTAACACATTAATTTACATTCGTCAATCACATTCACATTCATCATTCTTCCCAATGATTAGGGTTTTCCGAATATTCGTCTAATGGTTTTTTAGTCATTACGGAAAGTAGAAGCTAAAGTTAAGAGCTATTTGCTCGATGGTTTTGCATAAAGGCACTATAGGTGCATATAATTTACTACAAACAAATAAGATACAACGAACAGGAATAAAGACTAATCAAATAAATTATACAAACACCTTCTTCCTCAATATTTACTTAGGACTAGCTTTTCCGGCTTTATCGGCGTGGAGGTCGAAAATAATCCTACGGGAACTAACTAGATGAACATTAGCCTATGTCCGTCTCCAGGTCATGGTCTACCCACGTGCCAAATTTTATCAAATACCGTTTATCCATGAAAGCGTAACAAACAAACTCATTTTTAGCATTTATTACATTCGTTATTTTCTAACTCATTTATTGTTACTAAAATATCATACACTGACTCAAAATAAAACATATCGCTGGTCTGTTTTGATTCTCGCTAAGCTAGCAATAAAAACATCGCCTTATGGCGCTATGAGTGTAATTTGCGATCTCTAATGGCAATTGCCTATCAGTAATTGAGTAACCTTTTATAAAAACCAATAGATCACAAAAACAAAACAATAACACTTCCAAGAAGAACTAAATATTTTGATAACAATACTCTGTAACACAATATTTATAAACATTGGTTCTTTAATAAACATCGTCAATTATTGTTTTTTTCTTTTCAGTTTTCAGTTTCTTTACTAAATACCTACTACTTTACATAGTTTAACTTTTATGCTAACTCGATTAAGCATTATCTAAATAAAATTGTTAAACTTAAAAATTAACCCACTTTTGAGATACCTCATTATAATAAGCATCTGATCTACATGTGGTGTTATAGTCGTAGTTAACCGCCGCTGTGGTCTAGTGGTTAGACCACCTGTCTAAGACCCAAAGGTCCCGGGTTCGATTCCCAGTGGGGGCAAAATTTTCTGCTCGGTTTGGTATATATTATCTAAGTCTATCGCCATAACAACAAAGTTAGCAGCATTGTTGTGTTTCGGCAGTTAGAAATAAGATTCCCGGTGAAGCTCGCTTCTACCTTCGGCTTGATCATTACTTACCATCAGGTGAGATTCAGACCAAGAGCTTCCCAGTTGTGGTTAAAAATAACGGATTTTTCCGTTACTAAGGCCTCAGAAACCAAAGAGAGACATAAGTACATACAAGCAACTTCCATAATCACACAGATGATTGGATACTAATGTAAGCAGTTCAAGATTGTTACCCACGCGATCAAAACATCAACCTTGTTCAACCATTAACTAATATCTTACATGAGAAGAAACATGAAGAACACACATGTAAGCTTTTAAATACACTAATTATTTCTCAAAAACTTGCCTTGCATCTCAGCTGATGTTGAAACAATCCTAATCGTCGGCGTGATTGCGTTTCATAAATGTTTTTGTACATGTTATAATTTGTAGCAATTATTTTTCGTATAATATATCACCGGCCATTACATGTCGAAGACTATTGTCAAGTAATGCCGGTGTTTCATAGTAGGCTGTCAGGTCACTATGCTAGGCTATTATGTCAAGCTCGAACATGAATCTAGCTCTGTAATTACTGCGTGTTTTGTCTTTGAAATAATGTTGACATAACGTCAAGTACAGAAATAGATTCCTGATGATGACTTGATTTTTCAAAACCATAATCAAAGTTTAGTCTGTGTTTAATTGTCCTGCGAGCCCTGCTGCCTCCAGGTTACTGGAACTGATGGAAGCTAGGTACTGACAGCGCCAAACTCGTAGCCAATTTCTGGGCTGGCTCAATTTAGCTTGCCATCCACATGCTAAGAAGACGCTAGGTTTTGGCGAAGTGCCTAAAGGCTCCTTCTTTTTCTCGTAAATAATAAACTACGAGAGAATAACTAATCAGAACTCGTAACTACCGAGAATCAGATTGACTATCACCACCAATCAACCCTATCGTACATCAGCTTCATACTTACACAAACTCATACCTATATGTCATCTCAATAACGTATACAACAAAGCTCTAATAGATATTCTCTTTGCATCAGCCACAATAGCAAATTACGCAGAGGTCACAGACGCAGCCTCATCACTTCACCAGTTACAGTTACCAACCATACCAGGATTACTGGAGCCATTTGAGTTCAATGCGTCTGACTATTTAATTAATTGTGTTTGTTCACATAGTGCACGAGTGTGTTTTGTTTTATTTGATTTTATAATACATGCACAATTTGTAAAGCTAACTAGCAGTATAATATAGAAGGAGTAATTCAAACTTTGACAAAATTTCAATATGCGAAATTATACAAAGAAATTGTACATAATATTTTTCAAAATTATATGTATCACTTTTTCTAGACTGAAGTACGTAGCTGAAGAAACTGGTGCAAGTAACTAATACGGAATGGGAGAGCGATTGATTCAACAACAACAATAAAAAGCGACGAACAAATTATCTTAAGAACACAGTTTATCTTCTTAACCGACGGTTAAGTGTAAAACAATGCGTTAATTTACCAACTGATATAATTACATTGGCTCACGCAACGCGATTAAATAATTTCCTACATTCATGCCTAATTATGGCTTTAGTTATGATGTTTTTAGGTTATGGTTTCTGCCTATTTAAGAATAAAACAAATACTTTACATAAATTCTCAATCATAGTAGGTAGCCTCACGATTTTTGTATTTTGATTGACTTGCAATTAAGGTTTTGTAATAATTATATTAGATACAGTGAAGCCTTATGTAATTGCATTATCGAGTATTACAAAATAAATATACAAATTCATTACTGAGATCGATTAGTAAATTGCTTTTCAAGACGGTGTTTGGTTTTATCTGAATGAGTTACAATTAATAACTTGTTAAAAATTCTTCGTAAGCTTTTGATGCTGTCATGCTTCTTGCTTGCTGAAAAAATTGGACCTAATCAATATCCTGCAGTAAAATATAATATTGCCTAAGTCATTGCATGTGAAAAAAAATTAGTAATCTATCACTCTCTCGAAGAATCACGAAAAGGAAGTAAGGAAGTTTTAAAGTTATGGGTTTCCACGGGGTAGTGTTTTAGGACCTACCCTGTTACTGATTAATTAAGTAATAAGTAATTGCCTCTAGTGGATTTAAAATCTATTGATGTGAAATATGACCGGACACAAGTCTATTTTTGCAAAGTTTGATTTAGGAGCCTATCACAATCATCTTTTTTACAATACATGTTTTTGCTCATTTTTTTCCATTGCGTGCTTATTTTTATAACATTCTTGCTACACAATCTCCTCATTACAGCATACATTGTGAGTACAAAAGAACTTCATAATAATGTTAACACGTTTTATCAGTTACTGAAGGTTACGACATAATTGTGTGTACATAGGATAATCATATTAATGTAAAAACTATGATAAATGAGTATCTACACGCCTTGGCCCTTGGGTGACGATGGGCATAAAAACAATACGGAGTAACTAGATAACTTTGTTTTTATGATCCTTTTGTTAAAATATAGGTCGAGGTATTTCAGTGTATAAAATAGATGATTTGAATAGTATCCTCATGTTTGTATGATTGTTTCATGTTTGTATGATAATGATTTGAATAGACAACTTTAGTAGACAACATGAGGATACCCTCATGTTGTCTACTAAAGTCTATTTATTATTTGCCTATAGTTACCGAATACATTAGAGCACCCAGGAGTGGTTGTAATTATTTATATGCTGCCAAGACATAATTACAACTATTCTTTGGCGCTTTTGGGTTAGTGACCACGAGGGGGCGTAGCCTCAAGTAATTACATGTTATGACACCATTGTGACGTTTATAAATTAGTAGACTTAGGCCCCAGGCCGTTACCCTCAGTCTCTTATCTTCATAGACCCATCGGTCAGTAGATGATATTTACCTACAAAGACCCTACAATGTTTATACAACGCCACGTACATATGCATGTTTTGTACGCATACAATAAAACGTTTGAGTATCAATTGTATTTTTTTTTCTCAATTCGGTCGCTCAAGTGATGAGTCGTAAGGTGTGATCGTGATGCGTAGCCGGCAGATCAATAAAGACAGATAACAAATTGAGTATTTTACAAAGTATAGCATGAGATGAGATCAAACAGACAAACATTTGTCAGTCACGGTGGTAACAATGGTCAGGTCAAGGACAAAGCTCTTCCTCATTCCGAGCATCTAAATGTATTGTCACGATTGGTACACGGATGTCAGAATATCAGGTGTGTTTGAAGAAGACAGTTTGGGGATCCTTTTGATGAATTCAAGTTTACCAACATATTTTTTACTAGCTTCTGCCCTCGTGGTTTGTCAGCTATACAATAAAACATATCCTATGGCACTCGGCCATAATGGAATCGGATATGGATCAGAACTTCCTCTTACAAAAAAACAATCAATGTCACCTCTTTATACTAGATTTAGATGTGCACTAGAAAAAACAGCGACACATCATCAACGTCAATGTATTCCCAAAAAACGTTGCAGTCAGCTTTTAAAGAAGATGATACAGATACAGACATACAATCAATGATCAATTGAGACAAATGAGAACTTTTTAAAAGTCTGCGAAAATCGTAAACTTAATCGAAGGAAGGCTGAAATGTAAAGTCGTCATAATAGATCAACGGTAGACTGTAATGAAGGGACCTCTGTAGACATCCATCCGGAGAATGATAAAAGTGTCTTATTAGATATTCTAATCATTAGTTATAATTTATATGTGGAAGATATAAACAACTCCTACAATAAAGCAGCATTCCAAGCCCCCAACAATGCGTGAAAACTTGGTACAAAGCGAATTTGACACAGACAATAAATCGCAATTTTTAAAACACGGATATAGATGTAAACTCAAAAACAAGCAAAAAAGTATAAATGCAAATCATTATATTTTTGTTCACAGTTTTATTACAGTACTCTGCTTCCTTATTCGTTTAAACTGCTAACATTATGATAAACGACTGTTAAGTTTGCTAATTTATCGTATATTTCGAACTATTATGATAATTTTACACAAGTAGATCACCTTGCTGTAATTAATGGATATCGTCAGATAAATCACAATATTATAATTGTAATATAAATATTAATCAGCAGTATAAGTGTAAAAAGTTCCTTAATAGAAGCGGTTATTAGATAACAGGTTATTAAAAATACATGAACATTGTAGGTACACCCATGCATAATTCATAATTATATTTTTATGAATGAATTGTTTACTACTAAAGTTTCATACACGCAATTTATGCGTAGGTTTGAAACCATTATATTAATATTGATGCTGAAATAACCTATTCTAAGAGAAGACTGTGCTTTAATGTAGGTAGGTACCTAAGTATATTGATTTTAAATGTAGGCAGTAATTTAGCTCAGGCAAGGTGGATCGACGATCTTCGAAGGGTGGCTGGTAGTAGCAGCTGGATCAGAGTTGCCGAGGCCCGAGTTTAATAGTGTGCACTTGGCAATTGGCCTATGTCCAGCAGAGGACTGCTGTAAACTGATGATCAATAATTTAGACAACAATGATTGATTTTATTTCAAAGAATCCTATTTTGATTGTTGTGGTATGTTTTAAACAAAAAAATAGAATTATGAACAAGATTTTTTTAATATTTCCAGTTCTAAAAAAAAGACATATTTTTGAAAGGCGCCTATATTAACAATTTGCTATGGGCGTCTCGAATAAATAAATCATCTATTCGATTCGGTCGCATTCGATTATTATGAATCGAATAAATTGTAATCAAACAATGTCATAATTGTTGTGATTATATTGATTGTTGAGGAAGGCGCCTACCTTAACCTATTTTAAGAACAAAAACAGACCGATCTATTTCTTCATTTTAATATTTATCAAATCGAAATACATTAAACGTTTAATTATATGTAATTTTCGTAATTGGTCTTGAGAACTGATGCCTTTTTTGGGTCTTGTAACGTTTTAATTATTCTCTGGTTTATTGATGTAATAGGTATAGACTATAGACACCACGCAAAAATACGAGTTATTATTTAAAAGTTACGTTAGTTTAAGAAAACTGAATACAGAAAATTTCACAGGATATCAAGTCACCTTGACCCAACACATAGGGAGTCCACTACTTCTGACACTATTAGGACAACTATTGTAAGACTAACACGTTTGACAGTTTTTGTCAGATTGCAAACATTTAATGTAAAAGGTTATTGAAATCGTGTCTGCGCTGAAAAAGTATTTCATTGACAGTTTTTGTTGTAATATTCAAGTGTATTTGAGTTTCATTAATAGTCTTTTTTGTACCGACAAAAATTAAACAAAATATTTATTATTACTTACTTTACTTACTTATTATACAGAGTGAAATTGAACATATGGGCATCGTCTTAAAAGATCATTGCGCTGACCATTTTCCTGTAGCTACAACGGTTAAGGTAGCTTGCCCTTGCTGCCCCATCTCAAAAATCCACTCTGTATATTGATACAATGTTATGGAACAAACATCGTAAACAATTAAATGATTTCTTGAAGATGTATAGGTACCTATATATTTTTGAGGCTAATACTATATAATAATTTAAGGCCCTTAAAAATATGATAATTATATTCACTATACGGTATTTAATCATTGATGTTCCGATACAGAAAAAGCGCAATAAAGTCGCATTGAATGACTTGTGTGGTAAATCTATGACCACCAGTGTCCACCACGCCCATTTATGCTGGCTAGAGCCCAGAGATAAAAGGCGGTCAACTGTAGATAAAAACCTGTTCATCATAAAAGGCATAACATAAATAATCGGAGTTTCATTCACAAAAGTGCAAGTTATACTTTCGCTCTCAGTTGTAAAAGTGACGGTATGTTCATGAGCGTAGCGATAGCGGGTGTACTGTTACCGATGCTGGATGGGTGTTTACCATGTGTTTACATGAACAGCTTGAGAAATATTTGGTACTTATATATAACTGTGAAACTTTGTGAGGATGTTTGTAACTCTTTCACGTAAAAACTGCTGAACGGATTTTGATGACATTTGGCACACAGCTAGTTTATAGCTTGGATTAATACATAGGATACTTTTTATACCGATATTCTCACGGGATCGAGACTTATGCGGGTGAAACCGCGGAACCCTGCTAGTATTATAAATGCGGAAGTAACTCTGCCCGTCTGTTACCTTTTCACGACTAAACCGCTGAACCGACAAATATTTAAAATATTATATTTTATATTTTTAAATGGTGAAAATATAAAATACACGCAGACGAAGTCACGGGCAACAGCTAGTATTCCATAATATTATTTGAGCAGTCGTAAGGTTAGATGGGGGTACCAGCGTGAACTCGTTGAATAAGATAGCTCTCTTTTTACTATTGAGCAAAAAGGAGCTGTTCTTAATCACTAAGCACTAATACGTCTTGATTATTGCCTTTTTTTTTTAATTACGAAAAACTGAGTGATAACAATAAACAAGTTAAATCGCTCCGCTAATCACAGTGGGCGCTCCCTTTTATTGTTCGTACTGTATAAGGTCAAGGTGAACGAACTGGTTCAGTAGATCACTGTTGCTTTAGAGTTGATGCGTATCGTCTGATGGAACGAGAGGAGACGAGAAGCTGATGTTCTTGTTGATTAGAAATATATCCAGTTTTGTTTTTGCAAACTTCGAGATTTGAAAATGTTATCATTTAACAAACTACTCATAAGTAGCAATTTTTCTTATAGTTACATATGTCTACACTAATGTGAAAGATTTGTGTTTTAGTTTGTAACGAAAACATAAGGACCGATTATAAAATTTAAAAAATTCTTTCACCCGTCGAGTGCTGTATCATAGGCTGAGTACTAATATAATTTATAAAGATATCACGCGGGTGAAACCGCTGGCGGAAGCTGTATATTCTAAATTCAAATTCAATGGCCTACTTTAGTAGGTATAGGTACTATTTTCAAATACAAAAAAAAAAAGTCAGGAGCTTTTATTGATGACACTAATAAAACAAAATCAGGAAATATGTATTAATAGAGTTGTTACTCTATTCCTAGTCAAACAAAAATTGAGTTTCTTTTTTTAGTTTTTGCTGTTTTTTCCAAAAACATTACTTATGCATTTACATTACTTATCCAACGAGAAATATTTTGTAATTATTGTTAAATAATCTGCAACAATAAATAAATAATTATTATTTCAATTAACAGGAGAGAGCGTTACTAATACCGCAGCGCACGCGCACACTACCGTGAGATTACCGTTGTGCGAGTATTACCTACTGGTAAAGTTCAAGGTGAAGCGAATGGTTCAGTTCAGTTCAATTTGATCGTGAATGAGAGCGATTCGAGTGATTCAGAGCAGTGATTTATTTACTCTGTGGTGATAGTTTTTGTGGTAATTGTTTTAGTTCGCTTCAGTTGGATTTGACTGTAATTTGGTTTATTTAGGTATTTCCTTTATCCTTACTTCCTTATGTGTGGATGCTAATTTATAAATAATTATGAACTTGTTATCTGAACCATAAACTAATATGTTTCTTACTTTACAGCTTCCACCAGAAGCTGTAAACTGTCAAGAGTGCCTCTTGCGGCTAGACCAGCATTGTAGAAATGGAAATATGAATGCTGAAAGAGATGTAGGTCACACAAATGTTTTCTTTCTTGGATTTAAACGAAACCGTAAGTTATAGAGGCATTTAAACATATTTTTAGTTATCACTAATAAAGCAGCAATAGAATGCTACATTTGACATGCTTGTAAACCAACTTTTATTTGTTGGGTCAAAGTTCTATAGAGTTTCTGGCATTGTCCTTTGTAACAGGAACTCCTTTCACACCGCTTCCGCCACAATCGGCTCGTCCAATAAGGGCGCAGCTTCTAGAGGCTTCTGGAAGCTGCGCGGGGAAAAACAGACGACGCGCACCTTTTTAAAAAATAATGGTAGGACATCCGTCATTCTAGACGTAACACGAAATTTCTCTTAACCCCGAACCCTATGTTTTTATACCATATTATTGTGATGTGTGTATATTAAACCTTTATTTATATCTACCAACCTGCACTAGGCCTGCGGGGTATATTGCAGCCCAGTCCCTGTCAAAGAGAGGAAGCCTGTGCCGCAGGCTCCCAGCAGTCGAGGAACATTATAGGTTGATTATGCTAAGTAATGTCTTGCAATGCATAACTAGTATGTACACCATAAGTACCATTGCATGATGAACTAAGATGAAGGTACCTAGTTAATATGATGATGATTTTTTTTATTTGTTTTTTCTTATAATTTTTGTTCCCCGAAAAAAAAAAACTTACGTACCAACTTGTTACTGTGAGCTGAACGTATGTAAATGTTTTAAACTTATAACGGCGCTTGTTGAATTAAATATTAACTTAGTTTCATGCTCAAATACATAACCCAAACTATGTAGGTACTTACGTTTATAAGTTACTAGCATGCGCCCCGCGGGTTAGCCCGCGTGGCGGTCGGAAATTATCCAAAGAGAATGTACTACTTACCGGGATAAAAAGTATCCTATGTGTTCATCCAGGTTATAAAATGTCTGTGTGCCAAATTTCATCCAAATCCGTTCAGCCGTTTTTGCATGATTGAGTAACAAACATATAAATATACAAACATACAAACTTTCACATTTATTAGGATAATAGGATTAATAGGATAGTAGAATAAGTAGGACCGTAGGATAAGTATAGCTAACATGAAGGTCCACTAGTCTCCCAAAAGGAATTCCACCTTCACTTCAAATAGAACCACGGACACGTATCTTGATGATTTGATCAACAAATATCTTACAAATAATGTTGTAAGTAAGTACACGAAGGACCCTCGTAGGTCCCCCGAGGCTGAACAAATCAATTTGTTCAAAGTGTTCAAACCATTCTGTGTATTTATTTTAGGTGTTCTACGCCTACAACATTAGTTTAAGTAGCCATAAAATACATTTTGCAATTCAGATTTCGTACGCGCAAAGATATTTGGTAACCGAACTGACATTAGGATTATTTTGTACGAAAAAATAACTCTCACAGTAGGTACATTGAGTATAATTACGATTGTCTGCAGTTTAAAAGGTTTAGCGATTTCAAAATGGTAGTCTTAATATGAGATTTCAGCAACAAAAAGCATGGTTGTCATCACCACCGTACAAACGGGTTTTGTCGACGGAAGAATAGACAAAATGACCTGTCATTTTGTCCCGTAGAAACCCGTTTCTACGGTGGTCATCTACACATGCTGTGCACCTTGTTCAGGGTCGAACATAATTAGTTTTCTTCTCGAAATGGCAAGGAAACACGCTGCACGCTATTAATACACACGTATCCCCAAAAAAGAAAGATTACCTACTGTTTTTAAATTTACATGGTCTGATGAAAATACTGATAAATGAAGATATGTTTTCC
The DNA here is from genome assembly GCA_914767815.1 of Eupsilia transversa. Classification (NCBI taxonomy): domain Eukaryota; kingdom Metazoa; phylum Arthropoda; class Insecta; order Lepidoptera; family Noctuidae; genus Eupsilia; species Eupsilia transversa. The sequence continues at coordinate 15,460,199 of OU611882.1, forward strand.
CGAAGACTGCAATACTTTTGAAACGCCACATCAAGGTTATTGTGTTATGTGCTGATGCAGCAACGTACTACCAAACACAGACAGTGTTCTAAGTTTAAGGTTACCATTTCGAAATTTGAAAATCCGGACATTTGCAAAAAAGTTCAGACATTTTACTTTTTAATCTTTCCCTTTTTCTGTACTCCTTTAACTTCGGGCCTCTAAAAAACACATTTTAATTCGAAAACTCCAGACAAATGACAAGGGCGGACAAGGCCGGACGGGGGGGCAAAAAACTAGACATTTTTGGATTTTTCTACAAACTGTTTTTGTACGTTCGGATTTGTCAAAGCACAAGTTCGCTCGATTAAAAAACGCGACGATTAAATCGCTCTTCTCCTACATCTTGAACACCTCCATCAAGTCATTGTTTCCGCGGTAGTGCAACACAAAAACGCAGGTGTCACCGACTCATTTCATAGCATTGCCAAACTGTTACCTACCACAATAAACTCATAACAATGGGTTTGCGTGTCGCTTATGAGTTTCAAACGGGAGCCGATGAAGATAAGGTTCACTGGCAGAAACAGTGGACAACCTCAATTGTGTATAATTGTGGTTTTGAATCGTGAGTTTCAAGATGTATATTTGTGGTCCTAAAGGTTAATATGACACTCATTCTGTGACTTTGGGATCGTAACAGTTGACCACGTAAATCTAGATCAAACAAAACAGATTTACCGAGAAGTTCGGCATCTCTTTCAAACCTGGGCAGGAGAAGCATAAAAGGAATGGAGCCTCCACCAATGACGTTACTTCTTGCTTTTGGTACCTTGGGTACTTAGCCTGGCAACCAAGTTGACACGCTTCTCTAGGGTATTAGTTGTTAGAGCCTAAATAGCTAGTGTTCTCAACTATCAACCATTGGTTAAGAACTGAAAAAGGATTTAAACTTCAGTTATGCAACTCAAAAGACTATGCAAATAAATGCATTAATTGCAATACTAAAGAGCCAGTAACATTTCCCAAACAAGGCTAAAACGTTTACTCTCGTACACCCATCGATCTTCGTACCTGCGCCCGCGACACCGCTCGGTATGCGCGCCTCTGTATAGGTCAGGGCTGATACTGGAACCGTTTGCTTGTCCCCGTGTTACAGTGGCGTGCGAACCCTATTGTTTGGACGTATGTCTTTATGTTTTACTCCACTATCTGATGTACTTGTTGGCTGATTACAATGAATTAATTGTGCTGGTAATGGTACTGTTATTACAACTTTGACTTTGGGTATGAGTAGTAACGTCTTCATAATCGTATAGCACTATCTTCTGGGAGCTAAGATATAGACAGCACAAGCTCTATCTTTGAACAGAGAAAAAAGTACATGTTTGTTAAACGAGCCGTGGTACTTACAAGAAATAGGGAAGAGGAGATCTTTGTTCAACACGAACACAGTTCACAGTTATCAGCATGCGGGCATAAAGCAGAAAGAATGCTTTATTCAGAAATGCTCAGTCAATACATTCACAATTTCAGCACTTTGATTTGAGAGGGAAAAAAAGATGCACAAATACAAAAACACGTTCATTTTCTACATAAGTAGACTCATAAGTAGAAAATGAAGAAACAAACCAAAAAAAAATGACACTTAATTAATTTGCTGAGCTATTAAAATTAATTAAAGTTTTATTAAAAGCTCACCGCGCATTGAATTCCGTCGGTTCGTTAATTAGGATCGTCAAACGTGTTTATGAAGATTATTATTATCTTGCTTTATTAAGTGAAGAGCCTGGAAAATGTTCTTTGGTAGCTTACGCCTGTGCCTGAATAAAGGCTCCCGCAGATAGGCGCGACGCGACTCTGTTGGAAAAATATCTATGAAATCTTCACGAAAATGGTTCTAACGGTGTCGCATCGCGCTTGTCTGCGCCTGCAAACACATACTCAAATAATCAATGTCCAGAAAAAATGTCACTGCACTCATGATCTTCGTACCCTTGTCCTATATTACTTTTCAATCATCTCCTGTCAACCGTGACGCTCTATCATTCACTCCCTTTTCTTTCATAATATATCATTCGTCACACAATTCATCCATCTTTTCTTTGGCCTAACTCTCCCTCCCCATGCTCCAACATTGATCTTCTCCATCACTACGTCTACGTCCCAGAATGTCAGTTCAGAATGTCACAGCACTGCCGCCATTATAATACTATAGTTTCTTCTGGCTAGTCTTTGGTTATTTGAGTTTTTAACACGTTACTTTTGAAAAGCGTCGTGGACGACGGCCCTAAAAAAACTAAAAACGTGGTGTTCTTGTTCTCGCATCGACATGATGGTGTCTAAAATTCATGAGACATTTACAATATAATCACGCTTAGGCAAAGACTGGTTATAACTGACCTACGGACATCCTCGTAATCAGCATGAGAAGGTTTTCGTTTCCATATCTGCATTTTTATTACGTACTAGCTGCTGCCCGCGGCTTCGCCCGCGTGAATGTCGGAAATTACCCCATACATCCCCATGGGTTTTAAGTATAAATATTGAGTTTCGAGTTAATCGGACAGCGCGTTAAAATTCTTCCATACAAACACTGACACCCCCCAATCCCCCTTTAGGGGGTAATTTAGACGAAGGAGGAGGCGGAGCGCGTGAGGGAGAGGCAAAGTTCGCGCCCTCACGCGCCTAGCCGCCGTAGGATGACGCCCTGGGCGTCGGGACTCCTTGGAGGATTCCCGGCCACCGTAGGCGCGGGCTTGCGGGCGGTGAGCAATGGGTAGCTCGCCCCCGATAAGGACCAGGCCCGGGTCGACGGCGCGTCGTGTTCCACGCGCGCCTCAAAGAGATGTCAGCAAAACTGACAGGGTCCGCTAGGACCGTTGCCCGCCGGGGTTGCGGGTAGTCCTAAGGGGAAACCGTGGCCCCTGGCATGGCAAGGGAAGGAACACGGGTGGGTTTTAGTCAGTAAAAGTCTGACACGCCCTCCCGCTCCGCCCAGAGCGGGAGAAGTCATTGGATGATTTCCCACCCAAAAAAAAAAAAAGAAAAAAAAAAAAAAAAAGGGGGTAATTTAGAAAAAACAAAAAACTACAAACTTTATAATTTATTTAGATAACTATTCGTGCGAAGTTTCGTGTTTATTACCTCAAGGAATAAGATTTTTCATACAAACTTTCATCCCTTATTTTACCCCCTTAGGGGTTGAATTTCGAAAAATCCTGATACACGTTATTCTTAATTTTTGGGTTTAAGTACAAATATTGAGTTTCGAGTTAATCGGACAGCGCGTTAAAATTCTTCCATACAAACTTTGACACCCCCCAACCGTAGGATAGGATACTTTTCCGGGATAAAAAGTACCCAGTGTGGTGCCCAGGATATTAAAGAATAATTATACCAAGTTTCATCGTAATCGAACCGGTAGTTTTTGCGTGATACTTGAACAAACAGACAGACAGACAGACAGACAGACAGACAGACAAAAAAAATTTTAATCACACTTTTGGGTTCGGTGTCGGTCTAGTAACACCCCCTGCCATTTATTTTTTTGATATTTTCAATGTACAGAATTTTCACTTCTACAGATTTATTATAAGTATAGATTATTACGTATTATTTATGCATTAATGTTATTTTAGATAAAAATCAAAAATGCGAGGTGCGCAAGAATCTCCTTCCTGTCTTGATCACAATAACTTGAATTCTAGATTATTGTTTTGCATAAAACTGGTTCATTTAAATTATCTATACTTAATGTCATATTGGCAAATAACATTCTAAGTATACTATCGATTAAAATCGTCTTAAAAGGCTAGTGATGATGATAAATGAACATATTCTGGTAAAACCCCTTGTATTAATTGCAATGTAGATTGGACCAGATGGACTTACCGAAGTGTAGGTAAGAACGTATTGCTTTATGTGAGTGTAAGGAACAAAGTTATGCCAATTACTTAGTTGGGTTAAGTAATGGTGTCTGCAACCCTCCAAACTTTATCGATGGGGAAATACTCTCACTCAGGGTTCTGTTAAACAGAATTCCGTTACAGGCAGGAAAAGACTAAAACCCGTAAAAAAAGCAAATACGAAAATCTAGCAAGTCATAGCCAAACACTGGCTAACATATTATGTACATTATGAACGCGTCTCCGTTTAATGTCGTAGAACAAATCACGGAAGACGATGTATGAATTACTAAACAATGACCTTCTAAATAGACTAAAATAAAACTATAGGATGTAGACTGTGTGATAAAGTGGCAACACAGTACTAATATCGATTTGATTGTGATAATGATAATGTCCTCCTTGACGCAACCGTAATCAGTGAACCATATAAGCGAGGGTAAATACCTGAGAAAACCGAAATACCAGATCTTATAACAAGGTACCTATACGATACGAATGTACCTATTTTCAGTTATTCATATCTTTGCTAAGCAGCCCTGTGTTCAAAAGGATGCAAAAAATAATCTTAAAACTCTTCCACCTTCCAAAATAGTCTAATACCTTCTACAAAGGAAGCTACGGTACAATAATGTGCCCACCCAGTTTGGAGACCACCGCATATGACAAATAAAGACCCCCAACAGTTACAGACAAATACTACGTAAAACTAATTTTAACATGATAAAAAGTAACAATGTGTCTGTGAGGACTACAGAGGTGGTTAAAACCGTTAGTGTTATAAACCGTTGAAGGAGTAAGACATTATACCTTCAATGCTTTACATTCTCTCAATAACCCTTTAACATTATCTAAAGTAATTAGACATCAATTAATTTGCACTCTAAAATATTTTAATGACTTCAGTAGCTCGGGGCAACATAAACAACTAATCAATCACTTGACAGTTTTGAGAGGCAGACATTGTAAGAATTCTTTGATAAACTCTTTTAATAATCAACAAGTTATTATCAAGATGTTAGTGAAGGATCATAATATTATAATTAGACAATTAAACGTTCGTATTCCAGTGTTATTAAGATAACTGAATCTAAATTAGCTATTGTAAGGTATTTATAAGCTGCCCAGATCAGAGTTACTACCAGTATTTCTAGGCCGGACACGTTTCTAGGCAAATGCCAAAATAAACTAATTGTTTTACAAAAGTTATAATATCCCACTGATAAGGCAAAAGGATCAACCACCGCGGTAGCTTGGTCCGTTTTCCCGGTGGTGTCGGGGTTCCAAGTCCATTCCTTAAAAGGAATGGACGAAAAGACGTTTTAATTTTTTTCGAGCCTAACTAGCTTCTGAATACTCTTAGGTAGTGTATTTAATGACGAAGGAATTATCCTTGGTCATTAAATACACCACAAGTTATTTTCGAAAGAGGCTGTCATAATAAAGGCCAATAAACTGATATACAGATATAATATTAATTACCTCACAGTATGTAATACGGCTACCCTTGACACTACCCGATGAAAATGTTAACTACAATTACTTTTGGTTCAAAACATTAATTATATAATTACTATATTAAAGTAATAGCATGTTTGGAATCGAATAATGTCTGATATGAACTGCCTTATTCTTTAGCGCGATGCAGTTCGATAATATTTTTATTAGAAATGCTCCAGACGATTCTGAAAGCTTGGTCAGTGTGCAGTCAAATTCTCTTATTTATTTACATAACATCACCCCTCTCAAAGGGTTAAGAAATTGCAGATAGAAAAACACATTAAATTGCTCGATCTAGGAATCGAACCCCAGGAGACCTTATGCTCAACAGTAGCATTTTAGGCCTTGCGATTTATAACGTAGCTTTTGAGATAAGTTAATTTCAGAGATTTTTCGCCTTGTCTTTTAACTGATATTTTTTCTGGTGAATTTCTACATTATCGCTGATGATTTCTGTATCATCAGACTCTGACAAATCTATTCAATGAGATCATCTGATAATCGCCCACCGGGTGCCGATTATATTAGTAATCTTACAAAATATCAGGCATGGAGGCGTTTTATAACATACAACAAATACTTAAGTAAATCTAAATCAATAAAAATCGACGTTTTATGATCCAAAGTATCAATTAACATGTCGGAGTTAGAATGTATTTTTATTTTATATTCGAACTTTTTATTGTCCTATCTAACTGCAACAGGTGAATCTGTAGTAAAAAAATTATAAAACAAGATAAAATAATCTTAGAATTTAATAGTAATTTTTTATTAAATGGCTGGTCTCAAAAATGTAGGTTTTTTTTACAAATATTGATAAACCTCTTCACAACTGACGATGACCATTTTCCACGCGTTTCAGCCAGCATATTCATATAATCGTGTCGAAAAATACCGATAGATCCACAGACCATCTACAAACAACACTCCAGTATTTAAAATTACCAGAAAGTGAATGATGCAAAATATGACATTTTCGATTTACCGCCATTTCATCACTGTACAAATAATGTCACGCTTAAACTCCTATAAATAAGCCGTTTTTCAAGGGACCCTTATTACAGAGCCTTGCTGTTGCGAAAAATAATTTATCAAAAGCTATAAATCTCTTAAATTCGGAGATTTCAGAGGCCACACTCATGATTTTAAGTCTTTAAACGTAGCTTCGGTAATTATATGCCATAAAAGTTTCGACATATGAACACTGGATCTTTATTGAGTCATATTTTGACAGCTGCCTAAATTGATTCTTGAATTATGCTACTTGAAATCGTTTGAATCCTTCAAATGGCTGAGTGGATGTATGATTGATGCTTACTTTACCATTGATGCCGATCGATTAAAATTAAATTATCTAAGATTAGTCCAGGATTCATACTGTACGTATATAAGAGTACCTACTTCATTCTATCGCAATCTTAACCAACAATGTTTTGCGATCGACCAGAATCATTGCTGGAACACATTATTTTTGTACGAATGTCCACCACGTGAATTTCATTGAGCTGTGGTTTGAACACAAAAAGATTTTGAGTAGACCCACAGCCGACATTAAAAAAATCATCAGTAACCTTAGCTTTCATTGGGACATTGTAATTGTAATGAGATTAAATATACTATAATGTTGACGGCATTTAAGCCTAATGGCCTTTTAAGGTTTACAAAAGACCTATACAATAGAAAAGGAAAGTTACTTCATAGTCGCAATTACCCACAGTTATAGGAATCAAATTATTGCAAAATAATAATTCTGACTGTGGGAGGAGGATGCGCATCATTCATCATAATAAATCAAAATGAAGGCCAATGATAATGAAAGTTTGATAAATCTTACGACTTTTACGATAGCTTGAATTTGCGTAGTACTTTAAAGTGAATCAAAGCGACTTGGTCCTTTTGATCGTATTATAAAAAAGAAAAACATTCCAAAATAGAATGAATAATGCATTCTTTGTTTTCATTATATTTAAAGACAAGAGCTTTCTTTTTTTTCAATTTTTCATAAGGTTTGAAATATAATAAAATTAAAATTAAATAATATTTGTATATTAATAGTTATGTGTGATAAAGTATGTTAAATCCTGAATTTACCTCCTACTCTCACACTGAACCGTAAATAACAGAATCCTCAGATATTGAATCTGGGCTCCCAAGGACCACTATATATCTTGATCAACCTGACACCTAAAATAAATCAGCACTTTTAAAGTCCTCCCTGTCTTATAACAGTTGGCATCACATCAGTGAAGCTGATTCATCTCGGACGGAGGACCAATTAAAGGTAAAAAAGGTTACGTAATCGATATTAAGTGTCATAAGAAGTGCCCTTATACGGCCTGGTCACCTTTTAGCCGTGGGCGAAAATACACCTGTAGGCAAGGAGATGGATGGAAAAATTATTTATTGAAATTCAAATTGTAAAAACTAAATAGAATATTAAGATTTACTAGACTGAGAGTTTATTCAGGTACAAAACCCACATTGCTAGTCAAATTATCAAGAATGCCAATCATACATATAGGATAAGAAGCTCGTGGCTAAGGAATAACAGCCACACGGGACGATCCATCAGGTGAAGCTACGCTTGCCGAGTTTGGTCCGTAGATGGGTCTTTACATACCGAGACTCTTCCATGCCTCGGACAGCACGTTAAGCCGTTGGTCACGGCTGTCATTCATGGATCTTTGACAGTCATAACGGGTAGTCAGGAGCCCGAAAGTCTGACAATCTGTCTTACCTAAGGGTATCGTATTACCCAGTTACTGGGTTATGGAGGGCAGATAGGCAGCCGCTCCATGTAAAATATTGGTATTCAGCTACAAAAGCTAGGCAGCTGGGAAAAAGCTAGGCAGATTAAGGTACAAGAAGCTGCTGTTTGTAATTTTCCCTGTTTTTTCTCCTTAATGAGTACCTTACCTTACTATTTAAATAAAATATGAGATGGTATATAATAATAACCAAACAAAAACTATGTCCGATTGCACAACATAGCCTTTTAAAGCTTCATAAATCTTCTCTTTGCATTCGTTTATATATTGAATTGTATCAAAAAACTTTGGGTGACATACCATTTAGAAGGAAAAACAACAATTTAACAAAAATACCTATACCAACTATGACTCAGAATCAAGCCGATTCAGTATATTATTTACATCACAACCCAAAACGTCCTCTGTTGGAAGGAGAACTTGGGTCTTCCAATTTATACTGGACTCTTAAACAACGAAAGGTATGAATAAAAAAATCAAACAATTATATCTACACACTTTCTGGGTCAGTCGCGTAAAAAGAAAATTTTCAATGGGGTCAATGCAGGGGAGACTGAAACTAGTAAAGCACACCCGAAACATTCACAAGAGAAAAAAACATTAACAAAATTCCCATTAAAATTCTTTCGATACGTCAATACAAGATTATCTGTCTCCGTGCCTACATTGTCCTCCATATATATATTTACGACGGCTCCAATGGATTGGCTTGTAAAGTTAAATGACATGTATGACTTGTGTGAGCGGCGCGATGACAGACAAAGAGGATTTACGCTTTTTGTTTCAGAGAATGGTGTTGTGTACGTTTATATGTCAGTATAACTTGCGTAGTGTATGTGGGAGTTGAGTGTTTTTGAGTAAGAATGGGCAGTCTTTATACCTTGACGATTTCATTAGTGTTGTATCGACGTGGATAATTGACTAGCTATCGAGACTTGAGTCTGTGGATACGGGCGCAAAATTAACAGATACACAATCAATGTATGACATACCAATACATGGACGATTAGGTCCCATGACCCATCCTACAATTAATATCGATTGGATCGGTACCTACTGAGGATTATACGACCATATCATAATATATAAAAAATCGTAATTGCGCGACATTTTTCAATCATCTTTGTCACGGCACACTACATCATTACCATCAATTATAATCTCCGCATCACAATCAATGACCATATCACTACTAGACCATATAAGCGTACGAGTGTGTGAATCAACGCGCATTTCATCCGGTAGCCAATTACAACACTCCGGCCGTCGATAAAATGCATTCTTGACACCTGTTAGTTTCATACAAACGGATATTTGTTTTGCGAATTTGATCCTTATTACTACTAAAAATTGTCAGACTAAAAGGTGTCAGGAACGGATTATCTCGAGGGCCGGACTGTAACAATTACCATACCTAATGGCATTATCACAGAAGACCGGCTCCATACAACGACCGAAAACTCACACACACATAGATACCCTTCATGTACAGTGTGTGCAAGCGCACTCGCGATTGTCATTTGTTTGACATAGTTTGAGAAATGTGCGACTGTGCGTGCACCTGTTTTTGTTCTTTGTATGGAGCAGAGGGTCTGGACAAGTGGCAATCGCTTTCAAAGCTTTTCGTATTTCTACAACGATTTTCAACGGGATTGACATAAGCTTTTCGGTAGCATAAGTCAATCCAATACATTTTGATAGAACGCCACTTTGCCTAGGCCTTCGGGTCTTCTGTAGCTACCTATTTTGTGACGTGTATCACCGCCGTTAATTGACTGTCTTCGTGACTTGTATCCTCTTGTTACCTAAGGTCGTGTAACTGAATTATGAGCAATTTTTATCGCTTCTTTAACCTAGTGATAATAATGATAATGCTAGACTTTACTAGTTCCTAACTAAGTAAATATTGGGTCAGGAGTGTATGTCTGTTGACAGATCGATTTTGTCTACACTTTATGGTCATATTCCAGATTTTTAAGTACCTACCAAACTTGGGAAAGAAAAATGTTGAGGTCCGTTAAATCTATCTTTAAGTAATAAAAATGAATTGCTGTTTATTGGTCTCGCTAAAAGTCGAGAACGGCGGACCGATTTGGATTTGAAATCAAATCAAATCAAATCAAAAGTCATTTATTCAAACTAGGCTGAGAATCAGCACTTTTCGAACGTCAAAATTACATAAGACAGTCCCCCAAAAACGCCCGCCCTTCACCACTTCCTAGTGCTTTAGCTGGGAAGAAGAAGTGGCGCAACAAACTCCCCAGCAGCACAGCTGTCTGATCATTTAGAAAAGAAAATGAATCTATACAATAGTATCCAAAATAATATGCAATGCAATGCAAAAAACGTCAAACTTATATTAAATTATTTGCCTTATGTCAGCTAGCACACGCCAATATACCCACAAAAAACATCGAAATCCTTACTCAAGCGAATAAATTAAAAACGTAAACAGAACTTAATCGAATAAAAGCCTCCATGCAAGCATAAAGGGCGTGCCCACTTACATAATAGCTATTAAAACTGGAACTCAAAGCCACAAAAATGTTAAACTAGGACCATCGAAGTAAAATAAATAAACAGTTAATTACTAATAACAATAACAAAACCATGGACAGCAAGACGACCAGTCACCACGAGCAGCACCCGTTCACGAGCATAACGCGAAGATCAGCCATCACCCCCTTCGCCATATTTGAGGGAAGGAGGCAACCCGACCCCCGACGCTACCGCAAGCAGTGACATCTAAGGGAGCATGACGAACTTGCTGCCGGTTGCTCAGGCAAAATAATATGATCAATTGTCGAGGTCGCTAGCTAACCACTTATTGCAATACAACTCATTAAAAAAAACATTTTAATGAGTAGATTATGTCAAAAATAAAAAATAACACCAAAATAAATAGACTTATTAGTCAACAAAAATAAACATGTCGGTAGGAAAGCTAATTCTGGAGAAAGAACATAAACATTGTCTTGAGTTAATCACAGCGCCCAACTATTCTTATCGTTCAAATAGTCGTTGATAGAATAGTATGCCTTTGAACAAAGGTTGGATTTTACTTTAGCTTTAAACGCATTAAAAGGCAAATCTAACAAAGAAGAGGGTAGCTTGTTATAAAAGGTTATACCAAGCCCAACAAATGAGTTATGCACCTTATGAAGCCGGTGAAATGGAGCTCTTAATTTGTCTTTATTTCTGGTGTTAACATTATGAATATCACTGTTTTTAGTGTATAAGTGTATATTTTGCCTAATATATATGATGTTCGCGAAGATGAATTGTGATGCCACCGTGAGAATACCAATATCTTTAAAAAAATCTCTTAGAGAAACTCTGGCACCTAGCTGGTAAATTGCTCGTACAGCTCGTTTTTGAAGAACAAATATATTTTGAATGTCAGCCGCTTGGCCCCACAACAGAATACCGTAGGACATAACGCTATGAAAATAACTGAAATAGACTAACCGAGCTGTATCAACGTCAGTGTATTGTCTAACTTTCCTGACGGCATAGGCAGCCGAACTGAGCCTTCCCGCTAGGCTTGATATATGAGGGCCCCACTGAAGTTTGGCATCTACTGTAATGCCCAGAAAAACTGCCGAGTGTACAGTTTCAAGCTCCTCTTTATCTAAGACGATGTTGGGTCCTAGATTTCTAACATTCGGTAAGGCAAACTTTATACATTTCGTTTTCTTGGCATTGAGAACTAAGTTATTTGTCGTAAACCAATCCGTAACCATTGAGAGGGCACTGTTTACGTCGTCAAACTCTTGTCTATTCCTGTCTACTTTAAAAATAAGAGAGGTATCATCTGCAAACAGTACAACGTCACAGATATCCTTTAAAAGAAATGGCAAGTCATTGATATATACCAAGAATAAGAATGGGCCTAGTATAGAGCCTTGCGGTACACCTAACTGAACTGGCAGCCCGGAAGATTTCACACCATTAACATCAACAACATCAAATATTTGTGGAAGTCCAAGGAAGGTTTAAACAGTGATAAAATATGAAAAAAATGCTGTAGGTAGATTAGGTATGTAGGTAGGTATGTAGGTAGGTATGTAGGTCGGTAGGTAATTAGGTATGCAGATAGGTAGGTAAGTAGGTAGGTGTAGGTAGGGTAGGTAAGTAGGTTGGTAGGGTAGGTAGGGAAGGTAAGGTAGGTGGGAAGGTGGGTAGGTAGGGTAGCTAGGGTACGTGGGGTAGGTAGGGTAGCTAGGTGGGTTAGGTAGGTTAGGTAGAGTAGGTAGGGTAGGTAGGGTACGTAGGGTAGGTGGGGTAGGTAGGGTATTTAGGATAGGTAGGGTAGGTGGGGTAGGTAGGGTAGGGAGAGTAGGGAGGGTAGGGAGGGTAGGTAGGGAAGGTAGGGAAGGTAGGGTAGGTAGGGTAGGTAGGTAGAGTAGGTAGGGTAGGTAGGGTAGGTGGAGTAGGTTGGTAGGTAGGTAGGGTAGGTTGGTAGGTAGGTAGGGTAGGTTGGTAGGTAGGTACGGTAGGTTGGTAGGTAGGTTGGTAGGTAGGTAGGTAGGTACGCCGTAGATAAGTACTTAGTGCTCTCCGTGCGAAGCCGGGACGGGCAAATAGTATAAATGTATAAATCGATTGCCGTGCGTTATTCTTGCAAAAACTCGAAAATGGCTTGACCGATTGTGATGAAACTTTGGTAAGTTGTTGTGTGCGCGCCGGAGAAGGTTCCTAACAAAAAAAGATAGAGCAAAACATTAGGCATTAGCTAGTGCTACATAAAAAACAGATGAATGAGGACCAAATCCTTGCTTAGCTTAGTTGTAGCTCTAGGTACCAGTAAAAGTCATTCTTACCTGACATCCAGTGTCTACATCAGCATAGTAACCTGAGCCTCTGCCCAGACATGAGAACCTCGTTGGTGGGACCTTAGGCTTCCGACCACTCTGCAACAAAGAAAGATTGGCATTAGGAACAATTCGATGAGACATGAAGAAGTATTTCTGATCACTTACACATGTAAGAGAGGACTGCTGCCCCAGGAGTAACAGCCCCTAATTACTACTTTTAGTACGTGGGTTCGAACCCAAGCAGCGGTTTACTTTGTGGAATTTATTTCATCATCACTGCTCTCAAAACGGTGAAGGAAAATATTGTGAGGAAAGCTGCCTGTGAGGAACGACATGTGACATCTACCAATACGCACTGGGCCCGCGTGGTGGATTACAGCCCATTTCGTCTCAAAGGCCTATGACCCCGCAGTGGAAATGTTATAGGCTGAATATACTTATGATACTACACATGTAATAGCAAATAACTATGACAGAAATCTATTTTAGCTTATCTACTTATTATGCGGGTGAAACCGCGGGGCGCAGCTAGTAATATTATAAATTCGAAAGTAACTCTGTCTGTTAGTCTGTATGTTACCTTTTCACGCCTAAACCACTGGACGGTTTTCGATAAAATTTAGCAAGGAGTTACCCTGGTAGTAGGTTCCTGTGAGATAATTTTGAATATCTACGCGGACGAAGCCGAAGTGAACCGAAGTGTGTTTGTTGTACACAGATATAATAGAGCCAAAATACCCATAATAGCAACCTTTCAAAATATGTTATTGGAATATAAACAAAATGAACTGACAGAATCGTGAGATAGCAAATGGATGCATTAGTACAGAAACATCTTTGAATGTACCAGAATGTACCTACGTATTAATTGAAACATCTTTTATTGCAGTAATACAACAAAAAACGGTCAAGTAAAACTCGCCTATCGAAGTCTCCGTAAGTTCGGCTAACAAATTATTTGTTAACCTCCAGTATGAGTAACCCAACGAGTCACGAACACATGTGGTTATGAACAAATAAATAGAGATTTAGGCCCTTTCCTGATTTGTCGGTACAGCAGCGGTGCGACATCAGCATGCTCGGTATACGCGGTACCGAAAGCTTACCGAGCGCATATTTCAATTGAGCCTTTCTGATTAGCTCGGTATGTGTCGCACTCCCGCACATACCGACCTAATCAGGAAGGATCAATTGAAATATAGGCGCTCGGTAGGTGCTCGGTAAGCTTTCGGTACTGCGTATATCGAGCATGCTGATGTCGCACCGCTGCTGTACCGACAAATCAGTAAAGGGCCTAAGGGGACAAACAGGTTACAAAGGGGAAAAGAAAATACAGAACGGACAGACTAATATTATGTCAAAGAAGCCAAAACCATGGATATTTAGAACATTGAAGTAATACGAAGCAAACAGGAACTGAAGGCTCACTGAACCCTTTTTGGTCTTTTGATACGTAACCCTAAAATATGACATTTTAGCATGAGTGGTAAAATAAAACGTATTATATTGTAACTTATGACGAGTCTGTGGGCAGTAATAGTGAGCTCTGCCATTCAATTACGAAATATATCGGTAATATATGTAATGTAAATTATTGCATAGCTTTTAATTGGTATTAAGAAAACGTTTATTTTATTTCACGATCGTTTACTAATGGGTGAGAGGTTTATCTTTTGTTTGTTATTAGGTTTCGGAATAAGAACCAAATCGGAATAAAATTATTTCTCTTACAAGTTTTTTGGATTAAAGTTAATGTTAGACGGAATATGCGTTTGCGACTACAAGGACCATTTTTTTGTGCGCTCAGGATGGTCATAGATGTGTTTCTTGTTATCCCAATCTGATATTTCTTTAAAAAAGTTTCAGTTTGCCACCGGCTACCATTGCAGATTTTCAAGAAAATTAACGAATCCTTTTACTTTCACTCAAGACGAGACGACACAAAAGTTCAAAGGACCACAATCATAAAGCAGCTATTTATGGCACTGTTGGCTGCTACAAAATAGCCATAATATACAAAGTTCAAGTAATACATTAATAAAACAGTCACCTTCAAAAGCAAAGCCTGTGACTTCTCGTAATCTACGTAAGTGGGCAAAAGTATGTGTTTCCCAACTTCTCTGAATAAAGCCTGCATGTGCACATCTATTCAAGATGGCTATAACAACTTTAGGTTATGCGTGGATAAAGAAACGAAACTAGGTATTTGGAAATACAGAGAATCTTGGCTGTAATCGCTGACTTAGTTATCTGAATGTTTAGGTAGGACGGTGCGTGACCCATTCACTTTAGATCTGAAACCTCCTAGATAATAACTACTGAGAAATAGACCACCACTATTAAGAGCAATTCCAAAGTTGATAATGGCTGAAGACACGCTTATAACTTCTACTACTGTTGTCGGTCATATAATAGGGGTAATTTTCAATAAACATCAAGTTAACGAAAACTTATTGGTAATCAGAGTGTTGTTATTAGCTGGCAGGGGCATATTTCTTGCCATATCTACCTTACTTAATGGTTGAGTTGATTTATGAAACCAACTCCACCGGCCTATTCTTTCCGGAGATCCCCATCCGCACCCATATCAGCGTGATAAGACGACATCGAAACTTTACTGCAATATTTTGCAAGTAAGATAAATCTGTTTTCAATTTATGTTCAAAGCCTCACACGTTTCAAGATCTCACGCAATTTGCGGCCTTACAGATACTTTGGCTGGTCGGACGATCGGTCGTGTGGCCAAACATTATTCTTCTTTGGAGCTTCTGCGACCAAGATTGCTGCCAGACGTGCGACCAGTCGTGGTCGTGGTCGCGTAGTACGCGAGGTCCCTTAGTAATTGTTTGACCCCAAAGACCATGTCTATTGTCATGAGCGTATCCATGCATCTATTCATTGAAACCACGCGTTGCACCATCCCACTGACTTACTGACGCGCACCCATCATAAAGATGTCCTGATAAAATGCTATTGTCGTGTTTATAGGACCACTACCATTGTTCAAGTCTACACGAATACCAACTTACATTTGCAGCCACAAGATACACACATTTCTATTGTGCTTCAAAGGAAAATTCACATAAAACGTTCAGCATTTAATTTGGCGAGCTGCAAAGTTTCGTTGGTTAGATCTGCAAGGCTTGCTTGGGAATTTTTTGTCTTGTCCGTTGTATGGATTTCGTAAACTGGATACATCTTCACTAACTTGCTTTGTTAAGTCCGGTTGTGCTCTAATTATGAAGTTTAGACAATACGTTTAGTTTCACTAGGTTTGAAGATGCGAAATGATCAGAGCCGGTGGTCTGGCGTGTTTCTCCGGTTGAGATTAATCCTAGTAATACATAAAAAATAGGATCCGAAGTATTTATTTATTTTATGAAGGCAAAACAGATAGTCTTCATCAACGTATTGATAAGATGGTTCATTACAATGTTATCTTCTTTGCATCTGATACGCAATTTCTCTGAAAAAAATTGCGCCATTTATCCTCTCAGCTCTCGGAAACACTAACCTATTCAACGAGCATACCTCCTCAGTCTAGATAAGATCAAGATAGCTAAATAAATCAATTCGTATTAGATCCAGTAACAAGATATTTAACACAATGACCATCACTTACTAAAGTGGGAAGTGTTGGCAGGTTTGTTCCTCTAAGCATTAGGCTGGCAAAAACACAATCTTTTCACCTTTTCCTAAATATGTTGGGGTCGGCTTCCAGTCTAACCGGATGCAGCTGAATACGAGAAAACGATTTTACATAGAGCGACTACCTATCTGACCTCCACAACCTAGTAACTGGGTAATACGATGCCCCTTGGTAAGACTGGTGGTCAGACTTTCGGGCTTCTGATAATCGGTAACGACTGTCAAAGATCCACGAATGACAACCGGGTCTAACAGCTTAACGTGTTTTCAGAGGTATGTAAAGACTAAAGATGGTCACCCGTCCACGGACCAACCCCGGCAAGCGTAACTGAACCTGATGGATTGACCCGTGCGGCTGTTATTACATAGCCACAAGCTCCTTTGATACCTCAGATCTTAGGACCAAACTTGGATATAGATCTCCTTTAAAAAAATATTATGACAAAAAAGCAAAACAACGAAACTATAAGTTCTGAAACTGATTAAAATAATCTTTTTTCGGTACCTATGCTCAAAAGTTTAAGTCATCATTTCGACTCCCGTATCTCGTTTCCTATAAACCCAGCCAGTCAGCATGGTTGGTAGCGAAGCTTAACCATTGCCCAAAGTGCGCCCAATGATTGAGTAATCACAATAATAATACGGAGTCTCTTTTAAAGCACTCCAAGTCTACATAAAATTGATGTATTCACAAGTCTAGTTTCTTTATTTAGAATGTAATGATACCTATAGAAACAATTCGTATCCGATCAAGATACGGACAAGATTTGTAAGACAATAGTCTTATTGCCAGGTTACGTAACGCCAGGAAGGGTCCGCGATTCGCACGTAACTGCAACCGCTCGTTGTGTGTAATTGCACAGTAAATTGCTACCAATTTGTGTAATAAGATATCTGAAGATTTGGATCGAGAGAAATGGAGGAATTCGGTTGTTACAGACTTCCTATAAGCCACAATAATAAAATGTATACGTACGGTATACCCTGAACAGTCTGTCCCGCATGAGTCGCTCGAAGGCCTACGCTTGCCGCGGTGGTTCGCGGATGGGTGTCCATCCATTACATAAATGGGTTGTGGAGGTCAGATAGGCAGTCGCTCCATGTCAGATACTGGTATTCATTCATCCATTTAGACTGGAAGCCGACCCCAATATAGTTGGGCAAAGGCTAAGCAGGGTGACTGGGAGTTTCCTAAATAAATAAATCCTATATGACTATAATATAGGTTAACAACTTAATTGTAATAATGGATCATGGGAATTTATCTAAGATGTGTACGAAAAACTAATGTGTTCTTGTACCTGTTGCGGTCTGACCATATGTGAAGATCTTGCATCACTTTACATTAGATTAAACTTATCTGTGACCTCTCCATTTAAGGAACTGCCGACACAAGCTGAAGTTTTCGGTACTTTTATTATGAGCCAATAGCCGTGATCACTGTAAGTGGGTACGTTATACATATATATACACAAAAGATTCACGCACCATTAGGAGCAAAACCCGTCCAAAGCGATCGTGAAAATCAATAGGTCACGATAGATGATTAAAAACAGCTTGATATGATCACTTGTGCCTACTGTAAATGAGATAGGATATAAACATTACGATTACGATTACGATGTTGTAAGTTTTATATCCGTTTATGTTCGTTTGTGTTCCGTTTATGTTTATGTTCGTTAACGTGAGTTTGACACGATATTTACTTAAAATAAAGCCTTATTGATTTTAACAACCTAGCATAGCTCTCCCAATGTCAAAAGTCAGCTGATCATAGGCCTGCGACTGGTTGCTACAAATAATGGGTTTTGTGCAATGTTTGTAATGTTGTGTTTAAGTTAATGTTCTGTTAAAAGTATATTTACATAAGACGCTATGTTGTAATCTGCTGTTTATTTTGTACACGCATCGAACATAATGTTTTCGTTTAAATCTACATTTTTATAAGGAAACTTGTTAGTATTCAACTATTAACTAGATTTCGAAAAATCGAAATATATTCGATCATTCTCATTCTTGTTATTTTCAGAACATTATATCTATAGGCTAGGTAGACTTCTGACAGAATTCAAACATGTCTGTCTAACCCTGTTGATTATGTTTCGCATTAGCGTGATTATCCCGTGGTTATTTTATGTTTTGATATAACGTGCGTCTCGTGTGCACAATAAACATTTATTTTTTCCGTGGCAAATTAAAGTCTGAAACTAATCTGACACACTTCCCCATTTACCTTCTAAACTAACCTACTTTTTCAACAATTTGCAATTTATACAGTGGTTTGCGAAACAAAAATACAATATACCTACAATCAATCAATCAAAATGTCTTATAGTCGAAACCTTAGAACCCAAACCAAAGACAATAGAATGAAAATGGCGACTGACAGCACAAGTTTATGTTAACTTGCTCTTACATAAGCTGTGGGTCTGACTCAGACTTAGATTTATTACTAGTTTACCTAACTGTAGTAAGCTACTTTACTGGGTGACCTCTGAATTTGGTCCTAAGAGTCACAGATGTTGAAAGCATACGTATAGAGGTATCATTTCAGTGTCATTATAGTTTCACGATTGCATAGCCGCGGTATCCATCTTTTACCATTCGAATGAAAATAATGCTCAATCAGATGTTCACGCATAAATCAATCTTAGGTTAGTAAGACAGATGTCAACATGTTTATCATTGCAATGACGCTATTCTTCCTCTGATTATCTTAACTAACCCTATTTATTAACAAAGGTAAAAGCTCATTTAGCGTACCGAAACGGATGCCTAACTTACTACTGCTAATCATCAATCCAAATAAGGATGTCACAAGCCTTCTCTTGCCTGTAATCAGCTTAATACAGCCTACTTAGAAAGGTATATTTACTAATACAAATCAATCAGAATCAACAATCATCGGTTCTGATTGGATACACTTACAACGGTATTGTAAGCTGAGCTTAACAAACGAACTAATCAGGATTATCCGGACTGTAAGTCACAGTAAGTGCTAAGTGACAGCTTTAAAGGGGTTGTTTTTGTATTTGGCAACACCGACCTACTTTCTGTTCTTTGTGTTGTGTTGTCAGGTTGGCCAGTTGTTCAGTTTTGTATTCTTAGTAGGAATGATGAAAACGCTTGGGAGTACCTATAACATTGAGAGTTTTTGGTAAAACGTTCCCATATTTTATCAAATTTTCCAAGCGTTAGGTAGGTGCTAGAAAACAAATGACTATGGGCATAGATTTCTTCGACTTTGAACTTCAACACTTGTATACGATGTAGGGAACGAAATATAGTTTGACTTAACAGTGAATAATTAAATCTTTATCAGAAGATTTAAAGCAAAAAGATTTTTATTTCTAAATGGGGTTTTGATAGATCATCAAGCCATAGTAAATATAAACAAAAATTTGATTCTATTCAAGGTGACTTCATTCGTACATAATTGATTCGCCGCTCACCTTACACCTTACATACCTTTTGAAATTCTAGGCCCTTGTTCAATAGTCACACCGTTTGGTGTCCAGACATGGTAATAAATCAAGAATTGCATTCTGACATTTTGAACTTTGTTTCGTATGCAATAGAGTGTATAAACGACAGTTTTTATTGACATTGCGTATACAAGTAAGATTGAAAGTGAGTAATAAAGTATTTCTTCATTGATTCATTAGTCGATTGGTGCAGCTGCAATTTGAGTTCCTAGTTTCTGCATGGTTATGGCTTAACAAAACTTGTAACTATGGATATGGTATAGTGGCAAAAGGAACAGGGTTTAAAGTACAATCATCCTCTATAGAAAAGGGAGGATCATCGACCAGACGGGTGTTGTGTCTGCAGGTGGGTAACTGCCCGACGATTGATGACGGGGCGTTATATATATATATATACTCGTCGCATGGTAAACTCTGCTTGCGCGATGAGTTCGCATATGGCGTTGTAGATGCCGCCACATGAGAAATTCAACTAAACGGCCCGGTATTTTAGGTAATTTTCTGGTAGTACATGCGAGTAGCATGTTCTTCACAACCCTAAAACATGTTACCTACTACCTTCTTCAAAGGATTCCATTACAATTTGAAGAGAGATTGACTGTTTTTCGGACTACGCTCCACCATGTTGCCCATGTTTGCGCTAATGCTCAATATTTAAGAGGATATTATGCTATACCCCAAAACATTTTGCAATTGTCCAGTAACATAAAACGAAATTAATTCCCTTCTTAAGATGACTCTCACCAGTCCGATGGTAGCGTAACATTACTAAACAACTAATGCCGGTAACATAACAAGTTGCAACTAATACCATTGCGAGCCCTTCAGTACACGATGCCGTGTGTTTCCTCATATCCAACCTTTAGGTGCTAATCGCTTATTAATTCCAATGTGTTGGACATAAATATTTGAAGATCGTCGTGTTCTGTGGCTAATAGTTATGCCCAAAGATGGTGGAATATCATTGTACTCAATGTAATAAATGAGCGGATGCCTAAATTAATTGGTAACTCCTTTAGTTCAATGGTTTTGAGTGCGAAGGTACCCGGTTATTGCAGGCGTCTGGCGACTACCGAATCGGTCTTATAACAATTTCTATTTCATCTTTGCATTATCAATAAAGTCCTCTCGAAATAAAAGTGAGAGCGTATCCTTTATTAGTAAAGGACACCAAAAGAACACGACTTTCAATCAAATTATTATAATCTAGTAGGAACAAAAATAAAAGAAAAGTAGAGCGTGTAAGCTCGGGATTCGGAACCTTTGATATGAAGAAAACTTGTTCATACTAGGTATTCAAATATTTCTATTTCTGTAAGTAGGTTTCATTCGTAGAGAACTTTATCAAGTCAATAATATTTGAAAAACTAGATGAGGTTGGTGTTCTATCCGACTACTCTGAGAAGAAACACCGAAACAAACTCAGAGGACACAGTCTTTATTAATGTTAGTATACAATACATAGCTAAATTATGTATAAAGGCAACCCACACAGTTTTGCTACACATCACATGACTACTTCAATCGACTGTGTGAAACGCACTCACAATACTACAACACAACTCTATCTTCCGACAGCGTGTGCCCAAGTTTGACGTTTTTGATAACATATCGACACTTTGAGCAAAACCTCAAGATTGCATGGTAACGAGTCACTGTTAGGGCCTGTTCATACGACACGCGCCTACCACGCAAACTCGTTGTGCCCGCCTTACACCCGCGCTCGCCACGCGCAAAATCAGCGCACGCATCGCGCACGCCTTGCACCAGCTTATAATACTAGTGGGCCAAAGCGCGGGCGTAAGACGTATGCGGGGTGAGCGCGGGGTTGGCATGAGGCGGGTGCGAGACGGGCGCGTGTTGTGTGCGGTTGGACTTCCATAAATTCAATTTGAGATCTATTCATACTCATAAGACTCAAAGTATATACAAAAAAACGCGTAAGACGCGTAAGACGCGGGGGCTGACGCGCGTGGCGTGTGTTTAGCGGGCGCATGTCGTCTGGACAGGCCCTTATTGTGTGAGTAAGCAAATGATATACAGGTAAGACCGGCTCAAGGCTTGCAGTTGAAAAGTAAATGAATTTGTCGGTTGTGTTCTGATATCATTGTAGTTATGTTTAAGCTCGGAAGTTCTAGGCGTAAGAACCAGCGATTTATTTGCAAACAAAATGAAAATTGCTGAACTATTTTTCTTTATGAAAATTCAAATGCCAAACAAAACACAATCTCCTTTCTACATGCAGCAAATTACAGAATAATAGTCAATTGTTGGCAGTCGCTAGACGGAAATTAATTACGAATGCACTCTGTTTAAAGGCTCCCGCAGACAGAAAAAAATCCGTAAAGTTTTCATAGAAATAGTTACACCAGAGTTGCGTTGCGTCGTCGCGTCGCGTCTGTCTGTGGGGGCCTTTAGCTTTTAAAATTCCAGCATTGAAAAATGACTGCTATTAAGAAAATCTCATAATAATAAATCAATAATCCAAAATCGAATAGCTACATTATTATGCTATTGATGACAGAAATTGTAGGTACGTTTATCTCAAAACGCATCCTCGAACCTGACATGGGTAGGTACAGTCAGATGTCAGACGCTAACTATTTGCATCCATCTGTCTGTCAACATGTAATAACGCGTCACTTCACACAAGTTTGAAGAAATTAATAAAATATTAAAAATATTAATAACATTGTTTATCGAAACCATTTTAGTCTGCGTCAAATGTACTATAGGACAAGTTTAAATTTAAAAAAAACTGGAAACAAAGCAGTTTTTTCAGTTTTTTTCTTTCAAACTTTGTTGTTAATTATCTTGCTCTTATGTTGAGTCTTTTGTGGACACAGGTTTTTTATAATACCTATAATACCTAAGGATGTTGCAAGAGCAAAATTCACTACCTATGACCATCAAATCTATCAAATTATTTACACATCATGACGCAGCGAAACTCTACAGACGCCATTGGTATCATTAGATATGGATAGTAACATAATAAAACCAAAAATAAAAAGATGAATTTTTTTTGGGCCATCAATCGCACGTAGTGCAGGCAGTTATTTTCTCTACTCATACTTCAAGTAACATAACACAAGTGGCCACGTCTGCGGAGTTTCGCTAACTAATTTTATTTGACCCTGTATTCATCGACAACGGCTACAAAACTTTTTACATCAGAACTCACAAGACTAAACTGCCAATTAATCACTAACAATATATTCACCAAGAAAAGGCAAAGACAATTTTTTGCTAAGCCTTTATGAATCACTTAATTATTTTGACTGTATGACATAAGATGGTCGTCACACTGGGCCATTACTTACCACGCTGGTCACCGAATATAGACATCAAGGAGACAGGTGGACAACCGGACAGTCGGACATACCAAGGACGATACGGTTTAGGCATCATGTGACGGACAGTGGGGTTTTATAATGGGATCAGCATTGTCAAAATCTGGCAGGCTTATAAAAACTATGAATTATAAACTCTTTATTGAAGTTTGAGATAAGCCCGTTTTTTTTTGT
Organism: Eupsilia transversa; assembly: GCA_914767815.1. Lineage (NCBI taxonomy): Eukaryota > Metazoa > Arthropoda > Insecta > Lepidoptera > Noctuidae > Eupsilia > Eupsilia transversa. The sequence goes on from OU611882.1 coordinate 15,483,831, forward strand.
GAGATCAGGAATAATTGATTCTTGGTTGAATTGAATGATTTTTTGTTGGGACCAAATAAAAAATTCTATCAAAATACCTAGCGTTGTCCTAAAAAAGCTATTGAACATAACACGTTTTCGTAAACGATTAAGGGCGAATTTCATCCATTAAAAACTGAACGCGATCAGCACATAAACCACGTTTAAGAGCTGTCAGTGTCTTTATTTTCTTTGTAATGTTGACACTGACAGCTCTTGAACTCGGTTTAGATGTGCTTATCGCCTTCAGTTTAATTGGTGAAATCAGCCCTAAGACTAATCTGTTTCAGTTTGACAGTTCAACAATATTCATTGCGTTATTTACGTTGTTGAGCTGATTTTTTTTTCGAACTTATGAAGCAGTGGAGCATACTGTTTCAAAACGATTCAGATTGTGATTGATCGTGTATTACGCAATTAGGGTGCAGGGTTCCTTTGATAAGTCGTTTTTTTTTGTGAGTTTAACCATACTGACTTTTTCTATTGCCCACAGAATCTTATTAACGTGCGAAATATCCAAAATCACAAGACTGATTGCTTACAAGACGACATATTTGGTAAGGTCACTCAATATAATGTCATAAGTCACAATCTTTAACATGAAATATGTTGTGTAAGCAATCAGTCTGTAAGCAATGGCAAACATTGTGTTTCCGATGTAAATGTATGCCAAACATTATTTATCTAGTATTAGTTTGATTACTACCTGACAATGTTGATATAAGTATATTTGATTAAAGATTTTTCATTCTTTGATGAACCCGTTGATGTACGTTTCTGCCTTATCTTCTAAAATCAAACCATCACAGAAGTGTGGATAATGTTAGAAAAAGAATTTGCTAAGAATAAAGATGTTTTAATGCAGGAATTTGTCACTTCATGGCCGAAGGAAATATCTTACGAGTCAACATAAAAGTATACAGATTGTTGCAGAGTTTTTATAACTCAAGGCGATATTAATCAAGTGAGAAACACAAATTTTACCTCTTTATAAAATTACTATACACATGTAGGCAATCTTACTCTAAATCCTATCGTCCACGACGACGCTCCTCAAAAGTAACCAGTTACAAACTCAAATCACCAATGAGTAGCCAAATGTCACAGCACTAGTATTTCAATAGCTGTCCGTACCTACATAATAGTATTGATGTTGTTTGATTTGACTTCGTAACCTGTAACTTTAAAACAGCCATGTGGACGATAGGACTCATTAGAGTAAGATTGCCTACATCTATACCTACTACGAGGTAACATTTGTGAGTTCGTATGTAGAGCGATAATCTTTGAAACTATACAGATCTGATTAAAAATGATTTAAGTAACGGGAAGCTACAGTATTGCCGAGTACCATCATATGTACAACAAATACCTCTTTATAATATTAGTATAGAGAATCAATACTTTATGCGCTGCCATACTAAGTATCGTTATTCCGATTGCGATTAAACTTTGTCAACTTATTTTTGCACTTGCACGAAGGTTAGCACTTGCGCGAAGGTTAGGTTAGGTAGACTCTTTCTTTCGAACGATATTTCCACAATTATTTCTTGTGCAAGTAGCTTTCACGCGGGCTCGCAGGCTGAGGCTAAGTATGTAGGTATTACATAGTTGAGTGATATCAGTGGGCAATCGTTGTAATTTACGAGGTCAGTAATGAGACAGCTTCCCTCGATTGTTTCAGCGGAGTCTTACGAGTTTTTGCAGATAAGTGCACTTTACTAACCTACACATAGTACACATGCATTCACTTTCCAACTAGATTCACTCTTCCAATCTGAGATCAGCATGTAACAGAATGTGATGTAATTTAAAGCTGTGTCTAAGTCAATTATGATTATATCCTTACTTACGACTGGATGTCTACAGAAGCTGCTAAAATTATCAGAATGACGTCCCATTAAATAATTACTTATTTAAAAAAATCATGAGGAACTTGAATTCTATTTCATCATCTGGCTCATCTGCCTAGCCTTTTTCCAATTATGTTGGGGTCGCCTTCCAATCTAACCGAACCAGTGAGCGACTGCTTATCTGACCTCCACAACCCAGTTACAGGGAAGCAGCTGTTTAAGATTGGTTGTCAGACTTTCGGGCTTCTGACGATCCGTAACAACTGTCAAAGATCTACAAATGACAGCCGGGACCAACGGCTTAACGGACTTTTTGAGGCACGGAGGGGTTTTGATATGTAAAGATGGGCACCCATCCAGTGGCCAACCACGGCAAGCGTAGCTTATCCTGATCGATCGACCCGTGCCGCTGTTGTTACTTAGCTACAAGCCCAATTGAGGACTATAATTATCCGTTTACTCAGACTCAGAAAATTTTAATTGCAAACTCCGAATAATTTACAAAACATAGTTTAAAAACAATTCTCTAATTTTTACCGCAGAGAATGAACTTTTTTGAATAACGCACGGTCTAGAATCATGTACTGAATCTATGGTAACAGGTTGTGCGTCGATATCTCTGCCGCTCTGTGTTTATTTTTAACAAGGTCGTCGGTTTTTACCAAAAGGTTTCCATCCAACATAAATATTATAATATCTATCTACATATTCTAGTGACAACGTGTACCAGGTAGGTACTTATGTCTAGATTTTTTAGCATCCAAGTCAGTGTGTCAGTCTGTCTAGGGTAAAACTAAAGATAAAGATAAAGATATATTTATTTGTAAACATGTGTAACATGCATGTGTAGTTCGTATATTTAATATTTTATAGTGCTAGTAATTTAAGGCCGTGAATTAAAGTAAAGTTGTGTTAAAAATTGGCATTGGCTTAGATCTCTAAATCTTTGGACACCCATCTTAAAATTAATATCGTTTTGAATTACTTACTCTCTTCCTAACTTTGAAGGTTTCTTAAAACAAAATTTCCTAAGATATACTAAATTATTCAAAAATACGATGGCAGTTATTTATATGTACCTATCTATGTATTAGTATTAATTATTTTTCTCAATTATGTTGCACCTGCCATGTTTTGTCTCTGCGTCACCCTTGACTGGTAGAAAATGCCTCGGGCATTAAGTCTGCATTTGTACAGTATTTTCTTACTTGTGCATAAAGTCTTAATAAATAAATAATTTCACATGGAATGTTGATGCCTACAAGAGTTGTCCAACATTAATTAAAATAATTATAAATGTACTCACATATTTAAATTAAATTATATGTATGTGCATATTCAATTTATGAAATAGGACTGGCTGCTTTTATAATTAATTTGTAATTTATGGTAGCTTATGAGAAGTACTAACTATAATAAGTTAATAACTGTCAGCATAAGATTCCTGGCTGACCATTATATAAAATAGTAATTTTCTTGTCAGCTAACTTTTCCGTGTGAATTAACTTGTGTGTGGTTATTTTAATTTGAAATTTTGCCGCCGTTTTTGCACCATCTCACAGCAAGGAGTTTAAAATAGATACCTACCTCAGTTTCGCATACTTGCGTATCAAAAGACCAAAAAATTGCAGAGGACATTTTGTCATTGGAGAAGTAGGTTAAACATCCAAAATAAAAATGAAAAAGATATTTCAAGTCGCTTAAAAATAGAAGATAAGCATAACTTGGAACTTATATTTATTTTGATGTGCAATACCCACACAAACATGCATATCTCGTCTTTATTTCGACAGTTGAAACACAACCATTTTTCCTTATTTGAATCACTTACAAACAGATAAAAGTTCCCACCACAGTTTGTCATGGTTCTTGTGAAAGGTACATTTCCTCATAATTCAAGGTTATAACCAAATACCATAGAGGCTCACAAAAATGCTTTTAATTAGGTTTTTTCAGGATAAAAAATGGTTTGGTTTCCAATTTGCGCTGTGAATGAAAACTGTAACAAACTTCTTAAGGGCGACAATTTTTTTAATGACTGAGCATCTATTTATTTAACTTGATATTGACAATATTATACTGTTGATATCTTTGAATATCTTAAGTTATTCTAAAAGTTCTTGAGCATAGATTAGTTTTCTGTTTATCCTATATGTGTTAGAATATTATTTCATATTTTTCTTACACCGTAGAGGTATATTGTAGTTTTTTTATTTTTATTTTGACCAACTTTATTTGCATCATCGGCAGCAACAAAAATAAACAATACCTATTCTATTTTATGAAATCTTACGGAAAAGTTAACAAAGTACCTACAAGACTTATTTTCTAAATTTAAAGGTTTTTATTTACTTAGTTATAAATATAATATGTACAAGTATATAACGGAACTTAAAAAAGGGGGAAGAGCTCATTGGGCATCAAAAAATTCATCCGCATCGCTGTCAATGGGGAAAGTGCCCATGGGGAATGTCTTTATTAGATGTTTTTCGGAGAACTCAAGAACGCATCTTGTTATACTTAATCGTATTCGGTATTTTTTTACTATTTTGACTACGAAAAGGACGTCAAGTTATACAGGTATTTAACCATAAATAATGAACTTAAAAAATCTGTATTTTAAAGCAAAGCTTATTTATTATAGATTATTCACTTAATCCATGTCGAAGAATATTCGCCCCGATGCGTTAGCGTCCTCATGTAGGTATTCTAAATTACCATTTGCTAATTAATTATATTCGTGCGACCACTTGACCGGTCTCCAATCCAACTTGTTTTTAACAAATAATTATCATATTGGACTAGTCTTTAATGCATTTGCGTTTATTTTTAGTGGGTATGTCATATCCACATCAACCATGTTTGGAGTTATCTAATGTTGGAAACACTCATTTAGATGTTATGCTAAAATAAACTTATAATGTCGGTGTCTGATTGTCCATACTTCTTATTCATATTAAAGTTAGTTAAGCTTCTTTTTTCTGAGTAGTCAGATAAGAAATACCATCCTCAGCATCATTTAGAACAAAATTTATTTTAGACGTGTAAAAGTGGTACTATAGACCTACCTACAGAAATAAAATGAGTTATCATAAGCCTTAAGGTCCAAAAAATATCACGCAAATATATTTGTTGCATTAACTTTGCAGTGGAAAACTTGATTTTTTTTAAAGACAACAAATGGCCGTTGTCATTTGACACCGGAACCTCGCGCTCGCGAAATCAATTTCTATAATGAATACGTAATGGACAACGGGTCAAAGGCGAGAAACTCGCTTAGATAAAAAAGACACTAATTTTAATAATATTATTGACGCTATATGGGCAACGATATTTATAATGTGTGTCAATCACCATGGATTCTTGCACTCTACGAGTAAATAATAATTGCATAATATGTACTTATCCATTAAGCTCCTAGGTTCGCTTGTCTAATCTAACATGTTAACATGCAGATAATCATATTTGACGCCAAGTGTATTCGTTGATCTTTTCAATATTTCGTAATTTACATGCTAATACCGTATCGCAATATTCATAGCTATCATAATATTGCTGATGATATAACTAGAAGTCACACTTCTATTTTCAGTTCAGGTATGTACCTACATTTTTTTTTTGTGAAATGGAATGCAGGTTTGAATGCAGATATATGTTTATAATAGACATATTGAATTAAAATTTAGTTAGACGACAATTCTTAAAATTACAATGCAAATCGTATCATAATCTTTTGTAGCACCATCATTAAATGTTAGGTTTATCATGTGTAGTTTATGTTTTTATCGATACAAAATTTACAACCTGCTAACGCCCAACTCCCCATAATTCTTTCAATCTCAAATAGTCCAAACAGTTTCGCCCGGACCTTGGACATACCACAGCGATATTACCAGTCCTCAAACACCCTCTGCGTGACGACCCTGGCCCATCTTCCCCGGCGCTAATTCATAATAACATTGATTAATTTAATCGACACAAATACTAACACTAACATGTTTATATGCATTCTAATCATATTCGACTAGTTGGATGCGCGCACGCAATTCTTAATGTGTGCAATCTCACGATTTGCATCTATCACTGTCTAAATTGTTTTAGTTAGTTGTACTGCGATTTGTTCGAAGGACATCGTTGACAATGGCAGTGCATTACCAGGTACATTTTCAACCATAATTTGCTAACGAGCCAATTTACTATAATATTACCTAACCACCTACTTATACTTCGGAAGACTATTTCATTGAGTTCACAAGGTATATAAATGCTAACTAATATTATACAAAATGCGAAAGTGAGTTTGTTTGTTGGTTTATTACGCTTTCACGCTAAAACGGCTGAACGTATTTGGATAAAATTTAGACCATTTGTACACCATGACCTGGTTTAGCACATAGGATACTTTTTTATCTCGATATTCCCACGGGATCGAGACTTATGGGAGTGAAACCGTGGGGCACAGCTAGTAAAATAATAAAACAATCTTTAATTTGGATAAGCAACATCGTAGTGTGTAGGTTTAGTATATGTAGTGGGTTAGTCAAACGAAAGATCTTATAACTATGTTAGTATCCAAACTTATAACCTACCTATGTATTAAGTTACAAGGTTATTTTCCCGTATACGTCACCGAACTTTAATTTACTTCGACCCTTTAGGTCGCCTGCAAATGAAAATCAATTGACCATCTTTCTGCAAAACAGATACCAAAAAACAAGTATGACAGTCGGGTATACCACCTTGCGTATTGTATTCGGTCCCCTTTAACCCCAAGCATGACAAAAGATTGAAGGTCTATGTCATCTTCGAATATAAATTGACAGATACTAGTATTTATTAACGTATTTACATAATCGATGTCTGATTATTCGATAATGAATATTTTTTTCCCGCATTAATAAAACCTGCTTCATTGAATACTAGTGATGTTCGCGACTTCAATATTCCAAAAAAAATTGTACATTGCTACAAGGACTCTTTTGGCGCTCCAATGACATTGACAGGGGGGCGCTGTTGGTAAACATTTGTGCAATTGTTTTGCGAAATGTATCAAAAAAACAAGATGGCGCCGTCAGTTCTGATTTGGGCCACGCGCCAAGAGATCCTTGATTCTTAGATCCTATATCGAAATGAAACACCAAGTTTTATAAAAGTCTGTCACTTGGTGCTAATTTCACCAACGCAACTGAACGCGATCATAGAAATTCGCACTTAGTTAACAAGCTTAGTTTAGTTACAAAGCTGAACTTTTTATTGTACGCAGTTTCCTCTTCGTCGACCAAAAATTGGTACTAAACAAACAAACAGACATACAAACAAACTTCAAGCTAGACTGTCAAACCTATAAATCTGTTGTCAATATCATATTCCCTTGTTGTGATTGGCTGACCAAAACAACTCCCACCAGACACGGCGGGCATCACTAGACAGGTGATTTGACAACGGACTAAATGACCTTGACTAGGAGTCAGTGTCGCATAGATAATTCTAATTAGAGTTTATTTTTATGAATTCAACAGCCGTCATTAGTGTTGTGAAATTAAAGATTAATGATTGATGTCGTGATGATATCGTGCTCTGTACTTTACTGATGTTACAAAATTGTTGACATTTACATTTACTTAATTCAATCCATCATTTTGCCTAAATTAATGCAAGTGTATATTATTAAAATCCTATTCTAATTGACACGTGCTAAAGATCAGTGGTGGCCCAGTGGTATCTGCCCCGACTTACGAGTAGGTCATGGGTTCGAACCCATGCAGGCACATTACTTTATGTTATTTATTTCATCGCTCAAAACGGTGAAGGAAAGACATGTGCCAAATGTGGCACTGTGTATTACGGCCCACTCCCTCTCACCGAGAGGAGGCCTCTGTCCTAGCAGTGAGAACATTTATAGGCTGATTGTGCTAATTGATACTTACGTTTTCTTGTTTGGCCCAGTTATTTATCTACAGTAACTAATATCTATAAAGGACACAAAAATATTAGAGATGCGCCGAATACGGGTTTCATCGAATAACCGAATACCTAATAATATTCGGTTAAGTTCTTACCGAACCGAATATACTGCCGGATAATTCGGTTCCCCGTTCTATAGTTTTGCCGCGCAGACAAGTTTATACACGCTAGGTTTCCAAAGCGCCATAGTTGAGAAAACAACATAGTTCATTCACTATGAATAAGTAAACCTTTCCTATTATAATATAATTATAATTTGCTAGTGGGATTATTGCAATTAAAAATTACTGTTATTTTAAGATAAGTACTAAAAATATAAATCCTGAATAATTTATTGACACTAACATTTCTTTCTCACTTCTCAAAAATAAGTCACTGTACCCATTGACTAAAGAAGGGTAAATAAATGTATGTCACATACCTACATAATATAGAGTAGTCTATTATATCTAGTGGCAATCGAATCATAGAACTCAAATGGAGTTGGGGCTTTGCCTCTGTCTCTCTTGTCCAGACCGTAGCCACCTTAAGTAATTTGAACGTCTCCATTACACTGCATTTGACCCTCTTCTAGATCGTTTTAACATTAGCTCTAAATGAGCTGTCTTGCTTACCCTCTTGTCAATTTTATTCAAATAGTTCACCCTGTAATTTAACAACCATTCCATTAAAATCTTTTAGTTTCAGAATTAATTAGGGAAAACTATAAATAATGCAAGCCAAATAAATAACCAAACAAAATCAAAAAGCTCAATTTATAAAATCATCCTGTGTCTATATTGAAAACTGGTATTTATGTGACCCTAATTTACATTTTAAACTAAAATAATCATTTCAGCTTGCTTTAGCATCACGTGTTTGTTCTAAAAAATACCTGTAGACCAAAATTACTAAACATAATTTTTCTGTCGTAGACGTTTAAATATAATATTTATGCTCTGCAACATATTTTCTTTACTTTTTAAGTTATATCAATTTTAGTAATGTTACATGAAATTATCATGAGTAGAACTTTGAGGCTAGTTAGTTTAGTTTTTAGTAAAATATGTCAATATTTTTAGGTACAGTATGCACAACAATCCTGCCACCTGAAAGTACCATCAACAACAAAAGTAGGTAAATGACAATTATTTAAAAAATCTACGTTTGGAAAATAATATGCTATTTTCTTTATACAATAGCAAAACCATTTGATTGAGTTTTAAGATAAGTAGCTCACCTAGAGTGATTAAGCGATGCGTAACGTCTTTGCTGACTATCAAAAAAGTTGTGATTTAATAAAACAAAATACAAGGTGCACGCTTCTTCTTTTTTTTTGGATGTTGACGTTATTTATTTTGAATATAAATTATATCCTTCTTTTAATCACTCAGATTAAAGAATATGTTCTTTTTTAATCGGATGAACACTCAGAATATTGAAAAAATATCTACTTAATCCATAAATTATCGAAAAAATATAGACGTTCCTGTATTTAAACAAAATAATTGAAATCTTACTTTGATTCACAATATAAACTCCCGTCACTGTTAAAACATCCAATTAAACTAAACATATTACAGTCAGTAGGATGTATTTATAATCTCATAAACTTCTTAAAACCCACAAGTCCTCGAGAATAAAGAAAGTGCTGCCAGCTCTCGCCCCGCAGGGAACGAAATTCGTTACGTTTCATTTAACTATGTACATTTAATTATCTATCTACACAACATTATTGTTTAAAAATTGCAAGTACTTAAAATATAATTTTAATATTAAGATCACAGTAAATTAATGTATTTTGAAATGCTTTTCATTTTTAATTTGTAAGCAATGGAGTGAAATGAAGCGTCAAAGGGAGCTTAATCGCGCATGCGTGCTAACGGGTTAACTGGGCACAGGAGCGGGGTCCCGCGGGACGCATGCGCAAAAGTCTAATTTAATAAGAATTATGAATTTGATTCCCCCATCCTGTCTAGCTTGTGAACCTAACATGAATCATACCGTGTAGAATGCTTATGTTATTTTAAGATATTTTAACTAAAAATGTAAATGTAATTTACATAGTCACATTTGTTTGATAATAAGTGGGTATCTAGATTTTTTTTAATAGGTTTTTAGAATTGATAAATCTTAAACATAATATACAATGTAACACTTCAAAATGCAAAGAATTCATCCGCATCGCTGTCAGCGGTAAACTGCCTAAAAGGCTGGCAGCGTTGCCACACGTTGGATGGCAATGCTGATTCATTGAACTAATAATATTGGCCAGCCCTCTGGTCACGTGAAGAGTCGACTAACCGCATGGCGATGTCCTGAAATACTCGATGAGCACTCGGACCCCACGGCCCTAGAGTTTCAACCCCAAACCGCTCAAACATACCAATAAGGTTGATATGTTTGAGCCTTTATTATTTGCGCCGTTTGCGGTTTCCTGCACCTGGATAGAAATAGGAATCTACATAATTATATAGAAATAATTTACATAATATTATCTTATTTGACGGAGACAGTGTTCTTTAAATCTGAATCTCGTGTTAGCACATTAATGGGTTTTAGAACGTGTTATTCTGAACAACACGTGTGGACAATAATGACTTTAGATCGTTGACATTAGTTTTAGAACATTTTATAAACGTAGAGAAGATAGGCCGAAACAAACTCAGAGGTCGCAGTCTCTTCTAAAGTTCAGACATAATCTTGGTCAGGCCATATGAGGACCATGTAGATTAGTGTCTGAAATGGTCTTTCACAGACCAGGGACGCATGGCACAAAACGGAGCCTTTACTATAGTAGTGGATGGAACAGCTGCCAATGATGCAGATGATTCCTTCCTGCTAACAAGTTAAGAGTTATTCTAGTTTCGAATTTCTTCATCGTTATGAAATAAGATCACGATGTCGAAGACAATTTAGTCAATTGAAATGTCAACTGAAAGCAAAAGTCATGATTATGCAATGTAATCCTGAAGCTTTTAAATAACGAACTAGGTATCAACTGATCAAGAGAAACTTCGTAAAAATCGATGACCTTTAGAATCGAGATAAAGTAATATCAATAATGACACAGAACTTTACGATATGACACGGGAACAAGATGTAATCGATACGGGTCGATTACATCGAACATTTCTCGGTCACGAATCGATTGTAACTCGATTTGTCGATCGAATTAGCAACGATTAGGGATGTCATTCTGGTGTTACGTGGAAGTTAGAATTTCGACAAAGTTGTGACCAATGTGACCTTATGCACTTTAAATCGTAAAACCGTAGTAAAGTTGCATTTTTCAAGTATCTACCTGTGATTTGGTCAATACTGTTTTGTAAGACATTCTGTTTATCTACGCATTTAGGTGTATTGCAAATAGTGCACTTTTTATGAGTGCGTTGCAAGAGTAAGTAAAAGTTAACGTGTTGTGTTCATGAGTCTACTAAAGATTTATGTATTTTGTCTATTTCGAGGTTTTATTTGACCCTGGGACTAGGCTAGTCAGATGATGATGATTCGTCTCTGGGGTGTTAATGCTTCTGTTATTACTCTGCAGATGTACCTACATAGGGATAACCAATGTGCCATGCCTTCTCCAGTCATACATTTTATCCGCTACCTTCTAGATGTTGTCCGCGACTACGTCTGCGATCCAGGATAAAAAGTAGCCTGTAGCCTATGTCCTTTTCCAGGTTGCGGTCTACCCATGTGCCAAATTTCATCCAAATCCATTCAGCCGTCTTAGCGTGAAAGCTTAACCAAACAAACAAACAAACTCACTTTCGCATTTATAATATTAGTTAGGACACGTCAATAACTAACGAACTAGATGAGGTCGGCCTTTCATAACTGACTATTCTGAGAAGAAAGGCCGACACAAACTCAGATATCGCAGTCTCTTTAAAAGTCCAGACATAAAATATTGGTCAGATCAAGTTAAAACCATGTAGATTAGTCATTCCCAATCTTCTTTCATTTGCTCATCATAATTCTGTATGTGGGTCTATCCTAGCACTTGTTGCACGACTCGATATATCACTTAAAATGTATATCACTTATTGATCCGAATCTAAATTACAATCCAAAACAGGTTCAGAAGAGCAATAGAAAACCTGAATTAGCATTAAATCAAAGCCAACATGGAGTAGTATTTTAGTGTTAGTGTGAGGACAAAGGTTACAGTCGTGCGTAAGTTTGTCGTGCATGCTACAGGATGCTTAACTGGAAATTAGGTGAGGAGACACGCTTTGATAAACGAATAACTGACGACAAACGGACAGATAAAACGTATACGTAAACGATTATGTTTTCTTTCAGCGATTTCGAAACACCACGCTGCGCTCAAAAACGGGGATCCTTAACGTAGTCAAAAAGGCTGCCAAGCTAAAATGAGATAGGGCGGGTTATGTCAGCCGCATGCATGGTGACCGCTGGGTGCCTGAGAATGGACGGCGCTGGCGAGGCCGGTCCAGGAAGAGGTGGCGAGACGAAGGGTTGGATCGAGCTGGCCCTGGAAAATAATGCTTGGAAGGATTTAGGGGAGGCCGTTGCTCAGCATTGGGACAGTGAAGGCTAAAATAAAAAACAACTTCAATACCAACGGTATCACAGGTGTGTTGACATACCAGCTAGAACGTCTCATGAACATGTCTGTATACAGTGGAACGCTTCGGAAGAACTAGCGTCAATCGCTCACTAACAAAATCTTCTGCTTGTGGTCTAACTGCAAGTTCTTTCAAAACATCATGAGAAAAAGTTTTGAATTCTTAAACATTACCATAATAGAAACAAGCAGTTTAACGTGATTCCTAATACAAACCTACACATCCAATGTAACCGTTATAACATAAATAGTGGAATATTACACAGGGTTAAACAAAATGCATTAATTCCACTTGATGTAAAGCAACGTTCTCTCCATTCACGTCACCACATCAAAAGCTTCCATTACTCTCAACCCACAATCGTGCTGATCATGACGAACTGCATTTGCTTCAGTCAACATTAGCTAACAAATTGTTTGAGTTGTGACAGTAATGCTAGAATTACTACAATAATTTGAGGGTTGAACTTATGATTAAATTGAGCAATAAAGAACTGAATGCATGTGACCAAGTATTTATATCGTGACCAAAACTTTAGTAATCTCTAGATAAAGTCACCAGCAAGTAACGCAACTATGCATCAACGTATCTGGGACTTGGGTGCTATGAGGCGACTAAGACGAGATTTATTTATTTATTGTCGTGTCATCTTTCAGTCGGGTAAGTAGGGGGTCACTTAAGAAAACCTCGGTGATGGCTGTAGCTCTGCAACGACGAGCTTTTTTTTTTAATGGCATCTCCCAATTCGTCATACGAAGTTCTCGGCTGTTGATGCCTTAATAATTAACTTAAGCCTCCAGCCAGGGCACGAGAGAAGCTCATACCTTTGTCAAAATATAAGCCAGTCAGCAGGAAGCGAGGCTGACTGGTCAGGGTGTACCGTACGTATACTTTTCAGTATTGCGGAACAGGTTTATAGGAAGCCTATACGACCCAGCTCCTCTCCTCCCTAGTGCCGTTTGATTTTTTATTTTCAATAACCGAGTAATGACAAAACTTAAATACAAGATACACAGCTACGAAATACCGAGTTAATCGCCTCAGTAAGGTACTGATAGGCATTTTAACCTTCCTCTCCTAGAAGTAAAACTCAAGAAGCCTTACACTATAGGAGAAGGATATGTATCAGTTAAGGATCACTCATTCATAACTTCAAGCTAATAAGCACCTTTTCCAAGATCACGATCGCCGCCAGCCAACATTTGCATAAGTCCGCAACATTTGCATAATGATTATCAAATCGTTCTCTTCGTGCCGGTCTAGCAGTGCCAACATCCCTACAATTTGAGAGCTGAACCCATTATTATATTATGCAATGTGAGCCTTGTGAATGTAACAATTAGTGTCATGTTCCAGTGCAGGCTATGATATATATAGAAAGCTTCGAGCTGCATTAAGATTCTAACACGTAACAGCATGCTTGTATTCCCCGAAGGTTTAGGTACTTAGCACACCCACATGCAAGCAGCATATAGATAATAACATGTAATTCCTTCATTATACAATTCCATATTTCCTTATTTAAATACTATTATATTCTCATTATTTAAAATTCCATGCATTTGTCTAGCTGCTAGTCATAAACCCTCTGTTCGAGAAATAATTGATTACTATCGTCGACAGAATGTAAGTAATTTGTTACCGTGAATGGAAAACGTGCAACCTCCCGTCGAGTGTAACTTGGATCGGAATGCTACCTTTTCAGAATCATAGCTTATAGTGGGCACCTGCCATTGAGGATTATGCCCAAGGGCTTTCATGATTTGCTATTCAGAGCATCGAAGTAAGTATTTTAAACTGCACTAGAAAACGCCTGCTGGTAAACAAAAGGCTATCATTTTATTAGTACATCTTTGAGCTACAGCTCAAACATATTTTATTGTATTGATTACAATCACTACTTTGATTAAATATGTACCGGAATTTTGAATGAAGTATTCGTTCATAGTTCAGTTTTATTTTCACAAACAAGATATCATAAACGTAAGCGAGGTAGAAATAAGTAAGTCGAAAATGAAGACATTATTAAAGCTGCCTTCACGAAATAACGATAAATAAGATAATCCGGCACACCCGGTCAGCCCCGCACCATACCACAAGATGTTGAGGTAAAGCTGTCTCTAATACTAGACATCTCTGGTAATTAATGAATTATTAATACTAGAATCGAAAAGACCTGCACACAATACTACTGAACCGTATAAAAATATGGCTTGTTGACCTTTGATGTTACAGGTCACTGAACATCAAGTATCCACAATCTTGTGCAAGTACAGCACAGTCTATCCCCTAAAAAATAATTAAAACCACAACCTTTTATACAAGGTCGAGCGAGAGCGTTTGATAACCTTTAGTGCGTGTGCGCAACCTTTGATATGTCCTAACTCGACAATTATTGTGTTAACCGCATTGACATCGTCGATCATACAGCCGTGCCTAACGAATTAATTGTTGAGTCCGTTTCCTAGTTTCACGTTATGAAAAGTTACATCAAACAAATAATAGGAAATATTTGATTGATGTAACTTTTTGATGAGGATAAAATATCAAGTTGTTATACACCCGACAGCTGGAAAGCCTTTTAATGTAACCTGCAAATCTCATGTCATGTGATTTGATTTATTTTTTCGGTCAATGAATTTATTATAAGAGCTAACTGGGTACAGCATTGTTGTATTTCGGCAGTTAGAGGTAAGATGACCAGTTCCTCTGTGGTTGAGGATTCCGGGTTAAGCTCGCTTCAACGTTCGGCCTGATCATTACTTACCATCAGGTGAGTTGTAAGCCAAGAGCTTCCCCGTTGTGGTTAAAACAATAAATAATCCTGCAATAAATAATTATAATTATATAATTTGTTTGATTCGAATTTACTTACTCTGATTATCTGAAACTTTATTTGTTATTTAGTAATAGCGTACATAATCTAACACATTAGTACTATATGCATAAATTAATGGTTAAATGAAAGTTATTAGCGTGCAAGACTCAAAATCGAAAAACCAAAAAATAATACACCAAACACTCGTCCTTAATGTCAGGGTGTCACTGACACAACTGACACACACACAGATGTGTCATTACACAATAACACACAAACATGACACGTGCATCTTCATGCAATTGCGTTATTAAAATAATTGAATGAATTGAATGTCTGGTCGTGTGCGAATCTCTCAAGTGTGTCGGTCTCAATTCGGTGACTGGATAATAATTATGACTTTGAATTGTGCTAACTTAAGTGGGTGTGATGTAAGATGTGTTTATACAAATGCACGCTATACATTTAGGATCAGCTAGATGGACCAATGACCTTAAATGGCGGCTGGGACAGACTGGATGCAAGAAACGTGAAGAAGAGTATTGTAGCACAGTTGGGAGAGGCCTGTGTCCAACAATACACTGCGATAATAAAAAACTTTAATACGAACAGTAGCATTTTGGTTGATAATGGCAAAACATAAGATAACTATAGACACTGGTTACATTATTTAATCAAAGACTACGACATTTTGAACTCTCACAAAAAAGACTCAAAAATTAATTAGTCTAACGGGTGCCTTCCTTTGCCTTTTCCAAAAAAGCTTTCCAAAAGAACTAAAGCAAAGAAAAAAACGCTACCACAGAACTCATACACATTGTTTTATCAACTTTTTCAAATCATTGAATTATTTTTTTGTTTCTGTTTGCGTGGTTACCTACCACAGTAGTAGAGGCTGGTCGATGCTAAACAAATCTAAGTGGTAACAAGAAGGTAAGTAGTTACACGTTTTACGAAAATATTAAAATTTAAAATATTCTAATCGAAAATGACAGGCCTAATTTGTGTGCTTTAATACCTTAAAGTATATAAAACATATTATCTTATTCAACTGTTCACCTAGCATTCACATGATGAGCTTTGAGCTAGACTAAGTAACAGTTTGTGTCATCCATCATCACTTCTTCGTTAAAGTTATTCAGTTAACTTAACTTACCTACTTACGTAACTTGAGTTGCTTCCTAGTTAATTTTACTTGAAAGTATGTCTTAGGCTATGTTCAGACTCTACTCCCTACTCCAAAAACACTTATCAAGTAGACTGACTTATATGACTATGAGATGCAGATTAATGATAGGTATTGAATGTAGATCAGAGGCTGCGGTTCCCGTATTTTTAAGGTAGTTGGCATTCGAATCTCATCTGTCAAAAATACCTACCACTAATTTACCTGCATTTTCATTGATTGTCGCTGACATGAAACTGCGATTTGACTTAAACGTTTTTAAGTACAAGAATTGGCCTTCAGATCCTATTATACTAGTTTTACCAACGGAGGACCACATCCGCAGATCTTTGGTCAAACCCCACAAAGCTGTCCGAGCAGCCAAAGACAAACATGGCCCAATTTCGAATGAGAAGTGAAATGTGTAACTATTTGATATTAAAATATGTTACCGTAAGTGTAAGTAAGGACTGAATCTATACTTTTACTATTCTGTGACTACTGGGTTTTTTTGAGTCTTTTTTTTTCACTTGCACTTTTAAATACCAAAATGTTCAAGAAAATATAATTGATTCTAGTTGACCCTTGAGAAGAATGGGCAAGAACCTCCGTAGTTACTCTTTCGACACATTATGTTAGTCTGGGTCATCATAGTCAGCAAAATCTTTATGCTCCTATCTAATTATGCGCCGAAACCATACAGTAGCAATGGTTTTGTACGTAAATAATAGATCTTACCTGTGAGTCATAACAGTCTGTCCGTAGCTTAAGCTGACAAAGTCGTCAATTATGTTGACATATAACTCAAACAAGATTTCTAGTTATGCAAAGCACAATCATGTCATCGTTTGGTCTATAATTTAAATATTAAAAGTAATGTCATGTCATATTATTGTGATGTATTTATGTGTCTGATTATGATACCGCATATTGTTATTTTATTGTTATTCCCAGACATTGCCTTTCTAGCTATATCATCTTAAACACAGTCTATTTATCGTTTTATTTTTATTATACCTAATCTCATTTATTTAACCTGTACCTATACATAATATTTGAAAAAATGCATGTAAAACTGTTCTAGTTAATTATGCCTATAGACTGAATTTAACTTCGAAACTTAAATTAAATTAAGCGAAAATCAAAACACCGTAAAGGTAAACATCGTGACTAAACCGTCATGAATGAGAGATATTTCTCGACGGCACATGAGGCCCATGGCCGGTATAAAATCTCTGTCACCAGGTTTGTCACCAACCACACGATAAGAAGAAATATTAATAAGTTCTCTAATATTTTTTGATCCACCATCAACCCTTCAACGCCCTACAAATACACCTACAAATAAAACAAAAAGACTCATGACTTAAAATCTATCAAAGAATACCTTTCGATTTTTCTCAAGCACGCGTAGGCCCGGGCTATGAGTCAGGTTGTCGATATTGACAAGATATTAGTCACACCTACTACTTCTACTAACTCATAAGACAAGTTGTAGTGGCGCCTAACAGGAGGTTAACAGCTTACTACACAAATTATTTAATACTTACAAAGTGAGCTTTGTTGAAATGATAATGTATCTACACATTTGCTAAGTGTATTACAGTGTTAATATATTTTTTCCAGAGTCATTTAATAATTTGAGTATGAATGTGGATGGCTATACGAGTTTGGGAAGATTAAAAAACGATGAGTGGACTGTGTGTGAAAGATGATATGGCTAGAGAGGGAGTGACTACCGAGATGACGACTGATAGAGAAGTTTGGAAGAAAAGACATGTTACGTCGACCGCATTGCGATGAGGTCAAGAGAATGATGATTTTGAATACTTCTCTACAGTAGTCATGAATTTTGTATGCTTTCTGGCGAACAAATTAACACACGCAAACCATTTTTTAAGAAAACACATTTTTTTAGAGGCTAAAATTCAGAAATAAAGACAATTACACAAATAATGTAGTTATGTACACACGGCTACACATCAAGCTATACATTTCCAGTTTAAATTGATCTCGCATTATATAGGATTTCCGTAAAATGAGAGGTCAGCTTATATTGGAAAATTATAGCTTCATATGTACCCGTGTGTACTTACAAATCTATGTCCTACTTAGTCACAAACTATTCTCTACTTGATTTATTAGATCATTTGAAACTTAAAATCAAAAGAAAAAGCACTAAAGTTCAATAGATACGATATCTTTCAATTAAGACTAACATTAGGGTATTGTCCCAATATGACGTAACACAAAAAGACTATTGTTCTCTATAGTTTGGCACAATGTCAGTAATTGGCGAGACAGAGCGTTTATTTTGTAATTATTGTGCAAGACGGTCGAAGCATCTCCTCGAGTCCACGCATATCATTAGACAATGTTCTAAGCGATTCTTTTTTATATTCTACTTAGGATAGTAGTAGTGATATTGCATGGCAGTCTTTTTAGCAGCCTACAGGATGATTTCACATTGTCTGGTCGAATAAATAATGTTCTAAGTACCAATTAGTGTATACTACCTACGTCATTAATTCTGGTTGTGATGACTACATTGAAAAAGTTTGTTGTTCAATTTAGATGGCTACAGAGCCAATGTCATTGTTTGAAGTAGACTTAATGCAGTTAAATATGTTTCATCACAGAAAAGGTGTGATGGGTGCTGTGGACGGTGACAAGCGTTGCCACTTATATGGCATGTAGGATATGACACTGGACAACGTCATTGACGTCACAATTATGACACAATATAATAACCTACTGAACTTGCTCCAATTCATGAATGTTAACGTTTTAGACATAAAATGTTATAGTGAACTTTGACAACAATTACATAACTTCTCCACGAAATAACATCAAGTACAATGACCCCTAACATTTGAATGATCCAAAAAAAAATCTAGATTCTTTCTCTCGACAGAAAATAATTACGAAACTAAAGAGGATGTTCACATTATGCAAATGATTATGATCATAATAACTATAATAAAATGAATGGACGGACAGAAAAACCAAATATTACTACACGGTGAGAGTATGGTACCGGTAATGTTAATGTTAATTCTGTTATCTAATTTAGATTGTGCCTGCAGGCATTCCGGTTGCGTGACATGGAAGGCGGAAGAACTGGATTGTTTCCCGTTGTGTTATGCTCTTTATACATAGATCAGACAAAATAATACATAAGCTTTATTTAAAAGAAGTTGTTTCAATGACGAGCCAAGACTTTGTTTTTTTTTATATAATTGAACTTATTTTCAGAGAAAGTGGATGTAGTGTCTGGCTATGAAATGAGGTTAAAACATAACTGGCAAAATGAGCCTTCCCCTTCAGCAAATACAGGCGTGATTGTTATGGCATGTGTGTGTATGAAGAGGATACTTAACCATTTGGGTTATTAGTTACATACCGCCTTAAGGCGCGAAAAATAACCCCATTCTACATTCCGTTTGCTTGTCTTCTTTATCAACCTATTTAAAGACTAACAACTAGTCAGATAAAGTTGTTACACAAAAAATAAACTAACATAATAGATAGATATTATGGTGACAGAGAAAGGTGTTCCAAAATTAAACAAGTTTGACTTTGAATGACCTTGACTTATCAATTGAAAAAGTTCAATAACATGTTCAACCTGTTTCAAATCTTCGACTTGCCTGAGGCCTATAGACTAGGAGGCACGTGTAACCCGAAAATTGCATTCTAACTGAATCACAAATATTTTTCTCAGTGGCCTGTTTTTACAGTGCCATATCTTTATATATGGTGCTTCCAAAATGCTTCCTCAGGCAGACAGGCGAAGCAGTAACCGCCTCTGTGGTCTAGTGGTTAGACCACCTGTCTCGGACGCAGAGGTCCCGGGTTCGATTCCTAGCGGGGGCAACATTTTCTGCTCGGTTTGGTTGGTGGTAGGGCTTTTTCTAAGTCTGCCTGGCTAGCTACCATCATCTTTTCTAAGTCTGTCGCTATAACAACAATGTTAAGAGCATTGTTGTGTTTCGGCAAGGGTGAAGCTCGCTTGCACCTGCGACCTGATCATCAGTTACCATCAGGTGAGATTCAGGCCAAGAGATGCCCGTTGTGGTTAAAAAAAAAGAACCGTATATCATATTATTTAGTTAATTTATATTCAGTTATCTGACCCTCTGAGTTAGTACCTAAGTGTAGATAGTGTAACTGTAGTCAAAACTGTGGGTGTTCATTGAACACATTGTACCAGCGTTATGAGTTACAACGTATCATTGTAGGTGCGACATTAACGACTTAACCTATATACCCTTTGAATAAAACAAATGAAGAGCAAATAATCCTGCAATATTTTCTACACTTCTAAAGATACCAATCTATCAAATTCAAAACTATGTATTACATAAAAATCTATAGATTTCATAAGAGTCTATTCAGCATACTAGATAACAATCGTGGGTATATAAATCACGCTCTGAAAGTAAAAGGATTCTATAAAATGGCTGCTCGTGACGTCATCCAGTTTTGTGGTATGCCCACGCGCAGGTGACAATGAGAAGATTAGGATTTGATTAATGAGGTGAAGTGTTTGAGTTGAATGTAAAAGTTTTGTAGGCTTGAATGGAATTTCTAGATCAATGGATAGTGAATTTCATAGTCTTTGTTGATTCGCGAATCGAATAATTTAGAAAAATCAAATATATTGCCAATGCATTTTTTTCTTTGGTTATGGTTAAATAAAAAATCTGTAGACAGATAATAATAATAAGTCAAATCAATAAACCATTAAATTCTATAATAAATCAAATTGATAGTCTCAAAGTACAATTCCAGTGTACATTAATTACAAAGTGGAGAGATGTAATTCAATAAATATTTATCACTTCATAATAAATATAATAAACAAGAACATTTGCACGCGGCGACTTTATAAATGTATCTCTTTATAAGGCATTAAAAAGTTATGATGTAAAACTGAGGAGCAAGCATCACAATCATAAATCTTGCACAATATCTTTTGACCACTTGAATAGGCACATCAGGAAATCAGAAATGTGTGAATTTTACAAATATTATAAATTCTTAATTCCAATCCGCATAAAATTGGATGTAGTGGGCTGTGGCTAAGTAATAACAGCCGCACGGGTCAATCGTGCCGCGGTCGGTCCGTGGATGGGCGACCATCTTTACATACCGAAACCCCTCCGTGGCTCGGAAAGCACGTTAAGCTGTTAGTCCCGGTTGTCATCCCGTCATCGTGGATCTGTGTAAGATCGGAATAAGCCTTCTAATCTGAATAAATTTTGAATTTTTGACAGTTGCTCCATACGAAAACTGTCAGTAGTAAGTAAATCTTATTCCGCGGATAAAATTTATTCCTGTTTGGTCGAATACGCCCTAAATAGATTAGTGCCTAGTAGTCAAAAGATTACAAACAAATTACATCAAAGGTCACAATAATATACCCACAGATATGTATGTTATCTATGTAGGACGCGGTGTCAATAATCTAGCAGACTACGTGTTATGTCAAATGTCAAGTTTTTGTGATAAAAATGTCTGAGTATCAAGTTTTATAACATCTTTAAGCTTGTTATATTTTTTATTAAGTATTAGCTTTTATACAAAAAGTGGGACGGTCTCTGAGCGTCTTTATGATTGGTTCAATATCAAGAGCACAGTGAGAGAATAACGTTTTATTTTACTAATAACAAAAGTAAATTATTATTATGGTTATGTATATTATTTCTTTACGATTTGTTTATCTCCATCCACTGTAGAATAAATTGATACATTTCCTAAACATTTATTCTTTTGTTTTCGTTATTACAGCCTCTGAAAAAGAAAGTGGATCAGCCATGATTATTTGCATTGGACATTACAATGGAGATCCCGGAGCTAAAGAGCCAAGTTCTTTAGCTGATAAAAGTCCCAAATCTTTCACCTCACGCAGTCGTAGGGTAGGTATCAAGAAAAAAATACTATTAAGTAAACCAATGAAGGGTCAAGGTCACTAAAAATCATGACATTGCTACCAACCATTATCCACTGCACTCTAAACATATGACATAAATAACTAATATTATGATCATCTCGTTAAACTAAAACCTGTGATTAACTAACAAACAATACATTATTCATAGCATCATAACAGCGGTAAGCGGAGGTGTCGTTAACCTTAGTTGCAATGGTACCATAGTTCCGCCCCGTAGTAGGCTGGTAGGTAGGAGGTAACTGTGCCGTGTTCATGTTTTTGTATGGAGAGCGATTCGTTGATGTCTTTTGCATGGGGACCGATACGTTGATGTCTTTTGCATGGGGAGCGATACGTTGATGTCTTTTGTATGGGGAACGATACGTTGATGTCTTTTGTATGGAAAGTGATTCGTTGATGTTTTTTGTATGGGGGAGCGATACGTTGATGTCTTTTGTGTGGGGACCAATACGTTGATTGTAACTTAATTGGAGGAAGGAAGTGCTTTTCTCTCTTTTTTACTGTTGTTGGATGGTAAATATTTTAATTTTTAAGTCCATATGTTTATGGTTTTATTAGTATTTTTATTGGTTACATGTCTAGTTCCGAACTCTGGCGCAGTCATGGATCCATTCAAGTTTGACTAGCAACTTTTTAGGATAGTAATAAAATAACACATATTGTTTATGTAAAGTACATTAATTAAACCTTTCGCTTTTAAGTAAGGAAAACATCATTTATCGCGTAAATATTACCCAATAGAATTGAAATATTTTAATTCGATCAGTTTTGGCTTTTGAGCAGTGATGAATTTAATTTCTGGATTTTGAGTTGGTATATTTACGGTGCCATGATGTAGCAAAAATGTTTGTTGGTTCATAAATTGTGTGTTTATTATGCTGTGGTTCATGTGGGCCTGCATACATTACGTTAATGACAATATTGAAATTGATAGCAGATCTTGAACTTACACCCACCGACACTGATCGAAGGTAATGCATTAACTTATCTATTAGAAATATATTTTTACCTAGCTACTGCCCGCGGCTTCGTCCTCGTGGACCCAAATTCATTTGTTAAAATAAAAGCTTAAGTTACTCCTTATAATATCAGCTACTCGTATCTGCCAGTGAGAGTCCCGTCAAAATTGGTGCAGCCGTTTCGGAGATAAGCCAAAATAAACAGATTGATATACAGACAGACAGACGACATTTTTTTTTTTTTAATAAGTACTAACTTAATCATGCATATACTTTCATAATCATGCATTTAGTAAAAATCTGTTATTTTGACATTACAGACACTTACATTGTATTCATTGGTATTGTATGTACCTATGTATTCTATACTATAGATTATGATTGTGTTGTATAGATACATAGGTAACATGTTGAGAAAGAAGATTATAAACTTGTAACTAACGTAACCTGAGCCTGATATTTGCTAAGGTCAATCTTTCGCAAGTAATTGGTCAAAAAAATCTGTTAATGAAGTCAATCGGTGTTTTTATGTAATTAACATTTACAACAATCATCTGACATCTTTCATTGCCAATTAAAGATGCCAAATGGTTGTCGTTTTGCGAAAAATTACCATTTTGAGCCCCAAAATATGTGCTTGGATGATGATTTTGCCTATCAATATATTAATAGCAATGCCAGCACACGAGCAGTGGTAGCGGCCACGACTTACGAGTTGGAGGTTGGGGGTACGAATCCATGTAGGCGCTTAACTTTGTGTCAATAATTTTATCACCACTGCTCTCAAAACGGTGAAGGAATACATCGTGACTCGTGAGGAAACCGGCATGTCCTAGAACCAAACATTCGAAGATATGTGACATCTACCAACCCGCACTGAGCCCGCGTGGATCTACCTACAGCCCACTCCCTCCCACAGAGAGAAGGCGTGTGTACCAGCAGTTGGGAACATTATAGGCTGACTATGCCATGCGCATGGCAAAAAATCCTACCTTCCATTAAAACTTTCACCCCTCCTTGAGGATGATTTTTCAAAATCCTTTAAACGCACTATGTTCAATCTCGTTATCCTGTATAACGAGAGCTGACTTTTCTAGTACTCAAACCTCAGTTGGTTAGTTTTTTGATCCTTATAAAAAGCAGGATCAAAACTGACCATTTTCTTGCTGACTGTATTTTTTTTTCAAAATCTGTGAATGCAGGTCAAAATTTTTCAAAAATTTAAGGACAGTTTCCTAAGACCGTTCTCTTGTAGCGACAACGGTTATGGTACCTGTCCTTACTGCTCTATCTCAAAAATCCACCCTGTATAAAGAAATCTTATGCATTTCATGACCCAGTGGCTTGGGCTCCGCGTTGACTGTCAATGAATGAATGTAAGATTTTTATTTCTAGTTAACTAGCTCCGCCGCACTGTTTCACCCGCATAAGTCTAGATCCCGTGGGAATTTGATAAAAGTAATGTAGTAAAAAGTAAAATTGGGATAAAAGTATTCTACGTCCTAACCTAGGTTATGGCACTGCACATGGGTGGACCTGCATGGACCTGCATGGACCTGCAGCCCGTTTTGCTCGAAAATGTAAGAAATAAACGGACAAACTCTCTTTCGCATTTATAATATTAGTTAGGATTATTAAGACATGTGTCAAATGTATGGCCGTTGTATACACAAACTCATAAAAGAATCATATTTCTGCTTTAGACGTCTTATACGGTTATGCAAGCAGATGCATTTTATATAAATAAATAGTTTCACAATTATTTACATAATTATATCTATGAATGTTTGTCAAACGTACATTTTTATGTTTACATATTCATACAGTTATGTGTATTATTTAAATACATATCTGGAAGTAAAGTGGATTTATAATTTATGTGCATAATTTAACACGAGTTTAATTTTAACAATAACAGGTAAGTACGTATGTACTGTAGAGTTAATTATCGTATTTTTTTAAATATAATAAATTATATTTATAACTAAAAAGCAAGGTTGAATGCTAAGAAATAAATCAAAATATCCTCATACGTTGAATAGCAAGAGAAACACCAACTTTAATATTAAATTTTAGCTCTTATAACCTAGGTATATGATTTTGACTTCGATATAAAATATATAAATAATAAAATATAGCTAAACAAATGTCATTCGCAGATTCTTGTCTATTGTATGTGAAGAGCACTTATAACTAAACAAACGCACTTTTTCTTGCGGTTTTAACCGACCTTAGAACTTTTTCTTGCGGAAACTCTTGACGCCTAATTTTACGCAAAACGACATCGCATGTTATCAATCATAGTTGTTGTTGAATAATTACATACGTAGTAAGTAACATGTAGATAGAGAACATTTCCATAAGTGATGAAAAACATGTTGTTGTAACATAGGAAATTGTTGCCGCACTTAATTAGATGCTCGTCCGACAGCTGAAAGTTACAAAACTATCTCTCACCTGCGTGTTGACATCGACAAACAGCAGACTGAGCACCGCAGCACACACCAATAACAAATGTAAACAACCCATGATGCACTACACAGTACCTCAAACTAACATTACTCACTTATCGAGAAACAATCGGTACAAGACTAATTGTGATGGAAATTGTCAAATGAACAATTGCATCGAAAAAACAATTCCCACTATTTAATCATCGATACAATGCCGATGAAACCACATTCACTTGGCTTCACCTTCCCTTGTAATTGTCTAAAAGATACAAATGTCAACTGCACTGTAAAAAATCGATAAAAATCCGAATCGATTAATAAAAAAGTTCGTGGAAGTTGCAGCACTAATATCACAGGCCGGTTTTTTTTTATTTTTAAGTTAGGAATCAGTATCGTTTTTTTTTCGTGTTCGATTATTTCGAATCGTGTTCGTGTCTCGATTGTTGCGCGCGCGTTCTCAGCGCAGTATCAAGAGAGACTATTTGACATTTGGCCGCGCCGGTCACGAGTTAGTGATGCCCCCCTACCCGACCTGACTTGCGTCCTTGAACGTACTATACTGTTCTCGATTTATGAATTCGATGTGGTCTTATTACCACCGTTGTCTGAATCGGCGGATTTAGCTAATTATGTATTTGTTCTGACTTCCTGACATGGTTAACTGAATTAACGAACGATGCAAAGGCAAATCTAAAAAGCGCCGAAAATATAATATTAATTACGATAGTATTAATTATATTGTGAAAGGATCGGAGGCGCATATCTCTCCTAGACTACCCGTAAACTCGGTGCATCCTGCCTTGAACGAACTTTTTATAGAATTATGGCGACAAACAAAAAAGAAAGAAAGAAAATAGCTTTATTTAACCCAGATATACACATGACCCAATTTACTGCTCCAATCTGAGGGAGAAGACACCAGTTAGGTACTTGACAGGACACTAACATGAAATCCCTAGCGGCTAGGCTGGAAATGAAAAGACGAGATCAAGACTACGTCGTTCGTCCATCTGAAATCATAAGAAAAAAAAGGCCTGGAGTAGGAGAGAATCAGCTGATGGTAAGGTTTACTTTATTTAGATAAAAGTCATAGATATATTCAGCCAGAAAAAAACAAAAAAAAAACATATTTTTGCAAGACGTATCCAACTCCCATAAAAGTAATGACACCTAAGTTAATAAAAGTTTATGATGTGTATCATATTCTCACTGCGGGCAAATCGGACGAACTAACTACTAAACAAAAAATTTATTAAAAGAAATAAACTTTATTTTTAACTGATTACTTTTTACAATCCTATATTAGATGCCCTTTGGTCACCTTTAGATGTAAGTATTATAAGGAAAGTCATATCGGGTCGTAATAAATGTATTGTTGCTATTTCTGTCGTTAAACATGGCATCATTGCGGCTTGAAGGGTACACAGGTTTATACAGTATGAATTTTGTGCCTTTTGTTGAGGCATTTCAACTTTGTCCTACTGAAATGATATGATTGTATTAATATTGCTCAGATCATGTGAATACCATGTAGAATTAGTGTCTGAAATGGTCTTTTCAGGAAATAACCACACAGATGGAGCCGACCTGTCTAGTCAGTGCACGCATTTGTCAATAATCGTGCAGTTCAACTCAGAACTTAAGGAGCTCAGCGACTCGACGAACAAAACCAAAGAAAGGACATTTTTGTAGGCCGCATAAAGTACTCAAACTGGCGATTATCATTAAAACTAGCTGAGAAAGAGTGACAGAGTTTCTGTTTAATAAATAATTTCAATTTATTGAGGCTCAGTCATCATGGCATGACGTGACATAGCTTGGGAGTTTGTTGTAAAAACGAATACATTGGCACTTAAATGAATTACTAACTGTTTGGAGTCTAGTCATGGGCACAATAAGTAAATCTTTGTTTCTAGTATTTATGCTTGCATGTCGCTGTGTTTAGAATATAAATTATTATTCTTTTTTACATAAATAAATATTGAGATGCGACTGTCATTATGTTTATTTCCTTAAAATCCCTCAGTGAATGCCTACAACTTAGGTTATTAACTTGCTCGAATGGTTTGTTTTCTACTTTGGTAACACATCGGAAATCCCCCCGTAAAGTTGTTGCAGGTGACGTGATTCAGGTAAACTTTTTCAATAGGTTATTTGACAAAATAAGACGATGTTGCTACCTATTATCCTGAGATAACTTTTTCTCATTACTATGACAGACTGTCATAATCTTTCCAGGCTTGATATTTCGCAATATGATTCAGAATTAGATCATAATAATATTATGTGAATATTCATGATCCTTTGTAAGTTTTTCTCACGGATCTGCAAATGGATTGTATTATGAGCATTCTTCAGTCGTCATTGTGGCAATTGTTATGTTTTCCGGATGCTGTGCGCGGGCGCAGCTGGACAGTGCTATTGATTATGATTATTAATAATGTTATTTGTTTTATGTAACTGTTACTTAAATCTATTTATTTAATGATTACCTTTTTTCTATTTTCATTTCATGTTGAGTATTGTGGTCTAGGAAAGGTCAGTTATTGATGTTCGTTGTGGATATTTTGTTAAGTTGACTGGTTTTACAAGAAGCATAGATATCAGCATACTTTAATATTTATACTTCCTGCTTAACATTTAAGTCTTAGGCCCGGACTACACCAAACCGGAGACGAGACGAGAGGATTTCGTTATTAACATATCTAGTCTCCGCTAAGCTTCAATGGATACGGTTGACCACAGAGGAGAGAACATGTCTCATATTTGTTTAGCGAGAACAAAGCAGACATGCTGTGCAGCCTCGCAAGCTGGCGACCGACGACGCGACGGCGCAGCGGACACGCCATTAATCTCCATTAATGAGCGTCACCGCTAGATTCTCAGCGTCGCGCGTCGTACTCCGCCCGCCCGCTCTAGCCAGTAAACATCCCTGCTCCGGTCTAGCTAGGATGCATCCCCACACTGCTTCGGTGAACACACCCTAGCTCTTAAGCATCTCCTCTCCTCTTCGCTTTGCACATCTCCGCCCATCTACGCTTTGGTGGAGTCCGGGTCTTAACTGTAGTCAGTCTGTGGCAGGGTCATTTTCTTTTTTTAATATCTTAATGTTACGTTTATCCTGATTTATCCTGAAATTGTTCCTGAAAAATTATATCCTATATAATTATAAGGCTGTTTATTAGAAATATTTATTCCTCATACTGTATATATGAATGATGAATTAATGTTTGGCCAAAAACATAAATTATCACCGTGGTTATCATCATCACCATCATACAATACTGCCAGCCTATTGGGCACTTTTCTGTTGACAGCGATGCGGACGATTTTTTGATGCCCTATGATTCTTTGCAGTACCTTTTTTACTAACAAGTTGAGAACCTTTTACGCTGTAAAAGATCACCTAAATCAACAAAGCCATTGTTTGCCCATTCAAATAAAAATTAACTTTTAGAACGAACAATAAATTATTATACTCCTAAAACTATTCTATCGCTGTCATCGCGATGAAGGCAGGTAATCATGAACAGAACCACGTCAAATCAATTATATGCAAAGTAGTGTCAAGGGCAGGCTGTGTGTAATAATTATAATGATAGTAGGTATTGTCGGGTCAGCTTGATAACCTTAAGTGGAGGAAAACTACAGATCAATGGAAATTGTGTCCTCTGCGTCTTTTAATTTAATGATAATGTTTAGACTACAAATCAATATTTTACTCTAAGCTTTAGAATAATATTTATAAAGAAGAAAAGAGACATATTTTTCATTTTATCAAAGGAAGTTGTCGGTAAACTTATGTCGAAGGAGCTATAAGGAATAACAGAATGTAATGTGATGGCTACCCCACAGATCAAGTGAAAGTCAAGACAGAAATTAGTTAACATTGGAAGCACTTGCGTAAGTTCAGCTAATATTATAATAACAGCTGTTTTTAAGTAAAAGGGTAGATATTCTATATAATTAATAAAAAATGTTTAATTCATTGACAGATAACGCATAGCCCAAAACACTGGGTCCGGAGTATGAAATTATTCCAAAAAATAAAATACTTAAATAAAATAATTTTATTTCGGATAACACTAAAAGATCCATAAATTGTTAGTAACCTGTTTGCACTTAAAACACTATTGTTAGTAACTTAAACGAATTTATGAGAAACCCACCCAACAAATAGACACAACGAAAAATGGTAACTAAAAAACTATGGTATGAAATTGCCTTATTTTATGACGAAGGAAAGCACTACGGAAGGAGAAAGAACTTCGTCATTTCTTAACCTTTTCATTTTTATTCAAGTAAATTGAAACGAAAACTATTTGTAATCCTAACTAAATAAGCTATGTAGAGCTTGCGCCTGCGCATCTGTTGCGTAAGAGAACGTACACTATCCTTGACTTACCTATCACCAATAGGGCGTGTACTGAACTAAATACTATCAGAACCTATTAACTGAACATTAATTATTTTAGTTAATAGGATGCCAACTGATGTTAAAGTATCGGAATGGGATAAAAGTGAAGCTGTTTCTTTAAAGATACATAATGATCATAACGCAATTTATAAAGGTTAATTAAGACAAACGAGTTGTTATTTATGAGAATGGTTGACTTTAATGAAACGGTTGTGGTGTCAGTTAGGTCAATTGAGAATTAATCAAAGTTGTAAAGACGATTCCATGTTTAGCAACTTTAAGGATATTTTTAATGGGCTTTTTAATCAATTGTAATAATTAATCATTCTGTTGGGAGAATAAATTAAAATAATTCATAAATTCTCAATAATTATCCCTTATGTTATTTTGATGTTAACATGTCTCCCTAGACGCAAATGAAACGTATTACTTTTTCGAGAAAAAATAAATACAATTTAAAAGCTAACACTAAAATAGATATATTATGAACAAACATACATATATAAAAAAGGTCATTGGTCATCAAAATCCGTATCGCTGTCAATGGGAAAAATGGACAACAGGCTGGCAGCATTGCCACGCTCGAGAAATATAGGTAATCTTCGATTAATCGTTTAGAATGAATAACGTAAAGTAAGCAAGAACTTCATGTTAAGCAATATAAAGCAACACAATTTGTAAACGCCGAACAATCACTCAAATCCAGAGCAAAGCATTCCTCTCAATAGAATCTGAATTGACGATAAAATACCAGTTTACGAAGCGATTATCTTGATTCAGATCCAACTGAGATAAATATTGCATTACCTAAAATGATTTGTTCTGAGAATCCAGTTCAATTTGCTTGAGAACGTGTGTGAGAGTATCATGTCTGTAAAATACCTACAGAGATTTCATTAATTTGACACAATTGCTCGTGATGTAACAGTACATTAATATTCGATTGAGGATGGAGAATGGATATGATTATCGTCAATAATGAAATTGTAATGGAATATCTAGTATTCGTAACTTTAAATCCAGGCCACCATTCAGGAAAGAAAATCGAATAGGTTATTGATTTTGCAATGGTGGTTGCCTACAAAGGCATTGTAGGCAACCTCCATTACAAAAACATCCTTGTGCATATTTTTGCAAACATTTGAAACTTTGACGAACAATCAGGCTTGTCTGCGTCCATTTATACGATCGATGCAATTCTTACTTGTCAAAAAATCGCTACTCAACAATTAATATTTGGTATCCGAAAACTACATACTCATAAATATTATTAGCTATGCACTTTAAAACAGTGTTGAAGGCTCCCAAGGTGCTAATCGCATTAGAATCACAATGGTATGTAAAGATAAGTAATGCAGAGCAACGTAACCTTTAAGCAATTCCATATATCATTAATTATCTTATCATATCATACGAACTATCGATACCAATCTGGTATTTTCGCTTTTGGATTCTCAGGGTTGCAATTTATTGCTACACAGGAAGTATAGGTACCGATGAGCAATTAAATTATAAAAAACTTTGAATCATCATCATCCTCCTGAGTCCTGCCCTTATCCTAATTTGTTTGGGGTCAATGTAGCACACCTTTTTCTTTGAATTTTCAAATCCCTTTCTTTTAACTCTTTAAAATAATATAAATTACAAGTAGCGCAGAGAAAACGCATAATGAAGGGTACCGTAGTCGGGATGAATTTATACCAAAAACAAACTTAACAACCGAGTGTAGACTATTCTGGATCCAAAAACAAATGGCAAAAGATTTAAATAAGGAGCAATACAGAACAACTCAATTCATTATCCATAAACAATCACGGCACTAATCTTTAAAACACACGAGTAATCGATGTTAGTTGATTCGATTCAACACTCGATAATCATCTTGATCCCGTTATGGTAATCGATGGAATAGAGATAGCTAAAGATGTTATCACTTTTGTTCTCGTTGCATAATATTTGGATCAAATTGTGTAATTGTTGTAAAACTGTGCTTATTTGTTACTGAACAATGGAGAAATGGATAGCTTTTGTTGTCTGGATAGTTCAGACATTTATTGTTAAGTGAATTTGGGTTATTGGCGGATATCCTATTCAGTGATTTGGCGGAGGTGAGAGGTCAATAGCTTTGTGTTAAATAATGTTGTTGGACGACGAAATTCAGACGTATTATTATCGGGGACAATCTCCCAAAAGCCGATGGAGTCAGGAAAAGACAAGGTTGTTGTTGACGCTAATCAACATGAGAGGGACCAGTGGCAACATAAAGGCTCGTACACATTGGCGCGACTTGCCGCGCGACGCGACACCGGTAATTGTTCAATCGTGAAGTTTTATTAGAAATTGTATTGTTAAAGTCGCGTCGCGCGACAAGTCGCGCCAGTGTGTACGAGCCTTAACGTCTAGGTTCAAAAGTACTACAAAAAAAAACCATGGCATTTTGATGCACTAGAATTGTATGACTTAACTACCCAGTTTCGTCTTAATCCTCAACGCAACCAAATTCCAGATGATGACAAATAACACACTTGCCATAACCATATGACTAATTTAAAGTATCTTCAAGTAACTATAATCTACTCATAAAGAACTGCAGCGTGGGAAGAACCAAAACAGCTTTTGTTTTAACTCTTTTCATCAATGTGAACAAAGCTTAAAGTGTCGAAATTGCGTTCAGTGTTAATTTGTTAAGTTCAAATACCACGATCGTGTTCTCATAGTGACAGGTATCACTTGGCGCCTCTCTGAAACAATACTATTCAAGTAGAACAATATCAGTTAAGATGATTGACAGAAGACAATTGTAACACTTAGGTACAAGATTATTAATTGTATTCTAGAAAGAATGGAGCTTACAGCGTGTGCTGGTTGTGATCTATAAATTATATTAATGCATCTGTCATAAACAAAAAAATATGATAGAAAAAAGAAAAATAATAAAGATCAATGGAGCAATTCCTGTATTTTTAAGAACGTTCGCATTCTAATCTCATTCGCAAACTGTCAAAAATACAATCAATTTACCAACATATTTGACACGTTTGACAGATTTCGACTTGAATGTGAACGTTTTTTAAGTACTTACGAAAATTGGCCTTCAGGAGTTCTGCTTGAGGATGAGTAGGTAATAACTTTGTATGAAATTATTAAAATTCAGAGATGATAATACAGAGTACAATCAAGTGCAGTGTGCCTGCTAGTGACAACAAACTGAAACGAAAGCATTTATTTCAATTAAACCATTTACAGGCACTTTTGAATTGTCAAGGAGTCGGTCAGTCAGAAAGAAGCAGCAACAAAGTGCAAGTTAGCGTGCTCATTGTGACAATGTCTCATAGGAGCCTTCCTAACACAAAACTCCCATTTGAAGTTCTCTGAGAACACATTCACAGGTGGCAAGTAAAAACCAACTAATGCTATAATATAAAGTTTTCTCACATCAACATTTCAGTATTTTATTAGTCTAATTATTAACAAGCTGCTCGACAAAACAAATATTAAAAAGTCATTGGTCCCTAAATTCCTTACGACTCCGACCGCTCTATTTGTAGGTAATAACACGTCATAAATGTAAATACACAAAAAACTAGATATTGCCAAACATGGTCCTCACACCAGTAATAGGCCTACCACATTGCTTTATGGAGATGCGTAGGAGTTCGAGGAAATAAGTAATAATTTGATTAATTAAGAGATACTGACCATTGCTACGTTTTTAAGAGACTGTAATTATACGTTATATAGTTCGTTAATGCGATATAGTTAAGTCATCTATCCTTATGTGGACGTGTTCTTATCTTAAGATCAGGAAAACCGGGGTTTTTACAGCTGGATGTGCTGCCGTCTATTATCTGTGATCATTGCAATAAATAAAAACTGGGGCCTAAATCTACTAATTTATAAACGTTACAATGGTCTCTCAATGGTGAGTTTTTGACAGATTTGCCATACAAAAACTGTCAAAAACTCACCATTTGTTACCAGCCATCATGACTTTTGATTTGGAAACGTTATAAATACATTTGTTTCACTTTCCTCCTTTTTTATATTTTCGGTACTTTTCTCCGATCTTCTAGACCCTTTTCTGTCTTTGCAACGTATTCATCCTTGTTAAGCGGCTGTTAGTCCCACTTGCACGTTGACTTATGGAGTGAGAGTTCATAACATACGTATGCTAACTTCCCCATTGACAACATCTTCATCCCCCCTTCCCTTCCTCTTATCCTAACATCCCCGTTAGCATTAAGTACTTAATGCTAACGGGGATGTTCAAATTAATTACAATAGGTACCTATTGTAATTAATTTTACGGAATATGCCTTTTCCTAAATAAGTAAGACGCTAAGAATTAGACCGGTATTAATAATAGTTAGTTTTAAAACGGCTAAAGTTTTTGCATAGGTATAATTTACTATTGACTCACTTAATAACTAGTATCAATAACAACTCATGAAAACCTCAGGAATTTCCAGCTATTAATAACTCGAAGTTTGCTAAAAACTTCTGCGGTGTGGTCAATCAGAATAAATTCGTTGAAAACGATTAGCAATTATGTTGATTCATCAAAAACACCAGATTTTGTTTGTTTGTTTTTTCTAGTGCCTATTATTGAATGCGGTCAAGTCCCATATTTAAACCTACTGCGTATATTCTTGCATCAAAAATGCAATTTAGCAATCCTAGCCCCCAAGATACCTACTTGGGCCCAGCCCAAGTGCTCTTCTTGTCAAATCTAAATCACAATTTGACATTTCTGTCATTATAACACCCACATACCAATTATAGAAAAATGTTTCAATCAGTTTCGTTAGAGTATAGTATCTCGACGTTATCCCTAGGTAATGTAATGTCAAGAGTATCACTGTCACTGACTGTACCAATATGACATGAGGATACTTCAATGGAAAAGTGTTTCACAAACTGTCCTTGGAATCAACGATGACTTTATTTCTTATGTCCGTTTAAAAAATCGAACAAAACAAAATGGAATCGGTATCATGACGATAATTGTTATTTTGTTAAATAGAATACAGTAAAAAGACTGTTTAACTGTGTTCTAATAACAAATTGAAACATTACCTACATTTAGAACGCCTCTTTGCAATAACAATAACCGTTAAACTATAAAACAAACATATTACAAGTAAAACCGACCATACATAGACACTGTAATCCTCAACTAACGCATTTTAACACGCATAACATTTGATTATACAATTCTATTAAGACATAACGCTAATGCCATCAATCAACCAGTCACTGGTCAGATGGATATCTTATAAGTGCTAAAGTGGCTAAACTAAATCAATTAGTATTTCATCAATGTAACGCTGTGTAACACTTTTGTTATTGATTACGTTTGGCCCTTCAAATGATAGGTGCGTGTATTTTCTATATATTTTTTTATCTATGTTTTTGCAGAAGGCAAGATTTGCAATTATTTTCTCTAACAAGGCTTGTGCCCGATGGGCTTTCCTATCATATCGGTAAGAATGACGAACTTCCAAACAAACTTTTTTAGATTTTTTTTAACCTCTTTACATGATTTTTCAAAAATATATTTCCTTTGTGCTAACCTTTATAAAGAACTCATTCATGCTTCAAGACCCAGCGGCCGTGCGATATCTGTTGATTGATTGAACTAATTTTTATTAAGTAGAAGATATATCGGACATTATACGACCAATTACGTTTTTAATCGTCGAAAGCTCTTTCTAGTTATTAAGGACAATACTTTCTCATAGTTTATGATGGGAACGGAGTGAACACAGTCTCCACTACCAAAAATTACGCGTCCGTGTTACCTGCCGATTTATACAAGTTAAATACGTTACTTCAAATTAAGCGGTAACGTCCACATTATTTGGTGAAACAGTCGCTAATCATTACTTAATTTTAAGTAACGTTTTAAATAAATAATTTTAACAAAATGTTCAGCATTTAGAAAGAAAGAAAGAAAGAAAGAATAATGTTTATTTGGACACAGTTCGTGAAACACAAATACAAAAAACAAAGTAAAAAAAAGTGAAAATAATGTGCAACAATAGTGGGTGCCTCACGGCTGCGCCAAAAAGGTTCATTTCAGCATTAATGCCAGACAAATGCAGTCTGACGCTGGTTTTCTTATGAACCTTAAGGGACAAGTGACGGGGAGTACAAACAGTTTCAACATTTATGCTAGAACCCATGCTGCATGCATGCTCATCACCTTTAACCCAGAATGCGCGGCATGCAGCATCTCCCTTTAAGGCTCGTCCGTGATGATCAAGTTGTAATATATAGCCACAAGTAGTGACTAAACCCACGCGGCTAGCGTATCGACGAGTGTTTAACTTGTCAATTAGATTGCAACAGTACAAAGGGCAAACATGATATAGTCTTTAGTGAAGTGACGTTTTTGTAATTGAATGATACTTGATGAGATTTAACAGGTGGAAACATTTTTTTTTTCCATTATGTCGAATCGATAGAGCATTCCGATCGCTAACTTTCACATTTTAATCATTATATTCTCATAAAAATATCTACCTATCGTAATAATGTTACAAAAATGAGACATGAGACGTTGATTTCTTCAAGAGAAGTAAATGGCTGCACTCAATGAAGTAGGCGCGGAAAACTAGTAGAACGGATAGTAACAATGTTACTCTAATAGATGTTCATAATCATACTTAGATCGAAAGATTGCTGAACACTTCGACCACAATGAGCCAATCCTCCAATGTATTCTCACAGCAAGCTATTCCCAAAACTGATTCAATCGCAATAACTTCAGCAGAACAAATGAGAACTTACAGAAACAACTGTAATAGCAATAAGCTTCAGACCTTGCATTTTACACGTTCGTGCGTAAGGAATTGCGCGTACGCACGAACTGCATCAAAACATCATCGAAATACAATAGATCAACGAATTTCAATACATCATTGCGAAAATAGGCCAGCTCTAAGCAAACCTATCAAGTGCTTGATCAAATACTGGGGTTGTACAATCACTCACACAGCTGTTTGTTTATTAAATCCATTTATTTAGTTTGTATTTGTTTATTCATTTTTTTAAGTTGGTCTGCAAACATTTTGGTATGCATCGTTGCATCTAATTAGATTTTTGAATTAATAAACAAAGGAGTTTTGTTTGTTATATTAACGCAATATTCAAGGGGCTTTTGTGAGATTTTTAATTCATTAAACAATAAGATTTATTTTTCCCGTTATAATCTGTTGATGTGATGTGATTTGGACTAACTGTTGTGTTTTATAAATGGCAGGAAATTAACTGTAAGTATGTACCTTGCATTAAAAAACATAATTAATAGACTGCATCACTAACAATAAGAAAATAAACAGTAACAACAACAATTAAACACAGGTAGTTAATTGATTCAGGCGTGGCTGACATCCATTACAAAATACAATAAACGAAGATATATTTAGTACTTTATTCCGCTTAACTATTCCTACAGAGTCATAAAAAACCCTGTAAGAAATCTATATCATACCATCATCTTCACCTACTACATCATCATCTCATCACCACTACATCATCATCTACTCTATTTTCCCTGATTCTTTCGGAATGGTTAAACGAAAAAGGTTACTAAATATATCTACGTCTATTGTAATTTAAAAAAAGGCAGTTTTTAAATATAATAAAATTAATTGTAATGTTATGCACTTATTTTGTACCCACGATTACGTCAAAATCGAGCTGTCATTGCAGTCCTTCCACAAATCCTGATATCGGCTTGAAGTATCGAAATATACTTTTTTTTTTGCGAGTCCTTCTTTTTTCCCATAGTAAAAATTGATCATATTGATGGGTAGAACACCCCCTTTTTTGTTGCATGTTTTCAAAGTCAGCCTGTAGGTACACTGAACGAAATGTTACTACATCATTCTACCTTCTCAGCAGTCTATAGAGCACTAACTAATCAATTTGCAATCTGGATAGGTGCAAGAAATCAATTTGACGTATTCACACAATTGACAGCGCTTATCATCGATCTGTATCGGTTAGTCGATGCCTCGGGATGCAAAATGTGTGCTGATTAAGAAATGTAGGCGGATGCAGTGTGAGCGATTTAGGGCGATGGTTTTAGTTGTTGTGGTTGTATGTGGTTTTGTGGAATTCGTTTGGTTAATTCGTTTTGTTTAAGCTGACCAGTACAGAAGAAAGCTACATCATTATATTCTTTTCAATAAATAATTACTTAATTACTTATTTAAGTTCATACAACTAGATTGCGAGCCTCGATAAGAACATAATACTTCAGGAAAATCAGAAATTGCATGTAATGTTCTTCGTTGTGAAATTCAGTGATCAATGACTGACCCAAGTGACTGACGAATCCAAGGTATATTTTATTTTTGAATAGGAGGTATGTTCGAATTAAAATGGTTGAAACAGGATATGTCTATTCACTGTAAATAATTATGTCTATTTTTGTAAAAAAATGGGTTTTTCATATTTTTTGCTAGCGTGAGAATCTGAGACTCGTCCTTATTGTATTTAAATGCTGCTATTTTAATTGTAGACATACCTAACAAAGTAAGACGCACTTTTAACATAAATTAGAAGGCAGAGGTTATTGCGAGCTTAGCTAAAATATCATAGGTACGTATTTGTCCTATGTCCTATGTGGGACCAAGTCGAATAAAAACATAGGTATAAGATTTTGTTATTTTGTATATTATAGCCTTGTTTTGTCTAGCTAAGAGCCTGTTCACACGAAGCGTTGCGGCGCCGCACTGCAAAGATTTCGCCGTATTGGCGGTCACACGGTGAGACTGAGTGGTGCCGCTCCGGCGACGCAACGCGTACACCCATCCATCAAGTTCGGTGTACGTGCGGGGCGACGCCGCCGCCGGAACGCATCGTGTGGCATACCATGGATATTTTGTATGTAGGACGCCGCAGAAACACCGCCCGCCGCCGCCGCAATTCATCGTGTGCATCGGTCCTAAAACAATATCTTCTATTCGAAACAGGTTAATGACCGCAGAGCAGATTAACATCACCAATCGCAATCGTCCTTCACTTCGATTAACCTCTATCACACGAAATTATTCCGAATAAATATTGCACTAAGAAAATATACAAATATAATAAAAACGCGCATCACTAATCAAATTTCACGTTCACCGAACAAAGGGCGGTGGCGTAAATAGGGTGTCCACGCTATCAGGACACGGATCTCCTAAGAAACAAACGGTTCGTTTCCTAACATCCGGACCAAATTTGAGGCCACCCGAATCCGCGAATAATGGAACAATTAAACTCTTGCGCAAGTCATTGACAATAACGCTAGGCTCTCCACGCGTTTGACCTTTGAGGGAAAAAATTCAGACTATGTGTAGTACGA
The DNA here is from genome assembly GCA_914767815.1 of Eupsilia transversa. Lineage (NCBI taxonomy): Eukaryota > Metazoa > Arthropoda > Insecta > Lepidoptera > Noctuidae > Eupsilia > Eupsilia transversa. Next base: position 15,523,369 of record OU611882.1, read on the forward strand.
CCTACTTTAAAACAAAGTTCATGAGTATTTTCGAAGTTAGTAAACGGAAGAAAAAATCGCTTGAAGTTTTGTTCATGGATTTCTGGGTAGCGCCAAAGGATGGGCAGTCCACTAGCGTTGTATGATAGAATCCCATTGATGATCAAGAAGGAAGATAATGATTGTGAGGGATCGAGCGGATTCTCAATTTATTAATAATAGTAAGTAATTACTGATACTCTGCTAATTGATTAGGCTGCTCCTAAGGCTAAAGTAGCGGTCGTCATTTGGATTGGTGACCGCAGAAGGAATCCCTTAGGTGCTACGCCGATTTTTTTAATAATGAAATTTAATTAAATGTAATAGTTTTTTCTGTAAATAGGATACCGGGATTACTTTTACACATCATAATAAAAAATATTAAAAGTAAGCTAGATGAGGTCGGCATTTCCTATCTGACTACTCTGAGAAGAAAGGCCGAAACAAACTCAGAGGTCGCAGTCTCTTTTAAAGTCCAGACCTAATCTTGGTCAGGCCATACGGCCTGGCTGAAACGCCAGGCTGAAACGGTCTGTTGAGTCTTTTGAATACTTACACAGCCTCACAAGAATGAAAAAAAACCGTATTATATTTTCTTTTAACAAAATATTAAGATTCAATGTGAACAATGTAATGTGAGACGATATAAATTATCGCGTCTTTCACACCTTTAACCTTACAACAATGAGGTCGAACTTATGAATACAAAAAATATTATTTTTTAATGTCTTCTTGTCTCTTGTTGTTGTTTAAAATTCACACAATAATCGTTATCATTTCCACTGAGCGGTATTTACGCTTTTATTAACAAAATTGTTGATAATTCAAGGTTCTGTGACTTCCCGGCTAATAATAGTTCAATGGCTTTACCTTAACCTTTTTATAAACGATATCCTGCACCATTAATTGCGTAACACACTTTCTATCACAGTCTGAAGGATTTTGAGGGAAATTACATGATGAATTTCGAATTTTTCAAATTCGTCTGATCGACCACCTATAGGTATTACCGTCAAATTGACAGGCATTACGGTATTACCCCGATGGCACTGTTATGTGCCCGGAAAATATAAGTTTTTCACTTGGATTTCATGAGAGACAAGCCATCTATTAATACGATTGCAATTTTTTAAAGTAAAGCGTGATTTACACGGTGCGATTTAATTGCCTGAGTGAGTTTTGGCAACGCAAGTAGTTTGTTGCTCCAACTTTATTGTATGCCACAGACAAGAAAATTGCGTCGTGTAAATGGGGCTTTAAAAGACGCAATGATCTTAGAGAGAGAGAGCCTATAATGTAAACCTGTATTTATCTGACATTGCTTAATTTTTAATCCTTTCTCGTACTGTGATCTAGTAATTTTATTCTAGGTGCATCGTCTTCAAGTATAACAGGGAGAAAAAAAATCTTAGTTTGTAAGCAAGATGGCCACCCTACCTTATTGACTCGTCAGTTGACCCTGACTGGCAGCTGATTAACAGACGATGTCCTAAGCATCCGACTTTTGTTCTATTACTAAATTAACTAGCTAGATCCTAGTAATTAGAGCGCTATGCTACTGTAAAGCCAAATGGAATAACTGCAACTTTTCATTTCTTTGCCGAGTCTCAGCAATGATAAGAAAAACTTATATGGTTCTGTACCATGAGAAAGATTTAGAGAAGTAGATTTCTTTGTATGGCTTTTACTGTTAATAAAATAATTACATTAAAAGCAAGAAAGAAAGAAAAATGTTTATTAAGCACAGTACCGTAAACAAGGAATACATTTGAACAAAATTAAAAACTAACCAATAGTACCTACATAATAAATACTTTTGTCTGAATTTCGCGAATTCTCAACAATGAATAATTCTGACATTTATTAACATTTGGTTCTCAAAAATTAATCACGAATTCATGAGCGCGATTCTGTATAAAGAAGAATGATTCATTATCGCAGAATCTTTTCACACGATATTTTAATCGTTATTTTGACTCGGTTTTTAATAGTCTCCTCAGTGTCCTACCAAAATTAAACTCAAAATAGCGAAAATATTCCAATCTTATTTCATGGGGGCTATAAACGAGTATGCTCGAGCCGTTTGGGGTTGTAACATTATATGGCTATGAATGGGGTTTGAGTGCCTACTTGGTTGTTCAAGACATCTCTCTCAAGCAGTTGGTTTACTCTTCCCGTGACCAGAGAGCTGGCCAATTTTGTTGGCCAAAGAATCGACATATAACGTGGCAATGCTGCCAGCCTTTCGGGAACTTTTCCTTGGACGAATTTTTTGATGCCCAATGATTCTTTCCACTCCTTTTGATACATGTACATATAATTATTATTTTTATGACTGTTAGGCTATATATGTAAATATTATCTTACTCGGTACTCGAAAAAAATAATATTAAATTCAAAATGGAAAAAATTGTGTTAGTACTAATAACATTAGTACTGAAGTGAGGAACCTTTAAAAACGCATTTAAACAGATTACTTCCATTAATTTCACCTTGTACCTTATTTGCCTCGTCAAAAGATAAAACAAATAAATACGGTACGCGTCCTGTTCAAACAATGGCACTACAACGCGGTTCGATTCCCGGTCAAGGCAACACGTCACTCACAAAGAAAAATGGATGATTCCGATTTGAAATATGGATATAGTTTGTTTATGTACGTATTAGTTTAGGACAATGGTACAGCGATTTATGGTAAGCATTGTGTCTGACAAACAACTTATTAAGCTAGCTGCCTCATTAGCTTGGAATTAGCAGAAGTCAAGGGTGTGAATTTGATCCACGGGGTCTCGACAAGTCTAATAATTTAGACTTGTCAGAAAGATTGCTCCTACTACTTCTTCCTGACCGTTACTCTACCTATCCACTGTGGGATAACTACAATAATACTACTCAAGCAAGGGTTTGTACCTCTTTCACAATTAATTTGTTGTTATAAGCAGTCTGAGCGTTACTTACCCCTCACTTCTTTCAACAAAAAACACCTTAAAACTATAAAAACAGAAAGAAAACAAAGCACCTTCTATGTGGATGTCTGCCCCTTGGCCTCGCGGTCGCAAGCGCGACAGCTGAGCGTTGGGTCCTGGGTTCGATTCCCAGGTCGGGCAAAGAGTTATTGCGATTTTCCATTAGGAATTTCTTAGTTTGGAAGTTGGTAGCGTGATACCACAGAAAGCACGCTAAGCAGTTGTTCCTGCTATCTATTTGCGTAAAACGTTTTCGTAAACGATTACGACTAATATGTTTCATTTTGACAGCTCAACAACATTTATTGCGTTATTTACGTTGTTGAGCAGATGTTTTTTTCGAACTTATGAAGCAATGGATTAGCAATCTGTTTCAAACCGATCCAGATTGTGATAGATCGTGTATTTAGGGTGCTGCTTTATCGAATCCATTTCCAAACGACCGCTCAAAACCTTCAAGTAATAAAAATAACTTTCGCTTCCAGTCTTTTGAAAACAAGTATGGTATTGATAAGGTTACATATCAGGTAATAAATCCAATCCAACATGATATTAAGTACGAATAAATCAATAATCACATCATTATTTCTACACAATTCAGTGCAAAAACGATCAATTTGGACAAATTCAGAACCAAATGGTAGTTCAACAATTACCTTTAGAGTAATTGAAGTAAATGCTAGTGTATCGCAACTGTGGTTATTTTTTATTTCATTTCATCATTGTATGGGAAAATCCTTCAGATGGTTCATTAGATTAGCTTATCGTGTAACCGCTTTGGACTCTGCTTACCTTATTGATGCAATAGCGTGAATGCTTTGGCAAGAGCCCTGCTAAAAGTTTATTATGACAATAGCAGTGGCTTTGAAGATCACATGTAGGTACAAATTGCCCCAAATTTAGTTAATTGGTAATTGGTTTCCCAGAGTATGGAAGGGCCTCAAAGAACATTATGCAAAATCCTGTTTAATTTTGAGTTTTATTCAATTCAAGCTTCACTCAATCATTCAATAAATCAACTCAGCCCCTAGCCGGCCACACCTCATAGCCCAATTATTCTTCATTATTCTTACTGTACTAATCAGTATCAAAAGGGAAAAAAATGGAGCGAGCATTATAGTAGTCGCATATGATGTGTAACATCTAACATCTTGGCTGACGTATTATCATAAACCGTCACCGTCACCCCATCACCAACACCATCATCTTGTTTGCAACCTATCGGAAAAGGGCTGGTACCATCTGACGGCTCTAGCACCGCGCGCGCTCATTGTTACACACTTCCCTCGCTGTTCACAAAATCACTCCCACAAATTGCAGGACAAAAAAAGCCTCTGTGACAGACTGACAAAACAGTTATGTTATAAAGGTTTTTTTTTTTTTTTCAGTTGGAACCCAATGTCCGTAGTTTTCTGAATGACCAATGCCATAACTGAAAGCGCTGTAGCCAAATACATACAATACCTATTATGCCTCGTTTGACTGCCGTTGGTCTAGTGGTCGCAAGCGCTACTGCTGAGCATGAGGTCCTGGGTTCGATTCCCAGATCGGGCAGTGTTATTGGGATTTTCTATCTGATTTTTTTCAATAGCAGCCTGGAGTCTGGATTTATACCCGGTTGATGGCAATAGGCAACACATAAACATAACTGATCAAATGTGGGTGTACTATAGGTCTCCCCTTCTCCTCTTCTCCCACCTCTTCCCAACCCTTCGGCAAAACAAGGCGTGAAGTTATGTATGTATTATTCCTACAGTATTAATGGCCCAGCGGTTACCGCCCCCACTTACGTATAGTATGTCATGGGTTCGAACCCAGGCAGTCACTAATTTATTTCATCACCAGTGCTCTCAAAACGGTGAAGGAAAACATCGTGAGGAAACCGGCATGACCTAGAACCAAACATTCGATGACATTTGACATCCCCAACTCGCACTGAGCCTGCGTGGTGGATTAAGGCCCACTCCCTCTCACTGAGAGAAGGCCTGTGTCCCACCAGTGGATACATTATAGGCTGATTATGCTCATGCTAGAGAAATTCATTTAAAACACTGTCTTAACATTATTTTGTGACGCAAGCATATTGATATACTTGCCCAATCCTGTGCTATAATATCCTTCACCATATATAGTTCTCATATGCAAGAGCCATATACTTAATGCATCGTTTAGCTATGTAAACAGAGATTATCGCAATCCCCTGCTTTAAAATTATGACTATGTCCAATACTGCTACTATAGTAAGGTTTAAATATAACTGTACAATAATGTAAACAAAATAAGATTGAGAGAAACTGCTTCAACGGAATCTGCGAAGCAGTAGGTATCGTAGGGTTTCTTTAAAATAATTGGATTGCCGATCAATGGCTTAGTTGAAAAAATAATTGCAGGATGCTTGAATCCGCACTTGTCTGAACTCTGGACCTTAGTCAGACTGTCGCCGCAATACCTGACTCTGGACAGTTAGGCCAGTAAGCGATGCTTCCATCGCAAATCGCGCTTGATCTACCCGATAACTTGGGTTACTGGACAATGTCTCCATATGTTCTATATTTTAAACATCGGACAATTAAATTAGAACCGACTATATTGTCATACAGCGTACTTCTCACGCTAACAAAAGGGTTTCCCAACCAACACGTAGAAGTTACGTACTTATGTTGGTAATTAATGTTTTAATACTGTTTACAACATCTATGGGAATATCCATGGGATGCGGGGAAAGTGTACCAGATGCTTATCATCCTCTGTAGCTATGTTGTTAAAGAACTTGGTGGAATAGATTCATTGTATTTGCTTCATAGATAACAAAACGATGTCTCCACTTTTGAACAAAAATGATCTATCTATATAATAAAAAGAAAAGTCCTGATTGACTGACTGCCTGACTGACTCATCAACGCCCAGCCCAAACCCTTGGACCTAGAAAGCTGAAATTATGCACAGAGGTTCCCTTTATTATAATGTAGGCAAGGAATATGGAAGGATTTTTTTAAATTAAACACCTAAGGGAGTATGAAAAATCTTATTCCTTGAGGTAAATAAACATGAAACTTCGCACGAATACTTATCTAAATAAATTAAAAAGTTTGTAATTTTCTGTTTCTCTAAATTACCACCTAAAGAGGGGTTGGGGGGTGTCAAAGTTTGTATGGGAGAATTATTTTAACGCGCTGTCCGATTAACTCGAAACTCAGTATTTATACTTAAAACCAAAAAAAAAAATTACGTGTATCAGGGTTTTTCGAAAATCTACCACTAACGGGGTGAAAACGGGTAACGCATTTTACTACGTGGTTTAATTCACTTGAAAATTGATATGTCACCTATAGCATAAAAGTCAAATAAAGGAAAAGTCCCTTTAGGATATAATATAACCTGAATTAACCCACAGGGTACTTTTAATCCCGGTAGTACGTTCCCGGGAGATATTTTCCTACACGCGGCCGCGGGCAAAAGCTAGTTAATGATAAAATAACATAAATAATACAATAGCTTTATGCCCATGTAACAGGAGGCGACCGTACTACAAAAATAAATTAGATTGATTCATAATTTCAGAACGGGTTCGCATAAAATAATAAATATCCGAGCACTAACAAGCTGAAGACAGGCGGCTTAATAAGTCAATTAAGTGGACCCTGAAAATAACCGTAATCGACTCAAATAATATGGATTCTAAAGAACCATAAAATTATAGATATTACCCAACGAATTTCTAGGTCAACATAGCAATCATTATAATCCTAACATCCTAACCAATTTAAACATTACAAATAATAGAATTACAGTTAAAAAACGTACTAAAAAATTACAATAAATTGTTCTAAAAATCCACATAATTGATAATTCGTAGATAACAATCACTTCGAGGATAATGACGGTAGTATCATTAAATAATTTGAAATAAACGGAGGTAGTCATAAATCATTGGGCTGATACGCGATCGTGGTCGTGAATGTGCGTACACGCAGTACTCAGCCGCATGTTGCCACAGAGTATGAGGGATTTAAAAACGATCTTAAAAAAATAAGACATAATTTATGTTATTTAATTAGTTTGCTGAATTCATTAATATTGCGTTGTTTGCCTTACATCAGTAAGAATTAAGAGGATTCGAGACCGGGTGCGCTGGGCGAGGACAGAAAAGTAAAGCAATCTTGGTGGACCATTGGATCAAAACTTCAACATCAATTTGCCTGTTATGAACCGCCGCGCCGTTTTGCCGTTTTTTACGATAGACTATATATCGTAAAAAAAATATTTTTTTAAGACAGAAATCTAAGAAATATAAGGCGTGAGTTTATATAGGTATTTGTTTAAAAGAAGTATTATAAATGAGCGTAAAAGTCCCGACATGGCGCTGATTTTATAAACAACTTAGCATAATGGCAAATCTACTCTACATTGTGATCTAGATTTTCAGATTTACATAAAAATATCATATTTAAAGATAATTTATGGCCGTTGGGTTTCAACCAATTTTGGACACTACTGACGAAATATCGATTTAATTTAATTATACGATGACAATAATTTATTGGATCTTTCTTCTAATTTATTAAGTGACCGTGCAATATGTATCAGTTCTGTAAACTTAATCTATGAAACATTTTGTAAGCGCAGACGCACCTCTATTATTTTACGCGAGAATCTTGTTATTGTCATTAAAAACAGTGCCAATACAAAATGAACTTTGGCTCTCTATAAATAGCGTAAGCTTCAGTTTCAGCAATGTTGTACTACTGTGATTGCTAACTCATTTTAAGTTTAAAAGCTATAAACTGCACCTATGTTATTTGGGGTCCATAAACAAAATACTTATACTTAAGTGTTAAAACAAGAAGGGATCAGATGAACTTTTTGATATGTAATTGGCTAACTGTGTGACTGTGTTGTAGGACCTACAGATAAGATGACCGTTAACGTGAACGTTATGTCCTAACATAACGTTTATGTTATCTTATCTCTACCGTCTCTACGTTCATAGTTAATTAACAAGTACAAGAGCACTTTGCAAAAACTAGGTAGGTACCTATAATGTTAAGTAGGTATTAATCTGTGCAAATTGCATCCAAGTTCAACTTTGCTACGCTCTTCATATGACATTGAATGGTAGCCATTTAGGAACATTTTGAAATACCAATTTATTTCTGAATGGAAACTTAGCAAACTGGAAACTAATGGTCACTGCGCATAATTTTTGCATAACGATGGAAAAATATTTTATCATTAGGGTATTTATTTGCTGCATCGAAATTTTAATTAAGTTTTTTTTTTTTTATGAATAGTTGAATTCAGTACTTTTGTCCGTATTTTGTTAGTCATTATCATAAGTCTATGCAGCCTGATATATGCTCAGGTTGTTTATTGTTACCTCTGATGGGCATATACTCCTCTTTCTATCGTTGTACTAGCCGTGACCCGCGTAGGCCTCACAGATACACAGCTTCCTAAGCCCTCCGACAGATGGACTCAGCAACACCATGTGGCGGTGGTCCGCACAACTGATTTTATACTGACTGACGAAAACGTTATCTTTATGACATCTGACACGGCTGTTACTGCGGGGTAGATAAGTGTGGAACACACATACAATGACAACGGATTGTCGTTTTGACAGTTCAGCCACGTTCATTGCGTTATTAACGTTAGTGAGCAGACAAATTTATTAAACCTATGAAGCAATGGATTAGAAATATCCTTCATTAATCTCGGATTGCGATTGAAACTGAGTTACGTAATTAGGGTACTCACCTATTAGCTGATTGACATACAGATTAAAAAGTCTTTGAGAGGTCAGTCCCGCTTGCTTCACTCCACATTCAAGTGAATATTCTTCAGAATATGAAAATGAATTATCATTCATAACAGCAGTAATTAAAAATAGGCATCTCAGGGCTGATTTCACCAATGAAACTGAACGCGATCAGCTCATCTAAACAGAGTCCAAGAGCTGTCAGTGTCAATATTACAAAGAAAATAATGACACTGACAGCTCTTAAACGTGGTTTATGTGTTGAGTTTAATGAGGTTGACACAATCAAAATGTTTCCTACACTAGTATAGTAGACCTTGTCGTTGTATGACGTGCTAATGACATTCAATCATATATAATAAAACCGACAATACGTCAACAACTTTCAGAAATTTAAAGCGTTCAGCTGCCAAAGCAGTTTGGACCTTATCATCGAGAAACGGAGGATTATTTCCCTGAATCGTTATTTAGGACCAGCTTGATTTAACTTATTCATATTATGTAGCTTATTATACATCAGTAGTATTCAGTTTTGTTTTCCTTCTATAGATAATACGTATATCTACTTATAGTTGATTTATAGTTGGATGATAATTTAAAAGTTTATTTCCATGCCAGTTATCCAGTATGCAAATCAGTGAAGATGGATTCGATGTATATTCTTATGTAATGTTCAAGATCAACAGTCCGCATCTACTCAACTAGTTGCTAACTGAATTATTTTAGATAAAAAAATTAAAACCCGACTACAACTAAAAAGTTCAAAACAAGATCACTTTTCAAGCAGTCTGATGTAGTTGGTGGTGTTTGAATCTGAGATGAAACTGAAATAACTGCCACGAACTGCATCACACTGCTTGAAAAGATATCTTGTTTTGAACTTTTTAGTTATAGTCAGGTTTTTTTTTTTTTTTCATTTTATCAATTTTTTATTATTAGAATGTAGATAGGAAATAATACAAGTAGTATATATATAAATGTATATTATAGTTTCATTATCATATATTATATAGTATCTTTGGTCAATATTGATCATTCGCGTATCCGATCTTCAGCTGAAAGGGTGTTCTAGGTGGGGCTACCTAAGTCTTTCAGCATAACAAAAACGGGAAAAAATCTTTATCTAATTGTCAGAATCATTGGCTATGTCTTCTAACACTTCTACACCAAACCACTGCACATTATTTACCTGTAATAAAACTACAAGCCGTTTAATGAACGAAAGATGGCTGGCTAGAGCATCTAATATAGGTAATAAATAGCTATTTAAAACTTTAAACTGACACGTACTTATGTTAAGTTTAGACAGTAATTACAAATAGTATTTAGTGACTTGTATCGACAATCATCAATCAACGTGGCATCACTCACGAAGTAATTAATGACTTCAGCGACTGACACTTCTTGTACGAAGGACCTCGCATGGAGAATATTGTAAGGTAGGTTGTGCATTAAACTAGTGCATGGTGTTATTATTATTATTTATTTTACCTACATACATTTGTTTGGTTAAGCTGCGCTTGCCGGGGTTGGTCCGTGGATGGGTGACCATCTTTACATACCGAGACTCCTCCGTGCTTCGGAAAGCACGTTATGCCGTTGGTCCCGGCTGTCATTCGTGGAGCTTTGACAGTCGTCACGAGTCGTCAGAAGCCCGAAAGTCGGACAACCAGTCTTACGAAGGGGTATCGTATTACCCAGTTACTGGGTTGTGGAGGTCAGATAGGCAGTCGCTCTATGTAAAATACTGGTATTCAGCTGCATCCGAATCGCATCGGCTGCAGCCGAAAAGGTTAGGCAGAATGTACTTACATTTGTTTGAGATGTACATAATTCTTAGACGCTTGGAGTAATGAATTATTTTGTTTATATTAAAATTAAGTAATAGTAAGTGTAAAGTATTGCCTTCAAACCATGTCTTGAAATAATGTTGTGTATTGTACTTATTGTATATTTGTTTATTGATAACATCACCGCTCGTTTTCCTGAAGGGTTGGGCAGTGTACCTATAGTAAACCCACATTTTGCCAGTTATGTTTTAAGTGCCATGTAATAGGGGGCGAGCCTATTGCCATCATCTGGACACAAATCCAGACTCCGGACTACTACTGAGAAATTCCAGATGGAAAAGCCCAATAAAACTTTGCCCGATCTGGGAATCTAACCCAGGCCCTCAGGCTCAGCAGTAGCGCTTGCGACCATTAGACCAACGTGTTGATTATTATATATAATAATATATATGTATGTACTAACACTAGTGTTTACGTTGTGTATTTTATGACTAACAGATTGGATTTTATGATCTGGAAAATAAATAATAATAATGTTTGGGAGTCAGCATAATGCTCCCAGGAGGTGCAGATTGAGCCTCAGATCTTTAGTGTCCGGCAGCAGAATATCAGTGTACGGAATACTCCAGATATTCACAACAATATTCACAAAAAACAACCACGAAAACAATCTGCTAGATAAGTTAACCGTATCTTATCCGATAGTACATTTAAAAAAATCACTTTGAACCCTTTTTATCCAACAAAAGCAAAATCAAAACAAAGGATTATAAATCTCACAGAACAAGCTGTTATTAGAGGAATATCTTCAATATTACATGTGAATATTTACCTTACTACCTATAGTTAATACCTATGTTACGCCACAGTTGATATTAACCTTAAAACATGCACATTATCAGAACAATTACAATTACTTTGCTCAAATAGCAACGAGCTGAAAAAACTTCAACGTTGTATATTTTTTATTGTAATCACAGTGTTAAAGTTATCTATCAACGTTGTATTATCAATTTGTTAGTTCATCGAATTGCTTTGTTTGTTGATAGGTACTTTACGCTCGCTGTAACTTTGAACTTAGGACCATGCCCACCCATGTGTATCAGCGGGTGTTGTGTTCTTGAAATTATGATAAGATTCTTCATATGAAGTCTGTCTCCTATTCATTATATTCTATTGGAGGTATGGTATTTTCGCGATTGACTAGGCCCTGTACCCTTTCGTGATACACTTTCAATCACATTCCGAGAGTTTTGAAGGATATTGCTAATACATTGCATGATAAGTTTGAAAAATTCGTCTGCTCAACAACGTAAATAACGCAATGAAATTGGGTGAACTGTCAAAATGAAACCCATTGCGATCAATTGTCATTTTATGTGTGTTACGCAATTACGCCGCTGGCTGGTCTACAAGCTGAATTTTAATTCACTGTTAACCCTTCAGGTCGTGAAAGTAGTCTTGATTATGAGCAACTTTCACTATGAAACCAACTCAGAAATATCGAAAACATACTTATCAGCTGTTTGCTTGAAAATGTATAGATGTATATTTTTTTGCTATTTTATAGTTGGTCCTGTAGTGAAAGTTGTTTATAATCATAATAATTTCACCTCCTGCTAGGTTAACAGTGAACTAAAAATCACCGTGTATATAATTTTTTGATATCACAATAAAATCATCATCAATCGTCCATCCAATTGCTGTCTAAAGGAAAATGCTTTTAGCCATAAGACCACCAGTGGACTGTTGTGCTCTTCGATGTTTTTTTTGTTTTTTCTAGCTGAACAGACAGCTGTGCTGCTGGGGAGGTTGCTGCGCCACTTCTTCTTCCTGATTCTCAGCCTAGTTTGAATAAATGACTTTTGATTTGATTTGTTGTTAACTATTTTAACTACATAAGATGAGAACTACAGACTGAAAAAAAAAGAAGCGTTTTTCCCACAATAGAATAGAATAGAATACTCTTTATTGTACACCATAAAAATTCACACAACACAAACACAATTCACAATTCACGTATATAATGTTCACCAAGTCCCCACATTAACTGGTCATACCGAACATTAATTTTACCAATATTGTACACGTAACCTGCGCCCGCTGACGTTACTAATTATGGTTTTTGTTGCTATTACAATAATATCGACGATTCGATGATATGTCCGACCTCGGCAGCGGAGCACAGGTTATCAGGGTTGTCGTGCTGTCCCTAATCGATTACACTTATACCCACCTACATTCATTTAGGTGATGATCGATCACATAGAGGCATTGTATCCTGGTTATAGGGATGACGGTTGAGCATATCTCCAAATATACGGACAATAAGAAACCTCAAAACATGACGCAGTCGTAGGAAGAGGTGAAGTACCCATAAAAGCAGTTAGTTCCCGGAAGGGTTGGGCAGAGTACACCCACATTTCGCCAGATAAGTTTAAGTTCCATGAAATAGGGGTTAGCCTATTGCCATTAACCGAGCACAAATGCAGACTCCAGGCTGCTACTGAGAAATTCTAGATATAAAATGACGATGATAATGTTAGTTATGTAGTGTGTACTTGACAGAAAACCTTACATTATACAACTACCAGTTGTTTTTAAGGACATATTAAAAAAAGTTAACTACGGTAACTACGTGCCTATCATCTGAGTGGCCTACGTTTTTGTATAGGCTTTTCTATAGCTTGGGCGGTGGTCCGTTTAAATTTTAAAAACTTTGCTTGGGTAGTTTTTGAGTAAGTTTCTATACTACGTATTTTTTGCACTTAAGTCTATGTGGATAATGTTATAGGTAATAACTTCCTGTTACTGTTATTTATATAGCAGGCAGTGGTATTAAAACAACCGACTTCACACAACAAAGTGAAAAATAACTTTAATTTCGGTGTCATTGTTTTAGAATTTTCCTTTTTTTGCCACCGAATTCCCAAAATGGAAGTTATTTTGCACTTTGTAGTGTATTTCTTGGAATTCGGTTGTATTTTCTATCCAATTTCCTGCTTTAAAAGACATGTTTGTGTAAACTAGTGCAATTTTGAAGCAGCCTAATTTTGGGAGTGAAAATAACACCTATTTACTTTATGGAATGACTTTGTGAAACTGACAGCCCTAGATTAAACAAATGCAATTAACCCTAGCGATGACACGACCGTAACACTAAACTTATGAGGATGTATTATACGCACACGCATGTTAATAATTACATAAATAATATAATCATTTCGTTATATACGCATTAATAATATTTCAATAATTGCTCCATACGTTTTGTTTGTTATGTAGGTAAAGCTTCCTGGATGAGAACCATTCAATGCATCGTGTTTAGTTTTAGGAAATAGATAATTACCTGAAGGTATTGGATGAAAAGGTAGCGGACGTAAAATATCGGCTGTCATGGGAATGACGACCGTCATAAAGCGTTGCCGTTAATTTCATGACGGCTGTCTTTGCGGCCGTCATTTCGGCATTCCAAAGTAATATATTTCTTGCATTTTGTAAAACATGAAACAAACAAGACCGAACGAGGTCCTCTCGTTACCGCACGCCGTAGCTTTAGTAAGCGAACGGTAATTTCGATATATCTCAGAACGGGGGCGTAGCTCAGATGGTAGAGCGCTCGCTTAGCATGCGAGAGGTACCGGGATCGATACCCGGCGCCTCCAAAGTTTTCTTTTTGCCATTGATTATGATTCAGCAATTTTCCAATCATATTTTTCCAATTTCAGAAAACTGGTTCTTTATTCGTAGTAATATTATGTAGGTACCTATATGTTTTTTATTTCTGTTCTGAGTAGACTGTAATGAGAATTACTTTTTCGTCGGTATTTTCCTTGAAGACGCTCGTTATAATCATATTAAAGTTAACTTTTTGGGTTAATACCTATTGTAATGGTTGAGCTATTTTTAATTCGGTCGAATCACCAACCTTGTGCCTTGCTAAATTACGTATGGGTATTTTATTAATATTTCTTTTATAAAAAAAATACCATATAAAATACAATTTTAAATAGTTCTTAAAAAAATATAAAAAATTGTGTTCCGCCGTTGTCGGGAGCAGGGTTCAAGCTACCAGAGACAGGAACCTCCTTACGCGAGCCTTATTATTTTTATTATTATAAACCTGTGTTGTCCCACTGCAGGGCAAAGGCCTCCCTTCCCTCTTTCCACTTTTCCCGGTCTACTGCGAGTGCGCGCCAATCCTGAAAGAGTCCAGCTCATCATCATCATCATCTCTTTCTAGGCCTGCCGCATGATCGTTTCCTGCTATTTTCTATCTACTGAGTAGTGGTTTTTGCGTATTGCTGCCTTGATATGCGACAGATGTGGCCGGCCCAGCAAAATTAGAGAACTCATTACTATAACAACTGTGATCAGCAATTTATTTTAGCTTTACCTGCTTACTGTATGTAAGTACCTAGTTAATTGATTCAGGGGTGACTTGTCGGAAATCCATTATAAAATACAATAGACGTAGATATATTTAGTAGCCTATTCCGCTTAACTATCCTTATAGAGTCTTAAAAAATCCTGTAAGAAATCGCTCTCTTACAAGGTTTTTTAAGACTCTATAAGGATAGTTAAGCGGAATAGGTTACTAAATATATCTACGTCCATTGTATTTTGTAAGTACCTACCTAAGCGGGATGATAATGACAATTTCAATCTACTTCAAAGCTACACTAAATGTCTATGTGTATGAGATGTTTTTTATTAAAATAACATCACGCCTGTAATCCCCGGAAGGTTAGGCAGAGATGTGCCTATAGTACAGTACACACCCAGATTTAGCCAGTTATGGGTTTTTTATCACACCTATTTATCAATGCATAGGTACTAAAGAACCATTACAGAAATAGGTAAGGTTTAATAATCTGACGGACGGCCGCAAGGTATAGATGACATTTTAAGACAGTGAGCACACATCGTCTTTACTTGGGTCGAAGGCTGATCTTTGAAAGTCAACTGATAAACTGGATTAGTTCTATTACATACAACACAACATGACCCTCCTAACGATCACAAGAATGGACAGATTGTCACAATCATGGAACTTGGTAGATGGATTGGGGATCGTGCAAGTATCGGAAAGAAAGTAACGAAGAGGACTTCTTGGAGAAATCCTATTTACCTTTTTCATTCTGATATTTCTTTTCTTTAATGTCTGAGTACCTATTTTCCAGTAACTAAACGAAAACTCATAGATTCCTCATAACAATAATAGGATTTAAGTCAGCCTTCGTCTTGCACCTAATTCTTTCATCATTATTTACTAGCATAGTTTTGAGTAACAATGACAAAATTTACATAAAAAATTGGAAACTAGAAAAGCTAGTCTATACATTATTTTTATGAGCGTGGGCGGCTTATGTCACAAGAATGTGTTATAAATAACACTAATTTACAAATATGGGTCAACTCAGAACACGGATATACGGTCTGTATCATACAAACGCAATAAAGGGGAAACTGTTCTACATATTCCCCCATAGGTATCTTCATTCTCCCTTGGGCAAGCCAACCATGAGTTTCCCAACCTCTGCAAGTAAGTACCTTAAGCCAGATTCTACAGTGATGAGCTGGACTAGAAAAGTGTCGACTCAATGATACTCGACGAATCCCGAGGAAATGATTTAAACTGTCTTGGAAACCGCATTGAAATTAATGAGAAAAGAAAAGGAAAAGGTAAGAAAAATAAAGAGTAGTTTCCACTTAAAGGACATCGCAACGAAAAGCAACACCGTAATTGTGTAAAACACGATCAATCAAAATCGTTTTGAAAAAGATTGCTAATTCATTGATTTATAAGTTCGAACAAAAACATCTGCTAAACAACGTAAATAACGCAATGAATGTTGTTGAACTGTCAAAATGAAACAGATAAGTCTTAATCGTTTATGAAAATGTATTACGCAATTAGAAACCTGGCCAATCAAATAAAACAACTGTGGTTAACAGCTATAATAATGTTGGAGGTATGACAAAGTGAAAGAAAAGCAATTCATCATTCTTATGGATACGCAAATCTGTAACACAATAATGAGTAAATTCAGATTGATAGTTGACAAGGATGTATCCTTATTCATATGTAATAGGGTACCTGTCAAATTGTCCACTCACGCTGGTTCTCCATTGTGTATAATGATGGCTACCTTCGAAACAAAATACCCTTGTTACTTGTCATGTTAACATAATGATACATGGAAGTAACGATTAGTAACATTTAATGTCAGCTTGATGTTCTTTTGTTTTTAGTGTTCTATTCTCACATTACTCATAGTTTTGGAATTCAAATCTAAATGGTGATGTATTGGTGGATAAATGAACAAAATAAAATGGATACATTATACTCACAGGGCATGAGTACACAGTACATCATAGGATGAGAAGTTTCAAAACTTGCCCGCAAACGATCCCTATACAAAACCACGTAATAATTAGAACAAATTACAGCCACTCTCCATCGGTTAAGCAACCATCAAAATGATAGCACTTCCCTGAAGCTATGTGAAGCAACGGTTTTAAATACAATAATAATAAGTTATAAAGTGACGAGTATGGAACAACCTCTGACCGCTATAAACATAGCTTTTAATCATGTTACGCTAGCTTCAGGCCATACTAAAGTTAAGTACAAATAAATAAGCCTATAGTTGCATAACGTTTCGAAGACGACGAAAACCCTGAAGAGGTGTTGTAGTAATAAATGACTTTCGTTACTCAATTTGCATTGCCATAAAACACTGAGGATACCCTTCTCATTTTCCTTTTCTTTATGGAGAAATCATCAATGTATACTTTGTGAAAGAAAAATATTGAACCTAACTTTTCCAAACGAACTTAGATACGATACAGTCGACTGTAGTCAATCTATCAACTCGATCCATAGCTAATCAAGTACCCCTCATGACTTACGTCACTTTATCTAGTTCCCCGCCTTCTATATCCAAGTCTGTCAATTCTGTCTATCT
Source organism: Eupsilia transversa (assembly GCA_914767815.1). Taxonomy (NCBI): domain Eukaryota; kingdom Metazoa; phylum Arthropoda; class Insecta; order Lepidoptera; family Noctuidae; genus Eupsilia; species Eupsilia transversa. Next base: position 15,540,872 of record OU611882.1, read on the forward strand.
TATCAAGGACCAATGCTATACTCCAATGATCTGAAAATCTTATTGCATCATATTCTAGAGCATTTGATCTGATTGTTCTGGTCCTGAACAAGGCCTCCCCAAAGGTCAGGCTATTGACACCATCTGATGGACAGCTGCCGTGATCAACGCATATTTGTGCAGTGCTCTCGATTTGGGGTCAGGTGTGATTGACAGGGTCGTTTTATTGTTCAGCGTTTGATATGTTTAAGAGGATCACGATGGAATTTGTAGTAGACTAGCTGTGCTTGCATTATTTATTTAACTTCCAGATGTGATATATACTAGGTATATTTAGATTTACAAAATTTACACCAATAATATACACATTATATTGATTTGGTACTTAGTAGACTCACTTTTGCATTTATGCTCGCGCGTGTTCTCTTCTCACGCCACATAATTATCGTAGTTGGGTTCTAAACTAATTATCCTTTTTCTCCATATTGATGACAATATTATTGTCACCTGATTGGAAAAACGCATGTCACTGAACGTCTGTATTTGACCAGTTAGTTCGTTCCTCCGCATTTACAAATTTTGATTATTACAATATTCCTTCGCAATTTACACTATTTGTCTCAGTGAAAAGATTCATGATTAGAACCAACAATTCAACAGTGGAAGTTCTGTTTCAGACATAAGAAAGTATGAGAACAGACTACAAAGTGTGACGGTCAAAGTATTTAAACACCTGACCTTTCATTGGCAGTTTGCCTCTTCATTGTCATGTATTATTTAATTAAGTCCTTTCTGATACCATTACAAAAGAATGACTCACCAGTTATTACATTCAGTACTAAATTGAGAGCTCTTCAAATCTAAATAATAGTCAATATTAAATGCCCTTGTTCAAGTTGAGAAGTTCAAGGCTCCCTTTTGGTGCAAGATCTTTTGTTTGTTCATCTGCGACCAATCTACATACCGAACCTCACCAACTTTGCTTCAGCTGTGCCCTGCCCTGACTCATCAGCCTTGTCACCATCAATATTGTATCCATTTTTGCTTGGCAATGTTGCTTTTAACTGCAAAATTTGTATCTTTATCATTGTTTGAAACAATAATTGCAGCCATTATATGGGTTTCCACGTCTATATGCAAATACTTTGTTATACTAATTGAACTATGAACATTATCTTTATTATGTCGACAAAGGCTTAAATTATTAATAAATATAATTGGGATTCTTTTGAATCTAAATCTTAATTACGTATCATCAATGTCTATTCATATGTCTCTTGATTTGATTTGAGCTTAATTACGATTGTTAAAACGGCCCCCATGTTGATTAGAAAATTAAAGATCGGAGTGATTAGGCTATACAATTTTCGTCAATTTAAAATTAGACAAAATATTTTACCTTGTGGTTTTCTACACTTTGATTAATCGCTGGCGCATATGCGATAATTTATAACTACATCCTATAGAGATCCAATGCAATTAGTTGTACCTATAGTGTATAATAGTGTTTAGAGCCTCCTGTAAATGTTTTTTTTTTTTTTTAATAATAAAAATAATTTATTGTACACAGAAAAACACATAAGGGTTACATCACTATTTATTGATTACTTGGGGTTGTAGGCAGAGGTTACCGTTCATCAGGGTACCAGTAAATTCCACTTCAGCATTATCAGCCTATAATGTTTATTTATTATTTATTTAAAATTCCCGCACACAATAAGGTACAAAGGCGGACTTAATGCCTTAGGCATTCTCTACCAGTCTACCAAGGGTGGGTGTTCCCACACTGCTGGGACACAGGCCCCTCTCTGTGAGAGGAAGAGGGCCGCTATCCACCACGGGGGCCCAGTGCGGATGCCATGCGCTTTTTAAGAAAGGCAGTGATGGTGAAATGAGTTATATAAAGGAAAGTGTATGCCTGGGTAAGTCGGGATACATAAATACCAATTTATGTTTACAAAAAAATTGGATCACATGTTTAGCCAAGACGATGTTTTTATTACCCGGACTCGGTAACATAAGTCAAATACCATAAATCAACGACATTCTGCCGCCGATAGTGGCGGAGTCTCTGATATATATCTGATCTATTTCAATGTTCTGGATGTGTACAGATTTATGAGTCCACATTTTTATAAATGCCAATGAATAAATCTGAATCTTGCGAGACCGAAACTGGAACTCGTTAAGTACCTTGTAGTCTCTAAAGTTATTGCTATGTCTGTAAGAAACATTGTTTCTAAGATCTATTACGTATTTGTCTCTTGCAGGAAAATATTCTTCTACTGTTTATTAGATTTTTTAATTATTGCATTTCTTTTAAGTAGGTAGTTGTCCAGTTGATCCAAACTCCTTAGCTCGCAGGCCATCACAGGCAGCTGCATTTTCAGTTTTAACCGTGGGCGGAATCCCCTTGTGTTGGTTTTTGACATAGACTCTTTGGCATGTTTAAGTTTCATTTAAATGCAAAATGTTAATTTTTATGCAAATAACACCGATTGAACAATCAAGCAGTTAACAATACGCAATCAGACTAATATTCGCATTTAAAAGTTTGTTAATTCGCGCCACCGCCCACGCGAAAGATCATCATTTTCCGCATACGTATGCTAATGAAACATAATACAATAAATTATAACAATCACATCACGTCGATCATTGTTGGCTAAAAATCTATTGATTGTGAATCCTCGGATTCTATCAAATTCGTGTTGAATCAAGGTTGTTGCTAGGTTATTTCTATTGTCAACGGAATACCGATCAATATTGTTTGAGAGTCACGATATTTTGGCAGTTCAAATAATTGGCCTGTTATCTCCGGAAGTGTCTTAAGAGCCCTTGACTATAATATTTAGTTTGAAGTTACCTAGTATCACCTACCTAGTTTCTCACTTAGGAAATATAATTATTCTGTCTGTCATTGCCTAGTTTTGTTTACTTTGTACCTACATATTGTAGTATTGTAATTTTATTCTAAGTACATTGTCTTCTTTTATATAACATAACAACACGCCTCGCCTTTCGAAGCATACTAAAACTTACCTGCAAACACCGCCCCGCCTTACTGAAATAAAACTTTAAATACGTTGCTGGGCTCGTAGTTTGTGATTTTCTATCAGGCGCTTTATCATGTAAAAAAACTTCGAGTGTAAAGAAATTAATTATGTATCCACAATATGGGAAAATACAAAATGATGAAATAAGATTTCGTTAAATAAATATTATAGATCTATGTAGATTCCGTATCCGTTATGACCCAACTGATAGGTATACCTACTAAAAATAGATAACCAAAAATATTTCCATTTAAAAGTGAACCTTACACCTATTATGAAAAGGTTATTTAGGTTTAATTTCGTAATATACAATACTGACTGTTATCAGATAAATATAAAGACTATTAATTAGCTTTTACTGAGTAATAAAGTGATATTTGAAATTATCAATACATATTAATCGTTCGTTGTGAATCGTAAGTCGTAAGATAAAATAATTACATATTGAAGATTCTCAATTGCGACCACTGCTAGACACTTTACCGCACTTTTCGAAATTATATTAACAACTTAGGTACATAAATGAAGTTCTAGAAGCGTGTAAAATTGAATACAATAGTAACCACTTTAGACCTTAGTCTTTTCTCATTCAAGTGCCCTACTTGTCTACGAGCTGAATTGTCTAGCTCCATACAGTGCTAATTAATTATGTTATTACAGTACTTACCTACTTAATTAGTGTAGAAGCTTATATTTAGCACTCCACACAATAAGGTCGTTGCAGTTAATCCGATAACCATTCGTGTAAAACCATTACCTATAGTAAAGGATTCTACGAAAAAAATAATGCTGGACTCTCTATAGTACCCTGCGATACACCAGGTTCCAGGTTGATCAGCTCTTTGTTGTGGAGCGTTGTGCATCCTGGCAGTATTAATTTTGGTGGTAACTTGTGCGATAACTATTAGCAAAAGTTTTCTCTAAACGATTTCCTGGGATTTTCGAATGAACTTTAATGTTTAGGTGTCGAAGGCTATGGAAAGGTCACCTATAGAGTTACTTTAGCCAACACGTAAAATGCTCATTGCTCATTGCTCTGATTCACATAACGAGATTACGGGACTTGTTTCAGTGCGAAAAAGTAATTTGTATTTCAGTGATGTTGAATGTTTTCGTGAAATGGAGAAAGCAACTTCGTATGCGGATGTAAGCAGGTAAGTCCTAAAGTTATCACAATCAGCTGTAAAACTCTTTGAAACCAGATAATAGGGGGATTTTTTAATAACACAATACCTTATTCAGGTACCTACCTTCTTATTATTATCGACTTAACAAATATTAAACGTGCATACTTAGTTAAGACTGAAATCTATAAATTTTGATACGCCATTGTTTGATAACGTGATTCTAATCATATCTGATTGATCTACTTGTAGATACCGAATAGTTCTACACCTATTTTGTTAACTGAAAATAGTTATTGATAACTAGGTATTAAACAAAATGTCCACTGCTTCTAGAAAAATCCGTTCCGTTCCGTTTTCTGTTCGATTCTTCTTGTCTGTGTAAGTATATGTGTGTGCATAAATGGTTAAATAAATAAATAAAGATTATGAACCGACAACAAATGACTGAAACAAATGTAACTGGTAATTTAACTAGAATAATACAGAAAATAAACTAAGTACATAGATGAGTTGAAGGAGACTTGCAAATTCAAAACGAATTGCCAACCGCATTAAGGCATATTGCAGCTATATAATTGCAACCATGTTAACATAAGCCATCTCAAAAAGGAGTCGGTCAAAGCATGACCTTACAAAACTGCGTGGGATCCTTACCAACTTAAAGATATTAAACTTTCAACATCTTTCTATTACAAGATCGCAGTCAAGTTCCACTAGAGCATGTTAATAATATTCTACATACAAAAAGGTGATAAGTTGGATGGCCAGCGTTATCAGCGATATATAGTGATAACGGTCAGTGTGCACACAGCCATCAACGGCAGCGCAGCTCAACGATGTGTCTTCTACAAACTTAAAACAATGGTACGTATAATATGATATATTTAGTATAGAATTGAGTGTTGTGACCTAGAAAAGGATCAGAGGTTATTGTGAAAGGGACGTGTAGTTGTAGTTCTATTGCTTTTTGTTTTTATTTGGATTGGTCTGAACTTATTCATTGATCTAATGGTTGAAGGCTATATCAAGATATAGTGAAATAACCCTAAATGAAAAGTAGATTGTAGTTAAAATACGCTCCAGAATTGTTTCAAGATAGATTTTGCTCTAAAAGAAAACACAAGTAGGTATTAACAGTGACTCCATTGACTGGAACACAGTTGAAAAGTTGACAGACTTTCATTGATAGATGCAAGAATTTCTTATTTTCAAAGGTGATTCATGCTTATGACTAGCGTAACCTTGCGATTTCCCTAATAAAAAATCCCAGTTATAAAGAAAATGTGTTAATCAACAGTAACTGGTAACTCAATCACTTCACTACCAAGACTAATTTTAATAATACTGATTCTACTTACTTATATTTTTCTTTGTTATGTCCAGCGTCAAGTGTAGGTATCAATAACTATGCAAACATACGTTTCATCAAGTTTTCTTTTCAGAACATTGCATTTCATTCAGGTACCTATTATTTCAGGTTTAAGTAACTAGACTCGTTTAATTTCCCTGCTAAAGTACTTTTCTTTTTGAGTAATTCCCAAAACAATGTTATCGCCATTTATTTCGTCATTAACTGGAATAACCGCTTTTCTGATAATTGATAATCTTCCGACAGTTATATCGATTTGACATCATAAAATAAATATTCCTGATACAATCACATATACATACTCGATAAGATATTTTGCAGTTATGAATAAATTAATAAAACATTTTTATTAATAAAAGTAAAAACATGCCGCTTCTATCGAGATAGAAATAATATCAGAATTACATACAACATTGAGATAAAATGATAAAAGTCATGACGAAGAGATATCGATTCGTTATCGACGGAAGCTTAGGCACAAATATTTTATCTAAGTTCGAAATGTTTGTTTACTGACTGGAAATAATCTTACAATAAGAACGTGAGAATTATTCCTTCCGGAAATGTAACTAAAGATATCATCATTCTCATCGACCTGTCCTTATCCCAATTTCGGTCGGTACACATGTTTCCTTCTTCCATACATCCCTATTAGTCGTCATCTACCCAAAACATCTTTCACACAACCCATCCATCGTTTCTTTGGTCTTCGTCTATTTTTATAACTATCCACATTCACACTCAAAACCCAGATAAAAAATTATTCAAACTCTTGCCATATCTAATTAGTAAAGAAAAGAATGCTACGTTGTCATCGTCACTAATTTGGTAAACTGTCATTATCTACAAATACACAATCATTCACCCACTTTACTTTATCTACCCTCATTTTAGTTCGTCGCTGTCAGTTCGCGTTAATTACTCCAAGTGTTTATGTGTTTGAAGTTTTTTATTTTTGTTACATTTTACAATGCTTCTTAGTTGTTGAGTGCTCTCGAGTGATACATAAATAGTTATTTGTATTGTTTATTATGGTAAGCGTTTAATTTTTCCGAATATGCTGACTAGGTATGTGATTGTGTTGAAATCATTTTATACAGAATCTGTTTTTAAGAAGTGAGCCTCTGATTTCGGTTTGGGTTTTATTTAAATAAAACTCCTTTCAATTGTAACTTTTAAGGGCCTACCAAGTTAAATATGATTACCATAACAGCTACTAGGTAGGTTCTGAATGCCAAGTTTTAACATGGAGCATGCACTTACAGATTTACCAGTACCAGTAAAGTGACCGTTTTAAATACCTTCATTCAAAATACAAAAAACAGTTTACTCATAAACCGTTAACCGTTCGTTTTTTTCGAGAAACGCTGACTCCCAAGAGATCCACGAACAAAAGATACTTGAATGTGCCAACTATAACATCCCTATGCTTACTGTTGCGCAGGACGTAGAGCTCCAGATCATCATAGTAGCGGGCGTGTTCGCGTGCGCGTGGGTAGCGGTGCTCATCGTGGCCATCGTGCTCTGCACACAAGTGCGCAGTCTTCGCAAGAAGGTTGCTGAGATGCAGGCCACGGGACGCATGAGGATACAGTACGTATGCTTTAATTTACCTACACATCACACGTATCCTGAAAGTATTCCTCAAAAGGGATAGCAAAGGTTTGTAGTCTACCTACCAACTGCCAGTAAATTAATAACACCGTGAGGAGACTGGACATTCGCAGACATGTGACATCCACTATCGCGCACTGGGGTCTCATAGAATAGGCCTACTGAGTCCCAGCAGATAGTCCTTCATTCAGTCTTTAATGTAATGAACTGTCTATTGTAATTCCCAAGGATCCAGACTAGGAGTTCCTTCTATTTCTTCGTAATCAATTATCTTCCTTTATTTCGAGTTAAAAATATGAGTAAACATGATTAAAATAAAGTTATCTAACAGGGCTAGGAGTCCAGGACCACACACGATTGGTCACGTTATAGATGATAAAGTCCAGTCGATTAACATAAACCTCATTTATTTATAACAATAACTTAATTTTAATTAAACTGTTACCTAATTGTGTAAAACGTTTTCGTAAACGATTCCGACTAATCTGTTTCATTTTGACAGTTCAACAACATTACAACACATTGAGCAAATTTTTTTTTTCGAACTTATTAAGCAATGGATTAGCAATCTGTTTCAAACCGATCCAGATTGTGACAAATCGCTATTAGGGTAAAGTAAATGAATAAGCACAATAGTTTTAATAACCATTTCCAATAGATAAATGCGAATCGATGCTGACACAAATTACTAATTTTAAACACACGTATTTTGATTAATAAATTACATAATTTCACCCTAAATCAGAACCCTCATTGCGTGATACACGATCGATCACAATCTGAATCGATTTGAAATAGATTGCAAATCCATTGCTTCATAAGTTCGGAAAAAAAATGTGCTCAAAAACGTAAATAACGCAATGAATGTTGTTGAACTTTCAAAATGAAACAGAAAATGTGTTACGCATTTAGATAGAATGATTATAGAGATAGTTCACTAACTCTCAAACCTTCTTAATTTCAGAAAACTAAAGATGGACAAAGACGATAAAAATCACGCATTCCACAACCCTGCGCTGGCGCCTGATGAGGAGCTATCCCGTCGAGGATACTCCATGTACCAGAGCAACGAGAATGTGGAGGGCGGCCGGCATGAGCGGTACGTGTATACTCGACCTATTGTAATAGTTAGCCTGCACTCGTAGCATGATCACAGTAGACAGATTTGTACATAGCGATACCAAAAATGTATGTCACTTTGTGTAGAAAAAGATTTGCTAGGTACCTACTCTTTATTTGTTCTAAAGAAGCAGTCTAGGTAGATATGTGACATATCCTCTCGTCCTCCTCAAAACCGCGGGTATCCATGACGAGTTCCCACTCAATGAAGCCTCTCCGCGAAGCAAAATCAAGTCGTTAATAGTTCCAGGCACTGCATTACTTTGTATACATTAACCAGCTAGATCCAATGACAGTTAATTTTTTCACAGATTAGTATTTTTAGACATTTTTGCTCGCAATTTTATTTAGGTACTCTCAAGGTTTGTTTTTAATTTGGCTGTTATCTAAAACTACAAATCTTTATCTTTAACCCAAACAATATTCACCTGCTTTCAATGGTGACATCATTTATTTATTTTTAGTTTATGATGCATCATTATCACTGTTCCGATTAATTAATCATCTGTAGTACCACCGTGCACCGTAAAGATTACATTCCTTCGTTGATAAGATCGAGTTGTTCCAGAGATTAGTCTTTAATAAATTGTGACTCCTAATTATTTTAAGATTTTGCATCATAGGTACTTTCAGCAACAAAAACATACATGATCACATTACCGGATACCTACGAGTAGGTAAATTACGTCGGATAATCGGACAAATCGAATTTTCGCGGAAATCCTAGTACGATTGCAAAGATCCTGGAAATAAATCATACTAACAGACCCCTATTACAGAACCTCACTCAAGGCTCAAGCATTACTTAAAACTAGTTTCAGCCGATCAAAAGACTTTAACAAGGTTTAAGTAATGCTTGAGTTTTGAGTGAGGTTCTGTAATACGGGCCTAAGATTCCTAGTATGTGGTCTTAGGAAATTGTCCTAGGATTGGTGCAACGAGCCGATTCTTTCGATTATTCTATGACAGATCTAATTACCTTTGTTCCGTTTGCAAAGCCTTACAGAACGGCTTTTAAAATAACGGCTTCTGCCACCAGCCTTAGTTCTTCCAAGAACGCATTTGAAATAACCTCTTACTGATCCCCGTATTCTTTCAGGCAGACGGGTGGGCAGTTCGTAGACAGGCAAACTACTACCAGTCTTTATGAAGAAAGGCAGAGCGCTCCCCACTTCGTCGACGAGCTGACGCGAGAGCTCGACAGCAGGCAGCAGAGGAACAACAACCCTCCACCATTCCTGCTGCAGAGCATCCAGGACAGTAAAAAGAAGACCAGGAGTCTTACCAACCCAGTAGCCAATGGCAGGCAAAGCGACACCAACCCTAACTTTATCTATTAACTTTTAGCTACAGGTGAATTGTTAAGCGATGATGGTCAGAACTGTGTGAGAAAACGATGCATTACCGTTGCAGTGCCCCTAGTATATACCTTGGCAGTTGATAAAGGAAATACAACCAAACACGTAATACTTACTTGCATTCGTATTCTTGGAGTCGAGGAAAGAATTAGAATACAGATATGTATACCGTCAAAGTTTATACTAAGCGCAATGTCAACGCTAAAGAACAAAATGACTTGCTCAGTCATGAATGTCATCGCTGATAATCCATCTGCACACAAACCCTTATCTTATAGTCATTTGAATGAAAAATCTTTCCTGAGAAAGAAAGTAATAAGTAGAAGTGTAAAGGTTGGAAACATTCTGATTGGTGAATTGAATGACGCAGCAAGAGATTCAGATAAGAATACAGGGTCATGCTCACAGATTATAACAAACATCGTCTAATACAGAACACTGTGAAAGGCATGCATGCAGACATTACGGTCATGCATGGCATAAAACTAATAACGTAGACCCCACTAATAACTTACTGAGACTTATATTTTTGTCTAATTTTAAGACCAAATTTTTCTAATTGAATACAATGATGATTGTGCATGATGAATTAAAAATTATATTTTAAGTAATTCTTCTATTTTCTTTTCGAAATTGTCTTCTATTTAAGCAACAGAAGAGGACGCATATTTATTGTTTATTTATTAGATAATTTCATCTATCCTTTTCTTTAATGCTGGTAAGGTGAAGGCACCTGGTACTTCATTTATTACAATGTCTTTGGAAGGCGTATGAGTGAAAATGCAATAATCTTTTCAGCTAATTTTAATTTGGAAATTGGATTGAAAAGGGTTACGTAAGGTATTGTAAGATAAATTAATTTTATTTGTAAGTATTAAAATAATGTTAAAATAAAAATTTATTTTTATTTCATGAAACATGCACAAGATTAACAGTTTTTAATATCCAAAATCAAAAGAAATAGAATATAAAAAAATATTTTGATATTGCTGTTTACTTAACTTTACTAAAAAATACTTACTTCTAATAACAGTAAAATTAAAAAGAACAACAATAATTTAAAAAACTCAACACTTATGTAATATGTTACTTACATCTGGAGACATTAAACTCCTAATAATATTTAAGGATGTATCAAGACCTGCTTTAAAGCGTAATGGCACTGAACACCTTGGCGAAGGTACAGAAAATTACCAATACACAGAAAAAAAACTACAAACAAGAAACGCTAAGGAATCGGAGATAATGTTAGGTGGGATCAAAGTTTATGTGCTACAGACTTTGATAAGAGAAAAGCAAGACATTAAAATTACTACACAAAATAACTTAGACACGTTGCATTAATGGTATCAATGTCAACAAAATCAATACGATCACCCTTCGTTAACCAAATTCAGTAGCTAAACCCACATTACAACAAAGAATGAAATTTAAACGACAAATACTGTTTTCAAGCCCCTCACATGTGGCCTACTCCTTGAACGATAAGACCCTGCCCCCCTCTTCCGACATCTACCGGAGACACATCTAGGCTTCAACACATCATTATAAACCCGTGGAGGCTTCTTCCTCTTATTCTTCTCATATGAAAGATACTTCATATTATTATCATCTTCATTCTTGTTACTGCTTTCTTTATTAGCTTCATGAGCATCTAAAATTTCTTGAATGCTTTTATAAGCATCACTTTCTTCTGGCTTAGGTCTCAAATAATTTAAGTAAGGTTTAAATCCCCCTACGGTTTCAGGAAAGCCATACTTATCTTCTTTATTCAGTTCTTCTAAGTGTTTCAGATAGCTGTATGTTTCTGGATCGTTGTTCTGACTTATTGGCTTGAAGTCTGAGTAACTAACAAAGTTAATTGCTGATGTTGCTGATGGCTTCTTCTTGCTGAATAGTTTCAAAGTCTGCTTGTTTAACAAATTGTTGTAGCGATCCCCGAAGTTAAATGCTTCTAGTTCATCTGAATCTTCGTCGAGGTTCAGAAGATATCGCTCGTTCTTCTGTGAGGCTTCTTTCTTAAGGTCTGTGCCTATTCTTATGCTTGGTGGTAGAGATTCTCCGTATATGTCCCTGTCTGAAGTTTTACCGTAAACTTGTTCAAATATTTTGTAGTCGTCCGTCCAAAATTGTTCAATTCCTGTAAACAGTTATGAATATAAAGTAAAGTTACTTCGGTAATAACTCGGTAGATTAGTTAACTAACAACCAATTTGGTAGAACCCCCTGGATTTATCGAATAGTTTAAATATAATACCAGTAATCATCCAGACCTTTGTCCATTATGAACCGTAGATACACTGTCCGCTTAAGAAAGTTGCATTAAAGTGTGATCTCGACTCCAAGGTGAGATAAAATAACAGTGACGCTTCACAACCGGTAAATCGCGAAAGTACCACACAAGAGAAATGACATCAAACTGTTCCACACACTTTTCACTTTCGAACATATCGCTAACAAAACTTAAATCAATACAAATTGCAAAATTGTCGACTCATAGAAGTTACATGATTAATATTTAGTGAGAGAAATTCTAAGCGGTAAGAATAATGAACGAGAGATCTCCAAGTCTATCCCAAGTTGCACTATTGAACCCACTCCAACAAACATATACCTAAGGCTATTTAAGAATTATCTTACTAGTAAAATCATACCCATGTAAAGTATTGTATAATGTCTATGAGAAGTCTCGTAGCCGGATAAAAATATTCATGAATGAAAGGAGTGAATCAGCACTTCAGAAACAGACTGTTCATCGTAACTAATATTGTTCTTTCTAAGCCAAAGGAAGATAATGCTTCCCCTTGACTATTATGTCACAGGGAATGAATCGTGACTTTCGAATACTTAATTACGGACGCCGAGAGAAACGGAGTCAGTACTTAGGTTGCTCTGCCGACCAAGTAATTGTTTTACTCTATTCAATTTCCGGTTCAAACCATTATGAAAACTCACGATTCGAGACTGAAAAGTACATGAGGGAGAGAGTGAAACAATGTTAGGTACGTGAAGCTTTGAAGATAAAGCTTATAGTGGTTTTTGAAAGGTCATGAAAAGACATGTAACTCGCAATCCTAAGGGCGCTGAGCCAAAGAAGACTGGACTGGACCGCATACCTACCTAGTAGGAACATACAAGTATTCAACATATTTTTTCCTGGAGCAAGAAGACATTTCGTATGAACTGAACTGGATAAGCAACAGTACCTATCATCTGCGACGTATGATACACCTACGTAGGTATAAGATATGTTTTTTCTCTCATATCTTCAGATCCAAAGACCATACATACACTATACTTTATTTTTTATACGAACTAGTGTACAAACCTGATGTTTTAGTAACTCCACCCCCACCGTATATAAACGCAGCCAGCAGGACACAAGTCCGCGTCGCTAGCCACTGCATCTGAAGACAAACAATACATTTCCTTTGTAAAATTCGTAGGTACATGAACCCCATACGTAACCTTTAGATCGGATAGAACATAACACCCCGCCTGTTTTCCACAAAGGCATAGGCACACTCATAGTATTGTATAAGTAACTCACATTTCGCCTTAAGGCTCGTGCTGACTGACGCGACGCGACGGTGGAACAATTTATATGAAAACTTCGCGGAAATTGTTCTACCGGTATGTCGTCGCGCCAGCCTGCACGAGCTTTCATATGTTACAAGAGACGAGGAAAGTTCCTGGCTCCGGGCTGCAGCTACTGCAGGACCACAAAGCTTCACAGTCTACTATTATACCAAGTACTTAATGGTTTGTACGTGGAAACTTGTAATTGGCATTTCTACTTAGGTAGGTACTAAAAACTATAACATTCTTTGTTATACGCTGCTACTTTACCTAATAAAAAACATATTGTTAAAAAAAAGAGACAAATTGTAATATTATGAGGAAACAGAAAGTTACTGGACATACATTAACATTTAACTCTGAAGTCATCGAGTTTGCACTTTCTCAAAAATAAATTTATTATCCTTGTTGGAAACTGTCTGCAAAACTGGTTCTTTTTGATATATTTTATGCCTCACACGTCCCAGGACACTGGACGACGGCTATAAACTGCTGTTAGAACAACAAAACTTTTACTGTATCTCATCATGTGTCTAGTTTCGATAATTTCGTATTAATTACACCAATATCTTCGTTTGGTAGGAAAATACCATAAGGTATACAGGGTGTCTCAGACAATTACACTTCCACTTGGTTTTTTTTGACATACCTACCTTGTGAACATAATTTTCGATGTAACGAGTTCAAATCTGGCTGGAAAATGTCTGGCAAGGCATCTTCCAGCCAGATTTGAAGGAGTACCTACACCTACTGAATACCTGATGTTGTCCTTTAGTTATGTGTCATGTATTGTGTAGGTACAGTGGCCAGCACATCAAGCTACCCAAAACTGTCAAACTTTCCCAATCAAACTTGAACCTAATGCTTTAGCGATAAAGTTTAAAATCTACTAAAGAAATTTGACAGATTTTAGTAGCTTGATGTGCTGGCCACTGTACATCTTTTGTTGGAGATCCTACATAAATAAATAAAAGTGTAAAATTTCTTGAAAATAATAATAGCATTTCTGAACTGTTCAGAATATCACGGTTTTAATTTTTTTAAATGATAGGTGGACCCCTTCGCTTTACCTCATTTGCCTTTGGACCACTACGTTTGAGACAGCCTGTATAGGTATTATGCTATTTCATACTATACAAACTGAACATTATTTGTTATCAATGGGTAGGTAGGTACTAGGTAAGTACTTAAAAAAATCATCAATATGGTGGTCATGCTAGAAGTGCTGCACAAGACACTAAAACCTCGACCATCCCGCTAAAACCCTTCCCGCTCTTGCACTAATCCCACTTTTCTTGCACGACTCGAACGAAACCTATTCCATCCCGCTTCTTTCAACTAAAAGATCCATATTCTCTATAAACATATTTTAAAGTAAAGTCGCATTTCGTGTCTGTCTGTGTGACCGCGTTTTTCTTCTAAACTACGCAACAGATTTTGATGAAGTTTTCACGATCATTAAAATCTCTAGATCATTTATCTAGTCCTGAAGGTTTATGTGTAAAATCCATTAATATTATATAGGTAATAAAGAAATCTGTGTCATACCTAGTACTGGATATTGTGTCCAGCACTAGTATCTATCAGTTAGGGGCAGCACTAGCGCCGCCATATTCTTTTGGGGGAGATAAGTAATCCTTGTATGCACGTTGTATTATTTCAATAAATAATTGATAAAGTCTAATAGTGGTATTAATTAATTCTCATGTTTTGTCAAAGCGTCGAATCAAGCAGCTGGACGGGTAGCTAGTAAATAATAAACAAAAGCACGTTACCTTAACCAACCTGCACTGTACTGTATCACAACATTGGCACTAACGCACTGCTGCACCCTACACACTACCGCAATGAAAGTAAGATGAACGAAGCCCGCAGCATCCTATATAAGCTCGGGACGGTGGACCGGCGCCATAGAAAGTGCGGGCTCGCTACGACGAATGTAGAAATGTAATAACTTTCTTAGTATCTACGTACATTTGCCTGTATTTCCCTAAAGGTTAGGTAGACGAGTACACCCACTTGTCGCCAGTTAAGTATGACTTCCATGTAATAAGACAAAATTACGTATGAAAAACCAAAATAACACTGACCGACCTGGGGATCGAACCCAGGACATCACAATATCAAACAACTCAAGTTGGCAAAGTTCGTCGTAGGTAGCCTTGCGCACGCGACGGCTAGCGTCCGTTAGGGAAAGTCAAGTTCAAGCTCCTCGGGAAACGTCCTGCCACGCCCTGTGGAGACAACAACCAGCCGCTGGGTGTACCTGATCATCCACATTGCGATTATGAAAGTCCATATAATATGCACTTAACATCCTACTATAATATTATAAACGCGAAAGTTTGTGAGGATGGATGTTTGTAACTCTTTCACGCAAAAACGGCTGAACGGATTTGGATGAAAATTGGTACACAGATAGTTTATAACCTGGATAAACACATAGGGTGCCTTTTTTCCGGTAGAAAGCTAGTGTACTTATAATAATACCAGCCTATTATTGCCCCACGGAGACAAGGTCTCCTTTCATGCAGAGAAGGTAAGCATCATGCTCTCTCGAGCATTGATCACCACGCTTGCTCAAGGCGAATTGGCGATTTCAGACTATTAAGTCCAGGCTACTATCGAGACCATCCTCATAAAAAAGACCGGAGGTAGTTTTACTTACGTTTACCTATTTTTAGACCTTCAAAGCTTATTTGGAAGTCCAACTCCTTACTTACTTACCTATTCATTAGGAGTTAAAAGATTCCGACGAACTGAGAACCTCCTATTTTCAAATCGGTTAAAAATAGGAAATATGAAATTCCCCTAATGAATACGTAGATAAGTACCTAGTCTCTCCACCGGGGTCCTATATTTGCATAAATAGGTAACAATACCACACGGCGATAGTGCACGCTCAGCTTAGCAGAGCAGAGCCAATATTAACCAATGGTATCTAAATTCTGGAGCGAAGATTAGATTCTATTAATTACTACAGCCACAGCTCCGCTCCTCTCCTCTCTTCTCCGTTCCAGTGGACAGGCAGCCTAGTGGACAGGAGCTGAACGGAGAAGTGCAGGAGTCGACCAATTACAAACGAGACGAGAGACGCGATGAAGATTTCAACCATTGCGATTGGTCGATTCCTCTAGGTCTCCGCTCAGCTCTGCTCGTCTCCGCTTCAGTGGAAACGCACCCTAATTCGCCTATAGCGAGTGCGTTTCGGAGCGAGACTATATTAGTAGGTATTATCGCGGGAGAGCATACCTAACCACCGGCACCGTCAGGACTATTCTTGCATACAGCGTTCGGCCACTATAGAAACGCTTACCTACGCTCATCAACCAGGGGAGGTAACAGATGTGCTCATCGTGTGTACGGAATTTTCTTTCAAAGTGGTTAGCTATTGGTTGGCGCGATGGTACCTATCTACTAATTTCCGAAATGAAAGGTTCAGAAATCACGAGACCCAAGTTATGGCCAAGTAAAATGTTATCAAGCTAATTTCAAGACACATGAGACAGCAACCGCATTAGCTTTCACTACCGACGTGACTCGGTTCCCTAGACTCTAGAGTATCATCAATACTAGATTACATCTACCTACCTAACCTACCTACCTACGTCCTATACTAATATGATAAAGCTGAAGAGTTTTTTTGTTTGAACGCGCTAATATCTGGAACTACCAGACAGATTTGAAAATTTCTTTCTGCATTTGATAGCCCAATTCTTTAGGATATAGGCTATTTAACATCACGCTACGACCTTTAGGACCTGAGCAAAATGAAAAAAGTCAGAAAGAACGCTAAGCGAAAACGAAACAATAGCGCGGTCGGGCGATGCGACGCGACGCGGTGGGTCGGGCGGATGAAGTCGCAGAAGCTAGTTATGAATAATATTCAGGACGCTAAAATTAAATACAAACATCAACGACAAATACCTGCCGAGGCTGCCGAAGTGGATGAATGCAACAAAAACTCCGAGCCCCAAAAAAAAAAAGGTACTATTTGCTTTTTTTTGTTAGTAAGCCGGCGGGCTATGGCGGGGGCTTTCATGAAAAGTGACACCACTGCCGGGCATAAGCCTGAATGATTGTTTATTCTTGTCACTAGATAAAGACAATTTGCTATTATGAAATAGGCAGGCACAGACGTTTTGCATACTCCTACATTACTACTAGTAAGTAGTAGTAAGCTATGATCACATCATTTCTTTGCAGTAGGTACCTGCTGTTTCCTTATGTTCTAAGCTCAGGTTCTAAGCCCTAGAGCACGGAATGGCCGGAATTGCAGCCGTAATAATGCTGTTCGTTGGTAAGCGCATCACTTGAGAACGGCTGGACCGATTTGGCTATTTTTTTTTTTTATGTTCGATGGTCCGAATTACGTTTTTATGGAAAAAAATGGAAAAGTTTCCCGAAAAATGTAAAAATCGGAAAATACGATTTGGTTTGGACGTTGAGACGTGCAATGACTAGAAAGATAGGGAACTGGAGAAAAAAAAAACAAATTGAGAAGACTTATTACCTTGTCTTATAATTTCATGCAGAACTAAAATCGTCAAACCTCACGAAAAAAATAACATAAGTAGGTACACTCTTTGGTAATCATTAAAATAATGCCCTTAAATACGGTATGACATTTTTTACTACCAGACAATCCCACTTCGGAATATAAAACTCCCTGAATGAGATTACAAATCTTGTAAATCGGGTACAATTCCGATCATCATCTTCCGTAGATACCCTAAGGTAAGGGTTATTTAAGGGAGTGTACTTACTCATGAAAATAAACAACTTTTACTGCAGGACCAAGAATAAGTATGAAAAAAAAGTCTGCAGTTAAATTTTGACTGCAATAGTAATGCACTTTTGTATAGAACAGCTGATTTATTCTTCGTATTCTGGTGTTGGTCCTGCAATACAATTTGATCATTTTCACGACTAGGTACTGCACTCCCTTGAAGTATGTCCATTCCTTAAACTGCCGTACTGTATATTAATACGAAGTTAATGTCGCAACATAAAATTAACATGGCGCTTATTATTTTGGCCGATATAAACACGAGGGTAGGTGTGCCATGATCTTTCAAACCTCCCAAATACAAGTGAAAATTAATGTGTTACAATTTTGCGGTTACATCCTTTACTGATTCAAGCTCGGATCAGCCAAATCTAATAGCACCATTCTTACTAGTTACTACACACTACAAGCCTAATAACATAATATCATAATTACGAAATATCGACATTACAAGATTTAATAAGTTATTGCCGTACAGGCTACATAGAAAACTACTTTTTATAAAAAAATAATTAATCTCAAGTATTTATGTAAGTTTTCTTGACTTATTTATTACCATCTTGGGTAATATTACCAATTTCAATTACAATTGACGACATGGTATCCTTTCTAGACTCTATGTCAATCTTTACATCTCTATGACAAATATTATTTTGTGTTTTCTTCAGTTTGTATAATTCATGGTCCTTGACTAACTTCATACCAGATGAGGATTGCAGTGAAGACAAATTCTTGATCCATTTCTCATTCCAGATTGTTCCAAATTCTTCCATGCCATCAAATAAAACCTTATTACATTCCTTTATTTTTTCAACATTTTGTTTTATAAGCTGTTCATCCTCTTTTTTTTTCACTCTTTGTTCCATTTGACGTTGGCTTAATTTTCGTGTAAATGTTTTCGATGAAGTCATGCTGACGTTGTCATCAGAATCATAGGCTTGGCTTGCTTGGCTCATTTCAGCCCATTCTGATCCTGACAAGTTAGAGTTAGTACCCAGAGTTGATGTACATATTGAACTTATTCTTGCAGATCTGGTTGATCTGTTTGACCGTGTGGATCGTTTACGAGGAGTGCGTGAAAATTGTTCACCAGCATACAATCCATCATCATCACTGGAATAAACAGTGAAATTTTCTACAAAAGGATATACACATTCTGTGTTCGTGCACATAAAGATTTTCGAAAAAAAATTGATGTAGAACTGTCGTACTATTGAACTGCACAGAGGACAAATCTGCAAACAAATAATAAAATTGTTTATGATTTTTATTTCTTTTAATTGTATCTGTAGTGCTACCATGTGAATGACAACAACTTACCCTTGGACCTTCCTCTACGATAGTACTGTTTTTAGTAATATCTGTAGCATACTGCAAAGAAAAACATACAAATTAGTTTAAATTACATATAACGTTCATTTGATATGCACATCAAAGTAGACTCTCACCGAGCCAAGAGGGTAACTCAGGAAAAACACAAAGTACTAATAATATCCCCAACCTCCTTGTTTAAACACAACGGTGTTAAGTGACAACATTATGAGATTTTGTATTACTTTACTCCATAATCATAATCATAATCATAATCATAATCATAAATCTTTATTTATCTCAACATCATATTACAGGCACTGGTTAATAAAATGAACAATCTTAAATAGAGAAAGGTGTCTGTGGTAGGAGGATCCTGAGTTACAGATCACCCGGCTCTCTTAGATAGGACGCATGTTTATTATCCTTTAACCTTTCGTATGCCGTAATTACAGACACAATTAATAAACCATTGTCTCGCATAGATCCACGTTCTGGCATACAAAATGTTAAGAATGGACATGGTACACATGACAGCGTCTTAGTGTACCCCAACATAGTGTGAGCAGCTCAGTAGCTACAGTTTTAGTTTGAAAATGACCAACAAACAAGGAGGTTGCATCTCTTGTTATAATTTTGTTCTTTTATCGGTTTAGTAGGCAATTAAATTTATTTTATTTTATTCCATTTACATACATAATTTATTTTATTATTAACATATTAAAAGAATGGTTTAATAAAAGGGTTTATTTCTTTAGCACTTAACAAATGCATGGATTTCACAAACCTATACTTAATGTAGCTTAGAATAATATATTTGTACAGTACAGCCCTTAGCACAGAAAACTGAGCAATAACATTTTTTTTTAAACAAATGGGTCACCATTTGTTTGAGACGAGTGTGAGTTAGAGGACATGCGCAAAAGTTCGGAGAGCCTATGTTCAGACCAGCCAGATTCATTGGCCTTACTGTGCTGTATACCAATACTTATAAATTACACACAGGACACCACAGCATGTACAACAATTATAAAAACTATGAATAACAATGATAAATACGATTCTGTGGTTTATGAGGAATATGCTGATAATATTTTTAACTTACGTTCGAACTTGTTGGAATTTGAAATGGAAATTCGTTTTCTGCCATGCCTAACCTTGTGTTGTAAAAATCTAAATGTTGTAATAAATATTAAGAAGTTCACAATATGCTTGAATAGAACACTTTATGAAAACCCAAATTAAAATATAACAATAACAAAAGCACAACAAAAGCCAGACGCAAGAAAAGCGGCTAGACAGAAAGAAACCTGGGTAATTATTAGACGCGTTCCTTGACAGTTGATGAGTTGACTTGACATATGACACAGATGACAGACTTGAACAGAAAAGAAAATTGAATTTGGAATGTCAAAGTGACTGCCGTTTAGTTATAGTTAGGGACACTTCTCTTTTTTTTCTGGACATTTCACCGGATTTCATCAACTTCACATTATTCCGGATTTCATCACATTTCGGGTTCAAATTGGTAACAATTTTTTCAATTAAGTAGCGCGAATAGTTCGACTTGACTATAAAACTAAATATAAGACTTGGATAATAACTGAAGGAAGATGACGAGAAATGTCTGTAAAATCCAGCACTGCAGCATTGAGGTAATATTGTACTAACGTTAGTACAGTGGCCAGCACATCAAGCTACCCAAAACTGTCAAACTTTCCCAATGAAACTTGAACCTAATGCTTTAGCGATAAAGTTTAGAATCTACTAAAGAAATTTGACAGATTTTAGTAGCTTGATGTGCTGGCCACTGTACAATATTACCTGTATTACAATATTACCAATGCACAGCGGTCCTATTATTTCGTGACATTTCACACTGCTTCTGAAAGCTATTGCTGATGGGCCTAGCAACAGTCGTTGCTGCTGTTCCACAACGTTCTGAGAAGAGATGCATTCATGCCGCACTACAGCTGAAAAGCTATCTACTCTGGCTCGAGCAAACATTGCAGAAGCACTGCAATAACGTGGCAGTCGCAACAGCGCCTTAAAAACTTTGTTGTATTGTTGTGTATAAACGGGATAAACATTGTTCAAACAAAGGCAGTGGGGGTGGCCATACATTTAAGGGGTTGCGGTCAGTTTGACAGTCTGTTAATTTGTACTGATTTGTACCGTCTTCAACACTATTTGACATCTGTTCGCCGTGCACTGTGCGATACCACCTCTGTCTGAACAACGCATTGGAACCACTGATTAGACTCATCTTATCCGACAAGTGGGACTGCTGTAATGTCTTGTGCCGAGGTACACAAGACATGGTATTACTTTTTAGTTACTATACTCTATGATGGTATCCGTTAGTGACGTCTTAATTTCCGGGGGGAAACGGTTAAACACAGTTGCCGTTGCTCATGCGTTCAGTTAATTTGCAAAATAACACGACTGCGCCGCTCAATCAATGGGCATCACAGAGCACGGAAACGCCTCATTGGCCGCTGTCAAGACTTTTCATACGAACCAAGTGAAAAGGTCTATAATTCGTAAGTTCGCATTAAGTATATCACTATTATACACGCGCGGCTGCTACGGCCTTGTCTGTATTGGTTCGGGTTTTGCACAGACCTAAGGTTTGGGCGGCTGCGGTCACGGTCACGGATAAGTGTGGATGTGGAAGCTTGCATATTCATGCCTAACGATTTCCATATATTCCGGTACCGTGACGGTTTAAATAAAAACCGTCACGGTACCGGATTATATGGAAACCGCTTGTGTGAAAAAAGCCATACGATCAAATTCCATTTTTACGTTGATGTACCGGTACCGCCGTTAGTACCGGGTGGGCGGAGGAACGAAACGAAACGAAACGTCAAAAATATATCGATCGGCTTTGAGGTGTGCGGTACAAGGTTATTTTCATACTAGGTCCACCTAATACGCGTATCGAAAAATACTCAGTACACAAACCTGTTCCGAGTATTCATGTAGTGTTTACTCAGATATAAGCTCGTGTGGTATCGGTCTTTCTTCCGTTCCTATATCGTAAGATTCTTCCCACCGCGTATCGTCTTAGGGCGTTTGTGCACTACACGGAATTTTACGGTCCGGCAGTCCGATTCTCAAGTAAATATCACGTGATCCGGAAATATAAGTATGAGATTTTACATCCGGACCGTAAAATTCCTTGTAGTGCACAAACGCCCTTACTATCATTATTGTGAAATATTGACACTGACAGATCTTGAACGCAGTTAGATGTGCTGATTGCGTTCAGTTTCTATGGTGAAATTGTAAGTGCTGATTTCACCAATGAAACTGAACGCCATCAGCACTTTTAAACTGCGTCCAAAAGCTGCCAGTGTCAATTTTAACTTGTAGAGCCTACTTATCTGTGATAGTTTCCTTTTAATTTAGTTACTACTGCTGTGAATTTTTCCACATAACCAGAAATTCCCATTTATCTGGCAGGGCGGGGGGACACTTGACTCTAACAAAAATTAGCACTTTAAAGCTTCGCAAACGGATCAATCCAAAAATGATTTAAAAAAAAATATTATCCCTACTTTACGTGTAGGGGAAGTACCCTAAAAAAAATATTCATGATTTTATTTTACCACTTTGTCGGCGTCATTAGTATGTATACATGTGACACGTCATGTCATGCCAAATTACAGCTTTATAGTACTAACAGTCTCTGCGCGAATCCCGGGACAGACAGACAGACGGACATGGCGAAACTATAAGGGTTCCTTGTTGACCACGGAACTCTAAAAACGCGAATATTCGCTGCTAAAATATATTATTTTTTATTACTTACAGTATACGTATAAGCTTTGTAACCGACTACCGGTTGAAGCAGTATTTAGAAAGAGTGGACGTTGAAATTGAGAATCTAGCATTTAGGATGCAAGAGTGACCAAAATTAACTCAGGAATAAGGAATATGCACGTAATTCAAAATTTATTTATTAAAAATATTCTAACAGTCACTATTGATAAAACTATTGTCTAAGTCACTATTGGAAAGTACTCGATGTATGTACTTCGTACTTTGAGTATGCCATAGTACTAGGTGCGGCCTACGGGCCTAGTCCAGAATAATACCTAGTGCGCATACCTGTTCTAGTAAATACTTCTCATGCATGTATGTATGTCTATTTCCGATTCCGACTACTAGTGGAGCTTGGTGACTTGTGTCGTCGGTAAAAAAAGTCATTACTCAGAAATAAATTAAAGCGTGAAGATCTAGCAGTGCTGATTTTGCAGTGTCCTGATTATTTTCTAATCGTAAACCTAATAATTCGAAATGCCGTCTTTGCGAGCTGTGTGTGTTCTCAATGGCGATGTCACCGGAACCGTATACTTCGACCAAGCTGTAATTATTTTACGTTTATTTATTTTCTTACAAACCTACAACAGGACTGCCTTTAATATTATAACCTTGAAAAAATAGTATACCTAGTTCGCACTCTGTAGTAGTTTTTACGACATAAAATGTTGATTAACCACTTATGTTACCTACATAAGTATAAATAATTCTTATCATACGTCTAAAGATAGTTCTGGAAGGATGGGTTAACATTATAAATGCAATCACGTAATGTTATTGATAAGGAAACTGAATTCAGTTTCGATGTCTCTGTTTTGGCAGGAATAGTGCCTAGCAGCATGACAATTTTATTGACAAAATAAAATCCTTCTGACCACGATTCTTTCATCTGATTAGGTTGTAAGCAGGGACCGAAAACCTTTATAAATTACGGTACAGGCATCAAAGAATTTAGGTTACTTCTACAACTATGGTTACCGCTATCTGGGTAACCCAAGTAGAAAAAATGTTACCTCTTCCAGGTTACCGTTTTAATTTTACACACACTGAGGTGATGCGCTACCTTTGACTAATGCCGACTGCAGGTGTAAGATAGAGGTAATTTTTATTTCAGTAATTGGTATTGATACTGGTTGTATTCAATTAAGGTTTAAAAGTACCTGTAAAAAATATAAATGTTGTACTTAACCAAAAAAATAGGTGTCCTGTATTAGTGATATCGGTTTCAGTCCTTGGTTCTATGCAGATAAAATGTAGTGATTTGAAAATCAATCTTCATTACTTACTATTCCTAAAACTTGGGTATAATTCAACATAAATAGTCAAATTCTATGATTACTTTTTACTTATGAGCTTCATACTTGTCTTGGTCTTAATTTTGTGGCCTGAATATCACAACATTACAATTCTACTTAATTATGATTTGGATTTCCCTAAGTTTGAATTACTTGGCCATCTATTAAACTGCTAGCAGGATAAGTGATGTTTTTTTTGCAAACAGCTCTGTTGCCGTTGGAAAAAAAATTCTGTAAGCAACAGTTTAGTTTTAATTTAGTTAAAATGCAGGTACCCACAATTTTTTTTTTCTCATTCCAGGATGAAAAAGGGCCTGTAGTGTTGTCCGGTGAAGTTGAAGGTCTTAAAGCGGTATGTAGTATGTTGAATTTTAATAAAATTAAATATTTATTAGTTATGTAAATGGGACGATTGGCTGACACCGTCTTTGAAGAGAACTTGCACAACAAAATGGGTTTTGTTATAATACCAGCCTCTTACTGTCCCATTGCAGGACAAAGCCCTCTTCACATACAGAGATGGCACAGGCATTTATCACCAATACTCAAGACGGATTGATTGATAAGAATTAAGTCACATAGGTACTTGCCCGGATTTGATCCCACGACTTCATGCTTGAGAAGCAAGGCCTTAATTACTGAGCCATCACGTTTTATTAATATTGTAATAAAAATCCATTGCACCTAAAGGCGTTTGTGTACAGTCGACAAATTTGAATCATGACCCACCATAAGCTTATTTTTAACCGACTTCCAAAAAGGAGGAGGTTATATGTTCGTAGCGTATGTATTTTTTTTTTGTGTATGTCCGTCGATATTTTCGTCAATTGTGGACGGATTTTGAAAATTCTTTTTTTGTTTGAAAGGGTATGCTCTCAAGGTGGTCCCATATAAATTTTATTAACTTAGCTTGAGTACTTTTTGAGTTAGCTTCATTAATACGTATTTTTCCCACTTAGCCTATATGGACGATATTTTAATATTTTCCTCTCACTGTTATTTACATAGCAGGTCGTGATATTCGAACTAGTAGGGGGTAGGTACCACAACTAAAAAGTGAAAAATAAAAACTTTTTACAAAAAAAACCAACCGACTTCCAAAAAAACACTAGAAAGTGAAAAATAACTTTAATTTCGGAAGTCGGTGGCTTAAAACGAAACCGACTTCCAAAAAAACACTAGAAAGTGAAAAATAACTTTAATTTCGGAAGTCGGTGGCTTAAAACGAAAATTCAAAACCAAAGACACCGACTTCCGAAATTAAAGTTATTTTTCACTTTCTAGTGTTTTTTTGGAAGTCGGTTGGTTTTCTTACAGACATTCAAATACAATTAGGTTGACCTTGTCATCTGCCATTTAATATTTAAAACGTCCTAAGTGTAACATGCACTGTAAAGGAGGGAAATCTTTGTAACTTTGACGGTTTCAAACGATTTATCGTCAAAGTGCGTCATGATTCAAATTTGTCGACTGTACATTTCAGTTTAGAGGTGTGATACTTAATGGTCATCTGCTATACATTGTAACAGCGAATCAATTTTCACGCCTCCCCCTTAAAACGTAGGGCAAATATTTTTTGATATTCGTATAGCTCATGAGTTCATGACCAAAGAGGTGGCATGTAGAATAAATGAATTAAAAATATCGACGAATTAAAAAGTTATACAATCAACGCTTCGCGGGTATTCTGGTAAAAAAAAAGAACAGAATGACAATGCAAGTTTGTTAAAGGTAGTGTGTGTACACTTATAAATTGAAATAGAATGACTATCAAGTATCAGTATATAGAAACAACACTCCAAGGTCACGATATATGTCGTAATCAAAAATTATTCAACGTAGGTAACTATAATTATGTGAATAATTACAGAGGACCGCGCATCGCTTTCCGTTCCAAAGTTTTATTTATTTTTCACTAAATACGCTATGTTTACATTTTTACGGTACTTTAAGCTAAACTGACTTTTAATTGAGTTTACAAGATAAAAATAAATCGGGGTCCACCTCCCGTCCCGGTGGACCCCGATTTATTTTCCCTCCTCGCCTCGGGGATCGGGTACTCAGGGAATAACCCAGATTTATCAGCCCGAGACGAGCTGTATAATGCAAGTCGTTTATACCATAAGTATTTAAGTACAAAAATAACGAACAAAAATTAAATAGCTTTTCCTGAAGGGCTATATTATATAGAAATGGAAGTTAGGTCCACGGCTAGGTCTCGGTCTAGGTGAACAAAATTATGATTTGAGTACAATTTTGGTGCTAACTAGTAGGTGCTTTAGAGACATATACATGTCTATGAATCTAAGTTATTGTATGGATTCTAGGTACGATTTCAAATGTTTGGTGACGCATCGTCGCGATTTCGCGAACACTTGCAGGGTAGAAATAATTTATGTGTTAAGTTATCAAAGGTTAGATCCCGTTACATTTTTATCGTTGAACTTATATTAAACTTTAATAACAATAAAAACGCCATTGTTAAATAATAATAACAATGTTATGACATAACCAGATAACGGATCTGTGCAATGTTGTCTGACTTACTTTATGATAACGGTTTGTTTGCAGTTATACAATAACTTATCTTTATTAAACAATTTAAGTTCACATAATATACTCACCTTAGTAAGACTCAAATAGAACAAGCTGCTACTACCAGTACCTATATTATATATTTTTTGAATTGGACATATCTTGGGATCCTGGAGTCCCCCAACTCGCAGAGGCCCGTCTTTATTATATTTCTCTTGAAATAAAAACTGCGTCTAAAATTAATAAAAATGCGAAAGTAAGAAAACAATTTGTGGGTCTGTTGACGTTGGTGTTGCCAGAGTATTTATTATTATAATAAGCCTGTTGTGTACAACTGCAGGGCAAAGGCCGCCTTTTTGACTTTCCATTTTTCTCTCTCATAGTGGCGGTAAGACCCTTCATCATGGAGAACCTTGTGTTACTGGGGTAAATAAACTTCTAATATTCATTATCTCTTCTTTCAGGGTCAACACGGCATTCATGTGCACGAGTTTGGAGACAACTCAAATGGGTGCACGTCAGCGGGTGCCCACTTTAATCCTAAGAAGTTGGACCATGGTGCACCAGACAGCTTAATTCGCCACGTTGGAGACCTCGGCAACCTTGAGGCGGTTGCTGCCGTTAAAACTAAGGTAAATTCAAATACAACCAGAAAGTAATTCATGGAAGTATGTACCTACCTACTTGCAAAGTTTGTTTAGAGTGTAGCAAACGGGGCACTGAGGAAAAAAGATAACTTTTTTCTTGGTGTTTTTTGTCTCCGACCAGCTGTTTGTCGTGAAAACGATGCCAAGGGGATCCTTTTAAGGTGGCGTCAGGGACTTAGTTTTTGTTTTCGCAAGTTGTTGGTTTCTTGATTCTATATAACACCTAAATGTAAGGCTAAAAGCGTCTTGGTGTTTTTGTCTCCAACCAGCCGTTTGTCGTAAAAATTATGTCGTAGGAATCGGTACGAAATGTAGGTATAATTACCGTACTTACCAGAAGAATTTAGGATGCAAGAGCGAGCTCGGGACTTGGGACATCCTGACTCGGAAAGGTCAGGTCAGAAGGAGATGGCAGGGTCTGGAAGACACCGTGGTTATTTTTTTTTAACCACCCAGAAGTAAGAGCCCCGCGGCGGGGCTCCGTCGACTTCTCCTTGTTATTATTGCCATTCAGAAATTGGAGGCATCGCCTCGACTTTCTAGCGGCAGGATCAGACCTGCAATTGACAAGCTTGATACCACGTCTGACACCCCCAGGGTAGACGCGGTGAATATGCCGTATGAGACGGTTTTATTTTTATGAAGAACATGAAATATTTGAAATTTTTCATAATTTTGCTTCTGTTTTTGCTCTCGAAGTCAAGGAGTTGGTAGTCAGGGCACTGGAGTTACAGACACTCCTAAGGTCACTTGACCATGACCTCGAACGTCATCTGACCTTGCCTTCAAGGTAACATAACCTTCACGCATACGGTGCACCTAGTTTTTCTAGCTAATATTATACTTTAAATCTTACCAACTCGAAACATTCCAGGTATGCATCCAGGACAACTTGATCTCCCTGTCGGGCCCCAACAGCATTATTGGTCGTACTCTGGTCGTGCACGCCGACCCTGATGACCTCGGCATCGGCGGCGCCGACCTAAGCAAGACGACGGGCAACGCCGGCGCCCGCATAGCATGCGGCGTCATCGGAATCGCCAAGGTCTAGAATAACCTACACTTCAGTACCCCTTCATCGTTTCTGTAGTATTAGTCATGCAGCTGCTTACAAGTTTCTGGTAAAGGATTATCGGCTACTTCTATTCTCATTGTATCCTGGGCTCTATCTCCATCAGATGTTTTATCAATACTAAAAGTACATAATTATGCAAGAAAAGTACAAGGTGGATTCAAGAAGCAGTCTGTAACCTGGAGTGATGTTTGTGCCTCTATATATAAATGTAATAATTTGGGTATCTAATACTTATGTTGTCAATGTATAAGGGTTCTCAGTCCAGCAAAAGAACAAAGCATAAATAAATTAATACTTAAATAACGCAATATATGTAGGTTGCCCACCTATGTAGATAGAATGTAAGACTATATTATTAGATGTTGTGATGTATTTAATAGCATTCCTGGCATATCTCAGTGAAAAAATTATTGGAATCTTGTGATTTTTATTTTATTATTGGTGCAGGGCACATGATATGTAAATGTCGCATGTACTGGTTTGTTTCAATAAAAGTAATCTAAATTGATGTTTTTATTTTATTTTCTTTTTGTAACAGATCTCCAGTACAAAATCATAATTATAGCGGGGATACTTTTTTTTCTTTTTTTAATTCCCCACACTAGGAATTTCTCCTGTATCGTGGGTGCGTTTACATGGGGATTACCAGTATGTTTCCGAGTCCCTGATCCTATCTTGTTTACAAATACATTCAGATAGCCAACTATTGTAACAAAACTTGTGTCAATGTGAATTTTTATAGAATTTTGTGACCGACTTTGGTCTACTAATGTAAGTTTAATCAAAATACTTTATTTGAGATTAAAAAGTTAGTTCTAAGTTTTTAGTTTTTCCCTTTATCACTTAGAAATATAAGGATCAGCGCACACCAAGAGCAGAGCATTTTCTGAGACTGAAAAATTAATTTTATGACTGTCAAGACCATAAGTGAGCATTTTGCAGTTTAGTGTGTGTTGACCCTAAAACTTTTGCATAAAAGTCTCAACAGATATGGCCATTGACTCAAATATAAACCCTTTGACATACTTAAAAGTGCTAACAGAGTCACAGTTATGAAATGGAAAGAATAAATAACTATGAATACTTTAATTCACCTATAGAATACAGTACATGACCACTATGAGTAAAGAATACATTGCATGAAGAATCATGAGCTTGAAACATAGTTGGGCTACTGGTATTCCATTGCCACAAACTGTTTTCATCACTTTGTATACTTATTGAAGCCCAATATGTCTCTGTTTCCCTGGCCAGGACATATTCTGACAGTTTCTTGCATAACTTACAAATCAGGGAAGGAGTTACAAATCCTCTAGATATCAGAATGGATATTCTTCCAGTTTGTAATGCATTCTCACTTTCTGGTGAGCAGTAAGTGCTAATATAAGGTTCTGTAGGAGAAATATCTGCATCATGAGCCAGTAAACCAATCCATTCAACCATTTCTTCAGCATCAACATCTTTTATTGAAGGTATTTCAGTTACTGATGGTGATATATTCTTGGTTTTTAGGGAATGAACGGACACATGGATATTCTTCTCACTAAAATATTTTGCTATAGATGATGGGCAAATATCTTCATTATTTGGTTCCCATGTTATGTTGAAATCAAACTGTTCTAGTTTCTGAAGCCCTAATCGCACTTTGGAATAGTTTTTTATTGTTTTGAGATCAATTTTTACTTCAAAATAGCTGTGAGGCCGCTTTGTTCCTTCAAATCCCAATTTTTGATATGTATACTCGAGAATATTTAGTATAAGATGTCCATCTGGAGTTATAGCAGCACAATTTTGTATAATAGAGTTTCTGTCTACTGACAAACAGTGGACTTTTCCAGTTTTTACAAAACTTTCAATGAAAACTGGTTCCACAAATTCGGTTAATGAACAATCCGTTAATTTATAATAATCTGTGTCTTCTGTAATTATATCTTGAATAAAACTTGGCGTCTGAATTTCATCAGGGCACGTTACAATCAAACTTTTGTAGAAATTGTTCATAAGCACAGTTTTGTTTACTGTTTCAATATCTTGATGTTCCCTGTGATTCACTATTACTTTTGGTGGAGGAAAGTTCCATACTTCTGGGCACAGCATATTGTAAATTTGTTCCCTTTTGTGTTATTCACTTTATGAACGTTAAGCATAAATAATATGATGAAAACATCAGACAATAATTATTATCATTTTATCATAACCTCATTTTCTGACTGACTGACTGACACATAACCTGCAATCGTGCGGCATTTGACCAGTGTTGCCAACGGTTAACGTAGCTCTCCACCAGATTCAACGTCTAAAACCACCAGAAAACCACTAACAAAAATCGGCCCTAATCTAAAAATCGCTAAAATATCCACTAAACACATTTTTAGTTTTTTTTTTTTAAAGTCAGTCTTTATATTAGTAAAAAATGTTCTTTAAAATCAACAAGTCAAGATCAGAAACAAAAATATTCAAACAACAGCTATAATATTTTTTTTTAATTAAACTGATATGCTAAAATCCGTTTTCTTCAAATGAATTTTGTCTGCACCATCATCGTCGGTTTCACATTTATATGATTCTTTGGTACCGATTTGTTATAACTTTTAATGGAATTTCACAATCATCAATTTTTCCTTCCAATCTTACACTTTCTATTCTACACTTCCTATTCTTACAAAGCAGTTAAAAAATTCAACTTCATCCTGTTCCTTTGCTTGTTCTTTGCTAATTCTTCAAATCTACACCCCCCTTGAGCAGCTTTGAAATGAAAATAAATAATAGAAATACTTTATTCCAATATTTTTTAGTATTTTTGCTCCATTTCAGCAAATGAATTGCGAATTTGCGACAAATTCATTCATTCATAAATGAAGTAAAAATAATACATTTCATAACGTTTTAGTGGCTTAGTGGTTGAGTGATAGCATGTCAATGACTGAAAGTCATTGAAACTGAAGTCTACTAAACCACTAGAAAAAACCACCAGCCACTAAACCCAATATTTCACCACTAAAAGGGGGGACGAAACCACCAGGTTTAGTGGAAAATCCACTAAGTTGGCAACACTGCATTTGACAGTGACAGCACACACAAAAGGCTGCGTTCCGAGTTACAATGTAATCGATTTGAGCGTGCTAACACCCGTTCCGAATAAGCATTAGCGCGATAACGACGTTTCGTGAATCGTCATTGATGACGTCATGACATGCGCCATCTTGCGATAACGCCGACCATTCCTTTTACTAATATCACCGTGAGCACTGTCAAAAATGACAGTTGGCTGTGTTGTTTTGAGTCGCGTATTAACTTTACTAACGTGGCATTTTCGAAATTGTACTTCTGGCTACCGTAGCCACCTAACCAAAAAAGAAGAAGAAATTTGTGGTGTATTAACAAAGAATTATGTAAGTTTTGACGTTGGGTGAGCACAGTTAGCGCGTTCATCAGCGTTCCGAATTGATGACAGCCCTTTGCTGTCATAATCGTAATATCTAAATCGGAACGCAAAATATTGACTTGAGCGCTGTGAGCGATTATGTCCTAACACGGAATGCGGCCAAAAATGTCAACTGCTAGTGAGGGAATCGTAAATCGAATAGAAGCTTATTAATTAACTAGCTGCTGCCCGCGGCTTCGCCCGCGTGAGTGTCGGAAATTACCCCATACATCCCCATGGGTTTTAAGTATAAATATTGAGTTTCGAGTAAATCGGACAGCGCGTTAAAATTCTTCCATACAAACACTGACACCCCCCAACCCCCCTTTAGGGGGTAATTTAGAAAAACAAAAACAAACTTTATAATTTATTTAGATAACTATTCGTGCGAAGTTTCATGTTTATTACCTCAAGGAATAAGATTTTTCATACAAACTTTCATCCCTTATTTTATCCCCTTAGGGGTTGAATTTCGAAAAATCCTGATACACGTTATTCTTAATTTTTGGGTTTAAGTATAAATATTGAGTTTCGAGTTAATCGGACAGCGCGTTAAAATTCTTCCATACAAACTTTGACACCCCCCAACCGTAGGATAGGGTACTTTTCCGGGATAAAAAGTACCCAGTGTGGTGCCCAGGATATTAAAGAATAATTATACCAAGTTTCATCGTAATCGAACCGGTAGTTTTTGCGTGATGCCTGAACAAACAGACAGACAGACAGACAGACAGACAAAAAAAATTTTAATCAAATTTTTGGGTTCGGTGTCGGTCTAGTAACACCCCCTGCCATTTATTTTTTTGATATCTTCAATGTACAGAATTTTCACTTCTACAGATTTATTATAAGTATAGATAATTATCCTTGATGCCTGCCAACGTGAAGCTTAATATTTTTATGGAGTTTTTTATGGAAAAAATCATAAGCTGTTAAGTTCACGACGCGTCGCTTAAGCGGGTCGAGAAAATAGACTCGTATCAATGGGTCTGACTACGAGCATGACATCTACCCGGGCCGAGAAAAATCTGAGCTCGGCATGCTGTCGACTACAGGCGGCCTGTTTAAATCGGGAGAGAAATTCGACTGAGAATTCGACAAAACAAAGGAAAGGCAAAAGATACTGGGTTCATCCTTTTCACGTAGACCGCATAACGGAAGCTGTATATTCCACAAGTCAATTTCAAAAATAAGGTCCAGAGCATGATTCGATTGTTTCCGCGTGAAATTCGGTTTAGGATGGCACCTGATCATATTAGTCAATGCAGGATTCAATGATTGCTTGAGAGACGGATTGAATCCGGGCTTCTACGGGACTGTTTTTTTTTCGGGTCCGGGAGATTTCGAATGCTTGTAGTCCGAGCCTAAGGCTTGTTCAAAATATAGTAGTCTATGGTTAAAAATTCGTTCAACGGCAACGCTGTCAGAAGTCAGGCAGCTTGCTTACCGGAACGGAAAAGGATATGTGTGGCATACGCGATGACATTATTATATTAAATTAAATGATGACATTCCGGTTTTATTTTTTTCAGACCGGATCTGGTGAAACTTGTACGTGTGTGGGGCCCAAAGGGGAATTGCTTTCCCATTCATTCACATTAAGCCTGTACTATTGACGCAGTTGATCGAAGTTAAGCGAATACTAGAGCGTAGAAGGGCACTTTCGCTTCGGGCAACCTCCGCTCCCCTCGGGCGACTCCCAATCGGTGTGGATTTTTGCGCCCCATTCAAAGTACTCGAAGCGTCCTGTAGTTCTTCGCACGAGTGTGTAGTCACGTAGAACTTCGGACTTCTGTCAACTTCGACGAGTACTTAATTGAAGCAACTGCGCGAGTAGTGTAGTATAGTTAAGAGTAAGTCATGGGGGAAATAGGAATTCAGGCTTAAATATATATAAGTAATAATAAAAAAAATACGAAACTTAATCTACTTTATTATTACTTTGCTTGTCTACCCTACCGATCGCTTCTGATCTGATCAATCCTTTGCAACAATAACTAATTATTCGATGAACAGTTCTTCTGCGGGCACAGCCTTGTACAGCGCTTCGACTGCCTCCACGGTGCGAGCTACGATGGCGTGAACTATCGGGGGGGCAATCTCGTGCATTACTTCACGCCAGTTTGTATTCACGAAGTCTTCTACGGGTCCAGCTGAAAACAGAATACGTTGGGATAAAGGTAACTACGTGGATCTTGAAGAACAGGTACCTATATTTATGGGAAATATTTAATTGGTCCTCTAATACCTTATTTTTCTTTTAAGTAGGTACATACGCTTTTCTATATAAAAGAGCCTCTTTTTATCTTTCTGGCTTTTCTGAAAGTTGTTCGCAGTATTTAAGCTAGGGCACCCCGACCAAATGTGTTGGGCTGTGAACTATCGCTACATCCAAGGTCGCAGTTACTTGGCTATTTATTTAGAATTTTTAGGAAATCATAATGAGAATTATTAGGGATTCGAATGAGACAGGCCTATGTTTTGGCCTTTGAGGCAAAGTTCCTAGAAACCTGAACAGAGGCACACCTATTACTGGAAATACGAACCATTACCAGACAAAGGTTTGCTTATAATTCCAGTGGCGAGATAAAGGATAATATTAATCTACTCACCCAAAAGCTTGTTGCCATTAAACAGATTGTCAAAGTTGAACCTGGCGCCAGTTTTCACCTGGCTGTTGAAGTGCCACTTGTCGACGTGCCAGTGCTTCTTGCCATCATCACCGTCCACCGTTACCAGCGCCGTGCTGGCTTTGATCACTATGTCACCTGGAACATTGTTCACCAAATTGTTAAGATGATGATCATGGTGTAGGTACCTATCCTAAATGTTGCCTGCCAGTGATTAGGTATACTAAAACTCAAAAAGAAGAAACAAGGAACTTTTGGGGTCGTACAATTTTTGGCAACAACCCTTAGGGTAGGCTAATCAATTTGTTAAATGCCAATCCAAGCAAAAAAATTGTAGGCTAGCATAGGTACCTACGTACCTACATTAATCGATTGTATTTCTACAAAACCATTTCTATCATTTTTTTGATTCGATTGCGAAGTTTTTCCAATAAGTTTCGGCTACTGCCAAGAAGATCTGATTAATCAAAAGGTTTATGCTTGAGTAATGCAAAAGTAGTAGCTTTACGAGAATATTAAGGTGATGCCGTAGTAAAAAGATTACTTACCTACATTGCTGATGACTGTACCTACCTACCTACTTACTTACCTAGGTACCTATAACATTGCATAACATAAACAGCCTATAATGTTCCCACTGGTGATGCTGGGACAAATTCCTACTCTCTGTGATAGGGAGTGGGCCATAATCCGCCAAGCGGGCTCAGTATGGGTTGCTAGATCTAAGATCAAAATGGCTTCAGGACACGTGCGATGTACACTGGCGTATGAATGACTTACGTATGTTGATGTGGTATTTCCCCTCGCCCCTGATGGGCAGCACGAGGAGCTGTCCGTCCAGCTTGTAGTCCCCAACCAGCTCCACGGTGCATCTGATCGTTATCACCTGCTTGCCTTTCGTCAGGTCGTGCCTGTCAAGTGAACAGTGTATTTTTTTAAATATTGTACAAAATGTTCGCATCTCACGGTAGCGATCAGCAGCGACAGTTGGCTGAAACTGGTACTTTTACGCGCTGAAAATAATTTAGAAAGATTGAAGATTTAAATAATTGCACTAAACGTGATGCATAAAGATTTAAAGATCATGTCACACACGCAGCGCGTTAGGTCCGTAGGTAAATCCAAACGAAGTAGCCAAACAAGTTAATTTCCTAATAACAATAGCTAGTAATTCACAAACATTACAAAAACGTCTTCCTGTAAGATAATCACTTAATTTTGGATGGTAAAGTAACTAGCAATTTTTTTCGTTTTGGCGACTGGTTTTGAACAACAAAATGGATACCCTGTAATTGTTCAGCAGGTAGCTCAAAGGTTGTTTTTTTTGTCATCACATTGTCTCTTAAAATAGGCATCGTATTAATTTAAAATTAATACATTTCGCCCGCGACTTCGTCCGCTTAAATCTAGACAAGAGCGCTACCTATCGATTCAAAACTAAACAATCTTCAAGCTGGAACCAACCATACACATTCACAAAACATCGGTTTCGGAGATAAGCGTGCACGAACATTACTGTGAACATTACCTACACGGTGGTGTTTTTTTTGACGTCTAAGTCTAGTTTCGTGCAGGTATCTACACGAAACTAGTCTTTGCGACCTTAAGACGTTCTCACGTGCCCTTCAACTTTTGTCAAAGGAAGTTTACCTATTCATCTAGCTAGCATTTACTAATAAGGTGGCTTATTAATGTTATTACTGTCGAAATACTGCCTGACATTACAATATAATAGTTCATAAGTAGCCCCACAACTGTTTTGAGGTGGTCTGACAATAGGATCTTACTTAATAACTTTAATTTACCTACGTGCTCATTGTTAGTTACACCGTCATTTTAGTTATAGATATAGTACCTACTGCTGTTAGTTTATTGCTGGTTGAAGTCTGGATACCAGGTATCCAGTGGAAGTAAGTACTTTTCACTAGGCATATCGCACTTGGACTCTGGGTGCTTAACTTATCTCGCTCTCAGGACTTCCCAGCAGTTATGTAATAAGGTCAGAATACTCTACTAAACTAACCTAATCGCAGTAAAATTAAGAGATTAAGTAATTAAATTGGTTTTCTATGGTTTTATTTTTGCAGTAGAAAACTTTACGAAGTTGGAATTTTGTTTTGACTTCGTGACCCAACGTAATTCGTAAATACCTATACGTCTGTAAAGTTTTGCCAGCTAATTTAATTAACCCTGTACAGTGTACTCTAAAATAAATATAGATATTATAGGTTTACCTTCCAATTTAGCATGGGAATTGGGAACTAAAGAGGAAGGAACTATAGAATGAAATATGATTTACACGGAGGTAAATAGGTACGACAATTACATAGACAACAATACAATTATTTTATCTTTTATGTTTATGGTTAGTTTATGGCTTTATTTAGTCACAATGGTTGTCCTCGACATCGTGACATGCTCTAGGACAACCGGACTTGACGACTGAAGGAGGAAAATGAGTTCCTTGGTAATGAACGTGATGCTCCACCTAATAGCAGTCAGACAGCAGTATGGGAAGAAAAAGCTTTATAACACAAAGTAAAAATGTACCCAAGCTTGCAAAAAATCCGTGTAAATTGTCTCTAATATTGAGTTAGTTAGTCTTCTAGTGGACTCACATAATCGCAATGGTAAATTTGGTTCCAAGATAGCTTTAAAGAACTGCCAAAATTCCTATGGAAATTACCCTAACCAATTATATGGTTAATTAAAACCTATGACCTCACGAATCGCAGTCGTTCTTACACAGCCACTCCACAAAAGGCAAAGTACTAAACAAAAAATAAACAGTGTCCATGTAACACCAACACGTTTAATCGACGTGTCAATATCGACAGTGATATATGATATATAGTATGACAGAAATAACTCGGAGGAGAGATGAGGATCGGATCCAATCGCTTCGTAATGACTGCGTATTCCGGGAAATGTTATCTTCCGAGAATATGCGTCACTTCCCGGTTTACCAAAGTGCTGGGCCCAAGGTCAGGATTTTGAAGGTAAAATTTAATAATAGGTTGTTGACTACAGTGGAAAGTTTGAATGATATTATGGTTATTATGAGAAATGTAAACTTGGAGTCGGACAGAATATTTGTTGTATACCTAGTCTCGAAACAAAATATTTGTAGACTATTAAATTTTTTGACACAATATATTTTTTGACTTTTAAACGTGACCAAGCATTATGACCCTATAAACAGTTAATTGATTCAGGCGTGAACCGGCGGAAATCCATTACAAAATACAATAGACGCAGATATATTTTGTAACTATTCCGCTTAACTTTGCCTAAAAAGTCATACAAAACCCTGTAAGAAATCGACACGTGTTTCACCTCTCAACGAGGCATCCTCAGGATGACGAATGGCTTCTCGCGAACCCGAACACGACATGTTACCACGCCGAGTACTGGACGCTTGTCTGCGTCTTAATATTGTTTAAGATCAAGATACTTTGATGTTCGAAAAGTGTGTTATTATCAGCCTAATTTGAATAAATGTCTTGTATTTTATGGTTTTTCATTCTGATTGTAAAGGGCATGTTTAATTGCTACTGCGAAGCCCAAATTAAAATAAATGCAACTAGGTAATCTTCCTATATAAGTACAAACAAATAGATACTATCTCGACTAGAACCTCTAGCAAAAACCCTGAATAAAAACCAGTCGTGAAACCGTCTCTTTGCCTGAGTATTTCAAGTTTAGTTTATTATTAAGTTAGTCAAACAAGACTCATATTAAGTAAGTACTTACTTACTGAATTATTGCACATAATGATAGACGCAAGCAAGATTACAAAGTACACATCATTTGTTTAGAGACACGTTTAGTTGTTGAACAATGAAATGTTCACGGGAACACAGATACTTGTTTCAAAATTAGGAACTATAACTAACTTAATAAATGGAGACTTAAGCACGATGCCTTGAACCAATGACTCCATTACTAGATAGGAGAAATTCATCAGACAGACTACTCTTAAATTCACTCATTGACAGACAACACACGGCCTAAACCGCTGGTGCTAGAAGCATAAAATTTGCGCAAGTGTTCCATAAACGTATAATGAAAGCACAAGGTAAGATTTTCGATTTTCGTCCCTGTAAAGGGTTAAATAGGGAAGTCATTTTTGCCGATAGAAAATCCCATCAACCGGGCGCACGGCTTGTAACAAATAACTGGCGAAATGGGTAACAAAATGCCTAACTATGTTGTCTTATTAAGTATGTTGAAACTGTTTGTACGTCACTTGTCCCATAGGTAAGGTTCATAAGAAAATCAACGTCACACTGCATTTGTCTGGCATTAATGCTGAAATGAACCTTTTCGGCGCAGCCGTGAGGCACACACTATTATTATTAAACATTATTTTCACTTTTTTATTTTGTTTTTTGTATTTGTTTCACGAACTGTGTCCAAATAAACCTTATTCTTTCTTTCTAAGTACCTACCTATGTTAAGTTTAATATTTAACTACTGTTACTTGTACTCACTTAACAGCATCAACATGGCAGCCCTTCATGCCAGTGACCGTGGTATCCTTGAAGATCAGCGACAGGCCCCCCTGGTCCCCCTTGATCACATCAAACTGCATGGGGTCCAGGGACTTGATCCCCAGCTCGGGGATGCCCACTGCCATGAAGGGCACGGCCTTCTGTGCTGATGCCAGGATGCAGGCGTTGTCTCCAGACTTGCATGGTGATATGAAGGGAGCTGTCGGAAAGAAATGTTGTAAGTAAAGGAAGGCTTGTTTGAGTGCCGAGTGCGTATAGTATTAATTGTATCTAATCTGGTAAGTCATAAATATTATTGAAGAGTTTCATCTAGCCATCATAAATAAACTTAATAGAATTTTGTTTGCGACGTTTAAACAACTAGGTATACTTACAAACAGCCAAAACTAACAAACAGATATAGAATTACTGTTACAGATTTACTGTTAAAAAGATATAGACCTGTGACAGACGGACGGTGGAGCCTTAGGCTTAGTACTAGGGTCCCGTTGACACCTTTAGAGTACGGAACCCGTACAACCATTTAACTGGACAAGACATGCCACTTTCATCATTTAATAGGAATAAAAAATCATAGAAAATTATCTTTCGACAGTTAAGATCATTCAGTATCAGCACACAGATTTTATGAAGATTACATTATTAATAGGCAGAACGTGGACGTGATCAGTTATCAAGATCTGACGCCGTTAATCTGTACATATCTATTAGATGTGACGTTATGATCAAGTCGTTGAAATCTTCTCCTCGCGGTTCTATTAAACAAACAAATGACCTTAATTTACCCAAAAAAAGCAGCTAAAGTCTAAAATAACACTTGTTCGTTCAGTAAGGACATTAAAAAAAAAGCCGACCCGAAGAACTACACATTCGGCTTACATATAATTAATTGCAAATCCATTGCTCCATATGTTCGAAAAATTTGTCTGCTCAACAACGTAAATAACGCAATGAAGTTGTTGAACTGTCAAAATGAAACAGATTGTGATTGATCGTCTGTTACGCAATAAGGGTGCTGAACAAATGTGTAGTAGCACTCCTAAACGTTACAATAAAGGAAGGAAAACCTATCTATACTTTATTAACACTGACATACTTATTTTTATTTGATATTTTATGCACCTTCGGATTTGTTTTAATAGATTAAGATTATGTTGTACTATGGAAGAGCGGAGTCTCCTAACACAGGCATTGTTTGCTTAAATGGAGGGTCAAAACACGAAACCCTTTTTTGTAAACTGAAGCATAAATAAAAAAAAAAAAATTACTTATTTATATCGAAATAACGGAAGGGTGAATTGAACCGTAATTTGGCTAATGTTATTACCCTTTCTCCGCTACGCCGTAGTCGCCGTAGCGTAGTCGGAATTTTAGTTTAAAATTAAAGCAACGTCTTTATAAAATGCTAATGCTATTTTTATGCATTAGGATTTAAGAATGGTGTTGGGTAAGTAAGTAACATTACCATAATATTAGGTTTTCATGAGCAGTTCAAAATACCTTGGCATTTCAACATTGTTTACGTTTACTTAATCAAGCTCTTAAAACGAAGGCAAGTTTAAGTTGATTTTGGGATTTTGTAGTTGAGCTAACAATTTTGTAAAATTCATAGAATATAGATACAAAGGAAAGCTGAGAGAGATTTTGGGCGGTAAATTAATGAAAATTGCTGTTACTGTTGTAACTGTTAACATTGTTATTATGGCGACAGGCTTAGATTAGGTGGTCCGTGGTGGACTTAGAACAAGCCGTACCACCAACCACACCGAGCAGAAAATGTTGTCCCCACTGGGAATCGAACCCGACCTCTGGGTCTGAGACAGGTGGTCTAACCACGAGACCACAGAGGCGGTGGCTATTACCACATTATGCAGTCATTTATGTCAAGTTTTCATGACTTACTTGTTCATTACATCAGAATACCCGCGAAATTTCGCGAAGTTATGATATAGGTAGGTATATATTTTTTTAATTTTTAGTTCATATTCTTAGGGCACCTCTTTAGGTCATGAGCTATCCAAATATCAAACAAATATTTGGTCTTAAGGGGGATGCGTGAAAATTGACTCGCTGTTACAATGTACAATAGACTGACCACCTCCTGCGTATCGCGGTTTTTATTTTTAATTCATTTTCTTTATGGCACCTCTTTAGGAGCTATCCGAATATAAAAAAAATATATGGCCTAGGTAGGGGCTTGAAAATTCTCGCAACACACTCACAATAAAGAAAATTAAAGGTCCACTTCGTTTAAAAACAATAAAAAGAACCCACACACTAAAGGAAAAAAAAATGATTGTTACTTACCTAATCCTGATTTAGCGCCTAAAATAACAGCTAGGAAGCACAAGTACGTCAGTTGGCTCATCATGCTGCACTCGATGTGTTTCAGCAGTGTTCACGGTAGAATCCTGCGCAAGTCTGATGATCGCCAAGTCTGGCCCATGCTTATATGTGAGTAGGTATATGAGACGTAGGCACGCGTCGACGTCATTCGAACATTGTCAACAGCACAGTACTGTGTTCTTACAATGTTAAGGGGATGTTAATGTTTTTTCTCCGCAAAATTAAACTATATTTTTTCATCTATCTAGAGAATATGATAAAAGCTGGATCAGCATTGATGATGCGTGAGGTTAACAAGTGTGTTGATTATATCCTTGATTGTATCTATAGACCCACTTTTGAATAATTAAGCTGGTTAAGGTTTTGGGTCCATAGCTTATGCTTGTCGTTCACGAAGAAAAAAAGCTCTAGGGAAATACGTCTGTCCGTAATAAGTATGCTGAGGCTGTTATTAAACTCAAACCATTTATTTCAATTAAACCATTTACAGGCACTTTTGAATTGTAGAAATGTAGTAGGTAACTATGGATAAGAACGGGCAAGAAACTCCACGGACATTTTTTTTTTTAAATAAAAAAATTGTTGCAAAAAATTGGTTACATCATTCATGTTGAAATTATACTTGTGAGATCAATGTAGAAAGACGTGCACGTTAAATGTGCCCGTAATAAAATTATTTTCCTTTTTCTTTTTTATACCACGTTCGAAATCTGGCGACCCGATCGGTCTATTAGTCACCAAGTTGGCTTCCCCTTAAGAAACACAAGCCAACACTTCGAAACACAACATGGTCGTCTCACCTTGATCTTGAAATTACTGCTCAAACGAAACAGATTAACTGCACTTAACTCTGATTACTCTAGTTTTAACTTTCTGATTTTTATTTCCTGGCATACAGGATACGGGAGACACAATGGCCGGTATCTGACCCAAAAAAACATTAATAACTAGATTTAAAAAAACATTACGGGGCGAGAAGACCATCACGCTAAATCGTCAATTATAATTTAGTTCCTAACAATAATAATATAAATAATTAGATTCTATTCGTGTCGTGGTCGATACTACGACCACATTCTTGCAGAGGTACCAATAACATGAAACGTCTAATGGTGACAGGAAAAATAGAGGGCAAAAGACCTAGAGGCCGAAGCCCAACGGTGACCCGATGGAGATCGGACGGTGATCAACGGAAGTCATAACAAATATCCCGGTAACTGGTGATAAATATCGGCACCGCACTTCACCAGGCTACTTACTTACTTAACAGATCAAGAAAAATGGTTGACAATTTGAAATGGAGTCACGATTCTCAGCAGTGAAGAAAGACATTTTGTTAATTTTGTCCAGTTCCTATATAAAAAAAAACATGCCAATTTTATTTTTTTTGCTCTCGACTATGTCTGTTTTATGCTCGTAATGTAGATCTGATATTTTGTTTAATTTTTCTGATTACCCATTTTTCCGTATGCAAGTGTTTCTGTGATAAATAAACCTATTTTTCTTTCATTCTTTCTTTTACGCCATCTAGGCAACTGTCATTCGAGAAAAAAATATTGATTGTATTACAAGGGCTATGTGCACTGTGCACCAATGATTTAACCTGAATCTTTTACTGGTGAAGTAGTCAATAAAAACAGGTGCCAATAAAAATATATTATGGTGATTTTATGGCTGCGTAATGGCGGGTACTACCGTTTAACCTTTTCGACCATGTTTTCTAAGAAAATTCATAATTGTGAATACTCATGGATTCAATATAAAGAATAAGAAAAACTGAAATGTTCATTTAGAAACTACATTTTTCCGTGGCACTCTTTGGCTGCTGTCCGCTTGGAAAGAGCTGACGAGGATATTAATATGATATATTTTATTATGATATTATATTTCTTAAACTTTTTCTACAGCTAAGTTATGTAGAGACTTAACAGAATAAGAAAAATAAAACCCCTAGAGGGATGTAAGCTTTCTGTGGGAAGTAAATGTTTTCACGGTCTTCCTCGTCGGATTCCTTTCCGACGAACAAAAGTAGCCGTCATTGGCACATAAAGACTCTGGGAGCTATGATGGCACAGTCGTGAATAATGTCATTTCCTATGACATGATTTGATACATGTGCGTCTTCTTAGCTGAAGAATCACTAAAGGTAAAATAAATAAATACTTACCTACAGATAGGTACGTAAAGTACCGTAAAAACTTACGCTTAGGTCTGTAAATCGCGCCAAAATGCGCTGACTTTCATAGTTACAGCGTAAGGCAGCCTAGCCTCTGTATCTTACCCTAGAAATAGCTAACCTAGCCCCATAAAAACTTAGCACATGCGTGTAAAATCAAAAATCAAAATCAAAAGTCATTTATTCAAACTAGGCTGAGAATCAGCACTTTTTGAACGTCAAAAAGTAAAGGTTCCCGCGGACAGGCGCGATGCGACACCGGACACAATTTCTCATTGAAATTTTCATAGAAATTGTTCCACTAGAATCCTGTCTGCGGAAGCCATGTTTGCACATAATCTACGCTCTTTTGTTTTTACGTCATCAAATCGGTCTCAGTAAGTTAAATATTATGACACGTTTAAATTAACATAATGAAACTGTATGTACCTATGACCTACGACTTCAACCCAAGTTCAACAACACCTAGATGTGTTCAGCTTTCATATTATGATGATTTAGAATCGAGGGTCATCTAGTACCTATTCTAAAATGGACTTCTTCATCTTCAACCCTTGTCTCATGTTGTATAGATAGTGAAAAATGGTTTCGTCTTCCATTTTCCAACCGTCGGCTATCATGTTATCCCTTACTTCCTTTCCCTTGAAACTATAATTCATATTCC
Organism: Eupsilia transversa; assembly: GCA_914767815.1. Classification (NCBI taxonomy): domain Eukaryota; kingdom Metazoa; phylum Arthropoda; class Insecta; order Lepidoptera; family Noctuidae; genus Eupsilia; species Eupsilia transversa. The sequence goes on from OU611882.1 coordinate 15,585,307, forward strand.
ATGATAACTAACTAATTTTTTTTCATTCTGCCTAGCCTTTTCCCAATCATGTTGGGGTCGGCTTCCAGTCTAACCGGATGTAGCTGAATACCAGTATTTTACATGAAGCGACTGCCTATCTGACCTCCACAACCTAGTAACTGGGTAATACGATACCCCTTGGTAAGACTGGTTGTCAGACTTTCGGGCTTCTGTCGACTCGTAACGACTGTCAAAGATCCACGAATGACAGCCGGGACCAACGGCTTAACGTGCTTTCCGAAGCACGGAGGAGTCTCGGTATGTAAAGATGGTCACCCATCTACGGACCAACCCCGGCAAGCGCAGCTTAACCTGATGGTTCGACCCGTGCGGCTGTTTTTACTTAGCCACGAGCTCCATGATAACTGACTATCGACTGTTAAAGTTACGAATAAAATCGTAGGTAGGTGCAAAAAGTGGTGGTTTACTGGTATTGTACTCCGAAAGAGCGCTTTCAGGAGCTCTTATTACATGTAAGTTTATAGTAGGTACTTTTATGCGCTCCATTGCTTTTCCTAGTATTAAGAATATTGTCTAAGTAGTAGGTACTTACTAGAATAAGTAAGTAATAAAATAAACAAGCCCCCTATAAATACCGGAGGTGCTTATAATTACACCTTGATCTTGAAATTGGATCTACAATAAACTATTAATTTGTTTCTATTGTCATCTCTAGTCTTAGCAGCAGTTTCCGTTGTTATGAACAATTATTATAATTCGCTGTGAACGCGTTTGTAATTTTGCATAACGTTTGTATGGATGGTGACGCAGATTAAGTGACGATTAAAAAGTTCAACTTATTAGTGCTACGTTTGGAAATAGCGAACAAAGTAAATTCCTGCTTGAGAAATGAACACAGGCAATAATTATCAATTTAAAGGAAAAATTAGTAAGAAGAGAATCAATTCATTCAAAGAATCGATTTATAACTATTTGGATTTGGTCCTTTCACAATGTGTGATACATTTATGGTCAATGCTCTTTTCACTGTTAGCTTTGAAAAGGTTAGAGGCTGATATAATATTATGTATTAGTTCTTATTTACTTAGGTAAATATTTTATTTATAAGCTAATCTCGTTTGTGCCTTGAACAGGTTTTTCCCCAGTTGATTAAACAATGCAATTTTAAAGTGTTTGCACTAAAACTTGAATTGAAATCCAAATAGATTTCTACATAAACTATGCTTATGCTTGTTGTGGTCGCACTGGTTTCCAGCATTTATAAGTGTGCGGAAAATAAATAGACAGATATTTTTAATGCGCATGAGATCTAAATGTTAACACGAACTTATGGTATGTGTTATAACACCAAGAGGGACGTCATTTTAACTTTACTTCGAGGGGAAGGTTGTGTTTTAAATAAATTCATTATTGTAATTAATTATCGTTGCATTGTGGGCTTGGAGCAACCACAACATGGGGTCATGAGTCCGGACCCAGGCGATAGGCTTGACGCCTATGGGATTGGTCCATGTCGGTGCAGGACCATGCTGAGTGGAAAAAGTAAAGGGAGGACCTGCTGTGGGACAACACAGGCCTATTTATTTATTAATAATACCTACTTGCCCATAACGTCATAATTATATGTTATCTGGTGTTCATCATAATGGTGTTTTTATCCTTTATTTTAAATCACATGAAACTTAATGTGAAGCAATAAAGAATTTAATGCTATGAAAACACCATTACTTCTGTTTGTAAGTAACAAAGTTCTCGGTTATAAAAGTTTTTTGCACCATGTATATACGTAGGTACATTCGTCAATATTTACCTGTAGGTACATAGGTGACAGGTTTCTCTGAAGTCCACGTCGTTACGTCATAGTAACCACAATAGTCATAAACATAATAAATCGTAAAATGTGTGCACGGTAGTGTACCCTGCCAAGGTTGATAAAACTAGATATTGACCGCGAACTCGCTGTCTTAGATATTAGGTTTAAACTCCAACAAACCGTTAGCATCTAAGGGGCTGGATTTTGCATTAAACATTTAAGCACCGGTTATCGCTGAATACCAGCGCTGTGGTTCTGTCTCGCACAGGGTCACAGTATTATGCTGAGCAATGGCCGTTTTGCGAGGATGTGACGCATATTTTCTTTGCGACAATTTTTACCACAAATAAACGTTTGTTCTATCTTTCTAAAACCTTTATTGGAAATTCGTCATCCTTACCTACGTGCTTCGATCCCTACATCATTGTATTTTTTGCGGTTGTGCATTGGCTGTCAGTCCATCAGTAAAACCAAGTGTTATTAAAAAAAACATTGTTTTGAACATAATTGAAGACGTTTTTGCTATCTTCTTAATAACAATTGAGTAGATACAAAAAAAGTCGTAGGTTTTGTGAAAAAATTACACAGTCGTTATTTTAATTAGTTACCTTTAACTACTGTAGTGTGCAAATACCTGAACACTAAAATAGTTGACAAATACTTGCTGACGTTAGAGGTCGCGAAGACAGATAGTATCTTTAAAAATCCTTCGCCTCCTTTAATGATATAATCTCACTGTTTTTTGAACTTGCCTTGTGAACATTTGTTGCAGTCATATTTGTGATAACATTGAGGTAAAGTCATGTGTGTGATGGAAAAAACAGTCATAAAATAATAATTCGTGCAAGTTATCACGTAAGCACTCGTGGTTTATCTCATAAGGACGTAATAGGTTATGGAAATATTAGGTTAATTGGAATAGTTTAGGTATCTATACTATAATAATATTATAAAGTGTGAGTTTGTAGGTAAATAGGGGGTAATCTTCGGAACTATGGTATTCAATATATCAAGTGTCATGGGATACATTTTATGATAAAACAGGAATTTTCACGCAGGCGAAGTCGCGGGCAGAACTTATTAAAAACAAATCAAACTTGGCTCTTGAGTTGACTCTTTTACCGTTTATGTCTTTCCTACATTCCCATTAGATATCCTCTACTATTTCTGCCTGTGTTTACTCGTGAATGGACAAACAATACTTGTGAAGTTTAGCTAGGTAATTACTTATGTTTAGGTATTAGCTTAAAGGTTAGGTAAGTCAACTCCACTGTCCATGTTTCCTGCCAAGTTTCATCAAAGAAGCTCATTTTATCATCATCGGGGAGACTAAGTAAATTACGAGACAATGATATAATACGAATTGTATCATTGTCTCGTAATTTACGTAGTCTAATACTGTGCAGACCATAACTATAATTAAATCTGAACAGTGCGTCGTAGGCAGGTAATGAGGCAATAGTTCAAGGTAGTTTCATTTTCGTCGGTACACCAACATTCTGTGTGTTGAACTCTCGTAAAAAAATTAAAAATACAACAATAGTAAAGACATCCATATAATTAACGACTAGGTACAGTCAGGAAAACTAATCGTTTATCAAATTGAAACACTACGCCTATTTGCGGTTGAAAAGCCATTTCGTACATACGACAAAGAATGGCAGTTGTTATTTGAATTAACGGACAGTTCTATCAGGTATTGTAGTTAATTTGTTAAACAATTAACTCTTTTACAAATTCAACAGCTCTATTCTATAACAAGTTTGTTTATGGGTACTTTGTCGAACAGTTTAGTGGATTCGGCGACCAGCTTGGCAACGATCGCCTTCACTATAGGTGGCGCCACCTCTTGAAAGATGTCTCGCCAGTTGCTGTTAGCGAATTGGTGGACTACATCCGCTGAAAATGATAAAGAATAATTGAAGGATGAGACATGAGGAGGGGGCCCGGTACCTATTATTTTAAAGTGCATTAAATAGCATGAGAGCCCAGTACTTTTTTCGTGATTACGATATTGGTCTCATGGAGAATGTTCTGCATTTTGATGGTCTGTAACCTTAAATATAACCACACATTTCAGATACACGCTGTATAAAAAAGTGAGCACTTAGGAAAGTTTATTGAACATTCAAATGGGGTGAAAGTTTGTAAGGAAGTTCGTTATTTTTACAGATGGAAAAACCCGGCTTGTTCTAAACAAATGTCATAAAGGAAACACTTACAAAGCTGCTTATTCCCATTGAACAGGTTCTTAAACCTGAAGTGGGCTCCCGTTTCCACCTCTGAGGTGTACGTCCAGTTCTTCACCACCCAGTACTGGTCTCCATCTCTCGTCTTCTCATCCACTAGAAACTGGATGTTGACCACGATGTCACCTGGAGTTATAAAAGTGAGAATGGAGATGCTTTGAATGAAGTACCGCTAGGCTGGTGATGATACTTATTCATAATGTATGAACATCCTATGTACCGTGTTTCTGGCAAATTGATTACTTTGACCTCCGTATAAATACTACTAAATCCTACCTTTTCAAAAATATCCGTCAGCATGTTTTAGAATGCTAAGCTGGCTCCTTTAACGTCCTGTAACTTTTTAGGGGCGTATTCGACCAAACAGGAATAAATTTTATCCGCGGAATAAGATTTATCTCTGACAGTTTTCGTATAGTCTGTCAAATATTCATAATTTATTCGGAAGAAAATGTATTCCTCTTTGGTCGAATCCGTCCTAAGCGTTTAACTACAAATTCCAGGATCGGGCCTACAAAATCAGCTATAAGTATTACTACTAGATATTGGTAGTACCCAAGTTTGAATAAGAGACATGGCTCCTCAATTCATACTGACATTGAAACTAAGCTATCACTCCGGAGGTGCTTCTATAAATTGCTTCTAAGGTAAGATTTTAACTGCCTCGTGTATGGAGGAATCTGCTTGAAAATAAACTAATAAGTTAAGTAATGTATCAATATGTGGTGACGCGCATTCAATAAACTGTTAATTGCTAACCACAAAATGGCTACCGCAAAGGTCGATGAATCTATGAGCGAGTTCAACTCAAGCATAATGTCACGATCAAGTCTTTGGTTTACACAGCGTTTGTTATGAGACACTATCAGCATTTTCCTTTCTCCATACTTATTCATCAAAAGTTATAATTATACAGTATGGCAGGTAAAAGGGAACTTTAAGGAATTGTAGTCATCATGAAAATGAAAAAAAAATACTTACCCCTTGCCCTTTAAATTGAAAAATCATCTATTCCATACATTTTGATCGTGTTAGTATTCCACTTTTGTATGAATCATCTGATTTTTTATTGAGTTGGTCCCGTAGACAGCATAAAATAATATGAGATACTCACGGATCTTAATGGAGTATCTGCCGCTGCCTTCAATGGGCATGATGAGCAGCTTCCCCCCGAGGGTATAGTCTCCCACCATCGACACCGAACACTTCAGGTCCAGGCTAGTCTTATGTCCGTGACGTCTGGAAGTAGAGCATACGATTGTATTTGCTAATCATCATGGTCAGCATTTTGCAATCCACTGCTGGGCAGACGCTTAACACATGTCATTTTTAACTTAATCCACAGGCTGTTCACAGTCTCCCATTTATATGATGATGCTACATGGGCTACCGTATCTATACTAATACATATAATAAAGCTGAAGTTTTTGTTTGTTTGAATTTAATATCACGCTACGACCCTTAGGAGTCAAGCAAAAAGAAAAGTCGGAAGAACGCTAAGAGAAAACGAAGTAATAGCGCGGGCGGGCGATGCGATGCGACGCGGTTAGTCGGGGGAACAAGCGAAGTCGCGGGCAGAAGCTAGTCTATAATAAAATGGAGTTCAATTTAAAAATTAATTAAGCCTCCAAAACGCTTGACTTTAATCTTTGGATACGTTTTGATGATTTTTTTGAGATAAACTTGGATGGGAAACACTAGACAAGTAAAAGTATCACAGTTCAATATATATCTTTATGTATTAATCATGAATATCATGATTCATTATGTATGTTATCAAAGCTAATTAATTATCACTTAGCAACAACTCTGTTTTTAAACTCAACCTAAGAAAATAACCTCATAATGGAGTTTTAAATTATATAAGTATTATTAAGACATCATCACAGATAAGGTTTCTCTAGAAAAAAAAAAAAAAAACTATGATTAGAATGAAATAGGAAACAGCATCTATTCATTAAACTATGGTAGCAAAAAACGATGAAATTGATATTAATAATAGTCCAACGAACTAAGACAATATGGCTAGAAGGGGCATAACATGACATGTATACTTTACATAATAGGATAAATTGATCTGTTATTATTGCTATAACACGCAAATATAACTACTTGACTTTGACTTTTTTCTTAGCAAAAACCAAAAATCATACTCGTGCAAATGATTGCATTGTCATCATGATCTGCAGTTTGAGTCAATCTACTTTTTTGGTATTCCATAAAAATATTTAGTAATTTTTTGAATGGTCTATGAATCTTAAGGTCTTTCTACAATATTCTACGATTTTTTAAATAATTATCCTACAACTAAACGACCCAGGTGTAATTTGAATATACTTTACTTAGGGCGAATTCGACCAAACAGGAATAAATTTTATCCGCGGAATAAGCCTTCTCTTCCGAATAAATTTTGAATTTTTGACAGTTCCTCCATACGAAAACTGTCAGAGTAAATCTTATTCCGCGCATAAAAAAAATTCCTGTTTGGTCGAATCCGCCCTTAGTGACGTCAAGTCACTAAGGGCGCATTCGACCAAACAGGAAAAAAAAAATTCGACAAAAAACAGAAAAGATTCTGATGTAATTTCACTGGCACCTAACTGGCACCTTTCAAACTGGATCCTAACAATTCTGTATGCTGCTAGAAACGAAATAATAGTATGACTTCCGTAAAAACTTTCTTACATAGCAGCATTATTAGCAGATTATATGATCTGTGATAGCAGCTTAACTAACATAAAAACTAAACACTGTCCTCACTTCAACATCAAAACCTTGCAATTCTTCAGTCCCGTTACAGATGTGTTCCTGAAGTCCATTTCGAGTCCAGCCTGCGTGGTCTTCACCTGTTCCACATGCATGGGGTCCATGACAGCGATGCCCATGCTGGGCACGCCAGCAGCCAGCACTGGCACTGCTGCCTGCGCTGACGCTTTGAGGCAGGCTGTGTCTTCTTCCCGACATGGCGTGATCGTGGGTCCTGCAAGATTGGATAAGTGCGTGACGTCATTTACCGGAATATCCAAACACTTTGTCAAATAATTGCCTTTTAGTGACCTAACCAGAGTTCAATGAGACTTTGCTTAATAAGCAGCTATTGTTATATTCACTTATAAGGGTTTAAGAAACTGGTCAAAATAGCTATACCAGATCCATTTGAGTTTACTTTAAGTCTAAAGAGTCTATTTGCCAAAACAGCCTCTGTGGTCTAGTAGTAAGACCACCTGTCTCAGACCCACAGGTCCCGGGTTCGATTCCCAGCGGGGGCAACATTGTCTGCTTTGTTTGTTCTAAGTTCACCTGGCTAGCTACCACCATCTTATCTAATTTGTCGCCATAATAACAACGTTATCAGCATTGTTGTTTCGGGAGTTAGAGGTAGGCTAGCCAGTTCCTCTGTGGTTGAGGATTCCGGATGAAGAATTAAAAAAGAAGAGTGTTTTCGTCACGTGCAAATTTTGAGAATCAAGTGTCGAGTAGGTAACGTTAGGTAAATGCAGATTTAGTCAAGTTTTAAGATTAGATAAAAGAATTGTTTACCTAATATTAAAATAAATCATAATGACTTTGTAATTGACATGAAATGTATTTGCAAGCCATATCATGGTAGGATATGCTGAAACTACATTTACTATAATATCTATTGTACCATATTCTAGCAAATAAATATTTTTGATTTGATTTGATTAATTTCTCAATTGTGAGCAACACAGTAAATAGAATAATAACATTTCCGTAATGTTATTATGTGGTTAGCACAAGATGGCAAAATGCGGGCACTTAGCTCCAAAGTGTATGTGAAAAAGTGTCTGGTGACGTATATAAAATGTTTGCTTTGTTTTTTTTTTGTAATTACATATATACCTGGAAACCGTGACCGTGGGAACCGTGCTGATCACAATTATCATACAATAAAAGTGGGTGACATTATAAGCATGTACAGTAATATTTATTACACTCAAGTTTGCGACAGTTAAGACTAGAACAAAATGTGGGACAAGGACACCCAGGAAAGGCAGTAGTGTCGGTCAAAGTCAGGGCTTAGCAAACAACTTACTGAGGAATGTTAGCAGGCGCTGCATACCGGAATACAGTCATAAAGCTCCCTTGGAAACTCACAAAGCTTTATAATATTTTTATTAGACACGTATTTTTTGCTTTATCATATTAATAAAACACATTGAAGTTGGGGAGTGGAGGTTCACAGTTAACAACAGAATGACAATTCTGTAATGATTAGGCTTAAGAAAAACTATTAACTGGAAGAAAAACTATTACCATAATTATTTTCAGGGTAGTTTATGGGCAGGAAAACTCGGATTGTAAACTTGTGATACTATCTCCTGCTGAGGAATTATTATTCTGATTTTTCCAACAGTTTGTTTTAAAAATAGTCTGGAAATACCGCATCGTTACCGACTGATGTTTTTATCAATTAATGTTTCATTAATTAAAACCGTTTTGGATATCTTCCACTTCTTTAATTAAAATAAATATCTGTAGGGCTATTGCAATTAACGCCAAGCCGCTTGATAGTTTTCAATCATTTCATATTTGGTTAAAAGTTGAAGAAAAAAGAAACAAATTCATAAATCACAAATAAAATAAACTTTAAATGAATTTCAAAGATTTATCTTGAACTTCATTAGTATCTCGGCGTTACAAATGAATTCAGGATAAACAATGTACTACAAACTCTATCAAGAGATTTCAAGATAATTGTTTTTGGAAGAAATTGCAATGCAATACATAAGTTAGCTAATCTTCAATTCGACTGTTTTATACCGTTAGCTGTATGATAATGCTGAATTGCTCATTCAATGAGCAATTCAAAGAAGATAACTGTAATAGTGAGATTCAGACAGACTTCGGTTATGATTTGACACCTCTTTTTGAGATTCTGTTATCAGTCGATATTTCCAGAGGGGCAAATCCCGTATTTTCCAGAACGATCGCATTTCAATCGGTGACAAAAAAAAGACGAAAAAATTGGAGGTACTTTTGATCTCAATCTATTAAAAGTACCTCCAAATTTTTTGGCTTTTTGTTGTCACCGATCTTTTTGTCATTTTTTGACATTGATTGTCAGTGATGAGATTGTAACTAAATTGTGAACATTTTTAAATACGGGACTAGAACAAATAACATCCCGCCTGTATATCCGAAGGGGTAGATTGAGTACACCCGCATTTAGAATAGAATGGAATACTTTATTTCAGACGAAGTCTATAGGGTTAGTAACAATTTTACTTATCTTATTTAGATTCACACAGATTAGCTTACTGACTATGATTAATATAAATCTGTTTTTTTACTTCTTATCTACACTTACCATCACTACCTTCTGCTAGCCCATAGAGTGCCACACAAACTATCACCACATAGCCCTTCATTATGTTAATAAACATCACTAAATCAAAGATCACGAGTCAATGCGTAAGCGCAGCGTTGCACTCGCAATATATACTGCGGTCAAATGAACCTTAATGTTGTTAATAATGCGGGGAATATATAGGTTAGAGGAAGATCATTTAATATGGAGTTCCGTGATGAAATTGTAAAACGCTTTTTTTGGTTTGGTTTTTTCAACTTATGAGGGTAGGTCACGTTTCTTACGCATTTGGGTTTTATGAGCTATGTGTTTCAATCGATATTTCCCTTTTTTATTTTTACAGAAAAAAGGTTAAGCCACAGTTTAGTCCAAACAGGCAGGTATTTCGGTTAAAGTTTAGAAACGTGCCGTCTCGATGGGTAGGGGAGGGAGTAGAGAGGGGCAGCCCCCGCTGGAGATACATTGTTTTTTTTTTTACGATTTTTTTGTATGACATGAATCTCGTAAAAAGGTTGATAAATGAAATTTAGAGGGAGCTGGAATGGAGCAAGTCATGCCCCCCACCCACTGTTTCTCAGGAGAAACATTTTCAAGGTTAATGTCAAACGTCTAAAAGACTAAGGTCAAATAAAAAAAACATAAGTTATATGGTAACTAAATTTTTTTTTTTTGCAGCAAGGCGAAGTCGACGGAGCCCCCTCGGGGCTCCGTGATGAAACTGTACATCCCGCGGAAGTGTGAGGGTCGAGATTTTTTTAATGCTAAAACCTACAACCTCGAGATTCGCAGTCTCAAGGAATATTTCCTTCAAACTGACTTGGAGATACATCGATGTGGTCACGATGGACAAGGGCCTCACCCCGCTCTCCTTCACGAAGGAGAACTGGTGCAAACCTGCAGTACTTGCTACTAAAGCAAAGAGTTTCACGGATGTTTTTCCGGGCCCTCCATAGGCCCGATGTGGTTTACATCGGGCCATATTGGCGTCCATGTCCTGGCTGCGTTCCGACGACCTTTTCGGGGAAACCGAAGGTTTTGTCAGTGCGATTATCGGATGAAGTTATCATAATGAATAATTACCGGAAATACATTGTCAAGGATGGTACGGTATACATCTGTCGGGCATGTCACCGTCCGGTCCTGGTGAATCAATCCGGTAAATTATTTCCGGTTGTTCTCGTCTTGTTAATGGCAAGTTTTGCGCAATGCCCGTTTTGAATGTCAGTTTTTGAATCAGAATGACACGAGCTAGGATTCTATAAGTTTAATCATTTATATGAACATGAATTGTGTGCCATGAAATTTCGGAACAAAATACCTTGGGGTACATTTTAGGGCTTATTTATAAACGTTGCATAAAGTTAAGTAATGATTAGCGACTGTTTAGCCATACAATTTTGACATTTAAACGTTTCTTAACTATAAACAACGTTTATAAATAAAGGGGTATATGTTAGAATATGATGCTGCAAGGAATGCATAGTTCTAATTTTGTGAGAATCAGCAGATAGGGTTGGGCCTTACATAGTTTATTCCAACCACGTGTCACCACATCATAAAGTCTTAAAAACAAACAAAGGTTTTCATAAAATGTGAGTGACGACAGTTTTCACCTCACGCATCCAGGAAGTAGAAAAGCCGAACTTAATACCATAAAAAGCGCTCATAATTCGTCCGAGTCGATTACACTTTACACCGTCATCGTCAGCAGTAGGTACGGAATTATCAAGTTAAAGGGTACCGACGTAAGGCTTCCTGGTTCAAACAATGGTTTGGTTTCCTTGAAATAAAGTGCGAAGAAGGGCGCAGGTTCATTTTAGATCTCACAGGTAAATGTCGCAGAAATATCCAATATCATTTATTACTGTTACCAAAAGATATTTTATTTACATATTGAACAACTCCAACAAAAAAATGTGTTTACCAATTTACAAATTACAATGTAACCTATTGTGTCGATTTTGTTCTTCAATTGCAGGCTGTTGATCCCAGAGATTTACATACTTTGTACTAGAGGAGTAGGTACTTATAGCATAATACGTAAAGCCACGGACGATACAGGGTGTCCCATAAATCATTCTGCCTAGCCTATTCCCAATTATGTTGGGGTCGGCTTCCAAAAGGTGTCCCATAGCGAAAACATTCAATTTTCCTCATACTGTTTTGTTTTGTTTCAAGTTTGAAGCAATGAAGATTTTTGAGGATAATGTTGTGAAAATGTGGAAAAAAAATGTCCTGCGGAGATTCCACGAACAGTTGCCTCGAATGCGATATTTTGTGATGATTAATTTAATAACGTATACACATCAAAAAAAGTTTTCGATCAGTTTCAAAAATCGAAATCTTTTTTGTTGCGGTAGATTATATTATAATTTCTTCTTCTTTTTAGATTCGTTACTTAAAAATATAGAACTAGAATAAAAAACAAATTCAATCGTTTTTCAAAAAAAAAAAAAACAATCCAAGCTTATTAAGCTCATTCAGAAATCTCAGTATTCAGATAACCGACGTGTCCGTCTCTGGAGAAGACCTGGAGACTCTGAAAGGCAAAAACGCCACTGGAACCTTTCAGCAAGGCGGGAAATAGGTGCCATTTTGGGGTGGAATTATGATTGGAGCTAGAACGCCTTTGATCCCGTATCGAGGCTCCATGACGGCAGATAGGTACAAAATAGTCGCTATTGATGGAATTGTCAGACCATTCCGAGTAAACCATGGGCGGGTACCAATTCGTACTGGTCGATGATAATGCGCCCGCACATCGAGCTCATCGAGTCAATACTGCTGCTCTCCAAGAATACGACATTACGAGGTTAGACTGACCTGCCGGTTCGCCTGACTTAAACAGAATAGAGCACGCGTAGGATGGTCTTACGCGATCTGTTTGGCCACCTCCCCAGACAGTGCCAGAGATCAGGGAAGCCGCTATTCAAGAATGGAACAGGAACAGGTTACCACAAGAAATGCTGGATAACTTGATCCTCAGCATGACCAGGAGGATCTCCGCATGTGCGCGAGCCAGGGGAGGAGTTATATTGTATTAAATAAAAACCATATTCTATGTATATTCTATTAATAAATTGTTGAATAAGTTTGGTTAAATGATCTTTTTCTTCTCATCACTGTTACAATTACATTAGGATTGAATTAAGTGCTCAATATTTGTTGTTAAGAAATTAAAAATAGTTTAAGTATTTTTTTAATTACAGTGTTTTTCAATTTAAAAAAAAAATTACGTTAACAATTTTCTTGATAAAGTTAAATTTAAAAAATATATCAGCTTCTGCTAGTGATCACAAACTTTTTTTGATGTGTGTATTACCTACCATAATAAAGGAGATTTTTAAGATAAGAAAACATAAAAACGAACGAGCTGCCTGCAATACAAATTGTTTGCGTTTGTAGCAAACCGGTCATTTCCAGAAACCAGAAAGGTATACCTACTTAACACTCTAGGGACAGTTAGGTACAAGCACAACTCTCAAGCTCGAGGTAATTATAACATTACACCTGTACTTGCCGCTGCGGTTAATACAAGCGTGACGCATATTGAACTACAACTATGTTTCAGAACAAAGCTCCATCTATGGACAAAACTATATATATACCTCGTAAGTACATATTGCTATACAACAGCCTTTTATCGATCGTCATCAGCAGCGATTGATTCAAACATCGATGTAGTGTTAACTTGCACTTATAGATGGCGTTACTTATTTATAGTGGCGAAGATGTGTAGGTTTCGCAAAAAATGCATAGGTTTAGTCACCACGCTTATTTTTCCCTGAAATGAAATGAAATTGTTTATTCTGTAAATAGGATATCGGAATCACTTTTACACGTCATGTTAAAAAAATATTAGAGCTAAGCTAGATGAGGTCGGCGTTTCCTATCTGATGACTACTCTGAGAAGAAAGGCCGAAACAAACTCAGAGGTCACAGTCTCTTTTTAAAGTCCAGACATTATCTTAGTCAGGCCATGAGGACCATGTAGATTAGTGAAACTATACAGATGACCGATAGAAGCAACTGGATTTCCTAAAAGAATGAAGCCCGGAGCGCCCTGGAATTTATGGGCAAAAGCGGCGTTGCCCTTTTTTATTTTATTGATGTTTTGGACTCTCATAGAAAAATCTAATATTATTATGATTTCAAACACAATGTGAATTGTTCCTGAATATAATTGAAATTGAATTGAATAAGAAGTAACAATAAAGCGCATCGTCATAAAATAATATCTATCATTAAAAAAGTATTTAGGTAGATCAATGGTATATCTATTAATTCGCCTGCGGTTGGGCCACACGAGAATTGATGTGTCATCTGCTTTGACCAACTCTTGACTTATTAATAACATTAGGTACTTTAAAATTTCGAAAAAGAAAGAGTGTCCTTATACCCAAAAATCACGCTTCAATCACCCACTACACTGGTTTTATGTACGTACTTCGTATTAACCGCACAAAACGTATATAGTCCACTTTTAAAAGTCAGCTGGTAATTAGCAACAATTAATCATGTCTGCCAATATAATAAGTACAAAGGTTACCAACCCGTTCATGACATTATAAATTATTAAAAACTACAGCTTATTGTTAACGGGAATTATAAAGACTGGGATACTAGACTTTTTTTTTTTGTATTTTATACACGAAAGCGGATTTAATCAATTAACCTACTACAAAAAATTTGATACAGAATTTCAGTCACAATAATAATGAAGACTGAAGTTTTAATAAATTTAAAATTAATCAAATTATTTTAGGGGACTTGAGACAATCGTTTGTTCATTATTGCTAGGTTGGTGCTGTTGCCAAAATTTGAGAATGTGGGATAGAACTATAGAAGTGGCCTTATGATGTAAATTACGAATTTTATTGTAAGGTACTAAGAAACCGAAAAAATAGTTTATCAGGAAAAGAAAACAGTAAGGTAACTGCAGTAATTAAATTGCTAGTAGTGCAAGGCAAAGCTGCTGTAGTGCTGTCCATCCCTTGTAATTATCCTTAATTTACCTTTGGCAACTGTTTCATCTATGAGGGATCTTTCCCTCATTTCACTCGGAAATCTGAATGATATTATCTGCTAAAAATAAGTACCTCTATGATATTTTTATTTTTTTAACATTCTACGATTCTGTGATACGCAATTTAGTGTTATTTTTATATGATAAAGATAAAATCACGCCAGTTATGTTAAAATCCCATGTAATAACATTGAGGTATTATGTACTAACGTGTAATAAGGGGTGAGCCTATTGTCATGAACCGAGCACATATCCAGACTCCAGGCTGCTACTGAGAAATTCCTGATGGAAAAAAGCGATATCACTGCGCGACATGGGAATCGAACCCAAGACCTCACGATCAATATTTACTTTACTTAAATCACACAAAGAATGTCATCAGAAGTAAAGATCGATGGATCACCTTAACGCGCAGACTATGAAGCAATGCCCATAATTTAACTACAGCTATTATAACGAGTTAACTATCCAGTAACATTAACTACTTGTATCAAGATCATCCGGCGTACGTGACTTTAGATACGTAGTCTAATATCGAATGATTTGACAATAATATTATGTTTTGTTTTGATATAGTGTTGAGGTAGTTTGATATAGTGTTTTGGTATAATGGAAATGATGTAAAACTAATTGGTATCGAGCTAATGCAATCATTAACTTGATTTTACACCCGGTTTCTGAATTGAGAATTTGAATTAAGAACTTACTAAACTCTACTTAAGCATTACTTAAGGTGATTCCATCAATGCGGATTGATTGCAATCAATTAAATTTATTACGTTTTTTGAAAGAAAAAAAAAACGGGGTCAGCATTGAAGGAATCACCTTAAGTTTGACAAGATCTGAACTTCCTTTCAATTCGGAAACCTGGTGTAAGGCTGGGTACCAATTTCAACTGCATTTGTTAGTATTTTTTGGAATAATTAGCGGCCCGGAGTCAGTAACTACAGGATAGATTTCACATGGATTAATGTTTGCCGTATGCACCCAGTAGGTACTGTCGAAGCGTCAGTTTTAAACTGCATTCAGTAGCAGCTATAATTACGCATTTGCTATCTCTGAATGCATAATTATAGCATGACTACACTGGTTCAGCTAGCCAGGCCAGCTTAAACTAAATCTATGTGTAGTGATTGCTTGTAGCTCTTGACCGTGTGGTCACGGAAATCTAAACTGATATTATGAAGAGGTTGGTTTGTTTGCAAGAGGAAGAAGTCTGGAGGAACTGATCCAATTACAAAAAATACTTCACTGATGGAAAGCTAAACTATGGCCGAGTGCCTATGAGTCTTTTAAGGGTATCGTACCTCAAAATAAAAAAATGGAACCCTTATAGAAACACTTCGTTGTCCGTCTGACAGTCTCTCAAGACCCTTTTTCGTATGGTATAGTTGACTTCGTCGGGGGCAGAACCTAATGTCTTATAAACCTCTTGTACATCATCTTCATTTGTAACTAGATGTCATTTTTGTTTTAATTAGTATTTTGATGATAATGACTCATGGTTTGTGGCTGAGTGCGTACTTACCGGTACGTAGTCGCTAGTTTAAAAACTCCATAAATCGTGAAAAACATTTTTATTAGATTTTTAATTGTTAACGTTATGGCGGCATGTTTTGTGAAGTATGGTTTTATGTTACTACTAGCTTCTGTCCGCGACTTCGTTTGCGTGGAAGTCGTTAGACATTACAATACACAAAAATACAAAAAAATACACAATACTACAATAAAAAAAGATAACAGCCACATTTTTATAAAACTTGTCATTACGAGTCGTCAGAAGCCCGAAAGTCTGACAACCACACCAAGAGGTATCGTATTACCCAGTTACTAGGTTGTGGGGGTCAGATAGGCTGTCGCCCCATGTGAAATGCTATTCAGCTGCATCCGGTTAGACTGGAAGCCGACCCCAACATGATTGGGAAAAGGCTAGGCAGAATGAATAATTTTTATAAAACTTGTATACTACGTTTGTAGTTTTGGTCTCAGCAGCCATAATATAAAGAGTCAGAACTGGAGACGCGGGAGCAAGCGACGTACAGGCCTGAGGTCGACACACGTAGCCTGCAGTAGCAATATCCCATTGCTTGCGAAGTAAAAATAAGAAATGAGGAGTTATCAACGTAGTTACAACTTTAACTAGTTACTGAAAATAGTGACGAACGAAAACGACGTACTGTTTTGAAATTGTTTATTAAAATAATTGATTAACATTACAAAATAGGGCCTTAATATAATGATTGAATTCTACCTGAACTAGGAATAAACCTGTATCTCAGGTATCTCACTCAAGTGCTTATACTTAAGTGTTATCTAAGATTCATTAATAGTTAATGATTTATCCACTACTTATAAATTATGTTTCTTAAAAATAGTATGCTACTTTTTTGCACCATCGTAGTTAATTTATAGTTTATAGCCACAGGCATTTGACCACCACTGTTAGGGTTTCTGATACGAATTTTTTCTTGGTTCATGCTTCTTTTTTCTGTAGATCTTCTGTAGATTCTGTCCTTTGAGATTTTAACATAAAATGAAAAATAAAAACACATTTGTAAATAAGGTACAAAAAGTTGTTAAGATAATATATCGATCTCTTATCGAAATTATGCCTGTAATGTCGGTGGGCAAATGTTACGTATTTCATTATTATTTTAAGAAATTAATTAATTTACTAAAGGAAGGTTTATTAGGACTTGCCTTAAATCAAAATGATTGGCTTTAAATACATGTTTCCAAGGCCAGTGAAATTTAGATCCGAACGTTTAAAATAAAAACAGCTTTTTATAGCTAGTTTTTTTCCTAAATTATAGTTACCAAACATGTTGGTATTCGATTATAATATAATAATCAAACCACGTCAAAAAAACAAAATCACTACTGGTGCGTCATTTTAATAACACAACTATTATTATAAACATATGAGGAACGTTACTAAATAGCACTGGAGTGCGGAGACTTTTAATAAGACAATTATCTCTTTAATCTTGTTTCATGTTTATTATTTTGTGTATATCTATGAGTGTATTTATATAGATAAGTATATGCTTTATTGTATATGTAAATGGTACCACCACTGACTATCTGCAGTATTGTCTGTCCTTCTCCCCTGAAACCATCCGTAGGTTATCTGTAAAAGATTGCTTTTAGCGATAAGACCGCTCATTGTATCACCCTATGTAAAATGGATAAAATGTCTGTAATTTTTATGGTGTACATATTATATAGTATCCTATTATATTCTACTCTTAATCTTTAAAACAAAAATGAATGCTTTTAATTAATGGGATTTTATTTAAACAATTTAATTTCATTTAGTAGTCATCTAAAGTTATGACATTAGCTAGCTGAACCAATGTAGTTGTCATGCTAAAGAGCAAGCCTATTTCCTGAAGCGAGGTGTTCTAGCAGTGAATATGATGAGGAAGTTGACACCTCGCTTAGCGACAGGTAAGCGTATAAGTACCATATTGGTTTGGCGTCAATTTTCCAAGTTGTAGTCAAAATTATTTGCAAAACCTGACTACTATTCATAAATAGCAAACATAAATGCCTATCAGACCGAGCCTAGTATATCTATGCCCATCAGGCAAGCTTTATAATGTACAACTGACGTATCAACTACGGTGTATGACGTATGGCCTCTCTTTTATACCTATCAACAGTCAACATGGAAACTTTTATGGGGTTATCGGCTTACTTATCTTTCTTATAGATCTTTTCTTTATTGACACCGTGTCACGTAGGCGTTGTGTTGTTTCTATAAATCATGTTTTTTAGCGCACAAGTTTTATGGCGTCAACGGTCCGTTGCAACAGTAAAAATATTTCAAAATATGATTTATAATCAATTTTGTTATATTCTTTGTTAAGTAAAGCTAAAAGAAAGAATATTTAATTAAATTAAGTTGGATATAAAATATTTTTCTATATAAAATATACAGTCTGGCAGGGTCATTTACGTGCAACCTGTTATCTAATTAAATTATTCGTCAGTTATATAAAAAAATCTGTTCCATACATTTTAACCGCATATGTATTGATTGCACTTTTTTATGAAACCAGATTTTTATTTGATAACCGGCTATAAATTTCTGTGCCTAGAATCATGTACTAAATTCATGGTTACAGTTTGCACGTCGATGTTTTTCAAATTTATTCATTTACGTTGAAAAACTGCGTATTATCTAGTTAATTTATATGTTGGAAATAGTTACTATACCCCCGTTTCCTAATATACGCGATCATCGCATTCGTTCGCGCGACTATCGCTTATATTAAGACACGGCTTAAGGTTAGAGAGCAGTAACAAACAAAAAACAATGGAAGAAAAATGTCTCCAAGTATGTAAAAATGTCATTCAACTATGCTTGTTGAGGAATCTTTTACTTGAATGACAATGCCACGACCTTCCCGTCACGTAGGCCCAGTGAACTACGCTCTTTCTGACGTCACATATGACGGAGATCCTCTGATTGATAACAATCAGGTTCACCACATGATCATGGCTCGATTTTAAAGTACCTAAGTATTGGATACTGAGAATTAATCGATTTAGATCACAACAATAGCATCTAGGAAAAAGAGGAATTGTGTCAATTTGTGTCCTGTTACCTGTTGCGTGAAATCTTTTATTACTTTCCCGTTTTGTGTCCGGAGTTCCAAAACTACATTAATTAAGTTATTCTTACATTTAATTAGCCGAAAATCTTATTTTATTTTATGGTTTCTTTCAAATCATTAATCAATCGTTATTTTGATTGAATATAAAATGAATGTACACTTAAATAAATAAATAAGTAATAAATAAATTAACTCAAAAAAGTGCACGAGCTAGAAAAGGCTTGAGCTCCACAATCCAGTTACTGGGTAGCAAGCTACCTCTTGACAAGAATGGATGTCAGACTTTCGGGTTTCTGACTCCCCGTAACGATTGTCATTGTCCTACAATAGTACGAGACTCCATTGTTTTAGTGAATGTCAAGAGGAATGAGTCAATGCACTCGGACGGGTCATAACTTTGACCCCAGATGTCGTGTTGTCGTGTTCATATTAAAGTAAATACATGTTTATTTCGCACATCGTTTTTTTTTTGTATTTTTGACGAATGGTGCTGTTCTTTTATTATAATTAAAACCTTGCTGAAAGACATGTTATGGCTGATTACCGACACATCAATGCATGATCTGTTTCTACATATGTAGTTCGTTCATATAAGAGAGCAAAAACTCCTTTTGATACTGATTCTATTTAAATGATTTTGCCTAGCTTATTTGGCCCACTGGACCTAGTGTGAGTAAGATTTCAAAGTCGTTGAAGACAAAAGGTTATGGTCTTTTTATCAACTCCAGTGCAATGATTATTCTAATTACCTGACTTGTTTGTAGGAAGCTACCAGTAACAAAAAAAAAAAAGAAAAGTTAAATATTCACAAACGCGTTGAAGTCTTTCCTTCTATCAATTGAAAAAAAATTCGTGACTTTGATTTTGATTAACAATATTGATAAAACTATTGCGAACTAATAACAAACGTATTTTATTCGAGATTCATCACTTTTATTTACGGTTACACTTTTGGGATTGTCAGATCACGAGTCAACCAAAGACCACGAAACAAACACATGTGCTGTACAATCATAGAAATACATGAAACACGAAAGTTAGTTATTATTTATTTATTTATTTATTACACACATCTGTAAAACTACCCAATTACTGGGTTGTGGAGGTCAGATAGGCAGTTGTTCCATGTGCTCCAAAATACTGGTATTCAGGTGCATATCCGGTTAGACTGGAAGCCGACCCCAACTTAGTTAAAAACAACAACACAACATAGGGAAAAGGCTAAGCAGATTGACACATCTGTAAAGCATGCCGATTGCCATGGGAAGATGGCGTGAATTTATGTGTATGTCCGTACGAACAGCACAGCTATCATTACAGTTTACCAATTAAAAATTAGTTTGTTATATAAAGAAGGTTCTTCACATTATTTGAGCATACGCTACATATTAACAACTACTTTATTACATGCCCTTCACAGGGCTAATGTAATGCGGTACACTTCAGGGCAGTTACGAGCGAGGTCACGACGACGCTATATAATAACACCTTATTAAATAGCTACTAATTATAATGAGACCACTCTCTCAGTCCCTAGGTCTGTCGCCTAGATTACTCTGGGACTAATCCTTATCAGAAGCTTTTAAATCAATGGACAGTGATACTGATTGGCCGTTCAATGCCCTGGTCGACGAAAGTTTTGTTTTTTTCAGAAAGTTCTCAGAAATTTTATAATGTTCGAAGCTAGAATTGTTTCTGTGAAACGGTAGAAGAAATGTAAACATTTTTTTGTATCAAAATGAAATATTCGCGTTTGTGGTTACGTAACAGAGTAAACAACTCACAAACACTTAAACTAAAGTAGTTCTCCACTTCTGGTAAATATTACCATACTTTGGGGTTTCCATGAATCAGTAAACACTCACCAAAACATAACGGAAATATACATACACACTTAACAGCTCTTGATCTCAAAGTATAAATTAAGTCCGACATATTTCAAAGCCATACAACTAACATAACCTGTACCATCATTCTCCCATGTTATCCCAAATTTGGGGCATGCGCAGCATGTATCTTTTGTTCCAGCCATAGGTATTTCTATAAGCTGTTACTTATTTATTCAGTAACTAAAGATTAGTTACTGAATATATAAATAACAGCTTGGTCATTGCTTCTTCATTGTTAATAAGAAAAGTTGAAATTGTTACTTACGTTAACTCTAACTAACAATTACAACTTTTGACAAACAAACCGTTTTCACACCTAGGATTCAAATGAATACAATAAAACTACAGGCTTACTTTGAAAACATGCGACAAAATTTAAGGGGGTGTTCCACCCATCAATATGAACAACTTTTACTATGGGACCAAATAAGAATTCCCAAAAAAAAATCGACCTTCCATACAAAATGGTCCAATCGGGGATACCTATGTACAGAAAAGTCGTTTTTTTTACGAATTCTTATTTGGTCCCATAGTAAAAGTTGTTCATATTGATGAGTAGAACACCCCCTTAATTTTTTTTGCATGTTTTCAAAGTCAGCCTGTATAAGAACGTTGAAATAAACCAACAAGAATATTAAATCTGAAATAAATCAACATTCTATTAAATAATGAGTGGTGAACTCAATAAAACACAACATTTGCCTTAATTTTCAATAAACACAATTTAAACAAACAACATAACACAATGTCACGGTCACGTATTGTCAATAAATTAATTAACGAGTTCCTGATTGACGCCCTAATCGTGATGATCAACTTAATCTTGTCACCGATCATAGGAGACAACTGAGGACATCTTATTAATGGGTTCAATATAAATTTAAACTGAGTCAGTCTGGTGTTATTAAACTAAAATAAACAAAAGTTGAAATTAAATTATATCAAACCTCCATGTGAAAAAGCTAAATGTGTTTATTGCAGCCGCCATTTGCCGCAAGCAATGTTCTATGTTCCGCTTTGAAAAGTATCCTTATGTGTCGCAGATTTTACACGAGACATTTAAAATTTGTCTTTACGATTGGCAACGCGTCCACTATGGCCCAGTGTGTAATGTGTGTTGGAGCCACGGTAGCAACTTTTAATGAAGGATTCTTTAGTTATTCGTCAACTTACCAACAAATAAATTAAAAATGCGTCATAGTGAACATTCTAGATGTGAGCTGTATCATGTTACTAAGTAACGAAATACACAAATAGACCAGAAGACATCAGCACGTATGTGTAGGCTGTTCAAAAAGTATCTGATTAAAATGTAAACAAATGGGTCAGAATATTTAGGTACCTGTGGATGCCAATTTTTTGTATAAGAATATTCTAATTTAAAATCACCTTATAGAATTATGTTTTTCGTTTGAAAATTAAGGTTAATTTTATGGCCTCAATTATTTTCGTCGATGATTTTCAATTACAATTTAATAATTTCGTGGTCAAGAGCACCACGGCCCATCAGCAATAAAAATATTCAAACAATATGGATGGAAAAAGTGGTGAGATATAAAGTTAAAAGCTTCCCTTTAGTGAGTGATTACGTAAGAATTTAACTTAATTAAACAAGGTTTGTTTACACTTTCATCAGATACTTTTGGGACAGACTTTACATGCGCCGGCGCCAACTCAAAGTGACCTTCTGGAGACTCCGATCTTGGCAGTGACCAAAGAGTATGTAATGACTCAGTTCTACAGCACAGACTACATAGAGATACTTTCTGCAGTGACGGCAAGCTCGTCACACATCGCATACACAGCGCATACGAATCACACAAATTATGTCTTTATTTACATATTACATTCTTTGTGCTTCATAATTTTGGTGGTGTGCTAAAGGTGACTAAAACTTGTGAAATGCGCTTTTGTTTGAAGGGGATAAGAAGCCCTTTTTAAATATTGTAATTTATTTGCACACCTATAAAGGTTTTTCCATATTTGTAAGTATTAGCAGCAATGTGTCTTGATGTTACTCGCTGCTGCTGTTACTGCTGTCATAAATACTTTGTTTTTAAACGCTTCTTCATAAAGTACATCATGACATAAGTTATGTTGTACTTTCATGCGGTAAGTATAGGCATTCGGTTTTTTCCCATACTTATTTATTAAACATTCTTGCTTCTCTCCATTAACATTAGTCATCAAATATCATTACGCAAAGCTTTCATTAACTAATTACTTCGTCTACAATACCTACCATATTAACAGAAGATTTTATTCTTTACGCCTGACCTCCATCACCCATAAGGAAACCATATTGCTATCAGTAGTTAACAATATCGTAATACGGATGCTGCCATGTGTAATTTCCACTCTGGTGTAATTCAGATATTATATAAATAAATAATTTCTACAACATCCTATTGTTGGTGTATTTATATATTATAGAAATATTAAACTTTTACAGAACTAAACATCAGTCTCCAAACTTATGGGTACTTCCGAATCTGAAATGAAAAGACATGCCCATGCCCATGCTGGAAGCCTTCCTTCATTAAGTCATTCACAGGATAGCCCTGGTTGACAACCTCATAGGGTTGACCTACGAGATGACATACAGAAAATATAAAATAAAGGCAACAGTATACGTATCCAGACCAGACACAGCTATCCATGATTAATTCTGTAAATAATGTTACTGACCCATAGCTTAATAACAACCGGCGTGTAAAAGAAGCATTAACAAGTGTACACGAATCGACTAATTAAATTATTAATTCTACCCAATAACTAAATGAATCTCGAAATAAAAAACTCACAATGTGATCTATAACTATTATTATTGACAGACTCAATCCCGAGTATCTATACAATATTATGTGCACGCTTGTAAAGAGAATTCAAATTCATTTATTGTTTGTCACAGGAGAAATCAGTTCTTATGATTATTATAGAAGGAATTGTGATTGTTAATGCCAATTCTCGTATTTTTTTTATTTATTTATGTATTATGGCTCAACAACGACTAATTCACAAAAACATTAACACAGAACTTAGTCTTATTATATGATGACTACAGTGAACTTGTCGTTTAAAGGTGTGCACAGCACTTACAGCTTGTCTATTTGAGTTAACTAGGTAGGTACTTAGGAAAAATGTTGTTAAATGGATTGTATTTTCGACGGATTGCGAATTAATGCGAATGCGAACGTTCATAAAAATACGGGAATTGCCCCTCTGATCAGATATGTGTGACTGATGTAATCTTATGAGCATGTTCACGTAGGCTAGATGTACTATTAAGATCTTTCAGAAGGGATACTGGTTAAATGAGCTTTAAAAAATAGTGAGTTATGAATGAATATCTGATGGGTTTTTTTGGATGATTGATGGGATGATAGATGTTCCTGTCGCCCACATGGTACACAGGCATGCGACCACGGCTTTACCTTGACCATAAGCTTGTCGAGAAATCTGTGAGTGCATTTTCGTTTCTTTAAAAAAATAAAGAATCTTAATAATTTAAAGTGGTTTCCCTTCAGGGGCCATTGATTTTTTCCACTCTGTATTCACCCATATCTCTCCATTCTTAGCATATGCTAAGAATGCAGAACAATAAGTTCCATAATACCTCCATTTAGGGAAAACACAGGAGGATGTCTCAGTAACCTTCACTCGTCTGAAGAATTAGATCATACACCTACTTAAAAACCTTATGTAGATACCTACTCTAATTACAATTCTTAGAAACAACGTTAAAAGTTCAAGGTGAACGTTTGTTTACGTATTTTGCTTGTTTTATGTAAACAAGGACAACATGAATGTGAACTAAAGTTTTCCACTTTTAATGCAGTTTTCGAAATCAACGAGTTTGGGTAGCTTTTGTATGGGACACAGTATAGGTAAGAACAGAAGGTACACTTCATACAATATGCACGCAAGCATATTATACAAGGTGAATTGAAATAACTGAAAACCTGAAATGGTGCCATTGTACTCATGATAATGTGTTCATTATCATGTATTGATTACGCGCCGCACGCCAGTAAACCTCCCAGTCGGCATGATTTTTTCGGACATCTGTAACAATTGTCATCATATTTCAGCCAATTTACACAAAACCATAATGAAATCTCCTAAACCTTCCTCATGAATCACTCCGTCGATTAGTGAAAACCATATGAATATCGGTTCAGTCGTTTTGGAGTTTATCGCATTCAAACAGACAGACGCGGCGAGGCCTTTGTTTTATAATTATGTAGTGTTACCTTGTTGGTACCCATAGTAGACCATAGAACTTCTGAATTATTACTTCTTCACCTCTTCGTGTTTTACCATCAGTAGTTGTAGTACTATCTATATTTACTTAGAATCATTCAACCGCAGCCGTATTGACTTCATTATGTAGAATCTTAATTATGTATTGTGTTAAAACGCTTTTGCAATCAGTGAGAGACTATTGCCTCTAAAGAGACTGAGGCTTTAAAAAGGTATTTTCCTGTTATCTATTAACAGACTAAGGACCAATTTCACCGATGAAACTGAACGCTATCAGTACATCTAAACCGCGATCGAGAGAAAAAAAATTTTTCGGCATTGCATTATTGTCATATTAAAGGTCTCTTCTCCACAAGTGAGTCTTATTATTTTATTACTTGGTACATGACCAAAGTTGATGTTCTTGACACTAACATAATCGATGTAACCAAATCAGTTTGTAAACTTATAGTATGGATTGTTTATTGACAATTATTGGTTTTTATTTAGAAAGGGGATTGATAACGCGTTTTTGCGCTATATTAAAAGAGAAATCACCACGTTTGGTAGAGAGTTCGTAATTGCATACCCATATTAGTCAGTTGAGGAGCTCGTGGCTAAGTAATAACAGCCGCACGGATCAGGTTAAGCTGCGCTTGCCGGGGTTGGTCCGTGGATGGGTGACCATCTTTACATACCGAGACTCCTCCGTGCTTCGGAAAGCACGTTAAGCCGTTGGTCCCGGCTGTCATTCGTGGATCTTTGACAGTCGTTACGAGTCGTCAGAAGCCCGAAAGTCTGACAACCAGTCTTACCTAGGGGTATCGTATTACCCAGTTACTGGGTTGTGGAGGTCAGATAGGCAGTCGCTCCATGTAAAATACTGGTATTCAGCTGCATCCGGTTAGACTGGAAGCCGACCCCAACATGATTGGGAAAAGGCTACGCAGAATGAATTAGTCAGAATATTTAGTCAATTCCCTTAAAAATAAACTCGTTAACTTTCGTACGCCTATGGAACCTTAACATGAAGAAATGACTTATGGAGCAAACACACAAAAACTTCCACTAGTACATCTAGACTTGCGTGGGCGCACAAAAACATCAATTGCTTTGCGGATGTTCCTCCACATTGTCTATGCGACAAACAAATCGTCTGTGACAAATATCATTGAGTTCTGAATATCCCAGTTTTTGTCGAACTTTGTGTTTGTCAAGTGATGATTTGCGCTTACGCTTGACTGTGTGTGACAACTCTTGACAAGAGTGGGTTGTTTAATTTTTTAGTAAAGTTCTTTACAAGACTGTTGGAACGAAGTTCTGCATGCAGCGGCTTGCGGTAAGAGTAAACTGGCAGAAATCGTCACGTAAAGAGCGTTGTGCCCGAAAGTTTTTGTTTTTTAGATGGGTCTGTATTAAAAAACTAAAACCTTTTACGCAAGAAATTTGAGACCATGCTACTAGATGACTCTGTATTAATACATAAGTACAACAACAACGACAACAATGTGTCTAGTAGGAACGTACTAACGATCACAAGTATACTATAGGTACCATCTTTTTCATCAAAACAAAAAAAAAATCTACAAAAAGGAAAACTACAGACGTCAATTTATAGATCATGTTAACAACGAATAAAAGAAAAACTAGAAATGCGTGTTTGTAAATTGCATGACGAGTATGTACACACGGCTACACATCAAGCTATACATTTCCAGTTTACGCTGATCTCACACTGTACGGAAATCCTATACAATGTGAGATCAGCTTATATTGGAAATGTATAGCTTGATGTGTAGCCGTGTGTACCAGCTGTGTTCTTACATTTTGTTGCCAACTTTTTGAAGATACGTTCGTGATCCGATGATTAGTTAGCCGAGTACCAAGAAATTAAGGACCACAAAAAAAGGAAGTCTTTTTTAGGGTTCCGTATTCAACAAGGAACGCTTATAGTTTCGCCATGTCCGTCTGTATGTCTGTCCCCGGCTTAGCGCAGAGACTGTTAGTACTAGAAAGCTATATTATTAATTACGCCGACAAAGTGGTAAAATAAAATCATGAAAAAATTTTTTTTTAAGTGCACCCGTACGTCCCGTACACGTAAAGGGGGTTTTTTTTTTTCGCTATCCCATCGTGTGGGGTATCTTTGGTCGTTCAATAATATAATACAAAAATATTGCGAGTTTGTTACAACCATTTTTGGATTGAAGGATCCGTTTGCGAAATATTAAGCTTTAAAGTGCTAATTTTTGTTAGAGTCAAGTGTCCCCCCCTGCCAGCTAAATGGTAAGTTCTGGATATGTGGAAAAATTCACAGCAGTAGTATATATAACGAAATTAAAAGGAAAACTATCACAGCTAAGTATTCTCTACAAGTTAACGAGTAATTATTGACCAACTGACATTTGCCGTTGCAAAAACATGTTCTCCCATCTATTTTGTATGGGAGAACATGTTTTTCAACTACAATTTTAAGTTTGTTCTTGGGACAAATTCATCCCAGCTACGGAACCCTTCATTGTGCGTGGTCCGACACGCACTTGGCTGGTTTTGATGTTGCATTGCGTTCGGCAAATTGCCATAACAATTCGTTTTGGAACAGTTCTTTGAAATCAAGTTTTGGGGAATTTGCTAAGCTTTATAAGGCACATCGTTCACTACGCTACTCCAAAGTACCATAACCAGTTACAAATTCGAATCACATAACAGGTTACTATTGAGCAGCATCGCTGAGTCGTGGACACTCTCGTGGCCAATATGCCTAAGAGACAGTGGGTCCCAAAAATAAAAATAAAAAAACGGGTGTCGTTGGACACCCGGTTGGGGCGAAGTTCCTTTCGCTGTATATTATTAAAATACCTATTAAAAATGATGCAGTAGGGTATACTTCCGAGGTTGTCCCATTGTCATCAGGTCAGGATCAGATCCTGGAGAAATCGATAGAACTCCTCAAATATTAAAGGCACACCCTATAGCGATTTGGGTGTTTTTTATAGTAACTCGTGCATTTGCTCTCGGGAAGCACCATTTGGTGAAGTGGAACTGATGATGAAGACCATAGACCATCGGAACTACTCAATACTATTTCACGGGTTGCGATTCGATTACTTTAATATGGTTGCCAAGCAATTTATGCTCGTCACAATGCATATTATTATGGTGAAGTGGTGCTGATGGAGCTAATGGTGGAGTACCAAGAGAACACCTCAACAATTAACGTACCTGCATTGAGAAAAGCAATATTTTGTCAAAGGTGACCAGTTGCCATTAGGATATTGTAACTTGGATAAATTACAAACCGACCCACTAAAAAGCGATAAATAAAAAGTAGTCGGTGGCAAATAACGAAAATACAAAACCAGACACCGACTTTCAAAATTAATGTTATTTTTCAGTTTGTAGTGTATTTTAGGAAGTCGGTTATTTTTTTTTTGTAATTTTTTTTTTTATTTATCGCTTTTTAGTGGGTCGGTTTGTAATTTTTTCAATCTTATATCAATTATCATAATTGTTTTTTTAAAACCCGAAACATGTGTCCCGTTACCTGATAATTGCCGCATATTTAATTAGGATAGTTAAAGACTAAATATTCAACTAACCTTAACTTAAAACAATATACTAGAAAAACCTGACCATCTTCAGAATTAAAAAGATCTACCTTAGAAAATAATATTCTGTCTGTTCAGAAGCACATTTTGATGTAAATTTGACACAACATTAACTAGGTACTCTTCCAAATTATCTACCTAGGGCATTACACCACAAAACTAAATTACAATTATTTTTTATTACAAATATAATATTTTTGAATAAACTGTACATTACAATTTTAACTAATTTACCGATAACCGTCTATCATAACTTGAGCCGCCGTTCCCCTCTTTCCCTTACTACGTGTGATTACAGGCAGGAAAAGCGCTCAATTGCAACAGGTCACAGAAAATTGGTTAATTACTATTGAATCAGTGGTCGTGCTAGCACGTAGGATTTGGTTGCGCAACGTATAAAAGGCTATAGTGACCCGACAGGCGCACAGTCGGACACAAGACTTGATAACGATAACACTTATTGATTTTATAGTAATTTCCTAATTAATTTTACAAAGATGAAAGTGCATTTGTGTCTTGTTTTATGTTACGTCGCCTGCGCGTACGCTGGGTCGCTGCGTGAGTTTTTATTTTTTTATTAGCTTTCAGTTAGATATTATTTTTTTTTAATGATTAATTCATAATTGATTGATTGATTAATTAATGATTTTTAGAGATTGTTTATTTTGACATAGATACAAAAATGATGGAATGATCATATTTAAATTATATAGGTAAATGTTCATTTATTTATGATTAAATTTAATTCCGATCAACCAAAATGACTTCATGGGAAATTGAGACCGTGGTGGGAAATCTCCTGACACATGAAGTCATGACATGCATAAATAAACATGCATTACAATTAATTAAGTACCTACTATTTAATATGGAGTGTCGGAAAGTAGCAAGTGTACCTATTCAATTATTCAATGAACGAATACAATCAATACCATAAATGATGGTAAGTAATTCTAGGCTTTATTACATAAATTATTATTTAGACGATTACGAAGACTGTTTAAAAAAAATATCATTCACAATTTTATTGTTTTTACAAATCATCGATATTTCTTAGCTAAGTATATGAATGAAAAAAACACGTAAAGCGACTAATTTATAATATGTATATGTATGTAACGCTATGTAACGGCAATATTAATGCATAACAAACTAAATACTAGTTATGGGCCGACTAGGGTTTGGCCAATCTTTGACTAGCTATAGTGACTAAACTATTGGAGATCTTTGACTGAATTTTCGTATGCAGACTGGGAACGTCATTAGACATACGCAGTTCAATTTATTATTGTATTGTCGCCTCCACCTTGTATACCCATACTAAATCATACCTATAATCAAACTAAATCCACTTTTTCTAACACTAAAGTATAGATATTGTATTATGAACAAGCATTTATAGGAAAACGAAAAGGCATCTAAAAATTCGTCCGCATCGCTGTCAGTGGGAAAGTGCTCAAAAGGCTGGCAGCGTTGCCACGTTACACGGCAATGCTGATTCTTTGACCCCACGCCACGCCCCTAGTGTTTCAACCAGAAACGACTCAAACATATAGCTCCCAATAAGGTTGTTATATTTGCGCCGTTTGAGGTTTTCTGTACCTGCAGCAGCCGCCCCAGCGCAACCCGCCGTGCTAGGAAGTTGGGATGGCGCGAGGGTGTCGACACACGTTGCATCTCACACCAAAGGCCTACCCAACTTCCAAGGCATTATGGTCATTCTGTCTGGCCTCTGCCCATCGTCGCGTGCCAAGCCATTGGGTTCTAGATCAGCTGGCACCTGGCGGTTATTCTAATTTATTTGTGGTCGGCGCAACATGCCTTCTTACATACCTACTTCTCTATTGATGGTCACCTCAGTAGTACTCATCCACTTTCTAGCCATATCATCTTTCACACAGTCCATCCATCGTTTCTCTGATCTTTCCCTACTCTTGTAGCCATCCACATTCATACAAAAGCACCCCTGAATTGAAATTGAAAGTCTATTTTGTAACAATTTGTTACGTAAACCCTGTTAGAAACCTAGAATAGTTTTATAATTGCAGTTAATTCATAGTGAGTTAACATAGGTCATGTACAAGTCAATTACAGATTCAGTGGAAACTGAGTCTCATACAGGGTCGCGACTTGAATCTTGAGTCAATTTTAATTACACATAACCTTGATCTTGAAAATCCTTTTATATTCTTGCAACCATTCATTTAAAAGAAGGTAGTTTTAGTGATTGAAGCACCGTAAGCTTAGTGATGTGTTAAAGACATGAAAGTGACGAATAATATATAATTACACATAACTTGACGCCCGTAATGTAATCCTCGAAGGGTAAGGCAGAGGTGTAGGTACTCTATAGTACAACCACATTTGCGTTAAAGACCACACTTCTCATGCATGCTGTGTATGTTTGAACTTCAGAAACTCATTTAATTAGAATTACAGATATATTTCCAAATGTTGCAATAAGCATTCGAATCTGAAGATTCTAGAAGCTTTCTGTTATTAAGTTCATTAACAGGTCGGCAACCGAATAAGCGCCGGCTTGTGTGTTGAAGGTCACATAGATATTTATAAACGAAGAATTGATAGCCATTGATGAACACAGCATATTATGCAAATTACATTTCTTAACTTTTCTTATTTAAGAATAATTAATAAAAATATTCGTTATTTCCATAACATTACGAATATTCAAACGTTATTATTAAGTAGTTATAAATTTTATAGCAGGACGTTCAATGCATCAGATTGCTTGTTGTTTGCGAAAGACCGCCGGTTCATTGAAACGCCGGTTGCTCTTGATAATTTTAAATAACACGACTTTCTTTAACAATTCGCCTTTGTGATAGTTGTTGTCGTACCTACTTGCGCCACGGTCAAAACGTTTTGTTTACTTTATTAAGAAATTGGAAACGCATTTTTGTTAATCGAATTATTTGTGTTTAGGTACCTGACATCTTTAAGACGCTTCACCCTACACTTCACGAACAAAATTACATAGGAATTAACGTTCATATTCTGCTCCTTCTTTTTTTGTACAATATTTGGATCATTCAAAAAAAATTGTGAATTCATTTATCACTTTTGATTCATTTTGCGTTCAGACGTTTCACTTCGAGTGAAAGATGCCGAATGAAAGACAAAAATGAACAAAAAGTGAAGCGTCTGTAATCTGCCTTCGGTTATTTGGGATGAATTTTATTTAAAAAAACTTAGAAAAAGAACTAAGTTATGATGTTAGTACACACAGTAGTAGACTTTGGTTAAGATTTCTGCCATGTTTATGTAGGTCTGTCTTTTCCAAAATAGTATTAAATGGGCGATTGGCAATACAGCATATTATTCATGGATATCTTCCTACATAAGTAAGTAGGTACTTAAGTACCTAGTGGAGCCAAAACGAAATAAAAAAAAAGTTGTAAATAATAACGCCCAAATATAAAGCCACACAGCGACAAGACAGGAATTGTTACGCCGACCCCAAATGAATTGGGATAAGTGCAAGAGAAAGAGAACGATGATGGATGATAAAAAGCCACACATTTTATATAACCAGTAAAGTGGGTCTCTCTTCCCAGGGTTCAAAGTACCATACCAAATTTCATCACAATCGGTTCAGCCGTTTTAACGTGATGTGCGATCACAGATAAACAGACAAAAATTCTTAAAACTGTTGGAACGTGTTCTATTATGGATTCTAAGTATCCCCAGCCAACCTTTTTTCGAATATCTTCCATGTACAGAATTTCGACCCTCTTCAGCTTTATGCAAGGGCCCTTACCACAAACAAGTACGTTCTTCTGCTTGATACTTAGTGAGTGCCAACAAGCTTTTACTTAATCTGCAGATTAATTAAAGCAGCTCAAAGAGTGTACGTGAGACAAACCGGTCGGTTAACGTAACCCGTAAC
Source organism: Eupsilia transversa (assembly GCA_914767815.1). Classification (NCBI taxonomy): domain Eukaryota; kingdom Metazoa; phylum Arthropoda; class Insecta; order Lepidoptera; family Noctuidae; genus Eupsilia; species Eupsilia transversa. The sequence continues at coordinate 15,617,977 of OU611882.1, forward strand.
AAACCGTTCGACATTGACCCGGCTTACCGGTTCCACGTGGGAAATGGGACCGTGACCTCGACAAAATCAATAGCCAAGATGATTGTAGGGCCTCAGCTTTAAGGGAACAGCTTAGTTTACGTCAGATAGTCAGGTGTTGTGATAAGTTTTGTTTAGGTAGGTACGGTTCATTACTCTCTAAATATTGGCACTATGAAAAAGTTTTGAAGTTGGAGGTACCTACGAGAGTAATCTTTGAATGTTTGTGAGCAAACATTAGAAATAACACCCGTTCAGGAGCAGAGCATACCTATATACATATTCTTTTCTGTCGTAGTGTCGTCCACATCATCTGGTTGTGACGAGCATCTGGGTTAGATTAAAATGTAACTGATGTTCATCCTACTTGCGAGTATTTTACATCTTTATATTTCAGCCAATTTACACAAAACTTTGATGAATTATACACCTAAACATTCCTCATGAATCACTCCGTCCATTGGTGAAAACCGTATGAAAATCCGTTCAGTAATTTTTGAGTTTATCTCGTTCAGATAGACAGACGCAGGCGGGCGGACTTTGTTTTATAATATGTAGTGATGCTAGTAATTTTAAAAGCTGCACCCTAATTGCGTTACCTATTACAAGATCAATCACAATCTAAATCGTTTTGAAACAAATTGCTAACCCATTGCTTCATAAGTCCAAAAAAAAATCTGCTGAACAACGTAAATAACGCAGTGAATATTGTTGAACCGTCAAAATGAAACAGATTAGTCTTAATCGTTTACGAAAATGTGTTACGCAATTAGATAGCTGGTTTATTAGGATGAAGGTGATATTATAATTATAATGTATTTCAAACTTGTAATAGGTCAACTTGCGCACGCGTCGCCGACTGGACACGTTTACCTCGTTTTATGATAATTTGATAATTGGAATATCACACTTAGTACATAACAATTTACAAATGTCTTTAGCGAGCGTTTTTTTGTTTTCCTCAGAACAACAAAGATTATATTTACTTTTGTATGTTTCAAATATGCATTATCTAAATGCACTTATCATATATTATACAATAGTGATGATTGATCATCAATGTTGTTTACATTGTAACATTTAACCGGCTGTAAAGTTGATGATTATTTGTTAGTCAATAAAATATCTCTTAACTAGCAAGATAACTACTCATATCCCGGAAACTGTTAAGTCAACAAATATAACAACATCTATGTTTGATTCGTGTTTATTTATTCAGTTAGTTCAAATCAAAGCTCAAATTTTTTCATTAGTATGACATAGTTAGGCTTCCCTACGTCTAATGAAAATAATTAAAGTACCTACACATTTCCGGAAAAGCTAGGTAAAAAAATATGTTCGTAGGACCCCAAAACACATACCTACTTCTAGAAAACTCAAGTCAAAACTGAATTCCTTCCTTTCCAGCCTCATTCATCACGCCATGCTCTCGATCAGACCCTCAACTGAACGCGTGCGTAGAGAAGGTGATCTCAGCAGCCGGCTCCAAATTCACCGAGGGCATCCCAGAGCTGGGCATCGCACCTCTGGACCCCGTGGAGTTGGGCACGGTGTTCGTTGACAACCCCGCCTTGAAGCTCACCTTTACCGATACTATTGTGACCGGCTTGAGCGGTTTCAGGGTTAATAGTTACAAGTAAGTTTATTCAGGGATTTTTCTAATTGAAATGGTCATTGTATCCAAAGCAACACCGCAGAATTGAAGTTGGTTTCCTTATCGGTATAGGCATGATCCTAAGCGCTACTACAACTTAACACCATAATAAGAAGATGGTCCTAATATGTTTGATGTTTCTTTTTGTCTTAACTAACCTAGGTACCTATTTCTCTGTAAAGCTAAAACAATGGTCAGTGGAAATCCAGAATCCGAACTATTTTGTTTTGTCTTCAGGATCAACCCAGAGAAAGGCAAAGCTACCTTGGACTTTACTGCCAACGTCACACTGAAGGCCCACTACGTCATGGATGGACAAGTTCTCATCCTGCCCATCAGGGGCGATGGACAGTCCAGGATCAAGATCAGTAAGTACTCCGGTGTTAATTAGCCGAACAAAAGAGTTGTTTGAGGGAAACTAGTAGAGCCGGGAAAAATAGTTAAGTTTCTAGTTTATCATGAGAATATATATGTACCTACTATATCTTAGTTCATGGTGTGGAATGCCCAGAAACATCTCAAGTATGAAATAGAACTTAAGTCTTGTTAAAGTCTTGTCTTCCTGGTACAAACTACAAACTACCTCAGCCTGTAATCACACAATAACCATCCAATATTGAAGCATCAATTTACTTTCATTATGAAAACCTGTCCAAATGCCAGTACCTTACAGAATCATTTGACTAACAACAGTATCTACCTACATACCACGGGTTTGTAAGACCGACACAAAATATCCATACTTGCAACACTGCTCAGTGCTCACTCGTTTGGCAAAGGAAGCAGCAACAAATAATTGTTGGCCGCCGTAGTATACGAAATGTATGGTAGGTAGGCTTGAGGCAACGGTTTCAAATGCCCAATTACAATAAGGTAGATCGTTGGCTATGGTTGTTTAATGGCGTAGGTTTTATTCCTTTACTCTAGGGCTTACAGAAATAGGTAGGTACGAAAAATTAACGTACCTACGTAGAACATTCTGCCTGATTCTGCCTCTGTGTGAAACTGAAAAGTGAGATTTGTACTAGATTCAATTTATTAAGACGAATGAATTAACTAAGTATCTATTTATTTCGTTAGTTAAATTATAAAAAAAACTATATAAATATTCACTACCAACGACATGCATTGCGATGGCACGTTTTATATTTTTATTTATATAGATTTTTTTGGGCCAGTACCGTCGCGGGAGACCTCACAATACCCTACCAAAGTTTCAGCACAATCTGATCAATAGTTTGGCAACGCATAGAGGACAAACAAGCATTAATTGGTACCTTTATAGATAGATAGAATAAGATATATTGAACCACAAGAGTAACACAACTTTCAAGTTAAACGAAAAGAGGATAAAGAGTTAGACGATATCCCATAAAAAAACACTTGCCCTAAAAAGTTAATATAATCTGGGTTCCCCACGACTTCAAACCACACATTTTTTTTTAATAAATTCGATTTTTTACTTACAGCGAACCTTAACATCGTCGTGAAATACGACTTCGTAGAGAAAGACGGCCACTGGATCGTGCCCAGCTACAAAGACCACTACAAGATGGACCGAGCCCAGTTCAAGTTCACCAACCTGTTTAACGGAAACAAGGAACTCGGTAAGACCTATTTGTCAAGCAAATAACAGATGTTTTGGAAACGCCCTCATTGACCCTGATCTTAAGAACATGTGACAAACTGACAAATACGAAGATTCGGTGTTGTTATCGGGTGATCTCATGACATTGTAATATTTAACTTAACGAAAACAAGATTGTTGATAACAAACACATTACTACAACTTCCCTATAGGCAATTGCGGTTCTAATGATGAATTTACAATCATCATGGGCCTGACGTGTGCTCACTAGGTACATGTGAAAATTGTGCTATATTTCAAGTTGTATCGTTACGGTATTTGATGAGCGACAGAGAAGTCTTCAAAGTAGAAGCCAAAATATAAGCTCCTTTCCAGTAACACAACAATCCAATATCAATGTCTTTCACAGTCACAAGTTCACAACGATAGTCATTGAACATATTTTGATACCCAAAAAGTCCCAGTAGTACCAACTCGCAGAACACCCGACATACACTTCCTAAAAAACAACTTATTTACAGCACAAACGACAGAAAGGTTCACTAACGAGAACTGGGAGATCATAATGAGTGAGATAGCGCCTCCTGCCATCAAGCAGATTATCAAGAAATGCATCGATCAAGTCAAGAAGTTCTTCTTAGCGATCCCGGCGAATGTACTACTACCCTGAAGTCCTGAACGGTTCGGCAACAAGAATTTTGACATCATTTTCTACTAAAACATTAACAAAGCTTTCAGGCTTCATTTTTCAGTACCTAATCTAGAATAATCCAGATACTCGCTCTTGTCTTCAGTTCGATATTTTAAACCTCATGGTTTTACTTGTTAATTCTTAAACTGCGTATGGTTTCTTCGATACAAAGTATTCATTTTTTGCTAAATACCTTATTTCTGTATAGGTACAAAACAAAGTCTCAGAAATTAACATTACCTAAAGACTTATCCTACTAATCATTACTTATAGAGAACAAAGTTACAAAGTTTTATAAGTAAAAGTAAAAAGAAACTAACACTCATTTACAAGTTAAAAACTAAAACACTCATCCATATAATATATAACTTCGTAAGATCACCACATAGCAGAAGGCTTGCAGCTCTCAGCGAAATGTGGGAGTGTCTATCTACGCCCTTTCGAGGAATACCAAAAGAAGCTATGTTTTGTAATTTTGTAACTAAGATTTCCTGATAACAGTTCTCTATTTCCAGCTGAAACAATCCACCAAGTAATAAACATAAACTGGGAGCCTGTGATGCGGGACATAGGACCGGTCGCCTTCCAACAAATCATCAAAGCGTGCGTCGAAGAAGCCAAGAAACTGTTCGCGGCAGTGCCACTCAACCAGCTGTTGCTACCTTGAGTCTCTTCATCATTTATGCAGTTATAACCGCGAAGATACAGTTCTATTAAATTAAAGCCCGCCTTTTTCGTAGGTACTGAACTGAATTTTGCACTCCTCAGTTTAGAGTTAAGCTCGTTCTGTGGATATGGCTTCATACCTGGATAAACTACCTTTAAACAGGATGGGTGTCTCAAACGTAGTGGTCCACGGGCAAATGAGGTAAAGAGAAGGGGTCCACCTATCACAATAAAAGCTAAATTGCTAAATGCTTTTACATTTTTTAATGATAGGTGGACGCCTTCGCTTTACCTTTGGACCACACGGTTTGAGACACCCTGTATTGGTCACTAGGCATTTACTCACCTGAAATTATATTTCTGATGTTCCTTACGCAACTTAATTGCTTGCCTGACTAATCAATAAAATTAATTAATTTCTACGGTTTCCTGGATACATCATTCCTACTTATCTGAAAAACAAAATTCTGATGAGACCATAGTTTCTCGTATCTACGTTAATAGGACATCCAAAACTAAAAATCGAGGTATAACTGCGTACCTATAATTTTATAATTAAAATTTAGCTATTTTGTTTGTTGGAGCAGGTTTCTCGTAATTCTGCACAAAATAACTTCTGTACAAGACTGGATGTGTTTGATCATTTGTTTGTAGGCGCATAACATAAGTTGGTTTGATAGTAATTGTGATAATTAGCATAAGTTAGTTAAGTTGGTTTTAGTTTAATTTATTCAAAAATAAATTGGTGAAAACGTGACGAGTTTGCATTTTTTTAAATTATTTTCCTTGTGATGTAGGTCTCTAAACTATTTCAAGACTTCTAAAAGGCATACACATGTGTAGGTAAGTATAATTCGGACATTGTTAGTGTAGGTACGATAGAATACGTCAATAATAAGAATGAACCTAGTATTGAGCCTTGAGCTAAACCCAACTCGTATTCCGGAAAATTTGGCGCCATCAATAAGGTACCTCTTATAAAAAATCTGCAACCTTTTCAAAAATCTCGAGTTTTCCAGACGCGTTTGCTTTGTTTTGGAGTTTGGTCTACTTATACTTTAATAGAGCCTGTCATTAGGAAGTCTTTTTCTTTTGTAGACCTATAGCGCCCTCTTTCGAGTATAGCAAGAAAGAGTGGACGTTGTTTGTCATAAGTCTTCTATTGAGCAATTAATAAGCACTTGGTTTCCATCTGTCTATGGCCATAGTCTCTCATTTAGATTAGTAGACGAATCACGGAATCAAGGCGCATGGTAGTGGAAATACAAAGTTTGAACAAAAAGTAATTATGTCTACTGAATAATCAATATATCTATTTACTGACTTCAGTGAGTTTTTATTTCACCTAAGTACATTTATATCTACTGAATAATCAATATCTATTTACTGACTTCACTTGACTTGACGACTTGACTCATAATGTTCATGTTTGCTAACTTTCCACACAGGAATAAATATTCCTTCACCGATGTTCTTCTTTTTTTTTCTATTTTAATTGAGCCAACGGCCAGGACCAGGCAAAGGCCAATTTTTTGGTGTGCCATCTCATGTGGAGCCATCCTCGTAAACGGCACGTCGCGCTTTAACTGGTAATTGATTCAGTAAGTAATTAAATAACACAGGTGGATCAGGACAGGGTGATCAGAAGCTTATAATTTGCTTTTAAAGTTGCTTCTGAATTTAGATGCCTCAATTCAGCCAAGTGTTTACAGGTACATAATACAGACTAATTTGGTACTGTTTCTCTCTTGATTTTAGAAATCAATCATCTGTTGGCATAAAAAAAATAGTATATTGGAATCAGCAAAATTAAGATTGCTGTCTATTTTATAATATTTATCTAGGCAAGTCCAGTTGAAATAAAATAAAAGGAATTCAGAACATTGGTATTAAACAAAAATAAAACTAAAATTAAGATGTAGGTAATGTATTAAAAACAATTTAATAAAAAATTAAAACATATTTAAAAAAATGCAACAATATCATGTAATAAACGTAAAAAAAAAGTTATTTTTACTTCTTGTAAATTTCAAAAAAACCTTAAGGCATATCAGAAAATGATCAGCACAAGCTTAGAATGTGTGTTGTGTATCAGAGTTTATCGTGGGCACATAGCGTGGCGGCCACCGTCTACTGGGACACTAACACCAGTAATATTACTTGCCAGATCGCTTGCTAAGAATGCAACAGTTGCTGCTACTTCGTCTGGCTGACCAGGACGACCTAAAGCATGAGTCTCCTTGGTCCTCACTAAGAAAGCTTCATACTGCTCATCGTTCATACCTCCTCTCTTTTGCAGCTCAGTCAAAATAACTCCAGGGTTGATGCAGTTGACCCGCACACCTTTTGGTGCCAATTCTAATGCAACACACCTTGTGAACTGGTCCACAGCAGCTTTTGACACATTGTAAGCAAGAACACCAGGGAAGGAGCGAATACCATTGACACTGGATATGTTCACAATGTTGCCCTTCGTTTTGATCAAATGTGGGACTGCCAGCATGGTCAAATAGTATATAGAACGCACATTGGTGTTCATTAACCGATCGTACTGCGCTAGCGACGTGTTCTCAATCGTGCCAGTCTCGAGAACCCCAGCATTGTTGACCAAAACGTCAATCTTACCGTAATGGTCGACTGTGTTCTGTACTATCTTTTCAATGTCAGTTTCTTTCGTCAAATCCGCGGGAGTTATAAAGGTTGCCGCAGAATTCTCGCAGACTTTAGAAACTTGCTGTAAGTTCTCAACATTTCTCCCGGTTAAGGACAATTGAGCGCCCAGTTTTGATAGGAATACTGCTGTCGCAGCACCGATGCCGGAGCTTGCACCGGTTACAAGTACGACTTTCCCGACCAAACTCATCTTATTCTTTAGTTCTGTATTGATTGCGAACTGGACACCTTTGTTGAGTGACATGGGCGAGTTTATGGTGGATTCCCCACAAAAGCGAGTAAAGCGAAAAAGGAGTTGAAGAGCAAAACGACTAAATCACGCAACTATCTTATCGCTAGTCTTACATAATAATTTATTAAAAATCAAAATTAGGCAAAACAAATTTATACGACCTGTTCTTTACGTACATTCGTACATTGTTGATTGTACGTGAGTGAATAATTAAATATACTAAACAAGTTACAAAGATTGGTCTCAATTGGTCTGTATGGAAAACTAGTAAGCAGCATAGCAATGTGAGCCAATCAGAATAGGGTACTTTTATTTATTATCAGTCCGCAGCAGAAAACAGCCCAAAGATAACAGTGATAACACAGAAGTCACAAGTGTCACACAACCCACAGTTCACAACACATTGACAGTAGTGACCTTGAGTTTGACCTTGGGGCTTGAATGCAAATAGTGCTGTAACTGTGGTGATACAACAATTTCAAAAAACAACGGTTTGTAAAGGTGTGGAACCTATTTATGCTAGCTACGCACGCAACGCGACCGCCGGTTAATCGCCGGTGACTGCCTGGATAGAGCTGTAGAGCTGTCCACATCACTGTACCAGTACCACACACAGACTTTGAATCTCTGTGTGTTGAGTCGCCGCCGATCAAAGTCGCTGCGTGTGTATCCAGCAGCAAGGCACACAAAAAAGGATTTTATCTTGTCACAACCAAATAGACCATTGTCATTTTATGAAAGTGATTGTCAAGCGACTACAATTTGTCATTTTCTAATTGTAAGTAATTTTTTTGTAATAAACATGTAGAACATATTTAGATATCACTTTTCTTATTATTTTTCAAACAAAATTCTCAGTAATATTTCACTCAATGGCTAGAGTAAGTTTACAATAATATTTGAAAAATCGCATAGACTATCCCAAAGTTCTTATACTTATTTGAATGTTGTTTGATATTTTGTAAATAAATCTGCTTTTGCTTCTCTTAGAAAGAAGTTATTCACATACACATCGGTCAGGCAGGAGTGCAAATAGCGAATGCTTGCTGGGAGCTTTATTGTCTTGAACATGGTATTAGAGTGGACGGTATTTTGGCGAATGCAGGTCAGGATGACCACAGCTGTGCAGCATTTTTTGATGAAACAGGCGCTGGAAAAGTTGTACCCAGGGTTGTTATGATTGATTTGGAGCCAACACCAATTGGTAAGTTTAGGTGGATGTCCCCAATAATATTGTAACAATGGGTTTATGTTGTGTAATAATAATTATGTCTTAAGTTATCCATTGTCCATTGAATGTCCAAATGGAGAACTCAATACTTTCCCTAACTCGGAGATAGAATCTAGGACCCCACGCGCTTTGCTTAGTGAGCTAGATATACACGAGCACCTCTCGTGTATATGTGCACTTAGGCTGAGGCTACAGTAGGCAGCGATTTGCGATGCGACTGGAAGAGCGAAACGGGATAAACATGATATGGCTACATTAAAAAAGCAAAAATCCGGCGTATATTCGGCGAAAACGTGGCTACAGTATACATCATCCTTCGTGGTTTACTATACGCATAAATGTAGCCACACGCATATTTAGTAGCACTATTGAAGTAGTCGTGCAAGTGAGAAATTTTCTAATAAATTCGCTTCAATTTCGCTGATATGTTGATGTAGCCGATGCCGTGATTACAGTAACGTTGTTCCTATCGCATAAAGAAATTAAAGATCGCTAGTAATATTTGATGTACGGTGTAGCCGTGAACAGTAAACATGAGCATTCATTTATTTGTTTTAATCACTCATGTCTCGCAGGTCGCGTCGAGGCCTAATGTAGCCTCAGCCTTAGCAGTTGCGCTTGCGCGACTCGGTACTGTAGCGTCAACCGATACGGCAGTTAGATAAATAAGCTACACGACTCTTACAGACGAAATAAGAACAGGAACATATCGAGAGTTATTTCACCCTTCAACACTGCTCACTGGCAAAGAAGATGCTGCTAGCAATTTCGCTCGCGGTTACTTTGGTGTTGGCCGTGAGATGATAGATCTAGCTCTAAATCGTGTAAGAATAGTTGCAGAAGGTTGCAATTCCTTGCAAGGTTTCATGATATTCCGTGCGTTTGGAGGAGGGACTGGTTCTGGATTCACCGCATTGTTACTTGAAGGGCTGACGAGGGATTATGGAAAATTGTCTAAAGTTGAGTTTGCAATTTATCCATCTCCAAGAATATCGCCTATAATCGTTGAACCGTACAATGCTGTGCTGACCACTCATTCAACTATGGAAACCGAAGATGTATGCTTTATTTTTGATAATGAAGCCTTGTATGATATCTTGGGAAGGTTATTAGATACACCACGGCCAACATACACTAACTTGAATCGACTTATCGCCCAGGTATACCATACTTATATAAATATCTTTATTCCTCCACCATTGTACTTCGTTATGTATAAAATATTAATATTTTTCTCAGGTTGTGTCATGCATAACTGCTTCAATGAGGTTTGAGGGTTCATTAAATGTACAACTTGTAGAATTTAGAACAAATCTTGTTCCATATCCAAGAATTCATTTTCCATTGGTAACGTTTGCACCGTTTGTACCGGCTTCGAGAGCAATGCATGAAGATAATACAACGCAACAATTGATGATGCAATGTTTTGAACCCTCCAATCAGATGGTCAAATGCGATCCCAGACAAGGATACTACATGTCATGCTGCTTATTATTTCGAGGAGACGTGAATCCAAACGACATTAATGCAGCTATTACTCAAATTAAAAGCATGCGAACAATTAAATTCGTGTCATGGTCTCCTACTGGATTTAAGGTAACGAAAAATTTAATTGACAGCAAGGATATCTAGTACCTATAGGTTACTTGTCAAGGCCCTTCCCCCATGACGAGCTAGTGTGGACCGTTGGTCTTATAAAATATCTAGTAGGTTAGCATTAGCATTTTAGCAACAGAGGTATTCATGATGTATTTATTATAGAATAACGAATGTTGGCAAGATCAGTAAGATTCTCTTATTTATTTACACAGATCGGGCTTAATTATCAACCACCACAGACAGTACCTGGCGGTGACTTAGCTGCTTTAATGAGAGCAGTTGTGATGGTTTCAAACTCTTCAGCAATACGCGTGGCCTGGGAGCGTATTTGTAGAAAATTCTCTTTAATGTATTCTAAGCGTGCTTTTGTGCATCATTATGTTGGTGAAGGTTTAGAAGAAGGTGAATTTAAAAGTGCCCTTTTGAACGTCAAGGCACTATCAAACGATTATAAGGAAATGGAAAGTTAAGGGAAAATATAAGTTTCCAAAATATTTTTAATACAAATCGCTAGTTAATAATAATTGTGTAACTTATAATCAAGAAATAACAAGACATGGTATGAAATTTTGTTTATATACAGTTATACAGAAAATAAACTATATTAGACCTCTTAATGACTTTATAACGACTGAACTTTGGTAGAATGTTTGGTGGTTTTTAATTTATTGCATTTTAATCCTACTATGACGTCCAGGGAAGGGTATACGTCGAGTTACCAGTAACCTTGTATAACTCAATGATTTTATACTAGGTGGCGCGTATTGAAAAAAACCTGATTTCCTAAAGCTATAACTTTTACTAAGAAAAGTCTTCTAGTTATTACTAGCTAGGGCGCGTTTAAGAGCATTTTGCATTAGTTTTCGCAGCACTTCTGATGATAGATTCGCCACTTCTTCTACAATGTTCTTTTCTTGTAGATTATAGCGCATCATTATTTTAAGATGTGTATTTTACTTAACGATGCATTTTTGTACATACTAACAAAACAAATAACAAAGACGCAATATCTAAACATCTTTTGAAAAATGAGAGCATCTTTTAAAGAGGTGATTACTTATGCGCCACATAGTACAACAGAAAGAAATCTTGACCTAAACCAAAAAAAGGATACCTACTCAGACATGAAAATATAAAATAGTTCAGCACTAGGTAAACTTCATAGTTACGGTTTTTCAACCATAAAGAGTAAACAACATTGTTGTTGGATAATCTGTAGTGGGTCTGTCACATCTGTCAAGTTGGACAAGTGTCAACTATCGTCTATCTTTTAAAGTCAATACTGTCAATCGCATGCTCAAAAAAAAATCTCCTGTCTGTCTGCGCATTCTTGAGCGGATTTCAGAAGCATTTATCAACAGAACAGTATTTTTCTAAATGTATATTATTACTTTAAGTTAAAGTGCAGTGCTGATAAAGCCAACAGAACTTAAATATAACTAAAATTGTTCACAGTTTCTTTGGAACGTAATTCAAGTAGGTAAGTAATAATTTGTGTTGTTTTTATTATATCGAATGTTGATCCTTACGACTTATCAGCAGCAACAGTAGGTAACAAATTGATCAAATTATTAATGTTATACCGTATCTATCACGGTGACGTTAGTTTTGTGTTAGATAGCCTACTAAACCAGACTATGCATGCCCTGTGTAGGTATTTTATAATATTGTGTAAGTAAACTTATCATTTAATATCCCTGATCAATTATGTAGGTACCTAAAACGATGAAGTATTAAAAAAAAAAAGTGATATAATTATTACTAAAATACATTTTGACTTGATTTATTTAGTAAATTCTGAGTGGTGTTTAGACATTATTTAATTTTAGTAGATTACAATAATGTGTTCTTATGAGGAGCTCGTGGCTAAGTAATAACAGCCGCACGGGTCGATCCATCAGGTTAAGCTGCGCTTGCCGGGGTTGGTCCGTGGATGGGTGACCATCTTTACATACCGAGACTCCTCCGTGCTTCGGAAGGCACGTTAAGCCGTTGGTCCCGGCTGTCATTCGTGGATCTTTGACAGTCGTTACGAGTCGTCAGAAGCCCGAAAGTCTGACAACCAGTCTTACCAAGGGGTATCGTATTACCCAGTTACTGGGTTGTGGAGGTCAGATAGGCAGTCGCTCCATGTAAAATACTGGTATTCAGCTGCATCCGGTTAGACTGGAAGCCGACCCCAACATGATAGGGAAAAGGCTAGGCAGAATGAATAATGTGTTCTTATATTATACACAAAAAAATTGATTAAAAATGCCACATGGTGCAGTGAAAAAAGGGTACTTAGTAAAGTAACACATTCTATTAGGTACAAAAATTAGCACAATGCATTAATTTACCAAGCCCTACACAATTAATTAACTATGGTGGCGTGACCCCCAGCATTAATGAATAAGTATAAATATGTAGGATATTGTACCAAATTATGAATTTTTCCAGCAATGTTAAGTGTATCACACCTGTGCCGCTGCACGCAGTCACTGCGGGTGGCTCAAAGCAAGTTGCTGGTATCCGGCACCAGAAATGGCTTCAACACAACAAACATCATCAGCCGACAAATCATCACACAAAATAATAAAGCCAGCAAGTTTAAAGGATTGAGGGTTAGTATTTTTTTTAAATTGAGTTACATATTTACAAATAGTTCATTAAAAAAAGTGCTTTAATCATGCTGTTTATGCAAACAAATTCTAAGGTTTCATCTGATACCTTATGAATCTGTATAGAACATATAAATATGCTTGAATGCTTTCTGTGTGTATCACAAACCGTATCACAAAAATGAGTACCTACAGAAATAGAAATTGAGAGCAGTAAATCAAACTTATCTGCTAATGCACTTTACATGACGTAATATTATCAAAGACGTTACAGTAATCTGCTACTTTAAGAGGGTGCATCCTAAAAGTTGGCAACGTCGTAAATAGCTGTCAAATATTTACCTGTTTCGATTAATTTGGAAATAATACTGTATGGAAATAAGAAATGTGGCTAACCAATTGACTAGAATATCAATAATGAATTGCAATTATAACATTGAATTTGATGTTGTACCCGTTTTAGGTGAAAAAAAGGCATTTGGAAAGTTACCAAATACTTTTTTTACATCTAAAACTAACTATTCGGTGTTATGATATTAATTATTGCATTTCATAATCAATATTCTAGTTCGCTAGTTAGCCACATTTTTTATTTCCATACAGAAGAATTATAAAATTAATCAAAACAGCGAAATATTTGACATCTATTTGCGACGTTGCCAACTTTCAGAATAAACCCTCTTAACACAAATGGACATTGTTGACATACCTACCTGTGTTTGTTTACAACATTTTATGATAACTAATCCATTAGGTTATTTGAGATTTGCCCTATCTGTTATATTTTATTTTATATATTTCAAACTTCGGAAACCCAGGTAACCTCTGTGAAGTTGTCAGGAACATCAAGGCGTTGCTGGCCTTTTTTGAGGAGCTAGGGTCGATCGAATAACCGATTTCCCACCCAAAGGCAAAATACCCGCATTGACGTGGAGTTGCCGACACCAGCCATTGCCTATATATTTCAAATAGACCTACCCTTTGAATACAAACTATTAAAAAAAATTGTATTATTTATTTTTAAATTATGTTTGAAAAAATATTTTTTGTATTATTTGTTTTGAAAATATATAAAGATATGGGCTCTCTTAACAAGGCCAAATAACTAACTAAACTTGCTTCATCTCTATTCTTCCAAAATGGCATGTGGCCTATGACCAATTATGGGCAAGTTTTTGTTTTTTTCTGATATATATTATCATGTGCTGGTTAAAATAGTTATAAATCATATAAGTAAATTTGGTTTTCTTGAATTTGAAAGCATAGGTACCTAGTAATCCTTTGCTACATATAAAGTTGAGGTAGCCCATATAATTTACTAAACATAAGCAAGGAAAAAAAACTGAAAGGGATCAATTACTTTTCTTTGCTTGATAATTATACATTTACATGGTAATTTACCTTCTCACCCTACCCAAATGTCCTTTCTTTGGTAATATTCGTCGAGTTTTTGAGCTCCTTAAGTTCTGAGTTGAGCTGCACAACTACTGACAAATACATGCCTGACTGGACAGGTTCACTCAATCTGTATGGTTCCTCCCTCAAAAGATCATTTTCAGACGCCAATCTACATGATCTGACCAAGATTATGTCTGGACAAAGACACTGTGAGCTCCGAGGTTGTTTCGGCCTTTCTTCTCATAGTAGTCAGATAGGAAAATAAATTAATTTCATTTCATTTTGTCTTGTCCCTCTTTAAAAATAAGTTAGAACCTCAATTTAATTTAGCTCTATAAGCAGTAGCAAAGGTTTTGTGTCTATTTATCATTATTTATTATCAGTTTCGAAAATATGATGAGTAATGATAAGATTTAAGGTACTTAATAATAGAGAACTGATGATTTAATAAAGAGTTCTTTGATAACGTTTTAATAATAAATCTCTTATCATAAGACCTTTTGAAAATGACCAACTATATTTTTGAATTTAAAATTCAGACCATAATTAAAGTAGCGAATTTTAGGGTCTATTTCGACCAGTTTTCGTGTTTTTGTCTGATACAATTTTTTCCTCTTCTGCAGCTAACAGACCTGCTGAAACCACAGAACATCGTAGTCCGACTGTGTCAGACCGCGCCGAAGCCCAAAGCGCCTCCCAAAGTGGTGGGCTACTGGCTGCTAGGATGCTCCGGAATGGTGTTCACAGCAGTAGTTCTAGGTATGGTCGCAGGGTATCTTATACTACTGTATAGCATATACTATGTTATTGAAGTCGCGCTTAGAACTACGAATGGGAAGAAGTAGGGGTGCTAGGTATAGGGGTTAGCTGGGCTAAGTGGAGATGACAAGCATTTAATAATATGTACAGAATGCGAAGTTGACGGCTTTGTGATGGGTTTTTTTATTACACCCTGTATACAATACGTGCCTCTAAAGATGAGACTTGACACACTACGTGGTTTGACTTGCGCAGTAGACGATTTATAGATCTCTTCAGCGGTATTAGGTCTGGGCGGGAAGGGACCGGGCGTCATCGGGGCGGCGGAAAGAACGCGGGAGGCGCGGTACTGCTGTCGTAGTCTCATCTTTCGTGGCGCGTATTGTAATAGCCACAAAAAAAAAATTCATCGTCGTAGTTTTGCTACCTCTGTTCAACTTTTTGCAATAACACTGGAATTTACTGTTTATAAGACTGTTGTAAGCACGTCAAACTTCTCTCTTCTGGGATTAGGCGTATGTTGGGTTTGTAGTATAGGTATTACTGCAGACTTTTCAATGTTTGTTTTGTTGGATTTTTATGAGGTAATATATTTATATATGTTCTGTATTCTATAGGAACAATTGATTAATCATTCCAACGTAAAATGCAAAGAGCGTATGTATTACTTATAATAAAAATTTACAACATGTTTTGTTATAAATCCGTCAGTTAATACATCTATTGAATATAATTATCTATATTGTTGCATTAATGCGACCTTTCATGAAATTATGTGTACTTGTTCAATTTAAGTTAGAAAGCAAAATCTACATCTGTAGGGTTTTAGTTTCATATGTTTAATAAGTACACACCTCACATAAATAAGAAACAAGCTAAAGAGTCTGCAATGTTAGTGTTATTATTTTGAATAAATACGTTACCTTTGTACCTGTAGTGTCTATGACCCAAATTCTTTATGAAGTAGGTATTATTAAGAGAAAATAGTTATTGAAACTATTTGAATATTATTAAGAGAAAATAGAAATAGCATTTCTAAAACGATTTGTTAGCTTTTAAGGTAAATGTCTTACATCCAATAAAGGTACTTGCAAAGTTATTTTTATTGTTTTATTTATTTACTCTTGAATTAGTAGTAATACATCAGTTTAATGTTTGTCTATCACTCCAATCCTCCTGAATGGAGAAAAAACATTAATAATTATTTGCTTTCCATTGTTCTAAGTTGTTTCTTTGTTACACTGAATCAAACACAAACAACTATACTTTTATACAGTACAAACTTGTACATATATATGAAATATTTTCGTATCATAAAAGATGACACTCAAAGATACATTGACTACCTTAAATGGATACTTATTAAGTTTCCAATTCTAAATGCAAGACAAAACCTCTTAGATCTTTATTTAGAAATGATAGAAACATGGTTTTTACTGCCAAAGAATGTAGACTTGGAGATAAAGTCGAAAATTAACCACTCGGATAGTGTCGGTTCGCTTCGATGCCTTCTGGAATTATTCAGTTTATTTAGTTTCGATATTACTTGAACTTGCACAACGTTCATATTTCTTTGGCAGCAGCAAGCAGCAACTTTTATTTTCCAGAATTTTGTCCATATCTTTACATTCTAGCTATAGAAGGAGATGGTTTTATGGTAACATTATATAACAAACTGTTCTATAATAATGTACAGGTGGTGTGACCAGACTAACAGAGTCAGGGCTATCGATGGTGACATGGAAACTCCTGGGAGAGAAGATGCCGAGGACCGATGAGGAATGGCAGCAGGAGTTTGAGAAATATCAGCAGTTTCCTGAGTTTATCTAGTTAGTAGCTTTCTTTTGATTTTACTTCTTTCACTACCAAGTCTACTCTCACACCTCTCGCTCATTATGATAAATGATTTATTTTCTGTAAGTAGGTTTGTACAAACACTTTTCCACGTCCTAACCTAACCTAACTAACTACTCTGAGAAGAAAGGCCGAAACAAACTCAGAGGTCACAGTCTCTTTTAAAGTTCAGACATAATCTTGGTCAGATCATTTGAGGACCATGTAGATCGGTTCATTATTCCAGTGTTATAAAGAGTTATATTTCAGGACGTATAGTACCATCCCTTTTCCGCTTGAAGCAAGTAGTGAGACATTTAAAAGAAATACCACGCGTTGCAAAAGAAATAGTGATTGCTGTGTGAAAAAATAAAACAATAATGAAATTTTGCTGCGTCCCTTAAATCTCACTGCTATCACAATATTCTACAAACCTAAAGCTATCTGTATTTATTATTTGTTAGCTACGTCGTTTGTCTAGTGGTCGCCAGCGCTGCTGTGAGGGTTCGATTCCCTGATTAGCCAAAGTGTTATTGGGTTTTTCCATCTGAAATTTCTCAGTAGCAGCCCTGAGTTTGGTTTTGTGTTCGGTTGATGGCAATCAATAGGCTCGCCCTCTGGTACATGGGACTGCAGAATAACTGGTGAAATGTGGGAGTAGGTACTATTGGTACACCTTACCCTTCCTGGAATACAGGCTTGATGCGATGTTATGTTAGCAATAAATAAATTCTCCTTAAAACTCACTGGTATCAAAATATTCTATAAAGATAAACCTGTAATATTCCAACCTTTTTATTCCTCAGTAAGAACCAAAACATGACAGTATCAGAATTCAAATGGATCTGGTACATGGAGTTCGCGCACCGCACGTGGGGCCGCGCGATAGGCGCCGCGGTGTTCGCGCCGGCCGCGTGGTTCTGGGCGCGCGGCCACCTGGACAAGCCGATGAAGATCCGCGTCGCCGCCTACTGCGCGCTTGTGGCTGCACAGGTGACGGACCTACTTCTTTTACGGCTTTAGTAGATGTTATAGTCTGCGCCAGGGTGACAAAAAAACAAACCGCAACACTGGTTATCGACCTATGTTTACAGATTCTAGTGCAAAAACAGAAATAATAAAAAATAAAAGTATAAAAACTAAAACCCAACTACGGCAAAAAAGTCAACTAAAAAGGTATAAACAAGTCATCTCAGACAGACTAATTAAAAATCCGGAGTCACACGTAATCTATTCGACTTATCCCCTAGCACGTGTGACTCCGGATTTTTAATTAGTCTGTCTGAGATGACTTGTTTATACCTTTTTAGTTGACTTTTTTGCCGTAGTTGGGTTTTAGTTTTTATACTTTTATTTTTATTTAAATTATTTTGGGGTAATAATATATATATTTTTGAATTGTGCTAATTAAGCCCTTTCATTTGATACCCAACATGGTACCATTAAAAAATCTTTTTTTTTTAGTTCATGACTTTTTGTACTCTAGAGGGCGCCATATTCAATTTAATGTAACTTCACATAGCCTATAACCAGCGGACAACCGAGATGCTTCCAATGACACCCCATTTGTCAAATTATAATGAGTAATATAGAAGTTATGAGGGAACAAATGAACATACATACATACATACATACATACATACTTACATACATACATACATACCGGTCAAAATCATAACCCTCCTTTTTGCTTCGCCGTAGTCGGGTAAAAATAAAAGCACTTAATAAAAACTAAAACCCAACTACGGCAAAATAGTCAACTAAAAAGGTATAAACAAAGACTTTGGTTGTGTGTTGCTGTTTGTTTGTCACCCTGGCGCAGACTATACATCCTCAAAACGGCCGGACAGTCACATCTAATCTAGCCTGCATGGTACTCACAATCATAGTTTTCTCTTTAGAAATATATCAATTTTAAAGAATAAAAATAGACAATAATAATTGAACGAAATGGTAAGACAAAAAACTAATAACGGTGGAGAGGCATCACGGTGTAAGAGACCGTCATGCTGTTTGCCGTCACGGCATACGAGTCGGTTTTACTCCAGTCCAAGTAATATTTAACTTTATAGAAACCTTTTTGACAGAGTTTCCGTTTAATAAATTATTTATATTTATTGAGGCTCTGTTCTTTAATATGGCTTGGAAGTTTGTTGTAAAAACATATACTTCGGCACTTAAATGAATTACTAATTTCTTGGAGCCTAGTCGTGGGCATGTCTGAATTTTTTATCTCCGTCATTTCTGGCTATCGCAATTTACGCTTGGATAGGTAATTTATTGTTTATTAGTTCTATATTCTACTGCCACTAATCATACCTATTCTTTCCACAGGGTCTAATGGGCTGGTACATGGTTAAATCAGGGTTAGAAGACCGTTTCCAAGGACCATCAGATGTGCCGCGAGTATCACAGTACCGTTTAGCGGCGCACTTGAGTTTAGCATTTATTCTATACACGGGGCTGCTGGCCGGAGCCCTGAGGGTGCTTCGCCCCTTCCCCGTGGCTGCTACATTCAAGTCTCTGAAGGGTTTGAAGAGTGTGACTGCACTTGCGCATTCTGTTAAGGCTATGGCGTTCCTTACTGCTGTGTCCGGTACGTGCAATGTTTTTTTTTTTTTTTTGCTTAAGTTTATGGTTGGTCCCTCATAAAATGTGTATTATTTTGCATACTAGACTGTTATCACTAGAGATCGGATATACGGATGCATATTTATCTAAAGAAGTGTTGGCTATTATGGAATCCACTTTTGTATCGAAAAAATCCCGGGAGTCTGGGATCGACAAATTTAGAGAATCGAATGTATATTTACTTACGTTCAGGAGTTGGCTAATATAGAATACACTTTTAGAATCTCGCGATTCCGGAATGAATAGTACCTACGTTTTGTTTATAGAAATGGTAGCTAATGTTGTAAATTGGTTGCCAAACTGGTATATTAGGTACATAGAGACAAACAACTCCGTGCCTTGAGTTTCGTTAAAAAATGCTTACAGTATAGGCATTGATTTTTATGTTAACAAAGTTTAGTAACCTTCATGAGACGGTTGATAAGTCATTTCCATACCATGTCTCCGATTAGTTCTACATTCCCGGATTATGTGGAATTCCGGGATTTAAATTTAATTTATCCGCGGAATAAGCCTTCTCTTCCGAATAAATTTTGAATTTTTGACAGTTTCTCAATACGAAAATTGTCAGAAGTAAATCTAAGTATTTTAACTAGTGCGCAGCGATACTGTGGTGACAGAAATATATCCCAGTAGTGTTAATGAGCTTGTTTTAATAAGGGTACCAAAGTTATCATAATCACCTCTTAGTAAAGCCGGACAAATGATATGACCGGACAATCCGGACGGGGGGCCCAAAAGCCGGACATATCCGGACACTTTACTCTTACCTCACAAAAACCTTTAATTCCAGGCGCCTTCGTAGCCGGTTTAGACGCCGGCCTAGTCTACAGCTCATTCCCCAAGATGGGAGAGAAATGGATCCCAGACGACATCCTGGAATTCTCTCCCACACTGCGTAACTTCACAGAGAACCCCACCACCGTACAGTTCGACCATCGCATCCTCGGCAGCACCACGCTGGCGCTCGTGACCGGCTTGTGGCTTGTCGCGAGGAAGAAGCCATTGTCGCCCATGGCTAGGAGGGTTGTCAATGGAGTCGGGGCTATGGCGTGGTTGCAGGTAAAGATACAGTTTTTGTTTCGTCGGTTTGTAGAAACTTTCAATAGAAGTCAGGCCCAGTCCTAGTTTTTAAAAACACTAGAAAGTTGAAAGAAGATCAGTGACTAAAACAGGCGAATACCATTGTAAAAATTAGATAAATCAAATTTTCCCCTTTTTATAATTTATCATTAAATCATGGCTACACTAACAAATGACTTAGCGAAATGAATACTATCAGAAGTATCATCAATAATTTGTCTGCGTCATTTCACAAACCAGCGAGCATTATGTTATTACAATCTGCCGTCGACATACACCTTTGCCTACCCCTTCAAGATATACAAGCGTGATGCTTATTCCTCTATCTTCCTCTAGGTTGCCCTCGGCATCGCGACACTCCTATACTACGTGCCCACACCACTCGCTGCCTCGCATCAGTCAGGATCACTCGTTCTCCTGACCCTCGCCATCTGGCTGACGCACGAGATCAAACTGCTCAAGTACATACCAAAGTAGAACACAGACTGTATTATTGTATTGTAAATTAAACTTTATGCTAGTGAAGTTACGCCGTTTTATTGTGATATCTTTCGTCGGCGAATTGGTATTCATCAAATCAATATTAACATAAAAGTAGTAAATCAGCTGTTAGAGATATCTACACCGCCACATACGAACTAAGCATCAAAGACCTGACGTCACAAGTCCTACATCGCGGTATAAGAGTTTACCGAGCGATTAACATATATAAGACTATCTGACATCAATCCTTGGGCAATTGCCCGCCAGACACAACACCCGTCTGGTAGGAGGATCCTCCCTTTTCTATGGGGGATGAGTGAACTTTACACCCTGTTCCTTATACCCCTAAAGAGACCCTATATTTCAAGAATATTTACTAGATTTTCCATCGTTTATTAGGCGCACAAATATGGGGCTATCAGTTTCAATTGAATCCGGGCCTGCAAATGTTCAGGGACACTTTCTACAAAATACAATACACAAACAATGTTATTCACAAAGTGTTTTATTTGAAAATTTAAAATGCTAATATTGCTTACACACTGAAAAACTGTTTTATGTACAAAACTGTGTGTAGACAAATCGCAGATGTGTTGCGTTCGAGCCGACAGCGCCGGCGCTCCTTCAAAATATACAACTTGATTATAGCCTTACAATACACGCAGTGAATTTGTTATTCAATATAAATCTATCTATCTACATACTTGTAACAATACAGGCATGATCCAAACTCCGCGCGTCAAAACCCACATCAATTTTGATATAATATTTTTTACTTATCGTGCTTCTAAGTATAATATTAGCAGTACCCCGGCTTACGGATAACAGATGGACATTTTAGCTTTGAAATAATCTAATTAATTCTCTACAATGTTACTTTGAACGGGAAAATATATATTATTAGTTGAAAAATAATAGGCTGAGGGAAAAAAAATATTTATGATAAAACGCCATCAAGCATCGGGTAAAAAAAACATTAATCGTAAACTACAATAATACCAATTTGAAATTATTTTGTAATATTGAGCGAGTTTAGTGTGATGTGCGCACACAAAGCATAAAACTACATTACAAGCAAAAAGTTTATGGATCTAAGGAAAAATCTAAAATCATCAAATAAATCTTTGTCCAATATCTTGCGTACGTAAATAAATTTTATTGCTTAAGGTACATTTCAGAGGGTACGTACAGTCAGCGACAAAATAACAAATGTGGTGCTGACTGTACATTTTCTTAACAAGTAGTAGATAAATAAAAGAGAAACATGTAAAGATGTGAGTATGACATTTGAATAAAGTTTATAATTTTGGACATTACCCGTATCTGTTAGACATAACATTTAGTTGTGAGAAACCATTTATGGCGGACCTATTCCTACTATTCACTGTTTTGACTATGAAAAGGAAAATTTAGTATAAAAGCTTATCTTGTTATCGTGTACTCGATACTGAGTAAAATCTATTCATGTTACTTCATAGTCAAATACATCAAATCAGTATGAAATAAGTCCTTCAGTGAAAACAAAATGGTAGCACCATACATAATTCCTTAGTCCGAAATCAAACATGTTTAGACCGTATTTATGACTATTGTATAATCTAGCTATGGCCGACTGCAAATTGTAACCTAAATCTAACTGAAAAACTATTAGCGTAAAGTGAGGCAACACTATATTGTTGATGGTAACACAGGAGGAATTGTTCACAGATAACAAATACTTTTTTTCACTGGCAATTTCAGTCTTGTGAGATAAGGCGTGAACTACACAAATTGCAGAGACAATTAGAATAGGCGGAGTGGTGTCGTTGCGAGATGGTTCATAGTCAATGCAGTTCAAGCCTTAGTTCGCACATTAACATCAGAAGTCGTGAACGCGATTATAGACATTAATATCTTTACATAAAGTAGAATATAGCGTGCACGAGTTACATGAACGTATTGTTAGAATTTTCTATAGTAAAAACGATTTATCTTGAAATGTATATGTAACAATGATAACTCTGCAACATTTTATAAAATATAGTTTATCGCTATTGTATATTATTATCTCTAACGGTCTCGTAGAACAAAATTTTACTACTACTATTACTTATATTATCAATGATTGAAATGAAAAATATCATTATGTTTGCAGAGACACCATTGCCCAACTAAATAATATCTCGAGCCTCTTCCCAATTTAACTATAAAATAATGATGTATAAATACTAAAGCTAACCTAATAAGTTAGTACTATGTTATAATCCTCTTATTACAATTTAGAAATATAACGTATATTTATAGCAGTTACAATTTAAATGCCTAGTTAAAAGGAAAGCATTCAGATATAAGCTAAGATCCTCAAAATCAGCAATTATCGAAACATTATACTGATTTGGTTTTCCTGTATTTAAAGAGAGTATCGTGAGTGCATACATCTCAAACTTATAACAAAGAATAAAGTTTATATAAATTGTAACTGCTGGCATTTTTAAATATATCTATAACCTATATCGCCATATCAATAATTTCGATACAAAAAATAAACCAACTATAATCAATAGACATATAATTATTATTCCGATTTATAAATAAATGCTGCTGAGGCTTTATTTAATATCACTACATGATTTAACACAAACTGTATATAACAACATCGATATCGATACTCTGAATTTTTCGATAAAATGCGGTACGAATTATCGATATAAAATCAAGCTTAGTAATTGTTGAATCGATATGTGAGAATATTGTCTGTAATGGCTTTACACCATCAATGCAGAAAATAAGGGTGATCTTTACTGCATTCCAATATAAACGTGTGATAAAGCTGCGCATTATTTGTAGTGGAAAATAATAATAATAATTATACTAATTTGTTGCGGACATAAGAAGATAGAATTATGTGATAAAGGATGCTATGAGACGAAGGTAAGTTTGTAGTAAATGTGTGTTTTGACTTTAGCAAGCGTCCTCAGCCGATAGCATTGTTTTTTTATATGAGTTTCTACAAAGATACCTACGGTTTTTGTATTTTTTATCTTATTTCAATCGGAGTCCAACTGAGTATCATAATATAAGGCCATTATCATATTATAGAAAAGAACGAATTTATGTTTTATTTATAACTAAATATTTTGTTCTAAAGCATACTGCGAATATTTTGCATCAAGTTTTGCCGTCAAGTAAATAATCGCAATACGTATCAGATGATTACATGAAACCAATATTAGTGAGACAAAGACAACGAAGATTCATTTGTTTACCTACAATATGTCCGTTCACTTACAATCATAACAAAATATCATTTAATCCGAAACTTATGTTAATAATTTCTTTTATAAGAATACATTCCACGAATCACTAACAACATTATAATTTTGCTTTTATTAACTCGTGTGCAAGATCTAACACTAAACGTTGTACAGGCTACAATATGTATGCGCGTACAAACCAAATGATGCGTAGAAATAGCAGCTCTAACGAAACATTGGCCCACAGTTTGAACAGCAACGAAACGGCTGCCTTTGATATGAGAGACAAAGGTGCCGCTGGAATAAAGACATTCATCACGTCTATTGAGTCTTGTCTTGTTATAAACACCAGAACAATGCTTGATTTTTATCTATAGGTTCGAATAACAACATTGCCTCGCGAGGCAGCCTAGATCCGTTGCTCAAGCAATTTACAAACATGCCACCAAAGATCCGACTTTACATTTGAATGCAAAATGAATACCTACAGTTCGATTAAAAATTTCAAAATAAACAATTTATAATTATTATATTTAGTAAGTATTAAATAAAATTCTCACAACGTCACAATAGATGGCAGTCGCTTTATGTACGTAATGGCCAATTAATACTTGCGTTCAAATGTTTATGTATTATGGTACATTTTATGCCTGTAGAAGGCTCCATTTTTCTCCCATAGGTAATTATATCGAGAAAGATTGCCGTTAATGACGGAAACTCAACGTGGAAATGGGGCGCAAAATAAAGACTACTACAGACAGTGTGTAGTGTTACACCATAGCCTATAACACAGTATAGCATAGAAACAATTGGGACATCTCGAATTAGTTTTTTAATTGGTTCTTTGTTGAAAAAGCATGGCACGGACGGCCATATAACATTAAATATACATCGAAGAAAAATTAGAAAAAATAAAAGTCAGGTATATAAGCTCCTTATTAAATAAAAATCTTCCAGTCATTTAAATATACCTTAATAGGTAATTTGATAAATTATAAAGTCGACCATACTATAAAGGCGATATCCTACGAGCACTCTTTTTGTGGAATGATGTTGGTTGCAGCCCTTTCAACATGGTGAATTTGCGGCGTATGCGCTGCATTCCATTCGACAAATGCGCACGCGTAAGCGATGCAAATTAATGATAGTGGGATAACGCCTTTAGATAATAAAATCCGTAGTAAATAATTTGATGAGATGCTGTGTGGTCGCTTAAAGCATTAATATCTTGAGCCGTGTTATTGTCTGTTAAAAATTTTATACGATTATCGCTTATTCAGGTTTGAGACAACTTAATGCAACTTATTTTGTTATTATCTCTAATTTAATGGTACACTTGTATCTATTTTATCGCATAAATTAATTAATTCCAGACGATTTTAAACACATAATTATAAATATTTACTATAATATTTCCCTTGATACATAATATAATAAATTCCACTTGTATTTTGTGTACCGTAATAGTCATACAGCCTTAAAGTATCGCTCTCACTGCAATATACATATAATATATTAATCACTACTATTGGGGCATTTTATATTATATCAACAATTTTATACGAATCTAGTTCAAATGATAAAGGATGCTGAGTTAGGGATCGTCCATTTAACATGTAACATTCCACATCTGATTTTATATTATATTATATAGAGCAAAGTGGCTTCATCATATAAATGATGGTACATTATTTTGTTGCTATAAACTAAAACTAAACTTTACTTTGTTGCTATCAATGTTACATGCTGTATGGCCGAACAAAAGTGAGAAATTAGAATGTAATATTAAGGCGAGCCCATCGAAAGCGTTCATAGAAATAAACGTGGACACCGCGAGTAACACTCGAGTCAGGGATGATTTCGGGCGCATTTATAATGATAAAATTTTTTATAGCCCCTAACTTTTACAATAATAAAGACACGTGTTACATAGTGGAATTTCTAGAATCATCCATAATATCTGATATATTATGTATTATTCAAATACGCAGGGAAAGGAAAAGAGACTCATTACATTAAAAATCTTTATAGAAAAAATGGTTTGGTAATGGGTCATTAGTACACAAATAGCCAATTTTACGCTAAGTACTACATATTTACTAACAAAAAAACTGCTCAATCAGATACTCCATCATTGTATAAGCTCGGGGCCGTCACCGTACAAATTGTTTATACATTATAACCTACGCTGGTACGTTACTTTAGAATAAGTTTAATACGTGGATTATGTTGCTCTGGTTCCTTCACTGAAGCGTCTTTGTGATATTTTGCCGATATCCAATTTAAATTATTTATTTATTAATTCACTGGGCAATTCAATTGGTGCTATGTGGGTAAATGAAATATATCTAAACCTAATATTACACTCAGGACTTCGACGACACAGCGCAAGATTTGATATTTATATGTTAATCCCTACACTATGATCAGCTACAATAAACTATATCGCATTTTTATTCAATCAAAATAATTCTCTATAACAGCTTGAGTATAAAATCATCGTCTCATGATATGAATTAATTATGCAGATGTTTTGCATAATGCACTTTATTTTTATGTATCAACCTCCTCAATATTCTCGTCATAAAACTTAGCAGAGGGCGCCACAATCGCTTGTGCTTTCTACGATTCATCTCACACAAAGCGTATTATATGGCCCGAACTAAACTACAACCTATACAAAAATAAATAGACAAACATCGAATATATAGGAATAAAACTACAAGTACGACAGCACAGGGGTGTGAGGCGCGGGAGGGGAATATTCCACAAACAAGTCCCCACACCAAAAGAGTATTCTCTCGTTTTATGAATGATCTTTGCCCAACCTCCTTGCACAGTCGCCTTCCAAATATAAACAGAATGGGAAAAAAAGTTTTAAAAATAAATGCAAAGTACCACAAAGACGCTGGTGGGTGCAATAGTGCGCGGTGCTGAGTTGGCGCAACTAGCTCGGCGGCTGTGGGTCAGTGCTGACGATGACCTGGACCACGTATCCTGGCGTGATCTTTGCCTCCTCGATTAGCAGCCGGTCGCCGAGGAGTTTGCCGCCATAGAACCAGCGTTGCCGCCAAGGCTCGATGTTCTCTTGAGCCTGAGGATTGTGTAAAGAGTCTTGTTAGTTTTCATACAGCTTAGATTTTGTGGCATAGTTTATTCAGTATTAAAACTGAATGAACAGCAACCACGTTACAACGTTGCTACAGTATTTGGTCTTTGTTCACAATTATTATAATAAGTTAACTAAACTATAGATACAGAAAATTAGTCCGCTGATCAATTTCCGGAATAATCAAGAGAGATCATTCACGAATAAACCACGACTGGTTTTCGGTTATCGAATCTATAAATCTACGGTCATGAATTTAAATGTGATGCTAACGATATAGATGGTTGCATCCTGTGAGATACAGTTTGTATATATAGTATAAAACAAAGTCACTTTTCTTGTCTATCTGTGTGACTGCTTCGTTCCTCGTTAACTGTACAGTAAGATTCACGAAAGATGACCACGGCGCAGAAGGCATATAGTCAATTTGTCAATTAAGTAATAGAATTAAATATTAAGTCATAATAATAATAATAAGTGTGTCATTATATCATATATTAAGTGTATATTATTAGTCTTAAGTCTTTTCTTCATGAGTGTACGTGCGCAGACGGCCGCCATTTGTGGTCATCTTTCGTGAATCGTATTGTACAATGGATTTTGATGCGGTTTTCGCCATCATTGAGAGCATATTATCTGTGATATAACACAGACATGTCGATGTTTGGACATGTCGCCATTGCACCCGTGCGAAGCTTGGACGTTCACTATCCTACTAATATTATAAATGCGAAAGTTTGTGAGGATGGATGGATGGCTGTTTGTTACTATTTCACGCAAAAACGCCTGAACGGATTTGAATGAAATTTGGTGCACATATAGTTTATACCCTGGATTAATACATAGGATAATTTTTATCCCGATATTCCCACGGGATCGAGACTAATGCGGGTAAAACCGCGGGGTGCTGCTAGTTTATTATAAAAACCACTTTATTTGAAAAGGACAAAAAGTCATGGACTAACTAAAGTGCGACCATTCCAAGCAACTTGACCTTGGCCGCAAGCCAAGAACCATGAATAAAATAAGCTAATGCGCCTAATGTCCATGTCATTAAGTTCAGCCGGCACAAAGAGAAAGCACAATGAAATCATATTCCTAGAGATACTTAGCAGTTGAACGGTTCACTAATGTAGGTCGACGGACAGTAATTGTCGCGGCGTCCAAAATTGTAAGACATTAAACAGGTGACTACGACAGTACGACCTTTGTGGAGTACCTACATAAGTACATGGGTATATACATTTCAGGGCTGTGCTGTTGAAATGTGAAGGAGAACTTCATAATACTCAAGGTGTTATGATTGTAATGATATGTGTAAAGGAAACATTTATACAAGAGCAAAATTAGTTTCGGAAATTGCATGATTATCGCGAAAAATGCAAATAGAAACTTATTTTTAACGGCATTATTCACGATATTGTTCTTTTTATGCTAAAATTTAAAATAGAACTAACTAATTAGTAAATTGAATATTTATCAAGGTCTAGAAATAAAATACGTATCCGGAAACAGGAACCCATACTGTTACTGTGTGATAATTAAAAAAAAAAAACTGCTTATTGTTATTTTCTGTGTTTATCTTGAACATTATAGATAATACAGGGTGGCGATTTAGTGACCTGATTTTTTTTCACGAATCGGATATGTGTTTCATGGTGAACTATAGTTGTTTAGTATGTTGGGTATCACCCCCTTGACGGATGCAGGTGACTAATCGCTACCCTGTATAAGAAAAGCCGTCGTGAGCAAGTGGTGATCAATACTCGTGCTTTCTCTATAATAGAAGCGCCTTTTGCCCTGCCGTGGAACATTCATATGCTGGTTTGGTAATTAAATAATACTAGTAGGTAATGTGATTTTAATTATTAAAACCTATAGACTTCTCCCAGGTTGTAGGAACTAGAATCAAGTTTATAAGGCATCATTAACTGAAAAAAATCCATAATAACAAGGGCTTGGCAGCCCTATCATTGAATAAAACTACGTATCGTCACACGAAGGCAGGCAACAGCGTATGGTTGCAAAATTTCGCATCGTTCGCATGCTCTTACGTCACCGACTGACCGTGTTTTAGCGACCTGCTGCACAATGTACATATTTTTATTACTGGCTTTAAAAGAACGATAGTATTGTAGTAGTTTACTTGCTGATAACGAATACTACAGGGTTTTTGGTCTTATTTAAGTAGGCACTTATATTCTTCTAACATAAAAGTATAAAACTGTGAAAAGGAAAAAAACTAGGTATTGAGAACGTGTCCAAGCTGCCCGTAGTCTGGACTACATAGAGCAAAACCTCCTAAAACAAGCGTCATTTCCCGCTTCCAGGAGCACCGTTTTCTGAATTCAGATTGTGATCTAATTGGGCATTTCGATCAAACAGCTTCTTTAGGGTTTCAAAGAAGTTTTTATTTATGAAAATATTCATGGATTTCGGGCCAGAAGGAGATGGCGGGATGAACAAGAGATCAATTAAAAATTAAAAGTAATTACATATTATACATATTTCCTGTGTAAAGGATTGGCCCCAGATGACATAACACAGGGAAAAGTGGAAGGAGGAAACGATCTTTGTCTTGCAGTAGGACGCGATACTTTAAGATAATAATAATCGACGATTCGATCTATTATTGTGTTATAATATGCAGTGACGGCCTCACGAATGATCAGGTTGTTTTGGTTTTCTACAACTTGTTATATAAATATGACATTCAAGTTTCGGTTAAGATCTAATTACTTATTGTATAAACTATTCGGTTCTAGAATTCAAGTTTGTGAGAACATAAACACTGATTGAGGAAGTGTGAGTCTCAATTATTAATTGTTTTATCTCGATAACTGTAGATATACAACTCAGAAATAACAGAGAATATTCATGAAATTGGTACGAATGTCAAGGTTTTTAAGCAAACATTATTATACTCACTATAGTAAAAATAATAAAGCTCTTGACGTGGATTCCTAAATATTGACAAAACAAGTCAATCCACATACATCAATGGAATATTAAGTGTGCATGCAAACGGCAATTTAATTATATTAAGATTGACATAATACAGATTTAGAAGATGACCATAACAAAACTACAGCAAAAGCAGCTAACAGT
Organism: Eupsilia transversa; assembly: GCA_914767815.1. NCBI lineage: Eukaryota > Metazoa > Arthropoda > Insecta > Lepidoptera > Noctuidae > Eupsilia > Eupsilia transversa. Next base: position 15,648,566 of record OU611882.1, read on the forward strand.
GACTTGATATAAAAGTTATTTATTTTATTGACGAACTTTAACATAAAGAGTTACTTATTTCCCGGTTATATCAAAAGCAGCCGCATTATTGATGATTAACAAAAAAGAAACTGACTTGTTGGAAACCAGAGCTCAGTCTTCATGGAGAGCAGAAATGTATGCACGCGAATGGTTCAAAACGAACATATTGAGTGCACATACTGTTAATCAATGAACCTTAGGTACTCTAGAATCTAGATGTTGACAGCTCAAATAATGCTAATGGGCTCGATCGCGTCACATCCAGTTATAAATTACATAACTGTATTTAATATTATTTATACACGATTCATAAGGTCAAGCAGAATATTGAAGCTGAAAACATGTTTGGCAATATTTTGGGTGATACAGTTGAAATAATGACTTTAAAGTGCATAGTAGAGAGAAAGGCTCGTGGCTAAGTAATAACAGCCGCGCGGGTCGATCGATCAGCTTAAGCTATGCTTGCCGCGGTCAGGCCGTGGATGGGTGACCATCTTAACGTACCGAGACCCCTCCATTTCTCGGAAAGCATGTTAAGCCGTTATTAACGCTGTCTTTCTTGGATCTTTGACAGTCGTTACGGGTCGCCAGAACCCTGAAAGTCTGACAACCAGTCTTACCAAGGGGTAGGTATCCTGTCACCCAGTAACTGGGTTGTGGAGGTCTGATAGGTAGTCGCTCCATGTAAAATACTGGTATTAAGCTGGAGTCCAACGTATTTGGGAAAAGGCAGGCAGATTGAGTAGAGAAAAGAATAAATAAAATTGATAATTTCCGAATACCAATTAGGCGATAAAATACATTGCACTTAAGAAACACCGAAAACAGTACAGATGTGGTCGTTCTAGCCAAAAATATAGTATCGTCGGCATCAATATAAAAATTTAATTTAAACAATACAAATTGTTTGGTCTGTTGACACACTGTGGTTAGAGGGTTTACAATACAAATACTTTGAAAACCCATATTGACTGCGAACAGCTAATTAAAAGGTGTTAACATGATAGGCATTAACACATCCATAAACAATAATTATCAAGGTCTTTAATACAAGGCTGTATGCTATCAGCTATCATCCTTTACACTAATCTTAGGCATTGATTTTGTAACAACTCTGTTACAATATTCTGACAAATAAGTGAAATATTACTATTCGTTTTCAATTCTAAACTAACGGGAATTCTCGCAAAGAAGACCAGTACTCTCGCTATGTCTATGAGATTTTGACAAGAAGCAATAAGTATAAAAAGTTATCTAATAAGCAGACTATTTGCCCAGAGTGTACCTTGTAATAATCTAAACATTATGGTAATAATGCTTTACTTATAGATATTCATTTTGGCGATCTCTTACAAAGTCTGTTTTACTGAAAGTTTTTAAGAACACCTAATTACGTAATACACGATCAATCACAATCTGAATCGTTTTGAAACAGATTGCTAATCCATTGCTTCATAAGTTGGAAAAAAGGTACTCAACAACGTAAATAACGCAATGAAAGTTAGTTATCTTAATCCTGGGCGGTAATGGCGGCGACTTAGGATTACCTAGACACACCGTTTCACCATATCATTTCTTGAATACCTCATTTCAATAAGGCTGTCAAGACCAACTAGCTTATTAATCAATAAATAACATCATCATCATATACCTAGCCTTTTCCTAACTATGTTAGGATAGGCTTCCAGTCTTAGATGCTGTTATTCCACAAACATATACTACTCAAAATGGTGAGTACAGCAAATACTACATAAACAGAAAAGTATTTTTCACTCACATGTAATTTATTCTTGCACTGCACGACCGTGTGTCGGGAGTAAACGGCTAAGTCGACGTCCTTGCACGTGTTGGACAGTCGCAGGCGCAGCGACAGCTCCGTGCCGCCCTCCACTGGTTCCGACCACTCGGCCGGCGAGTCGCGCCCGCTCGCCTCCTTCACCATGTTTATAGGGGGTGATAGGCAGTATATTGGGACCTGGTGAGGCGAATTGGGTTTATAGAATTTTATTCTCATAAAGAACACAAACAGTTAACTTAAAATATGAGATGAACAAATAAATCATACAATGATAAGGTGACATAATGACTCCATGACTTGATAAAAAGAAAAAATATTCAAAAGGCTTCTAAAGATTTTAAATTCTAACAACAGGTTATTTAAGTATTTACACAGTGGCAATTTATTTTTCCTAGCTTGTTGTATCAATGTTTGGGAACTTTTTTTAAATTAAAGTATTGTCCCTAGGGAGTTAAAAGTCAAAAACTTGAAAAGGAAAGGTATTGTATATTAGACTGGTGTCTGATACCCCACATCCGCGCCTGCATTTTGCGTACAGGTGGCAAAATTGATCATTCAATCCACCCCAACTTCTCAAGGAACGCCACAACTCCTTGGTGTAACTGACCAGAACAAGTTTATAAAATAAGAAGGAAGACAACAGTTTTTATTAGTAAAGAACCTGGGCATTAATATATAAAATTAAGCTTTATAAAGGACTGCCACACAGGTGCAAGTGACCGGGATGACGCTTTACACAGCTAAACTTGAATAAGTAGTTGTGCCGTAGGACGTTATACATTGAATTAATCCAAATACATTTGCAATCTAGCAATGCAATCATTTTGGAGGATTTTCAATGGTTTTTGAGATTAATTAGGATTTAATAAACAATGTAAATTTAATCAAATTAAGTAATAAATAGGCAGATTTCATCAAAGCTTTGTTTGTCCTATAAATAATAATTTGTAGATCTAACAGTTATTATTTTGTTGAATCCAAAATCAAAGTTTTTAATTCAATACAATGATGCTTGAGGATAATGTCACATTGTGTATTGCGTCCAAACTTGATAAGGAACCAAATATAAACAGCATCAAAAAGGCTCAACAGGAAACAAACATACATACATTAATAACATTAGGTATATGCAATTCTTACATTTAGATTCTGATTTTGTTAGTCTATAGATTATCAGGATTTTTTTTTATTGATAATTGTTAATTTACAGGTATAAAATATAAATTTCTGATGTTTGCCTTAAACATCAGGAAATTCATATTTTTCTTCCTCAATTACACAAGATTACATGCTTGATATTAAACACGTAGGACATTGCTTAGTGTTGTCTAGCAATAATTAAAGAAAAAAGTCAATATAGGAGACCCAAAGGTGCTGAAGGTCATCCAAACTGATATAAAATTTAAATGAGGCTGAGCAGGAAGTGCTCACAGTCATGCTAGGGGCACCTAAGGTTCAAACAAAGTGAGTACCTGATATCTTGTGCCCCATTCATCATAGCACTCAGTGAGGTAGCCATTGGGCACCGACACACTGGCTCCATCGAGTATCGCCTGCGCCAGCTGGAAGTCCATCGCCTCAGCGGCAACGGCGGCTGCCCGCAGCGCGTCCCAGATCTCCTTGCGTCCCTCGAACGCCGGTGCTGTGTCCCAAAACTCGTCCCTTTTGCTACGTAACTGTCCCTCCGTCAATGGCACGTCTGATTTCCATCGTATGGTCTCGTGGCACAGCGACTGGTTCTTCCTCAGCCCGCCTACAACAGAGAGTTATGAGAACACGCACTCGACGTCTCCACGGAGACAGATGATCGCTTACCCACCTGAATTAGGCCGAGACACGGTAGCCGAAGATTCCTCTATAGGCCCGCTACCACTTCTAGTTATTCCTATGCAACCGCCCATTATGATCACATTCTACAATTGCTCATTTAACAAATATTTACAAAAAAATTATTAACAAATAACATTTTTATCTTCTGTACGCTTCTGTCAAAAAAGATTAGCTGTATATGTTTTATTACTGCTTTGAAAGGTCGCATGAAAATTAAACACGTTCTTAACAAAGTCATGAAAAATGTTCAAGTTTTATTGTATTTTAGTGCTCATATAATATCGTGTTATTAATATAGCTATAAAAAGTATCATAGAGGACTTGAAATAATTTTATCTTCTTTATACACGTGAAATATTATTGTTAACGGTTGTAAACGAAACGCACCATACTTCATAGGATAACTACGTGCAATTTTTTTTAGTGGTAACCTCTAAATCGTGCCGTTTTATTTCTTTTCATGATCTTTCAAACGTATCAAAACCTAACGAAGAGAAACACTCCTTTTAATGAAAAATCAATTAATATCAGCTTATTTTGAATAGACTGTCTAATTTTCTTAACTTCAATATTTCAATGCACAAGATAAATCACAATAGAATAGTTTGACATTTTTCCCGAACAATCCTAAGTTGGCACAGAGCAGTAACAACACGTATTTTTTTTTTTTACTGTCATTTATTTTTTGTTTACAATGTTTACAATTACATTTACATGAAAAACGTCAAATTACATGTCTCCAAAACAAAACATTCCATTCCATCAGAAGAAATAAAAATACAATTCGCAAAATGAATTCTTTTGATTCTAATTTAGAACACTACAGAGTCATTACTGTAAGTATTAATTTAAACAGGTTTTAATAAAAAAAATAGGCACTGGCAACGTAATCTTATCTATGAAGCGATTATTTATGTTTTAAGCACTATTTTATCTACAGGCTCCGGAGACTGCCTACTACATATCAGAGTTTATAACGACAAAAGAAGAACAGGGAATTTTGTCGAATATTTACGCAGTACCAAAGCCAAAATGGACTCAACTCTCAAACAGAAGATTGCAGAACTGGGGCGGAATACCTCACAATAAAGGCATGATAGCAGAGTCAATACCGCAATGGCTGGATAAATACCTGGATAAAATACAAGGTCTCAATGTCATGGATGGTAAAAAACCCAACCATGTATTAGTCAATGAGTACCTGCCAGGGCAGGGCATCATGCCACATCTAGATGGATCATTATTCTATCCAACTATTACCACAATATCAACTGGATCACACATAGTTTTGAATTTCCTTGAACCAACTGAAGATAGCACTATTAATACGACGCCTGTGTTCTCTTTCTTACTTGAACCAAGAAGTTTATTAATATTGCAAGACAAGCTTTACACTCGTTATTTGCATTGCATAGAAGAAGTGAAGGAGGACTTACTGGATGCGTCAATAGTTAATATAAATATGTGTTCAGATAAATATGTTAGGCATATAACAGTACCTAGAGAAACTAGACTATCATTAACAATGAGATATGTGCCAAAAACAACTTCTTTTAAAATATTTGCTGGTGGTAGAAGATAGAAAAGTAGCGAGCAAGTTATTTTGCTAGCTACACTATTAGAGAATTCCATCCTTTCCAATGATGGATAAAAAATGATGATTTTACGGACTGATATTGTTTGAAGTCATGCTACATATTAGTAGCATTCATATTTATTGTAACCAACACGCTTGCTCAGCTGTGATTCAATAAAGTCAAGCTTGGATCCTACTCTTGTACCACTAGGTAGTTAATGGTGCAGTCAGTAGCTGGAAATCATTTTGTAAAATTATGTAATAGCTACAATTTAAAAAAAAAACTTTGAATTTGTATTGCACACAAAAGTATAACATGTTAAGACCAAGATACATAGTTGGTCTTAACATGATATATATACTTTTAACTTACCTTATACCAACACTATGAAGTCATAAAATTCAACATTCAAACAAAATTTTATACAAATCTAGATGGTTTATATATTTACAGAAATTAAATAATGAAATTACATTAAAGCTTTTTAATTTTTTGATCAAAATGTGGTTTACAAAATTATTTTCAAGTGTTAGATTTATTTATAGAAGACTAAATTATGGTAAGGTTGTTTCAAGAGCCTACAGTGCTGAGTCGGCGGGTGGAGGAGCAGAAAAGGTAAATAAATTAACGTGAACAAACTATAGTTATAAGGCAGGCAAGGAAGATATGGTAATTTTATCAAGAAATTTGGTAACTTTGTAGCCTCTTCTTACTGCCAAGTAAGGGTTTGATATTATTATAACATATTCATGTTTATAGGTACAGAATTTGAAGTAATGTATTGTTTTAGAAACAACAGTCTCAAATCTTTTATTTATGTATTTGTTATTTATCTTAAAATTCATTTTGCAGAAAGGTGCTGTTGTTTGCGTATACGAAAAAAATAAGAAACTTGAACTAACGCCGATTGGAGCACAAGTGGACGAAAAAAGTGGTGGAAAGATATCACAACAATTAAATATGTTAGTTCCTATTATGTATTAAAAGTTATTAAGTAGTATTATTAGTTTGTTACCTCTTCTGAATCATTTTTTTCTTTCAAATAGCAAATCATTTTATTCTTGCCAGCTATTTTCCAACTAGAGCTTAATAATAAATAATATGATTATTATTAGAGTAGTACATACAAGCTACCAATACGTTTCAAGCTTGTGAAATCTTGTTCACTAGTCCAACACTATCAGCTGAGCTGTTGGGCTATTGTCGCCAATCAACCATATTGGAAGGGGGCAATCGGCCTTTACATATCATTTCTCCAAAAAGGCAGACCTGGCCACTTTTCACTGCCAAAGAATTATCAACATCAATGTTCTTCAAATAAAGACGAAAATAAATAAACTGAACCATGTGCTCCTGTCCAGTTAGAGTTAGAATTAAATTTCTTATTAGTCTATTAGGCTAGATTGTAATCAATTACTAAGAACTTTAGTTCTTACTAAATTAAAAATATCCTGTCCGATTTGCTGCTGCCTGATAGACTTGCACGACATGTTGAATTAACATTAGTTAAGTATATATCTTTTTTTTTTATTCGCGTTACCTAACTTATCTTTTTTACATGCACGAGTGTCTGTTCTTCAACCAAACCTATTTTTATTTCTTGTTAACCGTCTGTCTTTTTACGTTTCAGGCTGTCGAGTGAGTTGAAACTGGGCAAGGCCTTCGCGATAACGGACATAATGGAGTACTCTGTAGTGGCCATCGCCTCCATAGGACCGAAGGAGGCTGGTTACGATGTGCTGGAGTCGCTTGATGAAGCGAGGGTTAGTAGATTCAAATATTCTTTATTGCACACATCATCATCATCGTCATTCTTCTGCCCTTGTCCCAATGTATTTGGGATCTGCGTGCCCTTCTTCTTCCATACTACTTTATAAGTCGTCATCTCAGTAGTGTCTCTAGTGATACAGTTTTTATCAGTACAGGATACAGGTGATCTCTTCCACCAAAGTTAAGGGGAGGCTCCCTAAATTTGATGTTAATTTGCATTAATATTCTGAAACAGTCACACATACAATCAAAATGGAACTTTAGTATATGATTCATTGGATCTTTTTCTTTCCATGTACAAGACAGTTACGTAATTGTAACATTTTCGCTCGATTCATTTTTTATTCAAAAATCATGTCTTTTTTAAAGATTATTACTTTTTTTTTCAAGATTGCTTGGCCTTTATGTCTAAAACAAATGTTAACAGTAAGAAAATATAGTTTACTATCCAGCAACAAGATATTTTTTCTCTAGATCAATTATTACTTTAGTTATAAACAAAATAAGAATTGAGACTTACGACATTTAGTTTCGAGCTCGAACGCGATCAAAGAGCGCACGCGGTATTCAACCTTATTACGGCTATGTTAGCGTCTAACACCATAGCGGTCTAACCGGTCTCTCAGTGGCCGAGCTTGCGTAGAAATTATTTTAGAGTGCCTGGTCTTAAGTTGTGTATTCACCTATTACAGTTTTTGTTTATCCATAACTGGTGGAAAAAAAAGTGTAACACTGTCAAATCAAAAAAGTCATTCAAACTAGGCCGAGAATCAGCAGTTTTCGAACGTCAAAATTACATAAGACAGTCCTCTACTAAAACGCCCACCCTTCATAATTTCCTAGTGCTTTAGCTGGGAATGAAGCCGTTGTCGTTGCAACAATGAAGTATGAAAACTCAAACTTAAACCATTTATTTCAATTACACCAATTAACTACAAGCACTTTTGTATTGTTTGTCAAGGAGTCGGTCAGTCAGAAAGATGAAGATGAAGCTGGTTGGCCATTCCAAAGCGTGGTAGGTTCCTATGGAGAAGAAAGAAACTCCATGGGCATTTTTAAATCGAAATATTATTATTAACTCTCAGGAGAACATCCGCTGGGGCGTGGGAGCGGGCGTGAAGCTGCTGAAGGAGCGAGGCTGCCTCGCCATCGAGGTGGACCCGGTCACCGCGCCCGACGCCGCCGCCGAAGCCGCTGAGCTTGCCGCGTGGAAGTATGCTTATTTGTTGATGTTATTGGCTACGGCCTCGTCCTAACCCAAAGACTTGAAAAAACATCGAGATTTCTCTATAATAATTTAGTTTAATTTTAATTAATGTATTATTTACATAAATTACTACATAGACCTTTCAGAATAAATTCTCTCAATGTTAAACCGCATCAAACTCCGTAGCGTAATTTAGAAAAACAATGCGGTCACAGAGACAATATAAATTATGTATAGATGTATACTCGCGCCATCAATCAAATCGCGTATGTACGTCATTATTCAGGCAAAAGATCGCGTACCTATTCGCGCCACAGTCGCTTTCAGTTAGGACGCAGGGTATCTCATCAGTTTTGTGGTAGCACGCGCCACTCAGAACATTATTTTAGGGATTTTCCAATTTCCCAGTATCTAGTATAGAAATCCAGACAGAAATGGTATTTATTTACGATCTAATCAGCCGTAGCATTGCTACAATGGCAATGTAGTGAAAAAGTTTAACCGATAGCACCCTAGACGGCGCTGTACACTTGCCTAACAGAAAAGGTGTACTGTCGTATTTTCAGTTTTGTAATTTTTTTCAAAACTTTTATATAAACCTTTTATAAACTCAGAACAGTGGTCAGTGCATCGTGCAGTGAGGACTGGGACAGCGATATCAAGCATTATAACTAATTATAAGTAATTATTTTACGTGATGAAAGGATTTTTAGTTTTTTAGTGTAGATGCCTATTTGAAGCGGACTCCCCGCGTCACTTTTGAACGTGAAATAGAAATTAACGTGCACAAGAAATAAATTTCTAAGGCACGAAACAAAGCTTGCGCTCGAGACGCTTCGACCTCCATAAAGTCCAGTTGTCATGTTGACGGTTCAAGTCTCCACAAGAATGTCGTCATTCTCGCCATGAAAAAACGCGTTCCGTCGCGCTCTCTACGCGCCCGCTCCTTTATTGTTAGCGTTCGGTACTCAGCGCTCTAGGCGCCGCGTCTCGCGTCTGCATGTTCACATTGTTCACTTCTATTTCACGACAAGGCAATTGACATACTGAGTGATTGGACTGGTGTAAGTAGGTACACTGATTACGAACCGACCTCATTGCTGTTCTGACTGGCGCGTGTATTCAAGACTTTTCCAACTACGTTGGAGTCGGCTTTGTCTCAAAAAATGTAGTTATAATTTTATTATATGTTTAGTAATGTATACTTACTAAAATTATTGTTTATTTAATTGTAGATTCGAGCTATTCAAATCATCGGGAGAAAGCAAGCCCCCGTGCCAAGTGAGCGTGTTGGGGGGCGAAGCCTCGGCGCTGTGGGGCGAGGGCTCCATCCGCGGCCGCGCGCAGAATTGGGCGCGCTCTCTGTCCGACATGCCTGCTAACAAGATGACTCCTGTGGATCTGGCACAGGTATCAGCATATACAGCATGCATAGCTTTTTAGTTAGCAACCTGGTAACAACCTGGTTACTGCCCTCACTGTGTCCACTGTGAAATGACGCGCCTGACTACCACATTTGACATTTTACTTACACACCGCGTACGTAAAATGTGGTAGTGGGGCGCGTCATTTCGGAGTGGACCAGCTCGTCGTAGGAATTTCTCTCGATTAAACTCGATAACTATGCATGCAAGCTCCATTCATCGATACTGCATTATTTTGCGCGGTAATTTTGAATTTTAACAAATCTATAATTAATTAACCCTACATTTTTAGCTTCGGGTCAGGGACCAGAGTGGGGCAAATGCCCCACCTTGCCCCACCGTGGGGACGCCCATGTATTTAGGTCGCGCGAAAAAGTGGTCACACAGAGAAGAGTGAGCTCGCACATCACGTATGGAACTATAGGTATGGTTTTCAGAAAGTGATCGAGCCAATAATACTATTCAAATGTCATTGTCAACGTAACAGAAATGTGATCATTTTTTGACGCTGTGGGGCGGATCTACTATTTAAATCTTTGCCTGATTTAAGATAGGATATGGCTTAAAGAACTTTTGTTATTGTTCCAGGCCGCCCTGGACTGCCTGTGCCCGCTGGGCGTAGTGGTGCTGGCGCACGACCGCGAGTGGATCGCGGCGCAGCGCATGCGCGCGTTCCTGGCGGTGGCGCGCGGCTCGTGCGACGCGCCGATGTTCGTGGAGCTCGCCTACCGCGGCGCCGGGCCCGACGTGCCGCCCGTGCTGCTGGCGGCCAAGGGAGTCACCTTCGACAGGTATTTTTATGTTATATTTATTTCTTTATTTCATTAAATACATATATTTTACATTTTTAAATATTAGAATATAAAAATTATAAAAACAATATTTATTTTATTATTTAAATGATTATTATTATATTTTAAGAGTAACCGTGGAGTTGGGTGTTCTCCGTAGGACACGACTAATAGGAACCGTGCACCTAGATTTTACCATTTCTTATGTGTCCATGCATGTTTATGTTTTACTATGATCGATCGATGACATCGACCGTTCAGGCCAATCCAGTGTGGTGCATGGCAGCATTACGGTCGATAGACGTGGTGACGTCGACTTCATCCTTCAGAGATGTGAAATTCACTTGTAATGTAACGATCATCCTTCCTGATCGAAGGTCGGTCGTTCATCGCTCGATGTGAAATATTGAATACCTATGTTTCGAGGCGATCCATATCGACTAGTCGACCGTGCTCAACTGCAGTCTGGTAAAAAACACATCATAGAATCTCGCCCTAACGCTTGCAGATGACTAAATAACAACACTGTAGTATAAAAATGTTGTATGACGTGTACAGCGGAGGTCTGTGCCTGAAGGAGTGCCACTCCATGATAGAGAACCGCGGCAGTATGGCCGGCGCCGCCGTCGTGCTGGCGGCCTTTAAGATTATAGCCAAACTTAAGGTACGCCGCATTTGAAGTGCTTGTATATTGCCTCAGGCTGCCTGCATGAAGGTACAGGTTTCCAGTACGGACAAGTCGGAAGGGATCGGTACCGATCGGTCCGGGTAAAATAGTCCCATAGTTTCTGTATGCGCTCGCACATAAGCAAACAGGTTGAATCGTTTCGGTACCGACCGCACTTTTCAAATCGGGCATTCGAGGGTTGATCTGTACCTATTAGTATTAACAAATCGGGACCGGAAAACCCGTTTCTTTATGCAAGCACTCTTATTATGCACCATGTATAATGTCTATGTACCATTATTAATAATAATGTATTATAGATTTATAGTAATAAATATACCTATCATACCGATGGCGATACCAAATAATGATATTGTAATAATCTCTAGTCAAATTTGGATGTAAAGTTGTATATAGTATATATATAATGGCCGATGATCGCGCTCGGTGGCTACCAATTGGAGAGGTTTATGTCCTGACGGCAGGCAATGGACTAGAAGCAAAAGCAATGAAGGCACAGAGGCGATCTATAATGCAGTAATTTAAACGACCTGCATCACCGCATTCCAGTTTTATGAACCGAAACCATGAGCTAGTCCCACGGACCTTTTGAAACCATGAGCTAGTCCCACGGACCTTTTCAAACCATGAGCTAGCCCCGCGGACCTTTTGAAACCATGAGCTAGTCCCACGGACCTTTTCAAACCATGAGCTAACCCCACGGACCTTTTGAAACCATGAGCTAGTCCCACGGACCTTTTGAAACCATGAGCTAGTCCCACGGACCTTTTGAAACCATGAGCTAGTCCCACGGACCTTTTAAAACTGTCCGTAAATTGTAGTTTGATTACAGATGCCCATAAATGTAGCGGGAGTCATTCCAATTTGTGAGAACATGGTGAGCGGTCAGTGCATGAAAGTGGGCGACGTCGTGCAGGCACTCAACGGATTGTCTATTCAAGTGAGCGATGCACCAACAATTGTTTAAGACACTACCTTTTTTAAATTGGATTACTTAAGTCCATTTTTCGCATCTTTTTTTAATGTGTGATGTTAGGCTCACTATTGATCCGAAATGCAAGTTTCTTCCTTTTGCTTAGTAAAGTAGACATAGATAGTAGGCATAGATTGACTATTCTTGCCGTGTGTAGTAAAAGACGATTACGGAGTTTTGTTAGAAGCCTCCATCCCTCTGTAGAAAGAACACTGCGCTCAAATAGCATGGACCCGCCAAAGCATTTCAGTTCAATAAGGTTTCAACAGCGCCATCTAGTGACGGGAGAATTTATCAAAATAATAATCTACGCGCGCGATTAACGCACTTGCCGCGCATTAGATTCCCGCACGGAACAAACTAATACATATATTGTAGCACTAGCTTCTGCCCGCAACTTCGCCCGCATCAAAGTCGCGGGAACGTGTTACATATCCTCAATCATAGGACAATCTATTATGTCCACGCAATCACGGTCCATTCCTAGGTTGCCTGGAAAAGATCGCAGAAAGCGATAAGGCCGCCCATTGTATGTTTTGTAATGTTATAATTGTTTTTTGCTTAGTATGTATTTTCTAGTGTACAATAAAGTATATATAAATAAATACAATCTCCTAAGACAGTTTTCTTGTAGCGACAACGGTTAAGGTACCTGTCCTTACTGCCCCATCTCAAAAATCCACCCTGTATATATGTGGATGGTACGTTAGTTTATTTCAAAAGTGATCCTAGTTGCTTTAACCAGCAAAAGGTAATTTGTGAACGTCTTAGAAAACATTTAGCAATACACTTAAAATGCTGCTTTGCTATAGTTCCAATTCCTTAAAGGAGAATGCCAGAAACTCTATAGAGCTTTGACCCATCAAATAAAATTTGGTTTACAAGCATGCCGAATGTAGCATTCTATTGCTGCTTTATTAGTGATCACTAAAAATATGTTTAAATACATTTAGAACTTGCGGTTTCTGTTTAAATCCAAGAAAACATGTGTGGGACCTAAATCTGTTTCAGCATTCATATTTCCATTCATACAATGCTGGTCTAGTCGCAAGAGGCACTCTTGACAGATTACAACTTCTGGTGGAAGCTGCAAAGTAAGAAACACATATTAGTATAAGGTTCAGATAAACAAGTTCGTAATTATGTATAAATTACCATCCACACATAGACCCCAAAGCCAAAACCTGTCTTTTTTGCCTATACCAGCTATTCAAGATACTTTTAGGTCGGTTTAATATGTATTCATAGTTTATTGCATTATGGTTACAATACAAGCCAAGCGAAACCGCAGTTAGTACAATCATTATTATTTAGGATTTTTCACTACGTCGGTTAAATACGATCATCATAACCTAGTATTTACATACCTGTTGCAACGATTTCCATTTTGCGAGAAGAATTGCAATGCTTCTTGTAATGACAACACAACATGTCTTAGCATACTCCACAAATAACAATTTATGCACCTCAACATCACCAAGTCGGCAGCGATGATCAGAATCCGTGGCAAGTAGCACAAAGTCGGCGAGTTGGCGAGATTGAGTCCGTGTATAAAAGCAAAAGTCGGCGAGTAGACGAGATCGAGTCCGTGTATAAAAGCAAAATTCGGCGAGTTGGCGAGATCAACTCCGTGTACAAAAGCAAAAAGCGCCGTGAACTTAAAACAGTAATATGACCACGGAGAGATTAGGAAGCGTAAAAGAACAGACAACAATGCAAACAGAACAGAGCATGACATGAATGAATGACAAAAAGTCATGACTAGGGATGTAACGATTTCGGTTCCGATACCGATATATCGGTATCGTCGATTATATACAACCGATATCTAACAGTTCAAAAAGCGCGCGAAGTGACGACGCGCGCGCGCAACATGTTTGCTCCGTCGCAGGCGGGACTGGCACACTAGAACACTTAGCGGTCTGACGGAGAGCCGCGCAGTGCATGCTTAGCAACATGGCAACACGGCAATCTGCCGATTGCCATGTTTCCAGCTTACTAAGCGTTGGTAGAGCGATGTATTGTTTTATGCCTGTTTCACGTCACTGCTATTTGTGATTCTGTTTATTCGCAAAGTGAAATGAGGACTATTAGAATGTTTTATTTTATGTAAGTAAAATGGCGACGCCTTTAAAAAGTACAAATTCCATCTGGAAACATTTTCAAATAAAACAGGATGATGATACACAAACGACTTGTTTTTACTGCAATGTCAGCGTTTCTTGTGGTGTAAGTAAAGCGGTTTCATCGATGGGCTGCACGACAACAAACATGAGGACACACGTAAACCGCTATGAATCACTGAAAAGGAGTTTGAAAACGACACTCCATCTACCTGAAAGACGCGAGTGGTCCGTCACCTTAAAACAAGCAATACCTACTTTAGATCACATTCTGGAAAAAAATATGTATGGTACTGATGATCTTAGTGCAAAAGTATTCTGCAATAATAGCTGAACAAATATGGATAGACATGGAGTCATTTGACTTACCAAATAAACGGAGGTTTCAACTCACTATTAACAGTTGTGCAAAATGGTTTCCCATCTATAATAATAGACATACATCGGTTTCCCCAATTTTTACTACAATAATAATCGGCATCGGTATCGTATCGGGAAAATTATATATTATGTAGGTACATCCCTACTTTTGACATAGCGATTAGCGCGTCAATGACGTTTCGTTACACGTAGACTTATTGACATACTAAAATAATGATGAGAACATAATATAAACATTCATAATAAAATATATTTAAAAAAACCTTGATTTTCATTAACTGTGTGTACTTAAACCGAATACATATTAAAATCCGTACATAATACATTAATAGATGTATTTTTTTAATAAAAAAACTCGTTTTGTTCCGCGTGTTTCATCGTACTAAGTAACGCAGATGGTCGCGATTTATACAGGAAATAGGACTTGGGTTTTTTGAATTCCTTTTTTCACTAACTTTTTATCCGCAACTACAACAGATTATCAGTTAAGCAACAAAGGATTATAATTTCATGCGATAATTTTGAGTGATTTACATTTGGTGTAAATGGATGAAAGGTGGGGCAGGATATGGCATTGTCTTTTCATAAAAAGAGGTGCACAAAAATTTAATAACCACGTGAATTTTTAAATTATCTCCTATTTACCCTCTATGGACTTGGTTTTACAAAAGCGCTGAAAACGTAATTTTTGTTACAATAGTTTTGCACACTGTATCGTGTGACATATCAAATGAAAGTGCTTAATTACTTACTGTGAGGGTCTCAAGTATATTATTTTTTATAATTTAAAAATAGTTTTAAAGTTAGGTATTTAAAAAAATAGATGAAAATTGACCATTCCCCTTCTTAGGTACCTACCTTATCTGAATCTAAGAAAATAACGAGCTAAAAATTTTAAGAACAATGCAAGAAATATTTCTCTTATAGAATACAAGAACACCTTTAATAATATGTAATTCTCACAATATTGTGCCTACAAAGGAGATCATTCATTTTCGGCCCAAAAACCAAAGTGCCCACGAAAAGGATAACGAAAAAAAACATGCTACCACTGTTGGGGAAGTCAGTCCGAGTATTTTATATTAAGGCACTAAGTCTCTACAGCCATTCCTACAGCTGATTTTTTGGGTTGAAAAATTAGGTTATGGGTACGTTTTATTTGACAAAAATCTTTTCATCTGCTGGGGTGAAAAACAAAGTCAAGGCTTCGATAAATCATCATCATTCTCCTGCCCTTATCCCAATTTATTTGGGGTCGGCGCAACATGTCAAGGCTTTGATAAATATTTTTTATTATTTGCATCATACTATTGTATACATTTTGTATCCGTCTGCATGGACCTTTAGTCCATACAGACAGATACAATATAATACGACTGTTACAAAAATACTTAATTGCTAACTAATACTAAACAGAATTATTCATCTGGTCGTATCAAGATGTCTTTTAAGCCGAAGGGATTACGTGCGGCTCATTCCTTGCATAAGTTTGTACCAAACAATGCCCATAACGTGCAAACAACCCTAACATTCTTTTGCCAATATTACAAGTGCAGTAATAATGACTGACCTGACAGCATGCCGACCGTTCAACGTCCTGTCAAAACCAACATATACGTATGCGTAGTAAGATTTCGCTCTCACACGACGGGATTGGATTCGCTCTCGTATTATGCACAAATCTCCTCCCAAGTCCCTGACATCTGATGCTGGCAATGAGTCACCCAATTCAATTAAAAATGCTCCATTCTCATTCACGTGTTTCCCGTAGTAGCTGATAGTCTGTTTCAATTGGTAAATACCGAGGCTTCACGAAAGTTCACTCATCCTCTAGGAACGGGTGTTGAACTACCCAACGATTGATGTCGGGACGTTGTATATATGCTTAAAATTCTGCTTGCGTGGTGCCGGATTTCAAAATCAATCAATTTTGCTTGACGTCGGTGTGATGCTCAGTTCGTATGTAGATGCCGCCTCATTTAATTTACTGACCTACTTGTAATACCTAATCTCTTTAACAAATACGCCATACAAACATGTCTGTTATACATAATATGTTTTCTGTCTATCTAGATGTTTTCTTAACAAAATTTTAATGCATAGTGAGCCTTAAATTCGACGTAAATTCCTCGGGCTATTACTCTGGCTTTTACCTACTATGAATTTGTTTTCAGATAGAAAACACAGACATGGAGGGTCGTCTGATGATGGCTGACGCGCTGGTGTACGGCCAGTCGATATACAAACCCTCGCTGGTCATCGACGTCGCTACTTTTACTCGTACGTATGTCTTACGGACATTGTGATTTCCACACATAATTTGAAAATCTAGTGGCATGGCAGTATTAGAAAATCACACTATGATTAGTGCGGCTTGTGCCATTGCTTTGGAGACTACAGTCTCCAAATCTAAGGCACATATTCACGAACAAAGGAACCATATTGTGTGCGTTACCCCAGCGGAATGTTGTCGCTTTTCAGGATTTTGGCTCGACAGATAATTAGTACCCCATCTCGTGTAAATGTGCCCGAAATTTAGAATTTGTGCGTCCAGCCGATCCAAAGATATTCACGAAAAACAGATTCCGCTGGAGTAACGTTACCCCAGCGGCATGTTTTTTAACCGGTGGTCGTAGCTGAGCACAAACTAGCTACTTAGATAGATTGAATTTGTGCCTAATTGTGCCCAAAAAATGAAATTTGTGCGTCTTGAGGTTTCAGAGTTATTCAAGATGCCGCTGGGGTAACGTTTAGCAAATTGCTGTACCTCTCAAACGGCATGACATACAACTACGATTTTTTTTACTACGGTGGGTCTTAATTTGTGCTTATGCTGTGCACTTTTATTTTTTCTATAATCGACACCGTTGGAAGAAAAAAAATTGATTTTGAAAAACCCTAAAATCGATCCTTGCGCTTCAATAAGAAACCCTAGAAACTTACCAATTATGGTGGTTTGTACCTTTTATGAACTCAAAGCATCATGCGAAATTAGATGTTTCTATTCCAACTCCTCAGAGAGATATTCCATTTTAATTAAATTCTGGCTACGCTAAAGTGTAACACTCCAATACACGAGTTATTATTAAGTGACGGTAATTATGATTCGACAAATAGTTAGTACCTTTATTCAATTGCTTATCCTTAAAGTTTCAGCTGAAAAATCCTTGTAACTACACAGATATATGAAGAAAACCATAGGAAAAGAAATTTCACGGTTAACCGAACAAATTCGAATGACTGTATAAAAGCGGCCGCGCAGTATATTGTGCCAATCTTCTTAAATTTGTAGTACAAGATTTCGTTTTTTGAAACAGTCTCACACAAAAGTGTTACATAAAATTACTTATTGGTTTAAAAAAAAAATCGTAGTTGTATGTCATGCCGTTTGAGAGGTACAGCAATTTGCTAAACGTTACCCCAGCGGCATCTTGAATAACTCTGAAACCTCAAGACGCACAAATTTCATTTTTTGGGCACAATTAGGCACAAATTCAATCTATCTAAGTAGCTAGTTTGTGCTCAGCTACGACTACCGGTTAAAAAACATGCCGCTGGGGTAACGTTACTCCGGCGGAATCTGTTTTTCGTGAATATCTTTGGATCGGCTGGACGCACAAATTCTAAATTTCGGGCACATTTACACGAGATGGGGTACTAATTATCTGTCGAGCCAAAATCCTGAAAAGCGACAACATTCCGCTGGGGTAACGCACACACCATATTATATGCAAAATATGGCCGAGCAATGGCTGGTCGAACACGGGTTGGTTCCGAGTTCTGCTCCTTAGTGTGATTGCTCAAGTAATTGTATCTATTGTATTCTCCGGGCGTCCCCAGACGGTGTGCTAATGGCGACGGGCGGCGGCGCGTTCGGCTGCTTCAGCAACTCGGACGCGGCGTGGCGCGCGCTGCGCTGCGCCGGCGCAGACAGCGGCGACCGGCCGTGGCGCTTCCCGCTGTGGCAGTACTTCCAGAACCAGCTCACTAGTGAGTCACGTCGTGTCTGTCTTGTGATCGTTCTGCCCTTATCTGTTGTTTGGGGTCGACGAAGCACGTGTTCAGAATTCAATAATGGAGGAGTCTTTCATATTCGTAGCTTCGATAATACCTATTTAATTTTAATTCAATGGATACAAATTAGTTTGGGGTAGGTAACAAACCTAAAAGTTAGAAAGACCTACCTAATAAAAAACTTTTTTTTACTAAAAACAAGGGATTTCCAAAAAATGTTATAGTAGTCTTTTTTTTTCGGTTACATTTATATTTTTACAGATATTTTTAAAGGTTACCTTAAATTGATATAATTGAATGAATACTCAACCAGAATTAATACCCGTTACCGAAATAAAAATTGCCTATATCTTACATGTGTCGTCGCCCGTCGGTATAAATTCAAAGGGCGCGTATCGTCTGCCTGTGTGTAACCTGTATTTTAAAAAGTTAGCATGTTTTTTCTTCTTGGGTTACCCAGATATTGGTAACCTTAGTTGTACCGTAATTTATAAAGGTTTTCGGTCCATTTTTTTTTCTATCTATCCTAATTATCTACTATACATTGTAACAGAGAATAAATTTTCCCGCCTCCTAAGAAAAGACCAACAAAAGGCGCCCTTAAGACCTAGGACAATTTTTTTTTTTATATTCGGCACGACCTAGAGGTGCCATAAAAAATATGAATAATAAATCTCGACTAATTAAAAAGTTTACAACAACGCCAAATTTCGCGGATATTCTGGTCTATTACATTAAAATAACGATATTCAACATTTTCTGTCTGGGATAACTAACGCACACTGCACGGCAATGTTTCATGCATGCAGTTGTCAATTGTAAGTTAAGTATATATTTTTATGTTGCAGATGACCCTTCTGTCGATTTGAGGAACAAGGGCTGTGGACATGCGACCCCTTGTCTTGGAGCTGCTTTTCTAAAGGTCAGTAACTTATAGGCAGTAACCAAAACACAAACCTTAACATGTAGTAAGGATGGATTTATGTATTATCATTATCCGTAGATCCGATTAGCGATTTTTAAGTGGTTTCCGTGAAACAATCACCAGGGTCCGCGAAATTATTTATCAAATGGAACTGTCGGATACGATACCGAATTTAAAGTACTAGGTAGGGTAGTTAATTGATTCAGGCGTGACGAATCGAAACGTGTTTCACCTCTCAACGAGGCATCCTCAGGATGACCATTGAATTGTCGCGAAGAGAGGTGAAACACGTGTCGATTTCTTACAGGGTTTTTAAGACTCTTTAAGAATAGTTAAGCGGAATAGGTTACTAAATATATCTACGTCTTTTGTATTTTTTAACTACTAGGGATTGGCCGAATATTCGTATACGGTATTCGGCAAAACAGTAAACATTTCATTCTTCACTTTAATATTTATAGTAAAAAATGATTTTTTTATAATTTCATTTTAAATGTTCCACTTAGATTTAGATAAATGTTTTATTTTAAAATATTTCTAATAAAATTTGTACTGTCTTTCATTTGTAATCATTCGATGTGGGTTCCATAAAATAAAAGGGATTTGGTGTGTTCCATTACCTTAAAAAGCTTAGGAAGCTCTGCTGAGAAGACTGGCTTATGGTGAATAGAATATTCCAGTTAAATCAAGGTTACCGTATCGATGAGTATTATTATGGTAATTTCCTATTATAATAATATAATTACCGTATACCGTAAGTTCAATAAGTTCTTCGGCTGGTGCTTAAGGGTCGATTTATACTAGCGCAGAGTCGAAGCGCATCGAAGCGTCTATCCAAAACTGAACATAACAAATTCAACCTTAACTCCACAGCGTAACGCACACATTACTTCGGAGATTTTAAAAATACGCGCGCATTCGTCGGAATTCGCGCGCCTGCGCGCGAACAACGCTGATTGGTGAGCGCGCGTGCGCGCGCATTCTCGTGTATCCACGCGCCCACTAGCGAACCAACTAGGTATGGGTCGTTACGTGACTTTCGCGAAACGTAACGTAACTAGTGACTTCGAACGCGTCACCTGTTTTGAAAACTAGTGATTTTAGTAACTAGTTATTTTTCAAATTCTATTCGGTGATTCAACATGGTGATTTTATCGAAGTATTACAGTTATTTGCGAAACAAAAATATCAATGGTTACATAATGTAATACGTTACATTACGTTACGTTAGCTTTAAGTTTTTTTTTTAAAGAATAAGTTTTTGTAGCAACGTATGCAGTTACATCATTAACGTAATACTAACACAAATAAACTTCCCTTCATACTGATCACTGCATTGTAATGTAACTAGTTACAAAAATCACCTGTTTATGTGTGACTCGAAACTAGCTATTCCGCTACATGCCCTGTAGCCAGTTATTGTAACTAGTGACGTGAAATAACGCCCATACCTAGAACCAACGCGTCATCAGTCGGAAATTGGCCTGCGTCGGTGATGGACTCGGACGAAAAATTAATTTACCTGGTGCAAAAATATGAATGCCTATTTAATCCAAAAGCTAAAAATTATAGTGGCGAATACGCGCGCATTCGTGCGGCTTCGCTTTAGTTGTAAAAAATTTGACGCTTCGATGCGCTTCGACTCTGCGCTAGTATAAATCGACCCTAAGCCATCATTGTCGTTTCAGAACTTCATCTGCAGCGACTGGCTGCACATGGACATCACGGGCGTGGGCAAGGTGGCGCACTCGTGCGCGCCGCCCTACCTGGACGCGCGGCGCATGTCGGGGCGCCCCGCGCGCACGCTCGCTGTACTGCTGCAGCACGTCGCCGGCCAGGCGGGCCCGCCGGCTCCACATACCTGTCCGTCCTCGTCGCAGGGCCAACCGTGTGCACAATCTTCGCCCCAGCGTAGTGGGCCTTCACCACAGGCATCTGCGACTTCGCCGCAGGTTTGTGGGACTAAACCGCAGACATGTGGGCCATCGACCCAGCCTGGCACCTAAACCGCAAATTTGCGCGCCTACGAAACAGTGCAGTTAAATTTTAAACTGTAGCCTTCTTTTTGGCTGTGATTGTTTTGACCAACAATAGCTTAAGTTTTTGTATTATAAAATTACTAGTCTTTGTTTAGTTAATTACTAGTCGTTCTATCTTCCAATATTGTCTTGGTGAAATTATATTTTTGATAAATTGTTAAGTAAACTAGACTGTCATGTTGATTATTTCCAATTGTGTAAAAAATATATAGATCGTGAGGAAACACATTAGTGTTTTGGTGTTATTTGATTAAATAATATAAATCTAATGTATTTAGTCAACTTAATTTAAAGGACTATCTCTTCAAATATACAAAATTCCATGTCAATGAGATCTTTATCGTTATAAGATACACACGAAACATACATTAAGATAATCGACCGTTCCACAACCAGCGTGTAGGCGTTCACCGAGCACACAAACATTCAGTGTGATCTCACTAGTATACACAATCAACAGAACATTAGGAAGTGTGACGTCATACAATGGCTAACAAAAAGAAACGCGTAATCAAATCAACGGGAGCGAAATGAAACACCGATGCTTATTGACCTAAAAATGAAGAAACATTTATTTTCAGTATGTCTTTTGTAAAATTTAATAACAGAATGAATCAAATGTGGGTAAGAGAATAACAGAGCGGATTACTTTCCATTTCGATAGAATTAGTTTCACCAACAATAGAAATATAATATTTATCAAGTCATTTACAGATACAATTAATGCAGTACCAATAAATCTAATTTATTCGTTTACTGAGTTAGTTAAATTTAAACATTTATTACGATCATAATGTACACGGAGTGGAGCGGGCGGCCGGGACCGTCCGCCGAGTACACTATATTTTTTTGGGATTTTTTAAATTTTTATTCCTCACGTACTTTATAAATATCTCATACTTGAAAAAAATTTACATTAAAATGTATCGGAAAGGTGCGGGACGCTAGCACCGCATACACTAGGGCGCGACGCAAACAGAGGCACGCACGCACACATACAGGACGGCGGGCGCCCGAAATATACACAAATATAAATTATGAGCCGACACGAACCCGAGACTTATACCATCACATTGCGACGCACACCTATTCGTTTTCCCTTTGTACCGCTACAGTTAAAATTTTTCTTACATAGTAAAATTAACGGAATACTTTAAAATCTAAATAAAAAGAGAAGGCGGAGGCGACGGACAGCGGGCGACACGGCCGCCCTCTGTCCGTCGTATGCGCCCATACGTTACAAGTACATCATTAAACTGAAACGATGACAATATTTAATTTATCGCAAACACTAGAGAAATGCAGGTCCAATACGATGGTAATATTGTGTGTCATGAAACAAAATGTATATTTAAATTCTCTGCTTTTTACACACACACTAGCCGGCGGCTCACTTCGACGTCATCATGGTGACGAATTCTGAAAAGAAACACAACACAGCATTAGTGAGCGTCACCAGGGGAGCAGTGCCGAGGTTTACAAGAAAAGTTTCACATAAACCCTTGCATAACATGTCTAAGATAAAATGTTAACACAAACATCATTAACACAACGAAAGTAACCGACAGAGATAGAGATGCACTAAAGATGTAACCGCTATTAGACAGGTAACCACTAGATTTATTAACAAGTAAATCGAGTCAACACCAAATATATGCCTCTGCGTACCATTGAAAATATACAAAGCAAGGCATGTACTTGATGGAACGACGAACAACATAAATAAACCGTATTTTACCTCATCATGCCACTACAAGGGGATTATGTGAAATACCACCCTCTGGATATATCCACAAATATTTATTATATTGATGATAAAGTAATAATAAATGTTGGGCAGCAATAATTGATTAGATAACAGTGCTGCGAACATATCCCGATGTGTTGTGCGAAGCCTATACAATCATGTACATGTAGTCGAAATAATATCGATCGCATATCGTCGCGTCAACGTTTGCTGCTCGTTTGTAAGGCACAGTGTGGTGTGGTGTCTGTGTGAGTGGGGTGTGTTCATGGGTCAAGCAATTGTGGTCGAGAGAGCAAAGCACCAGACACACGGCACGCGACAAGCAGAGGACCAAGCTATCGTCTCCTCGAAACAATGGGGCGGATCACAAGGTGGTATTTCTATAGAAAGATTTCTATACAGTTATTAGACACATGCACCAATCAACAGGAAAACAATATTCAACATGTCCCTGTGAGGCGGACGCGTGTAATTTTGTCGCCTTCGTGCAGAAGGTAAGAACAAAATTGCAGACGATCCGCCATGCCAATAGTGAGTAAACAGACACAATCGATAGTCAAGTGTGAGATCCCAACGAGAGAGTGAGAGGGCAGGGGAGAGCGGGACAGCTCGGGAGTGGCGGACCAGCTAACATATCCAAGGGAAGGAACAGTTAATAACGAGCAGCAAACCATTCAGATTAACACTGGGATATACCTATTGTCGTACCGCACTCGACGTAGGCCGTTGGGCTCATTGCATTGCATCGATCACTACACACTACTAGGGGAAATCGTTTCGAGATCACAGCTTTATCGTAGAGTCTTTTCTTATGGTTAGTTACGGTACTAATATCACAAGTGTGGCAGCGGGCCGTGCGCTAACGGCTGCCATCGCCGCGATCGAAAATGATTTTGGCGAATGCATGGAAGTCTGCAAGAGAGAGAACGCTCGGTCGGATGATGGAATACAAACTGCACATACAGGGGACGCGGTGAAATGCATCGAGAGCGTGCGGCGAGCAGATACCGGCCAAGTTGGTAGAGAGCATGCTCGCCGCACGCTCTTGGAGGCTTTCAGACGAGCACTGCGACCGGCCCCGGGGTGAGGTCTGTCGTACAGGACGCGGCGCTGCCGACTGTCCAGCCCTATCTTCCCATACTCATAACACTGAATCCATGCACAACGGGAAAGCAAGCTTATTCAACAAGCGATACTATCTAACTAGTGATCCAAATACCACTCTTAAGGTGTCAGATTCAAAATGAAACTAATCTAAACCAGAACGTCAGAGATCCACAATCTTGAGACTGCAGATCACGTAATCGTCCAGTTTGCTTACTACTCGACTACCGTAAGATTTACATTGCAGGGATTCAATCAATACTCAATGTTATGCATGATAATATTAACATTATTGGTGTACGTAAATCAAGACTCGAAAATATATGGGATTTCGAAGTGAACATCATTTTATAAGGAGATAACTTTATTGTGAATCAGTTTATAAAAATAAGGTGGAACTTTTGGAAACAAGCAAACCCAACTGTTAGTGTGAACACTTACTATATACTACATGCTGGAGTCTCGTGAATGAGTATCGTTATATTATAATACTTGGTACTATCACACAAGAGGGTAGTAAATAATCACATCGAGTGTGTAACGTTAATATTATGATGACGGTACAACGTTTTTTTGTGGATCTGTCATGCGTCATAGTGACTGCAAATTCATTGCGGTTACAACGTTATAAAAGTGAAACGTGAAAAAGTGATATTATTACATAATACAGATCCACACAAACTGACACTCAAGGAACAAGTCAAGTTCAGCTAACCGGTCGTTTGGAACTGTAATAAAATATCTGATGACGTCACAATCCACCCTTGTTCCTGAAGCGTCGTGTTGGTGTGGCGGTGTTGTGTGCTGTCAAAGCGTATGGTGCGGTTGTACTGACCCTCGTAATTGACTTGTCCGTCGCCATCGATGTCGGCCTCGCGGATCATCTCATCGACTTCCTCGTCGGTGAGCTTCTCGCCGAGGTTGGTCATGACGTGGCGAAGCTCGGCCGCGGATATGAAACCGTTGCCGTCCTTGTCGAAGACGCGGAACGCTTCGCGGATTTCCTCCTCACTGTCCGTGTCCTTCATTTTGCGGGCCATCATCGTCAGGAATTCGGGGAAATCTATCGTGCCGTTGCCTGAAAATTCATAAGGGTAGTGGTTAGTTTTGATGTTGGTTTTCACATTAGTGTCGAAATAAGACATATGAAGAACTTATTGAAATCTTTCTTTTTTGGACTAAGCTTTACTGCCTGGCTAACATAAGTCTCATATCCGGCAGCGGGTAAAGCAGTTTATAAACCTAAACACGGTATACCCAATGTAAGTGATTCGTTATGACTTCAGTAATTAATAATGTTTTGCTAGATTCGAACCATAGTTCACGCGTCTAGTCTAGAAAGTATGGGTTCATGTCTTAGCTATTTTTATTTTGTTCTAAAAAAACCGCTTAAGCACTAAAAACCATAGAGCGACTACATTATTGACCCGGTTAGAAAAAGTTGCAAAAAATGTGAAGCATTTTATCTCTAAAATAAACAAGGAATCGTTTCAAACACAGGTGCGCCCTACGGATAAATAGATAAAGATTAAACAATCAATGGAAATTTTCGCATCAGATGAAGATCAAGGGGCCGCTGAATAGATTTACGATGTATAAAAGTACATAATGAACAGTATAATTGTTATTAGTCGTTAATACGTGAAGACGCGAGAAGTATGCGCGCAGGCATCAGCGTTAGCGACGATGCTTGTTTGTTTTGCTTGACGGCAAGTGTTGGCGTTTCCACGAACACGGCGACTTATAAACACATGGATTTATCATCTGACTGTATCTGTGTATTGTCTGACCTCGCGGTACAAGCCATGATACGTCACGTATTTAAAAATATTATTAATGAATGAGATGATCTTACAATAAATGAATCATAATCCGCAATAGCCTGGGAATATAATAAACCCGCATTCATTACCGGCTAGGTCGTAGAAGTTGAGGGTCGATTGTCTAATTCACACGTAGTGTAGTTTACAGCCAATTATTCTACTCTCTCGTAGTCGTTAAATTAGTATGTTAGTGTGATAGAAAACAACGAATCACAAATAAATATTTTCGATGACAACATTGGCATTATGACCGCTACGAAAGCCACGTGTAACTCCACGTGATATACCATCACTAAAAATGTTACCCTATCTAGTATTTATAAATACTAAACATATTTTTTAGTTTCAGGATGTTAAAGGTTTTGTCAATTTCTTGTAAAAACTCACGCTTATCTGGTAAGTAGGTAACATCACGTGCTTATTACATTCAAAATGTAATACAAGCGTGGGATTTACTAATTGATACTTAGCTAAATCGAACAAAAAACGGCGTGATTTTATCTTTGTATATTCCGGGCTGTCGTATTTCGAGTAACTCAGCTAAGTTCGCTACGAGGGATGCTATGAATCAATAGAATCGGGCACGCGCGCCGAACATTTTTTCCTGCCATTACTTCAGGCAAATGTTTTAACTTCAAGCCCCTAATCAACGTAAATATTTTTGTCTTCATATCAGTCAGTTAAATTAGGATTTAATGGTTCTAGGTACCTGACATGACGTAGGTTTCTGCGAAGTATTTAACAATAAAATGTTATTATAATTATTGTAGATAATGAAACATTTTTCTTGCTTTTTATTTACTTACAGTAGTTTTCATTTACAGCTACTTATATAGAATTATTATCATGTTGTTTTTCAATATTCAGCCATCGTACATGTAGCTATAGCAACATCGCTACATTGTTCGAGCATCAAATGTTTTGTTTAAAGTATTCCGTCAGTATCTCACGAACGTGTGAATCGAACTTTATTTATACTTCAAACTGTTATTACTAGGGTAAACGTAATAAAAATAGTATGTTATAGCAAAAAGTAATTATTGCCGTTTCACACGTGGCGTGGTTGGAACGAGAGACGAAACTAACGCTCGGTTTTGATCGACGTTATCAACAAACGGACGGGAATACGTAAAGTTGGATAATTTATAGTTGAATCAAGGATTTGTAGAACGATCATTAAAATTCTACTTCATACAGACTGTGGTATTTATATTTCCACTGTATAAATTACAAGACTGTTTCAGTATTTCATTGATCATGACCATTCTTGTCAATTCGCAACCGCAAGACTGGTGTCTCCAACCGATTCCAAAATAAAATGATTACGTCACGAATCCTTTTACCTATCCTCAGTACAAAACGAACTCTTGCTTATCTCCCGCTGCGCAATGGCGAAACATACTAACTAGACTCCAAATTACATAAAATTAGAATAGTCCTACATTTAATGAGAACGATAGCACACACGAACGGACGACCCCGAAGTTCCTGAATTCTAAACGAATCTAGATCTAGATGCAATCAGTTCCTTCCGCGCTCGAACAGCCGGCCCGAGGCGTTGCAAAAATAAGTTCGAGTTAAGTTTGGCCCGTCTAATTCTGGGTTTAACCTTTCCGAGGTGGTTCGCGGTCTAATAATAGAAGTGCGAACGAAACGGCGAGCTTCGGAGAATGCACGCCGCATACTCGCTACAAACGCTACTGATAGAGTACAGAAAGCGCACTTGGATTGTGTTCCTTAAACACAGACCTGAAAAGCACTGCCTTTACTTAGGCTTTCAAAAATCCGCTGTATGGCAGATTTCGCTTGTCAGCAAACACAAACAACGTTTGCTATAATTCAGTATTGTGTGCGTTTCCAGTTTTTCTGTTGACAATATCTAAGAATGACTCGTTTTCGTGATCTTCGTCGTATCATTTTGTATTATCCATCCACCTCCACAACCCAACCTTTTTCAAAAAGTGAGGCTAATAAAGATAGATGATTATTTCGTACATTTCCAGTAAGGTAAAGTAAGGTGTTGTCTGTTAAAGATAGCTTTTAGCGATAAGAACGCCCATTGTATCACCCTATGTAAAATTGGTAAAATGATAGAGTATGTATTCTATCTATCTATCTGTCTATTACGAGTGAGATCTGTCTCCGCATTGTGCTCGTCTTCTGTAACTCTCTACTCTGTGGTTGATCCGCACAGGCGCACCTGGACCACACCCGTTAATTGTCGGCTGTAAATCTGTCACGCACGTGTATGCTTTAGTACTACAATAACTTTTTAGATAATCTGTTTGTTATTCCTTATGCTTTTAAATCTTAGATAATCTAGCTGTTTGTAGGTGTCGTAGTAGGCGTTTGCAACATCATATCATATAAGACCAACCATTACTCATCTCCTGAATTTGACAACGCCCTGATTATTTGCTGTATGAAGAACTCGTTTGTAGCAGTTTAGAAATTCCTAACGTCTGTCTGGCTTGCAAATGTGACTTGCAGTTGTTGTAAATTCAATTATGGCCCGAAGTAACAATGAACCAGACTAGCTGGCGTGTTTCTGTGTGCCGAAGACAAACTGGATCCTTTGGTGCTATGACTATGGAGTGTTGTGGGATACGCGTTATCCCTTGAAGAATGTATAGGAAAGTCTTTTTGATTATAATGAATTACATTTTCATGTTGAAAATTAATCTAAGCTGTATTACGGACTACTTCAAACGTTAATATACAGTTCACATCAATACACTAAACTGCGCAGTTCCGTGTTCTGTTCCGCGCATAGCAGTTAACAGACGCCTCATAAAACTGTGAGTCAACCTGCGATACTAACAGCACCCTGCCCTGTGTACTAACATGGTATTTGTCATCTCAACTAATAACCTTGTCTAACTCACGTCTTATGATGCCAGATATCACATCATCGTGTATAGCGGAATGATTAATTCATGAGCTGATTTCATGTGATAAGGAAAGGCAAGAATTTTCCACTAAATTGTGATTCAGAATAAGTCTAGTTTTTGCCGAAATTTTCCTTTATTTATTGCTTGTACGCAACGTTTGATAATGGACAGAAGTGATCAAACAAAGTTACTATTCATGCAGAAAAAAAAAACAAACATCTGAGATATTAGCGGAGCGTTCAAATTAGAGTTGTTATGTTCAAGGTCTTACTTGCAAATGAATCAACGGCCTCTCAAATGTCTGGATACATTGTTCGTAAATGTTATGTTACTAGCTACACATACATTTTCGAGTCTTCGAGATCGGGCACCGCGCTGCGGTCGCCACGGCTGGCACCGCGAGACGACGGAAACACGATCAATATCCACCCCTGGAACGCGCACACTTGGCATGCTTCCCCAGACGTTTGAATTCGACCAAAACCAGAAATGAGTTGCAATATACATAAGAAGCGCTATGATCTGTTTGTTATTTCAATATGTCTTATTTTATACAAATATTTGGACATGGCCAAACACATGTAATGGGGTTTAATGGGAACAATGAGTATTGCTTAAATTCGTTTTTAGGGCCCGTGTAGTTTCCGTGCATTATAATTTATGATGTGTTTATTCTATCTTTCTGTTCCATCTGCGCGCATTTATCAATGTTGCAGTTAGTGTCCCGCAGTTTCATAATTATTCTGGTAAACATCAAACAATTTTGTTACGTGCTGTGGACGTTATCTTGGTCTTAATAGATTGGTTCGGTGCAGCCGGACCAAAAATCTAAAATCAATCGTGTAAACATCGGGTGTTTCGGGGAAAGTTCGATTAAGCCGTTTTAGATTGGCGTGCCTAGTCCATAAACACATCGCGCCCACGCCGCCCCACGTTCACTAAACTATCACGGCTATATCCGCTGATGAACTCAAAAGGCCTATTGTCTTATATCAACCAGTCACTGGAAGAATCGAATCACAATTTTATACCACAACATTAATGTGCAATCTGCAGATTCAAATTAATTCAAGTGAGTAATTCGGCTTTATTTGATTATCCAGACAACACGCGATGTTCAAGCGTATTATCTTTTAATCAAAGTTGTGTGTAATCAGTATCACAATTAGGAATTCCTTCTTGATATTCCGTAAACTGGATTAAGGAACACACAGTAATTACATGTTCGGTGGCGCGTCATGACAGTAGTTAATTTAAAAGATCATTGAAACGAACAAGCCTAATTCTGCTGGTTTTGTGCGTGGTAGTAAATGTAACAATGACAAAGCTCAATAATTCAAACTTTAGCTCAACGTCGGGTAAAATTAGGCGTAACTAATGTGAGCGACGGTTGAGAAGCCTTACAAACGAGCCGGCAAGGACGCCTGACTCAACATTGGCGTCAGCATTGAACACTCGATTAGCGAACCGCAGACACATTCCTTATACGATAAGCTATCTACGTAGGCTCACTTATTGCTAAACTTCAACAACTAAAGCAATTTGAGACTTTGTCAGAGCAATTATCCAGAACTCAAAATGTAAATGTCAAGAAATGTAGCTCGATGGTATGTGGTATGATTGTAGATTTCAGAGTAACAATAGAACTTGCTAGAGAAACATGCGGAAGAACTTACTACGACTGCGAAGTAATGGCGGATGGCTCATGAAGTCATGCACGGGTTTACTGCCCGCGTTATGACGAGGTATTTATGAAGAGCAGGGCAGTGATGCAGTCTTCATACGCGGTGATGCATCAGCGTAAGGAACTTGATGAACCTCTAAAACTACGAAGTTTTGAGTGACTCGTAAATACTTGTGTCTTATTGACTAATTAATTTATAGTCTTCCTAGTCCTTCGGTAAACTTTGGGAGTCCAGAATAGCAAAGAAGTATTAGTATAGCAACAGAAACCGACGGTTAGGTTAACCATTCAGTCACGAACCCTTCGCAACATGGTTCTAAACGTTTTCTCTATTATAATAAACAAGGTAAACGAGAGGTAAGTTAGGGCGATGCTCCGGGCCGACGGACACGCTCGACCACGCGAGTAACTCGCGACAAACACTCTGGCATGCAGCCAGCAGAATATGCAAATTCATTTGCAATTTCACAGCGATTCCAGACAAGTTTGAGTGGGTACGCGGGATGTCAACAATGTTTATCCTTTGCTTTGTATAGAGATAGTTCAGTCTGTTTTTGAAGTGTAGTAGTTTTTACAGTTCTTTTGTAGTCTGTTTATAACTGTAAACGATCGAACTGCTGTAATATGTCTGGGTGTTTTATTGCTACAAAACAAATTTAATCTTCAAAATAAACTGGTCACAGGACAACTGTTGGGCTATAGTTTGTCTAGTTTATCTACAAAGAGTTAAATCGGCCTGTGATTCAGAATCTGAAAGGGCAGTGAGCGTGCAATTAGGACGACAGTGGGTCAGTGATGTAGACAATGTACGGGGGAGGTATTCCCGGTGTAAGAGTGAGGTGTCTTGAACGATATGAAGCTTGGCGCGCGACCAATGACTAAACCTCGTACTATTTCACGGAATACGATACAAGCGGTTTTTTTTATTTTATTTTAATGACACTTTCTTGTTTCTAGATATGTGAGACTATAGGTGTCACATAAACATCAGCAAGATTGTGGACTTTTTATAAATAGCCAATCGTTTGACAGAAGGTCCTTCCAGATATACAAAGTATCTGAATACAAAGCCCG
This sequence comes from Eupsilia transversa, assembly GCA_914767815.1. NCBI lineage: Eukaryota > Metazoa > Arthropoda > Insecta > Lepidoptera > Noctuidae > Eupsilia > Eupsilia transversa. Next base: position 15,680,450 of record OU611882.1, read on the forward strand.
AATGGTTTAAAATGTCACAATTGAATGCAACTATAACTTCCGTCAAGCTACTGACTCAGTAGGTTGCGGTCGTGAGTAATATACTATTCAATAGTGCTGCGGTTTGTCATGCAACACTGCCTGCTAAATACTCAGACTATGTAATCATCGAATTGATGGACAGCATCCCGCACATTAAATGAGATTAGATGCGCGATGCGATGCGTGGACATTGATGCATTAAATAATTACATACCCACCGTTTAAATAGCTGCAACGGTTGAATTAAGTATGGGGCACCCATTGTTCCCGTCAAGGTTCTATGATAATTGCAATGAAATGTAAGCAAAGCTAATTTATAGCGAATAACTTGAGTGTTAGTAACGCTAGTGTTTACATCGAGAATGTTAATATTTCAATGCAGTGGAGCCAAATGTCCACGACTATGTCACCAAAACATAACGTAACACGTCGCCGGGAATTTGTCCGTTCATCAGCTATCCGCCATCTTGGTTGATTTATTTCACAGTTGCAATTACCCGACACAAACCAGAAGCTGTGCGAGAATTTCTGCGGGACAGAACATTCACGCGCCGTTGGCATGAAAAGTCCACTTTAAACATCCGACTAGTTACAAAACAGAGGTACGTGTTAGATAAAACGAGGAAATAAGCTAAATAATAACAGTGCGGTGCTAATTGGCGTGTTGATAATAATAACCGCAAAGACTCGAGCAAAACAAATGATCCTGTGTGGAGACGCCATTGAAGGAGAAGATACATAATAATGGGACGAGAGTTCAACCACTCATAAATTGCCTCATCAATTACATGTCTCGCATTCGCTTTGGCTTTTGTACTACAAGTGTGCTCTATTTTTCATCATATCTCCATAATTCTTTATGTGGCGAATAATGCGGCAGTATACCGTGTGGCTGCTGTGGTTAGAAATGTGAGAATTGGATATGACATTTACTACTTATTATGCGTGTACCAGTCCTGGGCGGTTTCCAAGTTGTGTTTCATTAAGTTCTGAAAATACTGGTTTAATTTATTGTGCTTTATTTCGGATAAGATAAAACTTTAAACAGGATTAAGTACCGGGCTTTAGTTTTATTTGAGTAGCCTTCCGCAAATATTATGTTCGTCGATGGTGACATCATTGCTAAATGCTAGCATAACAAAACGCATTTTTTTTTACCATCATTAGTTTTTATCAAATATAAGGTGCTATAAAAATATCTGCCACGGCTTTAATGAGAGGTAGTATTGTGTTTAAAGATAACAATAGTGAAGAAATTTCGTACCCCGGCACAGTTAAATCAATTTGAGAAAATAAAGTAGTTAAATAAACATTGACTCTACTCTGCATAACGTGGTTCACAAATTACGCGCGAAGTGCACTTCGTCAATGAAAACAACTGCTATCTCTTTCCATCTGTTCTGTGAATGAAAACTGAAATCAGCTGACTAGTTCGTCACTTGCAAATTTATACGTACAATTTTTTGTATGAAAAAAAATATGACACATGATCAATAATTTATCTTTACTATTGTAATCTATAAACACGATACTATCTCCCATTGCAGCCGTGGCAGATATTTTTATAGCACCTTATATATAGCATTTGAGGCTGTATTATTATTGCGTATGATTGTATTATTATGTATGAGCCACTATTTTAAATGGAGACAATATGTCATTTATGTCTGACGTTCTCTTCTGATGACAATGTCAGGGCAGTATTATGAACTTATAATACATAAAAGTAGTAGATCCCCCGTCCCCCTAACAAAAAAAGGCGAGATGTTATTTTATGTGACATATACATAAATTGAATCACGTTATACCCAAAGCCCAAAACTCAATCAGCATTCGTTTCACTCCTCAACTGTTATGAACATACGTGAGCCGTTTTCACAACATCACATTTAGTGTTTAAAAACTCGGCCGGTCCGTAACACGAGAAAGTGTTCAGTGTGACGAGATACGATGTAAAATTTATATTCGCAGTACAATCGATGGCAGAGTTGCTTGACCGGCCCCTAACCTATTTTTATTGTGAACTCGGATTAGATGGGTAAACAGGCGCATGCGCTGTAAGCAGTCTTTTATCTTTTACGAGCGATACATCAAAGGTAGGCACGAGTGGCCGACGACAACGAGTACAGACATTCAGTGTCGGTTACAGTCATTGTCAAGTTACGCTCGCAAATGGGCAGTGATTGCCCATAAGCATAGGGCCACGACGGAGACACGAGAGCCGGATTTATTGAAAGCGTACCAGTGCTAACTAGCTGACGACCGCAGTTATAAATTAATAATGAATCAGTTCTCATGACACAGCTTTCTAAGTATGGAACATATCGACAATAATCGTATGGTTGTAAATAGCTATCGATTATGTGACAGATAGTCAATAGAATCAAAAGTGTAATGACCGAGGTATCGGGTCAATCGTAGCGAGATGCTTCGTATGGACACAATACAATCGAGCTAATTGGTCGTTCGCCTCCATGATAATGGGCTATGGACTGGAACTCTGTGAGGTCGAGCCCACCTATGATTATATTAGAATTTTTATAGTCTGCATAACAAGAGAACACGATCAGTTTACTGAACGTTGTTGATACGAGAACCGAGGTCGTAACGTGGAAAATCCAGATTGCAAACACGGACGACGATAATCCAAGCATTGATCGCAAATACGGGGGATTACCGACGGACGACGGGATATTTTCCGACGTTTCAGCGGCCGCGGCCGGGCGGGCCGCTCGTCGCCCAATTATCCGACACGTGGCTATCGATCGCACCCCAGCCTCTCCCAGCTAACTACCCAACACCTTACTACGACACTGACAATCTTATAATTATTCCAGTCAGTAGGAATGGGATCTTTAACACCCCACCAAGTGTATTGACCAGAGCAAACAAGAGAAATTGGAACGTATTATCATAGAGCACGCACGAGGTCTGTGCTCATTTGTATTCAATCGTACTATCGTCTGCATTTTCATTTGAAGAAAACAATCTGTTTGCCTCGGTTAGTACTGCAATAAGCATACCCAAAAATTTCTATCATTTTGTAATCTTGTTTACAGCAATTTATCACCGCCGCATGGGCGTCAATTGCGCATTCTTCCGCAGATTATAATAACTGCCTATAGATGAGACGCGTATGCAACACAAGCCGTGGTCAGCTGTCGATGAATCGTCGGCGTTGGTAAGATTCGAGTTTGATGCTCGCTAGCATTGTTCCACAAATAGCGCGTGTGCGCTGTGGAAGCGCTCGGCGGCGGCTATCTCTGTCTGACGAGTGAACGACTCCTTATCGCGACGTCCGTGACATCACCAGCAAACCTCATGCCAACTAGAGAACTGTTACTCCGATTTGCTGTCTTTTCTTATATGAACTATAAATATTCATCCGGCAACGTGTGCTAGTAACGTCGTCATCTATCGATGAAATTATTGTCTCCATGTTTGGCTGTTACTTGTGGGCGTAATTTTGCAATCATTTCTGGTGCAATCGTCCTCGCAACGTACATGAGAGTGCACTTAAAATCCTATAAACGACCTTTCAAGATTCCTAATACTGAGGTCGTAGAAACTTCTTGGACGACACGGCGTCTTTGTGGATATCATCGCAAACACTCACGCTGGCGCCCACGTGTGATTATACCAACAGAAAAAAAAACTTGAAAGCCGACCGCGAATTTAAACCACATTTCTTGTTGTTAGTAACACCGAAAATAAATACTGTAACGAGTTGGTTGTCAAGCTGCGCCGACGCAGCATTTTGTTTTCCGGAAGACACTGCATCCGCGCCTCATGATGAATAGCGCGATACGCGTCGTGTAACCAATGCAAATTATCCACTTGACATTGGTCTTCATACACTTCTATCAGACGTAAATAATACATTGTATAGTTCCAATTGATTGTTGCATAAAAGCGGTCAAGTGCAAGGTCTTGGCGATATTTCACAATTCGCCTATAAATTACACAAATATAAGTTTTTGTGGTCTGATTACTTTCAGTTACGGGCGTTTGACAAGTAGATTCTGCTAACAACTGGGTGCTGTTGCTGCTGAGTGCTGGTCAAGTGGTCTAAAAATACGAGTGGTTGTCCCCACAGCGGCATATCCGCAATAATGTGGTAGTACGCCAGTCGATTTGCCAAGAGCAAATGCGGTGGTTGTAAACAATCACCACTAGTACGGCGGGGCATTAAAATTATTATTGCAGAACGCGTACGATGTTCATTACGGATGGAAGCTTGCCCAAAATAATATTTATTGATCTAAATCAAATGGGACTACTTAAATAGAAATTTAAGAGCTATCGAGAATAAGGTACACCTAATTCATGTTACCAATCACAATGTCATTTTTCACATTTTTTTATTTCAATAAAGACGTGTTTGACTATGGCTATTTCTAGCTATTCTAGGAAAGCAGTAGGTAAACCAACGACGTTACATTTCAAGGAAAAACAAGAGTTCCTGATATTATTCGTTCGTAATCTCTTTTTATCTCTAGCTAGCATTATGTAGCATCAATTTATAGTGTAGATTCGAAGCAGAGTTGTTCTCGCTGCGGTGACGTGAAACTGGAATCGTTCTACAGCGTAAATGATATCAGCTACTCGAATTTATTGCCAGCCCGCTTTATATTAGCTAAATTACAGGCTTGTTGGAACAAGCCTAGTTTATGGTATAGCGGGATACAAAGTGTTTTTTTTGGATTTTAATTTTGGACGCTTAGATACCAAGCGCTTCCACCTTTATTTTCAGACTAGCGACTGGTTGAATGAAATTGTAATAATATACAAGACGATGTAACGCCGCATTTTTCACTGACGTTTTTAATTTACGCTTCATCTGGGAGTGAAAAACACGAAACTAAATGTACCACTTACATAATTAACTGGGGCAATTTATACGAGTCCACGCGACATGTGGGTACGACATCGGTGAGGGGGTGTTACTACAGAACGATTTGATGTACCTACTGTAAAGATAACTTTGATATAATATAGCAGCGAAGTTCCTATGAAAATACTTGTGTCTTTTGGCACCAATTGCAACTGTTTTATCTATCGAGCATCATAAGCTCTCTATTGCTACGTTTGTATTTACTTAGCAGCCGGTAGTCGGGAGTGTAGGCTCTGGCTAACTGTTCGGGTGACTGAACGCCACAAAATAACTCCTAATTTGTCCAGTTGCCTCATGTTCGGAGCATCAATGGCTCGTTCCATGTTGTATGAATAATGCTTTTATATCGCAGGAACACACGCCACGTTTATCGGGTTTCCGTTTGTTAGCGGCCAATTAATGTGCTGGTCTCCCGGATGTGCCGTATTGTATTGTTGGGCTGGAAACTTAATATGGCCACCGTCTACGTCATCCGGGCATATGTGTACCCACCCGGTTGCATTGTTGAAAATATATAAGGTTTGCCTTGGTGCTTGCAAATGTCTGAATGATCTATCATTAGTGGTGCGATCTTTAACGTGCCAGGTAATTGATGTGACTGGCTCGAGTGGTAAAAATGTATAAATATCGGTCCATCACGCTTATTGTAGGGTCTCTGAACTATGGGACCCAGCACTTTACAAAAAACCCACACAAATATAAATATATCTTCATACTGAATCATCAGATTGTGGATAAGTCGTTAAGTTTATCTAAGTAGGTAAGTAGCTATCAGTTTTCTTGAAAAATAGCAGAATAATATCCTTGATAATGAATGAGCCATATTATATCATATTTGTTGTAAATGGTAACAATCAACAGCTATAAAATTATGATGCCTACGTGTATGTACGATGTTTTACTGTCGGATTTAAATTGAGCCGAACACTAATTTATACAGTGTGTGTCATTTAAATTATTCATTGGATATTACTACTTTATTATTGCTTTAATATCAGTATCAGAACAGTTCGTTTCATATCCAAAAGCGCGACGTAGATCGATTTTTTTGTCGAGTCTGTTCAGTTGTACCTAATCATCGAGTCATGTCGTGCACCCGTTGACTTTACCTGACAAAAACAAGGGTCAGACAACATAATATAAAATAACGATGAAAGAATACGTGCATGAAACAAGAGTTGAATTTTCTTTTTTTCTATCCAAGTTATTTTACTGGGCTTCTTCTATAATATATATAATCTTGGTAATAAACTAGTTGTACATCTAAATTGGGTACATTTTATCAGCTCAATGTCAAACAAGTCACATTGCGTATTAATGCCCACACAGACCTCTATCTCTTTAGTTCTTCAACGTCGCACTTTGTATGAATAGATAGACTGAACAATTACCAGTCTTGTTGCAAACGAGGTATTGTGTTACAACTGTAAAGAGATGGCAATTGTAGTGTTAATTACTGTTCGCATCTCGCCCTTTTGTCATGCTAACTGTGCCCCGACACGCCATAGTTGTAAACAGGTTCTACAAGTCCGTCCTTTGCCCGACTTTATTATTATATAAAATCTGTGAGGATGTTGAGTTGATCTTCTTGAAGCGCCAAATTGTTATTACGTGGCGGCATTAATTTTTTAACGAGTTTAAATATTTAAATCCAATCGCATAAAATGTATGTTTAGAAACGAAACGTTTTGAGGTAAAACTAGTAGTTCAAGAAGTTGAAAATATTGATTCGTTTTTGCTTTCATATCGTAGAGATGGGACGGTTGATCGACACACCATTAATAGACATACATATTGGCGACATCGGCTTGATAAGGGAAATGTCAGGGCCGGCCGATGTGCACCGAGCTTGTAAACAGACAAACAATGACCATGTGACGTGCATAGCTCGAAACAGGGTGCCGCCCACTTTTTACATGCTGCAGGTCATTCGAGCGAAACCTACGACGCCAGTGAGTCAAATCTGTAAACATCTCGTGCTATTGTTTGTCTAGTTACTTTTTAATTTCAGCTATTTCATTCTGAAAGCTTCACTGGTAACCGAACCGTTTTTTTGTATAATGTCGATAAATACATTTTAACGTTCTAGTCGCAAAAACTACACCAAAGATGAATGTGTGGGTACAAAATAATAGTTCATTCACGAACAGTTACAAAACTCATCGTTCCGCTGCATCCGAATTTGCGGAGTGAAACTTTCACAAAAAAAGACCATTTCTAGTCTGCAATGTAACGGTGACTCCGTTTCCAATCGCCAGAGCCGATGACGTCACCGCATTGTACTCCGCCAGCCCAATTAAGGCACCCACTAAAGAGGTTTACGACTAATGCCTTTTAAATTGTAGTTCAGATTGTGACGAACATTTATGGGGTTATTTCTATTTTGGTAGCTGGCAGAAATGAGCCAGATTTATTGTTTTTATGAACGTTTATACGCGTTTGGTTAAGACTTGCTCCATTTTTTTTATTAGTTTTTCCCATGGAAGTTCGTTATTTCCCATACAAAGTAAGCGAGTTCCGAATAGGATTATATATGGGTTAGCTGCTTGAATCACAAAGGAGCTCGTCTTGCATACTAATGAGCGTTATGTCAATTCTTTTGCGCGATGGAACCCTGACAATAGGCTAAGGAATCATTGAGATGAATGAATGGTAGCATACATTCACAAAAGAGTGCATACTCAATTTCTCACAATACTTCCGACTACCCTGGGAACACGTCATGCAGTTTAATTTCATCAACCAATTCTTTTTTCATTCTTTGCTTTTCAAACATTATTTGATACCGCGTGCGTGACTCCTCGTTCTAAAGACAATGCTCCCATCCTTATCATTACATTGTGTATGTCAGATAGCGGCTTTTTCGGCTTACTTCAATAACTTTGTGTAAACTCACATGATTCGCATGCTAGTTTGATCAGGTATGTTTGTTCAGGCGTTGTCTCATGTTGAAATGTAAACATTTCTGGTTTCAACTGCTGACGGCATTATCCCCGGTCTTACTCATGAGTATAATACAAGGTTCAGCTGGTGTACTTTTTCGAAGAATTCCGCAAACAATTTTTCTACCACGTTTCCGCAGCGTAAGTTTTCAAGCTCCTTTTAGATTTTTGGAGGCCGTGGTCATACCCGAGGGTGTGACCACGGCCACCACGGCGGATAATGTACAGGTTTTTAAAAGCATGCTCGGCTATCGATTGCGCTTGAGAGTCGTAGCTTGACAATTTGAGAACCGGTTTAAGCTGATATCGGTATACCCTGATAATTTGGTTGCAGATACTGAGATTTAAATCAACAGTCAGACAAAAAGCCGATCTCGTTGAGGCAAAAGCTGGGCTGATAGTGTTTTCTCAGATTAGGCCACTCCCTGCCGTTTGATTTGTGTCGTGAGACGACCAAGGCATTATATCATACAGATGGGATTGGCAGCATCTCACACAACATCTATAGACAACAGCGGATTACATTCCCTTCGTGTGCCAAGCGCCAGTGAGCTCGACTTGATCTTGCTATAACGATCCAAGGTGGGCCCATGGGTGTCTTTTGACGACTTTGAACCAATTTAGAAGGAATTCTTGATTATACTCTCAAGATGACAGAAGATGAGAAGAGGAATTTGGTAATGCTACAAGGTATTTTCTCTTTCAGTAAACCTTTTGTTTAAAAAGATACATATTGAAATAGGTAGGAAGTTAAAAGTAAAGGACATTCTCAATCAACATGTATACAGCACTGTAATTGTACAATATTTTGGCGACACATAATTAAACACACATCACGTGTTTGTTCAGCGCTGTGTACATGTGTGTGCTAAACAGTGCTACACACACATTAACAATGATAAAGTACTGTTTAAACGTAGCCTACGTAAGTACGTGGTGATAATGTTTTTATGGTGCGCGCGCAGTATGGATTAACTTATAACTGTTATAACTAATGTACTGGAATGTAAACACTTGTACTGCGCGGAAGCTTGTTTTTTGAGTTCTGCAGAAAGAGCTCATTATCGTTGAAGTAGAGCAGACATAGAGAGGCTAACTCGAAGTGGATTGATATAGCCAAACATGTCATGGGACATTATTCAAATTCCATTTGATGTTGAAAGGGTGGGGTATGAAAATGTGCAGTTAGTTTACTTAGTTGGATAAAAATCCAGCTAAGTCAAATATGGTAAAGAGAGACTGCGCTTTCGGCTATTATATGTTTACGCTAAACCTTTCTCAATATCGTGGCACAAAGTCCAAGTGCCAATATCAACAACCAATGTGTTATCAAAGCACAATTCGCCACTGAAACTTATCGTGGCAGCGAGTAAAAACATTTACTCGAAAGTACAACCAAAATTGTTTTCATAAACAGATCAGGCGTGAGCCCTTACATTTTTATGTACATATACTCAGTCAATTAACTTTATGAGAACCGTATAAGGCTTAAAATCGACAGTTAGGCACTTGGCTGACATAGTACATTCCAAAGGACTTTTAATCATAGATATTCAAGCATGGCTCTTATCGACACTATAATACCTTAGACGATAATAATATCGATTACAAGTGCGATATGAAATTTATTACATTTGTAATGAATCACAATAGGTATCGATGACCTTAATTTAAGTACGTGCCTACATTGAATTGATAGCGAATTAATTATATCATACTTTTTGCTTTCATCGTTGCTGATAGAGGAAAACCGACTATTTATGGCTTTATGGTAACAGGTATTTGGTAAAAAAAATACCTATTAGCGAAAATTTATCACGAAACTTCCAATAACAGGCTTGAGAGGGGCATACCAGTTTTTGATGCATGATGTTCGCACATGAGGATAATACTGAATAGGAAAAATCGTTTTCAAACGGCTTTTAGCAATAAACAGTGTGTTATTTATTCCAAACATATTAGCGTATCAAGATGAAGACACGTTATTTTTAACGTGACATAATAAACGAGTGAGTCCGATACCTACTTACATAGGTAGAGAAATGTTCAAGTGAAACAACGACATCATGCAGACGTTGTTTTAACAAAAGGTCGTAAAGAAGTTACTAAGTATGTTATTATATGCATTTTTTCCTTAATATGGGGATGGTTGGCAGTTCTAGTCATCGATCAAATAACTTGGTAGTTATATCCTTATGAATAAAGTGGAATGCGGTTGAGAATCGCATTCATAACTTCAAATCGTTAAGCCGACACTGCAGTTATAATTTCCATACCAATAAAAAATAATCGAATCTAATCGTCTTGTTTTTTTATCAGATTACTTTGAACCGTTATCAATATATATATTTAATCTTGTCATCAGCAATTATGTATTTTTTCCACACATCAAGGATAATTTCCACGATCATTTTGCTATTCGGTTTTATAGTGTTTTTTATTTCGTTTTTTAAATTATCTTATCTTATCGTAATAAGTACGTATCTCTTACGTTTCAATTAAGGTAAACGGAAACGAAATTCATACTTTCGCTGTAAAGTTAGATCATGTATTTTTCCGACTGCAAACTACATAATTTATAGATAATTTACGGTTTTGGCAAAAATATGTAACTCCTTCGACGGAAAACTTGCCGGACACAAGGAATGCGAAGAATTGTCGCGATTACGGTACGTAAAGATAAGGGCGTGGACTCACCGTCTGCGTCAACTTCGTTGATCATGTCTTGAAGCTCGGCTTCTGTGGGGTTCTGTCCTAAGGATCTCATCACGGTTCCCAACTCTTTGGTCGTGATGGTGCCATCGCCGTCTTTGTCGAACAGTGAGAACGCCTCCTTGAACTCGGCGATCTGTTCTTCTGTCAGTTGATCCGCCTGAAACCAACAAACACGATCGTTAGAAAACCTACTTAGTTTGAAGAAACTAGAACACATTTTTGGTAGGTAAACTGGAAGTTTATTTTTAAAATGTAGGTTTTACAACAATAAGTAGGTACTTTTTTTAAACAATTAGTTTTTTTTTTTCAAGTAAATAAATAAGAACGTACAGTCTGGTTGACGACCATTGTTAATGAGTGTCAGATACGAAGAGACGGTAGACGAACGCGGGCGGTTATCGGCTATGATAAGATTACACCAGAGATTATGTGTAATTACCGGACCGGCCTCGACGCGTCACACTGCGGTCTTTTACGCCACAGATACAAAATACTGCATTGCCACTTTTATCAATAAATACGATGTTATTGAGATAACTTAGTAACCACTTTAGAAATACAATTGTTATTTGAAAATTGGATAAGCCAACATACCTATGCTGTGATTGGCCGAAGGCAACAAACTCATCAAAAAATGAATAAAGCCTTAAGTGTAGTCAATTGAGTAATAATGAACTTATAAGTACAGTAGGTATGTCAAGAATGCATTCATTAGTTGTTCTGTGGTTTTAGAATCTTCAAGGTTACGTCGTTACAGAAACAACAGTAAATGTAGGTATCTATACAACTAAAAACAATGACCAACCTACGGTGTTCAATTTCATTTATTCATAGACAAGTCGAACAGCTAAATCCTTTACATAAACCAGTCAATGCTCAATGATCAACCGTTTTTAATACATCTAAGAAAAAAGGAGGCTAAATAATCATTCAAGCTTTGGCCATGAGACAAAAGTTTTAAGTTCAAACTTGTTGAACAACGACTCCGCCCATATTCAAATGAATACCAGTTTCATTTATATTATTTTAACTACCTTGATTGAAACAAACAAATTGTAACTTTTAACAATAGACTAGTCTATAACCACATTCCTGAATATGGCTGGCAATAAGGAAATAGGCACAAATTATGGTATCCCATACATTTTTCCTCAACATTAAAAGGTAATCATTAAAATATATTTTGTACTATTAAAACAATAGGCACTGGTTTTCCTGCTGAAACGCCCAGTGATGTGGGTACTGTAATCAGAGCTAAAAATACTACAAGCCATCTCTTATCAGCTACATGGCTCATTATGTATGTAGTACCACTGGTCTCTGGCAAAAATATCACGATTACAGTTTTAGCAACAAGGTAATCATGATGTTTAGAATAATAATTGTACCTTGCAAACACACGCACACTTCATTTAATATGAACTTGAATCATTGAAAGTAAAGGAACACAGCAACTAGTTTATCAAAATATTCTGATGAAGTAGCTCAAGAACAAGATTATAAATTATTCCAAATATTATCAAGGTAAAAAAGAAGAGGAGTCTCTACATAACTGGTTTAGCAAGCTAAGTCAGAACAAATTAAACTTGTAAGACATTTTGGGCTTACATGTATATTTTTGCTGTTGAACAGAATTCGGTTTAAAATATTGCCAATTTTAATGATGTTAGTAGAACTTATTTATATTCAACTGCATCATATCAAACTAAATTCTCAGTATATCAAAGGCAAGATAGTCATTATTATACCAACTACATACAAAAATGGTGCTTTAATAACATCATTCAGTTCATTATCATGAATTTCCTTTGCTTATTTGAATATGTCAGCCATAACAGGAGTTGTCAGAGGCAGTTCAGCCAAAGATATTATTCCTCCTAACAGGCCTCCAAATAAGTATCTGTTTCTTATTAGCACAAGCTGTTTGCCTTGCTTGGGAATGCATTTCCAGATAACCGAAATATTGAGAGAAAGTCGATCACGAACACAAGACGGATTTGAGTCAGCTGTGCCAAATGCAACGATATTTACATACCATAGCGACACAATGCGATCCACGAACGATCTGAGAGCGAGCGTCCGGCGCACACACGGCTACACTACGTGTCGCCACACAATATTACTATTGTTTAACACCGCAGCCTCCCAGACCGGCGTAGAAACGCGACCCGTTTAGCGAATTGCGTATGAAAAATATAGAAGCGCGCGTAGCGATGAGTCAACGGGCGTTTGACAGTTGCGCCCGGTCGATCGATCCATCGTCAACAGGGCGCGACTAGGCCTCCCAACATCGAAACAACGCACTAAACCACTTGTTTTCTTTGTACTAAATCCCGAACGCCATATTAGAGCATCATAGACGGCCGGCTTCAATCAAAACTAACGTCATTTAGCCGGCCTACGAAACTATGGCGACGGATGTTTCTCGAGCCTTACTAACGGTCGTTTTATAAAGTTTAGAAATCCCGTAACACTCGCGATCCTTCCTATGTATTTGTGATCATTGGTTCTGCATCCTGATCAAGACATTGGCTTCGTCGCCGATCCGCAATGCGGTAAAAAACGGCCATCACAATAATATAATGGAGGCCCGTCATCACTATAAACACCGATGCACCACATCCCAGAAATATAGCCTGGAACCAATTCAGGATGATCCCCTGAATGCACTCCCGACACCTTTCAGCAGAAATATCACTCACCATTGTAGATTAACTTGGATTATCAGGAGCTACACTAAAAAAATCACAGACTACGCCGCAAAAGCGACCGCACGGATCGACGGTTGAAACGATACTGCCGCCCTCACTCGCGCGAGCGGCCGCGCCGGGAACCTCGCGACCGCGATTCGCTTCGTGCTCGGTCACGAATCGTTCCGAATCGACTATTCGATTCACCGTATTTTCATATCCGTTTTCCGACGCTCGGAATAGTTTTTAACACTACGCTACAATCGTTTCGTTTTATAAGTTTATCACTCGAACATCCAAGTCCATGTCTCGGGACGCACGACACGGGATTAAATTTGATCCGCAAAGGATAGTCGGTTTTATATCGGGCTGGTGCGGCGGCGTGGACTGGCGTTCGGCGCGCGCCGATTGGCCGTCGCGCACCTGCAATGCGTCACTGCGGGCGCTAGCGGCGGCCGCGGAGCGAGTGGCGAGCGGCGAGTGGCGGCTGGCGGCGGCGTCTCACGCCTCGGGCTGCGGCGCGCGGCGGCTGCTCGGCTGCTCCCGGTCACCCCGATGCCCTAGTTCGCGGTCGAGGCGAGGGCGCGCCGCAGTGGCCGCCCGCAGACACCGGCCGTGCTAACGAGATAACGCGGGGTGACGGCTGCCGCACGGGCGCAGGCTTCCCGCCACGTCGCACCGCCCATCATACGTGCCACACGCACTCATCACGGTTCATGCCGCGTCGCATTACTGACGCAATATGGATGCTTATGCAATGATAACTAAACAAACCTAATAACAAAACCTAAGGACACCCAAAACATGATACACAAATTCACTCATGATGCACAAATTCGACTGATAATAATTATATTAATTTGATATTATCCAACTGGTTATCTTTTATATTTTACACAAAAAGCGAAGCTTTAGCTGTAACAACTTATAAAATTGAAAGCGTAACATCATCAATCAAATTAAACCTACCTAAGTCATTTGCATTACCGGAGTAATTTCCGCCAGGAGACATTTTTTGTAAATTAGTCTACGTTATCAACAACTGGACTTAGGAGTATAGGACAGTCCTTCTACATTTTTACAAGCTGTGTGCCACAAGTGGTTACAAACAACCCACTTACCCGGGCAATGTTTTTCCGATCATGAAGCATAAAAATAAATGATAATAACGGTTTCAAATCTTTTCAGTAATATTGACGGTACAAACAACAAACCTCTCATCCGTACAAGTAAAATCGATTTTAAAACGAAACTTACTAAAAAAAACAGAACATCATTGGGTCAACTCTATTTTTGGTAACTAAAAAAGTTTGCTTGATAAGTTTTACTAAAAAAACTTGTTGTTTGAGTTGTTTTAACGCTGATTATTATTAAATTTAATTATATGATAATTAAATTTGACGAAATAATTGTATTTGCAAAGGTTGTCAGTTGTCACAAATTTGTCACTGCGCAAAGTATAACCAGAAAAAACCAGACTTCCAGCGCCATCTGTTGTCGAGCAGAAGTAATCACATTTGAAAATGATCTTCATCATCGATCCCAGTAATTGCTAGATGCATGACTAAGATCTCGATATTTTTAGTTATAAAATTACGTCGCTCCTATTATCTATTGGGTTCACCACGCGGGTAAACACGCTATACGCTATATTGTACTCACGTACGGTAATAAAGCCCTTATTGTTGTTTAGTATAAGGCTCATGCCCCGTGGCTGGGAGGCATCCCGGCGTATGAGGTATTTCGTGCCTATATTGAAATTCCTAGTCGCATCCACATAGATCGCTGTATACCTACGTATTAAATTGTGACTAAAAGTCGGTGTGTTTATAGTACAGTGGCCAGCACATCAAGCTACCCAAAACTGTCAAACTTTCCCAATCAAACTTGAACTAATGCTTTAGCGATAAAGTTTAAAATCTACTAAAGAAATTTGACAGATTTTAGTAGCTTGATGTGCTGACCACTGTACCTACCTACATTGAGGTAATATTGTACTAACTAACGTACAGTACAATAATACCTCAATGCCTACCTAAATGTTTTACTTGTCTAGGTACAAAGTACAGGGTAAATTGATACACAACGTCAATATTGCCGTGTTCATACAACTGTCAAAGAATGACAGTTGTGATTAATTTCCCTACCTACCTAACAAAATAATAAGTATTTTCATGAAGTACTTTATTCATAATGTTTGGAAATTTTCAGTTCGTTCGACAGAGTATTGGGCATAGACTAGGTGTTGGGTTCGACTCGCGACCGCGCCGTCACGAGCTCGTGCCTAGCAGAGCTTCGTTCGATTTCGAAACAATTCGAACCAACTCGAAAAATAATACCCACTTCAGTAAAACCGTGAACAATACAGCCTACATAGGTACCTAATAATGTGTATAAAACGATACTTAAAAATAAAATGATAGAAATCCAACATAACTTGAGTCAACTTACAAGTTTACAACACGTTATTTTTCTTTCGTCATATTGGAAAATGTGGAAATGTTTTCTCATACACAAGCGTATTTTCTGAGCCCGACTCCTGCTTGGCAAAAGATAAACATTTTAACCTTACCTTCGGTATTTTCTCAACCCAAGATCGTTCTACATGCGTCTTTCTATCGCATGTAAATTCTTCGCAGTTTCGCTACGAATACATCTAAGCCGTATGTTTTATTCATAGAACATTCAAAAGAGCGTAGGTATACTTACTTACTTACTTACTTACCTTTAGTACGGAGCGGTTGGGGCGCGTCACTGAACACTGAAATCTAACTACCTAATTGGCCCATTTAGTGTACTTTATTCTCGTTTTAATAAGAAATTAAAAAGAGAACTTTAATTCTCGTTTTAATTTAACTAAATATTGATGCGGATACAGAAATCGTTACTGGGAGAGCTCTAAATAATAACTCGGGGTCCTCGGTTCACATATTTTTTTTATTCATGGGTAACAAACCCATGCTCATCTAGCTCAATTTCGATATTGTATTCGTGGGCACAGCTACAAGTTAGATATCCTACTTATCTACACACACGTTCCACCCACAACAGTACACACAACAAGTCAACAACGTAAACAAATGTCTACAAAAACAAGTAAGTAAGTACGTATTGTAAGCGATAAAAGTATTAGTTTTGAAGTAATTAGCGAGGCGCGGCCAGGCGGGCCCCATTACCGGCCGGAGTGCGGTCATCACCTAATTGCGTTTACGTTCTAGATTACATTGATTACGCCGATAACTGAATTGAACTTACTCGAACGCTTTTTGTACACAACGCGATGGGAGCTTTTAGGTTGGCATAATTTGGGTGTGCTGTTTCCATTATTTCTTACTTCGAGAGATTTCAGTTCTGCTACTGTACTTTTCTATTAGTCGTCATCTCGGTAGTCACCCCCTTTCAAGCCATAACACCTTTCACTCAGTCCATCCATCGTTTATTTCCGAATGGATATGATTCTAAAATAATCACTTTCAAACATGTGAGGAAATGAAAATTATCTTTTCCCATTCCACCTAATAATCAATAAATTCATTAAGTTTATTTCTAACTCGTGCGTCTGTAAAAAGTTGCAAATAAACCGTAAAGTAATAACATGCTAAACTTGAGATCGTGGAATTGATTCGAATGGGTCCGCACCTTATAAAACGTTTGATAAGAAAACTTGGCGTATAAAAGTAATGATGTAGAAAAGTTTTAGAAACGATTATTATAACACGTGCGTGAGAGCCTACTTTTATGATACTTTTCTTGGGCTTAGGAGATAATTCTATTGATGTGGTTTTATATTCGAACTAAATTTTATTACAGGAAGAATGCATAAAGGTTGCTTTAGTTTGTCGGGTCAATATTAATCTTCAAAATCGACAACATTGAGAACGTTTCATTAGTAGGCAAATCATGGCAGACAGCTCTTTTCTCACCGTTGCGTTCATTTGAAATGGTTCAAATGAACGGTGAGAAAAGAGCTGTCTGAAAAACAACATGGCTGAAAAAACTCAATACTAAACGACGCCGTGTTAGAAGAAGATGAATCATCAGCAGATTTTCCTCATATTCCTTAGGTAAGTAACTTAGTACCTTTTTTGTTTTTTGAGTCATTAAATAACTTCTCCCGCTCTGGGCGGAGCGGTAGGGCGGGTCAGTGGCTTACTGACTAAAACCCACCCGTGTTCCTTCAAGTGTCTGTGTTGCCAGGGGCCAAGGTATCCCTTTCGGACTATAAGACTAGATCCGCAAGAAAATACGCCAAAATTAGTACCTATTTCAGCGTTTTCTGTTAGGATTATTAGTGTTCAAATTAATTGAACATGGTCCTACGTGAAGTACCTTACGTCGTTTCACCTTTAGTAAAACTACGTTTTCGCAAAACCAATACGTTAGTTACTTATATTTATATGAATTGCCCGTGACCTTTCATAGACGGGAAATTGTTGCTACGATCGTAGGTAGGATAAATGAGATAGCAGTCTTACCAGCTATACAAGTAACACGTTTGTAATATGCCTACAGTATGGTGTTTTAAAGAAGTTGAGTGGAGAAGTATCAAACTCAAAGCTTTATTTAAATTTTAAGCAAAATTTAATTGAAACTAATTACAGGAACTTTTTATGAAAACAGAGCATCCAGAAAACAAAGCGGATAAAAATTTCTTCTCTCAATATCTTCTACAGTTTTCTTTTAAAATATTATACGGCGAAGGTCACCTTTCTCGTAGTACCTATATAATATTATTGGTGATAGCATATTGTCCGCTTCCTGGATTATCATCAGATTGTTATTATTATGAAACACCTCGACTAGAAAAAATACTGTTCTACTATCTGTTATACATTACTGTTTCTAAAGAAACGCTTCTTCAATATTTTACTTTGTAACATTTTTTAAAGAATTTTCTGAATTCTTAAGTGAATTTTTTTAGGTTCCTTTTTAAGATGTAACTTTATGGAATTATTCTTTCGTGTTTCATAATTTTTCTAGAGATTCGTTAATTATTACCAGGAAGTGTTTTGTTAATAACAGTGGTCTCGGCTGGTTGCTTGGAATGAAATGTACATCTTCTAAGACTTTACACGTCAATATTTTAAAACTGCTAAATACCGGCACCGTCCTAGTGCCTAGTACATTTCATAGTAGACTGATTCCTGACAAGAAATGCAACAATATCAACTATAAAGAATTTCTTGATTTGGATTCAGTTAGCAGACGAAGGCTAGTTATATCTTGATTACCTCAAATATTTTAGTCTAGAAATAGTCCAAGGGTTCATTAGAAAATGTTCATAGTAATTTTCAATGTTCTCCCTTAAGTGTTACATCTGTCTTAACAATGGGCTTTTTATTTATTTAGAGATAGCTCTCTCAGCTCTTGACCTCGATCTCGCCTGATAGAAAGATGATGGAGCGTGCCCAGAAGATGCTTGTTCACTCTTGCTTTATAGGCCGACGGGTTATACGTGGAAGAGAACACAGATGCTGGCAGAGAGTTCCACACTTTGGCCGTGCGCATAAATAACATGGATGAAAAGCGCTTAGTACGGCTTGTCGGTGTATCGACCAAGTGAGAATGGTACCCCGCAGTACGTCTGGTGGTCCGATAGTGAAAGGGAGATGGTGGGATCAGGTCGTGGAGCTCCTGCGCTCACTGTCCGAAGTACAGTCTGTTAGATAGACAGGGCTTGTATCAGAACATCTGTAACTAATAAATTCAAAAGTACTGCAATTAAACTGTTCTTATAAGTTCCAAAGCAGGTACCTTTTGCCTTTGCTTGCGAATCAAACCTTCATAATCGGTAGTTAGCATGCAACAAAGCCATCTGTTTTATAAATAGCTTATTTGTTAAGAAACAAAATAAAATGATATCGTGTTCTTCTTCTCGGTGCCTTAATGGCTGTCTTGATGTACTTTTGTCGATACAAGTACTTACAACTTTGACCATAAAAACGATGACAGTCGCAGACAGCGCTCAGTGTGCTAACACGCCCCGAGCATCAATCACGTTCCGACTTGTCTCTGAACTAACTGGCTGGTTAGGTATCATACTAGCTGATGGAGTTCGCTACTACGTCCAGAACGATTTTGGAGGACAGGAGTCTTCCAAAATCTTTCTGAAAACTGGCGAAGTAGGCAGAAGGACTCAGCTACATTTATATGAACGTCGATTCTTAAAAAATCGGTCGATAAAATATAGCGTGTAAATTATTTGCGGGCACTCCACATCTACATTCGATCTGAATTTAATAATCAACATTTGGAAACTGTAACAGTCAGCTACTTTACTTACCTATTTACTAAATTCGCGACATCACGCTACATGATTCGTATTCCGCTCGTAGCTGCTACAGCGTACCGTTCGTAGCATCCGTAGCACCGGCTACGGCGTAGGCAATTACGCAAATAGCCGATGGACGGAAATTACGCGTCACATCCGCTGACCTTGTACATGCGGGAGTGGACTAAATGATCCATATGTGAATTATATTTATGAGAGCTATGTAAATAGGTACATTCATTAAAAGCGTAGTTACCAAAGCGTGTAACGCTTAAAAACCCTGAAATTGTTTGTGTTTTTTGGACTCGGGTTCTTATTGTCATCGGTCTTATTGTCTATAGGAAGTCTACTAAAACAATATCATTTAAAGAGCCCCATTTCCAAGGCTAAGTGCCTGTACCTGAGTTTGAAGACAAGTAGTAGTCTTGATCATTAAACTCGATGTGAAATGTCATGTCAGCCAGCTAGAGCTAGCTGGCTGACATGACATTTCACACTGTATGATTGTTGATCAAAATAACAAAACCCAATATCTTAATTCTAATAAAATTAATAAGGTTACGACAGTTACCGTGAAAGACATAATATATATTCCACTATTGTGGCTGAGCTCCGTAAGTCCTGAGTTGAGCTCCACGATTGCTGACAAATGCTTGCACTGACTGGACGGGTCAACTTAAATCTGTGTGGTCCTTCCCTCAAAAGACTATTTCAGACACTAATCTACATGTTCCTCATATGGCCTGACCAAGATTATGTCTGGACTTTAAAAAAGGCTGCGATCTCTGAGTTTGTTTCGGCCTTTCTTCTCCGAGTAGTCAGTTAGGAAACTCAGACCTCATCTAGCTTAGTTCTAATATTTTTTTAATATAACGTGTAAAATTGATTCCGATATTACAGAATAAACATTTCATTTCTATAAACTCCTAACTTACCCATCTCTAATCCAAACTCAATAAATGCAACATTATAATATACGTATCGTCAAAAATTGACACTCGCCAGTCTCGACAGAAGATGAGATGTGCCTGGCAAGATAAGTCGCTTGGCACCGGCGACGTCGGTGCCGCTTCACATGCCAAATGACTACGTATATTACTTGTGCTTATGTTATGAAGTTAGTAACTGAGTTGTAGGTTAAGCATGATTTCGGTTAGTGGTCACAGTTCCTATGTGGAGTTCAATACGTTGCTAAAATTGCATAAAATAGATACATAGAATATATTTTATTTTATTGGACACCAAAATACTACCAAATAAAACTTTTATTAAATAATAATATTTTTATCTTTTTCGGTAACTTTTTTGGTATAAAGACTTATGAAGTCGTCTATAAACTATAAGCACAGCAAATCATTAGGAAACGTGTTCAAAATAAATCGAGGTTAATTTCTGGGGTTTAGAGATCAAACTGTCTTATGTAATTTTGACGGTCGAAAAGTGCTGATTCGCAGCCTAGTTTGAATTAATGACTTTTGATTTTGATATTCACTTAGTTACTTCATAGTTTGTGAGGATGAAATTATCTTTCTAGTCCTAACTTTGAGGAAGTCACCAACAGCAGCATGTGTAATAGTACCTTCATAACATAAATACACGTGCATCACGTACTCTCCTAATGACGATCGATGATCAATTTATCGGTATTAGCATACACCAATAACGCCTGATTTGGCTATAAAGTATGGCGGCCGTGATCGCAATACTAAGCGGAAGGGGATTGACAGTGTAGCTTCAATCAGGAGGCTGCATAAACGAGATGCATACTGAATATCTTTTCAACCGAGTTCCAAAAAGGAGGTAATAATGTTCGTAGCGTACGGTTGTTTTTTTTAAATTTGTGTCTTGTAAATTCTTTTTTGTTTGAAATGGTATGATCTCGAGGTGGTCCCGTATAAATTTTATTAACTTTGCTTGGGTAGGTACTTTTTGAGCTAGCTTCAATAATACATATTTTTCCCGGATGATGTTTTAACATATTCTTGACATTGTCATTTACATAGCAGGTCGTGATATTCGAATTTGTGGGGGAGCTGCTACAACTAAAAAGTGAAAAATATAAACTTTTTACAAAAAAACCAACCGACTTTCAAAAAAAACTTTAATTTCGGAAGTCGGTGTCTTTGGTTATTTTTCACTTTGTAGTGTTTATTTGGAAGTCGCTTGGTTTTTTTGTAAAAACTTATTTATGGTTCCGGATAAGTAAAAAGCCACCTTGTATCGTTTCTCGTTTTTTATAGGAACCGATAAATTTGATGTAGGTATCAAATCAGTAATGTTAAGACCGCTGATATTTCTTTTCTAACAGTAAAAAGGAATAGTTCCTTGTTAACTTGAGAATCACCAGTAACTTCCAAGAACTAAAATAAAACAAAGAAGAGAACAATATCGAATTTATTGTATACCTTTGTTCGTGGCTCGTGTACATCTTCGAAAGGCTCCAAGTCTAGAAGAAAGTCAATATTCGAGTCACAAAGACTGCTGCATTGTGTCTGAAATCGTTCCAGGTCGAGTGAACGACACACATACTTACCTCCCCCGCGCTTTCGACCACTTGTGCCACTTCCAAACGCTCCCAATTTCACTTTCCTATGTCTATTATAAAATCTCCGAAGGCTCAGCTCATATAAATTGTATGAAAAGGTAGAATGCGGTGGAGCACTTCGGTATACTTCGGAAGACTTCGGTCGACACGGTAAGCCCGGGTTATTTCCATAATAAATGACTTATTAAAACGGAATTCATTTTGAGCCGTGCGAAAGAAAAATATGAGAGAAATACTTTGGCGTGGGACGCCCTTAACGATAGGGTTGTTTCTTTATGAAGTGGCGAACATTAAGCAAGTTAAAAAAAAGTTTTATGGGATGTAATATTTGAACTTATTAGTGCGTTTGAAACAAATATTTTGATGTCACCGAGTTCAAGAAACACAAAGTTATATGATTTCAATGCGTGTTTTTTATTCATAACAACTGTTTCTTTATTGTTTTTTAACACTTATTGATTATTGAGCAGGTTACACTTGCTGATACAATTGATAGTAATTTTAATTAATTAAAAATAGTGATGCCAGACTGATAGAGAAAGTTCTAAAAAGCTTTCGCACTATAGAAGATATAGTTGAAAAGCCCAGTGTTTCCTGCGAGCGGCTGGTCCGATCGATTAATCAAAATAATTTAACAATCAATAAATAAAAAAGTATTTTTTAACGTTCAAGTTCGTCGTCTGCAGCCCTACTCTAGGTAGCTGAATGGAGCGCAGACGCAATGCAGGCGCATTAGCATACGGAGCGCGATAGCAAGCATGAGGTGTTCGCGGTAATTACGCTAAATACCTCAGAACTCGTACCTACTCGTACCTACTAGTCGTGCTCAGAACCGAGTGTGAGGAACTCAACTGAGCATTCGGTACACAGGACTCAGGACTTTGAATGGTGGTGAATTTAGACTGGGCATAAATATGGTAGGTAATGTAGGATCAAATGGATTAATTTGGACTGGGTATGAATATGGGAGCTAGTTTATGGTAGATAATACTGAAAGAAAATCAATTCTGTGTGTTGATTGTTTTATGAATGATTATCTATATCCTTTAAGCTTTAGATAACGGAAGGTTTATGTTAATCAGATATATGCATGGTGTGAAACTTTCCGTTTCATAATATCGATATGATTCACTAGTAGGTACTCATTGATGTTGAAGATTAACCAAAATTTTGTATGGTAAAAATGTTGATTTCCATTTAGAAAAATGAATATGAAAAAAGAAGACCGCGTCTATCTACATAAAGAGAGAACGATCACACATTAAATATTAATAAATACAATCGTTAGACTCCTGTGAATATATAAATTCAATTTACAGACTGAAATACACACGTTACATATTCCTGAAAAAAGGGCCACCTACCTCCATTTGAAGGTGCCCGACGATCGTCCAACATTAATGTGTTCACTCGATACAGTAAGGTACGCGCCCCAGTTGCTTACCCCGAAGGAATACACTGCATTAGCGAGGGCAGTAAGCCGACTGTAATGGCCAATCCCATTTTATTGCTAATGAATTGTTAAAACTACTGATTAACTTCGTACAAGCATGTTAGAACTTTGTTTATGTAGTTATTTTGTTACGTAAAATAAGAGTTTTTTGTTCTTTCTCGAATGTGACGACAGCTGCGGACTAGTCACGACTGTCTTCAGACTAGTCGAAACTCGAAGATGAAGTAATCTTTGTTTAAAATGTTGCCTTTGTACTATCGCCATGTATCTAAGCTTGGCATCTTTTGTTTATGTTTAAGATAAGCGCTAAGGAGTTAACACAATGAACAGTTAAACCACTTTGTTTTACTGTTCATTGTTGCGATAAGATCTAGGGACCTTCGATTTTAGAAACAGTCCCCACTGGCCACTATGTTTCTAAAATCAAAGGTCTCTATACTCCATTTATTTTAAGATTAGACAAATATCGGTTATTACCCTTTCGTTATTTCGATATAAACGTATTATAAACTCCGATAATTCATGATAAATACAAAGCAATGTAATCTATTTACCATTTACATTAAAAATAAATTTCTAAAGTGCAGTCATTTTAATATTATTACACAACTAGCTGCTGCCCGCGGCTTCGCCCGCGTGAGTGTCGGAAATTACCCCATACATCCCCATGGGTTTTAAGTACCTATAAATATTGGGTTTCGAGTTAATCGGACAGCGCGTTAAAATTCTTCCATATACAAACACTGACACCCCCCAACCCCCTTTAGGGGATAATTTAGAAAAACAAAAAACTACAAACTTTATAATTTATTTAGATAACTATTCGTGTGAAGTTTCATGTTTATTACCTCAAGGAATAAGATTTTTCATACAAACTTTCATCCCTTATTTTACCCCCTTAGGGGTTGAATTTCGAAAAATCCTGATACACGTTATTCTTATTTTTTGGGTTTAAGTATAAATATTGAGTTTCGAGTTAATCGGACAGCGCGTTAAAATTCTTCCATACAAACTTTGACACCCCCCAACCAATTTAGGGGGTAATTTAGAAAAACAACAAATTACAAACTTTTTCATTTATTTTGATAATTATTCGTGCGGAGTTTCATGTTTATTACCTCAAGGACTAAGATTTTTCATACAAACTTTCATCCCCTATTTGACCCCCTTAGGGGTTGAATTTCGAAACATGCGTCCTTATTCCTTGCCTACATTATAAAGGGAACCTCTGTGCAAAATTTCAGCTTTCTAGGTCCAAGGGTTTTTGGGCTGGGCGTTGATGAGTTAGTCAGTCAGGACTTGTCTTTTTATTAATAGGTATAGATATAGATAGTAGGATAGGATACTTTTCCGGGATAAGGATAGGATTCTTTTCCCAGTGTGTGGTGCCCAGGATATTAGAGAATAATTATACCAAGTTTCATCGTAATCGAACCGGTAGTTATTGCGTGATGCCTGAACAAACAGACAGACAGACAGACAGAATGAAAAAAAAAAAAAAATTAATGAAATTTTTGGGTTCGGTGTCGGTCTAGTAACACCCCCTGCCATTTATTTTTTTGATATTTTCAATGTACAGAATTTTCACTTCTACAGATTTATTATAAGTATAGATATAGATATAGATAACTGTCATTATTTAGCCGTTATTTGTCTAATGCTAAAGTTAATGGAGTATAGATCTTATCGTATTCGATCATTTGGAATAAGACCGCCTTTTATAAAGCCCTAATCGGTAACCATTCGTTACCACACCTATCTACCTTCCTTGCCGTAATTTTATGGAGTAATAATTAATATGAAAATTTATTTCTTTCTTTTAATTAAATTCTAATTAGCGGTTCGCGTTTCAAGCGGTGCTTTATCCGTGAACAGTTAGGTAGTGCCGTAGTGCGGTGCACTAAATGGATGCACTGTGCCTGCCCTTGTCTGCCGCTGTAATTAAAAACTATAAATAAGCCAGCGCGCATTATACTGAGATTAGGCTGTATTTTATGGCATATTTTCCAGGCAGGAGTATGGCATATCTTATAACAAGGTACTTTTAATAAGCAGCGGTTAAGGAAAGTTCGCCCCATTACTTCTAGCAAGATTCGAACTAGTGGAGCTAACTTTCAGGCCCGTATTCTATAACGATGCTCATAATATAAGTGATACACACATATTATATAAGTGATTGATATGTGGTTTATATTCTGTACTATTTTTTCACTGTCCTTTTGTATCCTTTCATCGAGTTGAGTTCGTACCGAAGCATAGTTTTAGAACACGAGTCAATTATTTGATTTCGGTTTCCCATCCCCTCTAGGTTGTTTCCCGTTCTGAAGGTGAGATACCTTGCCATGGCTTCTAGCTTTGTTAACATCATATCATATTATGATGCAGTTTGGTTTGAATTTACTGATCTGCAAGATTAAGCTGCGATTGCCATTTAGATAAATCATTGCTTCGTAGAGTATGTTAGTTATTGGTCCCGGTAGTCACGCAAACACTAATAGCAATCGTAAGTCAGACAGTCTGATCACCGGTCTAATCTTACAATATTACTAACTATTGCTCGGTAACTGTGCGGTGTCATAATTTAGATTAAACGCACAGAAGACGCCCAACACAGTTAGAATAATAATAATAATAAATATTACCTTTTTTTACCCGACTACGGCGAAGCAAAAAGGAGGGTTATGATTTTGACCGGTATGTATGTATGTATGTTCATGTGTTCCCTCATAACTTCTAATCTACTCAACATATTTTGACAAATGGAGTATCGTTGGAAGCGTCTCGGCCGTCCGATGGTTATAGGCTATGTGACGTCACATGAAATTGAATATCGCGCCATCTAGAGGACAAAAAGTCATGAACTAAAAAAAAAGATGTTTTTATGGTGCCATGTTGGGTATCAAATGAAAGGGCTCAATTAGCACATTTCAAATATATATATATTATTACCCCAAAATAATTTAAATAAAAATAAAAGTAACCCAACTACGGCAAAAAAGTCAACTAAAAAGGTATAAACAAGTCATCTCAGACAGACAAATTAAAAATCCGGAGTCACACGTAATCTATTCGATTTATCCCCTAACAAGTGTACATTGAGTGTAGGACTAAAATGATTAAGTATAGTATATGCAAAGTTTGCAGACAGATTTCTCATGTTTTTTGTTGGCACTTTTAACTAAGTTGCCTAATATTAGTTAAGTGAACGTGTAGTGTGTGTGCAGGCGTAATACATTGAATCAGTTCATCAAAACGGGCTTGGCAATGATGATATGCATTGGTCGCATCCACCATAATTGAAATGACGCATCCATCAAACACGGAAATACATCCTAAAATTAGTGAATTCCTAAATGAATAGTGTCCTCGTCCAGTGCACGTTAACTGATATGAAACGTATGCTAATACTCGCTGTAATTGCAGCAGAACGCGGTGAATATTAATTATTTTCATGTAACTAGATAGCTGGAATGAGTTTTCGGGCGCGGCGGTGCTTTTTTGATTAAAGTGAATTATGTTTAAAATATGGTTGTGATTCATGTTGCTGGAGTTTGTTCGTTAGTGCGCTTTTGGAAAATAGAATAATTTTAGTGGGCAACCTGCCCGATTCGCACGGTGTTTAAGACTTGCAAAAACAACGAGATTTCTTTATTATTATTTATGTAAGTTTAATATTAATCAATCATAGACATAACCTTCCGGAAATGCCTCTAAATTTTGGTGAAACCCATCAAAAAGTTATATTAATTTATAATTTGTAGGTTGCATTTTACTGTGAGATTCATACACCGTAAATCTCTAAGTGTCCTTTTTGGGAGTTTTCTATATGTTTTTTGCGTTCTCTTCGGCTAGGTATTATTGCCACTATACAACCTCTAATTATATTCATAATCAACTGCATAAGTTCTAGAAACATAGTAAACTCACAAAGAGTTCCCGTGACCCGCCGTACAGGAGCGATGCAACATCAATGTGTAAGTGACGCAGCGTCGATTGTGGCGCGTCTAGACTCCCTCTGATCACGTGCTTGTCTTGTGTCCCCATCACATGACACCTTACAACTACATTAGACATGGGAGTACCCAGCAGGCATTGATGGACTCACGTTTGTGCGATCTTCCATCAATGCCCGAGTTGCAGGCCGCGACAGTAATGTACCTACTATTCTTCAGGGAACGCCAGCCGAAGTGCTCATACATACAAGCGGCACGCATCATCAGCGACGGCGGTGGTAACTGCAGCCACCGACACGCGTCTACGGCTGCACCGTACTCAAATAAACGAACGTTATCGACGAGTGTCGACGGCTGCAGTTGCTTCTGCCGCATGCCGTTGGCGCGTGCCGCTCGTGTGTGAGCACTTACAGTTAGGTTTACTTTAGATTTTATGTTTGATTAAATAGTCATTAAAAAAAGGACCTTTACTTTAAAACGTCCTCAGTATTTGTGTCGCTACAATACACATTACCGTGACAAAGACAGCATGGGACTTATCGATGACTGAAAATTGACTTGCTTTTGCGTACAGCTATATAAGTATACGGTACAAAATCATACTATATTAAATGCTCTTTATACCTTACTATCTCTCTGGACGTTACAAAATCACAGGAATCAAAATTCTTGGAAAAGGCTCCTGTTTCAAGAGCAAGGTTTCCATTTCACTTTCATGTAGCAATAAGCGTTCCCAGAACCCTGTGCGGCGCAGTGTCTGGCTGGGTTGGAGCTTAATTATTAATATTTCCTGGGAAACTCTGACGTTGGACGTGTTCCTTTGCCCTTGCACGAATGTGCGGACTAAATGGAACGGAAATTCAACCTTCGTCTAAAGTCTTAAAATAATATTTAATTAGTTTTAAGATTTTATTTTTATCTATTAGTGATACGCACTGTGTTTGTCGCAAACATTTCAACCAAGGTACTATAGGATAGTTGTATTATCGATTTAAAAATTGTTCGATTTTACGTTATGTTTACGTCGCGTGTTCATGCGAGGGCTACCGTACTTTGCGACAACATTATTATTCAAACCTGCTTTCTTATTAGCATAACGTTATTTGTAAGTCATTCATTCTGCCTAGCCTTTTCCCAATCATGTTGGTGTCGGCTTCCAGTCTAACCGGATGCAGCTGAATACCAGTATTTTACATGGAGCGACTGCCTATCTGACCTCCACAACCCAGTAACTGGGTAATACGATACCCCTTAACGTTATTTGTAAGTATGTGTATATTAAGAGATGAAACCAGATGAGATGAGACTTGGTAAGAACCAGTCTTACCAAGGGGTATCGTATTACCCAGTTACTGGGTTGTGGAGGTCAGATAGGCAGTCGCTCCATGCACACGCAAATACTGGTATTCAGCTGCATCCGGTTAGACTGGAAGCGACCCCAACATGATTGGGAAAAGGCTAGGCAGAATGTATGGCAGCGTATTTTTGAGCAGTCTATGAACTATTTGTCTCGACTCCCTTCTATTTACCTACCATAACATTAAAAGTCTGCTTAAAGAAAATATACTAGCACAGTATTTTCTTGAAGCTTCCAAGCGTTTCGTGTAAAAATTCAAACATCCATTTATGCCGCAATATTTCATTTTTACCCCTTACCTCCATCGCGGAGTGCTTACTTTGAATTCCGCTCGAATCCTCAGTCAAGTAAGAGCATTAAATGCACAGATTTAGCAGTCATCTCGCTATTTACTTAGCTCCCTGAACCACGGTATCTGCAGTACTTAAATATTGGAGATTTACAACTCTATGCAGCATTCATTGACGGTTTTGAAAGGAGTTGGTTTTTGTTAATGGTTGAAAGCAGCAATGTATGAAAAAGTAGGCGAGGCTTCGGACTCAGGGGAGTGAAACGAAAGTGGGGCCTTCGATGGTAAACGATGTAATGGTTTGAGTTAAAAGCGTCGGGTTGTAAAGGGTTGTATTTTAGATATTAAGCCTAAAATATTTTGTGATAATGATTTAAGGAAAATGTTTCACGCTTTTGTAAAAACTTTCTACCCTAATATTTCATGACAAGGGCGTTTTGAAACCTTCAAGCCATTTCGGAAGTAAATCTAGAATGGTTTCAACCAGGTATTTTAGGGATAAGTAGTTCTTTGATGCATCTTAACCCGTCAAACTTTGACCTATTAGAAGCTGTTTGCTTGTGAGTCTATCAGTTTCCTACATCTCTTTCACACCACACACCATTAGTAGTGAGGCGTTCTTCACCAGGCGTTTGGCGTAAGTGAGTAAAATAAAATGTTATTTCAATTCGATAGCACCAACATCGCACCGACTCGGGAGTACCCATTATGTTCCTGAAGCAGTTTCTGATATTCTTGTAAGATGATATTGTGTACCGCGCGGTCTCGGGACGACGATTGTCACGTCATAATGGAAATTGTAAGATTCTGTGCCACATAATATTTAGGAGGTATCTGTTGCTTTAAGTAGGAGTCATTTTGTTTGATACTTTTGTATAATGTGGATATTTATACCAGAATTTGTCTCATTTATTTTTAAGAAGTAGGCAAAATGTTCTGAACTATTCCTCTCATTATTCTTCATTCCATCTGATGCGATCTTTCTTATTCTATATTTATAGCATAATAGGCTGTAATGTTCCCACTGCTGGGAGAAATGTTTTGGGCAAAATAAATACCTTTACCTGATAACTAGTCTTCGAAAAGAGCTTAACAAAAACAAAAACCAGTATCTCTTAATACATTAATATGACCACTTCGTAAACCTCTACCACCTTTCCACTCACTCATTTTCCTGTAATCTTTGAAGGCTGTTTCCGTGTTGAAATCGTCGGTAGTGGGAGGCTTTTCACTCTATTTCTCCTCACTTTGCCAACATAAAATTAGTTTAGCGTGTTTCCTACCCGGTAAGCCGCGCTAGCTGTGGCTGGGGGGCTCACTGATGCATCTATAATCTTGTTTACTTCACCAAGTTTTCATTGAGTTATTACTTTGTGAAAAACAACGACATGTAAACTTATTTTTTGTTGGTTTTTCCTCACTTCGTTTTACTAGAGATACGTCAGATGTATCAACCTCAGCCTGTGTGCTTTGTGTTGCATTGCTTTTGAGTGTAAATGAACCTAAACGTTGTGACTGATTACCTTAATATTGGGTAGATCGTAGAATCGCACATATCACCGGGTATAGCTATTTCGATTAATAGATTGTTATGCATAAAGAAGAGGTCAATGAATGAAGTATAAATGTTGTATTATTAAAAGCTCAAATAAAAGTTTTTAACACGAGAATTTTTTTTGTCACTGAAATTGAAAGACACTTATTTCCAAAGCAAATGAATTTCTAAGCTCAATCCTGGGATTTTGTTATGAACCCTGTTTTAATATTCAGAGGGAGAATTGGTAAAGTCCTTGAGGGCTGATATTGACTTCGTAAGAACTTTGCGAAAGAAAACATTTTGTATCTTTTTTTCTTTCAAAATTCACGTAACGTACCGTAGATATACTTTTCTGTTTGATACATGTTTCATGTAGCTAGCTCATATTATGGCTTGCCACTTTACTTGGGTAAATATTTAATACTGAGCATGTCTGCCTTCCGCACAAACTGATCTTAAGGGAATCATGATGTAATTATCAATAATTTAATACATTTGGAAGGTGTTGGCGTGCGTTAATTAAAACATTCTTCATCCTAAGTTAAGATACTAAAGGCATTACTGATGATCACACAGCACATACGTGATCAAATAGAATAAAACTTTTCAAAACTCGCTAACAATGAAATGAAATTACGATCAAAAAGTTCGCAGTTCCCGGTGTAAGTCGACAACGGATAAAAGAGCTCCCTCCGTGCCATCGCAGCGAACATTCGTAATGAATGCTTCCTTTCGAAGCGACCGCGTTACAATGTAAAATAAATTGAACCGACACAAAGGCTAAACGGGGTTAAACGTGCACGTATTTAAAAGTAAAAATTTTAATAACATTTTGGGCCGGTCCGTGATTCTGATGATTCGGTAAGTAAGTCGATGACCTATAATCCTGTTATTCCGGCTCATAGGCTATGTTAACTAAGCTTCCACAAAATGTAGGCCTACCTTTTTTGTTCTAAGCCGAGTTTAGCAAGCCGCGTGGGTTGATAACACCCCGTCTTCTTTATTCTAAAGCCACCCTAGAGACAATGTAACCATTAAACAATGGAGCCCGGGAACTCCACGTGAAAGTGGGCTCGATGCCACCCAACTTACTATCGGCCCTAAATGTTAAAATTACAAGATCCATGATTAGTAAGTCGTGTAGTATCTGATTCAGTGGCACGGGTGTGGCGGAGAGCGGGAACTGGCGGGGCCGGGGGAGGAGACGGAGGGGCACGTGGAGGGGGCGAGGGGTGCGGGGGGGGGAGTGCGGCGGCGGCGACGGTGCTCCTTATTTTATTATCGCCTTCCTTCCTACCCCCTGCCCCCCCCGGGAGACCCATACCGCGCATGCGCCCAGCCCCCGCCCGGCAACTGTAAGCAGGCACTACAGTAAATACTCCATCTACGTTTTTCTGACTCATGTTCAGCATTATTAACTATTCATTCTGAAACAGAGCTAATGGATTCATATTGCGATGACTCTCTGTTTGGAACATCATCATCATAATTCACTTGGCTGGAAATAAATTGGTTGTTCGTAAAAGAAATGTGATCCTGAGAAAGTTTGGGATAACTCGATCAGTTTCAGCGCCCTATGCTCAGTGAGTTGAGTGTTCGGTTACCAAACATATTGTGTTCACGTACCGGGTCTTGTTTCACCCTAATTCGATTTGAACGATTTCTTTCTGCGTCATGCAGTTTTCATACAGACCTACTGTCGCTGAAAGAAAATTGAAGACAAACATCATCTGTAAAATTAAAGTCTCCATGTTCCCTCGTAACTACGACGACGCGGCAATTGCGAAAGTGTCACTCGGTATATCAAAATTCCAACGATACTTCATTTTGTCAAATTATGATAAGATAAGAATTATGATGAGATACCTAAGTGAATAATAAATAAATACATAATAAGCAGTTTACAAGTTATGTGGGAAAAGATGAACACACGTACATACCGGTCAAAATCATAACCCTCGTTTTTGTTTATTACTTTAATATTTTTTTTGTTTCATTCTATAGGCTAAGGATTTAAGGATTCTTTTAACTAGTTAACAAAGTTTACTGAACAAATATTTTAATAACATATTTTACCCGTTACTCGTATGAAAGAAAATTAAACCCTTCTAGAACCATACAAGTAAAGAAAAACAAAACTTTCTCTTCATAAAGTTTACACTAACATTGCCTAATTGTGAAAGCGTGGGCGACTCGCAACTGCCTCTCAATAAATTTTATTAAAGACAGCCCACGCGTTCAATGTTAACTGACAATATAATATTAGCTGGGTTAAAACAAATTTGCATAAACCATTTCTTAATAGTGCTTCCCGATAAATGTAGGCCACAGCTCTGCTTTACTCGTGTTCTCTCGTGGGTACAGAGGAAAGGTAGGTAGCAGCATCTCCTTACTTCTTTGAACAATAAAGCGACTGAATTTTCTCTTGTTGACCATTTATCGTAGCACTAGGAAATAGGGATTATGGCTCGGCATCTCTACCAGTCGACAACAGTGTGATGAAGAGATATCATCAGCCCATGTTCAGCAGATCCTTCATAGCTTACACCTTGATAAACGATAACGATAAGGATTCACACCAAAAAGCTAAAAAGAAATTCCCAAACAAATCCACCAAACATACAAAAAAAGCTGTGATATAGTATTTTACCGGCGATGTCCGCCCCGATAGCCTACAGGAAAAGGGGCGAGTTTTGCAGATACGCAAGTGTTGGAGCTAATAGTGATTCTGTTACACGACAATGGCAATCTTGACCTGAGAATAAAATTGTTCGCTTGTGTTACTGGCGGAAAAGGGCGAGAATATCGTAGTCTGTGGCTGTGGGGAAGTGTGTGTAAGTATGTGTACCTATGTATTTCTTGTAACAATATCTTGCTTATAAGCTATGACGGGATCAGATGTATTGCTAGCTAATGATGAGGTATTTTGAGAGCTAAGGGTGGATTTGGAACAGAGCAGTATTCCAAGAAAGATTTTAAACCATAGGACACATCAAAACTTTGCCTGATTAATGTAGGTACCACGTGTTTTTAAATTAAGCTCGCCTTATTCATGAAGATATTGGCTAGATACGATACGGAATAAGTATTAAATCTATCTACCTTGCTGAGTTCTTTAAATAAAAATTGTCTATCGATGATTAAAAAAAAGCAAGGGTTTTTTTTTCTTTACTTTAACCACGGAATCGGTTTTTTTTGTGACGGTTTGGATGTAGCGGTTAGTATCTAATAGCTTGCCTAAGTAAAGTCTCACGTACGACTATAGGTATAACTTTTTAGCTAGCTACACGTTACAAGCATAGATATTTCTATGGTTACAAGTCACTCAATCTGACTTAAAACTAGATACATTCCGTGTTATTTGAGTGTATTAATCTCGTTTAACATATTATTCTAAATAAAGGCAGCTCTAAACTTAGCCCGTACCTATACATTATAAATGGCCCAAAAGCTGTTGACGGACGGGAAAAATTTGAACTAAAATAAATGTACTGGATTTGACGTCTCGCTATGTTAGGTCTTAACAACCAGCGCCACTATCAGGGGTCAAGCTTGAATGGTACTTAACGTTTCATAGGCTTCCTGTCCTCAAAGTAGACTCACACATGCAAATTGTACTATAGGTACAATACCTACGTATATCGTCTTATGCCCTTAGAACATTTCGCTCTTTGTTTTGAATGAGGTAGTTAAATTGCTTGGCTTGCTAATCTATTTAGCACTGCTTGGGTTATTTTTGTAGTAATGGTATAATGGAAAACAATATCTATAGAGCTTCCTAAGTTATTCCTGATTATGTTCGGTAGTGTTAAAGCAATATGATTTAATTTCTTTGATGACTACCCTAGTTAGTCGAACAAATAACTATAGTAGGTAATGTATTACCTGCAAGACCTTTTCAAAGGAAAAAAAACATAAGGTCACTATGTCACCTGTCCAAATGTCCATTAAATAAATTAATGGAAAATATAGATAAACATGTCACCATATTTACGTAAATAATTAACCCATGCAATCAAGAAATGTCTCCTCTACTACCTACAGACTACATAGTTGGAAATGCCATAGTATTATTATAGCAATTCAATTTGTCTACTTGTCAACTTGCACAACACTGCTTTTTAATTAATTATAGTAGGTAATACATCTATGATTAATACATGAATTAACTTTCAAATAAATTCCAACTACCGTATCCAGAATGCGGGACTATTCTCATAACCTACATCTTTAACATAACCGGAATATCAAGCAGTAACTTTGGCCCCTAAAATAAAGCCAGAATCTGCGTGGCTCTTGGCATAATAGGCCGGTTGGCGAGCGCCCCTGGCAGCCTCTGTGCGCGCCCCTGGCAGCCTCTGTGCGCACATTTGCCAAACAGTTTTTTTCTTAATTGCCAGGCCTTTGTCTGGATGTAGATGTTGTTGGCACCGCTCGTGTGCACTTCGCTTTTTGTTCTGTACCTACAAGCGCGGCGCGCTCTTGTTGCGTACTGCTGAGATGTTTCAAATGCTTCTGGTGTGTTCAGTTTTTTTTTGCATTGGTTCACTACTGATAGGTCATGAAATTGAAACCACAAACTACATAATTTAACTTATTGATCAAGTTAGTAAATGGCTGATGCATTTTTAATGCATATCCTGCCATCGCCCAATCTGCTTTCTGAACAGCGAGAAATATGACATTCTAATATGAATTAAACAAACGATTCCTCACAAACACAAATAATGACTAAAACAATGAAAGTAAAGTGAGTAGGTACCCTCAAGTTATCGTATAGTGTCACATTTCTGGCCCGTCTGACCTTGTCCTCAGCCTTACGAGCAAGAGACACCTGAGCACAATCGATTTAATTAATTCCGGATCAGCCTATGAATGATGTAGTCTGTGTCGCGGTAATAGTCTTGTTATATGCTAATTTCAATGTATCGTACATAGAACAGAGGAATATGTATGTACGGTCAGCTGCAGAGAAATCTCACCCACTAGCAATGAAAAAATACATTGCTAGGGGGTGAGATTTGGGGGAGGCGAAACGCCGGGGCGTAACTCCGCTGCCGCGAGAAGTCGCGGCACAGCGGACAGAGCTTCGGCGGGATCTCATGGCGACATGGAGAGTGCGATTGTCGCAACCCAGTGCTGGGCACGCCACAATTGCGGCGATAAGTCCCCTCTTTGAGGAGTGGCTAGAGAGGCGCCACGGCGTCCTCACCTTCCGCCTGACACAGGTCCTCACCGGACACGGTTGTTTCGGGAGGTTCCTGTTCCGGATAAGGCGGGAGGAAGCGCCCGGGTGTCACCATTGTGTGGATCGCCCGGAGGACACGGTGGAGCATACGGTGGAGGTATGCCCGGCTTGGGCAGAGCACCGCCGTGTCCTCGTGGAGGCGATCGGCGGCAGTGACCTCTCGCGTCCAACCCTGGTGCAGGCCATGGTACGGAGCGAGAGGGAATGGGGAGCCGTCACCTCCTTCTGCGAAGCAGTAATGCTCGCAAAGGAGGAGGCGGAGCGCGTGAGGGAGAGGCAAAGTTCGCGCCCTCACGCGCCTAGCCGCCGTAGGAGACGCCCTGGGCGTCGGGACTCCTTGGAGGATTCCCGGCCACCGTAGGCGCGGGCTTGCGGGCGGTGAGCAATGGGTAGCTCGCCCCCGATAAGGACCAGGCCCGGGTCGACGGCGCGTTGTGTTCCACGCGCGCCTCAAAGAGATGTCAGCACCAATGGCGGGGCCCACTAGGGCCGATGCCTGCTGGGGTTGCGGGAAAGTCCGAAAGGGATACCGTGGCCCCTGGCAACACAGGCAACTGAAGGAACACGGGTGGGTTTTAGTCAGTAAGAGTCTGACACGCCCTCCCGCTCCGCCCAGAGCGGGAGAAGTTATTTGATGATTTCCCACCCAAAAAAAAAAAAAAAAAAAGGGGGTGAGATTTCTCTGCAGCTGACTGTACCTATTCGTTGAAAGGCGAGGGTTCAGATTTGAGACTTTGGCTTAATAGCATTGGTGAAGCATAGGTAATCATGATGGGAATTGGGTCCACTATAATAATTCTCTCAAAAATAAGTAAATCATGTAAATCTATACAGACAAGATGAAATTACCTACGCATGTTCCATAGACAAGGAAGGAAATAGCACTTTATTTCCTTCCTTGTTTATGGAACATGCGTAGGTAATTTCATCTTGTCTGTATAGATTTTGTTTAATAATGTAATAATAGCAGCCCATTATTGTCCCTCTGCAGGGCAAAGGCCACATCTCATAACTTGTTCTGTTGCTGTTACTGTTAGACTGTGTCATCCCACCGCTGGGCAAAGGCCTCTCTCAATGACTTCCACTGCTTGCGATCAAGTGCTAATGTGGACCACCGGTCGTTTATTTTGTCTAACTCGTCCCGCCATTTTCTACCGAGTCTATGGCGACGCCTTCTTGCTGTCTCAGGGCTCCACAAAGGTTATTTTGACCCACATTTTGCGGCCTTTTGAGCAACGTCATTAATCTGTGTTTTGGAGCGCAGTGTGTTGTTACGAATATGGTCTGTTAATTTGACGCCTAGAATACTGCGCTCCATCGTACGTTGGCAAAACTTGAGTTTAGGCTTTTGAATGTTTTATATGTAAACATAATTCTTTCAGTATGGAAAATGTAGTAATTATTGCTTTAAAGATTTGAGTTTTGTTGATGATGTCAGTCACAATTTACCGGGTTGTCCTTGTCCAGAAAGCGTTGGCGTCATAAAAGCATTCAGCATGATAAATTAACGTTTTAATTCTCAGAGTTATTGTCACTCTAATCAAACTCTCAGCTAGAAATTAGCATCGCATCTCACGAGACATCTCGCTAAGTTCAGAGTGCTCCGAAGTCTCATATAGAGTACAATGACATCAATAATCAGATCCACTTCCGCATGACACACTCACGCACACACGAGTATGTTCACAAATCCCTTTCTTGTGTTCCTTTGATACAAACAGATAAGGGTTTCATTAAATTAACTACTAGCAAAGTAATTCGTCCTTCAAAGGAATGCCGCGGTATTTTGATAATGCCTTCTAGGAGAATTTGCGTAACTACCGAGTTGCGTGCTGAAGTGTATTCGAGAAAATGGCGATGTTGCGACGAAGGCCTGCGATGTATACGATAGATGAATATATTGCGGATATATTCTGCAGTGGAAGGCACAGGGAAGTGCTGGGACCTACAGGGTGTGCTTGATTGGTTCACATTCATTTACCACAAGGTTGAGTAAAGCGGTTTTACGTGAAATAATAAAACGAATACGTATTAATAACTGTCGAACCTTGACCGAAATGTAGTGCTATTAGTTATTCCAGTAACTATTTGATTTTAGTAATTTTCATGATAGTCTAAGATTACCCTAAATTGATATAAACTCTACAAAACTTACAATAATATCGTAGGCGTGGTATCCACTCCTACACGCAAGATACAAAATTGTCCCTACTCAAGAGGTTTCCAATAAAAGCATCGCTACCTAAGTGTGGGTAGTATGCCTACAAATACAACGGAATTCTAAAACCACAAAGGAAAATTCCGTGTAAATTCCGGGAAAACAATTGAATTAGCTTTTCCAGCCGGAACTATTTCACGTGCATTTGAATTAGCTGCATTCTATTGCGACGCGATGGCGGCTGAGGTTTGTACACGTTGTACAAATAAGTGCGACCGCACGCCGCGCGACAGTTTGTTCAGCGCGAGCAATTTAACTTTTGCACCAAAACTTATAACGTGCGGGCAAAGCGAGTCGCTTTAATTTAAATATTCAGTAAATCAGTTAGTGTGTGCCGGCTCCGGCTGCCGGAGCGGGTTCAATAATAAATGCAGTGTCGCTCCGCTCTCAGTGAAACTTCCTGCTGGGAAATGGGGCAATGTTTTAACGATATAAATGTTAAGCTGTGACTTTTTGTCATGTGTTACATACTTATAAAGTTTTTGATTATCTCTTCGAGATATATCTACTTAAACTCAAAGCATTTGCCTATTGCAGGCACCTAAAACATTTACGGATACTTTTGAATTATCAAGGAGTCGGTCAGATATTAGCTGTTGAAGCTAAAAGCTAAGTGAAAATGTAGGTAGGTAATTATTTTGTGTAATTTTCATCGGGCTAGCTTTAACTCCGGATATTGCAAGGATCCGCCTCATAACTTACCCAAAATTTAAATTCGCTCAGTTTCCAACAAAAACAATGGTTGCTCGACTGATAAGCAATATTCAACCCGCTGCGTTGTTTTAGGCAGCCACGACTATATTAATCTAAGTTTTATTATAATTGCCGCATCAAAGTCCCTAAAGTTCTACGACAAGATAAAACCTAGCTCAGGATCAGCAAAAGTTTTCTATAAATTGGCCAAAATAAAAGCGCGCTATATTTCATCGTCAGTGTTCGGACACAGCAAGTTAAAACAAAAGACGGTGGTAACGAAGATTTACTCGTGATGCTCACCAGCCGTCGCTGTTTACCCTATTTACTACGTCACATAAATATATACGAATGCCATGTGCCTTAGTAGGTATAGAACATTAGATGACGGCATCGGGTCGGGAGATGACTGAGTGATTGCATCAGAGAGATCATTAAAGTAAGGTTTCATTTGTGACGGAGTATATCTTCAGATAGATTTTCTGTATCACAATGAGCAGAAGTGTTTTGTGGTTTATAAAGATAACTTCATACATATAGCGTGATTAATGGGTCTTTATTAGCTAAGGACCATTTTTCTTATGTCCAAAGCACAGTAGTTAATTACAACGATAATAATCACCCCGCTAAGAGTTATTTCTCATTAAGAAGCACGGTGTATATGCAAAGTTGATGGCGACTGCCTTTTAATATTCAGGGTGCGTGGCCGCAGCGCCTGCCATTATACAATTGCTTTCAATGACTTTTAATTTATGCACAAATACCCCTTTGTTAGCGCGCCGCCATTTTGCTAACGTTTTTAATTTGCTGGTGAAAAAGGAATTTCTTTTTACAGTAATGTTGGTATATTGAATTGGTAGCGCGCTCTCTTTTCCCGTTCTCATCCCCATTTTATTCTGGAATAGATTTTTATTCAAACGTTTCGTATAAAATTAGACGTAGAGAATATAAAATAGAATAAAGAATTGGATAAAAACCTATTCTTTACGTAGGTATCTATGTAATTATACAGTTTACTTAAAAGAAAAGGTAATTTTACCATTTAATTTTTTCAGTTTCATTTTCATGAAAATGAAATTGTCTGAACTAATTACATAGGTAGTTCAGCAAAAAAATATACTACAGTATCAAATAAAACTACCTACCTAATAAAGACATAGCAACATAATCCAATTCCCTGAAGCAACAATACGAAGTTTAATTAAAAGCAAGAAAACCTCGTAATTAGAGGCACCTACCAACCGTCTCCTTTCCCGCCAGGTTCCACCACATCTAACCGTTCGTTAGTTCAGCCGCCGGGTATCACCACACCTAACCGTTCATTAGTTCGGCCACCGGGTTCCACTACACCTAACCATTCGTTAGTTCAGTCGCCGGGTTCCACTACACCTAACCTCTCATTAGATCAGCCGCCGGGTTCCAGTACACCTAATCGTTCGTTAGTTCAGCTGCCAGGTTCCACCACACCTAACCTCTCGTTAGATCAGTCGCCGGGTTCCAGTACACCTAATCGTTCGTTAGTTCAGCTGCCAGGTTCCACCACACCTAACCTCTCGTTAGATCAGTCGCCGGGTTCCACCACGCCTAACCGTTCGTTAGATCAGCCGACGCGGGAGCAACCGGCCAGTAATTGCTCGATAAGAGACCGTCAAACAGTCGTTAACCGTCGCACGCGACACACAGCCGTAATTAACGAAGTCTCACTGAATTGCT
The DNA here is from genome assembly GCA_914767815.1 of Eupsilia transversa. Classification (NCBI taxonomy): domain Eukaryota; kingdom Metazoa; phylum Arthropoda; class Insecta; order Lepidoptera; family Noctuidae; genus Eupsilia; species Eupsilia transversa. The sequence goes on from OU611882.1 coordinate 15,720,989, forward strand.
TCGATACTGTCGTGTAGTTCCAAAAGGATCGTTTTGAGGGTAGAAACACGTGTAATGTGGTAAGGTGTTAAGGGTGTTGTTATTTGTCTGTACATTTTGTTGTTTCGGTGAGAATGTTGGAAACTGTATGTAACTTGCTTACGTAATACTCAGGTGAATATGGTCTTTAAATTTCATAATAGGTAGGTACTAATTTATCAACCTTGGTTGTGTGCCTTGGTTGGTGTGTTAACTTACATTCCGGCAAATAAATGGATTTGATTTGTTCAGCATAACATCATGAAAACTAAATGCTATATTGTTACCGTTGGATGCTGAATCACCACAAATGATTTATGGAAATTGTGATTGAAATCTAAAGAGAATGACCAGCAGTCTTTTGTCTATTGTGACTGTCGTCTGTCATGTGCTTGTAGTGAAACAAGTAAGTTCGTATATCTTTCAGTGGACTTCACTTTGGCTTTTCCTTTCACTTACTTCAGCTTGGAATTAACCTAATTTAACTCTTATAACGTACTTAAAAGTTTTTTTTTCTGAAATCCATACCTATCCGGAATTAACTTTTATTTTAGGTAGTTCAGTAAATTATAGGCATATTACTGTGAGTTCGTGTCCATATTTTTCTCCACCCCGTAGCGGAACCGATAAAATTAAGTGTTATTAATAAACGCCGGCTTTATCGGAAACGGAGCGTTTACGTTCAGTGCGAGTGCGAGGTGGCCGCTCCTCTATAAGGACATCATTCCGCAGTCCGCATTGTTATTCATCGGGCGACCTCCTTTGTGACGTTTTAGGAGCATGCGATGCCGCATCTTCCCTCTCTGTCACACATGTGGCGTTACGCGGCGAGCACGTGAAACGGGTGATGTGGTGCGTGAGTTTTGCGCTATGAGCTTGTTCTGGAGTCCTTCGCTCCTTCTCGCTTTCCCGTAACTTTTCCGCTGCGTGGGAGAGAGATGCTAGATTAGCGCAACAGTTGTCGCACGTCGTATCGATCGCGTTTTCGAGCCACGTGCGGTGCCGCCTCTCCTACCACTCACTACAATTTTCATTGCAATTTTTCCTTTTGAGCGACGTCCATAGCCGCGTTTCTTTTGTGAAACTATTGATTTATTGTTGGCGGACGAGCGTTGTACGTCGTTACGGCTGAATGGATGGGTGCGTATAGTAATAATTGCTTCATTTCTGTCTTGGATGTGCTCGCTCGTAAAATAAAACGGAATGAACTGCTGGGTTCTTCAGCAATACATGTGTTGTAGTAATAACTGCTCGATAAACTGTTATCATGTTTGCTTATTACGTAATACACCGGCGTATCAAAATGAATCCTGAAGTTATAAGCATCACTTAAATAAATTCCATACAAAGCGAATTATTTTGTCAGTAAAGCTTATAAAGATACTTTCCATCAGAATATATAAGAATTCAGCTTTGAAGTCGTAAGAACATGTAAAAATATTCATTATAAGCTACAAAGTTCTCGTTTGATCCCGGGACTAACAGTTACATGTAACATGATAACAGATTTTATCGGTTAATTTTCTACATTATCCTTTTAAATATTAAATGTAATGTAACGAGACTATATATTTTGAGGTAGTGGATATACTTAACCTGGGTAAGGTTATTAATAAAAGATTTGTAACGTATCGAATGAAAGTATCGAAGTATCAATTAATCAAGTTCTCTTATCGTACTAATATTATGTGTGCTTGTATACTTATAAAAAATTATTTATGATAGAGGATACCACATCATTATCTTCTCCTCTTCTATCTCCAAATAACATGAATATACAGACTTTTTTTAAACATTGCCTAATATTAGATCTTCTAAACAGTCGAGTCAATAAACTAACAATGGACATAAAAGTCCCTATCCTCCATTTATCAAGTAAGAGACAGTTGTGCAAGTTATCAGCACAGTGAGAAAGTTACAGTCCTTATAACATTCGGATGAAGTCGGCAGCGGATCTCTCGACGACTGTGCACTTCGGAACTCTTCGGCTGTGACAGTGCGATGTTTAAAATTACTGCTGTTGGAATCCGGCTTTTTCGTACATGCCAACCGAATTTCGTTTTCGATAATTTTAGGCCGAATATTCATCTTCAGCAATATTCGTGGCCAAATAAAATTAAGTGCTGGCAAATCGATCATTTCAATTCATTTATTTAAAAAAACAATATTTAGTTGCAATGCACAATAACTGTGAAAATGATTTTTCTTACGTAGGTATGCCATCAGATTTTTTGAATAAGTATGAATAATTATGTGTTTCGGAAAAGTATAAAGTTTCATGTGTTTTAAGTTTAAACGGTTGAATAGAAAGATGCAATAATTGAAGCTGCAGCATCTGTTTTACTTTTAGGTACCAAAGAAAAGTTTTCGATTTTCGGCAAAAAATGAAAATCAGCACCCTAATTGCGTAATACCTACACAATCAATCACAATCTGATTCGTTTTGAAACACATTGCTAATCCATTGCTTCTTAAGTTCGAAAAAAAAATCTGCTGAACAACGTAAATAACTCAATGAATGTTGTTGAACTGTCAAGTTGAACTGTCAAAATGAAACAGATTAGTCTCAATCGTTTACACTATGAACCCAGTATTGAGCCTTGAGGTGCACGTAACTGAACTGTTGGCCAGAAGATTTCACACCATTAACGTCTACACATTGGAACGTTGAGAGTTTCGTTTTGCACACCGTAATGACGTAGTTTACGCAAAAGCGTATCATGATGCATGCAATCAAAGGCTTTGGAGACATTACAGAAAACCCCAATAGCATTTTGCGAGTTCTCCCATGCGTTAAATATGTGTTTCAGCAGAGCAACACCCGCATCTGTAGTCGACTACGTTCGACTACAGATGCGTCTGTAGTCGGTCTACAAGGCAGTCTCCACCAGTACAAGTAGATTCAGAAAACAATTTTTTCGCAATGATGCCCGAATGAGTAAGTAGCGGCTTTTTAGTTATGTTTCAAAATAGTGACTTTCATATACGAAGAACTTTTAGATTCTAGAGGAATTTATGGGTAATGTCTGGAGATAAACGTGTATGAAGCCTAATATTTTTCTTATAAAAGAAATATAAATACATCCAACCCTACATTCGGGAATAAAAAGAACAATACTAAAAGTTCGCCAAAAGGAATCCAACGAAACAACATTCAAACAACATAACTTGAAAGGGAATATTAAGGAAAAACAAATGAGCAATATATTTTCCTTATTGCGAAGGAAAAACTCGTTGGAATTGCGTGCTTTTTGGAAGGCTAAAAAATTGTCATTGTTCGACTGAGTTAGTCCGCGGAGACGTGGGCACGCAACCCTTACACGATACGACACGGTGCCGGTGGGACAACCAGCCACATTAGCGTGCTGTTCTCTTCATTTATCATCCTCTTTATGAACGCTGCAGAACGATTTTGGAGCTAATAGAATTTATCACGAGCCAATTTAAATACCAACCACCAACTGAAGTATTTTTAGACCACATTTTGCTCGACTCTAGAATTCTCGTCGACGCGAAAACTCGCGTACCAAGAATTTTCATAACGGTACAAATGTTTTATGTGGTCCGAAATAATGAAATGCGGTACATAGCCACCATAGCTGACGGAATCTAGGCTACGTCATCAAGAGATAGGTACAACAGACAATCTTTGAATTATGTACGGCGAATTTACAAACAGGTACACCAGGTAAACCTTATTAAAATTCAAGTTTCTTGCATATTTTCTCTCCATTTTCTCTTTAATAAACTACGACAACAAGCGGGTATAATCTTCGAGGAAGCCAAGCTAATCCTCCAGAGGTTTTCTTAGTTACAAATTCCATTAAAATCAGTTATACTTCCGAAGTAATAAAACTTGAAGTTACGAAGTTGGAGTCAGGGACACTGTTGAACAAGTACACAATTCTTAAAGCATTGTGCTATGCTCATTAAAAAATCCAGTATTGTACACAGTGTTAAGCTTTGTCGCATGTTGAAAAGAATTAGCGTGTTCGTCACGCGATGTGTACGGACTCGCTCGGGCTCTACGTGGAGTTTAAAGCCGACACGCTGGATTTTTCAATTGATTTCCAATTAGCGGCACGGCCACCTGTGCTGTGCTGCATATTGATGTATTATTCAGGAGCATTACGATTTAATGTCAATCGATTCAGTGGATGAAGTGAGTCAGAAAACCCCAATAGCATTTTGCGAGAACTCGCAAAATGCTATTGGGGTTTTCTGTGATCTCTCCAAAGCCTTTGATTGCGTGCACCATGAAACGCTATTACGTAAACTACGTCATTACGGTGTCCAAAATGAAGCTCTCGAAGTAATAAATTCATATTTACATAATAGGTTCCAATGTGTTGATGTTAATGGTGTGAAATCTTCCGGGCTGCCAGTTCAGTTAGGTGTACCGCAAGGCTCTATACTAGGCCCATTCTTATTCTTGGTATATATCAATGACTTGCCATTTCTTTTAAAGGATATCTGTGACGTTGTACTGTTTGCAGATGATACCTCTCTTATTTTTAAAGTAGACAGGAATAGACAAGAGTTTGACGACGTAAACAGTGCCCTCTCAATGGTTACGGATTGGTTTACGACAAATAACTTAGTTCTCAATGCCAAGAAAACGAAATGTATAAAGTTTGCCTTACCGAATGTTAGAAATCTAGGACCCAACATCGTCTTAGATAAAGAGGAGCTTGAAACTGTACACTCGGCAGTTTTTCTGGGCATTACAGTAGATGCCAAACTTCAGTGGGGCCCTCATATATCAAGCCTAGCGGGAAGGCTCAGTTCGGCTGCCTATGCCGTCAGGAAAGTTAGACAATACACTGACGTTGATACAGCTCGGTTAGTCTATTTCAGTTATTTTCATAGCGTTATGTCCTACGGTATTCTGTTGTGGGGCCAAGCGGCTGACATTCAAAATATATTTGTTCTTCAAAAACGAGCTGTACGAGCAATTTACCAGCTAGGTGCCAGAGTTTCTCTAAGAGATTTTTTTAAAGATATTGGTATTCTCACGGTGGCATCACAATTCATCTTCGCGAACATCATATATATTAGGCAAAATATACACTTATACACTAAAAACAGTGATATTCATAATGTTAACACCAGAAATAAAGACAAATTAAGAGCTCCATTTCACCGGCTTCATAAGGTGCATAACTCATTTGTTGGGCTTGGTATAACCTTTTATAACAAGCTACCCTCTTCTTTGTTAGATTTGCCTTTTAATGCGTTTAAAGCTAAAGTAAAATCCAACCTTTGTTCAAAGGCATACTATTCTATCAACGACTATTTGAACGATAAGAATAGTTGGGCGCTGTGATTAACTCAAGACAATGTTTATGTTCTTTCTCCAGAATTAGCTTTCCTACCGACATGTTTATTTTTGTTGACTAATAAGTCTATTTATTTTGGTGTTATTTTTTATTTTTGACATAATCTACTCATTAAAATGTTTTTTTTAATGAGTTGTATTGCAATAAGTGGTTAGCTAGCGACCTCGACAATTGATCATATTATTTTGCCTGAGCAACCGGCAGCAAGTTCGTCATGCTCCCTTAGATGTCACTGCTTGCGGTAGCGTCGGGGGTCGGGTTGCCTCCTTCCCTCAAATATGGCGAAGGGGGTGATGGCTGATCTTCGCGTTATGCTCGTGAACGGGTGCTGCTCGTGGTGACTGGTCGTCTTGCTGTCCATGGTTTTGTTATTGTTATTAGTAATTAACTGTTTATTTATTTTACTTCGATGGTCCTAGTTTAACATTTTTGTGGCTTTGAGTTCCAGTTTTAATAGCTATTATGTAAGTGGGCACGCCCTTTATGCTTGCATGGAGGCTTTTATTCGATTAAGTTCTGTTTACGTTTTTAATTTATTCGCTTGAGTAAGGATTTCGATGTTTTTTGTGGGTATATTGGCGTGTGCTAGCTGACATAAGGCAAATAATTTAATATAAGTTTGACGTTTTTTGCATTGCATTGCATATTATTTTGGATACTATTGTATAGATTCATTTTCTTTTCTAAATGATCAGACAGCTGTGCTGCTGGGGAGTTTGTTGCGCCACTTCTTCTTCCCAGCTAAAGCACTAGGAAGTGGTGAAGGGCGGGCGTTTTTGGGGGACTGTCTTATGTAATTTTGACGTTCGAAAAGTGCTGATTCTCAGCCTAGTTTGAATAAATGACTTTTGATTTTGATTTTGATTTTGATTTTGATACAGTGAGTGATAAATGATTCAATCGGTACAATGAAGAGCCTTCTATTTTTACCCGACTACGGCGAAGCAAAAAGGAGGGTTATGATTTTGACCGGTATGTATGTATGTATGTATGTATGTTCATTTGTTCCCTCATAACTTCTAAACTACTCATCATAGTTTAACTAATGGGGTATCGTTGGAAGCGTCTCGGTCGTCCGATGGTTATAGGCTATGTGACGTCACATTAAATTGAATATGGCGCCCTCTAGAGGACAAAAAGTCATGAACTAAAAAAAAAAGTTTTTTTAATGGGGTCGTGTTGGGTATCAAATGAAAGGGCTTAATTAGCACATTTCAAATATATATATATTATAACCCTAAAATAATTTAAATAACAATAAAAGTACCAAATAAAAACTAAAACTCAACTACGGCAAAAGATATGGGGTACCGTTGGAAGCGTCTCGGTAGTCCGATGGTTATAGGCTATGTGACGTCACATTAAATTGAATATGGCGCCATCTAAAAGACAAAAGTCATGAACTAAAAAAAAAAGTTTTTTTAATGGTGTCATGTTGGGTATCAAATGAAAGGGCTTAAGTAGCACATTTCAAAAATATATTATATTATAACCCCAAAATAAATTAAATAAAAATAAAAGTAATAAAAACTAAAACCCTACTACGGCAAAAGTCAACTAAAAAGGTATAAACAAGTCATCACAGACAGACAAATTAAAAATCCGGAGTCACACGTGTTTAGGGGATAAATCGAATAGATTACGTGTGACTCCGGATTTTTAATTTGTCTGTCTGTGATGACTTGTTTATACCTTTTTAGTTGACTTTTGCCGTAGTAGGGTTTTAGTTTTTATTACTTTTATTTTTATATTTAGTTTGCGACGATTATTTTCCTCAGTATGAAAGGTACTACGACTTTGTTAATACACTTTATTGGATGGGACTTTCAATATCTGCCTCCTCGGATCATAGAGAGCTTCGTCAAATAATTTGGAAGTGAAGAATTTACCTAATAAAGACGAATGAAAAACCAATAAGTGTGTAAGGTAAGCATTCTTATTTACAACAGCTATTGACGTCATCACAGCGATTGTATGCATGTACACAGTTTACGAGCTCCGTATTTGCGTTCCCAGATATCAGCCATTTAATAATAAAGCAGCAGCGAGCAAAACAACAGCGTTGTTTACTGTGTAAAAGGAATTTATATCTTGCTTTCTAAATAAGGGAGAATCGACGTTCATAAAATCGAAGTGTGCCTATAACTCTGTAATGTTTTCGCTAGCAGTGCGCGGGTTTTTGCGGGTTTGCACGGGGCTCGCGTGTTTATCGAGCGCCCGGTTATGCCCCCCGACACGGCATCACTCCACGGAAAATGATTTGCGGGCAAAAGAAAAAGTCAGAGAGGCGGGACTTGACAAACTTTTGTCTTATCTCGACGTTATATCTGTAAAACTAACGTTATAATTTCTTTTGTAAAGTTGGGGGAACCTCGAAACGGTAGCGACAAGGAATGTGATTTATTATGTACATTGTTTTTGAAAGTTGTGGTAGAATGTTCTTTCAGCTAAAGCTAAAGGCGCACCATCACCAGGATTCGCCTGTAATGTAACAATCCAAAATTCGATTTGGAGCATTACTATATTAACCTCGGTTCTCCTCACTCACCGATGCTCGTATCTGAACTGTTACATTACAGGTGAATGCTCCCGGTGGGGGAGCGCCATCACGGGTTTTTTTAAATGGTAATGGTACATGGTACGTAATTTTCCGAAAATCGTCATGGGAGCTCTAGAGTACTAGGCAGATAAGAAGCATATTATAATGCTTAGTGCGACCGAAAATGAAAGAAATATAAAAATGGTTTATTATTTAAACAAGTAAATACCTTAACAACTAGTGTATGGAGCCTCCTTTTAAGCGAATACTGCACATTACTTTGTATTACACTTATTGCAACGTGTTGTTAGGGACCTCTATTTGCTACAATGCAGGTAGATAGGTACCTCATATACTAAGCGAGTAAAAAACCCTTAATTGCCACAAAACAATCATAAATTACTTTCAACATTCGTTAATATTTCTCCAATGAACTTATAACACCGCAACGTGACACACACGTCACTATTGTCAGAATTTAGCTCGTCCCTTGAGACGAGCACGATCGAAACACACACACACACACACCGTACATGTTCGAAAGTCACTCGCACACATACGCACGAAAGTTTGTGAGGCCTAAAAAGGGACGTTCCTTGATCCCGGTTTCCGGGATTTGCGCGATGACCCGCGATTGTTGGCATCCCCCGGGAAATGCGCCCGCATTACATATTTACCCTGCACATTATAATAAGGGAAAGTTTGCCTGTGTTGATATTTGTGAGATAAAGTTGAGACTCAAAAGTGTGAACATATGTTGAGCGTTATTTATGTTTACTTAATTTAAACGATAAACGTCTTTATTTACTGACTTTCGAACGAAATGAAGTACGTAAGCAGATACTCAAGTTTTTAAGTTCATGTGAAAGAAATGTTTCCATTATAAAAAGCTATAAACTGATAGAGACATAAAATTGTTGGAACTTTGTTATTTTATTAAAATAAAATTCAGTCTGCATACCTTTACTCAGACTAATAAAGTCACATTTTTAGAACCGAACGGAATATTTATGAGAACGATATTTCTGTCTCCGCAAGAATAAAGTGGGATCTTTGGAAACCCGTCCCTACAATTTATTCCCTTTAAAAAATGTTCTTACTATATTTGTTTTCTTTTTAGGTACTTTGATAAATCCGTGAGCAAGCGACACAAATGGTAGCAATTCATCACTCGGTACCAGCTCATTTACATCGCAGTAAGCACGCGTGTCGGCGAACCATCAGCCCACAACCAAAGTGATCCTTGTCACAATTTGTAGGTTTTGAGCATTGCTATATTTATATGTTTATCGTTATTTTCTAGGCTAGTTAATTAATTACACAAGCAGACACTTTAAAGGGCAGCAGCAACCTCTTCTATGACCTGGGTGATTACGCAATAGACAGATAGGTAGTTCATTCAATAATCCCTTGTGATCGATTATTGATTTTCAGGGAAGCCGAAATGTTCAGCATTGGATGAATGAAGAGGTTATTGCGTCGTGACTTAGAGATAAATGACAATTTTTCAAAAAAAAAAAAAGGTCATCCATGGCGTGGTCACTGCGGCTGTATCGCCAATGTGTTAGCACTTTGCATACGTCGCGTGATGACAGATCGCCTTTTTACAAATCACGCTACGCGTACGTCACGCACGAACGAAGTCTATAAAACTGACACGCTGTGTCTCTAGTTCATTATTTTTTCTAACTGATCAGACAGCTGTGCTGCTGGGGAGTTTGTTGCGCCACTTCTTCTTCCCAGTTAAAGCACTAGGAAGTGGTGAAGGGCGGGCGTTTTGGGGGACTGTCTTATGTAATTTTGACGTTCGAAAAATCCTGATTCTCAGCCTAGTTTCAATAAATGACTTTGATTTTGATTATCCATGTAAAATAAATAAAGTGTTATTACGACTTGTGTAGGGGTTGTAGTTTACCTTTGGCGAGTGATAGTGCATGTTACACTGAATCGTAACATAAACATTTAGATTATATCACTATCTGAAATCTTTGACTTTTAGGACCTGTGATTTTTGAGAATCAGCCCGTAAGAGTGTCAAAACTGTACACAGCCTCGAAAATATACCATTTACCAACGTGAAGGGTGTGTCGGCCTGTTTACAAATAACCATATATCTAATATTTGTCAACGTTGGCAGACACAGAAACTTGTCTAGTTCAGTACTAAATAGGTGTGTATTAAAGTTCCTTCCTTTAGGGCCTATGTACACTGCACGGTTTTTTTACGGTAACAGAGCCGTAGAAAAAGTATGTGACCTTGTGTATGACATGGTTCTACGGTATACGGCGAGGGCGCCGTGCTGTAGTGCCGCTGTGTCGTCAGCAAACTTCCATAGTGATCCATACAACACTGACGACCGTGCCTACACACGACATTCCTAATATTATGACATTGTTTCAATTTATTTTAATTTTATTCCTATTGTATCTTAGATATTATTTATATCAATTTTTTATTTTATGTATGTACGTGAAAAAATATTTAACATTGTCATCAGTGCTTCTCATTTATTAATTCCCTAATTTTAAAATAATGTTGCATGCCTAATTTAAGGTACATTGTACAAGGATCACCCTTTTTTTTTATTGTCACATCTTATTTTCTGTACAATCAATGCAAATAAATGATTACTTTACTTTACTTTACTTTAGTATGTATAAAAAAAACGTTGGTTACTTCACCGCGCCTTCCCCCTGTGAACGTGCACAATTTATCGTTTGGAGTGCATTACGCTTACGTGTGCCTGTCATTTCACTGGAAATGCTTTTAATTTTTTCCGTATTTTTATGTTCAAGGGAGCGCCGCGCTGCTGTTTTATCGCTGCTTTGCAAAACCCTTGAGAATATTAATTATGTCTATAACCATAATAGGGTAGCTAGGGTGGTTGTTGGTACTATTTTTGATATTTACTTTTGTTTTACATTTGTAAGGTAGCTTTTATTCTTAACTAACTGACCCGACAGAAGTTGTCCTGTCCACAATAATTCATACAAAATTCGCATAGGAAATGCACTCCGCGACTACTTTTCAAATTTTTCTTTCCTTAAGAACCTGATTCGGACTATTACGAACATTTTAAAACAGAAGAAAACAAATTGGTCCAGCCGTTCTGGAGTTATGCGCTGACCAACAAACATAATTTAATTTTTATTATAATTTAAAAGTAATCTACACGTAACATACTAAATTTGAATGTACCTCTCAACACACCTGTACATTTATTATATAAAATATTTATTTTATGGTGTCTACGTATGCTTGGGTCGGTATTGTTCGCTACATGTTGAAAGTTGTGTCTATTTTTGTTAAAATGATAAATTATGAGTCGGCACATAATTTGTAGGTTAGTATTCACACAGTGACGGTGATATATGATCGCGTCGCCAATATACAAATTATATAGGTACGTCTGTTAGACATGAATTTAATGTACCTATGACGGTATGATTATTAATCGATTGAGACCGCAGAGAACATGATAGTGTTAAGTATTTATCTTGGTAAGTATTTTATTTTTTGTCTCAATAAAACACCTCTGAAAGTTTATTCAAATTATTCTCTAGGCCGACTAAGTAGAATAAAATATTCAAAAAACTCACTAAACTTAAATTTACTATAAATATAATACTGATGAGTTAGGTATACAGTTCAAAAACGAGTGAAGTCGTTCATCATTACCTTCACTTTAACATATATTTGACCTATAATTAGACCACGTCATATTTCGTTCACCCAAATATTACTACATTCTAACAAGCAATAGAAAACTAAATAATCACCCAATAAAATGTCACCCACTAAACATTAAATCACTTAATATTCCAGTCTAAATGAGGCACTAAAACATAAACAAAAAAACATACAGACATACTCAATGTCTGCATCGAATTTATGTAGAAGTAATAATACACCGCATTGACGTAGCATAAATTCGTAGAGGCTTCGTAGCCGCCTCGTAGCGAATCGTAGCACGTCTACGATAGCGTAGACGCGAATATGAAACGGGCTGCGAATACGAAATTAGGTGTTATTATTGTTGGTTGAGTCATTATTTTATGGGACGTGTACACAATGGGCATATAGCGAACATTTTTACAGCAGCTATTATTATTATTTATTTAATTAAAGTTGTGATTTATTTTCTAGAATCTACAAAAGTAAATGTTAGAACTTCGTTATGGTTTTTTTTGTATTTAATTCTGTGGAAATGTATTTAGATGGTTCAATATTTAGATTTATATTTTTTGACTAAAAAACACAGTCCTTCAGATCGAATTTCACCCATGGCGGCCAATCTCAGCCTTCGACGGCGGACATATTATAGTGCACGAGTGCATGCGCAAACACAATTACACTCTCTCTTCACTCACTCACTCTCATAGTTCAATGGGATGGCAATCCGACACGACCGGAGGAAGATTAGGCGCAGGACCTATTAATGTATCCACCGCCAACTTCCAACTTAGAAATTCCTAATGGAAAAACCCACCCGGAAATCCGGAATAATAGCATTCAGGACCAACAAGAAACTGTTCTCCACTATCACATTACCTATTTCTCAATCCCCAGCGAAATAAAGCAACGTAATCACAATCAAGATAGAATTAATCTTCCCATGGTCACATCAGCACGTGTTTGATCGAATCAGACATCTCTCGTCCACTCAGGAGCGTCAGCATCACACGTGTCTCAAAGGACCACAAACGACGTTATTTGCTGACCTTGTGTACACAGCGTTGTTGATGTTTACTCTCTCCCAGAACTAGGTATTGTTGAGGGATGTTGTTGTAAGGAAGTAAAGGAAAATATTCGGTTAAAATGGTTAGTACTTGAATGATGGTACATCTTGTTGAGCATGGCTTAAGAGTGTTATTTGGGTGCGTCATAAGATAGCATAGGTAATTAGCCTATAATGTTCCCAGTGCTCGGACACAGCCTTCCTCTCGCTGCGAGGGAGTGGGCTGTAATCCACCAGGCGGGGCCAGTGCGGGTTGGTAGAAGTCTTCAAATTTTTGGGTTCTAGTACATGCCGGTTTCCTCACGATATTTTCCTTCACCGTTTTGAGAGCAATGGTGATAAAATAATTTACACTAAGTAAAGCACCTGTCTGGGTTAGAAACTACGACCCGTCATTCATAAGTCACGGCCATTGCCACTGGATATCCATAGCTACAAAAAAAAATACAGTTTTTATTTTTCTACCAACTACCCAAGCAATGTTAATAAAAATATGGGACCACCGTCCAAGTGTTTTTTACCAAATGAAAAAAGGATACGATTCACCAAAGGATCAATCGAAACCGTGCACCTATCTTTTGGCCCCTGTAGGAATATGTGAAATAAAATAATTTGAATTTATGTTATGTGCGGATAAATAGGAAACTAATACTTACACGTTTTTTTCAAACCATGGAGTTTTATCCCCATAACGCAAAGTTCGCTTACAGCTATTATTGAAACTGTGTAGTTTATGTATAGTGCATCGGCAGAAAACTTTTGTTTTATAATGGTTACAGCTCGCTCAGCTCATTGAAGGAAGGAAGTGCAGCCTCCCAGTACTGTCCCTGTGCTGTATGTTCACATTGTTCACTACTCATCGTATGTTGACCGACCTTGCCACAAAGAGGGGCTCAATGTACTACAGTTTGTTACAGTTTGCAGTGTTAACAGCTGTACATTATTAGCAATACAAGTACAACTTATGTATTCGTAGGACCGAGTGCGGGTTAACATTGCTTTGCTTAGGATGTCTTGGACAATCTAAGTTGGTTGTTATATACTAACTTTTCAAAGTTGATAGTTTAAAGGTTAATATTGCAGTGTTGACAGAAAGGGACCCGGAGACACCAGTGTAATAGATACAGTGATGGGTATATACAGGGTGTTAGGGTAAACACCGTTTTCCTCTTAAGGGGTCATTCTACTCATCATTATGAACAACTTTTACTATGGGACCAAACCTGAAATCGGGAAAAAAAAATCAGCTGTTCCCTACATTTTGACGAGTTATGCGAACATAAATGTAGGGAACAGCTGATTTTTTTTTCCCGATTTCAGGTTTGGTCCCATAGTAAAAGTTGTTCATAATGATGAGTAGAATGACCCCTTAAGAGGAAAACGGTGTTTACCCTAACACCCTGTATATGAGATACCTACATATATACATATAATAATATTAGAAGCAAATAAACGATTCAGTTTTATAATATTCATAAAGAAGTAATCAGATTCATCTCGGAGATAAAAACAATAAAAAGCATTTGGAATGGTCCTTAAGTCCGAAAAAAATCAAATTATTCCTCTTTCCCTTTTGCTCGCTACTTGCAATCTTAGAACAGCATATATTTTATATAAATTAGCATATACAGCACTACTTACCATAACATTCAACTTTTACACTGGTTTTCGTCACGATGCTCAGACGAGATCGTCGAACTGAGCTGATCTCATTAGCCGACGCTCTCGGCCTCGGCTTTCGGCCTCATCCGCTATGCAGATGATGGCTTTGATCCTCACTCGGGAGTGGGCGTCCCCTACCACCCCCGCGGGAGTCAATGTAACGAACTTTGATGGCGCTTATACAAAGGAGCGATTAGATTATTGGCTGTGTTACGTCATTGAGATAACTAATGAAGTATTCATTTTAGTGGTATTTAATGTTGTTAATAATGGGTGTTTGGGTATTGGTGAATATTTCGGTAGTTGATGCCTATGTATATGTATGTCTGCCTATATTATATGTGTCTGTGAATTGAACTCTTGCCTACGTGGTCCGAAATCTAATCCGTCTGAAAAATAAGTCTTTTATACTTCCAACTTTTTATTTTTTTATTTCCCGTTTTAAATTACATTTAAACACTTTTTTATGTTTATTATATTTATTTTGCCTATTTATCATAACAATAGATGACAATGGTATAAACAATATACAAATATTTGTATATATTTTTGTAATCCCCTTCTAAAACCCTTCATTTGGATACACCACTACAAAAAAAATCTCCCTATGGTAGGGAGATATTTTTTAGTTGATAAACTGCCTTTTTGCGCCAAAATCCGCTATTTTGATTTTTTAAATCAGTGACACTCGCGCAATAAAGACGAATCTAACAACATATCATTAATCAAGATTGGTTCAGCCGTTAGTACGTTTACGGCTGACAGACAAACACCCATACATACATGTCAAACACAACGTTTCACGTTTCAAACACATGAAATCTTTTAAATACAACCCATAAGTCATAAATCGCATACAAATTTTTCAATCTCCTTCCGCAAAGAAGCTCGAGTCGTCGATTTGTCGATAAGCGATTACGCGGATCCCGGGGGATTAGTCCGGCATCCCGCATCCCGCAGTCCGGGGCGCGTCTTGTGTTCGAGAAATCGGCATATTAGGGCGCACTTATCGCCGGTAGATCGCGACATACGTGGGACGGGAGATAGTGGTTATGTCTTAATACTTTGGGTCGGCACGTGTATGGCGGACCCGAATCTTTCGTTTTGTATGACTTAGTTAATGCAGGGTAGGTTTATGAGAACACTCTACTGCGGTATACTTAGTTAGAGCTCGAGAAACTCGGAAAGAAAGACACGCAAAAGAAACTCGTAGTTTATTTTTTGTACGGAAAACCCGTAGCCTGTTAAAGAGGCTAAAAGATCTAGCAAAAGGAACATTCTCTGTTTGTTTTCAATTTGTAGTTAGTCAGCTTCACTAAACGGATTAGTTGTGCGCTCATTAGTTGAAGTAAAGAACGAAGTGTAAAAAAAAGGCTAAGTTCGTTCTAAGAGAAGTACTGATTTTAAAGAGATTTTTTTCTGTCGTGAAAATTGCTGGGAATCATAATGGTAGGTATGCAGTTCTCCGGGCGTCGGATCGAATACTAACGACTATGTTTATTTTGCTTTATTTTCTATCAGGGAAATTTATTGTTCAGCAAATTGATACTTTACCTACGTCAAGTTGCCGTGTTATAGCTATTGTATACAACTATCAAAGAACTACAGTTGTAATTTGAAAATCCCTTGGTAAGACTGTTTGTCAGACTTTCGGGTTTCTGACGACGCGTAACGACTGTCAAAGATCCACGAATGACAGCCGGGACCAACGGATTAACGTGCTTTCCGAGGCAGAAGGAGTCTAGGTATGTATGTGTTATCACTACCAAATACCAATTTAATAATAAATTTACCGCTTTGACTGAAAAAGCATGGCTGTCGTTTTCGTTTGCCATCGCCATAATGCACAGTTTGCAAATGGCCGACACGACACGCCATCGCAATTCCCATGGCGCATGAGAATTATTTTATTTTTTATTTTTTACATACCTATTATTATTACATTTTGAATAACGCACCACAGTAATTATTTAGTATATTATTTTCGTTGTATTTACATTGTAAGTATTATAACTATCAGTTTATGTGTATTTTATTGTTAAAAGTTACGGTTGGATACTTTATACTTATATTTTTATTTTTTATTCATGTACTTAAACTACGTTCAGTTACTCACATATTTACAATTTTTATTTACTTACCCGATTTATTATTGTCACACGGGGGGACGTCACTACGCCACTCACAAGGTCTTTGCTGAAAATCAGCGCTGTTGACGAAAGGTTCGTCCGAGGTCACAGCATATAGCTGAGCAACGACCTATTCTTGCACAGATGCGACGCACAACACAACACTGTTCTTGTTCATTGTTATTTGCTCGTTGTTTCAAAAGTTAATATTTCACTCTGCAAACTTTTGTTTACGTTTTGATTATTTGTTTGTTTACATTTATTAGTGTCGCAACACATTACGCAATGCTAACGTCATGTTTGTCATTGGTCTCTGGCTCTGACAGGAGGCAATGGACAAAATTTGCCAATTTTTAAAAAAAGTGCCTTTTTGTATTGAGTACGAGCCTTTTGGCTTATCTATAATTTGTGTGTACTTACCATGTCAAAAATTGTAATGTGCGTTTATTTTGTGCAGAATAAACAATTTTTCTTTCTTTCTTTCTTTCTTCTTCTTTCTTCTTTCTTTCTCTTTCTTTCTTTCTATGTAAAGATGGTCACCCATCCACGGACCAACCCCGGCAAGCGTAGCTTAACCTAATGGATTGACCCGAGCGGCTGTTATTACTTAGCCACGAGCTTCTCCTCCTATTCTAACACATACCTACCAAACAATATACTATTTGCATTACATAAAGACTTGTAACATAACTTTGAAATACCTTGACTATGTAAATTGTAGCGCGTGACATTTAAGATTTCAGCACATACGCGCGGCAGGGGGCGCCCGCCCTCCCACGAGTACAGCCTTCATTGTAACGCAGCAGGGTATTTGTGGAACCCATACCTACTGGCTTACTGTATAAACGAATCTGCTTTAAATATACGAAGGTTGTTAGAATACGTAAAATAGCGAAATAACGTTTTTTTTTTTTGAAGTGGCAACTTGTTCTTTTTTTTTGCATAAACCTAATTACTTTAAACATCTGTTCTGTTATAAATCTTTAAAACTATATACTCCATGCAGGCTAGGCAGAAACCACAGGATTCACTTATGTCGAAAAATACGTGGTTCCTCTAAACACATTTCTGGTAGAAGAACGCAATCCACTTTGTCCCTAGTACCGGCAGTGGAGGTAGACGTCAACGTAGGTACTTTGTCCCGGTACCACTCGGGAATCTTATCACGTACTCTCTAGGAGGGAAACCTCCTTATTTTCAGCTAATTTGTCCCGCTGCCGCGCTAGAAGGCGCTTTACAAAAACGTGGAGCACTTCAGTTGAAGGCGAGAAAACGAGAAATGCTAATGATTTGTCTTTTAGCAATTATTTCTAACAGGAATGTTACCTACTGAACTAACTGGATGAAACGTGGTATATAGAAGTAAGTTGTTTATATTGTTAGCCTGATCATTTTTATTCATTTTTATTTTGAGTAGCTCACTTGACAACCAGCGGTCGAACAGAACGGAATAAATCCAAATATTTCTACGCAATCTGTGTTTTAAACCCGTAAACCATCAATATTTATCTCATTTTCAGACTATATTATTTCCATATCAATTTGATTTAAAGGATTGCGCGAATTACAAATGCGCTTTTTAACGGCACTTTTTTTTTGCCATTAATTATTCTATTAAGTATTTTCAAACCCGAGTGTTGAAGACATTCAAAATATATGTGAATGTGGTCATTTTCTGAAAATACTTAAAGAAAATGAATTCAAACTGACGACGAGAACATAATGTAGAATTACAGACTCAAACATCCCTCAAGAACGGAATATATAAAGTAATAAAATTCAAGACCGACGTCTCACGAATAAACAACACAATTCGCTTACATTTTAAAATAAACCCGTCCGAATAAAGTTGCAACCATCAAAAGAACAGTAATGGTCCTGAAGGCTGCCTGTGCCCGGCTGCGGCTGCTAGGACCACGTTTACGAGGACCAACGCACATTATCGTGAGTTTTGTGGCGCATAAAAGCGTCCTTTAAACATAAACATTAGGTGGACAGTTACGTCGAGCTGTGACCTTTCACATTTATCACTAGCGCCCGATGTAACTGAACGAATATGTTTTTTAGGGATATGCGCGTTTTATGAGATAGGGACATCGTAGTTGTAAATGTTATTTTACTTCTAGCTTTAGCAATAAAGTTGTATTACTTTGTTATTTTAAAGATCCTAGAATCGATGACTTACGTAATCATCCGATAAAAGAGTGTACCTTCTGCCACTATAAAACCTAAAACCGGAATGAAAATAAAACCAATATTAAATCTAAGAATTTGTGCGCTCGTTAAATGGATTAGTTGGTCTTAATATAGCGAAATAAAACACCAGCTTTGCTAACTTCACACGTGTATTGATTTGGTAAAATAAAAATAAAACATAGAAACGGGTAAAAAATAAAAGTCATGATGGTAAATGGAAACGGCATGGAAAAAATTGGTAAATTTGTTAAAGGGGCGAACAATCGCAGTGAAGGTGGCTCCTTATCGCGCTGATAACGATCCGAGCCGAGATGGCCCGAGCAGTAATCGTTTAGAAGTGAGTTTGTCAGGCGGTGTGCCTCACTCAGCGTCCAGCGCAGTCACTCGGCGGCCACTCGGTTTGGTAACACGTCGTGTTCGGGTTCGCGACAAGTCAATCGTCATCCTGAGGAGGTGAAACACGTGTCGATATTTTTTTTTTTTCCTGGTTTTTTACGACTCTTTAGGAAAAGTTATTCGGAATAGATACTAAATATATCAACGTTTACTGTATTTTATAATGGATTTCCGCCAAGTCACGCCTGAATCAATTAACTGGAGAAAACAAGTCAAGTACCTTCCGGTGCATGGTCCAAAGTCGTCGAAAGTCCGGGACAAAAATCCGGCTCTTCTGTTATCTGGCGTTACACGTATGACGAACAAAAATAAGACACAACACTAGCGAAGGAACCCAGATTTGAGTTGATAGAAAGAATAGGAGAGATATCAGTTGAGAGGAAAATAAGGGATTATGCTATAGGTACGTACCATTCGGTGAACGTAATCTATCTATACTTATAATAAATCTGTAGAAGTGAAAATTCTGTACATTGAAAATATCAAAAAAATAAATGGCAGGGGGTGTTACTAGACCGACACCGAACCCAAAAGTGTGATTAAAAATTTTTTTGTCTGTCTGTCTGTCTGTCTGTCTGTCTGTCTGTTTGTTCAAGTATCACGCAAAAACTACCGGTTCGATTACGATGAAACTTGGTATAATTATTCTTTAATATCCTGGGCACCACACTGGGTACTTTTTATCCCGGAAAAGTATCCTATCCTACGGTTGGGGGGTGTCAAAGTTTGTATGGAAGAATTTTAACGCCCTGTCCGATTAACTCGAAACTCAATATTTATACTTAAACCCAAAAATTAAGAATAACGTGTATCAGGATTTTTCGAAATTCAACCCCTAAGGGGGTAAAATAAGGGATGAAAGTTTGTATGAAAAATCTTATTCCTTGAGGTAATAAACACGAAACTTCGCACGAATAGTTATCTAAATAAATTATAAAGTTTGTAGTTTTTTGTTTTTCTAAATTACCCCGTTTTTTTTTTTTTTTTTTCTTTTTTTTTTTTTTTGGGTGGGACATCATCCAATGACTTCTCCCGCTCTGGGCGGAGCGGGAGGGCGTGTCAGACTTTTACTGACTAAAACCCACCCGTGTTCCTTCCCTTGCCATGCCAGGGGCCACGGTTTCCCCTTAGGACTACCCGCAACCCCGGCGGGCAACGGTCCTAGCGGACCCCGTCAGTTTTGCTGACATCTCTTTGAGGCGCGCGTGGAACACGACGCGCCGTCGACCCGGGCCTGGTCATTATCGGGGGCGAGCTACCCATTGCTCACCGCCCGCAAGCCCGCGCCTACGGTGGCCGGGAATCCTCCAAGGAGTCCCGACGCCCAGGGCGTCTCCTACGGCGGCTAGGCGCGTGAGGGCGCGAACTTTGCCTCTCCCTCACGCGCTCCGCCTCCTCCTTCGTCTAAATTACCCCCTAAAGGGGGATTGGGGGGTGTCAGTGTTTGTATTGAAGAGTTTTAACGCGCTGTCCGATTAACTCGAAACTCAATATTTATACTTAAAACCCATGGGGATGTATGGGGTAATTTCCGACACTCACGCGGGCGAAGCCGCGGGCAGCAGCTAGTACTAAATAAAAATGTCAACATCAGGAACAAACAATCAACGATAATCTTGTAAACTCTTGATATAACTTTAGCCTTTGGGTTCGAAAATATTTGGTACAATCAGCGCTCCTTTATGATCTGACGGAGACTGAATCTCTTTTTTTCCTATAAAAAATAACGTGACAACATTTTTTAAAAAGCAGAAAAATTATGAACAAAAATTTACAAAAAATAACTAAATAGTTTGAACCCCAGAGTTCACGCAGCGTTATATAAAACCCTCTTAAGTTAATCTCTTATACATTTTTTACGATACCCATAAAATACACGAGCTAGCCTATACGTATAATATGGCGACGATATAATACGGACTTAATATAATAAATTCAGCCTTGGCTAAAGCTTAACAGAAGCGGTGCCAAGAAAAAATACAAGTCGAGCTGAAAGTAGGAATGTTATACGTTTTAAAGAAACGTAAGTTGCTTTGTCTAAATTAAGAAAGCAGTATTTGTTCACACAGTTTCCAGAATCGTGTAAACTGGGTGAAGCGCATATATGTACTAGTTTAAGTGAGGCTACCGAAGTATGCGGAGATCAGCAAGCTGCAACAACTACATTATGCATTACCTGCTATAGCGTGACAACTGTAAACCTGAGCCTTGTGTGATCTTATTTCTCATCGTGCTTGGAGTTCTGCAGTTTTAAGACAAAACAAGTCGAGCGCTGAAATGCATTAACACATATTTCTTACCTTCCAAAATTGCTACTTATTACAATGAACGTTCATGGACAAGATTATTGTTGGACACGATTACAGAGTTGTGCTTAAATATATCTTTGACACGCCTCCGAATATAACACTGATAAATGACGAAGGGTCAAGGAAAGATCATGAAAAATGCGACCAAACAGTATTTGGTCGCATTTTTCATGATCTTATACCCAAACTACATTCATAGGAGCCCATGTTCATAGTTGTTTTGCTATACCTCTAGTTTCAGTTGCATTTTCAGTACATTTTCAGGATTCGTCACGCGCTACGTGTTTCAAGGATGCTGAATATATGCTCTAAAGTAAGACCTGACCTTTTTATTTTCTCATGTATTATTAATTTGGATGTGTACTCTTGTGTCTCTTTACATATTTTATTTGAGTGTCCGTAGCTTTTCAGCACTTGGTTTATATGTTGGTCCTTCAATGTTGTGGATAATATTAAAATACATTAATGCATTTTAATGTAAACAGTGGAGCAAAGTAACACCAATAGTCAACGTAAGAAGATCTTTCAATACAAAATTATTGTTGTTTTAAAAAGTTCTATTTATCCTACGCTGCAAGGGAACGTCTATTTTGTAATAGGATTATAAAAGCAAATGAGAGGGACTTAAGATCTTCCAATATGTATTTTCTGCACAGGCAGAATAATCCGTACATTACTTGGCTTAAAGGCTCACAGCGACCGCAAAAATATACTCGAAAACTGGTGTCGTTCTACAACTTTTCTTATAACAAGTCGCGAGGCGAAGGAAGTTAGATTAGGTATTCGGATGTTGAATTGATGTAGTCGATATTGTGTTTTGTCAGTAGTAGGTAATGTATTTTCTTGTCTTATGTGAACTACGTGATTCGCACATGGTAGGTCGTAATTTTTAGATAATAAAAATCACGATGGTTAAATAGTTTGAATGGAAGGACCAGCTCTGATTCTGGAACATGACAGAACCATATAATAAAATAATATAAACAGGACAAATACACATCCAGATAAAATATTAAAACGCTAAAAAAGCAATCCAATACCTACTAATCTGAACAAAATTATAAATCTCTGTAGACCAAACAATACAATAAAGCAGTATCAAATATCAGCCCAGCCAAGCCGAGCCAACGACCTGACTCTCGAATTAACAAAAAAGAAACAAACACGATGGAAAACGTAACAAAGGAGGAAAAATAAACATGAACACGATAAGGGGTCGGCGGTCAGCGCCATTGTTGTTGCTGTGCGATTTGGGACATGATTAAGTGTGTGACCGACGCTTTATGTGATGCTTTCAGAGAGGTCGGGGATCGTGGTGAGGGCAAGCGATTATGCTTCTGTGGTGAGAATGAAAAAAAAAAATCTGTTGCGGAATATGGCCAATGGTGGAGCCTATGATCCTCTAGGGGTTTGAACTAAATCTGTACACTTGACAGATCTTTGGGGTAGATCTACTCCAGATACAAGTAAACTAACAAATAAACAGTTGACTTCATCCTATCAATATTTCATCACTCGATAATATCAAGTCATAAGAACGTGCAGTCTGAAAGTGACAGTCAAATATTTCGCTATTTTGATTAATTTGGCATTAAAATATCACTAACTAAACTAAATATTCGGTGTTACGATATTAATTGTTAAAGTTCACTAACTAAAATAATGATTAGGTTATGAAATGCAATGCAATTAAAAATGATAATAAATTAATATTTAGTTTTAGGTGTGATTCAGTGTTATAATTGCAATTCATTATTAATATTTTAGATAACTAGTTAGAGATTTTTCATATTGCCAATGAAAATAGCGAAATATTTGACAGCTTTTTGCGAGGTTGCCAACTTTTCGAATGAACGATCTTAATAATGGTTGTAGGTAAAATATTCTTATTTCAAGCAGAAGAAATACCTTTGCCGTATGAAAATCCACGTGCAAAATAAAACCAATCACCGCCACCTAGGACTGTAAAATATATCTAAAGGTCGCCCAGAACGCTATCTTGTACCCGCCCGCTGCGCCTCGGTAAGTATTCATAAGCGGATTTATCTTGCCAGATGAAAAAAATAAACAAGCAGCGTTCTGAAAAAAGCAGTTTCATTTTCTTTCGGAGGACGGAGAGAACGACATGACAAATGTGTGTGTTTGGAAGTTTCTTGAGAAAGGCTTTGCACATTTTATACCCTCTCGGTCACCATCACTTGAAAAAAATTGGGTGGGAAAAGGTTTGGTCCATTGGTTCTCGAAGTATTTGAACGCGTAATATATTGAATATATTACCTCTGTACAAATACTATTTTATCTTTTCAATAGTTCCAGTAATGGTGTTGCTGTGTTTATCTGAAAGATATCGGCATCGTTTGTTCATAATCGATTCCGAAGCGTGGCATAAATCGAACCTTATTTGGTTCAATTTATGCCACGCTTCGGAATCGATTGCCACCACTTACGGAAGACACTATCGACTGCATCGATGATTGATTGGAGCTCTAAAAAGGAAGCTAGCGCGTGAAGCTACACCTACAAAGTTGAAGATTTGTGTTATCAAAATGAGGCCAATTAATTCACATCGATCGAGTTCTATCCACCGTAATTTTTATTGAGATATTTTTGGCTGATGTACTAGCTGAAAAATACCTATGTGTTTTGTATACCTACACGATAATTAGCAGTGATCGGAGTAGGTAGATTGAACTGGGGACATTGATCCGAAACGTATATATTAATATGGACATTCCTCCGGAATTGGTGGATTATTAAAAAAAAACCGGAACTTATGTAGGAATTGTATTCTGCCAGAGTGGAAGGAGTCATTTGATGATTTGCCATCCTCAAAAAAAAAGGTAGGAATTGTAATAAAATGAGCAATATTATATTCTTCATATTTTTTTGTAACGGCTCACAGTCACGATTTGACAAAACCCAACGACCAATCAGAACAAAGGATCATGGGTGGTACAATAACTGGTTATCAGAACATTGCGTACGCCCGCCGACGACATGCCAGGTAGCTCACTCGTTTACTTCGGTTCGTAGAGTGCGCATCTTTGTTTGTTACTGTGTTGTGAAAACGTTACTTGACCCTGGCTTGTGTACATACTGACTTCTGGAATCTGCTCTAAACCACGATTACTACACTACCAACATTAACAATATTTTAATTGAATTCGGAAATACCGGAATTACTTCCCGGAAAAATGGCTTATCCATGTTATTCTTTCTGTGTGCATTTATGATACAAGTACCAAAAATCAATCTACCTACTCCGATCACTGATAATTAGTCAATGAACTTAGTGAACCTGTGTCCTAGCAGTGAGAACATAGGCTATGCAATGGCAGTATGCGTGGGCTTATCATGTGTAAATGTCCTAAGAAACACTTTTCTGTTAGATACAAACCGCAGATATTTCGTAAAGTGAGTTAAAATAAATATGCCCTGTTAGCGCCACTATACCCGCAAAACTGCATAATGAATGCATTATATTAACCGTTCGAACCCTTCATCTTCCAATCTTCCCTCAAGCGGAGGTGGATCGGATCTGGAGTGCATCACGCGAGGTAACGCCGCCTCGATGACGTCAGCCTCTACAGCATCCGGGTCAAGAGGCACATCCGACGTGAGAGGCATCGATCTGAGGTGAAGCCAGTTCGGTAGTTAGCTAGTTTTGAAGATGTGAGATAGATAGTTTGGGTGAAGCTTGAGTGATTATAGTAATTTAGGCAAAGTGGATAGGTATTAATTAAATATAATGCAGTCGCGAACTGCAATAATTACATAATTCTTCAACGACTCCTAGATATAATTAGGGAAGGGTTTATAAAATGCCTTATTTTTTTTATTAGTCTTTTATAAATCCTTGATAATCTAGTTTCTTACCCCTCTTCACCCTTTTTTATATGATACTGTGAAATCTGTTGAGAATGTAAATAACACGCATCAATTTGCACATTTCACGTTTGCGTCACAATCGCTACTTTGCGTCGACACTACAGCGTCGTGCGACACATCACTCATCTGCAAGGACATAAATCTTCAACAAAAATATCAAAGAAACGTAAAGAAATATCCTTTTCTATAATAACAACAATATTTCTATCTCCAAATTAAATAAACAGCTGCAGACAATAACATTTCGGACGAAAGAATGTAATTTAACTTTTCATAGTATTATTTTCTTTATAAAAAACCCCGTCTATCAGGGTGGGGGATTTTAATAAAATCCTAAAATTCCGGTGGTTTGTCGCTTCGGGGGTTGGGATGGTCGGGGGATGGCTGGTGGATCGATGAATATAAAGTTTGGCAATAAACCGGGGACTGAGGCGGCCGCAGAATATGTGACCGATGGGGCAAACAAACACAATAAAACTGTTTTTATATGAGACTAGGAGAAACACGCGACTTCGTTTGCATGCAGTGAACATTATTGAGGTTAAAGTATAACAATATCTTAATTTCACCACGAACGATTGCTACGGCGATCTACAGCTTTCTTTATACGTTAACCTACTAATTAAGATGATAATTATTACGATGTCTCGCGTTAGCATTGACTGATATCTGGGTAAAACTAAATTTTCTTTCTTTCTTTGGTGACAACATGAAGGTGACTTTGACATAAAACAGCCGGTCTATTCTGTAAAAATATCACCGTGAAAACTTAGGTGAAGTGAGCTGTCATTTCACCCGAATTGACACTATTGACAGCTCACTTCATGCTCACTTCACCTAAGTTTTCACGGTGATATATTTACAGAATAGATATCAACGTTGCCCAATTTTGTATAAAGCAGGTTCACGTCGTGCATTTGCCCAATTGAGCATGATTTATAGTTGAAAGGCAAAGAAATTCACTGAACTGATAGCGAGCCTATGTGGAACTACAGCAGTACACATAGGCTGAATAAAATAATATGTAGGTCTGGCAACCAGAAAAATTTAAGGAGAACATACTTTAACATCAGATAAGCCAATTCGTGTTACATAGCTTTACTTTGTAATCAACTTTAAGTGGCTTAAAAAAAGATATCTTTAACATACCAAACTTTTTACTGTTACCTGAATATTTTATTCCAGCTTATGTACGGATATCTTCAATATTTTCGCTGTAGAGATAATCCGAGTGGTTTAGTGGATGATCGTATAAAACCACAGCGAATATTTTAATTAAAACTTGTGTTTAAATGTGATTGTACTTTTGTTATTTGGCTGGTTGGAGCAAAAACAATGTATTGGTTTGGTTTTGGGTGCATAGTTACTTACACCTACTTAATAGATTTACTACGCAGAGAAAAATTATAACGTTTTGGAGTTTAGTTTAGCTACAGATTTTGATAGATATTCTTACCAATCTACCTTTTCTGGGCCTTAATGAAGATCTTCAACGGCCTAGCCTTTTCTTGGCTATTCAAGTTTTGAAGTTCCATCATTGAACAAACCTGTTTTGTGTCGGCACCGTTTCGTGTCAGTGCTACTGTGCTC
The DNA here is from genome assembly GCA_914767815.1 of Eupsilia transversa. NCBI lineage: Eukaryota > Metazoa > Arthropoda > Insecta > Lepidoptera > Noctuidae > Eupsilia > Eupsilia transversa. The sequence goes on from OU611882.1 coordinate 15,747,793, forward strand.
TAAACTATAATAATATATTAGCAACAAAGTCTAAAGCCTGGTACCTACTGATAATCGTCAATTGAACCTGGCTCGTTCAGCTGTCAGGCAAGTTGTATTTCGACAATCTGATAGTTTGCTTGATCGCTTATTTTTGCTTTTTCTGCATAGAGCTTGAACTTAAAAAAACGGGTACATTAAGAGACATAGGTACTTAATGTTAGTTCTGATTGATTGTTAGAATCATTTTTTGTAAATTATGCTAACAGAATTAAATTCCCTCTGCAGAACAAAGACCGTTCCTCATACAGGTGCGCACGCATTGACCACCAATGAATGACGGAATCTTGACATTTAAATATTATATTTATATAAAGATTCAACCTTTTTTTTTTGCCACGCTATTTCATTGTATTTGGCGATCCAGGTGTCCGTAAGACGATTTTCCTTATAATATGGAAAAACAATGTCACTGGTATTCAATTTGAGAAAGACTTCATTGTTCTCTTCATCCTTCCTTTGAATATCAAGCGTCATAACCACTGGGCCATTGCGACATAATTGTTACGCTCTATATTATACCTTTTTACATAAAGCCATGGTTTAATTTGTGCTGCTTGTTTTTACGAGCACAAACGAAATATTATCAAATGCCCCGAAGAAATTACCCGAAAAAATAAATTATATTTACATTTGGTACGAAGGTAGTTTCTTTGAACTCGTAATTTTCTGTACTTACAGATATTGCGAGACAGAATTTCTGGAAAAGATCTAATGTAGGTACTATGATAAAAAAAACACTCGAAAAAGAAAGTTGTTGCCATATAACATACACAGTAAGTAATTTTATACAGCAGTAAGTAATTCTGGTTATTTTGGTAAATTACCTTTTTACTTTTAACCACAATTACCCTACAAAACAGGTCTATAATATCCACCAATACGAAGTGGGCCTGCGAAGTGCCCGTCTCTCACAGAGAGAGGAGGCCTGGTGTCCCAGCAGTGGGGACAATTATAGGCTTATTATTATTGAGGTCTATAATATGACCGCAGTCTCTTTAATATAAACCCAAACCTAAGCCCGAGCCCCTCCCTCCCTTCTACATAATAATATTATATTATAATGAAGCCATAATAATTAGGAATATAATGACAATATGCACGTGCTAACACAGTGATGACGTCACGGGGAGGCTGCGGGTAATCACCGTGATTATCCGGCGCGAGCAATTTCACGGAGTTCGGTACGACGTGTCAGTGATGTCACGGACGACTCGATGTTTTAGCACGTTGATCAATTAATTGGATATGTTGATGGGAGGTTGTAGCAGTGTCTTAGAGACAGATTTCTGTGCTTTGGGGTACGGGTTTGGTCTAATATTTGACACAAAATAGTTGGTTAGTATCTGGATTAGACGCAGTAAAAGTAACCGCAGTGAACAACACAGTCCACAACTCACAAGTTCAACACACATCATCAAGTTGTACGCTAGTTTTGTATTAAATTACAGTAAAATAATAACCCCCTTATCTTAGCTTGTAGAATACGCATTTTTAGGCCAACTGTCAGTAGGTACAGTTAGCCACACATAAGTGGTAACAATTTGCCATTGACAGCGCCATTATGTGGTAGCAGTAAGGGCGGTTTTCTTAGTTTGAGTATTTTTGTTTGTTTGAGTTGACTGTACATTTACAGTATTTCCAACACAATCCACATTTTAGTCGATACAGTAACAGAATCCTGCGTCGAAATGCGTCCATATTTAATAAAAACTGCGGTCACAAAGGTCACGGGCTAACGCCCAGCACGTGTAAAGTGAGGGCTTCATCGCGGCTCCAATGACATCGCTCCATGTAATACGCGCCTATTTCATCTCGAGCATACAATGCGATAAGTACACCAGAGAGTAGGAATGAGACAAATAACGCGAAGATTATCATATTCGCTCATGTTTTAACAAAATCTTTGAGCTGTAAGAAACGCCTTAGAAATAACGAATACGGTATCAATAGTACAATATTACTGGATTTATTGGGAACTTTCTGTGTCTTTTGACGTTGTCTAAAATTAGCCCGTTAGCATGATTTTCGGCAGGATTGACTGCTTTGAATGCGCTCGGAATGGTCACTTGTGAAACACGAATAAATAACTTGCAATATTAACTTTATACGACACATTAAGTGGGCACAAAATATTTATTTCAAACCTTGTCTTTTTCATACTCAAGTCATAAACCTTTTAGGTGGAGCCCGGGGCATGATTCCCGTGATTTGGCGGGAATAAGCCCCGAGATCCGAGATACGAGGCCGGGTATTCGCGCCCGGGTATAGGTACCCGGGTGTAGGTGCCCGGGTAAACGCGCCTCAATGGCGTACTACGGTTTATTTACGAGACACGCCTCGGGAAGGGCTGCTCTAAACTTGATAACACACTTCCTTTTAGGGAATGCCTCGAGGTATTCTTTTGTCTTCGAAAAGCGAATTGCTTCGAGAAGCTTCCAATCTTCCTTATTGAACAACAGACGATCGGCAATGTATATCAATGAAGTAATGAGATAGGATCATATGGGACACTTGGCACAATGACCTGCGTGCCCCGATACGAGCACGTTACAGGAACTAATGAACGTTACTGATATTGCTAAACTCGAAGCTATGGCTGACAAAATAGTTTGCATTTGACACGATTAAGAGAAAGATACATTGCTGCTGATGAATATGATTGACTGAATTGATAATAATAATCATCATGCGCTCAGTACGCGTCGATCTCTACTTATCCCTGAACGGTTAATGGTCGTGATCTTCGCCGCCTTTGTTCTTTCTTCTATTTGATTTATACTTTTGCCGCAACTTTCTTCTCTGCAGTGCGGTGACGCATGCATTCTCGGGTTATTTATATTTTCACTGCATTAGCATTTAATGCTGCGAGTCACACTATGCTACGGTGTTAGCTACTAAAAGCATTTTGCACGTATAATTGTATATTTTATTTATTATTTCAGGAAAAAGTCGTGAACGGCCGACTGACCGCTATTTAAAATGTTTTTTTTTGTTTCGACCTACGAGTTATACGAAACAGAATAGCTATAATTTATATAGCAGGTAGACTGCTGTTTACATAACGTCTTTTGCGTCTCACCTGGAACTGTAAAATAATTAATGAATCAACCTGTAATGCCTGAGGTTGCAAATATTAAGTAGCGTGTATATTTCGGTAATAAGCTGAATACCAGTATTTTACATGAAACGACTGCCTATCTGACCTCCACAACCCAGTAACTGGGAAATACGATACCCTCGGTAAGACTGGTTGTCAGACTTTCGGGCTTCTGACGACTCGTAACGACTGTCAAAGACCCACGAATGACAGCCGCTTAAAGTGCTTTCCGAAGCACGGAGGAGTCTCGGTATGTAAAGATGGTCACCCATCCGCGGACCAACCCCGGCAAGTGCAGCTTAACCTGATGGATCGACCCATGCGGCTGTTATTACTTAGCCACGAGCTCCTCCCTTTACCACTTACAGCTTTATTCATCCTAATTCATTTACAAACCACGACCTTACAATAAACTCGACCATAATATTACACCATCTTGACCACGCTCTGAACACACGCATACTATTTATGACGACGTCTTCCTCGCAATATTTTTAATCAAGATGTTATGTCGCACGCTGCGCGCTGACCTTGTAATGTGGTTGGGTATATTAAGGCTAGACATGGGAATAGGTTATGTTAAATAAATTATATTAGTACTGGGGTAGAATAAATTATAGAAGTGTGGTGGAATAGAATAACAATAAGCTTAGAAACGTGAATAGCTTGCAAAAAAACTTAACATTCTCTGTTATAAATGAGCTACCCAATGTCTCTCTATAATTAGATGAAATGGATCAATCCCTACATTTCGCGTATAAATTATGAAGATGTCACAGCTTATGTTCTTGAAATAATCCCTGAGTCGTTTTTAGGAGATCTATGAGGGAAATGCATATCCTTTAACTATAACTACATGCAGCCGGAAACTGGGTCAGGTGACCACATATACGGAGTATTTTGGTTTGTCTCCTCCTCGCTAGGATCAAGACATATCATGAAGTCATTCTGTGACAGCCTGAGCACTGAACGTAAAGCCGCAATCACTATGCGTGTGCGACACAAGTGTCTGACACTTCTCCGGATTACTGAGAGTAAAGTGCGGCTGTGAAATGTCCTGTCGGTGACTGAACACAGTGTTTGAAACTGGGATATTAAGTAATAGGCTGGGATGTATGTATGTCACCTTTGAATTTTGGTCTTCGGATTGATCCTTGAAGCAGTTACCTCATAATCAAAATCAAAATCAAAATATTTTATTTCACATAAACCTACATGGGCACTTATGAAACGTCAGAATCTAGGTGCACGGTTCCAATTGGTCGTTTCCTATGGAGAAGAGCCGGCAAGAAACTCCACGGTTACTCTTTTAAAAATAAATGGGTTTTACAATGCTTTAAAAAATGTACAGTTTGAATAGGTATGCGAGGACAGCGTAGGCCTGTCAACAAGATACTTAAAAAAATAGAAAATAGTCTGCAAATCGACAGTCTGTTGTGCCTACAACGTTCTCACATTCACAAAATATAAAGGAATCTATATAAAGGTCGAATAAAATAATAAAAACCAATTTAACCCAAATGGTTGTCACTACAACTTTAACCAATCCGAATGAGAACCCTACTTTAAAATGAAATTTGAATTGTAGGCATATAATGTCTAAATCAAGTCTAGTCAGTAAGTCCTAAATAAAAAAGTAAAATAAAATACATACCCATCGTAATTTGGGAGCAGTTAATAGACATTTACATAATTATGCCGTTAATGAGGTACCAGGGAGGCCACATGTGCAGAAGGAATTATTGCCAAACTTCCTTGTCATCAACGTAGTCTTTAATCTTGTAATATGCTTTTTTGATAAGGACACGTTTTATGTGGGTTTTGAACTTTCCATCGTTAAGTTCTGTAACCGACTTTGGCAACTTGTTATAAAAGCGAATACTGTTTATAAGGAATGACTTGCTAGTTTTAGTTAATCTAAATTTAGGTATCACAATTTCATGTTTACTACGTGTATTTATATTATGGAAATCACTTCTAATTTTGAAAAGTCCTAAGTTTTTGCGAACATACAAAATACTTTCTAAGATATAAAGAGAAGGCAGAGTTAGTACATCAACTTCTTTGAATTTGTTTCTAAGGGACTCACGAGGACCCATTCTATAGATCGCGCGGATTGCTCTCTTTTGTAATATGAAAATTGAGTCTACATCAGCTGCCGATCCCCACAGCAGAACGCCATAAGACATAATACTGTGGAAATAAGCAAAGTATACTAACCTAGCTGTGGCTACATCAGTCAACTGCCTTATTTTTCTTACTGCAAATGCAGCTGAACTTAATCTACCTGAAAGAGCTCTAATGTGGGCACCCCATTGCAATTTAGAATCTAGAGTAATTCCTAGAAACACAGTTTCTGTAATTGCATCTAGTTTTTTGCCATCAAGTTTTAAGTTTAGACCTACTTGGGGTACATTTGGTAAAGAGAACTTAAGGCATTTAGTTTTGTTCGCATTAAGTAAAAGATTATTAGCTGCGAACCATTTAGAAAGAACTGCCAAACTATCGTTGACATGTAAGACATCCGTATCTTTTCTATCTATTTTAAAAATAAGAGACGTGTCATCAGCGAATAGAATTATATCCGATAAGTTAGCCATCATGTAGGGAAGGTCATTAATATAAACTAGAAATAGGAAAGGGCCAAGAATCGAACCTTGGGGCACGCCCATCTTTACTAGAGACCCCGAGGAAGTCACCCCGTTTACGCTTACTTTTTGCTGCCTGTTTGATAAATAAGAAAGAACAAGATCAGCAGCCTGACCACGAATTCCGTAGTGGTGTAATTTACAGATCAGTGTGTTGTGGTCAACGCAGTCAAACGCTTTTGAGAGGTCACAGAATATGCCAATTGCATCCTGGGACTTCTCCCAGGATTCCAAAATGTGACTGATGAGTTTTACTCCAGCGTCAGTCGTCGACCTTCCTTTCGTGAAACCAAACTGTCGACTATGTAAAATCTCATTTGAATTAAAATGTGACAACATCTGGTCCAGCATGATTTTTTCATATATTTTACTCAGTGCTGGTAGCACAGATATTGGTCTATAATTAGAGGGATCACTCTTACTACCCGATTTGAAAATTGGTACTACTTTACTATGTTTCATTAAATCAGGAAACGTACCACTATCTAAACATTGATTAAATATGCCTGTTAGGACAGGAGCAATTGTGTCAATAATATCTCCAAGGACCTTAACGGAAATTCCCCATAAGTCTTCAGTGTTTTTTATATTAAGACTTTTGAATACTTTTTTAATTGTAACAACAGAGATGGGCTTGAATTCAAAACTTGGAATGTCCTTACTGAAGTTTTTTTTTCAGAAGAGATTCAGCTAATATAGATGATGAGGGGAGCGATTTCGTAACCTCTATTGGGATGTTCGTAAAGAAATCTTCTAGTGTCTCAGCAACTTTTAGCTTATCTGAAATGGTTTCATTATTGATTTTTAGAGACAATTCATTCTGGTCCCGCTGTTTTGTGTTTCCAGTTTCTTTGTTAATTACCTGCCACACAGCTTTTATTTTATTATTTGAATTACTGATTTTGTTACTTATTAATTTAGATTTAGCTTGAGCGCAGACTATTTTGAATATCTTAGAATACTTTCTGACATAATTATGAAGGGCTTGATCAGAAGTTAATGATTTCTCGTGGTACAAATTATATAAAATATCTCTGCTTTTTCTAATGCCAGCAGTGGCCCATTCATTAAATTTTGGTTTACTATTGATTGTTACTTTTTTTACAGGACATGCTTTATTGAATTCTTGGCATACTGTAGTAAATAATGTACTGTAGTTTATATTGGGGTCTTGTGAATCAAAACTAGCAGTTGAAAGATTGCTCAGAACATTATTATTAAACAATTTCAATTTATTTTTAGTGAGAGGTCTTATTCTAATGGTTTTATCTAAGTTTAACTTTTTATCAAAGTCAAATGATACAAGTTGACCAGTGTGGTCTGACCTAACGCCACTAATTAAGGAAGAGTCTTTTATTTTGCAATTAGTAAATACATTGTCAATGCATGAAGCTGAGGTTGCTGTTATTCTAGTTGCTTCATTAAATACACATTTTAAGTTAAATGATTTGAACAATGATATAAGCTTACATTTATCTGGTGAGTTAACTAAAAGATCAATATTTAGGTCACCACAAACAAAAACTAATTTATTATCTTTAAAAAGTTTACCTAATATTTCTTCCATACTTATTAAAAATGATGCTAAGTTCGCGGCTGGTGGTCTATAAACACATAGGAAAGTATGGCCTTCAACCTCTGCACATGCTACCTCACATAAGCGATCAACAGAGCAAGCAGTTATATCCTTCCTTTCCTTATATCTGAAACTACTATTACATAATATCAAAGTACCACCCCCTATTGAGGACCTGTTGTACGCACTGGCAACTGAAAAATTATTAACATTAAACAACATCTTATCTGGTCTTAACCAGGTTTCACAAAAACATAAGATATCCATATGATATTTATCTATTAACAATTCCACGTCTAGGATTTTGCCAGAGAAGCGATTAATATTCTGGTGATACAGTAAAATATCCCTATTATGCTTCTCTTTTGTCGAGTCTAAGAGTTTAAAGAATCTATTACAGTATTATTAGAAATACTAGATAATACTGATTCGTCACTTAACCTAGTCTCAGTTAAATTATCAATAACTGCGTGTATATTGTAAGCTAACAAAGTAGCCAATACATGTTGACTTTTTTTGGGAAGAAACAAATGTTCCCGAATTAAAACAAAATCTCTAACAAAATTGTTAGTATCAAAATACAATAAACGGTCACTATGACGACATGACAAAATATGCATTACGTTATTTAAACTAAAAATGTAATCATTTTCTTCAGCATACAAGTTATCTGAATATGGTAACGCACATAATATTAATTTACCTAATTTTAATTTAAGTAGGGTGTCGACACCTTTAACTATACCTGAATGTCAATAACATGTATGTCAATCTTAAACTTAAAATTAAAATAGTCACATGACTACATAATTTACTTACTGAACTAGAGACTCCATAACTATATTACGTACTTTTATTTATGTAAATATATTCTTGACTATGTTTTGTGTATAATACGACCCGACCATAAATAAATGACTGTATAACTTTTGTATTCTCTGTTTTAAATTGATGCAGGAAAATACAACATTATCAGTCCACTTCCTATCTGTTCTTCACAACGTCCTGAAGGGAATTCTCTGATTGTTTATCAATAATTAGAATCACTCAGATACGAGGAAAGCCATGTGCCTACGTCCATTGACATCAAATCTCCAATCAGTATGCATCCCAATGGTCGACAACTACGGAAGTGACGTACCTCCGCTTTGCTAGCGCACTTCGTACAAGTGCACGTGGTCGATGTGTGACCAGCTTTGTATGACTCTGGGATGCTTTTAGAACATTCGCCATCGATTGTGAGAAAACGGGGTATTTTTGTATGAGGTTGAAGAACCCGTGAGAGATGATGGGATAAGTTAGGTGATGCAGTGCTGAATAGGAATAAAAACAAAATCTTTACAATAATCACTTATGTACGAGACAGATGGCAGAAGACGGAGTTGATAACTCCAAGAGAAACAACATTGTCATCATCAAACTAACGCGGTAGTGGTAGTGAAGGCTGTTTTGTTCTTTGATATTTTTGTATGCACATACAATGATAATATAAAGAAAGGAAATACAGGAAAATCATCATATTTGGATTGGTCAAATACAGAATGCAAAGTCAAATCACTGTCCGTGAAAAAATATATAATATTATCTCATCTCTATAAAAATAGAACCCTAATACAAAGACAGATGTCCGCCTATTACATGCAATCAAATTACCATAATATACAACATGTGCGTACATCTATCATAAACACCTATTACGTGTAATAACATCGCCAATGCGTTCGCTTACCATAACATTAACATAACGCGATTGAATCGTGTGTCGACCTGTGAACACCTTGTTGTAATAGGTTACTCACGCGGGTTCTGCGTGCATTTATTACATAAATATTTATGTAGGTGTTATATTCTGCATTGTCAAATGATGCAATTTTTTTGTTTTTTGTTGTATTGTGTTTTATTGTTTCATGCGAACTACGCTTCAGTTCTGTGATGTTATTCTGTAACCATCTCACCGTGAAAACTTAGGTGAAGTGAGCAGTCAGTCCACCCGATGTTAGGAATTGACACTATTGGCAGTTCACTTCACGCTCACTTCACTTAAGTTTTCACGGTGAGATTTTAACAGAATAGACCGGCAGATGTCACGTAAATCCTACATCACTTCAGCAAAGTTATCTGCGCGGTTGGCATGTAGAAAGAAAGAAAGGATAAAGTTTATTTGGACACAGTTCGTGAAACACAAAATACGAAAAACAAAATAAAAAAAGTGGAAAGTATAGTGTGTGCCTCTTATATGTATTCAGTAACCCAATCACAATCGTCGTCGAGCAGTAGCCCACTGGATACAACACCCGTCTGATCGAAAGAACTTCCTTAGAAGAGGGAGGACGAAGAGCTTTCAATTCTTATAATTCGTCTTTTGGGGTCATTTGGGGTCGAGTTATAGACGACGTAATATGGAAACTTAACGAATTTATTTCTAAAAACATTTTATGCTGTATCATTTTGCTTTAAGATATTTTAGTAGAACGGTGTATAGAATACTCACAAAATATTTCTTCATTGGACTACAGTATCATAACTCTAACAATAAATATTCTAACTTTGCCAGTACATTTCCACATTACCATAAAATTTACTTACCTACAACAAAACTATTTGCTTACCTTACTCTCAATTCACCAATAAAGTTGAAATATTGCCGACGGTATACGGACGTGACGCCTACGCCGTAGCGCCGTAGTCGCGTAGCCCGTAGCTCGTAGCACGCGCTACACATTATTATAACACATTGTTCCCCGGGGTAGGAAGACCGTGTCTATCTTATTATTTTAATTAAGTGAATGTTTTTACTACTGTGTTTATTTTAAGGGTGAATATTGTTTTATTATAATGATATTTCTATGTTTAAAATTAATTTGATATTTTTGTTAATTAAATTCATCATTTCCAAGGTTAACCGTTCATGGTTGATCCTGTTATGTTAATAACTAAATTAAATCAAATTTTGTGATTTCGACGATATATAGAGTATTCCAGAGACAATATTAAGTGCTCTCAACATTATGAAAACACGTGTAAGATGGCCGACAGTAAAAATAAAATTATTGTTTCCGTTTGGATATTTATGTTTTATTTTAAGAAATATTTGTTTTCCTAATTTAATGTAACGGCGTTAATTGCGTTGTATGAACCAATTAATAAAACCTAAACTAATTAAATTACCATTTTAATCTACACTGCGAACATAAATACAAATCAGAATAACCCAATCATGACTTACACGAATTATACAATCTCGTACTACGGCGTAGCGCTACGAGCTACGAGGCTACAGTGATTGCGTAGCAGCGGGGGTCACAATAGACCGCTTACTGGTAACCGGGGGACGTCTCAGGGTCCCAGGGGGTCTCAGTGGGGGGGTATTGACTGCGAAAGGATAAACTATATAATATTTATATATTGCATCTGCAAATACAAAAAAAAAGAGAGGGGAGGTATAAAAAAAAAAAACAACAATGTTGGTATCAAATAAAAGCTAGTAATTATTCAATGCCAATTATAAATATCTATATTAATAAAACTAAAAAACTAAAACCAGGCGGAGAAAAACAATATGGTGTAACTTTTGTTAGTACTCGCCTGCGATACCAAAATTCTATAGATTATAATCGTGATTATAATGCTTGTTTTCTTCTTTCAGTTATGCTTTTTTGCAGCCGTCGGGATTTTGTTTTATTTTTAAATAATTTTCTTAATTATTATGTGTACTTATTTATAATTTATATTTTTTTCTCTTGTGTCTAATAAAACGTATACTGAACACATGCATCATTAAATGTTTTGGCAAACATAATTAACCAAGTATTTATTTATTTAAACTTTTCGCACAAAAAGGTACAAAAGCAGACTTTATGCCTTATCGTAAAGTGTTTAGGGTTACTCTATAAAATAGTTTATATTCTAAAGTCATAATACTTGCAAATTATGTAACAGTTTAAAATAGAACTATACCACCTTTTACCTTCTCGACACGCAGCAAAACTCCATTCATTCGTGTTTCATAAACATTAGAAGTAACGTGACGTCATCAGTTGCTGTTTACTTGAAACCGCACTACGTCGCCATAAACTGAGGAATTTAAATATGTCATCAACGATAGGTTAACGATAACGTGCACTAAACCATGAGGAGCTTATAGACGAGTGACATGCGACGCGTTTGTAGACGCCGAATAACGACGAAATGGTAGATGGCTTTAAAAGAGGATGTATGTTCTAAACATAGATTAGGACTTGGTTAAGGTACGCGATTCTCGGCAACTCTCATCCAGCTGCTACCAATACGTATTTGGCTATCAATGAACATATATTTGAATCATTCTCTTGCTGATTTCTATTCGTCGAGTTTTGAGTTTTCTCGATTTCATTACCACTACGTGCTGCTCATGATGCATCTTTTTTTGATTTACCTTGACGTCGAATGCAGAGAGAACTGACAGAAATAAAAATGAAAAACGACTTAGTGCTCATAAACACAAGCGACACGTTGTCAACGGTAGAGACAACTGCAGCCCCCGCCAGTGTTGTCGACGTCTGCAGTTGCCGATTTCGATTAAAGTTTTTTCGCTCATTCCCTACCTCACTACCCAACGACACTACTATAGTATATTTTGTGCAAGGAGTCACAAGCACAGTTGCTCTGCAGTTGCTACCATCTGTGTAAAGTCACACATCAATATTGTAGGTGATATTACTGAACGTGGTGCTCGGTACTCGCAAATGACTGCGATTCATCATTATGCAATCAGTCACGAGCTACTGACGTGATACGTCTTTGTTGATACTATTAATTAGTTATGTCCACTGGTACAATTCGCGTCATGTAATAATACCGCTGGCCAGCGGACAACTGTCACGTTGTATAGCATGTCGAGCACCAAACCATAATAACACTGTTCACTGTTCCTTGACTCCACACGATAAAACCGCCCAGTGTGTGTCAATTTATATCTTAATTCATATGGTGTACATAATAAAGAGTGATCTATGCAATTCTATTCTGTTCATTTCTAGTAGTTTATAAGCGTGACTTGCCTTTTCAGGAGCCACGTGTAAGCAATGAAGGTATAATCAATCAATTTCACATAATACTTCTGAAAGATGTCACTTTGACTATCACTCACAATGTTCACTACCCCTGAATCAACATGGAACTACGTAAATAGAGCAGGGGCTCTCAACCTAAACTCGGTTTCAAAATCAGTGCCGTCGCTCGTATCACTCATTGTACATAGTCGACGTACACTGTGTGCCAGGCGAGCAGGCCGCTGAGTAAACTAATTAGTGCTGCCCTCCATGTCGTATTATTAAATCTCTTTGTTACTTCCCTTTGTTCATTATAAAGGGTGGCCGCTGCTGTTTGCACGCGTGTGTACGTGATACAATTCAATGGATGGACTTGAATGGGATTGTATGATTAATTGTGTCGGATTCATGGTGAGGACCGAGCTTGTTTTTATTTATTTATGTGGTGAGGTGTTGTCGTTGTTATGTAATTCGAGGTATGATTGTTCCAACATTTGTATACATATAATAATACTTCGTATTGATCGAGTAATGAGTAGGGATCAATAAAAATAATAGTCCTCATTCGTAGCTCACACGTGACATGACAGGCTGTCACCTTGTTGTAAATAAATTAATGATTATGAACCTGTAATACACATGTGTGTGCCTAAAACTTTATAAATTACCCAATTCCTAAAAGCTTGGCAGAATTTCCTCAATAGTATTTCGTCTAATACTGTCCTGAGCTGAGAGGGATATTAGTTTAGAGTCACGCAGTATGAATGGGCGGCGAAATGCTGCGGCTAAATAATGGAGCCACTCTGAAATGTGTAACGATGTGGGTCAAAGCGTGACCCGTGAGCATCGGGCGTGGTCGCAGTGTTAGAGACCTTATAGGTATGGAGGTGCTTACCTCCATGTCTTTATGGGTCTTCTATAAAATAATCATAAGGATCAGAACAGCTTGATGGGCAGTAAACACAAAGAACATATTAAGATCACGGCTGTACGCCGGAAGGGTAAAAATTTAATAACAGTGTTTAGAAAAAAAGAAAAGAAAAACATGGAATATGAAGTGGCGATCAAGTCTGGCCACACGAAGCCTTATTTCGAATTTCCTGTGCCATAGGTCACTTTGTAAATCCGTTGTTGTCTTATAAATGTAAGTCCCTAAACGATAGTAGAATAAAGCACAATTTTACTGTTCTGTTATGTCGCACTATAATAAACCACGGGAATACCTCGAGTTATATATGCAGTCGCTTTATTTACCTGCTGCGTCACAAGAAATACCTTTATTATTTTCTAGTTTCCTGTGAAAAGAATCTGTGTTTACTCACATTTCTGGAGCTTACAACTAAACCCCGCTACAACCAGCCCCACACAGTTCAGACCCAGCTAACGACCAGTATAATGATGAAACACGCGCTGGCTAATGCTTCGCGAATGGCGCACTACAGTTATTGCACTTGTTGTTACTCACATACCCTATATGTATACCTCTTTCTCTCTCTATAAACACACCTGATTCATGACACAGGATATTACTTTGAAACAACAATTACCTGGTGTCCATGCGCCAGCTCGATTTTCTACCGAAGCCAGTTCCTGAATTCGGAACTATTCGATATCAAGCCTAATTGATTGCGACTAATTATCACAGTAAAATGCTATCCTGTCTGTATCAATGTTCAAACAATAAATTGAATTTTAGTAATTTCAAGCTTACTGTAGTTGAAGGTTACTTAGTTTTAGTCACTAACTATTTGTGCCGGCATCACAAAATCTTATTTCATATTGACAAAGGGTGAGACATGAAAGGATCTCAAATTATATTCTCTACAGAAACTTTAGCTTTTAAATTAATTAATTCTTCTCATCTTATCATCGCCTCGTGTCGTTATTCCATTTCTAATCAAGGCTAGTCGCCTCTATAAAACACTATATCTGGGAATACCTATGTCTACGATAGAACTACGTTGTGAGTTGTGACCACTGTATAGAGACTTGAACAATATCTACACTGCAGTGAACTTATTGATATTTGCGTTTATACCAACTGTTCAGTCTCTCACAGAATTACAACACCTGTGTGTTATTTACAAACTATTTCTTTGTCGTCCATTTTATTATCGACTAGCTTCTGCCCGCGACTTCGTTCGCGTGGAAGTCGATCAAATACAGGCTATGCTACTCGCTGATAATGTAGATTTCAATAGGTGAAATTTTTTTTTCAATCGGCTAATTATATTTTAACCGATTAAACAAACATTAAAAAAAAACTTTCTCTTTATAATATTAGTTTCTAGATTGCGTCCAACAAAAAAAACATTAAATATTTTGACGAGTTCACTGGATGGTTCTTTTAACCAATTATAACTTTTTAAATAGGTTTCTGCTTAATAAAACTTGAGCAAAACTCTGCAATTTTCAGTATTAGGCAAGATGGAAGACAGTACATCGACTGTCTTACACAGTACATCTAACTGCGTAGGCAAGTCAAAAAGAATCGGGGCGTAGTCAATAAAATCGCCCTACATATGTAGGTAGTTACCAAATTACAAGTGTATACTTATATAAAGACCTCACCTATATTTTACTGTAAAAGCCGCCTATTTCACTAGTTAAAAAAATAATAGCTCATAGTTATAAAGCAATTTACTCACAAATAACCGGTTGTAACTGTCTATTTGGTACAAATATAAATTGCTTCGGTAATTAAATTAACTTCATGACTCGGTCCTTCCTGCCGGTTCACGAAGCTTTCAAGGTAATTCGTATCTTTGTATTGTTGTTGCGAGCGAAAAGTGTTTAATCATCTATTCATAATATTATTTCTTATTGAATGCTGGCCGGCTGCGGAGGTATATAGAGATTTTCGCGTTCCGACGTGAATTTCGGAATTTATGTGAACATTTTGCTTTTCTTTACACACCGTTTTCCACAGGGTTGTTTTATTAAACTTTCTGCCGGCCATTTAATTAATTTATGACGGATTTTTTCCTGCAGAGATAGAATCAGATTACTGTGTTTGAATGCTGTAGAAAACATCCATGAATATCAGTTTTCACGGTGAGATGGTTACAGAATAGCACTGCTCTTGATTGTCAACAAATGAATACGACAAAGAAACACCATTATACGGTGTATTTTCAGTGAAGAGAGAGAGGGTGAGGGTATTCAGTAAATATCTTCCCCACAGCCTCATCAAAAAGTCTCCATATTTAACACACAAGAACTCAAAAGCTTTGTTCAATCACAGCTCTGCTTATTCCGTCAGTCACGATACGTCAGTATACTGACGTCATGATTGAATTCCGCTCTTGCATGAATACGTAAGTAGTTTCTAATTGTTGGCTTTCAGTAAGTAATTAGAGACAGTTTCCTCAGTCTACACGCATTGTTTATTCACTGACTGTTTATACATTAAGTCTACGTCAGAAACTCAGACTGCCTACAGTGATAGATTGTAGTAATATGTCGTACTAGAAACTAGATTCTATGCTAGAATAGTTTCAAACGTTATTGTTTACAGATCCATAAAAGAAATATGCGAATGTAGGTACGACGACGGAACCCAGTCATATAAATTAGCTTAACAATGTTACCTGAACAAAATGGCGGCCACATTTCATCGTAATAGCTTCCACAATAGTCGTATAAACCGGCAGCTCATTGTACTTTTCGTTTTCTCCGTTCATTATTCAAAGTTGATGAATTTTAAAAACTCGACAAAGCAAAGGTAATAAAGGCAGGTTGTAAATTCGGGCGGCGGCGGCTGCCAGAGGTGCGAGCCGCGGTGCCGATGCCGAGCGATACCTCGCGGTAAATGGACTGGATTTTGTGCCCGCGGCTCTGCCTAGGATTCTTCCGGGTGGCGGTCAGTAATTAAGTCACGGGAACGTACTAGGTACCGGGATAAAAAGTATTCTGTCCCAACCTAGGTCATGTCTATCTGTGTGTAAAACACCCAAATCTGATAAAACGTGAAAAGGTAACCAGGTAGACAGACAGAGACTTTCGCATTTGTAATTTTATTTTAGTATGGTATTTGTTTGCTCAGTTACCAGCTATTCATAATATCGGCTGAGAAACAAGGTTCTTCACACATAGAACTACAATGAACGGGTCAAAAAGAAACAGCCCTAATTGTCACACTTTGTAGACGAATTGATATTCACAGTTTCTTAATACTAGCCTTAGTTGATTTAACCTGGGTCCTATACCACAAAGCTTTTATGTCTACAATTCTACAAAAGTGTTAAATAAATTGTAGAAAAATATGCGTATCACAGAAATTGCAAATATGTACCTATGTTTTACGATTTACTATGCACAATTCTTTCGCATTTTTAAAAGCGTGTAACACAAAACATGAGGGCTATAATGTATAAATTGTAGACTTGTCACTACAATTTACATAGGTTGTTGTATGGTTTTTCAACTGCTAGTTTTGATTCCCAATATAAACTACAGTACATTATTTACTACAGTATGCCAAGAATTCAATAAAGCATGTCCTGTAAAAAAAGTAACAATCAATAGTAAACCAAAATTTAATGAATGGGCCACTGCTGGCATTAGAAAAAGCAGAGATATTTTATATAATTTGTATCACGAGAAATCATTAACTTCTGATCAAGCCCTTCATAATTATGTCAGAAAGTATTCTAAGATATTCAAAATAGTCTGCGCTCAAGCTAAATCTAAATTAATAAGTAACAAAATCAGTAATTCAAATAATAAAATAAAAGCTGTGTGGCAGGTAATTAACAAAGAAACTGGAAACACAAAACAGCGGGACCAGAATGAATTGTCTCTAAAAATCAATAATGAAACCATTTCAGATAAGCTAAAAGTTGCTGAGACACTAGAAAATTTCTTTACGAACATCCCAATAGAGGTTACGAAATCGCTCCCCTCATCATCTATATTAGCTGAATCTCTTCTGAAAAAAAACTTCAGTAAGGACATTCCAAGTTTTGAATTCAAGCCAATCTCTGTTGTTACAACTAAAAAAGTATTCAAAAGTCTTAATATAAAAAACACTGAAGACTTATGGGGAATTTCCGTTAAGGTCCTTGGAGATATTATTGACACAATTGCTCCTGTCCTAACAGGCATATTTAATCAATGTTTAGATAGTGGTACGTTTCCTGATTTAATGAAACATAGTAAAGTAGTACCAATTTTCAAATCGGGTAGTAAGAGTGATCCCTCTAATTATAGTCCAATATCTGTGCTACCAGCACTGAGTAAAATATATGAAAAAATCATGCTGGACCAGATGTTGTCACATTTTAATAATTCAAATGAGATTTTACATAGTCGACAGTTTGGTTTCACGAAAGGAAGGTCGACGACTGACGCTGGAGTAAAACTCATCAGTCACATTTTGGAATCCTGGGAGAAGTCCCAGGATGCAATTGGCATATTCTGTGACCTCTCAAAAGCGTTTGACTGCGTTGACCACAACACACTGATCTGTAAATTACACCACTACGGAATTCGTGGACAGGCTGCTGATCTTGTTCTTTCTTATTTATCAAACAGGCAGCAAAAAGTAAGCGTAAACGGGGTGACTTCCTCGGGGTCTCTAGTAAAGATGGGCGTGCCCCAAGGTTCGATTCTTGGCCCTTTCCTATTTCTAGTTTATATTAATGACCTTCCCTACATGATGGCTAACTTATCGGATATAATTCTATTCGCTGATGACACGTCTCTTATTTTTAAAATAGATAGAAAAGATACGGATGTCTTACATGTCAACGATAGTTTGGCAGTTCTTTCTAAATGGTTCGCAGCTAATAATCTTTTACTTAATGCGAACAAAACTAAATGTCTTAAGTTCTCTTTACCAAATGTACCCCAAGTAGGTCTAAACTTAAAACTTGATGGCAAAAAACTAGATGCAATTGCAGAAACTGTGTTTCTAGGAATTACTCTAGATTCTAAATTGCAATGGGGTGCCCACATTAGAGCTCTTTCAGGTAGATTAAGTTCAGCTGCATTTGCAGTAAGAAAAATAAGGCAGTTGACTGATGTAGCCACAGCTAGGTTAGTATACTTTGCTTATTTCCACAGTATTATGTCTTATGGCGTTCTGCTGTGGGGATCGGCAGCTGATGTAGACTCAATTTTTATATTACAAAAGAGAGCAATCCGCGCGATCTATAGAATGGGTCCTCGTGAGTCCCTTAGAAACAAATTCAAAGAAGTTGATGTACTAACTCTGCCTTCTCTTTATATCTTAGAAAGTATTTTGTATGTTCGCAAAAACTTAGGACTTTTCAAAATTAGAAGTGATTTCCATAATATAAATACACGTAGTAAACATGAAATTGTGATACCTAAATTTAGATTAACTAAAACTAGCAAGTCATTCCTTATAAACAGTATTCGCTTTTATAACAAGTTGCCAAAGTCGGTTACAGAACTTAACGATGGAAAGTTCAAAACCCACATAAAACGTGTCCTTATCAAAAAAGCATATTACAAGATTAAAGACTACGTTGATGACAAGGAAGTTTGGCAATAATTCCTTCTGCACATGTGGCCTCCCTGGTACCTCATTAACGGCATAATTATGTAAATGTCTATTAACTGCTCCCAAATTACGATATGTATTTTATTTTACTTTTTTATTTAGGTACTACTTTGATGTAGTTTCATTATTTGACATTATATGCCTACAATTCAAATTTCATTTTAAAGTAGGGTTCTCATTCGGATTGGTTAAAGTTGTAGTGACAACCATTTGGGTTAAATTGGTTTTTATTATTTTATTCGACCTTTATATAGATTCCTTTATATTTTGTGAATGTGAGAACGTTGTAGGCACAACAGACTGTCGATTTGCAGACTATTTTCTATTTTTTTAAGTATCTTGTTGACAGGCCTACGCTGTCCTCGCATACCTATTCAAACTGTACATTTTTTAAAGCATTGTAAAACCCATTTATTTTTAAAAGAGTAACCGTGGAGTTTCTTGCCGGCTCTTCTCCATAGGAAACGACCAATTGGAACCGTGCACCTAGATTCTGACGTTTCATAAGTGCCCATGTAGGTTTATGTGAAATAAAATATTTTGATTTGATTTGATTTGATTTGTTTTCCGTTCCGTATTTCTTAGAGTTTTGTGGTACACGGACTTGATAAATTAACGTAAAGTTTTGTGGTATAAGGCCCTGCTCTAAGATTTTAGCAGCTATACAAACCCTGTCTAGCAAATGCAGACATATAACCAAGTTTTATCAAACAATTTTCACTAAATATTACATAATGTCCTTTAAATTAGGTCTGTATCATTGTGGTTGATCTCGCTCTGTTTGGTCTTGAGACGACTCACAGTTGGACCGCATAAATGCGTGGTTTTGCGGATACCAACGCTAAAATATGACACGTTGCGGTGAGATGCGGTAGAAGCCGAAGCTGCGGCGGAACGTTGCTACTTTTTTTTTTTTTCTGATTATTTTATGCTCGATCTAAATCGTGTTCACATTACCTTTCGTGCCTATGCTGTTAAAGTAAATACCGAACTATTTTATGAAAATAATTAAGGTAGGTATTTATTGTTTGTAGACTTCGTTAAAGAATATATAATAATGGTCATGTAACTCAGGTAATGCACTATTTATTTTATAAATAACCTTATCAACATACATAAAAAGATAAAACATGATTAAGGTTCAGTGCAGACAAGTTCATGGTCCGGTCACATAACGGACGGGTCTCGTGAAACTGCGCACAACGATAGCAATAACTGTTTATGTGCCGTTATGTGCCAAATTGCCATCTTTATTATATCTGTACTAACTCTGAAATAGGGAAGAAATGGTCTAGTATAAAGGGCAGTACCTAGTAACACTAAGGTTTTAATATTGATATCTACAACAGTTTTAGATTATGTAAATAGACAACGATATTTTAGTCTCTTTTTAAAAACAGTATTAGTTATTTTTTCCTTTAGGTATCAATCGTAAAATAAGTAACGTTTACCGCTGAGAATTTAGACGGTTCTAAAAGATATTATGATAATAAGCCCACCCTTGTTTAGTCAAATTACCCATTACGCTAAAGTCGCGCTACTATCTGAACTAACCCTAATTCTGGACAAAAGAAGAAAATGAAGTCACAAAGCTTTGCATGCTTTGCATCCATGCTGCATTTTCCATGAATTCTGTAGCAAAAGAAAAAATGCTTTTAAAATTGAACTGAAGTGAAATAAATACCTAAGTGTTTCTTTACGGATATTTAAATTATTGTATTTTATATTTTATGCTACTTTTTTTCCTTCAAGTTTTCTTGAAAAGCCGCGATAGAAAAATTACCTTTCACCGCGCTTGGGCCTGTTAACGGATTGGTGATTAACACAAGAATAAGGCAATGGACACGCAATACTGAAAGTAGTCAGCTCAATTTTCCTAGAAATATGACTCCAGAGAGCATCATTCCATTCCCAAAAGTATCAATGAAAGTCAATACTTCTTTCATCAAGAAAGTGATCATATCACTCACGCCCTTACACCAGTGCCATAAACACTGGTGTCTGACGCATGCGCGCTGCGGCGCCAATATAAATTAATTAGCGGTAATGAGCGCGCCATATTCACGCTTTATGGCGAATAAATTCTTGTTTAGAGGCTCCCCCTTATATTAATGTGGAACATTGTTTTCTGACAGGCTTTTATAGCGTGTTAATTTTATTGTGGGATTTTCTTTTTTATGTTATTGGGAGTTAGAGCGCGCTTTTTGATCGTGGAATAAACTTTGTTCTATTGACGCTGGCTTTTTAACTGCGATAACTTACCATGTGGCCTATCATATGGATCATCTTAAAATTCGTATACTAGTAGAATAGACAAAATTACAGATTATGATTGCTTATCTGTCATTTTGTCTATTCTTCCGTCGACAAAACCCGTTTCTAGGGTCGTCATGCTACGCGTGCTGTAGACTCCGAGTCTACGAGTCACTATTAGCCCTAATATCAGTAGGATTTCGCCCAGCTGAGGGAATAGAGGGATATAAATCCAGGCTGACAATTACAGAGAAAAGTTGCCTACACATAGCTTCCATTGCTGAATTGAATATCCCAATCTCCTTAAATCTAAACGTTAGAAGTTTAGGTATGTGATACAATCACGTATCGCATTAAGAAAAGGAATTTTACGGTAGATATACAAAGCTAAAGCGTCATTATATCTATCCCAGATGGATCTATATCTTTTTTTTTCGCGACAAAACAGCCTTTGAAACGATCCCTCGGCGCATAACTTCGAGTTGAAGGCCCCATTTACGTGCAAATCGTCACTTTGTTCGCTCATTCGTCGAAGATATGGCGTCATCCTCTAACACCATACTCTTTTGTCACATAGCATATATCTATGTGCAATAGATATGCTTAATAAAGGTGTAGGGAAAGTTTCTTAGCAATGTGTTTTTACACAATGACTTCATCTCATTTGCTCATCAGCTGGGTGAAATCCTACTCATATTAGGTTAATCGAATGTCTTGAGCTAATAGTGACTCCCCATGAACACCCTACAAACGGGTTATACCGACGGAAGAATAGTTAAAATAACAGACTGATTGCAACAAATCACCAAAAAGAAAGCAATGTGCATGCCTCCTTTTCAAACAGTTCTTCTTAATGCATCCTTGAATTTGCGGAAACGTACGCAGTCTTCAGGACTTGCATTATAATTATGTAATTTAACTATAAAATAATGAGCTGTAACGCAAAGATGTAACATTTCTAACGCACAATTTATAAATTAAAAGATAGGTACTATCAGCACTATATTAATACGCAAACTTAACCTATAACATAAATCTCTTGGCCCTGTAGTAAGTACCTCAAATAAAACACAATAACTTGTACAACAAACATCTCTTTGTACTAAGACTTCATAAAGAGCCGGAGTTGGCAAGCAAAGTTTTTGTAAATAAGCTGAAACAAAGGCAGCCCGGCGACCGCCGGCGCCCCCGGCCGGGCGTATGCCGCGCCTTCAAATGTAATAACGAATTCTGATTAAGTTGCTACGGCAAATGTTCAGGTAATGGATAAATTATTTGCTTACTAATATTACATTTTTTATTTGAGAGAAAGAGCTGCTATTTTTACCCGACTAAGGCGAAGCTAAAAGGAGGGTTATGATTTTGACCGGTATGTATATATGTACGACTATGTTCATCTGTTCCTTCGTAACTTCTGAACTACTCATAATAATTTGACAAGTGAGGTATCGTTGGATTGCGTCTTGATCCGCTGGTTATAGGCTATGTGACGTCACAGTAATTATGGCACCCTCTAAAGGATAAAAAGTCTTGAACAAAAAAAAAACTGCCATGTTGACTAATTAAAAATCCGGAATCACACGTTAACGGTTCGATTTATGTCATAAATCGAACAGATTACGTGCTACTTAAGCCGTACATTAGCTAACCTTTGATACCTAACCTAAGGTTAACGATACCTTCAGTCAGGTCAAATATCCAGGTTATGATAATAACTTCATCTTTTCGGCACACAGACAGTCAGATATAACCTAAAAAACATGAAAACATTTCGTGACTTTATTAAATTTCGTCGAGCTTTTCCCTTCAAAATGCATTAAAGTTGGCAAAGCTACTTCACACCCCGGGGAGGAGCCGTAGTTACATAATACCCTTACATATATTACATTTTACTGTAATTTTGTCCGCAGTACCTCGAACGATCTCAAACTGACACGTGTAGACTTTGGGACAGCTATGAAGACAATTAGCTTTTATGATTGCAGATTATGTGGAGGGATTTTCACCACACCCGAAAACTATGTCGCTACGACCAAGCTCATTCAATCTTTGCCTTAATTTTGCAACTGAATGTAAGAACTGAATTTTCATTTTCTTCGTCTGATGGGGTGATGCTAAGAACGTTTATTGTTTTAGTGCTTAAACCATAATTTGATTATTTATTTAATTGGCTCCATTTGTGGACTGCTTAATTAATTCTGAATGTTTTTACGGATAGGAGCCCTATTAAAGATTGTTCTTTAAAATTGAATCGTAATGTTCATCTTAATAAAAGATCGTAAATGTCTCGTACTAAACATTCTGCAGAACATTTTTATTAGCTCAAAGGACAGATGTTACCTATCCTCTTAAATTAATACCTTAGTCGTCTTTTACGAGACCTGCCGGTCGGCAAGGCAGCTTCTTTTATTTTAGTCAGTACACATTTAAGAGATTATTAAGTTTACCTATTTTACTTTAAGTACTCCCACTTACTTGTACTTATTTGAAAGTATATTAAAGTTAAGTTCTAAGAAAAGCGTGGGCGACGACTTGGACTCGTTCTTGATCTTGACTGATTACTGGAAAAGAGAACAGATAAAATGAAATGGGCAACTGTAGGACAGACCTTTGCCCATCAGTTGGATACAGTCTGGTACACCTTGACCAAAAAAGTTTCAATAAGACGCAATTAATCAGAATGTCCAACAATAAGTTACGCAGGTATTTATAATCGACTTGTTCGTAGCTAAATCGTCTTCGGGCAGTATTAAGACTGCAATATTCAATTGATTGGTGGTACGGGGAGAGTTCACCAGTTGCTTCTGTATACGTCAGCACAGCAGGAGGCCAAGGACGGTCCACCCGCATCCCGGCCTCGACGCAACTGCGGAACTGTACATCTTGACTGGTATGCTACAGTTTACAGCTGTAATAATCGAAGACACATTTCACCTAAAAGGTTAGGTAGTTTCTATTTCTATGGTTTCTTAGCACATTGCCTCATTGGACATGTTACGATATTGTTTACTCAGGGAGAGATAAAAGGCACGTTGCGTTTTGTTATTCTATACTTACCTACATAAAAGCACTGATGAAGAATTAATAAAAGACGATAAATTAATTTTCTTACGTAACAAAACACGTAAGTTGATGGTTTCTGTTTAAATTAAACAGTTTAATTATATTTCTGATCGGAAGCACCTGTAATGAAGCTGTATAGCAATGCAGGTCAAGGTCGCGCCTACCACATATCGTCCCGGTCACAGCTCCGCTCAATATAATAATAAGAGCTCCCACTTCATTCTTGCCTTTATTGGCTGGCTTGAGTGGAGATTCACAAGAGCACGTGCCTTTAGGAAGTATTCCAGTAAGTGCTGCGGCTCTTTACCATCTTCCGGGTTCTGGGATAGTTCTGTTACCTTGGAATACCTCTTCAGTCCTCAGGACATGTTGCCTCCTTGTCGGTACGTCACTATATGCTAGCGACAGTTTCCGGGGCCCATTATTAATTGTGCAAGTCAGTAATATTGGTCAGGCAGAGGACATAGTTCTTCCATAGGTCAAGGTTACCAATCCACTATAGCCACCAAAACCCATAGCCCAATATGTTTCCATGTTCTGCAATAGTCCTGCACCAACCGGGGGTTGTCCTTGGGTGCACTTGCGTAGTGCATACAGGGATAATCGTCCGTTGGTGCATCATTTCATTCAAAATGCCTAACGGAACTTTGCGAGTTGGCTTCGGCCTCTCGTATGCCTTCCAGCCCAAAGTACCGGGACCCCATGATCCTGAGATACGTCATCATATAAAAAAAATTATTTTTATTTTTTATTGTTTTTATATATTTTTTCTATTTTAACATATAAAAATATAATATATATAAAAAAATCAATAAAGGAAATAATAATAATACAGCATTACTTCTTTTGTACAATTTTCATTTCGGTGAAAGGCGTTGCAGATCTGCCGAGCGGCTATTTGTCAAGAAGGTATATGCGATACTATTTAGAAACCTATTTAGGTAATTATTTAACAAAAACTGAATTTTCGGCGGTCGTTGTTTACGGGTGTGTCTGCATGAGAAATTATCCGTAAATACAAATGACTGCGCTGCAATTATGGGTCAAGGGCGGGTCTCCCGCGCCCCACATGCGCACCGCGGCCCCGCACCCCGTACCCCGACCCGCGCTGCCCGGCTCAATATTACAGCGATACTTCAGCTCATTCATACCTGTGTAATGTACAGTCAAGGGTTATGAATTAATGTCGTCTGGTATCGACGCGCGAGAATTGCTCGCGTCGTGAGAGATTAGAGTGGCAACAATGGCTGAAAGCCGGCCGGATTTGAGTAGGTACCTACCTCAAGTTAATGAATTATATATATATATATATTATATTATACCCTTTAGTATCTACATATTTTGAGTCGTATATATTTAGACCACTGCTGGACAATGGAGTTGAGCTGCGATAATTCAATCTCATGTTTCTGGATCCAATCGTCCCAGCTGTCTCTCGTAACACTTTCTTTGACAGAATTATGGTTTTAATTTTAATCCAACTAAACTATATTATACAATTATATAGGTTAGTATAATATGCCATAAGAAGATAAGATTACATTACTTTAATCTAAAATTATCTTTCAATACATAAAACACGCGCTGAGTATTTTTAAGAAGATAGTACCTACCTAAATCTAGAATTTATGGCTTCAACATAAACAATAGATGAGTAAACCTGCGAACTAAGGTAATCCATATCGTCTTTAGTATGAATAGGTTAGTATTGCATATTGCTGCAGGCAACGAGCACCGCGGCGGGCATCAAGGACGTGGGCTGCGGCGGGCATCCCGGGCAGCCCGGGTCGGTCAATGTTAACGGAGGTGCTAGTTTTATTATACACTAGTTGTATAATAAAACTAGCACCTCCGTTAAAAACAGCGTTAAAAACAGCGTTTAGTAAACAGCGTATACAACTTGTATTATCCGGTTATATCCGCTAGAATTTTAGAGCTATGCACATTCTGTACCCACTCTAACTATTATTGTGTAAATAGGGACAGAGCATTCTTTGTCTCAGTCTATCCATACTAAGTTAATGTGAAACTAATCTTCTTGTTAACTCTTGTTCTTGTTCAGTGTTTTTTTGGTCTAAACCAACCTTAAGTTCATTCTAAAATAACCAATTACAATTCGCTATACCTATCTAATCTGATAACTTCTACGTTTAATTTTTTGTTATAAGGTACGATTACGTAATTTAGGTAGGTACTACTGTTTGAATTTATAATTATTCCCTGAGCCATCTGTTCTTTACTGAGGCACGAAGCCAGATGGATAAAACGACAACTAAGTGAAGTTTGTGATGTACAATCTTGTAGCAATTCTATAGGGAAACCGAAGTTCGCAACAGGTCTTCAAACTCTATGAAGAAAACAACGGCTCGCTACAATGTATTCCTGCAGAAGAATGCGTCACGTCTGCGGCTCTTGAGCCCGTGCCTAGCCAGCATCAACTCTTTGAGTATCCATCACTTAAGTCCATAAATTATACGCTGCTCATATTTTTTACGACTTATCATGTAGCAGTATTTTAGACCTTAGGGTCGGCTAAAGGAAATTGTGTTATGGGTTTTGGATAAGTTTATATTAAAAACTTAAAGTAGTAGCCACGAACAATAAACGTCTGGCTAACGAACAATAAAATTATAAAAATACGGCAGTGCTTTTTGCATGTTTTTATTGATATTCAATTCTTTTTTAACAATCATCTACAAGGTTTATCCTCAATTCGATTCTTTCACTGACAAGTGAAACTCTTCAGCTAGTCAGACGTTATTTTTCGTGGCTACTACTTTATGTTTTCAATATAAACACAATTTCCTATAGCCGACTCTTAAGAATAAGTAACTCGTTCACAAAGACATTACACAGCCGTCTCGCCTGTTGCTAGGGCTGCCTCGAAAGGCTCCCCTTCCCAGCCATAAATCTATGTTACGTCGAGGGTATGCGGTGCCCTAATAAAATTACTACCATCCTTAGCGAAATTATTCGGAAACTCAAATGGCTCTCCTTAAAAAGGCTCTCCTAAGAGGATGAAAAAGTTGGGGGTAACAAGACATCTTAGCTTATATTTTTATATCATGATGACTTTGATGCATGGAAGAATAAGTCGTTCAACCATTTGCAGATAACATAAAATATGATTTTGTCAATTGTGATTTTTTCGCATTTTCTCGAATTAAATTAGTCTCTTAATTTTCATGATGACAGCCAGTAAATGTGTGGAGCATGTGAACATTTCCAATTATCTAACACACCACATCATAATTACCACAATTAGCACAAATAAACATACTGCATAAAACTCTCGTAGATACCAACCTATGTACAATCAAGAAAGTTTTATTTGTTTCGGGTAGCGTCATGCTTCACATAGTATACATATGGATATAGATACCTAAGAAAGATATTAAGGAGAACCTTAAGTTATTGCCCCACTGTATTAACACACGTAATCTTTTAATTTTCAGCATAGCAGTCACTCAGCCAGTAAACATCTTATTGTAAATGCAAAACATTTCCTTTTTCCCGCAGCATAGATACACCTCGTAAACACACACATTTATACACCGCACACCTTGTAAATCAAAAACACCTAAAAATCGCGAATAATTTGGACCAATAATCATTCAATAAACTCACCCTAATTTTTGGGAGGTCGGAGCTATATCTGCGTAGTTAGCTGCACTGGCCAAGGACAGCAGAGCATCCTCGCCGATCGATACGTCAGCGGCGCCGCTAAATACTCGCGAACACTGCCCGAATGTTGGATCGTGGGAATCTGCGTTGTAGCGACGTTTGTGCGGATAGAGTGCTTTTTGCCATGAAGTTTGTTTTATGCTGAGAAGGGTAGTATGGTAAGCTAGGAAAGGTATACCTAATGTAAATGAGTGTGGTTTTGTACAATTGGATGCTTAATTTTATAGATTTGTTTCTGCTACACCATGTCTATCCTTCTAACTTATAAGTAAAAGTCTTTTCTAAATGTTAAGAGATTTTTAACTCAACGTAGTAATTCGTGGTAATTCAGCCTCTTGTTATAGTCTATAAATTACCTAAAATACTGCCTATCCTGTATATTATAATCCTGCATATATTACATTTCGTGATAATAGCCTGGTCTTCGGTCATAAGCCCGATGATAGTTTTAAGAAGGTCCACGGCGTAAGGAAAAGACCAATAATAACTTTTTCAACACACTTGCTCGTAAAGTGGCTCTTATTGAACCGCTTTTAGATTCATAATGCAGTGTATTAAAAACGCGTGCTTTTTACTTTACCATAACGAACTAGTGCTGTAATGCCACAGATAACTATTTACTAGTCGGAGTACCTAGTACCTATACCAGTCCTATGACATGGCAGTATGGAGTTAGTAAGTACTATCATGGCGGCATGGAATTTATATTGTAGAAATTGACTTTGGTGAAGCTTTTTATTTTTGTAAAACATAATACCATACGCAAACCGGGGCGTTAACTGTCTAGTTAACGTAAAAAAAATTAGTCTGGCCATATTCTGTTACAAATGAAAATGCTTTTATTTTTTACGAAGTACCTAATGTAGGTAATCTTAATAAAACTTTTGTGTACTTATTTATTGAAGCTGGACTATGTGCCTACATGGCATTAGTATGAACTATCTACTATTTCACCCGAGCAGAGGATGTGCGCTTTTTTAATCTCATCAAAGAGACTTTCATGCCTTTATATTATGCATAATATTTATTATTTCATATTTATTATTTTATATTATTTCATATTTTTCGCTACTTACATATTAACCTTATAATGTTTTTAATAGGTACGTATTCAGAACAAAAATAAAACAAAAATACCTATTATTTTGTGTTTTTTTTATAGGCTATATTGTCTAGCAGTTTTTCCAGCGCATTTATTTAAACCTGCGCGCGAATCGCTGGCGCGGCGCGCGAATATACAAACCAGCTCGTCATTTTCCAATACTTACTTGCTATCATTTTTGTGATTAATAACAAAAATGTCGCCTTCACGGGAAGAAGAGCAATACGTAGGTTTGACTCCGCCGGAAATACTCATCGAGGCACGAAACGCGAGTGATAGCCTGTTGCCACCAAAATCTAAGGAGAAATACGTAGCGGCCTACGAAACTTTTATACAGTGGAAAAACAACAAAAATGCCAAGTCATTTTCGGAAAACGTTTTTTTGGCATACTTCAATGAACTTGCAAATAAATACAAGCCCAGCTCGCTTTGGTGTATCTATTCCATGTTAAAAAGCACTGTTATGACCAAAAATAACATTGTAAACAAAATTTCATCTTAGCACTCATTACATTTACTGATCACCACAGACTATATAGAGAACTAACGTTGATCACAGAGTACTTTTTTTTTTTCCGGTGTCAAAACGTTAGTCGTAGACTGCGTTCCGAATTACGATGTAAATGTAATGAAATCCAATCGATTTGAGCGTGCTTACACCCGTTCCGAATAAGCTTGAGCGGGATAACTTATGTTTGTTCCGTGAACCGTTATTTGGCTGTGTTGTTATAGGCATTTTTTCGAAATTGTGATTCTGGCTACCGTCGCCACCTAACCAAAAAAGAGGAAGAAATTTGTGGCTATACACAAAGAAATAAGTAATGTTTTAAGTTTTGACGTTGGGCGAGCACTGATATGCTGGGGCCACATTGTCGCGATAAGACAAACTATACTGCGCGCGCTCTCTCTCGCACACAGCTCGACGTCTCGCTGAATAAAAGAGAGCCCGTGGAGTTAAGTTCGCTTTATCGCGACAATGTGGCCCCAGCATTAGCACATTCACTAGCGTTCCAAATTGATGACAGCCCTCAGCTTTCATAATCATATCATAACTAAATTGGAACGCAAAATATTGATGTGAGAAGTGTGGGCGATTAGGGCATATCTCGGAATGCGGTCGTATAGTTTTTCGGAGGCGGCGCGCGACTCCATGCCATGTCCATGCCGACTGAACGGAATGTTGCCATTATTTATTATATTTTATTTAACCATTTACAATTTGATTACTGTACTTATAGTAATATAGTGTTTATTTTTCTGCTGAAAATCCAATACACGCATTTTTCAGTCTTTCAAAATATTATTTTGTTTTTATACATTTTTTAATAGGTGTAGGCTGTTTAGCGGGTTTGCCAGTTGCCAGTGCCTTTATTTACAACTGCGGAAAAACAAAACCGTCGCGCCATTTTCCATACATATTTGTTCCCGGTTTCGCTGTGTGGTTATTTTCATAGACTAATACATATTTAAAATAATATTATCAATACGAAATCTAAAGTAACACCAACCTACGTTGAAAAGTTTTTAAAAGAAGCTCCGGATAATCAGTACATGGCAACAATGGTCAGTTGAACTTTATAATTACGTTATTGTAGCATACATTCTTACAAGTCTGTTTATTTCCTCGCAAGTGTGTTGAAAAACGTCGTATGAAACGCGAGTGCGTTGATCATTACACTCTCGACTACCTTATCGCGCTCGCCTGCGGCTCGCGCGGACAATACCGTCTCGTGTGTAATGACCAACACCGCACACTTGTATCATAATGTACTATTACGAAAATACAAACTAATTGAAAATAAATTACCCTAATAATAAAACACTCAAATATTCTATAAAAAAAATCAGTAGGTAGGTACTTTTTCTTATTAACTTATTCGCAAAGGAAAAAAATGTTTGTAACCATTTCGATCGAATCTGTTCCAAATTGAGATGAATGTATGGAGACATTACTAGAATGAGAATCATTGGAAAACTCCGCGTCCATAAAAAAAAGCCTCTCACGAGGAAACTGACACAAAAAGGTTCTCATCAGAGTTGGAACAAAAAATTCAAAGGACTTTTTATTTTTTATTGCGTGATGCCGATAGCAGTTCGTTTTTATTTGATCGGTTTATGTAACAGATAGTACATAGTTATACTGGTAATGTTTCTAATGGGCTTTTTATATCAGTTTCGTTTTGACAATAACAGGCAATAAACTTTTATGTATTTATTAGAAATAGCTTAAGTTAATACCCCTGTTACTTACTGGAGGCAAATATTACCTGGACTATGCCTAAGTATTAATTATGTTCAGCAGATGTGAGAGAGGCTGGGTTTAGGATTAGCGTATTATTGGCGCCCTAGCCTAAAATGTCTTCAAAAGTGAAAAATGTTACTAAAGTACCATAATGATAATCTATTTTAAAAGCCATATTAGAACCCATAACACCACACTTGTCCACTACCCCGGTGTCGACAGGCGTCGCGCGCTCGGTGACGGTTTGAGCCATTAATAAAGTGTTTCCTTCCGGCGGCGACGCTGCGCTGTGACTTGCCGTGACAATGTCGTGACACGCCGCGACAATCACCGGCTGCGTGGCTGTCGTTTCTGTTTCTGTTTCTTTATGGAATTATTGATAATAAGAGTTAATCGTTTCTCCTGCCCTGGTCTTTTTTGATCATATCATAATGATCCATAAAAAAGTATCTATTGCTTTTGAGTGTCCCAATATGGGCATATTGGGTCTTAGAACACTCTAAAAGTACCAGGTTTCTGTAGGGCTATCCAGGGGTTATTGACGTGATTACCAAATAGTTTATGCTGCAAACTGACAAATCCAAGTTGACCATTTATGTCTACTGTCTCTCAGTAGGACTTATCAACATCTTCTGTCTTCTGCAGTAGTTTCTCCTAGGTGGAATAATTTTGTCTCAAAACGTGTCAAAAGTACCCTATACCACGGCAACGAATAAAATATTGAAACAAAGGAATTAATCTACTCTATTCACCCATCAGTCCGGCATGATCTCATAAAACATGAATACATAAAACGAAACACAAAGGTATGACGTATCACCCCTGACCCTCATCAGACGCACGCCGAAGCAAATTGAAAACGGAACATTTAGATCCCATCGCACTCGCTGATGCCTATAAAGGTAAACCAATTTTACCGCGGGCAGGGGGGGATAACGCTGTCCTTTTCACCCCTCTCCCCCGTGCCGTGGAGGGGATGTGGCCCGACATTGACCCGCACTGCGCCGTGCCGCCTGCACAGGTGCGTCATTCATGTACCTCCCTCCGCCCCCCACAGCCTGCATAGCGGGTACATGTTGCAATGGCTTGTTACCGGATCAAACTAGTTTGTGGGAAATTCGCTGCAACAAACTGCTTTGTATTGACGGGAAATTGATATTTGTGCGAAAATTCTTGGTAAAGCTTTGTGAAGTTTGCGTTTTCAATGAAAAGGATATAATTGTTATCAAGGTTACCGTATTCCCCGTAAAATAAACCACAAGCTACCTCATAATTTTCAGTCCAGGTTAAGTCCAGAAGCTATCTACTTAATGCAAACACAGCTAAGTACAAACTGTCTAGTAAACTCTCTCGGTACAAAACTCTGTTATTTAGCCCCTTTCGGCGTAAAGTAGTGCTGGCTTAGATATTACGGAGTCAATGGTCCCTCCGAGGCCTCCCGCCGTAAAGTAGCTCGCAGGTACCTACGTTATCTCGGGAAAATGGAGGCTGTGGCGATGGCGCAGGTACCTATGAATAGCAGGGAATTTTCGTCTTTGTTACTATTTTGGGGTAAATTCTGAATAGAGATAGGCAAAAATATTACGGTGTGTTATATTTTAGAGCCTATATTCTAGGCTAGGCTGATTTAAGCCGCAAAGAATAATAGAGACCCTGGGTCGAAAACAAAACTTTTTTTACTATAAGTACCTCTTTTTAACACCCATATCTGGATAGGAAAGGTGTATATCATGACTGCAAAGCAAGGCAAATAAAATTATGGGTAAGGATGATACGGTCAGCAACAAAAGTCTAATAACCCTTCAGTTTTTTTAATCATAATTATTTGGCGTACTTGAAATCAGAAAAGAAGTGAAATAAGAATGTTAAATCTTAGCTATTATACATATTTATGAAAGGCTTAAAAGTTTATCGAATCATTTCGTGTTAATTTTTTATGATAATAATGAGTGAGTGTCAGTGAACTTTTGTCACTGACTGACTGTACCATCCTTGAAGTATA
The DNA here is from genome assembly GCA_914767815.1 of Eupsilia transversa. Classification (NCBI taxonomy): domain Eukaryota; kingdom Metazoa; phylum Arthropoda; class Insecta; order Lepidoptera; family Noctuidae; genus Eupsilia; species Eupsilia transversa. Next base: position 15,781,061 of record OU611882.1, read on the forward strand.
ACTTAGAACCTACCTGCTTATTTTCGTAGTAAAATCGTAGACATGAATAGAACCTTATTAATTTTAATGTTACGACGTCGCTAAAACTGTATTTTACATAACGAAAAGCCCATTGAAATTCAAAATAATTTAAATTGAAAGTTATGAGCACGCTAGTGTAATGTCAAGGTGTTCCGTGGCTGAACGGCTTGGAACCAATTGGGACGGCTGAGGCACTGACAAACATGCTCGATCAGCCGAGTATGATCCGCTAAAACGAGTGGGTTGCCAGTGTGAGGGGGGAAATGAAATTACCAACATTTACTAGTAATCAATTAAACCTATATCGAGAGTCTTGAGTGACGATACTCCAGTAAATAATGGTTGCAGGGTTAAATCAGACTAAGTCGAACCCGAGTCGAACTAATCTTCTCCGAGGCTTATGCTATTCTTGTATACCTCGTCACAGAAAATGAAAAGGCTGTTGTAAAATATTTTTCAGGAATACTCTAAGGAGCTACGAACAAACTTCATCACGTTAATCCTAAATGGATTATACATATAATCATCAGTATGATCATCGTACCAGATCAGCGGATGGATAGTAATATAATGATAACTTTTTGTTCCATTTCGGATAGCAGAAAAAAAAGGGTGTGGCTTACTGGCGTTTAAAAAGTCTCTTAGTTTTTTACATGCTGAATGTTCTATATAAAAAAAAAAAACATCAGCAGATCTCTACGAACCATGGCAACTCCGTCCAGGTGTTTGGCTAAGGTTGTGTCCTTGCCTGGGCGCAGTGTCACCCGGTGCTAATCCGCGGCCCGCGATGTCGCCGCCGCCGCCGCCCACCGACGGCGCCCCCGCGCCCCTGCGCCCCCGACATGCGCCCAAACGTTCTGACACCGCCCGGACTGGTGCTATTTCAATAATTTTCTGAAACATGGTTATGTACTGGCATGATAGAAACCTAATAGAAAAACTTAAATATAGCTGAGGTAAAAATGTAGACGTGATGACGTCATGAGAGAGCTAGCGAGTCCCTTCAACTCCGTCATCCCGTAGGGAAACTCCAACCATAGCCTTCTCCTTTCCCTTTGGGTGGCTTTCAGCCTTAAACTCAGCAACATTAAAAAAAAAACGATTTTCGTCAGAGACACTGTGGTATATGAGACGAGAATATTAAAATGTAGGTTCGGATTATTTTTTTTCAGATCCTTGTGCCGCCTTTTCACAAAACTTAATAGCAGTTCCCGAAGAGAATTACAGTCCGTTGTGGTCTTGTGTTGCTGTGAAATGGCTGGCTTGAAATGACAAAAACAGCCACGGTGTGACCTACATTAGATTCCAGACTTCTGTGCGGTGACAACCGCAGGGTTCAGGAGGAATCCTATCCCACATACCTACACGTTTATAATATGATGTGGGATATCCTCCTCTATGTAGTTTGTATTTGGTAATTGGCAACTATATACAAACGACACCTTCTATTAACTCTAATTATACCTGCACAACAATCAACAAACTAAAAATTGTAGCAATTATTTATTAAGTACATTAATATTATAGTGTCTACATTTAATATCAACAACAAAGTTAATTTATTATTTCTAGAAGCCCGGCCTCCATTCCCCAGCGACATGGTAACCCTTGCAGCGCGCCCAGAAGCAGTATTATGTTCTAAATGTCAATCAAACGCTCGTAACGTTTTTATATTCCGCTAACTGAGCCCGGTGTGGGGTTCCGTAGTCTTCTATACTAGTTCTAATTATAATTAGCTACGGCAAATGGTTTTTAATAGCTGTCATGCAAGATCAAAATTACAGAAATTGTTCGTCGCTGTTGGTTTCTTTTTGATTGTCTCGTGCTACATGCTAAGTTTTAAAAGACTACGAATCGGTAGGTACACCTACAGGCAGCCTAAAAAAAAGAGAATCGACAAGAATTTGTGCTTCAAACTGTATCAATGTGAAGTAACTAACTGTAGGTAGTTGATATGTTTTGTGGCTACACGTTGGTATAATATGATTGAGTTTAAAGTAGGACCTACTTACATAAATGGATAGACATGAATAAGAGATAGGTACTTATTATTATTTACTATATATAAGGTGCTATAAAAATATCTGCCACGGCTGCAATGGGAGATAGTATTGTGTTTATAGATTACAATAGTAAAGATAAATTATTGATCATGTGTCATTTTTTTTTCATACAAAAAATTGTACGTATAAATTTGCAAGTGACGAACTAGTCAGCTGATTTCAGTTTTCATTCACAGAACAGATGGAAAGAGATAGCAGTTGTTTTCATTGACGAAGTGCACTTCGCGCGTAATTTGTGAACCACGTTATGCAGAGTAGAGTCAATGTTTATTTAACTACTTTATTTTCTCAAATTGATTGAACTGTGCCGGGGTACGAAATTTCTTCACTATTGTTATCTTTAAACACAATACTACCTCTCATTAAAGCCGTGGCAGATATTTTTATAGCACCTTATATACTTATCACACAGCATATCACATACACGTACATAACCAGGTAGTTTTATTTTTCCTAGTACGTATTTCGCTCGAACGTAAATTCCTCCTTTTCGTTTTTTTTTTTTGTAACTTGTATTGATAGGAAGATGATAATTTATCTGAAACATATTATTCATAACAATGAAAATTGCAAAAATACTTATTTCTATGACGTCACTATTTGGACCATTCTATACAACGGTTTCGCCCGGCAGCTTTTGAGTTTTCTCATTCATTACAAAGGCCCCGATTTCTAAATATTTCGCTAAAGTCGATTAAAAGTCAATCTTGCTTAAAACGACTTTTTAATCCTTATTATAATACCGTAGGTACTTGAGTTATCTTTAAGGATCAGGATACCTATCTCTGTCTGCTGGAGTAATCACAGGTATTAATTATCAAAATAATTAGTTTGCCAATAATAATTCTATATTTCCCAAAATTTTGAAGTATTTCGTCCCTAAGAATCCACGTATTTTCCATACCAAACCATTTTATGCCGGCTGAAACTAAACTTACACATCATTATACCTTGAAGCACTTTTTATGTCGACGGTAGGTACATAGCTAAAACAATAAAAAAAATAACAAAGAAAAAATGAGATCAAATTTATCGAAATCGTGGCCCTCAGGGACGTGCCCCTGCGGGATCGGGTCCTCAGCCACGAACCCGATACGAGAAGCGGTTATGATCCTGACTTGTAGGTAAGGATTCTATCTAGGTGACCCTTTTTCAGCTTTGGTAGTTGACGAAGTTATATGTAGGTAGGTATTAATTACATCTTATAGACTCCCGCAGACAGTCGCGACACGACACCATTTGAACAAGTGAAGTTTTCATAGCAATTGTTCCATCAGAGTCGCATCGCGCCCGTCTGCGGGAGCCTTGATACAGCTACTTATAGATATATAGGTAGGTTATTAGGTACCTATAGGTATCTGTAGTTGATAGTTCGTCTTCGTGTCAGTACGAGTAACTATGTCGGGTTAACCTCCACATGCCACCTCAGCCGACGTGGGTCAGTTATCGATCAATGCCTCTTCAGTCTTGATTAAGACATCCTTTTTATTGATTTAGGGAACCTTGGCCATACATGTAAACTTAGATGTTTGGTAAACGCGTGTGGACTTGTGGAGGTCAAATGTCTAATTACTTACCTACTTGAATGTACATAAAAGGTAGAAGTATGTATGGGTTTTGATTTATTTGCGAGTATCGAAATATGTCGCATAAATAACTGTATTTTTTATTGCTTCGACGTAGAAGCTAGATTTTTTTAAAGCACCCAGGGACCGTAGACCTACGTATTTGGTATAAATTTCAACTTACACGCGCCACGCGTTCCTGAGAAAGAGTTGACAAATTGAAAGACAGACGGACGGACAGACGGACAATAAAGTAATCCTATAATGGTTCCGTTTTTAGGGTTCCGTAGTAAACAAGGAACCCTTATAGTTTCGCCATGTCCGTAGCCAAGTGGTAAAATAAAATCATGAAAAATTTATTTTTTTGGGTACCTTCCCTTACATGTAAAGTATCTTTACCTTACTATCTTATATATATCTTCTTTTTTTTTCGCCTATCCCATGGTGTGGGGTATCGTTAGAAAGCTCGTTCAAAAATATTGTAAGCTTGTTAAAACCATTTTTGTATTGAAGGATCAGTCTGCGAAATATTAAGATTTAAAGTGCTAATTTTTGTCAGAGTCAAGTGTCCCTCCCCCCCCCCCCCCCCCTGCAAGCTAAACGGTAAGTTCTGGATATGTGGAAAAATTCATAGCAGTAGTATATATAACGAAATTAAAAGGAAAACTATCACAGCTAAGTAGGTTCTACTACTTAACGAGTAATTAGCGACCAACTTAATTTTGCAGTTGCAAAAACATGTTCTACCATACGTTTTGTATGGGAGAACATGTTTTTCAACTACAATGTTAAGTTTGTTCTTGGGATACGTTCATCCCAGCTACGGAACCTTTCATTGTGCGTGGTCCGACACGCACTTGGCCGGTTTTTTCCCTTTTGAGGTACGGAACCCTAAAAATATTTTATTAAGTAAGTACTGCAAATACCTACCTATCTACTCTAGCGGCTTTTGATAAGTACTATGATTTTTCAAAAAAGGTAGCTCGATCAGGAAATCAGATCAGCTTAAGCCGGCTCAAGTAAAATAATTACCGTTTCAGAAAAAAGTGTTTAAAATTCAGTGCTACCTGCAAGAGTAGGTAGCACAGAATCTAAAAAAAAAAAAAAGCTTTTGCCGAGCACGTGCTCCGGAAGTTAACAGCCATAGTTCATAGCCCATACCTATAGCGAATTGGACTAGTTAGGTCCTACCTCCCTACATTCATCAGCGATCGATATTACGGCATCAAAATATTCATGTGGACTTAATATTCAGCACACATTCGGTACATATAGCGAGTTTGGCACACCACCAGTTTTATATCTGCAGCTGATAGGGACACATATGAATTTCTGTGACCCAAACACGGACTTGTAACGTAAATAGATGAATTTTGAATTTCAGGGCCACTTTTGGGGGGCAAATAAGAAAATAAAAATAAAAAAAGTTTTGCAAACTGTACCGTGTGACATATCAAATGAAAGGGCTGGGCTGGGATTAGGTACATACTGTGGAGGAACAAAAATATATTTTTTATAATTTAAAAATAAATAGTATTTTAGTTATTTAAGTAGTAAATAGACCTTTACTATTAGCCCCCATTAACTCCGAAATTATTGAGCCCAAAATAAAAAGCAGGAAATGGTTCTGTACTTACATAAAGATTACAGAAAAATCAATTAGAAGTTTATGGTTTTATAAAATAACATCTCTCAATCTCATCAATATTGTGCGTACAAATTTACATTTGCAGTTGGAATGTGTTGCAGAGAACATGTTTTTTAATTAAGTACAATGTGTTTGTTCTTGGGATAAATTCATCCCAACTACGGAACCCTTCGTTGTGCGTGGTCTGACACGTACTTGGCCGGTTTTATTTTTGCTGTGGTAAATCCTCATTGATACGCTACGTCTGGGGAGGGAGGGAACGGAGGGTTCCTATTACTCTATAAGTGGGGGGGGGGGGGGGAGATAGGGACTTGTACTTAGGTACGTCGCGTGTACCTCTGACTGCTATCAGCCCGCCATGCCTAGCGGGCCAAATCACCATATGCGGCCAAAACAACGACCGCACCTCCACTGTCACATATAGAGGCGATTAGACTATAATGTACGATAGACGACACGACGATAGACTCATTCGAACTATAAGGTATAAAACCTACTTGGTCTACTAGACTTTAATCGTAATCAAGATGCTCCGACACTACGTAAGATAGTACCTAGTTGTGGACAGTGCTGTTATCTTAGATGCTTATGGGTTTAAAGTCAAAGTCGTTTGTTTGACTGCTCGTTGGTCTAGTGGTTGCAAGCGCTACTGCTGAGCATGAGGTCCTGGGTCGATTCCCAGGTCGGGCAAACTGTTATTGGAATTTTCTATCTGTAATTTCTCAGTAGCAGCCCGGAGTCTGGATCTGTGCCCGGTTGATGGCAATAGGCTCGCCCCTTATTACATGGGACTTAAAAACATAACTGGCGAAATGTGGGTTTACTATAGGTAGGTACACCTCTGCCCAACCCTTCGGGGAAACAAGGGGTGATGTTATGTTATGTTATTATGTTATGTTATGTTATGTCGTTTGTTTGCTCTAAATGCCGTAATACGTAAAGGTGATACTTTGGTAAATAAATATTCTTGGGCGATGACACATTTCGCCATACAGCATGCATGCGCATGCAAATATTAAAAGTAAGGTGCTTATTAAACTATACCTACCTACAGTTGAAAATGTTTATTGAACATGAAATTATAGTAGGTAGGTACCTAAATCAATGTTCAATTTACACAAACAATATACTAATACCTATATCTACTAGTTGAATTTACGGGTTTTAACAAAACCCGTAAATTAATAATTCTTCTCCATATTTGGGTAATTTATTTAGTTTACTAGGTACTGATCTACATGATGATGATTATTTAGTTTACTAGGTACCTACCTACTGATCAACAATTTGGAGATCACTGATCTCCAAATTGTTGAACTATTTTATGAGCGGAAGAAATTGTCCTCTAGCTGTTTGTTTGCTTGTTGGTGTTTGATTGAAAGCACAATGTCGCAGGAATGGTGAAAGAGCTTGTCTTATTCTCATGACTTGATCTTCTTAGCGTGAGTCTTCAGCAGCTACAGAGATTACTAGTAACGCCATCTGTCGGCCAAGACGAAAAGCTCAAGTTAAATTATGTTTTTATATTTTTATAGTTGTAAGTACGACAACTTATTTTCAAACTGCTTCAACATCTCAATGCAGGATGAAATACGAAGAATAAACGCATTATTTAAAAATAAAGTTAGAAAGTAGAACATGAAACTTACTTTGTAAACATAAAATTAAACTACATCTTGCGGACACTGGCGCTAGTAGTCATACAAAACATTTTTTTTTATGACGAATAATAAATAATACACTATATGGCACAAAATAATTTAATTTACAAATATTTTTTATCTATTTAGTCCATGAAAGAGTCATTGCTAAAATATAGCTATAGAATCGATTGCAGAATAGAACTTCAATGGCAGAATGAACTCCGCGAACTATGTTGTCATCTGTCAACGTCAAGTTTGGCCTTCAATTCGCTGGTGATCCTGGGAGACTAATGCAATTTCCAAAAGGTTTTGCAATGTATGAGTGAGGTGTTCAATCAATTCGATGGTGTGACAAACGAGTAAAATTATTCCCGTGTTAAAATGACATCGAGGAGTAAGAATGCTGTGCGGGGCTACGAGACAGAGATTGAGAAGAGCCGTGAGGAGTCCAATTGGAAGAAGGCAGTGGACTTGGCTCAGCAGTTGAAGGCCAGGTCTCCACAGCATGGTCAGTGACACATGTTACGTATTCTATATACACTTATCACCATAAGAGATCCTCAGTTAGGTCATTGAAGTGTAGTTGTTATCATGAGAGCTTAAAAATATATTTTATTATTACTTATTTGCAAATGTTTAAAACATATTGCCTGTTTGCTGACTTCCTGTTGTATATATGATAAACCTCAGTAGGTACATTAACTGTGTACCAACTGTTTGTTTATTATGATAATTATTTATTCATGTTTCCTTGAATATCAGCTACAAAACCATTAAGTTTTTAAGGTTTTGTGCTGTATAAAGTAGCTGAGGTCGAAACAATCACTGTCACTAATTACATTTTCAATTAAGATGAGTTTTTAGAAGCAATTTCAGTAATGGTTCCAATTTTGTCTACTGGTTAAACACATTATTATTTAGATTGAAACTTTGGTCAGAGGGTCCCTGAATAGTTCCCGTAGTTTTTGTGTTACCATCCTGTTTACTTTCCTCTATGTTTTATTAGCAAATGAGGATGCATTTTCCTATCCTTGTGACATAACACCTTAGACGTCTGTAAACATTAACATGGCTAAAAGGTATAGGTTTAACTCAAAGCTATACCGGATGCTGAATAAAAACAAGCTTTACTACTACCCTTCTGTCATGCAAGCATGCAATATGAAACACACAATATATAAAATAAATACTATGATTACTTTTGACAAGTATGAAAAACTAGTTCCACAACACAAAAGATTTTCCCATGCAATTCTACCTGACCTTCATACCTTCAATATCCATCAATTAAATTATATCAACAGAAAGCCTTGCCCACTTCCTCATTGGAGAGGGCAAGCTTGAGGCACACCTTGAGGAATGGCCGCCCAGCAAGGAAAACATTGAGAGAGCACAACGGGAGCTCTCAGACGCCCGCGGTTACCTCACTCTAGCTACCGATGAAGCAGGCAAGAGGGCTGGTGTAGCGCTAGATGCACATCTCTTGCTTGGAAAGCTGAATTACGCTTGTGGAGCATACGATGATGCATTGAAACATTATAAACTGGCTGAGCTGAATACTTTGACAGAGAAAGAGTTACCTGTGTGAGTAAATTTTATTCATAATTTAAACTTAACCTAATCAATTTATTATAAAAACACAAAGTTAAATGAAGATCAATTTAAAAACTAACAGTTGCTATAAATTAAACCAAAGTTAAATAAAAGGTTAAACTTATCAAATGTTTAATATGATTATCATCACTAATGTATCATCAACGTTTAATGACACTGCTTTGTTATTTTATAACACCTTCAGACAATAGATCATTATTTGCAATCTTATTACACACTGACATGTGTGTCCTTTGCTCCCTTATCTCACATCTCAATAATTAACTACAATTGAATGGTGGAACCATGCACTTTAAGTACACTCCTAATGGAATAAATAAACTTTTTCCATTAATAACTGCATTATTCTGTCGCAGTATGTGCCAAATTATCAAGTAATTAAAGACATTGCGGAATCTTGTTGCGACTCTGACTCTCGCTATTTATGGCTGAATAGCTTTGTTGATTCACACTGTCTGTGTTAATGATATTGATGCTAAATGCTTTTGTAAATGTATGTTGTAACATTCTTATACCAAAATAGAATCACTTATAGCATTATTACGATATAGGAATATATTATAACAAGTAGTAACAATATACAGTTTAAAATTTTAAAAGGAAAAGTTCTAAAAACAATATGGTTGATTGATTTTACCTTTAATAACTCTATTAAATAAAGGGAAAATATTACTAATATTTTATCAACTGGAATGAAATGATATTCTAGAAAGGTGAGGCTCTGCTTGGAAATAATATTCATACAATAGTGTACATACTATTAATCACAGCATTAACATAATGCATGACCTCATGAGGCCATGAGTAAAGATTTTTTAACAATATCTTTCTTTGACATACTATAGGCATTATACCACATATATCTACTGCCTCTTTGGTCTAGGTCGCAAGTGCTACTGCTGAGCATGAGGTCCTGGGTTTGATTCCCTGGTTGGGCAAAGTGTTATTGGTTTTCTCTATTTGGGATTTCTCAGTAGCAGCCCTGAGTCTGGCCTTGTGCCTGGCAGCCATGTTAAAATGTGGGTGCACAATAGGTACACCTCAGCTTAACCCTTCGGGGAAACAAGGCGTGATGTTATGTATATCTTATCTACTAGACACATACTTCTGATAAACACTTTAGTCTAAACAAAGCACATATTTCAGAACCTGTTTATCTGTTATCATATGCATCTTAACACGTGTTAAGGTGACGTCAGCGTGTGATCAAACGATCGAGCATGACAGACTCTAAACAAACTGTTAATAGACGTGTGCACATAAAATATGCAGAACGTCCATAAAGGTGGCAATAAACTCACGCGCATATCTTAACTAAACAAGTGTTATTATATTTTTTGCTCGTCTTGCACTGTTGATCTTTTTGTATTGTGTCTTGGGTTCGTTGTCGCACCTTGTACCCATGAATCAACTCATAGATCCAAGGATTTATCCAAAAGTGGGGTTGGGGGGGTGTAATTTAAAGGAGTTCCTAAAAGAGTAGAGTCCTTTCTGTTTTATCTTATGTCATGGTTCAAAGGCGCATCAACAGCTGAATCACCAAGAGCCGCGTGCGCAGCTTGTGTTTCATGCCTTCGACATTATGTCGGGACTTTGTCCTCGATATTTTTGGTGATAATGATTTTGTTTGACTGACTGCATATGTACACAGAATAATATATAGGTACTGTATTGATGATAATTTTATTGTCTATAACAAAGTGATATTAGCTATGATCATCAGTACATGATTCACACATTTCAGATACCTCTTATGGCAATATGGAAATTGAAGTTAGTAGTTAGGTAAATTTTAATCAAGCTATTTTTAGATGTCTTATATTTAACGAGCAGCCGCTCGATTCTGTAAAAATCTCACCGTGAAAACTGAGGTGAAGTGAACTTAAGTGAGCTGTCATTCGATCCTTATACTAGAGATGGACACTATTGAAAGCTCACTTCACCTATGTTTTCACCTTGAGATTTTTACAGAATAGGTATCAAATATCTCAGTACAAAATTGCAGTTGCTTTAACTTTGTCAACAACGAAGAACTGTTCCCCATTGTGTTCTAAATACTATGAATTGTAAATATCATGTTATTTACATATAACCCTGTAACATTTTACCCTTCGGATCTGAAGATAATTACTCTTCTGTTCGTTCCACAGCCGAAGTCTCCGCATCGTAGCCGAGTCGTATGCCATCAAGGGTCTGTGCTTAGAACAGAACACTGTTCCTGGGTCCACCAGCCGGTTTAAACAGGCTGAGAGAGAATCTGAAATGGTAAGAATTTAGTATTAGAGTACAGTCGAGGCATCTATTTCTTCGCCAGTTTTCAAATTCTTTCCCTTTACAAATCGGGCTTTTGAAGCTACGGCACTGAGCAGACTATTATAGTATAGAAAACTATATTTAATTACTTATTTGATAAAAAATAATAATAGCATACACCTTTGTATACACCAATGTCGATTTGACATCAACCTTAAACCTTTATTAATGGCCTGGCCATTTTATGAAATATAAGTAAATGTAAAAAAAATACAGTCTGTGTGTGTGTGTCACATTTTAATTCGGTCTGACATGTAAAGAAGATGGCTGTACAGAATGTCATTCTGCGATATTTACATTATGACGTATTAAATTGCTAAGTCGGTAGAGCAGATTCTATCTTACAATGGGCTGACAAAAATTGCCCTTAAGGTGGCGAACACAATTTGGCTTTGACTGTACCTACTTTCTGTATTCTGAGTTGAAACAGAATTATGAAGAAGCAAAGAGAATTCACGCACATATGTATGTTACTATCATTTTCATGTGTCAGGTGTTGCATTTCTCGAACGCACGTCAATTCTTTCAATTTACCTATACCTTATAATAATGACATAAGACTCACATGACGCGCGCTCGTGAGTGATATTTTTTACACAACGACTTCTGAACATGACCGTCTCAATAACAAGATAACTGTGTAAAAGGTTATAACTTGTTGTTATTTGTCGAGTGGAAGCAATTTTCCAATTTTCTTTATGTAATTTAATAGTTGTCTTTTATCCGCCCCGTTGGTGGTAGTAGAACACTTTACTCGATATTTACATGGGAAACTTGACCCCTCACTATCACTACGAACCTATTTGAACACCATTTGCTCATTCTTCTCCATAGGAACCTACTACGCTTTGGAATGGGCAACTAGCTTCATCTTTCTGGCTGACCAACTCCTTGACAAATTCAAAAGTGCCTGAAAATGGTTGAATTGAAATATATGCTTTGAGTTTGAGTGTAAACTGATACAAAATAGTCTTGTTTCATCATTAATCATTGTCAGATCCGTAGTTTCGAGCTATCATCAGACCTCACTCTTCTGTATCTACAACGCAACGGGGCGCACGCCCGCGCCGGCCCTACGCTGGAGACGGCGCTACAGCGAGTGCCCATACTGCACATACGAGCAGGCAGGCTGCAGAATGCTATAGACAGGTAAATAAGATGGTGGATGGTTTTATTGTTATTTCTTTTCTTTAAAATTATTGTGCCGTAGTTGCGTTTTCAAACACAATTCCCACATTTAGTGCAATTTTCCTGTTTTTTTTTCAATTTCTTAAACGCATCTTACTTTCAGGCCCGCTTTTACCGGAAAACACTTAATTCGTTTAGCGCTAAACGTGTTTAAAACATCGTGTTGTGTTACAGTCAGAATGTTGTTTTAAATAACTATTAGCGCTGAACGCATTTGTGTCAGTGTTCTTTGTGGTCTTCAAAGCCGAACTTTTTCCAAAACTTCATGTGCCATATTTATGGCCATTTATATTATTTGGTACTGTGTCATTGTGTCCTGCAACTACTATCGTCGTCTATTACTGCCTTGTCGTAATGAGCGTGAACTTAATATAGGTTGTTACTACCGCGTCGCTGGTCGCTAACTGGCTTACGGCGGACAGATTGCGAGAAATCCAATTAACCTTGTGTCACATGTGTTACTATATACGACGGTTGTACTACCCAAATAATGCGCGTGTCACGTTACTACTAGATTTTTTTGTTAACAAATTAACTTTATATATTAGCATAATTAATTCGTTTATTAAGTTAATTTGATCATCTATATACTAATATTATAAAGAGGTAAATTTTGTCTGTTTGGTTGTATGTATCTTACATACATACAACCAAACAGACAAATTTTACCTACCTGGTAATCTCCGGAACTACCAGTCGAATATGAAAAAATCTTTTTGCGTTGGATAGCCCAATTCTTGAGGAAGGTTTACACTGCTGCAAGCGTCTTTTGGCACTCGAATGACGTTGACAGGGCGGCGCTGTCTGTAAGGATTTGTTTTGTAAAATGTGAATGTGTTGAAAAGCAAGATGGCATCGTTAGTTCCGATTTTGGCCGCGCGCCAAAAGATCCTTGTACAGCTATGTTATGTCATGTAGGTATCGAGAGATGCTGAACGCGGTGGAGTCTATATCGACCCAGGCGCTGCGACTGACGCTTACACGGCAACTAGCTGAGGTGCTGATGAGAGGCGTCACTGGACAGGTGAGAATAGTCAATAGAAACATCTTGCAGGGATAGTTTACAGGAGTCTGAGATGATATTGCAGAGATTATACAGTCTTCACCACCGTCATGAACGAAACTATGAGTAAAAGGTATATTTCTAGAACTAGTACCCAGAACATAGAATTAGACAAAATATCTAGAACAATCGGATTGATGTGATTTCTAGGTTGAAAGTTCCAGGTTTTTTATGCCAACGTCGCCTCTAAAGATTGGTCTCTAAACTGGAATACAGAAACTGCTACAATGTGAATTGGCGGCAAAAGTAGTTACAGCGGTAATACTAACTAGCTTTGGCTCAAGGATAACGTGAAATTGTAGCTTTGTAGCTTGACTACACGGTTATACATTTTGGGAATACTAGATTGTTTTGCTTTCAGGTGTACAAAGCCCCCGAGAAGCTGGCGGTAGCACCGCCTCAAGGTACGCTGTCGCGGCGAAGAGAGGAACACGTGACCGAAGGGCCCTGGAAGCCGAAGAAGTATGCGGCTATCAATCAGGTAGGTTAACAGTAACAGTTTCAGGTTGCCTTTGAGTATCTGTATATATGTTGTAAACTTAACTGTATTTTATATAGAAGGACCATCCTACAGACAAACTGAAAACGGGTTTCTGGGGCATAGATTTAAGTATAAGAATATGCTGTCAACTTTTTATAAATAAAGAAACTCACATAATTTATTTGAGACAGAACTGCTTACATGGATTCATTAATTATTTCGAACAGATATCTGTAGGTCATATTTTTCTTTGATGCGATAAACGCGACCATTTTGCACAGCAGACATATTTCGCTACACAGTGTTTCTTATTTTTCAGTTCGTACCTCGAAATGAGTACGAAGAGGTAGTATTATTACTACTAGTCGGCGAAGCGATGGCAGTGCGAGATGCTGTACTGTCTCAGAGCGGCGAGTTCGAGGCGGCGCGGGCGCACGCGCTTAATAACGCGGTCTGTGTCGTAGACCTGCTGGCGCTGGCGGCCACGCGCTGGGGACAACTATGCTTGGTGCTGGAGGTCAGTGGGCTGTAGTTGGAGCGAGACCCCTGTACCGCGCCGAAGGAATGTGCGGCGATGCGGGGGCGGGAGGCCGTGAGCGTTGACAAATGAGCGGCGATGCCACGAGCGTTGACGAATGAGCGGCCTGCACTGCTCCGCCGTCTCACACATACGCACTAAAGCGCGGTACAGCGGCTTCGGTCTAACCATAGAGAGATCATGATCATAAAGTTTATTATGAAATGAAATGAAATTGTTTGTTCTCTAAATAGGATATTGGAATCGCTTTTACACGTCATGTTAAAAAATATATTAAAATAAGCTAGATGGAGTCGATATTTCCTATTCGTATCGTTCTTCCCGTTTCTGAATAAACAATATTCCAAGTTCTTTTAATTTTATTTCCAAAAGATTTTTATAGAATGTTTAATGTGTGACGGCTTTGTTTAAAAGTATTAGAATATTTTTTAACAAATTCTTTAAAAGTTTTATCATGGTTATATGTTTTTCATGATACAATTCAAATAACCTCTTCCTACTTTTCTAAATACTAAACCTTTTTAAACTCACACATTAGTTTTAGTCTGCTCTGACTATACACCGAGATTATAGGATAGAATAGAATAGAATAATTTATTTCAGACAAAGTCCATAGGGTTAGTAACAATTTTACTTATCCTCTAGTGTTAATAACAAAGACATTTATTTCGGACGTAGACATAAAAAACAAAAACGAAGCCACACAAACAGAAATCACAAAGTGACACCACACAGGAGTAGGCACTAGTTTATGCCAAGCCCTGAATGCGACCACCCGCAGTGTGTAGTCGCATCATCTACTTGATATATATTTTTCTGAATCCCCAGTCGCTGGAGCGCGCGATGAAGTTCTCGTTCGGCTGCGCGCACATCTGGCGGCAGCGAGCGCTCGCCACGGCAGCCGCCGCGCCCGCGCCGGCCCGGCCCGCGCCGCCCGCGCCGCACACACACATAGCGCCCGGTATGTATACACTACTACATCTGCGCCCGCGCCGGCCCGGCCCGCGCCGCCCGCGCCGCACACACACATAGCGCCCGGTATGTATACACTACTACATCTGCGCCCGCGCCGGCCCGGCCCGCGCCGCCCGCGCCGCACACACACATAGCGCCCGGTATGTATACACTACTACATCTGCGCCCGCGCCGGCCCGGCCCGCGCCGCCCGCGCCGCACACACACATAGCGCCCGGTATGTATACACTACTACATCTGCGCCCGCGCCGGCCCGGCCCGCGCCGCCCGCGCCGCACACACACATAGCGCCCGGTATGTATACACTACTACATCTGCGCCCGCGCCGGCCCGGCCCGCGCCGCCCGCGCCGCACACACACATAGCGCCCGGTATGTATACACTACTACATCTGCGCCCGCGCCGGCCCGGCCCGCGCCGCCCGCGCCGCACACACACATAGCGCCCGGTATGTATACACTACTACATCTGCGCCCGCGCCGGCCCGGCCCGCGCCGCCCGCGCCGCACACACACATAGCGCCCGGTATGTATACACTACTACATCTGCGCCCGCGCCGGCCCGGCCCGCGCCGCCCGCGCCGCACACACACATAGCGCCCGGTATGTATACACTACTACATCTGCGCCCGCGCCGGCCCGGCCCGCGCCGCCCGCGCCGCACACACACATAGCGCCCGGTATGTATACACTACTACATCTGCGCCCGCGCCGGCCCGGCCCGCGCCGCCCGCGCCGCACACACACATAGCGCCCGGTATGTATACACTACTACATCTGCGCCCGCGCCGGCCCGGCCCGCGCCGCCCGCGCCGCACACACACATAGCGCCCGGTATGTATACACTACTACATCTGCGCCCGCGCCGGCCCGGCCCGCGCCGCCCGCGCCGCACACACACATAGCGCCCGGTATGTATACACTACTACATCTGCGCCCGCGCCGGCCCGGCCCGCGCCGCCCGCGCCGCACACACACATAGCGCCCGGTATGTATACACTACTACATCTGCGCCCGCGCCGGCCCGGCCCGCGCCGCCCGCGCCGCACACACACATAGCGCCCGGTATGTATACACTACTACATCTGCGCCCGCGCCGGCCCGGCCCGCGCCGCCCGCGCCGCACACACACATAGCGCCCGGTATGTATACACTACTACATCTGCGCCCGCGCCGGCCCGGCCCGCGCCGCCCGCGCCGCACACACACATAGCGCCCGGTATGTATACACTACTACATCTGCGCCCGCGCCGGCCCGGCCCGCGCCGCCCGCGCCGCACACACACATAGCGCCCGGTATGTATACACTACTACATCTGCGCCCGCGCCGGCCCGGCCCGCGCCGCCCGCGCCGCACACACACATAGCGCCCGGTATGTATACACTACTACATCTGCGCCCGCGCCGGCCCGGCCCGCGCCGCCCGCGCCGCACACACACATAGCGCCCGGTATGTATACACTACTACATCTGCGCCCGCGCCGGCCCGGCCCGCGCCGCCCGCGCCGCACACACACATAGCGCCCGGTATGTATACACTACTACATCTGCGCCCGCGCCGGCCCGGCCCGCGCCGCCCGCGCCGCACACACACATAGCGCCCGGTATGTATACACTACTACATCTGCGCCCGCGCCGGCCCGGCCCGCGCCGCCCGCGCCGCACACACACATAGCGCCCGGTATGTATACACTACTACATCTGCGCCCGCGCCGGCCCGGCCCGCGCCGCCCGCGCCGCACACACACATAGCGCCCGGTATGTATACACTACTACATCTGCGCCCGCGCCGGCCCGGCCCGCGCCGCCCGCGCCGCACACACACATAGCGCCCGGTATGTATACACTACTACATCTGCGCCCGCGCCGGCCCGGCCCGCGCCGCCCGCGCCGCACACACACATAGCGCCCGGTATGTATACACTACTACATCTGCGCCCGCGCCGGCCCGGCCCGCGCCGCCCGCGCCGCACACACACATAGCGCCCGGTATGTATACACTACTACATCTGCGCCCGCGCCGGCCCGGCCCGCGCCGCCCGCGCCGCACACACACATAGCGCCCGGTATGTATACACTACTACATCTGCGCCCGCGCCGGCCCGGCCCGCGCCGCCCGCGCCGCACACACACATAGCGCCCGGTATGTATACACTACTACATCTGCGCCCGCGCCGGCCCGGCCCGCGCCGCCCGCGCCGCACACACACATAGCGCCCGGTATGTATACACTACTACATCTGCGCCCGCGCCGGCCCGGCCCGCGCCGCCCGCGCCGCACACACACATAGCGCCCGGTATGTATACACTACTACATCTGCGCCCGCGCCGGCCCGGCCCGCGCCGCCCGCGCCGCACACACACATAGCGCCCGGTATGTATACACTACTACATCTGCGCCCGCGCCGGCCCGGCCCGCGCCGCCCGCGCCGCACACACACATAGCGCCCGGTATGTATACACTACTACATCTGCGCCCGCGCCGGCCCGGCCCGCGCCGCCCGCGCCGCACACACACATAGCGCCCGGTATGTATACACTACTACATCTGCGCCCGCGCCGGCCCGGCCCGCGCCGCCCGCGCCGCACACACACATAGCGCCCGGTATGTATACACTACTACATCTGCGCCCGCGCCGGCCCGGCCCGCGCCGCCCGCGCCGCACACACACATAGCGCCCGGTATGTATACACTACTACATCTGCGCCCGCGCCGGCCCGGCCCGCGCCGCCCGCGCCGCACACACACATAGCGCCCGGTATGTATACACTACTACATCTGCGCCCGCGCCGGCCCGGCCCGCGCCGCCCGCGCCGCACACACACATAGCGCCCGGTATGTATACACTACTACATCTGCGCCCGCGCCGGCCCGGCCCGCGCCGCCCGCGCCGCACACACACATAGCGCCCGGTATGTATACACTACTACATCTGCGCCCGCGCCGGCCCGGCCCGCGCCGCCCGCGCCGCACACACACATAGCGCCCGGTATGTATACACTACTACATCTGCGCCCGCGCCGGCCCGGCCCGCGCCGCCCGCGCCTCACACACACATAGCGCCCGGTATGTATACACTACTACATCTGCGCCCGCGCCGGCCCGGCCCGCGCCGCCCGCGCCGCACACAATTACATAGTAAATTTATACAAAAATAACAGCAACTTGTTTATCGAAAAGTGATTTCGGTATCAGTCGTTTC
Source organism: Eupsilia transversa (assembly GCA_914767815.1). Lineage (NCBI taxonomy): Eukaryota > Metazoa > Arthropoda > Insecta > Lepidoptera > Noctuidae > Eupsilia > Eupsilia transversa. Next base: position 15,799,375 of record OU611882.1, read on the forward strand.
CAATTATATGTTCACAACTGTGTAAAATTTGCTTTCTCTGCCTACACCTTCAAGGAATATGGTCGTTTGACACTTTTGTTAAATGTGACTAAAATAATATAAATGCTCCAGGAAGCAGCTCGTGGAGCGCGGGAGTGCGCGCGGCGGGCGTGTCGCGCCGGGCCGCGCGCCTGGCGCCCGCGGACACGCCGCTGCGGCTCGTCGCCGCCAACACCTGCTACAGGATGGGATGGGTACGTAGCGACACACACTGTACTGTAGGTGAGCGCGGCGGGCGTGTCGCGCCGGGCCGCGCGCCTGGCGCCCGCGGACACGCCGCTGCGGCTCGTCGCCGCCAACACCTGCTACAGGATGGGATGGGTACGTAGCGACACACACTGTACTGTAGGTGAGCGCGGCGGGCGTGTCGCGCCGGGCCGCGCGCCTGGCGCCCGCGGACACGCCGCTGCGGCTCGTCGCCGCCAACACCTGCTACAGGATGGGATGGGTACGTAGCGACACACACTGTACTGTAGGTGAGCGCGGCGGGCGTGTCGCGCCGGGCCGCGCGCCTGGCGCCCGCGGACACGCCGCTGCGGCTCGTCGCCGCCAACACCTGCTACAGGATGGGATGGGTACGTAGCGACACACACTGTACTGTAGGTGAGCGCGGCGGGCGTGTCGCGCCGGGCCGCGCGCCTGGCGCCCGCGGACACGCCGCTGCGGCTCGTCGCCGCCAACACCTGCTACAGGATGGGATGGGTACGTAGCGACACACACTGTACTGTAGGTGAGCGCGGCGGGCGTGTCGCGCCGGGCCGCGCGCCTGGCGCCCGCGGACACGCCGCTGCGGCTCGTCGCCGCCAACACCTGCTACAGGATGGGATGGGTACGTAGCGACACACACTGTACTGTAGGTGAGCGCGGCGGGCGTGTCGCGCCGGGCCGCGCGCCTGGCGCCCGCGGACACGCCGCTGCGGCTCGTCGCCGCCAACACCTGCTACAGGATGGGATGGGTACGTAGCGACACACACTGTACTGTAGGTGAGCGCGGCGGGCGTGTCGCGCCGGGCCGACCACGACCGTAGGGAGTGATTCAAGTGTTAGAACCCTGAGTGATTCATGGTCCTCGATATAAATCCGTTTTATTCATGAGTTGCATACTATGCTTTATACCATGACTACGAGAAAAAGAACGAAAATAGACATTTAATGAAGAAAAAAAGTTTTTCGCAAGGAAGTTGTATAGGATTGAGATGGAGGTCGAATATATTGGTGTTCTAAATTCAAACACCAAAACAGTGATTAAAAGTGCTTTTTATTCACTGTTTTCAGTGAATGTCAGTGAAAATCAGGGGGAATGGTATAATAGTATATTATGAAACTAGTGAATAAAGGACGGATTTAAAGCGAGGGCCATAGATGAATCACGACCAAGTGAAGGATTCTAACGACTGAATCACGACCGGAGGGAGTGATTCATGATGTTTGAATCACGAGCATAGCGAGTGATTCAAGTGTTAGAATCCTGAGCGACGCGAGTGATTCGTGGCCCTCGATATAAATCCGTTTTATTCAAGAGTTGCATACTATACTTTATACCATGACTACGAGAAAAAGAAAGATTTAAGCGAAAATAGACATATTATATAAAGTTTTTTTTTTTTTTTTAACTTTACCCCACACTAGGAATTTTTCCTGTATCGTGGGTGCGTTTACAAACATTTAAACTGACATACACAAACAGCCAGACCCGGAACAACTACATGTAGGTCATACAAATATTTGTTCCGTGCGGGAATCGAACCCGCGACACGCAGCGCAGTAGTCAATCGCTTAACCACTACTCCAATCGTGCCGTCGAAATTAATTTAAATGCACATTAATTTGTTCGCAAGGAGGTTGTATAGCATTGAGATGGGGGTCACCAGGACAACAAAACAGTGATTAAAAGTGCTTTTTATTCACTGTTTTGCGTGAATAAAATAAGCTTTTTAGAGGGGGAATGGTATAATAGTATATTATGCAACTAGTGAATAAAGGACGGATTTAAAGCGAGGGCCATAGATGAATCACGACCAAGTGAAGGATTCTAACGACTGAATCACGACCGGAGGGAGTGATTCATGATGATTGAATCACGAGCATAGCGAGTGATTCAAGTTTTAGAATCCTGAGCGACGCGAGTGACTCATGGCCCTCGATATAAATCCGTTTTATTCAAGAGTTGCATACTATACTTTATACCATGACTACGAGAAAAAGAAAGATTTAAGCGAAAATAGACATTTAATGAAGAAAAAAAAAGGTTTTTTTTTTAAACTTTGCCCCACACTAGGAATTTTTCCTGTATCGTGGGTGCGTTTACAAACATTTAAACTGACATACACAAACAGCCAGACCCGGAACAACTACATGTAGGTCATACAAATATTTGTTCCGTGCGGGAATCGAACCCGCGACACGCAGCGCAGTAGTCAATCGCTTAACCACTACTCCAATCGTGCCGTCGAAATTAATTTAAATGCACATTCATTTGTTCGCAAGGAGGTTGTATAGCATTGAGATGGGGGTCACCAGGACAACAAAACAGTGATTAAAAGTGCTTTTTATTCACTGTTTTGCGTGAATAAAATAAGCTTTTTAGAGGTGGAATGGTATAAACAATATTTAATGCTTATTCTTTAATTTTTACCCGACTGCACGACAGGTCAGGTTTTTGATGCGTATCTTCTGTGTGTGGTGATTTAGACGTCAATCAGTTATGTTTAAAAAAAAATAACATCACCAAAAAAAACGACCGACGTATTAAAATAATGGGCTTGAGAAGACCACTCCAAAAACATTAAACACTGCTAAAATGTGCACACACGTATATAATAGAAAGAGATAGACAGAGAGAAAGTCGCATGGAACTTTTTCCTTACGTGACGATGTCTACCTCGTTCCAAAACTGAGTTGTTCTAATGTTCTGTGCAGATAGAAGAAGGCATCGAGATGGCGGAAGAGGCGCTGGCGATAGAAGACGGACGCGAGGGAGCCATGCTCGCGCGCTGCTGCCTGTACACCGGCATCGGGTACCAGATGAAGGCACAGGTCTGTCAGTATACCTTATTTCTTTACAACTGCAGGTCTAAAAGGCTGTGTAAGGATTCCGGTTGGCGTCACATACTCCCGAGTCTATTGTGGGAAGGAACTAAATTCTTGGGCTTGACTTTGGATGCTAAGCTTCAGTGGGGCCCACATATAGATAAATTGTCAAAAAAGCTAAGCTCCGCAGCTTATGCTGTTAGAAAAATTCGTAATTTAACTGACATAGAGACAGCCCGTTTAGTGTACTTTAGCTATTTTCATAGTGTAATGTCGTACGGTATTCTGTTGTGGGGAAATGCCGCCGACATTCAAACTATCTTTGTTTTGCAGAAAAGAGCTGTGCGATCAATTTATAAATTAAGTCCCAGACACTCTCTTAGAGAGAAATTTAAGGAGATCAATGTAATGACTGTGCCTTCTCAATATATTTTTGAAAATCTATTATATGCCCATAAAAACATTAAATTGTTTAAGAAATACAGTGATATTCATAATATAAATACTAGGAACAAACACAAATTTGTTGTACCTTCAACAAGGCTCAAGAAAATAGGTGGCTCGTTCAGATGTCAATGTATACGCTTTTATAATAAACTTCCAAGCCAAGTACAAAGCCTCAGCCTTAATAAATTCAAATCATTCATTAAACGTAAATTGTGCCAGAAAGCGTTTTACACCGTTAAAGATTATATTGATGATAAAAAGGCTTGGGAGTGAGCTGCTCCAATTCATTTATTTTAACTTCTTTTACTGATTTTTTTATTTTTTTTTTATTATAAACACAATGACAGCCATATTTACTTTATGAAGTATAATATTATTATTATTTTAATTATTGAGAATGTGAGGACTATGTGGGTCAAATATATTTTCTCTCTTTCTCAGTTACTTTTAATGATAATCTGGCGGTTTGAGTACTTTATGCGGCCTACCCAAATGTCCTTTCTTTGGTATTGTTCGTCGATTCGTTGAGCTCCTTAAGTGCTAAGTTGAGCTTCACGATTACTGACAAATGCGTGCACTGACTGGACAGGTCCACTCAAATCTGTATGGTTGTTTCTTCAAAAGGCCATTTCAGACACAAATCTACATGGTCCTCTAATGATCTGACTAATATTATCTGTGGTTTTTTATATACATATTGACATTAATGAACTTTTTTTATATACAATGACACGAATATTTACTATGTAAAGTATTTTTTTATTCTTGTTTATTATTGTGAATGTGAAGACTATGTGGGTCATTGATTTTTCTTTTTTCTTTTCTTAGTTAGTTTTAACCATGGTCTGGCAGTTTGAGTACTATATGCGGCCTACCCAAATGTCCTTTCTTTGGTATTGTTCGTCGAATCGTTGAGCTCCTTGAGTTCTGAGTTGAGCTGCACGATTACTGACAAATGCGTGCACTGACTGGACAGGTCCACTCAATCTGTGTGGTTCTTTCCTCAAAAGACCATTTCAGATACGAATCTACATATTCTTCACATGATCTGACCAAGATTATGTCTGGACTTTAAAAGAGACTGTGACCTCTGAGTTTGTTTCGGCCTTTCTTCTCAGAGTAGTCAGATAGGAAACGCCGACCTCATCTAGTTTTAAAACAATTTGATTGACGTGTAAAAGTGTTTTTACAAACCTACTTACAGAAAATAAATCATTTATCATTTATCATTTATCAATGTGGACAAGATTTGTCGACAAATGTGCTGCGGCGTTACTGCGTTAGTGACCATTGTGCTGCCGCTCCGGCGTCGCACCGCATCGCTCATGGCCGCGTCGTGTGCCCGCGCCTGTCGCTGTGCGGACCTCTGGGCGTGCGGCCTGAAGCGGAAACCTGAACCAACATTTTTTTCAATAAATTTTACAAATCATTTTCACAAATGTTAACAGTGCCTGTCAACGTCATCCGGGTGCCAAAAGATCCTTGTAAGTGATTTAACTTTTTTTTTTCAATTTTGATTACAGAAAACAAATGCCCGTATCGACAAGGAGATCGCAAACGATACGTCTTTAAAACTGCTGTTACGTTCAGTAGAACTAGATGACAACGACCACCTCGCGTTCTACTACCTGGCGCTGCAGTACATGTATCTGGGCATGCTGAACGAGGCCATGGTGAGTTTCCTTGCTTTATTTTCAATAATAAGTGAACTAAAAAAGATTAACTAACTACCAACAGTGATAACAATATTCCCCAAGATACAGGCAAACTTCTAGTTTGGGCATCATCGCTCAATCGACTGTTGTATAATAATTCAATGTTGACATTTGAAAAGTCAAGGTGACATACATTTTTATTTGACAGATTTTTGACTGGTATAGTACAACACGCGCCATTGCTCTACATTTCGGAAAATTTTCTTGCGGAGAAAATTTACATAACTAGCCAATTACAAGTTCATTTGAAAGTTCGTGCTTATTGCGATTAACTCAGAATCCAAACTCGTTTACTCCCACTTTTGTTGACGAAGTCCGTGTAAGGTAACAACCCTTACACGAACCATTTCGAGCGACTTTTAAACATCACCTGAACCAAGTTGAAACTCGAAATTTAGCATAAAGGTATTATTAATAATAATAATCGTTTCATAATTTATCGGAAATAAATTATCAAAGACGGTACGGTTGACATCGGTCGGGCATGTCACCGTCCAGGTGAATCTATCCGACATATTGTTTCCGGTTGTTCTCGTCTTGCTAGAAAGAAAGAAAATACATTTATTTGACACAGACTAAAAGGCACACAATATAAAATACAGCAGACAAAAGAGATAAAAATAAAACAAATAAAAAGATGTAAAGTAAGCAAATTGGCAGCGGAGTGTAACAGCCAATACTTGCACATACTCAATCTAGTGGCTAGGATTATCCACCAGCAACCTGCCTTACAGTACAACCTTGTGGAGTCTGAAGTACCATTTTACAGGTAAGTGCTCGATCCAGTTTTCGAGAATGGTGACGCCACATTGTACTGGAATCGATCTATCATCACTAACAGGACTATTGTAGCTAATAAGCCTGATATTGTGGTGATAGATCGACGAGAGCGCCGTGCAATGATTGTTAATATCGCTGTCCCTCATGACGAGAATCTCGTGAAAGCTGTGAAAGAGCTATAGAGAATAGTGGTAGTAAGTGAATCTTTCAGACCCTGAACACTGTCGTATTTCTTTTTATAAAGTTTTTTTTTTAAATAGCAACATAAAAAATCAAGAAGCGTTAGATCGGGACTGCGAGGTGGCCACGGTATAGGACAATATTTATGTTCCTATTCACTGCCTTGCGAATTATTGGTTCAAATTTAGAACGGATATGGCCGCTGTTGTATGGCGGAGCACCATCTTGTTGGAAATACACTTTCCGTATTCGTTCGAAATTCGAAGTTTAATTTGTTTGTTTATTTTCGTCGGTCAATTGGAGCTACGAAATGTATGGGAAAAGTTTGTGTTTGCCAAGACAACGACGATGATAACTTTCGCGCGGTCGTTCAGCAGGACAACGACTTTGAATGTTGATTCCAAGTTTGAGGAGCTTTTCGCTTTCCTCAAACATACATAAAACATTAGTACCCAAAATTCAAAATTAGTACTCCAGTAGCTTAGGAGATATACCATGCCATTGTCGCGTGTTAAGTTTTCATTTCAAGATTTCCCTATTAAAAACTCTGTGACTTCTTCTCGAAAATTACTAAGGTACCACCAATTTTGTTGTTCGAGTACTAATTAGTACTAATTGACTACTAATTTTTACCAAATATGCAAGCGATTGGCGTTGGTGGTCCGGCGGTAGTCACGGGCATCATCATTTGACATTAGCGAGCAGGTGGTCTGAAAATGTATTTTGTTTGTTTCCTCCTCATCTCCAGGACGCGACGCGCTCGTGCCTCGCGGCGCGAGCCGAGTGCGGCGGTGGCCTGCGCCTGGCGGCGGCGCTGTGGTCGTGCGCGTGCGCCGGCTCGCGCGGCGCTCGCGCGCTGCAGGCGGCGCGGCTGGCTCGGCATCACTACCCTAATGCGGACTGGCCGCTAGCTGCTCTAGCCGCGCTACAGTTGACGTGGGAGAGTCCCGAGGTCAGTTACATTAGTATCGGCGCTGTGGTCGTGCGCGTGCGCCGGCTCGCGCGGCGCTCGCGCGCTGCAGGCGGCGCGGCTGGCTCGGCATCACTACCCTAATGCGGACTGGCCGCTAGCTGCTCTAGCCGCGCTACAGTTGACGTGGGAGAGTCCCGAGGTCAGTTACATTAGTATCGGCGCTGTGGTCGTGCGCGTGCGCCGGCTCGCGCGGCGCTCGCGCGCTGCAGGCGGCGCGGCTGGCTCGGCATCACTACCCTAATGCGGACTGGCCGCTAGCTGCTCTAGCCGCGCTACAGTTGACGTGGGAGAGTCCCGAGGTCAGTTACATTAGTATCGGCGCTGTGGTCGTGCGCGTGCGCCGGCTCGCGCGGCGCTCGCGCGCTGCAGGCGGCGCGGCTGGCTCGGCATCACTACCCTAATGCGGACTGGCCGCTAGCTGCTCTAGCCGCGCTACAGTTGACGTGGGAGAGTCCCGAGGTCAGTTACATTAGTATCGGCGTGTGGTCGTGCGCATGCGCCGGCTCGCAAATCACAATCAACGCAACATTGTGAAACTAAAATATGATGTACAATAAAAAAAAGTATATAAATAAAAATAAATACACAGGATTATATAGTGTTGAGTCAACACTATATAATCCTGTGTATTTATTTTTGACAACACTCAACACTGTTGACGACGCATCCATCTCGTGTACACTGATCCCTCTACTCTCTACCTCGTACTGAAACGAAATTAGCAATTGAAACGGTATCGGCATGCAATATATGCATAATCTTTATTACAATTATCATATTTTTATACAATGTTGTCTAATTTGAAATATTCGTCCTGTACGGACACGACCCCCGTCACATAAATAATTTACTTAAATCAGTAATGTTTATTCTTGCAGGAGGCGTTAGCGACAGGGAAGGAACTGTTATCACTAGTGAACAGTTCCGAGTCAGAACTGGAACCGGAACACAACGGGTATGCCGAACTGGACGCCATGTCCGACTCGCAGCACGACGACACGCAGAGCAACCGAGATGGCGGTATGTACCTATATCTGTAGAATTACTTGCATATTGACAGACTAACTTAGACTATGGAAAGTGAATTTGTACAATAAAACTGGCTTAATGTGAACATCATTTTTATATTATATATTTTTCTCTGTTCCAGCATCGATCCGTGCAGAATCAGCAGGAGTGTACCGCATAGAGCGCGCACTGTCAGAGGGCGCGTCATCCTTATCTACACAACGACCGCGCGTACCCCTGGCCGACCATCGAGCGCATGCGTGGTTACTGCTAGCTCAATTGTGTCTCAGGTATGTTAATAGTGTAGCATAATCCGTGCTTACGACAATGCTAGGAAGAAGGATCTTTTCAGTCAAGAAGCATTCAAATCTGAATCCAAATGTGGAATTATAGTGTAAAATAAAATGGTGTGTTTCTAGGTTAGGGCGAGTGAGTGCGGCGGCGGGCTGCGTATCAGAAGCGGCCACACTTACGCCTTTCAGTCATCTTGTATTATATACTGTGAGTTATTCATTATTTCTACGTATTTTTACACACGGATGGCATCTACGGAGACTGTATTGTTAACATTTTCCATTCGGACAAAGCGTGTCACCGTTTCCTCGCACTATGACACAAATGTAGTACTGACGGCTTTGAAGACGCGTGTGTACACGCTGCGGCGACTCCGTGCACACCTCAGTGGCAGAGATAGTATGATATCAATGTTACAGACAACTGATAGACTGAACTATGATTATGGTAATTCCCAGCGCGGCCTGGTCCACGCGGCGAGTTTGGAGTGGGACGAGGCGCGGCAGTGTTTCCAGAACGCGCTCGCGATACATCCCACACACCTCGACAGTATGGTGCAGTTGGGTAAGTTTTTATTATTATTTCGTAATTTGAGTATTTTGTCATCTTTCTTTCTTTTATCTTTCTTCCTATGTTCTTCCCGCGACTTCGTCCGCGTGATATTTCGGCCCCCGACCCACTGCTTCGCATCCGATCGCCGGTCGGTTACATAACTTTCCTCAAGGATTGGGCTACACTAAACAAAAAGGATTTTTCAAATTAGACTGGTAGTTCTGGACATTACCCTTTACATACAAACTTACAAATTTTACTTCTTTATAATATTAGTATATATAGATTGGCCCCCACAATGAAGACTGGCTGAAAATGATTTCTCGTACGTCGTGCATGCCGAAGTGGTATTTCGTAACTTCACATTTACTTATTTTGCCCCATTTAGAGGGTGCGGTGCGGCTTTTAGCGGCATCGCGTCCGAATAGCGTCTCGATAAACAGTGTCGATTTAGTGAAACTTCTGTAGAAGGGACGAATTTTAACGAGACACGGTCCCTAGCGTTCTTAGAACGACTGCCAATTCAGTTTAGGATACTCGGTGAAGCCTACTACTGGGCGATAATATCGTAGAATCGCCACGCTACACGTCCGCATAAGCTCTAAAGTGCCACCCGTCGGGTCCCCCAGGCGCGGCCTACTACAACCTGGGCTGGCTGGGGCTGGCCGAGAAGTCGCTCCGCGAGGCGGCGGCGCTGGAGCCGGCGCGCGCCGACACGTGGCGGCGCCTGGCGCTGGTGCTGTGCGCGGCGGCCGAGCCGCTGGCCGCCGCCGACGCCGCCGCCGCCGCGCTGGCGCTGCACCCGCACGAGCCCGCGCTCGAGCCGCCGCTCTGATGCCGCAGGTACCGGGAGGCCTATCCTTCGCCGACTCGCCCCCGGCTCGCCGGAGGGGCCGCGGGATCGTTGTGCGAGTTTGCACGATAATGATATGTATCAGGGTCGGGATCGGGATATGTGATGGTTTGAATTGTTACTCTGAAACGGTTAGCTCGTGAAAAGATTGATCGTATACATAAAACTTGAGCGTGCTATACGAAACGACCGATGATGTCAAAAGTGTAGCGAGCTCCACACTCGTTCGGTTCGGCTCGATTCGGCACGGCCGGGCGACACGATAAGTATTCGTTTTTTCGAATCGGCCGGTGCCAGATCACGCCGAACACGTGTGTAGCACTAAACTGGACAATCAATATGACAAAATCCAAAGTTGATCAATCTTTTCATAAGGTAACTAAATAAAGATCTAATCTATCATGAGAATTGTTGCTAATCCTAAACAGTCATTTTCAATACAAAATTGCAACTTATGACTATAGCAACTAAAACTCATAATTGTACCGCCTTCTTTGTTAAATGACAGATTATATCCCATACTAAAATGTACTGTGCAAAAAAAAAATCTTTCGGAACCACTACTCCATTTTATATCGCTATTCAGTCTCGGACATCGTTAGCACCACAACATGTATTGTAGCGACATAAATACTCTTTTAAAAAATCTTAAAATGAGATTTGAGATTTCAAAGGATTATAAGCTATTCCAATTAACTGAGACGACCTAAAAACTTATCTAGGGTAGGTGAAGATTTAGGTCGTCTCAGTTATTTAAACGTTGACTACAAACTTAACCTATCGTGAACAACTCGAACGTCATCAAAACATTTCCCTCGTTTTGGACTTCGCCGCAGTCGGGTGAAAAGACTAAATAGAATGGCAATTACTATTCTTTAATCTTTATAAGAAACGCTGCAAGCTGTAAGACTATGTTTCAAATAATAGTTACTACGAAAAATATATGCACAACCTAAATCTGTCAATAAAATGAAATTATTCAAAATACTAAAATCTCATCCGTAATTCGCATGTTCCTCATATAAGTAAGCAAATATTTTTCTTGAATAATAAAAAAATCTTACGTTACCGATACAGCTAGGCACCTAACTACAGCTGTCTCGTGTGCCTAGGAACATTAAACAGTCTAGATCAATTATAGCAAATTACATAAATAGTCATAAAACTGCCGTTAAGTACTTATAAATGTCTAAATAATTTTAATTAAATGATTACTATCTGTAATACCTAACTTCTGTTAGAGTAGGACATGAAACCTTTTGTGTTGCCACAACGAATTGATATCAATCGAACTGTAAACGTTAATTACAAGCAGGAAGCGAAAATACAGCATGAATGATAAATGATAATTATAACGTTAGCCCAGAAAATGTGCAAAGTAAGCGCAGAACATAATGGGGTAGCGCAGTATATGCGCAACGGGTATGCACGCGATCTGCTGCGATACATGATATCGGACGTGTATTCTAATATCTAATATGGAACGTGAAAACCATTCCATCTTTACAAAACAACAATCTAATAAACTTGTCAAAAATATATTACTAGGACATCGTCGAACAAAAATCAATCTCGATTAGGACACAATCAACTAACTCGGACAATGTAGATAAACAATAAATACGAATATATTAGGCATAATGTAGCGAGCTACAATCGTTTTAGAAAGCATATAGCCGGCGTAAGTGTGTACTTATATAGCGTTCTATCTGTTCTAGTAGGTTCTATCCTTACGAAGTTACGACTGACTACTGTATTTATATACGAGCCTCGGAATTGATGTACGGTTTATTGTGCATTGTGACTTGATTATAAACCTTGGCAAAAATCTGCTATGGTAAAAGTAAAGTCAAACAGCTTCCGATCGCTCACTAATAAGCTGTCATTGTAAACCGAAATGTAATCAAAGATATCCTAGACGTCACTGGCGATACTTTTGGTAACATTAACGTATTCGGATTGTACGGTTACAGTAACAGGTCGCTAGTGAGTATGTGGCTTTAGACAAAATCAAGCAGTACTCGAATAGGCGAATTTGACAAAATGCAATTTTTTTAAACTGTAGTTGTAAAGTCACAGTGTAAAGTAAACCATAAACAGTTTCTTTCCTTCATTAGATTCGAAAACTGGCGACGCTTGAAGGGGACGCTTCAATGAATATCACTAAAATTAAAAAATATATCATTCATATTCTACCGACGTTTCCTTTGCGACCGGAGATTGTGCATAAAACTTAAATTTTCGCCATAAGTTCCTGATTACTGTGAAAGATAAATTATTTACGAAAAGAAAAAGCAATATAAAAATATATAGGCAGATTTGTTTATAAACTTTAAAATAAAAATATCCAGAAATAATTATTGTAAATAATAGTACTTACTTGAAACTGCTTTATTTCCACACATTCATTCTATAAAAAACCGGTAAATCAATGCTAATTAATGGGTTGTAGTTAATTATCTCAACAAAATGATCGTACAGCGAAGGAGTAATAATAATGACGACAATAGCTCGCTTGTTACATAGTCTCGTCACGTGTCTGTTTGTGTGTTATTAAATATTAATTAATTAATTAATATTAATACGTTTGTAACGTTCGTGTATTTGTGCTACTTTGTATTGTCGTCGATGCATTTTTGCTTAGAGCATGTAAACATAATTTTAGCAAAGGTGTTCATACATTTTACTTTCAATAGTTTCGGTCTTACATAACCTATTGCTTTAGGTTAGATTTCTTTCTTAGAATAACAGACTTAAATCAAAAGTATAATAGTTATTATAGACGTATGAGGAACAGGGTGGAAAGCTCCCCATCCTCCATAGAATATCCCAATTGCGTGGATACTTCTACTTGTTTTCCTCAGTTCAAATATCACAGAAATATTTCGTCTGGTCTCATGATGGTCAGTACTGTTTAAATGCTCTAAGTACTTTCGAGTCCCGTCCAGTGGTTTAAACATTTTGATTGTGACTTGCGTGTATATTTGTATATAGTTTTACGGGAATTCCCTTTTTATTCTTTTTGTTTTCCATACGTGTATCATATTTACTTTATCGAGTATCGTGTAATTATCATAGCTAAAATATTGTTATTACTTTGGAAAATTATATTATAACGCTATCATATAATTATGGTTTAGGCAATTTAATTATTTATTATAAATTAAGACCAATTATGGATATATTTATGTAGTTTTAATATCCTTGTGTTCAACAATCTTACAGTCGCGTAATCAGAAAGTGACAAATGTTTTGCAATATGAATCGCCAGCAGTGCGCATTGCGTGGTATCCAAAAAAACGCTGTTTTTCTTGATGAAAGAGTGTGGTACCGCAACAAAAATTTCCGCAACTGTTGCCCACGTGTGCGGTAACATATTGCAGATCGTCAATAACTGACCACGCGACTGTAAGCCTCATCGCTAACATTGCCAACCTCATTAGCTAAGACGTTCATCGCCATATTTGACTATGTAAGCTACAATGCGTATAAGTATATCACAGACTACATTGTATTACGTTAGTAAGCAGTTAGATTTATGTAATTGTTGCTAGTCTTTGTCACATGTGCTCTGACACGCGTCAATACGTAATGTAAATGGTGTGTAAACTTTCCAGAACACATTGTGAATTCATAGAAATGATTCTACTAAATTATTATATCGATGCTAATTAAAATTATTATGATGTTGTCAATATTGAGAATCAAATTAATTTAGTTTACTGCCCGATTTTAAACTATAAATGCGACTGTGGAAAATATTATTGAGATAATCGTGATAAATAATTAGAAAGACATACTATTCAGAAAAACTGCTCTTAAAATAAAATAAAATAAAATAAAATACTACCTACAAGCATGTTTAAGATCTGTATTTATTTTCTTTTCAGTAAAATCTAAATTTAATAGAACTTTGGAACCTATACCATTTACACTATGTATAAATAAGGTTCTATAGTTTAATTAACTAAATGGCGCGGGTAACGACGTGTGGTGAGAGAAAGCTGGTAGGAACCATCCTACCACCCAGAGAGACTGGTTGTGGAACGATGAGAGAATGGTGTTAGAGTGGCGATAGTATGGTGGTAGAACGGTGAGAGTATGGTGGTAGAATGGTAATTGTGGTATGTGGTGGTAGTACCTCAGTAGACTTCCAGGTGTGGGTGTACGTATTTAAATTAATTTAGAAAGTAATCGGTGCGACAAGATGTTCATCAAATTAAGTTTTAAAAGACAGTAGTTTTGACTAACTTCATAATGTATTTAACTGCTAAATCTATATTAATAAAGCAGAGTTAAGTAATAGCCAAGATAATGACTCAGAACGAGGTATACATCTCGTAAACAATGACAATTTTAATTTTCAAATAATTATACATTATATCTTATGGTTGAGTTAGTTTGCTAGCAGCTTGTTTTAATTTTACGGGTTCTAGTGATTACTATTTACGAACGAGGTAAATTATACCAGAAACAACATTTCCTTGACTGAAGCTATGAAACGAACATTTAAAAATACATGTCATTTGCAGTTAACCGGACTTAAATGCTTATATTGTATCGTTGACTTGTATGAGAAACACTTCTCGCACCGATTTTTACAAAATAGTTCGATAATGATAGTTATTTAAACCATCAAACGAGTTAATCTTTAAATATGAATAAGACGACTTTAATATTGAATCTAGTTTTCTTGTCCGAGTACCTAGTTATTAGGAATTCCATTTTAATTGCCTATTTTTCGGGATAGTCTCAAATCTTCAAAATTAATTGTGACGCTGATCGCTATGAATAGTGCGAAGAATATGTTACAATTCAATTATGTTCCACATTCTGCCAACTATCATAAATAGGTGGGATGATCTAAAGGTGGGTATTTCTTTGGGAATTTCCAATCATATAATTACTTAATTAAAATCTTATAGTAACTGTGGTCGTCTCGGTATTGTGATCAAAACAGGCAATAATTCGTGTCGCATCGTATCAATCAATAGTGTTTAATATTAATGTTTGCCCGAAATATGTAGTAGAACATTGGAAGTGCCAATGTATATCTGTTATTAGTTACTATATTGTGAATGTTTAAATCATATATTTTTGTAACGTGGTGTTCCTTCTGTATAACTGAATCGTAGGACATTATTATAATACCCCTATATTACACTCATTTATATTGATTGCCAACATTTAAAATAACATGGCCATGGCATGTGAAAACAATTAAGCAATCTGACCATTACATGAGGAAAAGTACTGCATTTTCCTTGGAAATAGTTGTGTGTTGATTTCCTACCGCCACGTTTATTATTTTTGTCACTTGTATATCAACATGTTGATCCTCATAGTAACGAGCAATACGTAACGGTGCTTCGCATCACTTTGGTTGTGCTCACTCTGTATAGTCGGCTACACAAGTGTGTAAAAGGATTAAATTTTATTTCACACCACTGTTTTTTCCAAACTTTTTGCGTAAAACTATCGAAACCAATACTTCTGTAGCCAACTGTACAACATACAAGGGATCTAAGTTAATGCAATTTGTTGAAACGTAGCACTCTGTTATATTGTAAGTAAACATTTGTATATTTTCCCACAACGCAATAACTCGGCACCTGTTACATACAAATTACAAGAAAATGTTTTAAAATTACACTATGTACTGTAATAAAATTAATTATTATAATAACTTTCATATCTTTTGCTCGTTTGTAGGTTACAAGAGTTTATTTGAACGGCCTAGAGTCGTATGTTCTCGGCTAACGTAGGACGATAACTTCCAAATCGCGCCATCTTTGAAAAGTGATAGTATCGTGTCAGTTTGTATAGTCCTCATCCCTTCCTAGTGTTCATTAATCCTTACAAAGGAAAGAGACAAAACATTTTGAAATGTTAAGTGTTCGATAGCTTTTACTTTCCAGCCGCCGGCGCCGTGAGCGACAGAGACGGTAACAATCATCTGTCTCTGTCGGCGCGTGCGGCAGGACGTAGTCGTAATCATATGAATATTGTATAATTATCCTGTAATCTAAAGACCAATGTAATATTTATTGTCGGTCGTCATAGTTCAATAAAACTATTATTGTATTGAATTTCAGAAGTTTTCTATCGTGAGTGTATCGATCACTTGTTACTATGCAAGGACGTCGGTCTGCTGACGTTGTTTGTCAAAATTAAAGTCTTGACATAAGTGCACATAGATGTTTGAATTATAGGCATGTTTAAATGTACCCGTTGAATCAAGTTGTCAATATTCACCGTAAAGATCAGGCAGTTTGCATAACAGCACTTATAACAAAAATGATAACTGAAAATCACATTTAGCAATTCACTAAATTATCGTACCTACGATGTGTGCGGCAGCAGACCAGCGTCAGATATAATGCAGTCATGCAAGTATACCCATTGTGAGGATATTACTGTAGATGTATATAATTTAATCTATACATATAATATATATAAATACGTTTATAAACCTGTTGTGCTCTTGTGTACTTTACTACGTTGTAGATGTTGTTCTTGGCATTCGATGTTGACTGTATATAAAACGTTTAAGGATATTAAAAAATAATAATTATTATGTTACATAATTATTGGTTTTATTTTAATTATTAAACCCACGAGTAATGTCATCATCTGCATAGCATTTTCCTAACTATGTTGGAGTTGGCTTCCGGTCTAGCCGGAACCAGCCGGATGCTTAATCCCAGTATTTTACATGGAGCGACTACCCAACTGACATCCACAACCTAGTAACTGGGTAATACGATACCCCTTGGTAAGACTGGTAGTCAGACTTTCGGGATTCTGGTGACCCGACGACTATCAAAGATCCACGATGACAGCCTTGACTACTATTGGTATGTATAGATGGTTACCCATCCACGAACCAATCGCTGCAACCGTAGCTTAACCTGAAAAATCGACCTGAGCGGCTGTTATGGCTTACCCGCAATCCCCCTCCCCCCCCAAAGCCACG
Organism: Eupsilia transversa; assembly: GCA_914767815.1. Lineage (NCBI taxonomy): Eukaryota > Metazoa > Arthropoda > Insecta > Lepidoptera > Noctuidae > Eupsilia > Eupsilia transversa. Next base: position 15,816,222 of record OU611882.1, read on the forward strand.
AGTAATATTAATTCTTCTCAAATTATTTACGCTTTTAATGTTACTTTAAAGGATCCTCCGACCAGACGGGTGTTGTGTCTGGCGGGCAACTGCCCAACGAAGTCGATGTCGGGAAGTCTTTTAGATGTGGATCGTGCGGTAAACTCTAATTGTGCGATGCGGACGTTAAGTCTGCCTGGCGTTGTAGATTTTTTATTGAAAGGGTACTTCCTCCAAAAAGGGGGTTACTGGATCTCTCCGCCTTATGAGATCCGATTTCGATTCACTTAAGTTGGTCTCATAAAATTTTGGTGAAGATCTGATGAGGATCTTCGGCGTGATGAGCGAATAGCTCCTCAAAATGTGAGTAAGTTGCTTACTTTTAGATTTCATCGAATGGAATCGGCCCTTTAACTACTAGGTAGGGATTGATGGAGCACCTAGGACCACCTTCTCATCACAATACTACGAGGCTTTATTACCAATATTAGTGTTAGTTTTACAATAAGGTCACTAGATGGCGCTACTGTGCACCGCTAGATCGACCTGTCGACGGTCGCCACATGGTCCCGGTAGAACACTTTGTGTGACTGAGTTTTTTTATGTGTAAAGTAGCTTCAAAAGTAGTCTCGTGTTTCACAGATATTATATATATTATTATTATAGGTATTGGTTAGTTGTGGGTTAGTTTATTCTGTTTAATTATCGTCTTGCCACCATATTTATTATGCTTTTTAACCGACTATCTGACAGATATGAGTTATATCGACAATCGACATTTAATTCGTGCATCATAATAGCCTACCATCAGTAGGTCCAATACTTGATTATCCTTATTTTTTAGTTTTAGCATCGGGCGAACAATGCGGTTCGGATTGAGAGGATAAGTTCAAACTTATTTCACCTTATCGACCTTAGGCTCGCCCATCCACCGGTGGCTGTTGCGAGCTCCTGCGGTGGTGAGCACTGCAGTAGCGGGTGGCTGCAACCGGCCACACGTGTTCGACGAATCCATACAAAATGTTTGAAAAAGCACGTGACCTGCTTGTTGCTGGGCCATCGGTTGCTGTAGCGGGTGGCTCGTTTGTGCCTAGCCTTATTTTAAATACGTCTTTATACAACTCCGGTAGATATTAATTCGTCACCTTTTATCTTTACGTCAGATTAAGCAATTGAGCTTTGCCCCATGTTTTAATGACAAAAGATTTTTAGGTAAATATCTGGTTAAGATCCACTTGACTGATACAATCTTCGTCAAATTTGAGATATCGTTGTCATTGTTGTTATCAATTGTATAAAGTACCCACAAGTAAGTGGCTTTGCATACCCCTGGGTCACGATATCTGCGCCCAGCTGTGCTGTCGTGGGAAGGTAAACTGTCAGTAGACAACTTTATTCACATAAGGACTGCAGCAACTAACGGATGTAATGAAATGAAATTGTTAATTCTGTAAATAGGATATCGAAATTACTTTTACATGCCTATAATATAAAAAATATGATAGAATTATGAGGTCGGAGTTTCCTATCTGACTAGGTAGGCTTATTAGGTGCTTATGTCATAATGATGTGGTGCGTAGGCTGTGGTGCTTATGTCATAATAACCAAGTTAATTCGTTAGTTACCGTTATAATTTATTCAAAATACTAAGAAGCTTGGTTATAGTTAACCAAGTCGCTTGGTTAATAATACAATTAGGTTTGCAGAGTGAATAGCTTAAAAGTAACCAACCTAGGTTATATTTTTTTAAATAAATTAACTTGAGTTAATGTTACTAACTTACGTTAATCAAGGTCACTTATTCAATTCTAGCAACAAACTTTGCAGGCTCCCTTAGAACCAAGTCGCTCGGTTGTGAATAGCAACAACTTTTTTATTTCTAACCTTTACATTTTTCCGAAGCGCCAAGAAAATCACAGTGCTTTCAACCTTTTGGTCGCGAGAAAAATAACACCCGGAAGCGATCTATAGCGCTATGTGTCTATCCCGTTTGGTGATATATATGTTAACGGAAAAGTGTGTAATCCGTCATTGTATACAAATCCTAGGAAATGTGTACAATTCCTAAAATTGAAAGGAAATCTATGATGTATTTTGTAATATGCACTTTTCCTAGGAAATCTATACATTTCCTAAATAGCAATCGGAAATGTATTACATTCTTGATTTTCGCCAGAAGTTACTTTGCTGTCATATGATAGATTGTATGTATCTAGTCTGGCCACATCTGAGGCCTTATAATTAAAAAAAAAATAGATACAGTTCTATTCTTACATTGTGATGACATAGAATTACTTAATTATCAGACTGATTATTTACCAAATGAAATTTTTTATACGTATTTACGTATTAAATTATACGTAGATTTTTATGTGTGCAAGATAGGCAATAGAAAGGATTTTTTTTTGTTGATTTTTGAAATTTATTAGTAACTAGCTGCTGCCCGCGGCTTCGCCCACGTGAGTGTCGGAAATTACCCCATACATCCCCATGGGTTTTAAGTATAAATATTGAGTTTCGAGTTAATCGGACAGCGCGTTAAAATTCTTCCATACAAACACTGACACCCCCCAATCCCCCTTTAGGGCGTAATTTAGAAAAACAAAAAACTACAAACTTTATAATTTATTTAGATAACTATTCGTGCGAAGTTTCATGTTTATTACCTCAAGGAATAAGATTTTTCATACAAACTTTCATCCCTTATTTTACCCCCTTAGGGGTTGAATTTCGAAAAATCCTGATACACGTTATTCTTAATTTTTAGGTTTAACTATAAATATTGAGTTTCGAGTTAATCGGACAGCGCGTTAAAATTCTTCCATACAAACTTTGACACCCCCCAACCGTAGGATAGGATACTTTTCCGGGATAAAAAGTACCCAGTGTGGTGCCCAGGATATTAAAGAATAATTATACCAAGTTTCATCGTAATCGAACCGGTAGTTTTTGCGTGATACCTGAACAAACAGACAGACAGAGAGACAGACAGACAGACAAAAAAAAAAATTAATCACATATTTGGGTTCGGTGTCGGTCTAGTAACACCCCCTGCCATTTATTTTTTTGATATTTTCAATGTACAGAGTTTTCACTTCTACAGATTTATTATAAGTATAGATAAGCTCTATGAATAAGTATTTTATGTTTTACGATGTGATTGTTACAGCTGATTATGTCAACGACCTCCATAATAAAAATTCAGATTTCAGTTTTTTATTTCTTTTAGTCACAGAAAGCTTTACTTAATATATATTTCCTAGTATCATCTCGGAATTGCATACAATTCCTAGGAAATACATACATTTCACAGGAAATGTGTGTATTAAAGAATCTTTGAAACATTATTTTACACATTTCCTAAGTAGGCTCGGAATTGCATATATTTCCTAGGAATTGTGTACAATTCCTAGGTTACATACATTTCCGGTAACATATATATAGTAGTCTATGGTGAGACGACTAATTATATTTTCAGCGCTACAGCGAACTTTTTGAACCCTTTTCAAAATGGAGCATGACTTTTGTTTATGATAGCTTATTACCTATCTTTATTGTTCTGAGTATTATCTAGACTGCGTGCAAGAAGTGTGCGAGCGGCTGAAATCGGAACTAATCGTATGCCACCATCTTGTCGTAAGTAAGGTAAGGTAAGTATAAAATGATTTAATTGTTAATTAATAATATTAAGATTTATCTGATCCTGCTCTGAGGAAGGAAGTATTCCAATAAGATGCTAGTAGGGATCTTGACCGTACTTCCGGGATTGTCCTGATAGCCGTGGAATACCGCTTCACTCTTCAAGCACCTCAGGAAGTGTTGCCCCCTTGTCGCTACGACACTTTGGGCTAGCGGCCGGTTTCGGGGGCCCATTATTGAGTGTGCAAGTCACCCCCTGCCATGTTATCCGTGTATTAAGGTTTAATAATTAATATAGATAAAATATTTTAAATGCGTATAGCAGTATAGAATTACATAAGCACACCAGCGCCACCAGTCGCGCGCAGATTTCACTTGCACGCACTTCTAGTGCGTTAATTAAAAATTAACAGTGCATAAAACCTACATTCTATCTTCGGCTGTCAGTGGTTGTAGTCGTCACATTTGACAGAATAACTACAAGTAGCAAACAAAAATCAAAAAATATATTAATATTGCCAATAAACATCCACAAAAGTCATTAATGAAGAGTTGCAGTTGCGGTCAATATTGCCATTTCGATGTAACCGCTGTTTGTGTCCCTGCTTGTGTAATTGTAATGTGTACATGTTCTCCTGACGCGTCTGATCAATACGCACTCGGGTGCGTGGAGTGGTGCGCCAAGGCGTGCTGATAGGAATGCGCAAACGTTCAAAGTCCAAGGAGATTCGGGCAAAACTAGACATAGATGCCATACTAAACGAGTTGGGTCAATTCGGCCGCTACCAGAAGTTCGTGTACTTGTACTTGGGAGTCGCCATCATATTCACCAGTGTGTACAACTGCCAGTATATATTTAATGCTGGAGCTGTCGAATACAGGTGAGTGTCAGCATAAAAGCAGGATCAGATAATTCTAGAAGCCTATTTTATTTGACAATTAAGTAAAAAGTATTTGTAAAATATAATAGGCTTGTCTATTTAGTAACTGTTCCCCAGAAACACATGCCACAGCTGTAACTCAGACGCAGGATTAAGTAGGTACTTCTAGGAGTTATAAATAAATTAAAAAATAATTAGCCTGTATTGTCCCACTGCAGGGCAAAGGCTTCCCTTTCCTTTTTCCACTCAACTCGATCCTGAGCAAATATGGACTAATCCTTACTATAAGTTCGTCCCGCCATCTAAGCCTGGGTCTTCCGCGATGCCGTTGGATGTTTTCAGCTATGTCCATATAGTCACGAGCCGGCAGTGCCGCAGTTAACTGCTCCCTGATGATTCTCCACCCTCAAATCTTGTTTAGATGCAGAGTGCCAGAGTGCGAGTCGTCTCCAGAAAAGTTTGGGACGAATGGCTGGGGACATTTTGCGTTACCATCGACCGGGTACGATTGCCATCGACAAGTTGCCATTGGCGATACATGCGAACCAGCCAGTTTCACCAACCAGAGCACACGCTGCTACTCCTGGGTCTACGAGAATCACTACACCATTGTTCCAGAGGTGAATGTGCCTTGTCTGAATTAACTAGATCTTCATTTGCCAAGCCTCTTCCCAACAATGTTGGGGTCGGCTTCCAGTCTAACCGGATGCAGTTGAACACTAAATGTACGAGTAAAATTTGTTGTTGCCACGACAAGATTGCAAGTCAATCAGACCCACACGCACAGTAAATTTTTTAAAGGGTGCGTACTTGTGCAGTGGGCGTCAAAGAACGGCTCCCAAAACCAGATGGCGTATGACAGAAAAAGAGGAATGTGCCAGTATGTTTTTAAGAGTCAAGTGGTATACAAAACAACCGACTTCCAAAAAAAACACTACAAAGTGACGTACGTAGTTGGGTTTTAGTTTTTATAACTTTTATAATTTTTATTTAAATTATTTTGGTGTTATAATATATATATATTTAAAATGTGCTAATTACGCCCTTTCATTTGATACCCAACATGTCTTTTTGTCCTCTAGAGGGCGCCATATTCAATTTAATAATGATGTCACATAGCCTCCAGCGGACGATCAAGACGCTTCCACGGATACCATCATTTATCAAATTATTATGAGTGGCTTTAGAAGTTATGAAGGAACATATGAACATACTTACATACCTACATATAATTATATAAATACAGGTCAAAATCATAACCCTCCTTTTTGCTTTGCCGTGGTCGGGTAAGAATAACCTTAATTTCGGAAGTCGGTGTCTTTGGCTCTGAATTTTAGTTGTTTGCCATCGAGTTCCGAAATAAAAGTAATTTTTCCATTTTGTAGTGTTTTTTTTGTTTTAAAAACGTTTTATTTTTCACTTTTTAGTTGTGGTACCTACCCCACGCCAATTCGTATACCACTACTTGCTTTGTAAACAACAGTGACAGGACGTATGATTAACATAATTATATACCTACGTACCTACTATCGAAGCTAACTCAAAAACTACCCAAGCATAGTTCATAAAATTTATACGGGACCACCATGAATTTGCAATATCGGTCCACAATTTATTGACGAAATTATCGATGAAATATTAACAAAAGACATACAAACGAGCGTATATCCTTTTATGAAGTCGGTTAGTAAAATGATTGAAATGCAGGATACGGAAAGAAAATCGGTGTATGAATGTTGGAAAGAGATAGCGGATTGTGTATGAACAGTAGCAAAAGATGTTTGGAGAATCGAAAGGAAAGATATGATAGAAAACTATTGAAATCAAGAGGCTATTTTAAATATAATACAGCACGACTTTTTCTCCTTGACTTCACGCACCCTTAATCTATAGCATGATGCATGCGCAAGATTACATCAAGTAGGTACCTCGAGGAAGGTTATAGGCTATGTAACATCACGCTACGACCCTTAGGAGTCGTGGAAAAATACAAAAATGATTCTATTCTATTGACTAGATATTTTTTTTGTAAAAGAGTTTTGTAGTTAATTCATTTATTTTGTACCTATAGATAGTGCCATTCACGAAGACGCGCCCCACTCTTCTTTCTAAACGCGATTGCTGTACTGTAAGCTGTGCTGTTAGCGATTAGGAAGAAGACTGGGGCGCGTCTTGGTGGATGGTACTATCTATACCTAACATATTACCATCATGTGCACGCACTTTTAAACGACTCAGTGTGCACACACTCTAAGTGCGAATTTCACCAGTGAAACTGAACGCGATCAGCACGTCTAAACCGAGTTCTAGAGCTGTCGTCAGTGTCAATATTCCAAAGAAAATAATGACACTGACAGCTCTTAAACGTAGTTTATGTGCTGATCGTGTTCAGTTTTTATTGGTGAAATTCACCCTTAAGTACACAGTATCTTCAACTGGATTTATCGTTCACTGATACACAATCTACCTTTATTACATGCGTTTGTTTTGAACACAGCTCAATAACAAAAATACTAAACAGAAATGAAATAAGATTATCTATAGGTACAAAATCACACCTACATCTACAAAAATCATAACAACTCGAAATAAAATCACGTCAAAAACAATAATACTTAACATCATTACATCATACAGCAATCCAAATAGCCTCTTGATTTCAACAGGCTATTGAAATCAAGTGGCTATTTGAATGAAACACATTTATTAACACCTGTAACAGAAGGGATAAATCAAACAAGTTTTAGGAACGAGGTTCTTCAATGCGTTCATACTTGCGACTGTCTGCGTGGACAGTATCATAGTTAGTTGTCGACATTTCAGTTCGACCTGGCGTGTCAGGAATGGAAGCGCACGCTGGTGGGCACCATCCACAATGCCGGCGTATTCCTGGCGATACCCACCACCGCCGCCCTCTCAGATGCGTGAGTTTATGAAAGTTTTTCTTTACGTAGATTTATTTTTACTGAAACAAATAATAAAGCAAAGTCAGGCAAACTCACCTCCGCGTGGTTGATCACGGCCCACTCCCTCGCCGCAAAGAAAGAAGGCCAGTGGGAACGTGGGCTGATTATGAGGCAAACTCAATGCATTTATTTTAAATAAACCATTTACAGGCACTTTTGAACTGTCAAGAAGTCGGTCAGTTAGCCGTTCCAAAACATAGATCTCTATGGAGAAGAACAGGCAAGATTGGATGTGTTTATAATTATATAGTTAGGTGTATTGATTGCATTTATAGTTTTTAATAGGTATTATATCCTATCTACTATATCCGGTATTGTCTCTGCATCATCCAAAGGTTGACTGGTAGAAAATGCCTATAGCATTAAGTCCGCCTCTGTACATTAGTATGCTTAAAGTATTAAATAAATATAAATAAATGGATACACACACGCACAATGTAAAAATACGATGTAAATAAAACAATTTAAAAATAATATTAGAATAGAATATAAAGATTAATGATACACCCTGGCGGTTAAGAGATGATCAATCTCAACTGACGGCGCCCGTTCCGGTCCTGTAAGATTAGGTATAGGTTATAGATATATAGCTATTGGAAATCACAGACTCCGGAAAATCAAAAATAAAAATCATCAGATTTGATCCATCGCGCCAGGTTAGGTCGTCGCTTCGCGCTGATTGGCACGGCTGTGGCGCCGGCAATCTTCGGCATGCTGCGATCCTTCTGTAACAACTACTTCGAGTACTTGCTGCTTGAGTTCCTAGAGGCTCTTGTCGGTAATTGCACTTACAGCACCGCATTTATTATAGGTAGGTACAATCCTCCTTTTTCTTTATTGTTAAGAGTGAATTATGAGTAGTATTTTCTTGCTTTTACCTTAAATAGAGATCATGCTAGTGTTATTGTTGGAGTTCTCTGTTCTCTATTCTCAATATTCTTTATTTCAGCTCTCGAGATAGTAGGCCATGAAAAGAGAGTGCTCGGCGGCTATGTAATCCACTGCATATTCGCGATGGGGCAGGTCGTGGCCGCCGTGGCCGCCTGGATCCTGCCCTACTGGAGAACCTACACTTTTGTCATATTCGCTCCATCCTTGCTCTTTATTTTCTATTGCTTCTTTGTTGAAGAGAGTGTGCGCTGGCTCATAGCCAAAGGAAAGAGGGATGAAGCAGTTAGGATAGTTCTTAAAATTGCAAGGATTAATAGGGTGACACTTTTACCCAATACAATGAATATGTTAATTCCACCTAAAAACCCAGTAATTAGTCGTATGAACGTAAAAAGATCTTTGCCCGAACCAAAGCCTGAGGAAACTTCTCTGCTTACTCAACTGTTGCGGTCAAAGACCATGATGGTCCGGATGGTTGTGGTTTCTTTCTGGTGGATATCGACGACAATGATCTACTATGGACTGACCATAAACGCAGTATCGCTGATGGGCAACAAGTACCTTAACTTTGTGATGACGGGACTCGCGGAGATACCCGGCGCTTTCCTTGGCTACCAGACGCTTGACCGATTTGGAAGGAAGAGTTCAATTATGACGAGCTTTTTTGTCTGTGGAATATCGCTCGTAGTACTACCTGCTGTAGACAACCGTAAGTAGTAAGTTATTATGTAGGCAACATAGCTTGGACGAATAAAAATGTGCCTCGAAAGTAGAACACAAATAAAAAAACACGTAATTCATAAAAGGGCAAAAATACCTAGCAACCCAGCGCACATGACGTCACGCTACGATTCGGGCTTTGCTACGTCGCGTCGTAGGTCGTATGCATTAAAAAGGAGGATGCTCAAAAAAAAACCAGAGTCGATTAAGATAATTTATGAACAGCAAAGTAGACCTTAAATAAGAGGTCACAAATACGCTACTCGTTTCGCATTTAAACTATGACCAAACAGGCCAGCAGCATTTTCTGATAGCGTTCTCGTAGATTTAGAAAATAATATGATGTAACATTTTTACCATTTTATCAATAAAGGACATTATCATATTATATCATACTAGCTTCTGCCCGCGGCTTCGCCCGCGTAGTTGACGGAAAATATCTCACGGGAAGGTACCTTCCCGTGAGATATTTTCCGTCAACTACGCGTACTAGGTACCGGGATTAAAAGTACCCTATGTGTTAATTCAGGTTACATATCCTAAGGAAGTCCCCTTAGGATATGTAACCTTTATTTAACTTTTATGTTAAAGGTGATATTATACCAATTTTCAAGGTAATTAAACCAGGCAGTCACTCCTGTAAAATTGGTTACCCCTTTGTTACCCCTTTTCACCCCGTTAGGGGTAGATTTTCAAAAAATACCCTGATACGCGATATTCTTTATTTTCGGTTTTAACTATAAATACTGAGTTCAAAATTCTTCCATACAAACGTTTACACGCCCCAACCCCCGTTTATAGGGTCATTGAGAAAAACAAAAAATTACAAACTGTATAATTTATTTAGATAAGTATTCGTGCGAAGTTTCATGTTTATTACCTCAAAGAATAAGATTTTTCATACAAACTTTCATCCCCTGATCCTTTGTTAAAATTTATAATTATTGTGTAAAAGTATATTTATTTATAAATATATATTTAAATAATAATCAAATAGCAAGAATCAAAGAAGGGCTAAGAGCTCCAGGAAGGCCTTGGGCCCTGTGAGCCTGTGACAGATTAGGATAATAATAAAAAAACTATATTCTTAATTAAATTAAACTTATTATTTGTATGTTCATTTATGGACTTCGAAAACTACATAGCCATGACCACAACTGGTCACAAGTCACAAGACCGGCCACGATTTTCATCTCCAAAATGGGCGTTCAAAATATTCTTATTTGACATGAGCATCATATTACAGCAACTCTGACCATAGCGTTGACGCTGGTGGGAAAGATGATGATCAGCCTGATCTTCTGCGGCATCTACATCTACACCATCGAGCTGTTCCCGACACAGGCGCGCCACATGATGCTGGGGTGCTGCTCCATGACAGGGCGCATTGGCTCCATGACCGCGCCGCAGACGCCTCTGTTGGTTGGTCGGTCTATTATACCTTCATTATTTATTAATCACTAGTTTTTGCATGCGGTTTCTCGCATGCAAAAACTAGTGATGGACGTAGAAGTTTAACAAACCCTTGCGAGCGTACGCACTACTCCGAAGCATTTATTTAATTAAAACATCGCTCGGTTAGTCAGAGAGTTGAAGGTAGTTCCAAAACCTATGGAAAAGAACGGGCAAGACACTCCATGAACACTTTTTTAATCAAGGTATTATATAACACTGAGTATATTATTCGTGTTGCTTCTAAATGTGAGAACAATATTATAATACAAACCATTCAAAATAAAGTATTAAAGATACAACTTACTTACCAATGTTTAATCGCAATCAGATGAGTAGTACAGGACCTTATAATCAGGGACCAACAAAGAATCTTTGAAAAACTGTGTATATGTAGAGCACATTGCGACAAACTCTTATGGGTGAACGAGGAAACTTGGCCGTTAGTTCGGTACAGGTGCCATGATTGCAGTGAAATTGCAAACTGACCAATAACCTGATGAAGGTCACGGGAGGCCCAGGACAGATCGTTGTGATGATGCTTGTGGGAGGCCTATGCTCAGCAGTGGACCTCTTTCAGTTGAATATTAATGATGACGGCTTTACCAAATGTGTTGCTGAAACAGATGGTGTACATGAAGTCGCTGCCATACCTGTTGTTCGGCACGATTGCCGGCTTCGCGGGGATGCTTATGCTGTTCACGCCGGAGACGCTGCACATGAAGTTGCCCGACACTATCGCGCAGGCTGAACAAATGAGCTTCGCGGCCCGCAGCAGAGATAAGACCAAGATGAGCATCAATCAAACAGGTCTCACGCGTTAATTTAAAAATCGATGTTATGAGTGAATATGACGACACTCTAACCAGTCAAGCTTTTTCAAAGTGCCATAGGACTTTATTGTTTTTGCTTCGTGGGAAATTCTCATGGATTCGTCGAGTCCTACCGACTAAAACCCCACGGTTCCTACCACTACCATGAGTCCGCGGCCTGGGAGATACTTGTATATTTGCGCGAACACTCGACCGGTATCAGCCCGCCATTCCTAGCGGGACCCATTCATCCCCGCATGCCCGTGGGATAGCCACACAGGCGCGCATGGAATATTGCTCGCCCCTTCTTTGGGCCAGACTGGTGGAGCGACGACTCAGCCCAAGTTCACTGCCCCATTCTAATAAGGATTTTTAAGACAGCAGAAATGTATAAGTTTAGTAGAATGGTACCTAGCACTGTTGTTGATCAGCCATTTTTACCGTTTGTTACATAGTTTCTGAACTTCTTCGTTCTACCGTTCAGTTTGAATTTGTTTAACAACAGACTTAAAAAAGGAGGAGGTTCTCAAATTCGACTGTATGTTTTTTTTGTTACGCGAATACTCCGCAATAAAATATGAATTACACAACAACAAAATAGAAATTTTATTAACTTTGGTTGCATAGTTTTTGAGTTAGCTTCAATAATTTTAACGTATTTTAAGGTCTATGTGGATGATGTTATAATAAGTTCCTGTCACTGTTATTTATAGCGGATAATAATTCAATTTGTGTGGGGTAGGAACCACAATTAAAATGTGAAAAATAAAACTTTTTTTTTATTAAAGATTTACTCCTGAATTACTATTTGTTTGATTGCTGTAGCTGTAAACGCTTATAACTAGTTATTTGTAGGTCATTACTTACTCAATACTCATTTTTAAGAGTACCTATATACTATATAGATTAGCAGTGATTTTTGGACAGGCATTATGTGTATACATAAGTTTACCTGTTTAGGTACTTTTACTGTTTTTTTGTCAAGCTCAAGTGCCCCGAGTCCTGTGACTCTGCTCAATGCACGCTTCCTAATTACTAATAAATCCACGATTTCAAATAAGACAACACAAGAGTGTCTATGTCACATTTATCTACATTAGTATGTAAATAAACCAAAATAATCGTGACCTTGAAATGTATACTTTACCTGCATCAGCTGCTGACATCAAAGGTTTGTTTTTATTTTTTTGCTCAGTGAGAACCACGTGGACCTACTTCTAGAGGTCCGGTCGTTATCACTGCAATATATATCATTGTTAATGTTATCTGTCAAGTCGTATTTAAATTAATGAGTACCTATGATATGAACCAAGGATTTCTTTATACTCCACTTATTTCACGCTTGACCATGACGTTTCAACAGGAGATTAGTTACATTCGATTTCTCGATAATCTGTTCAGTTGATAGTCGCAAAGTTGTGAGTGCAGCGACACTGGTGATACCTGTGTTTGGCTGCGTAAAGCACCGCGGCACCGACGCGAGATAATAACCGGCGCGCGCGCCACACGGTTGGTGGCAGTGACGGACGAGTGTCGTGGAGCCACTCGAGAGTAGTCGTGAACCCTCGTGTACCTCCGCCATGGCGGTTACTGTGGACTTGGACGCCGTTCTCCTGGAACTGGGTCAGTTCGGCCGCTATCAGATCCGGAACTACTGCTTCATTCTGGTGGTCATCCTGATGAGTGCAGTCTATAACAGCCAGTACATCTTTGCTGCTGGAGAAGTTCCATACAGGTAGGCCTTACTTTCTCTAGTTTTTAGGACTTATAAGGGTATCGCTACATAGACGAGTACATAAGGGTTGTAAGCAAGGGTAGCAATTTGCAAAACAATTTAACGAATAAATTAATGCCTCCATGAGGAAGGAGAAAGAAGTGACAATTTCCGGTCCTACATCTCGGGTTACAGATTACCTAAGTACTACTCTCTACGTATTGTTAGAATACAAGGTGGATAGTCGTATCCACCTTGCATTCGAACAATAAAAAAAATAAAAAAGCTTTTATTCATTCCTTAAAACTACATCAACGAGGTTTCTATACTTGGAGTACCTATAACGACGTGTTACCACGGCGAGTGCTTGCGTGGTAACACGTCGTGTTCGGGTTCGCGACAAGTCAATCGTAATCCTGAGGATGCCTCGTTGAGAGGTGAAACACGTGTCGAGTATTTACAGGGTTTTTTATGACTCTTTAGGAAAAGTTAAGCGGAATAGTTACTAAATATATCTACGTCTATTGTATTTTATCATGGATTTCCGCCAAGTCACGCCTGAATCAATTAACTGACTTAATTGGTTAATTAATCAACCAATGAATAATAATTTATGTAATGTTGTAAGATAACATTTTTTAATGAATGTAAAGGCGAAGAAAGATGAAAACAAATAACTATGTATGTTCTAGTATTCCTCGTAGGTACCTATTTGTTTCACTTTTTAATTTACCAGTTCATTGAAATTGCTACCATATTTAAGTTTTTTTGCATTGAAATAGAAATGACGTCCTATCTAGGGATTTTATTTACGATAACCTTAAGATACGTAGATTTTTAATTATTGATCTTACACTTGTACGCAATATTTCGGACAATGTGAAGATAAGCATTGAATGGTAGGCAGGCAGTTATCAGATGCGGGCGTTTACTCGGACCTGGATCAACTTGGATTATTACAATCTATGTAATAGCCTGTAATAAAATCTTCTGTGTTTTTTTAATGAAAATTACCGGAACAGGTGGTCTATTCGTAGTATAGTTGACACTATACTAAAGATAGACCTGCATTTGTGTCGTAAGGGTAGCCTTAGGCATCAAGTCATCATATTGGGCTGAGGATGCTGCCAATAAAATGGTATTTTGTAGTTTGTTTATTTTTCTAAAAGAACAATACATCCTAGGTTTTCATTGGTCTCTGCACTAGGTAAGCTTGAGAGTTATATCGGCAGGGACCAATAAATAGAATGTCACGTTACAAAAATGTTTTATATGGAAATGGATACAATATCTTACTTTACCTCTTACTCTCACATAATATCAACTGTGATAACTACGAAGCTAAATTCTTTATTGGCGGTTGGTTTACGAAACCCTGACTTCGAGTTAGGTAAGAGTATCAGGAGCCAGTGACGTCTTTCAGTGAAGTTACAATTTAGCAAGTTTTATGCTAGTTCATAAGTCACTGCCAAATTTCTTCTGATTTTCTCGATTAGATAGTAAGGAAGGAAGACTCCATCGAGCGGAAGTATTGATAACAAGGTTAATTAGTGTGTCATATTCTATTTAAGATGACTGTGACAATGCTTAATGCACTCTAGAGGAATATTAATTATTTCTGGCGGCACTTGCGCCTCCATCGAACAAGGAAAGGTCAAAAATTTAAATAAATGGCTATAAAAAACTTAAAAATATTTTTAAATTAAACGTTACTTAACAGAATGACGTTAAGGTGACTTATGTTAATTGTGTTTTGTTTTGATTCTGTATAATATTTTTGCAATGACGATGCGCAAAAATCGCCCTGCAAGAAGCTTAACGATACTGTTAGAAATAATAATGTAATCATGCACAAATCTTGGATTCCCGGCTGCAACAAAGAATTTTCAAATGGATAAAACCAATTTCACTTTGCCCGATCCGGAATTTGAACCCAGGATTCCTCCCAGCAATCACGTTTCCGGCCACAATGCCATCATCATATTTTTATGATGATAGTCATTCAAAATAAATGTTATACTTAATTTAAAACTTTGCAAACTTTTTGTCTTAATAATCAATACCTTTGGTCTAGTGGTCGCAAGCGCTACTGCTGAGCGTGAGATCCTGGGTTCGATTCCCGGGTCGGTAGAATTTGTCAGTGGAAATCTGGAGCCTGGGTTTAAGCGGCAGATGGCAATAACCATCAACCGGGCTCGCTCTCTATTACTTGGACTTATAACAGTTGAAATGTGGGTAAGTCATCTCGGGGAAAACAAGCGGGATATTTTGTTATGATATGACCTTTGGCTAGGTAGGTACTTTTGGGACGGGAAGTACCATCATAGTCTATTCCTACAGTCGTAAGAAGGATCAAGGAAAGCCATTCATACATTTCATCAACAACAGGAAGAGTTTCCTACTCTTCCGTCAAGGGTCAGCAAGCGACTGCACTGTTATCATCACGGTCCACTTCCGAGGACGAGTTCTGCGTCGGCGCACACTAGGTGACTTGATAAATACATAATCATCACTGACGAGATTGATTCTGTAATTGAGCGGAACCTTTTTTTGTTAAGTTCGGACTTTTTGTGCTCGGGCTTGTTATCAAGAAAATGTAATTGAGCACATAGTTTATAGGATTGCAAAGCAACATAAATTGACAATTTTACGTCGTCTTGGCGTCTCCCGGCTTCATGATTATCCTGCTGATCTTCAACAGATCACCTACAAGCACATTGACCTAGTTGTATACCTGCACGTTTTGATTGTGCCTAAAGGATAACCAGTATTTATTATAAAACTGTTGTTTTACATGAACTTGTGCAGGTATTGTTTAACTGACTCAGGAAAGTTGATTCACAGTTTCATAACAGTAAATACTTACTTATAATAATTATAGTCTTTTGAAGGGCGACTGAAAACGTTTGCATGTTTTCATCTGGGTTCACGTCATTGGGCTGCGGATGGGAATAAAACGTCTCAATCAACAGACCGACCTTGACAGTAGGAGGCTGTGTTGTTATATCTTGAAACACGTGCAGTAACAGGATAGAATTAAAACGGCTTATAGTTAGCGATAAACTTTCCGGTAATCGATCCAATAAAAATCAGTCAATTAATCAACCAATCTCTGTAAGCATTTACCTTGATTTATCGTAGAAATCGTAATCTTTGCATGACTGTAAAGTTGACGGAGCGGTCATGGAGCAGAGTGGCTAGGTAATACTAAAATGACCTTCCTGTTTGCGAATTGGCCTATTGAGAGTAGGTACAAGTTTATTACCTGCAAGTGTCCCCAACACGGAACACTTATGCTTTATTATTCTAACTGACATATACAACGTCCTTGTTGGTCTGGGGGCGGGGCACTGACTAATGATGTGGTACCACAGCTCTAAAAAGCCGTTGTTCATCTGTGGACTTCTTTTGGTTTAATGATGCTGAATCACTATTTCAAAAACGGTAAAGAAGAATAAAATGAGGAAACAGCCATCAGGCATTAGTCTAGAGCCTAGAGTCAAATATTCGAAAACAATGTGAAATTCACCAACTCGCAGCAATGGGAACATGGCTGATGATGTAATAGTACCTATGCATGTATGGATTTTAATTTCGAATGACGAGAAGTCTGTGTTAGCAGCACAAAGTATTCATGTTCAGTGTATGAACAATGAACACGTGTATAATAGCTGGTAGCAGGCTACTGATTCACTGATACGGTATCGTTCACGCCGCGACTACCCACGCGATGGAAAGCTCGATAATGTTCAATACTTCGTAATCTTGCTTTATGAACATGCATGAGCACAAGATAATGCCGATGTCTGCCCGTTATTAATTACCCTTGGATATTGCTTTTCTGCTGCTGATTCCTGATTCATGATGATATTCCATAATCTATCGATATCTATAAGTACTATTCTAATAGTTATTGTGCGTGCAATACTTGGGCAGTATCTTACGTTAGGTTCAAGCTTTCTACAGAAGCCATTATGGGGATTAGCTATAGATCTTTGAACACTCCCTCAGTCAAAATATATCGTGAAAAGGTTCTGAGTAAAGATTTCTTTAGCATTTTTGTCAAAACTGGGTACTAGTCAGTTCCCATCGAACAAACTCCACTATTCCTTGAAGGCAACCCTTCCGCTCATAGCTTGGGGAAATTCATCATAATTTGAATGTTTTAAAAGCAAACAGTAAATAGCTTCTATATTATAGCTGTGCGAGGGGGAGGACGTTATGTATGTACTTATATGTGGTTAAGGAAAGAAATGACAAGGAAATCTAGATTTCGATAAGGCGATGTAAATCCTTGAAACCGAGTTGGCTATGTAGGTAGTAATTTAACGCAGGTATGTACGTGAAACTACTTCTAGATTTTCCATCCATTTAGGACGTTTGCAAACGTTTGAAAACGTAACCCTGTCAGCAAGGTTGGCGGCTGTCCAGTTGAGCCTTGGGTAATTCAGTATCGTTACTCATGTGCGCTCACAGATCATATTATTATGATCTGTTTGTGCGCTCCTCTATTACGCCCCCATGCTTTATTTAACTGACAGCTAAAGATTACTTCTTAAACTTAAAGCAACACTCATATTGGGCAGCTCCTTCCTGTGTATTATTAACTCTACAATACTAACCCCACTGCTGGTGTCGTATTGTCCCATTGTTGGGACTATTCCACCTATTCCACCTCTCTCTGGTCAGAGCTGCCAAGAACTTATCTTTGTTAAAGGAGTCTGGCTCATCCCACCACTCCGTCTGGGCCTGCCGCGACTATCAGACATCAGTTGTGATTGTGTTTAAACTAGTGTTGTTTCGTAATATGTAAATGGTGGCATTGAATGCATAAAGAATCAGTTTGCCTTCTTGTCTGCTAATAAATAGTATACTTTGCATTGCCTTGGAGTATGTTTAACGAGTGCATCCTGTCTGCTCCTGCTGGCACATTGTTGTCCTGGCCGACTTATGTTTACAACCAGGTCACCAGTTCCTTGTTCTATATTTAGTATCAAGAAATCTAAATACCTACCTACTTTGTAATGATATCTGATTCTCTGTATTTTTCTTCAGCTTCTTCGTTCGTTGTAGGTCATGTGTATATAATGTATTTAGCTATTTTAGGGCATAATATTTTTGAGTGTCGAAAGTTTTGAACGTATTTCAAAACTTGTGCGTATTTCGGCTTTTTAGGGTAAGATTTAGACGGTTATTATAGTATTGAGAAGCTGCAACAAGGCTGAGGTATTATTGTGATTTAGGTACAAATCACATCAAACTCTTTTACGTTGACGAACATTTTAGTATTTCTTGGCTTGGTTGTGGCCTAGTTAGGGTAGGTCCAATCATGACCTACAATTGGCAGAGGTGATTGTAATACGTTGTTTCTACGTAAAAAATAAGATTAAATATTACACGTCTAATCTATAGATATGACGAAATAGAAAAATAATTATACAAAAAACTCGTTTATAAGTCAACACTATTGACATTGTTTTGGATACTTCAGTTAAGCTGATAAATATGTAGATAACGATGTTTCAAGACCATTTGTAAAAGGTTTGACAATGGTGATTGTGAAATGGACTATTTATTTGGGTTAAGTAGCATCTATGGCCACGTTCAAAAGCATGGCTGATTATTGAATTCGTAAATAAGGGCACATAAGTAAAATTTAAACGATTGTACTGACTTTTGGTTCAATTAAGTTCTAAATAAGGAAAACTTGTTTTTTTCCCGGGAATTCTAATTATAGTATCACTATTTATTAAGATTGGCCAGCTTCTCTACTTATTTATTTATTTATTTATTTAATACTTCAAGCACACAAATGTAACAGAGGCGGACTTAATGCCTTAGGCATTTTCTACCAGTCAACCTTTGGGTACTTACTTACATCTATAACAACAGTAAGCTGATCGACTGTTTAAGTTATTAAATTCAAAGATTTATAAAGATGATCTCCATGAGAGCCTAAACAGTCAGCCCCGCTTCTATCATGACGTACGTAATGGTTATGTTTTCAGCATAGCTCTTACCAAACGAGACAAATAGATAGAAATAGGTCACTTTTCCTCAATACTTTGCGTACAAACTTCCGTCAGCTGACAGGTAAACTAGCCTCAATCTTTTGTTATCGTGGCCTAGACAAACTTATTGAATGATTTTAACGATTTTCCTTGTCGACATAAAAATATAGTAATTATTATTCCTATAGATACTTACTACAAGATGTTGCTTCTGTAATTAAACCGATGTGATAGCGACTAATAAGAGTGAGAGAGAAAACTTTTGTAATATCTGATCAGAGGTTGCTTACCTAGGTACTCTTTCTTCCGTATTACGTACATAAAAACTTACGCCTTCGCCGCCCCACGTGGGTAGGCAGAAACTACAGAACGCATCCTACCTATACCGAACGCAACCTAATAATATAAAGAGGTATTACGTCAAAGTTAAATAATTTATTTCAATTAGGCACTTAAAAGGCATTTTTGAACGTATAAACGTACAAAAAAAAATTGATTCTAGTCTACCCTTCCAAGAGGTAGTTTCGTATGGAGAAGAATGGGCAAGAAACTTCACCCCTTCATCCTTACTCTTTCAAAAACGCTTTCCAATATTTTGTTTATAATAATTATATAAAAGCATAATTATGTAAAGGCGATGTACCTAGAATAAAATTAATAATATTTTTTAAATAATTAATTTCGATCTCAAAGTACAACATCAATTTAATCTATGAAGTTAAATTGAATGATATATATTATCCCAACTCCCAAACTAAGTCAAGCTTGTATTTTGGGAGTTATTGTTTCATATGTTGCAGGAGCCACATAGACACATCCTTGTAGCCGGTAGGAATTTACTTCCAACACTTTACGGTAAATAAATTTTATACAAAATAAAAATTCGAAATGACCTACATTGAGAAATTAATTATTGTAAGTTTTTATCTAAAACTACAAATTAAAAAACAATAAACAAAGAAGAAACGAAAATTTATAAATATATAGGTACCTTCGCATCGACTAAAATGTTATGATTTACTTTTTTTTATTTTTTATTGTTAAAAGCATCTCAGTTTGAGCATAATCTAAAGTTTGCAACCAATTACTTAGTTTATGTTTAACCTCTCATTTAGATAAGCTGTAAATGTTGATGGTTTTGTTGACTGCATTATAATAGTCTCGAGCTTACTGCGTCAAATTGCCTACTAGCGAAAGCTGTTCTGCAAGGTACACCAGGGCAAACAACTACACTGGAGTGCTTTTTATTATTATTCCAGGACAAGAAAGAGAGTTTTATAAGTTCCACCCTATACGGGTATATGCAATAAATTAACGCTGACTGACATAGGGCACTGTAGACCATATAAATCGTTGCAGCATAAGCGCTGTGTCTCAGATTCCTAAATATGAACATTAGTGTCCTGATGCGACTAGTAAGAGCTTCAATTTATGGTCAGTCGATTCGTTCATTTAGTAAGACCCCAATACATTTAATATTGCTGACTCGTGACAATGACATTACTACATCACAGTAATTAAAAGAAAAAAAATAAAGGACTAACAGATAAATTAATTATGTCAAATCATAGAAACATGGTGCTCACATATTTACAAACATTGTAAAAGAAGACGATTTTCAACAAAAAAATACAATTAATACCTAAGTCAGTTTGTGAGGTAAAGTAATCACAGAACTTAAAAACAAAGTGATAAAAACAATATATTAAAAAATTAAATTAGCATCCCGTATGATTTTTTCTAGACTCTAAATTTTATTGTCCTGTAAAGCAGGACCAGCATGATTCACAGCATTCTTATCTTGGATATAATCCCCTAATTTGTAATAAGCTTGTTTACAATGTGTACTTTTAATATGAGTTTAAAATTTTCTTTTATTTAATTGCGATTATATCGCAAGGTATTTTGTTGTAGCATTTAACACGGTACCCCTTGTAAGATGTATGTACTTTAGATAATCTGGAATTTAGATATAAAGATTGTTAGTTTGTAAGAGAACCTCTGGACCTACTGTGATCTGATTACAAAAATTCTTTCAGTGATACAAAGCTACACTAGTGCTGAGTGCCATAGGATAATTATGTTTTTATCACGCAGACATAGTCGCGGGCAGAGGCCAGTGATAAGAAAAATAAACGGCATCAATGCTAGCAAAATTTTTGGAATTCACAGTATCGATATATCAAAATAAAGTAGGTATTAAATATGTAAGTAGTAGTATCAGTTTAATGGGCCTATTGTACGCTAATTTGTTTTTTCCTTCTATCGGTCAGCCGGTTTCATAATGTAATCCTCAGCCAGCACAATTATTCCTTTAAGTATAATTCATCTTCTACGCTCTCGCTATGGCGAATGCGCATTATTGGTGAAGGATAAACAGCCCGTATTTTTAACTAATAACTGACAGTTTTATGTATGGAGAAACCAGGCATGCCAGCATGTTTGGAATTTCTTTATGCTTCACAAAACAGTATTTAGCTATTATACTATAACTCTATTGTTAACATAGAGGAGATTTATGTTACCGTATAGGTAGGTAGGTACATAGTTGGGTACTACTATCTATACTTATAATAAATCTGTAGAAGTGAAAATTCTGTACATTGAAAATATCAAAAAAATAAATGGCAGGGGGCGTTACTAGACCGACACCGAACCCAAAAGTTTGATTAAAATTTTTTTTGTCTGTCTGTCTGTCTGTTTGTTCAGGCATCACGCAAAAACTACCAGTTCGATTACGATGAAACGTGGTATAATTATTCTTTAATATCCTGGGCACCACACTGGGTACTTTTTATCCCGGAAAAGTATCCTATCCTACGGTTGGGGGGTGTCAAAGTTTGTATGGAAGAATTTTAACGCGCTGTCCGATTAACTCGAAACTCAATATTTATACTTAAACCCAAAAATTAAGAATAACGTGTATCAGAATTTTTCGAAATTCAACCCCTAAGGGGGTAAAATAAGGGATGAAAGTATGTATGAAAAATCTTATTCCTTGAGGTAATAAACATGAAACTTCGCACGAATAGTTATCTAAATAAATTATAAAGTTTATAGTTTTTTGTTTTTCTAAATTACCCCCCAAAGGGGGGTTGGGGTGTGTCAGTGTTTGTACGGAAGAATTTTAACGCGCTGTCCGATTAACTCGAAACTCAATATTTATACTTAAAACTCATGGGGATGTATGGGGTAATTTCCGACACTCACGCGGGCGAAGCCGCGGGCAGCAGCTAGTTATTAATAATTGTCGTCAATAGATAATACCATGTTTCGAAATGAAACATGGTTGTATCGCTTACTTTAATTATTACACACTAAAATAAAAATATTGAGTATGTTGACTTACTGAGGACGAGTAACTGAATTCTAAGGAACAAGTTCCTGTATATAGGTTTGTGCAGAATAAACGATTTTTCTTTCTTTCTTTTCTTTTCTTTATAATTTTTTTTAAACAATGTTATGAATATTTTTTAATAAAAGTGTGTAGGTACGTAAGATAGTAACAACACATATTTGCTCAGACAGTGCTAATGTTGCCATCATATATCATACATATATAATTAGCTTATAAAATCAAACTTTTATAAATTAAATAAATAAACGAGCATTGATAAAAATCGCGAGAGACACTACGACGCAAGGAGAAGATACATCCTAATTATTTCAATTATTTTATTTATGTCGTGGGCGTTCTCATAATCCTTGGGTTGTCGCTTGTGACAGCCGAGACTCCTAATATAATAAAGACAAGCTTGGTAGGTAAATATTGCTGATACGTAGTTGCATAGGTACCTACGTATGTACCTACCATTAGTTCAAATTGTAGACACGATATAAAAAATATGTAACCTTCTGCTTTAAACGGGTTTTCAAGGACACGATGCAGGTAACTAAATTCGCGGTTTTGCATACAATGAATAAATACTTATATTTCGAACAAACAAATACTTGTAAGTACGACTGACATCATCGGATATAACATGGTATAGTCATTCTCTTTCATGACATCCTATTTTATTTTACCCCACCTTTTAAGAAAATAATGAAAATTAAATACTCTGCAGCCGTTTCCCTGTTCCTACACACGATCACAATAAACATCTACTTAGATAACAAAGATTCAAAATCAAAAGTAATTTATTCACACTAGGCTGAGGATCAGCAGTTTTCGAACGTCAAAATTACATAAGACAGTCCCCTAAAACGCACGCCCTTCACCACTTCCTAGTGCTTTAGCTGGAAAGAAGAAGTGGCACAACAAACTCCCCAGCAGCACAGCTGTCTGTTCAGTTAGAAACAAAATGGATTCTATACTTACAATAGAAAAGAAAGTAAAGAAAATCAAAATAATAGTGTACTCATTGTTGAAGAGCCTAATAATATAAATACATAGAATGCAAAATCATTTACATTATGCGACACACAACGTTTAAATTATTAGCCATATGTCAGCTAGCACACGCCAATATACCAACCAAAAACATCGAGAACTATACTGAAGCAGAAATAAAAACTAAAAGTAAACAGAACTTAATAGCCAGATAAAAGACTCCAGGCATAAATGGCTTGCCCGCTTACATATAGCAGTAACTGATCTGTTGTTAGACAGCTGCTGGTTAGATTCTGAGCACAGTCACTCAATCACCACAGAAAACTGGCTCCGGAAATGAGTATTTGCTTATCCCAAAGAAGTTAGGATAAAGTATTTTAAAACTCTTTTGAGAGCAGAGTGGTGGCTCACTGGTAACAACCGCGACTTACGAGTTGTAGGTCGTAGGTTCGAACCCAGACAGGCGCTTAACTTTGTGTAAATTATTTCATCACCACTGCTCTCAAAACGGTGAAGGAAAACATCGTGAGGAAACCGGCATGTCCTAGAACAAAAAAATCGAAGATATATGACATTACCAACCCGCACTGGACCCGCGTGGTGGATTACTCCCTCTCAAAGAGAGGAGGCCTGTGTCCCGGAATTGCGAACACTATATTGTGATTATGATAAACTAGGTATTTGACTTATATACCAAAATTATATTTTCCAGATGTCAAGTACCAGAATGCGAGTCTTCTCCACCGGAGTTTATCCCTGGCAATTGGGACTCCTGGGCCCTGCCAGACGCTGGGGGCCGCTGCGAGCGCCTGGTGCCCATAGCCCAGGAGTGCGCTCCTTCCAGCTTCAGCGCCAACGAGACCAAGCGCTGCAACTCCTGGGTCTATGAGAACCACAACACTATTGTTGGCGAGGTGGGTTACATAATAATATAGCGACGTAGTCAGTCTCCTTGCTGACCTTTTGGCTTCTGACCGCAGGTATGATAGTTATACGAATAAATTGTGATTTTTTTGGACTGTTGGATATTATACGTTATAATTATAACTTCTGCACGTGTCCCTCTAGATGAGTGTATATATCAATAATACTGCTACCTGAAATCTTGAAATGATCTCTCTGTAGATAGGTTTCAAGTATCAAACTTGCGTACCAAGGTAAGGAAAGTAAGTAGATACTTACTAAGAAGGTAGATAGGTACTGTTTGTAAGATGTCTACAGAGTGAGTCGGACTCGGAACTCGCCTCTTACCTAGTGCGTGTGCTGCCAACACATCAATAGCTAAACTCCTTGATTACGAATTAGGTACTGCAAGATAATGTGAGATAGAGTTAGGCGACAACTTTATCGTTGGTGAACGCAATTCGGCAAGGTTATACCGTCCCTTGAGATACCATTTAAAGATAACAATATGCCAAATTGCGATAATCGAACTGATAAGTTGGTCACTTATCTCTAAACCAGATACCACTGGATACTAATCTAGACTCATCTGGTTCACTCTAGATCAAAGCCGCTATAGTTTCGAAATAACTATTTGTATGACATACAGACTGCACTGTGTCTACGTTCGTAGGTACGGCAGTGCTTTGAAAGTTATTGAAAGTTTCCCGTTTGCCAAGTATTTCACTCACCAGATGTCAAGCGAAGAGGCAGTCCACAATGATGCAGGCTTGTCTCGAGTAACCTATTCACTAACTCGAAGAGTCTTAGTTTATACCTATCGGGAAACAGATTCCAGCAAGGAGTTCGATTCATTTATAGCAGTACCTAGGTACTTATCTGAATTATAATTATAATGTTTGCATGTTGCAGTTCGACCTGGCGTGTCAGGAGTGGAAGCGCACGCTGGTGGGCACTATTCACGTCGCAGGCGTGTTCGCGGCACTGCCCGTTACTGCCTACATATCAGACACGTACGTTTCCAGTAATAAAATAACTAATGTCGCTATATACCATCAGCGGCGGTTTTGGCGTAAAATATTGAAATATACTTCCACTAAACTTATTGGTGATTCCAAATAAAAAAATAAAAAATGATAAGCTGTTGCGTCGAAGTATGGTGTACTGAGGCTTTCACTATGCTCATCTCATCTAGTTCATTTCATCTCGATATAAATAAAACGAGGTTATAGGGATAGGCGGTTATTGTTTACCGGGAGCCCATAGGTTGGCTGTTATACTAGCTATAAACTAACCTCATCCGCCAGGTACGGGCGCCGCACAGCGCTAGTGATCACAGCCGTGTCCCCCGCAGTGATGGGCGTCATCCGAGCCTTCTCCAATTCTTATATCATGTACCTGTGCTTCGAGTTCCTGGAAGCCTTCGTGGGAGCTGGCGTCTATAGTACTGCCTTCATTCTAGGTGAGTTTTTTGTGGAATGGGATCATATTGTAGGCTGCACATTTAAAATTTAATTTTATTTTGACAGTAAATCGAACCTCAATTTGAGTACTTATGCCTAGATGTGTAGAGTTTTCGCCTTATACAAAGTCTTCTGGTGTATTAAATATCGCAGAGCAATCAGATACAGAAACGTATTTTGGGAGATGCAAGGAGCTATTTTGCTCAGTCATAAAACAGCGCAGTGACTAATTATCCTTCGTTTTCATTTTACAGCTCTCGAGATGGTAGGCTTAGAAAAGCGAGTGCTGGGCGGCAACCTGATCTCCAGCACATTCGCTCTAGGGCAGGTGGTCACCGCCGGCGTGGCCTGGCTCGTCCCGTACTGGAGAACTTACACCCTCGTCATCTACGCACCCTCAGTCATCTTCATCACATACTACTGGCTTATAGAAGAGAGTGTCCGCTGGCTGCTCAGTAAAGGAAGAAATAAGGAAGCTGCCAGAATAATCTTTAAAGCTGCAAAGACAAACAGAAAAAAACTGTCTGCGGATACTATTAAACTGTTGACTGAAGAACATGAAGAAAAGAAACTTCCCCAAACGGATGATAAAGATCCAATTGAGCAAGATAAAAGATCTATTCTAATGCAAGTGTTAAGGTCAAGGACGTTGATGTTCCGCTTACTTGTGTGCTCGTTCTGGTGGATCACCTTAACTTTCGTGTACTACGGGCTGTCTATCAACTCGGTGTCTCTGGTGGGGAACAGCTACGTCAACTACATCCTGACGTCTCTGGTGGAGATCCCTGGCTACTGCCTCAGCGTGCTCACGCTCGACAGGTTCGGCAGGAAGAGCTCCACCATGACCGCTTTCATCGTCTGCGGATTGTCACTCGTAGCGATGCCTTTTGTGCCAATGTGTAAGTTTGCTTATAATTTTAACAGGCCTATTAATTTTACATATTTCTTGCCATCGAGATTGCATCTATGCTCCCACCACTAAATTGAGATTTTGAAAGTCAGAAAGTATGGCTTTTAAAGAATGAGAATGTGTTATCGTCATAAATG
Organism: Eupsilia transversa; assembly: GCA_914767815.1. Lineage (NCBI taxonomy): Eukaryota > Metazoa > Arthropoda > Insecta > Lepidoptera > Noctuidae > Eupsilia > Eupsilia transversa. Next base: position 15,843,033 of record OU611882.1, read on the forward strand.
TTAGGGATTCTTACGTTTAGAAATTCTGTACTTATTTTTCCTTGATTATTAATTTTAAATATTCTTAACTGCAGCGTTAGCGTGGCTGCAGACAACCCTGAACCTGCTGGGCAAGCTGTGCATCAGCATGGCGTTCAGCAGCATCTACATCTATACAGGGGAGCTGTTCCCCACGCAGGCGCGGCACAGTCTGCTCGGCACCTGCTCCATGGCGGGCAGGATAGGAGCGCTCGTGGCACCGCAGACTCCGTTACTGGTTAGTATTGTTCAGATCAGCAAATAATCTTTATCAGGTTGGAAAAAACTAGCGGTTCTACTTACATTTACATAGGCTTACATAAAATCATCCTGTTTTCCCAGACGGCGTACATGGAGGCACTCCCGTACCTGGTGTTCGGCGTGATGGCGGGTACGTCTGGTCTGCTGATGCTGCTGACGCCGGAGACGCTGAATGCCCATCTACCTGACACCATTGAGCAGGCAGAGAACATGGACAAGAACAAAAATGTGGCGGAGTAGAACAGGACACGCTATGTTTGTTAAGATGTTCATACTGATAGATCTTTGAGAATGTGAATCAATCAAGTTAGAATATTGAAATTGCAGTTTTATCTGCCGACGTATAACCAAAGTTTTCACGGTGAGATGTTTACGGAAGAAGTTCAGTAGACCGGTTTTATTCCTTCAGTGGTGCTACAACTGTCGGTTCCCTCTTGAAGCCCTAAAGGCTCGTTCACACCGGCGCGACTTGTCGCGCGACGCGACACCGGCAATTGTTCAATCGTGAAGTTTTATTAGAAATTGTATTGTTAAAGTCGCGTCGCGCGACAAGTCGCGGCGGTGTGAACGAGCCTTTACGCGTAGGTGGCTCTACAACAAGTTACCATACGAAACATTTTCATGGTACTGTTCATAAACATGAACAATATAGGTAATTTTTGCTCAATACACATGTCTTCTAGACTACTGGTATTCAGCTGCATCCGGTTAGACTGGAAGCCGACCCCAACATGATTGGGAAAAGGCTAGGCTGAATGATACATGTCTTCTAGACTGCATATTATCACGATTTCCCACAAATAAGCTTCGATACTAAGTTTATGTATTTGTAATGTAGGTAATTAGAATTAGGTCGGTAACGTATATGTAATGAGATGATTCTGAAATAGTAATTTTTAGTTAAGTATAAGTTTGATGACCTATCCGAAATAAATAAAAGTGTATTGAAAAAACCGGCCAAGTGCGTGTCGGGCCACGAACAAAGAGGGGTTCCGTAATTGGGATGTACTTATCCCAAGAACAAAAACATTATAGTTGAAAAAAAAGTTATCCCATACATTCCAAGTGCAGATGTAAGTTTTTATGGACTAAATAATTGAGAGAATTACAAGGTTATTATAAGATCAAAGACTTTTTAGAGGTTTTCTTGTAATCTGTGAGTACCATTTACTGTATTTTTTTTCAAAATTTTGGGCTCTGCAGTTTCGGAGATAGGGGGCCTAATGATAAATATCTATTTTCTTAAATATCTTTCAAAGTACTTATTTTAAGATAATAAACAATTGAGATTTTTTGCAATAAGCCCTTCCATTGGGTATGTAACAAGGTACAATTTGCAAAACTTCTTTTTATAATTTTTCTACTTGCTTAGGAAATTGACCCCCATATTCAAAATTCATTTAAGTTTGCCGTTCGTCACGTGCCGAATGAAGGTCGAATATGTGCAGTAATTGCTTCGAGTTGGCGGTGTTGTTCCACAAACACTACCGATCGAATGTGCCGACCCGAGCAACTGTAACGCGCCGTATACTATGAGCGTGGTGAGCATTTACATCTAGGTCAGAAAGCAACACTGATATAAGAAGCTATGCTCGTGATTGTTTTATAGTCAATTAGTTTAAAAAAATAGTATTTACTAGAAATTTAGAATATGTATTAGCAAATGATAGTTAATTTATCTTTGTTTATTGTTAGCTTAAGTTTCCATTGCTAATCATGCATTGACCGCTTTGTGTAGTAATTTAGACAGTCAACCGCACGCACACAGAGCCTTAACCTATATATAAGTCAGTTATAAAATAAAACAGATGGTCGGGACCCGAAACAACCTGCTTCTTCGCCTTATTTCCACCAATTGGGGTGCAGCACCAGTTGTTCATCTTATCACTGGCATGTCTTTATGTTTCTCTACCGGCGAATTCGCGTGCCACTGTGGCTCCGATCCGCTAACGCAAAGCAAGTTGACATCGCCCAGAACGAGACGTGTCGAATTATATCGGGATACACCGCTCCACAAGCTCTACCCGCTGGTCGGTCTCGCACCACCTGTCGTTCGAAGGGAAGCCGCATGCGCGTATGAGAAACATAAGCAAGAAGCCGACACCCCCTCTACGAACACACACCAGCACCAGGTGGACTTAAGAGCCGGAAGAGCTTCCTCCGCTGTACACAGGTTATCCAAGACCAACCGTCTAAAGTGAGAAGAGACCTATGGGAAAGACAGCACACCTTCCACCACCCGACTGCGATCAGCCCAGGAGCATCTGCAACCCGGACGTGACCTCTGGTGGCCTTTGTGGCAAGAAATCAATCGACTGCGGCTCAAGTAGGGCGCTGCAAGCACAATCTAGCAAAATGGGGGATAATAGATCCCACCGACACTCAGTGCAAATGCGGTGCTCCTGATCAAATGATGTCCTATATGCTAGTGTCCAAAGTGTCCACACACCTGCACTTCTGAGGACCTAAAAAATGTCACTGATGCCGCGATTGGCGTGGCCGCCTACTGCGCCCAACTCGTTTAAAATAATACATGTATTTACCACTGACTCGAAAAGAAGAAGACGCACGCAGTTTGACATAAATAACATCTTTATTTCGTAATGAAATGAAATGATTTTATTTTCTGTAAAAAGTAGCAGTAAATGCTGTTTTCGCAATTCATGTGTTACCACTGATATTCGGTTGACTGTGTAAACTTAGTACCTACAAAACTTGATAATTTATCAAAAGAAGTACAAAACAAACTGCGATTTCAACCGCATAATGAACTTCGTAGAGCTACAGATAAGTGATTGTATATAAATAAATTATGTTTTATTATAATTTACTTAGATAAATAAAATACAATACTTAGTAAATAGTATATAAGTAGTTAAAGAGGACATAAAGCAATTTAATACAGGCTATATAACCTACTTATTGTCTGATCTAGGGATATCGTATTACCCAGTAACTGGATTGTGGAGGCCAGATAGGCAGTCGCTCCATATACAATACGTGTATTCAACTGTATCGGGTTAGACTGGAAGCTGACCCCAACATAGTTGGGAAAAGATGATGAATACTTACTAGGTGTACCTACCTAGTATGTATTCATCATCTTTTCATAGTTCAAGGCAGAGACAATTAATAATGATGACCTGTTTCTTCAACTCCGGGCTTGTTCTGGTTAACTTATCTGATAGATAATCTCAAAACTAATAGAAATTCAGATCCACTTTTAATTAAAGTCAAAATCAAAGTTGTAAACAAATACCTAAATAGTGTTATAAATAAAGTAGGTAAAGAGATCTCTATGTTTTGCCGTTAACGGCTGTACAGTACACATAATATAAAATACGAAAATTAACAGATTTTTTGTTAAAATTAAATTACAAGCAAAATTGTATGTACAAGGACAAAATTGACAGAATAGCTTCTAAAGTGATGTTTTTTTATAGTATTAAGGAATATTATACAGAACATGAAATTGAAAATAATAGTACCTATAACTTATAAGAATATTAACAATATAAATTAAGTGAATAGTGAATAAATGTAATAGTGGTAATAGTTTATGATAGTAATAAAATAATAATGTAAGTAAACTTAATAAAAAAATTGCACGCTATTGCTTTCAGTCACAGAATACAGCGACACTTAGTTTATAAGATCTCACCTGTACCAAAACAAAGTATTTCAGATAAGATTTGATTTAAAAACAAAGTTAACAAACAAAATTTATTTGTACATATACATTGTTACTAACATACTTTATGTATATAGGTAAGTATAAATATTTAATGTATTTGCAAATGACAAACATAGGCATGAAGAAATAACAGCTTTAAAAATGTAAAAAGCAACCTGTGAAATAAATGTTCTTCACCAACATATCTACGAACATGTTTAATTTTTCACTTCTACTGGTAGGTAGTAGGTAATAAATCACTCTTGATAAAAATAACTGATTTGAAAAATAATATGATATGCCCATGGCAGACCATATTCAGACCCTTTCTGGACCCTTGGCAAAAGAAGTAGGTATTCATGAAAGTTGAGTCTTACGAAAAAAAAAATGAATTAACTCAGCCGATACTGCGATAGCAGTCCACTGTTGGACATAGGCCTAAATAAAAAAACACGGTACCTACTACTAATACTCGCGTCTAGTTCCGCCCCACAAGCTCTGTCAGACGACGGGTCAAAAGACGCTGACACCGGAACTGACCGGGTCAGTTCCGGTGTCAGCGTCTTTTGACCCGTCGTCTTTTGTAAAAAGCAAAAAAGAAAAATTCAAATCGAATGTAATTGACCGCGACGCTAACGTTTAGTAGTTCTCACTCATCGAATGTTCAAAAGGAAATGTTACTACCTGTTATAAGGAGAACTTAGGATGCAAGAGCGATTGAACTGAGTTCGGTACTTGGGGCACCCCGACTCGGACAGGTTAGGTTCGAAGGGGATGGCGGGGTCTATTTAAAGATCCTGCCCTTTCGTCTACACCGTATACCTTTTCATGGGAGTGGTGCCAGGTTAGAAGGGGGCACTCCCGCCCTCCTTCCTCTCACCACCTCCTTCCTCTCACCACCTCCCTCCTGCCAAACGATACTTAATATTTACCGAAGTTTCCTGCAAGAACAGGAAACATTTAAATGTAGTTACATAATTACATACTTACAATCATAATCAAATAGATATCGATATTTATCTTAATATTGTTATTTATCACCTATACATACCTTTAAGTGATTATTAGAGATTAAGATACAGGAATAAATGAAGTGATTAAGATAAGAGATAAGTACAACAATATTAATTTTTATTTAAGTGTGTTGACCTTCGCGCGTGTAGCGAACTTCTCTAAATAGTTGAGATTTAGGCTCGGCGCAAACGAGCCACCGACCACAGCCACCGGTGGCTGTCGCCTCTTGCTGCGGTGTTAGCTAGGCGCAAACGAGCCCCCGACCACAGCCACCGGTGGCTGTCGCCTCTTGCTGCGGTGTTAGCTAGGCTACCGGGGGCTGTGTTCGGTGGCTTGTTTGCGCCGAGCCTAAGAAGGAATCTGTCACACCTATTACATGTCCGTGTCAGAGAGGAGATTTTACAAAGTCGAATCTCGAGTTTTCGACACTTGTAAATCTCGATGTGCCTTAATAACGGCCCGTACGTACTTTACGAGAGTCTCTCGTCAGTACATATTAACTCCGGCGAAATAACAATAATAAGTAATTAGGCCAAAAGGATGACATACCTAAGTATTTCAATAAGCATAATGATAGGCGTACGTTCATGATCACTATCACCGATTGTGATACCAACATCAACAGGTGTCTCAGGACGTTCCAGGTGTATATTGTTATCATGACTTACAGGTCGGAATAATGCGCGTGCCCCAATGTTACATCCTTGATATTCGAATATTATCAACAAATATCTAGATAATTCCAAATATCCGTGAACTGGTATCGCAAGGAAGCACTATCAATATTTACACAAAAATAATTAGCGGATGATAAGAATAATCTGAAATAGTTTTACAGCCCTCTCTTGAGTAGCCAAACTAGGTGAAGAGGCTCATCTAGTAATGCCAAATATTATCGAACCGGTTTTAAAAATTGTGGCCATTGTTGTTGCTATCAAAAAGACTATGTTAATGTGTCTAGAAAACTAGTTTGACATTTTCCGATGCTGCTATTAAAGGCAGTGAGGCAATTTCCATAATAAGGATATTGTTATAAAAAACGGTTCATCATATATTCATGATAAGCGCAAGTCACATGGCAAGCTAATCTACTCCAATTAGTTCAACCTGGTTTCAGACTGGCTAAAGTAGACTCATCCTTCATGGGGTACTGTTTAAAATGTTACAATAAAATACCTCCCCACATACTCCAACTAAATGAAACGAAATCTTGTATAAAACGCACACTATGCTGCCAAGCATATTTTATATTACGTTGGGTGATTACATCGCTGAAAAAAATGCTTGGCTCAACGCTGGTCCAGCTCCACAAGCGCGCATAAACTAGTTGATTAGCATTCGAAAATATTGTTGGAGCTGCTGAAGATTGGGAAAAAACTATCTTTGCATTGTATAAATTCAATCTGTTAATATTGTATAATTGCAAAGCACATGTGTGAGCACTGTGACCACATACTTTTTATAAAGCTACCATTTACTGGGTACGTCTTTCATTGACTTGAATGTGCCCTGGCGGCTGAGAGTATGTCATGCTCACTCAAATGTCTCGCTGGTGGTGGTGTGTTTGTTGGATCGTTAAGTTCCCTTCAAAATGGTTGAGCTAAATGGTGCTGATCCATGCGTCATGTTCATGAACGGGCGCCGTCGCGTCAGTAGGGACTGGTCATCTCTTAGCTGCCACGGCTTATTTTAATTTTTGAATTGTTTCTATATTTTTATTACGGATGCTTTTAACGTGCACGTCTTTTTACATTGTTCTCACATGTATAATTTCAACATGAATGATGTAACAAATATTTTGTAACATATATTTTGATTTAAAAGAGTGTCCGTGGAGTTTCTTGCCCGTTCTTCTCCATAGGAACCTACTACGCTTTGGAATGGGCAACTAGCTTCATTTTTTCTGACTGACCGACCCCTTGACAATTCAAAAGTACCTGTAATTGGTTTATTTGAAATAAATGCTTTGAGTTTGAGTTTACTAATCTAAGTTAGCATATAGCGTAGTGAAATGAATCAGGTGAGCAAATTAAAATATGTAAATATCGGGATCCCCACTAAACATTACACTTAGATATAATGACACGTCACAACAGTATTCAGCTTGTGCTACACTATAGTCATCCATGATGTAATAGCACCAGCAGATAAGTGCCGAGATATAGAAAGGTATTACCCCTGTGACACGATAGATGGCGCTTACATTCCTAAAAACGCTAATTCGTCAAACATGTGCGAAACTGCGTACGTGAGTGACGGTGAGTTCGCCCTATCGATATTTTGCTGTTTCTAACCTAACGGAGCAGATTAACACTATCTTCAAGATTTGACCAATTGACACTTTTATTGACTTACCATGAAGACATAAAACTTTTATTCTTTTATTGACATTAGATCAGATGCTCTGTTTACGTAGTAGATAACAAGGACCGGAAATGGTATGATCAATACGAGTATTTTTTCGGTTAGACCATTTATATTTTTTAGAGGTAACTTAAAGGTTAGGTACCTTAAATTAAATACAACCAGTATTAATACCGGTTACAGAAATAAAAAGTCTATCTTACACCTGCATTAGTCAAAGGGCGCGTATCACCTGTGTTTGTGGAACTGGTATTAAAACGGTAGCCTAAAAGAGGTAACATGTTTCTTCTTCTTGGGTTACTCAGATGGCGGCAACCTTAGTCGTAGAAGTAATCAAAATTATTCGGTACCTGTACCTTAATTTATTAAGGTTATCGCTCCCTGATAGGTAACATCCCTGTTAGTTGTCCGTATGTTCCCCTCTCGTATCGGCGCAAACAATGTAGGTACTGCCGTGGTGTTCTCCTCTCGTATATATATCTATCACAAAGTGTTTGGCAACGCAAGTACCTAAATCCAAATACTTACTTATCATGATGACTTATCTAATGTAACTACCAACTACAAGTTTATCAATAAGGTATGCTTAATAATAAATATAAGTACATCAATAACGTGTGAGGCAAATGCCCTGTGTACTACTTATCCTTAACACTGTATTTGCAGAGAGAGATAAAAGACCAATTTCATCACTGTTGGGAACATTTTACTTGAACGATTGGTACAATAATAACACAGGTAGTTCACATATAGATTTAATGCTCTTCATTCCACATCAAATAAAACAAAAACAAATGAATGCATCATCAGCTACCCTCGGACAGACGGCAGAAGGTCGAGTGTTTATTTGTGCTACCTGACGAAAGTTACCTACCTTAGTTAAGGGGAAGCGAAATGTTTTTTTCCCGTGAAAATGTTTTCGTCAGAAACCCTGCTCGCCGGTGCGTTTTACTGGAGATTCCGAGGGATTTCACGAAAAGACCACAAAACAAAATTTTTCATTTTCACTAGGATAGTAAGGGTCACAGGACTTACAGGTGTACAAAGATAATTGCAGTTTTTGCCAGACGTTAAAGCATACTTAACTTAGTCTTAGCCTTAACGTCTGGCAAAAACTGCAGTAGTACAAAATAATTGAATATACTTAAATAAGTAGTACCGTATCGTAGTCTGGTAGGTATTTACGCTACCAGATAATTGTGTTTGTGGAATTTAGTTCGTTCAGTTCGGTATTTACTTTCGGCTATCAACTTCACGTGCCAACATTCAGTAAGTAGGTAGTTACTTAAAATATGATAAATATAACTTATTTTTATGGTCTTTAGGTCATTATACACAAAGAACAGGTAATCAAATTATAAGTTTCGTGATAATAGCCTAGGGTATCAGTATTGTTTACGGTTTGACTTGTGTGTGCATATTTCAGTTTTTCTGGGTGAGTCCCAAGCTCGGCTGACAGGCTGTGGGAACCGTCGCATCCGTCCGCTGGCCTGTCGTCGTTCGACCGATCCGTTGGGAATCCGTAAGTTCAGAAGCGTGACGTGGCACGGCGCGAGGGTGCCTGGCGCGGCTTGTAAGGGCACATTTGCTTTGTTGTTTATCAAATGTTGACCACTGAATAAAACCACAGCGGCTCCACACGCAGTCATGCACTCCGTATCACTTAAGATATTGGAATAGCGGGCAACAGGGCGCATCAGGCCGACACACGCCGCGCCGTGGGACTACTCAGTACTGGCCGCGACAGGCCTCGACAGGCGTGGCAACGTCTGGCGCAGTGGCACGGCCTGTCAATTAACTTGTCGTACTAGGACCGTAGCTTACTAGAGCTTCCATTTCATTACCCCACAGCATCGACTTGTTGAATTTACCTGTGTAATTGAAAGAAAATATGCAATTTACCTCCGCCACAAAGGCAGAAATGGCATTTAATTTCGGTGTTCATCCAGCGGGTCACTTCGTTATTCAATTGCTTAGAGACATGAACATTATATAGAACAGTTGAAACATGGAATTCATTAAGTGAATAATAGCATTTATCCACCAGTAGTTTTCCGAGTCTTTTATTTAAAAAATCGTTTTGTTCCGTTTTTTATGTCGTTGGGTATTTTATTTATACATTTTAATTGATGATGCATGAGGACTTGTGTGGTATTACGAGCGTATTTTGAAACCGAGAACGTGGATCGGCGAAGTTGGTTGGTTGGATGTCAAAGTTAGAATGTAGCGTTCATTTGTATTATTTGTGTTTTCATTAGACATGTCGTTTTTTTGCGAATCAATAGGTTGGTTGAAGTCAGTTTTGTTTGTTGCGTAGTTTCGTTCTGTCATTGCAGTGAGTTATTGTTGTCATCCGTTTATAATTAATGTATTATTTTGATTGATTGCGTGGTGTCCATGTTGTCTTGCTAATCGTAAGTTTTCTTATGTTGCTTTTCTTTGTCAAAGTGCAGTGTCCTTTAGGTATTCTAAAATGAAAAGCCCAGTATTTTGTTGCGTTGTCTAATACATATATTTCGTCATTCCCCGACGGAAAAAGAGCGGTGTTATAAGTTTAACGTGTGTATCTGTATATCTGTCTGTTCCCTCGTAGCTCCAAAACAGATGAACCGATTTTGATTATTATTATTTTGTTTGAAAGGTGTCTTGATCGAGAGTGTTCTTAGCTACAATTCAAGAAAATCGGCTCAGGCGTTTGAAGATTATCAGCTCTTTGCTAGTTGATTATTGGATGTGCGCATCTTCCACAGGTCTGAACGATTCGAAATTTAGTATTCTGTTATTTCAATGATATCGATACTGCAGCATCACCGGGAATTGTGTCGGGGGTTATTTAAATTTTTAATTTTAACTTGTTAATCGAGGTCCCCCGACTGCAATGACAATTTTATTTATCTGTTCAGCGAGTTAATGAGTGACCTTTCGCTTTGTATAAATAGATTAACTAATACAAGAGACTTGTTTATTACTTTTTAGTGAGTTTCTTGGCAGGGCAGTCGTGTTTTTAAATTATTTATTTTTCTAGATAGTTATTTGCTGATTCTTAGATATTATTTGAACCCAGTAGGTAGTTGGCTACGTTGATTGCGGCATCAGTGGCATTCTTTAGGTCAACAAAGGTGCAAGTGTGACATGATCTGATCAAATCAAATCAAATCAAGAGTCATTTGAGTATTCAAACTAGGCTGGGGATCAGCACTTTTCTAACACACGCTAATATACCAACAAACACAATGAATACTACATACATATAAACAACATACTCAAGCAAAGCTGTCAGAAACGAAACCAGTCTCATCGTTTTGTGTTATGTGTCGCATCCAGTCAGACCGATTTGGCACAGGTTCGTTTGTTCAGATTGATCTTTTCAGTCCACGAGCTGCGTATTTCCTAGGTTCCTGCTGCAAGTACCCACTATTAACTAAATAAGCATAAAAGTACTTAAATGCTAAATGCGCTTTATCTATTCATAACTAGCCTTACACGACAAGGTTTTGTCATGGAATGTATTAATCGTTTTCTTGAAATGGAAGGCCCTGAACTTGTAATACTTAAAAAAATAAGTCGTGATAACAAATTAATCAATACATAGTATTTATCTACCGTTAATATTTTGCGTCTATTATCTATATAACTAATATAACATTAATTTGAACAGTTCGTGTTAACACTTTTATTTTTACAAAAAAAGCAACACACTACATTGCGATTGTGGTATTTATTTGTAAAACTTAACAATAGGTACGAGTTGAACTTATTACAAAAAACCGGTCAAGTGCGTGTCGGAGCACGCACAACGAAGGGTACCGTAGTTAGAACGAATTTATCCCGAAAACAAACATAACATTGTAGTTACAAACATGTTCTCCCATACATCGATATGACGTCACGGTCAATTCTCCAATTGTAAACGTAACTTCGAACTTGCAAAAAAAATTTTTTGTGATATTACCACAAAATTTACAATTTTAGTAAGTACTTTTTCCGTTACTTGTGTAGTAACCTTGCTTCTTGCCAAATTTCATGATTCTAGGTCAACGGGAAGTACCCTATAGTTTTTGATTAATAAGCGAGTATCGATATTGCGTTGACTTAGAAGCTTGATATTATTAGAGCTTCAAGGGACCCCAGACCTACGTATTTGATATTAATTTCAACTTTATTCCTCCACGCGTTCCTGAGAAAAAGGGTCTTCACAGACAGACAGACAGACGGAGAACGGAGTGATCCTATAAGGGAAAACTGAACCCAGGATCACTTCGTTCTCCCTCTGTCTGACGTATGGAACCCCTTAAAAACGGTGAAAGAAGATCTCCAACCCATGTTAAGATAGATAGATAGATAAATCGTTTATTACTCCAAACTGGAATTTTAGCAAAGGCACAATTTCAGGTAGGTACACACGCCAGACTGTCCGTCGACTTTCACCTCTCTTCTTTGCTGCACCGGTCCTTAGCTGGTTTCCCGTCCACAATGCCCTCGTGCTTCACGCGCGTGTCTATCCACGATAAACAAAGCACTATCGCTAAAATCTAAACAGCTTATCGTTAAATTAATTTATTATTATAATTCTCTACATTTATCTGATAAGACTTCCTCTTATTACGCTACGATAAGCTGCGTTTCACTTCTTCAGAGCACATGGCTCGAGACGCCGCGTGCTCTTACTGAAGACACGTAGTGGAAAAAACAATAGTTTGCCATGGCGGATGACCGGAGGGACAGCAAGGCCGAGGGCCCTGCCAGCAGGAAAGGCAGCACGTCCGACAACCGCAAGGGCAGCGTGTTTGAGAAGCCCATGGACCTGGACGATGTGCTGGTTAACGAGCTGGGGCAGTTCGGCCGCTATCAGATGCTGAACCTGCTGCTCGTCTCCATTCCCATCATTATGTCGGCGTTCATGAGCGAGTACATCTTCTCAGCCGCCGCCATCCCGCACAGGTATGTGTTATGTCAATTAGTGACAGAACACTATAATATGTCTAGTCACTATTGTTTATTTTCATTAAGAATCAGGGTATTTACCCTACTGTTCAACCGCAATGTTTTGAAACAGTATTTATGTTATACAATTTCTAGTTAGATATAAGCGAATGTGATTATACTTTGCGGGATGATGTTATCTTAGTGCAGTAGAAAAAATATTTTTATACGATACGTAAAATGCCGTAAATTACTCAAAAGCGCCGATCGTATACATTTTTTTCATCCGCAGGTGTCAGATTCCGGAATGTGGAGAAACCGGCAAGAGTGAGGTTTTTAGCCCGGAATGGATCACCAACGCGATACCAGCTGCAGACAACGCGAACGGATTTGTATCCTGCGCCCGGTACGAGTCGGCCGGCGGCAACGGAACCCTGGACTACTGCCCGGCTAACATTTTCAACAACAATCAACAGGACTGTGAAGGCTTCGTCTACGCTAGAGAAAACTCCTGCGTCTATGATGTTAGTATCACATAATTATGCACATGTTTGTACAATCGTGAAACCTCCTCTGTATATCAATCGGGAAATCTATTATTAAAACATATTTCATTTTCAGTTCGACCTGGGTTGTCAAGATTGGCTTCGTGCTTTAGCTGGTACTCTTAGCAGTGTGGGTACTTTGCTGGTACTGCCTTTTGTCGGTTATATATCTGACACATTTGGAAGACGTATTGCCCTCGTCATCAGCGTCACTAACCTGGCCATCTTCGGTATCATTAGAGCCTTCTCCGTCAATTACCCCATGTACCTGACCCTGCAACTGCTGCAGACTACATTTGGAGCCGGAACCTTTAGTACCTCTTACATCTTTGGTAAGCATTTAAGGCTAAAATATTTATTGCTCATGAGTTCAGTTAGTTTATTTGTACATATTTATAGTTAATCTTTCTACTCTACTTTTCTAACGTCTCTAACTAACTCTACGTCTTTTTAATTATATTTTGCATCATTATTATACACGTATGGATCATTCGATTAAGGTTACAATCATGACTTTTTCCAGCTACTGAGTTCGTAGGCCCGAAGTACCGCGTGTTGACCAGCGCCACATGCTCGTCCATGTTCGCCGTCGGTCAAGTCATCCTCGGTGGAGTCGCCTGGCTCATAGAACCCTGGAGATACATGATCCTAGCGCTGCATATCCCATGCTTCCTCATCGTCTGCTACTACTGGGTCCTGTCGGAGAGCGTGAGGTGGCTACTGTCGCAGAAGAAGTACGACAGAGCCAGGACAGTTTTGGAGCGAGTGGCCAAGCGGAACAGGACGGAGATCAGTGAAAAGTCTATGAATGCGCTGTGTAACCCGCCAGAGCCGGTCAAGGTATCAAGATATAGATGTATTATTTCGACACCTTCACTACTAAGTTTATTTACATTTGCCCGACTTATATTAATTTTTTGCATAGCCCGCAGTCACATAAATAATTTAATTTGCAGGTGGTAGACGACGCCGATGTGCCGAACCTCTTCAGCGCCATTTTCAGCTCGCGCGTGTTGTTGCGCCGCGTCTGTACCACTCCCATCTGGTGGATCACCACCACCTTTGTGTACTACGGGCTGTCCATCAACGCCACCAGTCTGTCTGACACCATGCACCTCAACTATATCCTGACCTGTGCCATCGAAATCCCTGGGTTCTACACTGCTGTGCTTATCCTCGACAGGATAGGCAGAAGGCCCACACTGTCTGGAGGGTATCTATTCAGTGCTGCCTGCAACATCGCTTTCGCTTTTATTCCTGATGGTAAGTCTCATCTTATTATCACCATATTATCATGATGTTTGTCAGGTTTTTTTCAAATTATGTCGCAAACTGCGCTCTTATTATTGGGCAACAAAAAATGAGAAATCATACTATCTTTGCTTGGTAATTATATTTTTTGTCTTTCAGTTTATCAAATATTACTGACACCTGAGGTTCGTTTATCTAGTCTTATCTAAAAATTAAATAGTTAATCGAAAGCAAGGTACCTATTCATGTTAATTTCTTTTAATTCTTGGATGGATCGACTAGGCTTATATTAATCTAGAGCTGAAATATTAATATTGGTAAACTATTTAAATAATGAAATATGTAATAGTCAATGTTACCAGTGTTTACAAAACAATTAACATTATCACGCAACTTTATTTATCTAAAGAAACCGGTAAATGCGTCAGTAATTCATAATCACGTATCTATGATCTAGCGGTGAAGCGTATCGTAATCGTTGTTGATTGATATTACTAAATGTTATCATTCCTGATGATTTAAATTGGTAATCTTTAAATTATGAGATAGGTATAATTCCTTAATGCTCACGTGTGCATTGGTCAAGAATAAAGATTGTTAAGATTAAACAATCATAAATGGCGTTATGCTCAAAATATTAATAATTTCGATTTACAAATAAACAAAGTGTTAATACACGAATATTAATAAATGTGTATTTACATCGACGAGAAAAGTGCACATACAGCGTACAAATTAACTGATTATTGGCGATTCTATGTAGGCGATTAAAAAGGAAATCATAACAATCGACTTAGAGCCTGTATGGACCTACGGTATTCACCTGTGGGGCTGCACCAGTTAAAGCAATCGGCAAATTATACAACGTTTTCAAAACAAACTACTAAGGGATATAGTCAACACGCCCTGGTACATTGGAAATAGTTATATATAGTTTTTTTATAGTTATAAATATGCAGAAGCTCATGAACACAGACGTCATCACGGGAATGTTGAGGTGATCCAGCTCCTTGACAACACTGAATTAGTGCGTAGACTAAAAACGGTAAACCTTTTGAGTTAGTTTAGTGCAGTGTAAGTGAACGTTAACAGTTGCAAGTGCTGACTTTTATAAAGAATACGTGAATCAAGTGTCCTCCCCACGATTTCTTAGTTTAATAGATACTTAGCAGTTAAGTCATACTTATTAGCTAATATGGTAGATTATAATGTAAATAAAGTATCGCCAATTAATTGTGATACTTTTTAAAAGGAAAAAAAAACAATCGGCTTGACATACTTAAAGATTTGAATCTATTTTGCATAGACCCCCGATAAAATACCTAATTAAGATATCGGCTGAATAACAATTATATTGGAAACATATCTATATGATACCTTCGATATAGATATGATACGGACGAAGGACACAGGGGGCCATTATCTATTGCAAGGCCTTCAGACTCATATCTTTGTTGTAGATCTGACAACGCTGCGCCTGATCGTGTACCTGCTGGGCAAGTTCGGCATCTCGGTGGTGTTCACTTCACTGTACCTGTTCACGTCGGAACTGTACCCGACACAGTACCGCCACCGCCTGCTGGCCTTCTCCTCCATGATCGGCCGCATCGGCTCCATCACCGCGCCCCTCACGCCCGTACTGGTGAGTGTACTTGTTCATATCACTGACAGCTGCACCTGATGACCTGACCCTCCGTCGACACAGTCAGGTGTGTGGCGGCATCTACATCGCCACATGCGAACTACGCATCAAAGACTTGACGTCACAAATTCTGCATCGCACTATTTAAGTTTACCGCGATTTACATATATAAGACTATCCGACATCAATCCTTGTGCAATTGCTCGCCATATACAACACCCGTCTGGTTGGAGGATCCTCCCTTTTCTATAGAGGATGGGAGAACTTTACACCCTGTTCCTCATACCTCTAAACTGGTGCTGATTGTGTTTGAGTCTTAGATATGTTAACAACAGAAATGGGCCTTTTGCCATAAGGTGGCGTACCTTATGGCAAAAGGCTCATTTCATTTATACTAAAACTCTTAATTTGCTATGTTTTTTTAATTCCAAATGGGCTGTGTGTAGAACACGCTTTAGAAAGATCACAGAAGTTGCTAACAGCACCTTGCAGGCCTCGTAGCTATTAGAAGAACTGAACCACGAATAAAATTGACTATTCAAATCTCTGTTCACCAGATGGACTACTGGCCTGGACTGCCATCGGTGATGTTCGGCGCCATGGGCATCATCTCCGGGATCCTGGTGCTCACCCAGCCCGAGACCCTAGGCACCAGGATGCCTGACACCCTGGAAGAGGCTGAGGCTCTTGGCAAACCAGACTCTAAAGTACAAAGAAACTGAAAACATACACTCATTGTAAATAGTAGTTTTAAGAATTATTAGGGCACTACGTTATGATCTTTTTGAAATGCTTAGCATTTTTTTTAGTTCTTTTTATACATTTTGACTTATTACTTATACTTCTCGATATGCAAAAATCGATGTCGTAAGTGTACAATTTGGAACCAATATTGTAGTAGTTTCCTATCGAAAGGTTTGCGTTAGTTGATAGTCAGGGTTATCATATAAATATTTATTTAGAGCGAAAACTAATTATACGTCCTAAAATGAAAAAAATGAAAGATATTTATAGGAACTACCGCTACTAAGTTTCAATTGATATTGTATTGATTGTGAAGTAGGTTATGACTCTTCGCAACAATCAATCCGTCTTACCGTGTAATATTATTATATTGCTCTCTTAGTAATGTACGAGTACAATGTACTCATTTATGTATAGCTCATAATTTATTATAATAAGAGCGGGCTTAGCTCCGTCGCCTTTTGTTTATAAGTTGATATTAAAAGACTTTCTATTATTTATGTTTGATTCTTATTATTATTTATGCCTTTAACATAGGTAGTCTCAGTGCGAGTAACTGCTGTGATAATAATATAACATATATCTCATTTATGCAAATAGCATAATCTCAGAATATTATAATGTAAGTATGTGGAGCAAGACAAAAAGTGAATCGTAATCTTGTTCGCGACTGAAGTAATTTTACTATCTCATACTGAAATTAAAGTTGGTCATAGTGTCGCAACGTGACCTACGCGGCTCAGATTTAAAAATGTTACTCTGATAAATGCTTGCTGATGATACCAGCATCATCAGTAGGGAAGCATCGGCTCTATGCTCAGCAGACGACAGTACCCTTCACTATCAAGACATTTATACAGACAATCCTCTTTTACCATGAAATTCTGATACAGAAGGATATAACAATCACTGCATGTTCAGCATTAGCCAGAATGAATTTAAAAAGGTATTTTTAGAAAGACTGATTCAAAAGTAAATAAAACAACAAATTTTGTATATAAATTATTATGAACACTTATAAAATTAGGTACTATAGATAATACTTCACTATGCGAGATTCACAACATTAACATAATCGCGCCACGATGCGGCGGCGACGTGTACCTGATGAACAAACGCGCCCGCGCAAGTACACAGTATAGGAACGTACAGAAGAGCCACTGCACACAAGCTCTTTACATACATCAATAATTAGGATGGACGAAACAATAATCTAGGCAAAGTGTAGGTATGCTGCACGCGAAATACCAGCACTAAATGAAATGAAATTGTTTATTCTGTAAATAGGATATCGGAATCACTTTTACACGTCATATTAAAAAAAAAAAAAATTAGAGCTAAGCTAGATGAGGTCGGCGTTTCCTATCTGACTACTCTGAGAAGAAAGGCCGAAACAAACTCAGACTAGTACATAAACAGTGGCGGCTATCGATGTGGAAACGCAGATTTATTAGCAGTAAGCAGTGTGTTTTCTGAACTTTCCTATTGTGTGGCAGGCGACCACAGAAAAGCAAATAAATACATAAATAATAATAAAACACACGTTATCTCATCAGAATCACGAATATTGTCTGAAACATATTCAGGTTACGCAGCATCCCTAAATATTAAAAATACCTTATACAGTTTGTACTGAAGTTGCTCACAAATTAACTTTTCTTAGGGTATATGCACGGCTTGAATGTGTAAAGTTTACAGAAGATCAAGGCAGCACATGACCGGTCGTTGAGGTAATCTTACGGGAAGGCGAATATTCAGATGATGATACCGTGTATTCCCGTTGTCCCCGTAATCTGTGTCCCCGTCACGGGGACAACGGGACGTGGTAAATTTCCTTACCGTTGTCCCTCATATGTACAGGGACTCACAACATTCTCACTGATTGATATGGTTGTGTCGTAAGCCCTCAAAGTATGTAGTTACGGGCGAAGCTATAAAAACAAGTTTATTTTATCAAAAACTTTGTAAATCTGATATTTTTTTGCATGGACAGTGTAGTTTGATGATACAGATCCAGGAGAGTATATTGTCTATCTGTAATTGCTTTATGTCATAAAACGACATTGTCTATTTGTTGTGGCTGTAAAGGCCAACGCATACCGGGGAACTGCGGGGGACGGGGCATCGAGGAGGATGTGCTGAGGAGCATCTCGAGGTATTCCACACGCGCGGTATGCCACAAGTGCGGTATGGAACGGGGGAAATGCGGACTGCACCCCCGCTTGCACTTCCTCTTCCCCGCGACCGTATGCACGCGACCGTCAGACATAAATAGGATCGGATAAGAAATTAATAAAGTATCGAAGAGATATGGCATTAGCGCAAGAGATATAACAGTCTAGACACGTTTATTATGTCTTCACAAGTCTAGACACTAATATTAACTGAGACCCTTATCAGAAATAAGCCCTGTTTTGCGTAGCTATCACGGTTTGGCCTAAAGCCGTTTGCAAACATATCCGTTTCTGCGCCTAGTTAAATAGTTTCATTCCTACCGTGTCGCAGCCGAAAGGATCCGATCGCATACTACGACAGGCGAACAGAGCCGATCGCGCATCGCAGCATACTTTCGGGTACGACGCTCGCGGTCAAGATGCTGTGCGCGGCTTCGTAATATAGACTTTAAATACTGTGTTCATGATTGAATATCGTTTAAAGATTGTAAAATCCATTCCGATTCGATGCGATGCGAGCCGTTTGGTGGAAATCATCCTTATTAAAGAAATATGGAAGGAAAAGGCTTGCTGTGCCGGATCAGTGACAGCTCGGCCTGAGTCAATTCAACCCAAATAATAATAGCAGGTATTTCACTCCCGATTACGGTGATTTGTACGGTTCAGGTAGAAAGTCGATATTGTATTTAAAATAATAAATCATTACGAATTTAATTTGGTTTTCCGAATATTTTGGTTTTTTTATTTAGGTACTTACGTATAAAGCAGGAAAACCTAATTATCTACAACGCCAGCTTCAATTACGATACCTATTTATGTAGCTTATATTCATTCGTTTTCTAAATTGTCTGATAAAAGATAAGCGTTCCTTTGCTAAGAAAATGACACATCGTATAAACAAAAATAAAAGACAAGAAAGCGATTCCTGCTATTCTGATTTATGCTATGAAGAAGTAAATGAAAGAAGAAAAGTAAAGTATTTAAATAAATATAAACAGTATTTATTGTAGAACAAGTTCATAGCAAAACAAACAATAGCAATACCATACAATTACATTTAAAATAATAATATTAATTATTACATTTATTCATAACATTAAATAAATAAATTATACCAATAAATAAATAAAAATCTTCAATATTTTAAGAGGTCGATACTTTTCATGCCGATGGTACACACTACCTTTTTGACGCCGTAGTATCTGATTCGAGTTGAGTTGACTCGAGCCGAGCTGTCAGAGACCCGTTGCGCCGACCCCAAATAAATTGGTATAAGGGCAGCAGAATGATGATCATAAGATAGTAATATAATATTATGTTATGGAAAGAGGTTAGACGTAAAGCAAGCTTGTAAGCACGTCCGCTGAATATGTTTCATAAAAACACAGAGATCCTATCCTCGCATGGAGTTCAGAAGATTTGTCATATTATAACAATCACTAGTACAACACTATTTGTATAAATATTAATTAATTAATATAATTACGTTACGATTTGTATTTAAATTATCATACTGAGCCATTAGTCGGATTAGGAAATAAACGCAAGTACATTGAACATTAAGTGTAAAATGATAGAAAATGGTTGAAGTATATTGTCGTGTTATTTGCATTTATTTAATAAGACCGATAACTTTATATAAAATCATGTCCAACCGTCGCAAACGCATATAAAGTGGAAAAAAGCACTCTCAAATAAGTACAAAGTTTGCGAGTAACGAGTAAGTATCTAATGACTTGTCCCAATAACCAAATATCACAAAAACTTATAAACTATGTAGTTTAAGCAATATCACACCAAAGTCACCATCAGTAAAAGTCACAAAAATCACTGTCTTCATAAAACTGGATGATCTCGCAAAATGAGTCTTTACCTGCCACTATTATTCCGTACACTTCAAGTGAAGCTGGCAATGCCAGTCAACTTTCTTCCGCTGATCGAGATTCACAAAAATATCCTTAAAACTAAATCACTGCACTATAACTTATCGACTCTTTAGTCTTCTGGCACTTCATTCAAATGGTTTTACAAAAAAATCAAATCCACGGATCACTTAGTTTACTTCTCACCGGTGATACTAACAGAGAGTCTTGGTACTTCACGTCTTGGTACTTCGTCATGTGTGCTATTATTTTGCGTGTGTTCGTCTTCGTGTGGTTTATCCAAGTTCTCAGCATCCATGACGTCTTCGGGGAGTTCTGCTTGGCTGGTGTCGGGCAGCAGTAGTGCCAACATCGCGGGACCAAGAGCGACTAGACCGAACACTACGCTTGGAAGACCGGCCATGTATTTCTCCTGCAAGAAACGATTTGGTTTTAATGACAATTTTGGCAGAAAAAATCATCGAATGAACTAAAGTCTGGTACATCAAGTTTAAAAAGAATTTCACACTAATGTAATTTATAGTGAAGACGCTCAACAAAGGCAATTTTTTCCTAAAATTCAACACTCCATGCAAAAGTATCGGCGGCGTACCATATTACTAGCAAGAATGAACATGATGATGGTAGTTATATCATTTATAATAATATTATTATGCGGATTAAAATCAGAAAAGACGATTAAACGTCAATAATTTATAAGTTAAGTAATTAAGTAAGTTAAGCTAATCATAACCTAACTTTAAGCAACGTTTATTAAAAAAAAAAAACAATATTATTAGCAGTGTATTTACCAGTAGCGGTGCCTGTGGAGCGAGCACAGAGCCCAGCCTTCCAACTGTATTAGCGATGTTGGTGAGGGAGTTCCTGGAGGTGGTAGGGAACACCTCCATGGCCACCACGTACATAGAGAACACGCCGTAGCTGCTGCACATCTTGCCAAGAAGGTAGAACAGGACAGACGCCCACCAGATCGCTGGAAAATGTAGCAGATTTTGTTAATTTGTGACTAAGGAAGTCAGAAATGTAGGAAGACAGTCTAGTAACAATTTCACAATCAAAGAGCTAAAATAATAATTATAAAATAAAATAACACTTGGTGCTTTTATTAAACTCGTCGCAAAAATGGCTTAGAGACTTGATAATAAGAATAACTATGTCAGGTTCCGGGTCATGGTGGCCAAAATAGGTAATAAGCCATTCAAACATATCCATAATAGCAACGTAAGTTTAAAGACGAGTCGTAAATCCATGGGACTATTTTTTCTATTATTGGTGTCTAAATTCGTTGTACGTAGGTATATTTGAAGCTCACGCCTGTTGACCTTTAAGAGCAAGATTCGTTACAAGATGGTTACAAGTAAACTTATACAGCGACGCAGATCTTTATCATTGTCATGGTTTTTTTAAGTATATACGACGTATTTTAAAATTAAATCCTACATATCGACCAATTGTAAATTAATCCACATTTTTCAGATGAAAAACAGCATGTGTAGACATGGAATGATTTTCTTCTAGAGAACAATTTTATGAAGTTTACTCAATCAATTAATCGTAACATCCATAAAATCATACTCTTCACAAATAAGGCATAAATGATAACGCCAATATGGAAAACACAAAAACATAAAAAAAAGCGTACTTACACTTAGGTATAAAAGCGGATGAAATGAAGAACACACAACACAGAGTATACGCGACACAAATGGGGGCCTTCCTGCCGAACCTCGTGAGCGTAAGCGCCGTGATGATTCTCGTGGGTACTGACACGAGGAGTAGAGCGGAGAAGTTGAGGTACTTGTTACCAGACACGCTGGTGGAGTTGATGATGGTGCCGTTGTACACAAAGGTGCAACAAATGAAGCAGGCCGCGATCAAGAGGACGCGAAGTAAGATCTTTCTTGAACGAAGGACTGAGAGTAGATGAAGACGCTCCGGAGGGCTTTCTCCTGCCTATAAGGAGAATAGATTATTTGGTTATGGTTGTTCAGAAAGTTAATATTGGGATTTAATTTGAACCATTGTTAAATGATTTTGCCGGATATCTAATATTGTTTTCAGTACCTATCCAATTGGTTACAGTAATCAATAAAGAACTTTTCGGTTGAACACTCTGAATAGGTAACACACGCAGAACACTCTAAACTTCAGTGAACCTATGTACGTAGTAAATGTTATGTGATCCTCAGAGGTAATTACCAACGGATGATCAAGCTACATGATTGATTAAAATTAAACTGAATACAAAGTAGGTATACAATAATTTAAAGAATTATCTCTTTGTTCACAATGCTCTATTTATAAATTATCATGCTATATGATTATCCAAATATTTTCTCATAATTAACGTTATAATTTGTGTTAATTTATCAAAATTAGGGTTAGTTGTGTTGCCTTGAAGTTTGTGTATCTGTCTAGTGACTATTGATAAGCCAGTATGCTCCTCGTAAGTTGGTCACTACGTCAGGACTATATGTTTGATGTGATACCACCCATTAGCGAGTATAACCGGCTCTAATAAATAAATAATATAAATAGAGACTTTATAAAAGTTTGAGCCTATAATCCTTATGGCAACGATGTATAATTGCTACTATATTAGTTGACGATGGATTACGTCTCATTTGATTAAATTGTAATTAGAACTCCATTTTTAGTAAGTACGGAGTTATGAATAAGTTTGAATCGATTTCACTTTTAAAATGAGGAGATAACAAATTATTACCTCTTGAGACTTGCTATCACCAGCCATGTTCGTCAACATCTGCTGTGCTTTCTTTGACAACTGTATCTTGTTGATTTTGGCTACTTTGTTCAGCACTCTGGCAGCTTCGTGATTCTTATTATGAGCTAGAAGCCACCTCACTCCTTCATCTACGAGGAAGATGTAGAATACGACGATGAGGAGGGGGGCATAGATGGCCCACATCATGTGACGCCAGTAGGGGACCTTCCACGCAATGAGGCCGAAGAACGCGCTGCCGATGCTCGAGAGAAGATCAGATATACAGGAGAACATCACTCGCTGGTTTTGACTCACTGTTTCTAGAGCTGAAATAGGAGGAAATTTGGTTAGACTACAGTTTGTTGTTGAAGAAGACAATAGAAATAAATGGTGTCTATGAATAATAAACAGAATCTCTAAGCATAGATAGGTCACAATTCAATATTTAGAAAACTGAAGACAAAGACAAGCAAAACTTAATGTAACATTATACTATCTACAATCATAATTAATAAACATACTCTTCAATTTACTGAAGTCAGAAATCGTAATGACAATTCAAAGTGGATGCAAACGGCACGTGCCGACGCGACAGTGTGATTCTAATAACTGTAGATATTTGAATAAAATGAATAAGGAGACTAAGGAGAATCATGTGACATAATATAGATTTTTTTTTAAGTAGGTTTACTCCGTCTACAAAAACGAAGTATTTGCAACATGAGTACGAATGAATTACTTCATTCGTTTGGTAATATTACTTCTAAAGAGAAAAGTTTTAAAAGAAAGAACAGGACATGGTGTGATGAAACGTTTGCATCCGTAAACCACAGAATAAAAGGTTGTGGTCATTGTTATGTCATGCACCGTTGTCCCCCATCATGACACTAATGTGACGTCATACGCCCGTGAACAGCCTGCCACTCCCATGACGACAAAAGTCAAGTATCAATGTTGTAAATTCTACATTGACGTAGTGTAATGGGTCAAGGTGTAGGACCGAAGGAAAGTTTACAAAGAAAATTAATTAGTTGAATAAATGAATTTTAGGGCAATAATTACAATCTATACATATAATAAAACTGAAGAGGGTCGAAAGTCTGTACATGGAATATATTCGAAAAAAAGTTGGCTGGGGATACTTAGAATCGATAACAGAACACTTACCAATACTTTTTAGAATTTTTGTCTGTTTGTCTGTTTATTTGACTGCGCATCACTCCGAAACTACCAGTCGGATTTGAAAAATTCTTTTTGCATTTTATAGCTCAATTCTTGAGGAAGACGAGGAGCAGACTTGAGGAAAACGTAGTAACAGCGCGTGCGGGCGATGGGATGCGACGCGGTGGGCCGGGGGCCGAAATTTTACACGGACGAAGTCGCGGGCAGAAGCTAGTTACTAATAAAGAAGTGTCACAACATGCAGCTAAAGAATGTATTTGTTATACACAAGTAGTTTTTTGTACGATTTTTCTGTACAAGCTAAGAATATTTTATTTTTTGTGCACATTCAAAGTATTTGGCTATGTCAACTAGGCTCAGTGATACTATTATCTGCATGATTTGCTCACATTCCTGGGTACGTGGTGCCGGGTGCCCAGAAGTCTCTCTTTTATCAATTAATCCAATATTATTAGCTAGCTCATGATCGTTAGTTTCCAATTATTGTCTACTACTACTGATTGTCAAAAGCAAGACTATTGACAGATACTTACATAACACCATTGAAGCGTTTCCGTATCCGAGCGCAGTCTCGAGAAACTCGAAGACGAGCAGCATCCAGTAGTTGACGGAGAAGGACTTGATGAGGCCGGCCACACCCACTACCAGCGGGGTGCCCACGATGATCACCTTGCGACCGTATCTGAGGATACCACGCCGATTAGTAATATTTCTTTTGGTAGTAAACAAAGTACACAAGTCATTCCAACGAGTCAAAAGAAATCACGAGCTGTTGTTAGATGAGATTGTGAACAGCTCTTCCATAGTGGCGAAGGGGTTAGAGATTACTATACAATAACTATTATTATACCGAGAAAAGCAAAAATTACCACTGGATTCTCATAACCTTAAAATGTAGGTAATAATTAATTTCCAATTTGTTAAAAATAGCGAAAACAATGAAATTAGAGATATTTTCAGTTTAGCCCTGCATCAAGTGATATGACAGTTCACTTCTTATCACCAAGTTTTCACGGTGAGATTTAGACAGTGTAGATCGGCAGGAGCATATAAAATACGTATGATGTAATCGAACGGTAACTTGGTGTTGTACTTACTTGTCTGAAATGAGTCCTGATATAACGAAGGAGAACACGAGCCCCAGATTGTGAACGGTGCCGATTAGCGTCCTCTTCCACGGCTGACAACCCAGGTCGAACTGGAAACACGATGTTATTTACTTAGTACATCATTTAGAAGTGTTCAGTTGAATAATTAGGGGATGTCTGTGCGAATAAAGATACTGCCACACAGATTATTGTCACATAATTTGTGTAATTGTGTATAATTATACATTCTGGAAATTGATGTTAGTACACGGGATTGGGGAAGGACAGCAGTAAGTTCTTGTAAGTGGTTTATTATTGATTATTGTAACGTCATGTGATGCTCTGCATGCACATGCAAACGTGAATATCATATCTCAAAATTAATAGTTGATGGGTACACATGTTATAAAGACAGCTAGACATTATCGTGCGCTGCACTTTAATAACAATGAAAATTTATATGCTCAAACATTTCACAGTGAAATACTTGATTGATTGCTATTATTGTTAAGTACTACATCTATACATATTATAAATTAAAGTCACTTTTCGTGTGTCTGGCTGTGTGACCGCGGCGTTGTTCTTCTAAACCATGCAATGGATTTTGATGCGGTTTTCACCATCAGTTAGAGTATTTTTTTTCATTATTCCATTTACCTTAACTTTTAACTTACATAATTATAATAAATAAATCGGGATGTTTCTTAAGCTCTAAAAACCGTGCGAAGCAGTCACTAGTGAGCAATCGCTTAAGTAACTTGGCAATATAATATGAACTCTTCTAGACATAACAAAAAAGCACAATTCATGTATGTATGTCGGTTTAAAAAAAAAACTTGCCGCGTGTAGCTTGTAATTATGCCCGTAGGTAAGCCTAAGCTTTGTACCTTTGGGCATGATTTAGCGGATATAAATGCTCGCTATGGTACCTCTATAGTCATCATAGCGTGCACATGTCCGCTAAACACTATAATGTGTGGTGTTTACTTGTCAGCTGCGCGCCCCCGTGCGTGAAGTGACCGTGAACTTGCAGCGCGCGACAATGACCATCATTTAGACGGTCACAGTGGACAGAACTTATACTATTTTTTGAAGATCTAATGTGTTTTAATGAAGATGAGGAAACAAAATTGAACCAGTAATTTGCTTAGGTTAAACCTGCCTTTTGCAAAGTCATTATGAGTACCTACTCATAATGACTTTGCAAAAGGCAGGTTTGTTCAAACTTCGAATCTGCTAGGACTGTACAATGATAGTTGATTTCAGTAAAGGGAAACAAAACATTGCAAGAAAACCCGGGGTCTACAATGTCAACCAATGCCAAGCCAAAAGCATAACATAGGACCGATGTGTTCTCTTAACGTATTGAGGACGCCTATCTTGTTGTTATCTTAGTCGGCAGATGAAGATTTAAACATGAAATAACTACAATCATACTCACTTCAGCCACAATACTGTTATAGTCCTCATAGACCACCTTCTCACAGGGCATAGTCTTGTTCCAGGCGAAGTTGTCGGGCGCGCAGGTGTACGTGAACTCGCGGCTGAGCAGCGAGCCGTTGTGGACCTCCTCGTAGGGGGTCAGCCTGTGGCAGGTGTTCGTCTCGTTGGTGAGGGCGTACGACATCCAGGAGGCGTTGAACCGGGAGTCGGATGACTCGCACTCCGGGACCTGGCATCTGGAGGAGAGATGTGGCTTCATGAACTATTTTATTTTGCACCCAGCAGGTAATCGATTAGGTAAGTATTCGCCCGCGTGATATCTGTATAAATTATAGCAAGCAAAGATTTTTTTAAATCAGGCCAGTAGTTTTTGAGTTTATTCATTACAAACAAAAATACAAATCTTTTCTCTTAAATATTATTAGTGTAAATATAGGGAACTGCATGGCTAGTAGGCAGGAAAACAAGGAAGGCGTTTCTTGAATGTTGATAATGATTGATTTAATGTCAGATCGCGAGTCACAGAACTCCTTTTTTTTTAATGTTGTTAGGTTCTGAGAGTAGTTTAAACCCAAGTTTGCAACCTTGAAAACCTTGTGCTATTTTATTTAATTTATTGAGGGAGATTGAGGGACAATTGCTTTAGTCATTGTTCTGAGGGGACAATAAACAGCTACAATATGTGTTGCAAGACACAAAAAATAATACAAAATATTAACAATATTGCAGCCAACTACATTATGCGCATATTAACAAAAGAAAATAATTATGATAATGAGTGCCACTAGGTATGTAATAAATAATTACATCACATTAATAATAATTAATTACATCATGCAAAATAGAAATTCAAATTGATTGACTGCTTGGCAATATAATAGAGTAATAATTAACACTAAAAACAAGTAAATAATAAAATCAAGACTAGCTTACATTTCTAATGACATCATTGGTTAATAATAATTTTCATGACATTACATTTATTTATCTAAGTCCAGAAGTACTAAATGTTTATGGTAAGTTTATCTTCAACTGACTTAATATAGTTTGAGTAGCCTAGTAACCTTTAAAGACCTCTTTAAAGGTTACTCTGTATTCCGCGAACTCATTGTATGTAATCTTTGATGTTCATATTTTTTTTCCATTTAACCCAAAGACGTTGTTTTCTCTTGTAAATTTTAATTAATTGTGCTGAAAACCAAACCGGGAAAGAAAAAAGTGTCGGGGACTTTACACGCGGTACATTGCGTTCAGTAATCCTACCGAGAACATCATAAAAGCGTTGCACAGCCTCCTGCGACGGAAAGGCGCTCCAGCAGGTTCCCCTATTCAACCTCACTGATGTTTTTATTAATCACATCATAGTTAGCTTTGCGAAAGTCATATTTACTCAACGGTTTTCTTTTCAGAGTTTCTGTGGAGATACTTGTGGGGGCTGTGGCAACAAACGGAGGATGATGTGTATCTATAGGTAGTAGTGAGTCCAATAGAGCGCTTATAGTACTATAGTGGTGTCAGAAATAAACAAATCTAAGATTTTCCCATTAGCATTAGGTATATTATTAAATTGGTATGTATTCAGGGTCGACATGAGCTGTGCCAAAATTGTGAACATACAGGGGACGTTCCAGAGCATGTCCTTGTCCAACCATCCATCTAATTTCAGGAAGGAAGATTAATCACCAACAATAAATATACTTTCGACATCCTTCAACCAACCTTAAGCCAACCAATGCAAGCACTCTCGGTCTATTGGTTGCAAAGATACAGTTAGTCAGAGATGGGCATTGTTTTCCAAAAACTGAAAAATTACAACAACATCTAGACTGCTTGGGTTGGGCTACAATTTAAGCAAATTTAGTTTAAGACTAAGACTGATAATGATGATGATGGAGTTGGTTATTTTATTTATAATTATTAACGTAGAGAACATTTACAAATACGAGGTATACACCAACATGTAAAAAGAAATATATCTTTTTATTGGAAGGTAAGCTTCCCTATAATTTCTTTGAGTTCAGCTCGCGCGACTCACCTATAATACGTTCTCGTTAAGGTTTCCTCAACAACAGACTGATTGTAATACTAGGCCAGATGTCGTGTGTTCGACATTGTGTCGCTTCCTGCTCACGACTTGTTTGTGTACACGGCATAGTAGTGCATAGTGGATGGTCCTCCGGCGACGAAACAATAACATGCGTGTGTACTAGGCCTGAGGCAGAAGCGATCCTACTGTGTCTTATGTTCTGTGGTATTATCTAAAGTCTACTTGCACTGAGTAAGAGAATTTCTATGTGAGAAAAGTAAGACAATACTTAGTTCAACAGACCCCTTTGGTCGTTTTTAGCTGTGAGAAAATTCTCACAGTCGCCCCGTTATAAGCTGGATAAAAGCTATGGTGGGATCAGCTTCCATTCTTATATGTCAATCAAACTTCTGCTTTGTTCAAATAGACTGGTGCCCTCTTAATCAAAATATGCAGAATAACTTTGATGATCCACAAAATAGCTGTACGAGTACCAGCCTTCCTGTAAAAGTAGTTCCTAAAAGTTGATGATCTTTTAGGAACTACTTTTATAGGGATACAGGAAGGTTGGTACTAGTAAAGCTATTTTGTGGATTCAGAAAACATAATAATTTATTATTAAACTTAAAATGATACGAGCTCTTGTTATTCATTAGCACCTTTCTGATAATTTGATAAGTGACAGATCACCTGTCTATGTTATGACAGGTGCTGTGGAGACACTGACCAGCGACCGGCTGGACATACTTCACACAAGCCATTCACACAGAGTGCGCCATTCATTGTGCACATAAGTGGTGTAAACATTACACTAACAGTAGTTTTTGTTTTGATACCTAGCGTTAGTATGTATAGTAATAGATGTCGCTCCAAAATACTCATTTACATTAAAAACGGATGTTTTGTTAGTTAAATTGATGAATGGATTCTTTAGAAAATATGTAAATATTCTTTTATGGTAACTTATTGGTTTTTCTTTCACTGCTTTGAAAAATACGCTCACATTTTAAATAACACTCATGCATGAGACTCTTGGGGGACTTTTTTATAACGATGCGGTGAGTCGGGAAATCGATTTAAAAAAAACCACTGAAATGGAAAAAAAACATGATAATGAAAGCCTACAGAAAACCAGCGAATGGTACATTGACGTCTTCGTATTTCAAATGGATCACTTCTTTCCATTAGGGATGTCTCAGTAATTCAGGATTTAACAATGAAAGAGTTGACGTCTGAATACTGCAAATCGACGACATCGACACGACATCAAATCGTCGTTATGGGTAGTCAGAAGCCTAAAAGTCTGACGACTAGTATTACCAAGGAGGTTGAGGAGGTACGATATAATAAAACTGGTATTCAGCTGCATTCGGTTAGACTGGAAGCCAACCGCAACATAGTTGGGAAAAGGTAAGACAGATTGATAGGAACTGACATCAAATCGATACTGTTTCAGAGCTTTCTAATGAGAATAGTTAAATCATTTTCTTTAGTAAGTTATGAATGAAATGAGCCTTCTGCATTTTCTTGCATGGTGTGATGCATGTGCACCTCAAGGTCAAGCCACCAGATGGGCGGCCATTGTACAATAATATGTATTTTGTTTACTGCTTTATGTAAATTGCTAGTTTTACAGCTGTTCCTACGAGCCCCTGATACGATTGTTGATAAACAAGACGTTTGCCTGAGAAAGTGGTTGTGATGACGTCATGTAGGTATATTGATGTTAAGCCGGTGCTTTATAGGTCGGTACCTACGCTCCTTGTGAGGCTGTATCTAGTCGGGGAATGAGTTTAATCAATAATTTTCCTCCCTGATCAAGGTATGGTAATATCTTAGATTTCCCAGTGTGCAGGTAAACGTTTCTCTAAATGTTAGATTTCCCTACAAACTATCTGAATTATAAAATGTTTTATGAATGCAAAAAACGATATTACATACTACGGTATGTAATATCGTTTTCCTTATATGAAACTATATCAAACTCACTTGTTTAATCGTAGTTTTATCATGTCGTTTTGGGCAGATGTTTATCGAAAACATGAAAACCGGAAAAATCTTTTCTGAAAAAGGTTTTCGATGCAGGAAAACGAGAACTAGGAACAGGTGATTCTTTAGCGGGAAAGTGAGAACTAAACTGTGTGCATGACGTATGTATGAGGCGAGAAATTTATACTGTAGGCAGGTAGGTATGGGAGAGCACGAGAGATCGTCACCCTCCGGTGACGATGTCTCGTGGTGTGTGTCTACACACCTGCCGGAAAACTAATGACACACCCGCAGACTGGAGATAGCAAACTAGAAAGATTGGGAGCTTGAAATAACAGAATAAGGTCCAGTAACTGCAGTAACTGCAGTGACATCATTCCGACGATTCCGATAATGTATTTCAAAACAAGTCGCCGCTTATCACTTGCGACAAATCGTGAAAGAAAACATCGCGAGGAAACCATCACACGTGGGTACCTGACATGAGTTAGGTAGGTACGGGAACATCTAGCCTGTAGTCTTTGAGGTAACCTCGTAGATCATATTATTTTATAAAGAGTAAAAACAAGTAGTCTAGGAATATATTTCTTACTGAAATAAAAATGTCGATGAAATTGAGAGTTTTCCATAGATCATCATTTTGCAATGCTATATTACAAAGGCACCCTGTGAAAACTTCATTTGGTGTACTTACGAGAGTTAATATTGCCAGTACCAGAATAAATACTGGCAAGTATTTAATATTTTGTCAAAAGAGGTGCAAAATTTCAATAAGAGTGCGCGTGTTTTCAGGACACCTAGATTATTTGTTTTTTTTATTTTTTCTGACTAACGCTACTTTTGTAAGATTAGTAAGTGTTTTGCTAATGTAAGTTATAAAACCAACTTAATTAAACCTCATTACCTGAAGTCAACTTCAGCGGCGGTGAAGACGTAGTTAAAGTTGCACATGGCGAGGAAGGAATCCCGGAAGGCGAGCAGCAGCAGTAGCAGCAGCTGGTACTTGCCGAAGCTGCCCAGCTCGCTCAGGATGCCGTCCAAATTAAACTGGCCCTCCCTACTGTCTTCTGACACCTGAGCAGAAATTTTTAACGATTATCACTATACAAGATAAGAGACAGACGCAACCCAATGAATAAAATAATATCTTTATCTTTGTTAAGAAAAGATGCAAGTATTGCGTAAATGATTATTATGGCTAGGAGGGAAATAGATAAGAATAGTTAGCATTTTCACCGCATTGGAATGACGGCCGATGTGTGGACGCAAAAGATGTCCCAAATAAATTGCTGCTGATGTTTGATGTTTTGCCAAAAAGCCAGTTCAAATCTAATCATATAAGGAAAAAACAAACCACCACTAATATAAATAATACTGGCGTGCCACGTAGTGCTTACTGGGTATTTAAAACAATACAAGATGAATGGAAATCAAGTTATTTTAATGTATGTCGATTAAGATAATTTAGCTTCTGTTTTGTTATCGGTGTAGGTACTACACTTGTCTTAATGTTGCTATTTATTAGCAATTCCGGAATGTCACTAATAGACGTAGACATGAAAGATCATGCCTACCTACAATCTACATGTTATAGATAAGTACGAATTGTATAAACTGAGGGGTGAAAAAGGCTCAATAGCATGGAATCGCCACCTGTTATTCTATGTAAACTTTATATAGTACCTACAGTCAGGGCAATTAGACATTTCATATAATAAACTGTCAAAGAATAAAAGTTGTGATTCGAACAAACACGGGCAGTTAAAGCTGAAAGAAAATTGAATCAACAATTGATTTCGCTGATTTTATTTTAGCATAGGCACATATTATATAAATAAAGTAAACTCACCCTAACACTAGTTTCCTTGGACACCATGGCGGCTGCTGCGAGTTACTTGACACTACTGACTCTGTTCAAACTGCTGAGCATCATTCCTGTAACAATAATTGTAGGAATTTATTGCTCCACTCGTACTTCTATAAGTTAAAGCAATGGCACGGTAAATTTGAATCGGAGAGGCAACCGGATGGAGTGGTATCTGGGTCTTGAAGTGATACCGAGTGGGGCCCGGGTTCGGTATCACTACCCATCAAGACCCAGATAATCTAAAATAGGTGAGCTTAATTATAGGTACCACTATAAGTTCTAAAAAGAGTTGTCATCAGATCCTGCTGGGCAGTTTCTGAGCAAAAACCCTTCAAAGTCGCCAAAAAACCCTTTTTGGAGGGTTGTTACTCAGAAAATGCTGTCAACCATTTTCGAGTAATTTGACACTTTATATTTTTATTTCATTAATTTTAAAATATAAAATGTAAATTGGAAAATAAAAAACAATTGCCCAAACGCTTACTTAAGGAGCGCACAAGATAAGTCTGCGCGCGACTGATGGCGCGGTGGCGTGCTAATTCTATACTAATACGTAATAATTATTTAAAATATTAAATCTAATAATTATTTATCTTAATATTAATAATATTAATTCTTAATTAATTAAATAATTCTAGAGTCTGGCCACGCTTACTCTGCAATGGAATAAATGGGCAACTCCAAAAGGTTTTTTATGGTATACTTTTACATGTGTCACTTTCGTGGTACTTGAGCTGTCAGATTGCTTACGCGGAAACCCGTTTTTCAAAAAATATTGTATAAAAATGGTGAAACTTATTGAAAGTGGAGTGCGGGAGTTATTATATAAAATGATAATAAAATTCCAAGGTGTGAAGGAACAGCACGATGTCGTCCTCAGCCAAAAACGACAATGTTTACAAGTACATATTTTGACCTTACATAAACGACAAAACGGTAGCATACGATTAGTTCCGATTTCAGCTACACGCCGACTTATCTTGCGTGCAGTCTACCAACAGAGCCCTCCTGTCAACATCATTCGAGCGCCAAAAGAACCACTGTATTGACATAAAATAATGGCAACACACTTTTAATTTTTGACTAAATGGCCATAAACATTATGCGAAAAAAGTAACCCTGCTATTTTATATTTATAACACTAGCTTTTCCCCACGGCTTCGCCCGCGTGGATGTCGGATATCATCCCACGGGAACGTGCTGCCAAAATCAAATTCAAAATCAAAAGTCATTTATTCAAAGTAGGCTGAATCAGCACTTTTCGAACGTCAAAATTACATAAGACAGACAGACCCCAAAACGTTAATACAATAACGCGTAATGTGTTAATTTTAAAATCATCCCCTTTATATTTTACAAAAAAGCTGTCAGGCGAAATTCCTGATTTCTTAAAGAAAGCAAACATTTTAATTTTCAAGCGTATGAAAATTAGAATGTTTGTTAAAATTAACTTAACAAATGCTAGGTATCCCATAGCAACTTTCATCTCCCCTATAGGACTATTTTTAAGACAAAACTAAAAAGGTATAAAAAATACATCTGTTCGATTGAATAACACGACGTGTGGCTCCGGATTTTTGATTTGTCTGTCTATGATGTCTTGTTTATACCTTTTTCGTCTTTTTATCACTTTTATTTAAATTATTTTAGCGTTATAATATTATTATATATTTTAGAGATGTATTAATTAAGCCCTTTCATTTGATACCAAACAAGGCCCCAATAAAAAACATTATTTATTTAGTTCGTGACTATATTTATGTCCTCTCTTTATGATTGATGTATGATTCACGTGTCACCTTACAAAAGAAGAAGCATTGACATGGGAACACAAACACACCTCGACACTGGTGTACTTTAAACTCTTAGTTACGATTATTTGTCACAAGTATTTAATTTTTTAATTATTTTTCTATTGAACGTACATGTACGTCTTTATCGGTTCACAGTATGTTACGCAAGGAAAACATGCCACACATGGTAGTGGTGTTTAAACAGGTACCTTTATTAAATTAATAATCAGTTGATACTTGTTAACAAAACGAATATTCAAAGCAGATTTATTTATGTTTTCAATTCAGAATCTATGATTACGAGTTGATTATTGTGATACTGAAACTGAACAACTTACTTTCGTTCAAATAATCAGCTGCCCCATACATTTGAGTTGAGCAGATATTGAAGTTACGGACACTTTTGAATTTTTCGTGATTATGATGGCGGTCCCATGGAGAAAGTTGTTCAGTTTGATGGTCTGTACCACACTTTTTTAACCACACCTTTTTGACCACACCATTTTGACCACACCTTTCTGATACATACGAACAAGCTGGATACAAAAATTAATGTGGTGTGTGTAGATAAAAGTGTTTTTAACGATAGGTAGAGTTAGTAACAAAAGTCATTTAACTGTAACTTTTACATATTATTATCATTCAAATTGATACAACATTACTCGAGACATTGATATCCAGCATTGCAAGTAATAGCTAAGAGTTAATACCAACTCTTACAATGTTGTATCTCTTATTCAGATTATATATTCTAATGTGCTGAATAATTAAGATTTATAAAACTGAAGTGTTAATCCCTTTTTTACACGGTGTTGAGAAG
The DNA here is from genome assembly GCA_914767815.1 of Eupsilia transversa. Classification (NCBI taxonomy): domain Eukaryota; kingdom Metazoa; phylum Arthropoda; class Insecta; order Lepidoptera; family Noctuidae; genus Eupsilia; species Eupsilia transversa. The sequence goes on from OU611882.1 coordinate 15,878,458, forward strand.
ATCCTTTTATTTGTGTGATGCCGACTAATTAGACCACGCTCTACAGCCGTCGAAGATAATGAGCGTTAACGTGTATATTGTTATGGTAATTAGCATTTTTCACAATAAAGTGTTTCACAACTTGAGTCACTTTGCTTATGATAACATATCTTCAGATATTTGTTGCCAAAAGTCATGGTTTTTAACATGGGTAAGTAAGTGACGCTAACCGTCTTTGTTTCCCCGGGATGTCCCGTGACATCCTAAGCAGTGTCCTCCCTGTGTGCCACTGATCACTGAAGTTAAGGTAGTGTCCTCACTGTGTCTCACTGATCACTGTAGGATGCTCAATAATTACGAGTGACTTAACATAACCTTACGCCTGTTTTCCCCAAAGGGTTAAGCAGAGGCCCTATATAATAGTACACCTACACATTTCGCTAGTAATGTTCAAGTGCCAAATACCTAATTGGAGTCGAGCCTTTTGCCATCAACCGGGTACAAATCCAGACTCCGGGCTTGCAACGGACAGATTATTCATTATGACATTATGCTCTACCCTAGAATCAAACCCAGGAGCCCTGCATGCTATGCAGCACGTGCTTGCGGCTACCAGACCAATGAGGCAGTCGTTAGGAGTGCATTCAAGTTAAAATAAAAAACTTTCCATTTTCCACTATTTATTTTCTGTGAACATGTCAGCTAACATAATTATGTTATAATGTATCTAGACGTAGGAACACACTGATTACTGTTCATTTCCTCAAGCTAGTGCGATTGCGTGTGTACGGTAATGACATTATTTTCTTAGGACTTGATAATGGCGCGATTTACCTCGTTAAAACAATTTGTTTGATGTTTAAAAAAAATACACATTCAGGTTGTTATTCTGATTCTCTGATGCACGTATCATGGGGCATACTTACCTTCACCTCTTAAAGCAGTATTATTTTAATCTTACTTTATAGGTCATGTAGGTATAACTCCATATCTTCCCCACAACAAAGTAAGATTAAAATAATACTGCTAGAAGAGGTGGTGGTGGTGGCAGGCCTCCTGAACAGTTAATAATCAAAGTACACAAACAATATAATAATTTCAGTGAGATGTACGTACTATTGTCCAAACAAACGTGTTCCACCTGGACGCACGTAGTAACGACAACAAACATTATTTTATTCTGTTCTACACAAACATTGGACACTTGTTCAAACTATTAACAGTAATGCGACGAATTTTACGCAAAAATAACTTAAATGCTTAATGTTTCCAAAACGAACAATTTATCATTATTTACGTACAAGTATGACAAATTAGATTTAGCATAATCAGCCTATAATGTTCCCAGCTGAGACACAGCTCTGCTTTCTTCGAGAGGGGATGGGCTGTAATGTACAACACGGACCCAGTGCGGGTTGATAGATGTCACATATGTCTTAGAAATTTTTGTTCTAGAACATGCCGGTTTTCTCACGATGTTTTCTTTCACCGTTTTGAGAGCAGTGGTGATGAAATTATTTACAGAAAGGGAAGCGCCTGTCTGGGTTCGAACCTACGACCTACAATTCGTAAGTCGGGGTCGTTACACTTTACGCTCATTGACCGATTTAAGCATTCAAAATAACTATAAATTTATTATTTTTCGCTACCATTACCATAAAAACCGTAAGTGGAAAACTATTACCATTATCAGTCGAAAACTACCACCACAGTGTAACGAGCCATTTATTACAAAGCATATGGTCATGCTAAGAGATATGCTACGAGATACCGTAGAAAGGACTCCCTCTATGACCGGTATTTTAAAGACTACGCCTGGAGGTACGAGTATATTATTTTTCAATCGGATAATTGAAGTAGGTACCTCTGCTACGAGACTTCGGACACAGAAAGGAATTGTTACATATTAGACTTTTACTACAAAATAATTATAAAGGTCAGGAATAGTACAGCTCAGGTGTGAAAGGTAAGAAATATGTAATACATACCCATGTCCGAAAACAAATTTAATGTTAATTTTAATAATTAATTAAAGAAGTATCTTGGATATAAAAAAACTAGAAACTCTTCGACGTGTTCAAAAAATAACGTAAACACTGCACACACAACCTACGGTACACCAAAAACCACAATTGTCAAAACAATTAGAAACAATCACGGGTTAACTCATTCACACCCGTAATTGAACTCGAAACATTGAAAGACGTTGTTAATCAGCGAGTTCGAAAACAATAGTGATTGGTGAATAACGTTATCTATCAGTAACCCACTTCTTATTGTTTAAAGCAACACGACAAAAGCAACCACTTCCACAGAACGGTTTCTGAATGTACTGTTCGATAAGTAGAGGGTGGTGCCTTGCGCACAGGCCTACCGGCGTGTGCGCAAGGCACCACTCGGTTCTCGGTTAAAGTTGGTTTTTGAGTCAAATTGTTTGACTAGACAGAAGGTTTAAGAAGCCTTACTCTAGGTGAATGGACAAAACAACCTAATTGGTTTATTTATAAATCGGACTTTTCGACGAATTTTTAAGTTTGAAATCACGAATATGTGCTGGATTTTATAATTAAAACAATAACTATAGCTATTTTTAAAACAATATAATATGTCAATGTGGTGTGTGCTATGTGTCGACATGTGGGTGAACTATCGGTAGATACACCTCTGCCTAACCCTTCGGGGAAACAAGTCGTAATGTTATTAGTTGTACGACGTTTTGATATTTTTAAACGATTTGTCGTTAACTCATCATCTCTTTTTTTTAGTTGTATTTTTGGTTAATCATTTATATTATAATCAATATTTAATATAAATAAATAATTTGACTCTAATTGACAATCGATCTCCAATCAAAAAAACAATCGATTTATGACACAATGAAGATTGATTCCCATCTAAGAAGACCGTTTTCCCGAAACATTCACGAAAAATGAGAACTACTTACACAAAACAGGCACCGAATGTAAGCTCGTTATGTAAAGCTATTACAGCACGAGAGCAACTGAAAGTCACAGAGCATTTCCCTACGTTTATATACACAATCAACCTTATGAGTCGGTAAATACCTACCTACTTACACAAACCACAACAATAGTGACCATTCATCACACGTCGAAGCGACGTCCACGAAAACCTTATCGGTTAGTCATGAAACACGTAAATTGCAGACAACAGGAAAAGCTGCAGCATCTGCCTGAAAGTTGCAACATACGACGTGGTTTCAATAAAAAGTTTGAAACAAACTGCACGTTATCAGAGATTTTATAACATACGCGTAGGTATTAAAATTCAGTCTGTAAATAAATAAAGTTGATATGTTTAAAATATTAATGGTTAATATTTTAAAAGTATTAATGGTTAAATATTTCGTGTTTACCTGCCATTATTTGTCACTTACAAAATGTGCGTTACTCTATTAAATAATCGCAGCCCCTATTGTTATATTGAATCAAATAAATATTTATTACAATAATAAGGATATCGGAACGTATTTACCAAGTCGTGTCAACATTTTATAGAAGGTAATTATTGCCAATCACAAACTCTATGGTTAAAAATTCTGTACTATGATGGCAACACAGAGATCATCTCATCATTTATGATAGCAACGCAGAGATCATCTCATCATTTATGATAGCAACGCAGAGATCATCTCATCATCTTCATCTTTCTTTTTCCTCACATATTAATATTTAAGTTATTGTAGAATGTCATTTCATGCATACGTCTCCATTAGCAGTAATCTTTACAATATATTAGAGATCTAATCATTTGCGTCATAGTACTTGTCTTGTCTTGCGTGCTATGTCTGATTCGCCATGTAGTCATTCGCCATTCTTCATTTAGGTAGACACCAGAAATGTGTAGAGTATTAAAGAGCCTTATCATAGGTACCCTACTTTGTGGCTTTTCTTAATTCTAGGGATATTTCCCAAATGCTCATTTGTATGATTCATTCCCAGCCACCTTTTTATGGTCGTTGGTCCATCTAGCTAGGAACGTCCCACACTATGCTAGCCGATACGTGGTCTCCATTCTAGGACTCGTCTGCTCCACCGGCCATCAGTCCTTCGCCAAATATGGCCAGCCCACTGACTCTTCTTCACTCTGCGAGCTATGTGGGTATCACAGGTTCTTTTTTCTTTTTTTTATCTTATTTATTAATGTTTGGGTCAAACCCTTGATAAAAACTTATGCAAAATAACCGACTACTTATGCAAAATAACCGATAAGGCCAGTTATGAGAATGCGTGGAGAATACAATGTAAACTTTGACACGGTGAACTTGACGCGCTGGAATAACAAGTGATGTGGTCGCTTATCATCTAAATCTGCTGTGTTCGTGGGTTAAGTAATTTTTATCGTTGTGAGGGTAACGGATGACTGCCATAGGTATAGTTTATGCAATTTCCCGCAACCGGCGCGCGTCGTTTATAAAAATGGTCAGTATTTATGAACGTAGATGAAGCAAAAGAAGTAGATCTTACCTCATATAGGCCTGTAGTTTCTGTAGTGGGCAAAACCTGTGAGTCAAGAATGTCTCGAAATCACGAGTTCAATCTGAAAGATTATCAAGAGAAGATCTGAAAGATTGAAGTCGATCGTCCACAGCTACGCGCATATGCACGGAGAGGTTTGCAACGGTACGTACATTGTTTTGCCAGGATTTGTTTCGTACGTCGTGTGGCCGTGGGTCGCATTGCGATGCGCTCGTCAGCGTGTCCTGACGCACACGCGGCCACACGCCTACATTTCCATACAAAGTGAAGCTGTGTCTTGTTCGCAGTTGTTGGGTGGTCTTTCCATGAATTATTCGTCTTTAGTTTAGGATAATTAACAATAGTATTTTAAGTGCAAACCTGTTTACAGACAATGTAGGTATGGATCATATGGTTGTTTCATTTGTTTGTATTTAGCCGTGGACAGCTTTGGAGCATTAAAATCATTAAATGCGCCTAGCTCTAAATGTACTTAATTAAAATATAATCCTGTCACTGTTATTTTCAAACGATTGACAGAAACAGAACGAAGTTTTAAATTCGTTTCCTTTTTAGGGTTCCGTACCCAGAGGATGTCAACGGGACCCTATTACTAAGGCTCCGCAATCTGTCCGTCTGTCACAGGGCTGTATTCTTTGCACCCTAATAGGTAGACACCTTCGTGTGTGAGTCAGAGTCACACATGGCCACTTTCTTAAAAAGTGAACTAGAAAGCAACTAGTAATAAGATCATAAGCCAACGTAAAGATAACTACCGTTAATTCAAGTGATATTACAACAATGTGATAATTCATAACAATAACAATAGCAATTGTTGATTTTCAACGATCTACTAGATTTATTAGATGCTCAATCACGATTCGAGATAAATAAAACAAACATACTGATGAGTGCGCACGAACTTTACGCTCAACACTACTCTCGTGTACTGTCAATGGCTATTCATACTATGTATTTGTATACATAGTTACGTTACATAAGAGTTTTAACGAGTTTTCTGTATATAGAAGAGTTAATATTACCTTCATGTACAATCACTAATGAGCTAAATCTAGTTGCGTGTCGGTACTCTGATGCGATGCGACACATTCATGATTTGGTTCATTGATGGAATGAAGATAATCTTGAACAGATACAGCGTATGTTAGACAACCTTAAACTACCTTTTGCAAGGGGCAACTAGAATCAATTCTAATTTCTTGTGACATTCAAAAAAGCCTTGCTCATTGAAATTAATTACTCCGTCTACTCTCCCAAAGACCCGTATAAGATTTCACTGCTGTAAATATTTGCACACATGTTCGGGAGCAGCAAATGGGGTTTCGTTTGAGGTCAAAATCAAATAATGCTAATCACTTGACCTTTACAATTAAGTTTTAATGTTTTCTAACAATCAACACTGATCAACAAGTACACATAGTTTACTTAGGGCATTAGGTAAGTGCATACTGTTATCACTTGTTTATCAAACACGCCGCCTGTGCCGCCGCCGTATTGTCAATAGGTAGTCCACAATACTGAGAACCTTTCAGATCATATGTGGCAATTTTGTAAATATTCAATTATTCCGCCTCCATTTGTAAAACATTAACACCTAAGATTCCCATGAAACTATTAGTTGAGATACCAATAACATTATTGTATATAATTATGATTAAGATCATGTCACGTTTTTACACAGCATAAAAGCTGTTACCTAATATTATTTAAATATAGAATGCAAATATTTAAATAATATTAGTTAATAGCTTTTATCGTTATGCTAACCTGTTTGAAGCTTACACAATATTCTCGGATGATGAAGGATTGGTTTTCATAAATTATTATCTACAACATCGAGGCTCTACGCAGCATCTACGAGAGCGTAGCGCTGCGTAGCCGTAGCCGACTAAATGGCCTACGACATTTTGGTATCGTTGTTTAGTGCAGCGTGAGTTTTTAAGCAGAGCATTCATTCATTAATTTATTTTTTGTTATTGTAGCAATCCCTTTTACATTTACTGTAAGGTGGTAAATGCCTCGATTGATGATTATCTAACCCCGTTATAATATTGACCAACTTCAAAAAGATATTTACTTTTTTGTTTTCTTTTTACAAACGAGCGATCAAATAAAAGAACTCGAAAAAGCTGTTATCCTACGCGCTTATCAACAATGTGTGGCAGTGTATTACGATATCGCAATAAAATCGCTGGCCGCAGTTTACGTAACGTTTACGATTGTAAGCTGAAATATGACCCTTGAAGATCTGCCATTTAAAATGTAAAGAGTACTCGTAGCAGCCGAAAATGGCGTCGTATTGATCACACACGACTAATAAAAAGCTGCCAAGAACAACTCGCAGGTCTCGACTCATTACAACGTTACAACGTTACTTTTTCTCGAAGACTGACTTTTTGTGACTTTATGGGCAAACGCGCACTCTGTCTTCTTAAAGTGTTGCCTGAAAGGAAACTACTATGACGTCACTGACACTCCGTACACTTTTGCATAACTTAAGAATGTTATTTGGCGACAAGCCATGTACCCGATGGGATTTCCCAGCGGCACAATGCTAATGTTTCATTTTGGTCCAGTGTCTAAAGAAAATATGTAGGCATTAAAAAAAGTAAAAAAACTGGGTAAGAACGGCGAACAATAAAAACCCAATTCTTTAGAAATCCTAGCAACAATAATACCTACCTATTATTAAATAAAAACAATTACGTGTCTCTGAAAGAGTTTCTTGCGATGCGTGTCAGTTGTCAAGGGCTGTTGTACATTCGTCACAAAGTAAATTCGCCACGATAAAAAGTATGTGTAAACTCGTCACAACTCTATTTTCATGAAAGAAAATCTGCGATATTGTTTATTTCCCTACAGACAGCAGAAAAAACATCAAACGTTATTTCTTTATTTTTCATAATCACAGAAATTCACATAAAAATCGCTGTTCTACTTACAGCTAAAATATACGGTAATATTGTCTGGTTTTGTGCGTTTTAGCGTGTCCTGCGTGACACGCCTAATCCTAAATAAACATGTATTGCAAGTGGCTGATTTGCTTACAACATTACAATTAAGTATATGTAAAATAATAAAAAGAAAATTAAATCACAGTAATAATCACATTTTTTTGGTAATTTGCATCTACATAAAAAATCGCACTTTTAATTACAACTGTATATATTTATTTATTGCAATAGGCTGATTTTCCTGCAACATTACACTTATAACAAAAACAATAGAAAGATAATTAAATCACAGTAATAACCACATTATTTTTTGGTAATTTGCATCTACATAAAAAATCACAGTTTTACTTACAACTATATATATTTATTTATTGCAAGTGGCTGATTTGCCTGCAACATTACGATTATAACAAAAACAATAGAAAGATAATTAAATCACAGTATTAATCACATATTTTTTTTGGTAATTTACGTACGGCTAGAAAGAGATAGATACAGCGAACGAACGAGCGCGTGATAGCATGTGCGGGAGCGCAGGAGAAAACAAAAATTTAGAAATCATTTTCATTTCGAGCGCTGAAAATCAATAACTTTGTTATCTACCAGTACTTTATGCAAAAAATATGTACCTCTGCTGACTGAGATTCCAAATGTGTCGAATTTACTTTGTGGCGAATGTACAATAACCCGACTGTTACTAACTGAACTTTACCTACTAGGTAATATTTAATTACCTACCTGACTCGGCCGTGACATTGACCATGCACAGTGTAACGTTACAAGTTCAGAGATTCAGCCCACAATATCCAACCAATTATCCTGTAAGCGGGCAAGCCTCTGACGACACATTGTGTAAGTAGTGATGTGCTCGAAGACTTGACATGTGGGTCGCGTGGCAGCTGGCTACGTCACAGGGAAGTTGAGATGAACGCATACGTTTGGGTATAATATTACATCGGCAATTGCGCCAGTGACACTACATAATATATATTATTTCATGTAGGTACCCCTAACATCAGGAATTTATTTTACATGGTTCTAAAAACTTGGTAGTTAATGTTATTCGTAGGAACGAGAGGCAAAAACAAAGCAGAGTAATATAATAAATGATAGAACAATATAGAGGAAAGAGAAAGAATGAAGGTCATGCAATATTTTCATGACTAAAACAGATCAGAAGGAAGGAAGTGTGTAGCATTTAAAAAATAAATAAAAATAACCTTGTAAGAAATCGACACGTGTTTCGCCTCTCAACGAGGCATCCTCATGATGACGATTGACTTGTCGCGAACCCGAACACATATATAACATCTTATGTTATCCTCAATCTATGAATTAATTTATTATCTTACATTATTATCATAGTCATAAATCAAACCATACCTAAGTGTTTATTTTTAAAATTCATCTTACTTACTATATTTAACACTTAAAAAATAAGATTTAGTGCAGATATTCAAAACGAATAACCACCCACCTATGAACAGTCCGAGACAAGCGCAGCTTAAACCAGCAGATCGGCAGACTAGTGAGGTTGCCACGTGCCGATGACGTCACAAAACCTCATATCCCGATGTGGTTAAGAAAGGTCCTGTGCGTCAACCTGGGAGTAACGGGTCATCTGCCTATTAATTGTACGTCAAAAGAAAGTGGGAAATACTTAGAAGTACGCAGGAGAGGGAATACCTAGATGCCTGTATTATCAGGAGTTATGTCATATTACATTATGTCAAATTCGCGAGTAACTAACTAAATTACATTAGGTACAAAGATCATTTCATAATGCAAATATTGTCTTTAAACTTCTACCGTCTTGCACGCTCACCAGTATTATATCGAAACTATATCAGAGCATTTCAAACCCGTTGCATGATAAGTGATAATATTTTATTAATCTTATTTAATATAACTAATAATGATAATGTATAAATAAATACGACTTTTGTTGATACTTTAGGTCGAGCTATACACGTAGCTATGTATACCTAATCAATGTAATTACAATACGAATAATAAATTGTATATTATATTGTTAATTGCTACGTATAGCAATAACAACAGTATTTTCTAGAACGGGTCGTTACATATTATGATTGATTGAATTTTCACAGTAGAATATAAAACAACTAAACATGGTAATAATATGCTTGATCGATTGATTGTTAATTTATCTTCAATTTCTTAGGTTGAGAAAGAAAAGAAAATATTTTATTTTTGGTCAAAAAGTTATGTTTTGGAACTCTTATTTCAGTAGTTTTTGGAACGAAGTTCCTTACCGCACGTTATACTGTGCACACTTGGCGAATAATTAAACCGAAAAAGAGTAACTTTCCACTATAAAAAAAAGAGCATTGTTGAACGAAATAAGTGTGTATTATGTCACGTGGGCCCAGGGCGGCGGGTCCCTGCATCCACTGCATGCACTCCTAGCGATTACCGAAGTTATCCATATTGACATAATCCGGCTTTTTACAATAACACTAAATTGACCAATTATACATCATGAGTACCTACAATTCCTCAACTTCAATGTTTCAATCGATCTATTACCTAGAGATTTTAGAACTTCGCAGTATGGGTCTATCCACATAAACCAAAGACGGAGTCCCAGGCTTCGGATAGATTGTTAGTACCTACTAACAATCTATCCGTTGATTTATCCAGGAAGTAAATAAACCAGGGGTCGCCAGGGGATAACTTAACCATCTGTCCATATTTTTTGTTTATTTTCATGTGTCACCCGCTCAAGGATCAATTACCAATTCTTTGTGTAACAGAACATTTTCGATCAATTTCACACTTTAATCGCCAATGATATTCACTGGGCACATACGTCACGTTAATCATTGTTTTCTAATTAATTTATTATCCTTAAGGAATTTCCGAGAAATGCGAGAAGTTTCCACGTTTACTTTCATCATAGATACGTCACATCTACTTATATGAGTGTGCATCACATGATTCATATAAAGCTACCTATGAAGTTAAAGGAACACGTCAAAGCGGGTCACGAACTTTGTGGCTCACGATGGAACAAAGGTCTGCTGGCGGGTATAAAAAAGAATAATTCAAACCATAAGAAAGTTTATTTTTATGAGTCAGCATGCGTTAAAGATATTATTATTATTATGGTTTCCTTTTTAGGGTTCCGTAATCAACAAGGAACCGTTATAGTTTCCCCATGTCCGTCTGTCTTTCCGCGGCTTAGCTCAGAGACTCTTAATAATAGAAATCTGTAATTTGGCATGGGTATAAACTAATCACGCCGTCACGACAATCTTGAAAAAAAAAACGAGCGTCATCATATCACAACAACGTCTACATCTGACATCTTGACTGACAGTACCAACCTCTCGGAAAATGGGTTGGTACCATCTGACGGCCAACTCTAGCACCGCGCGCGCAATGTTTGTAATGAAGATTAAAGAAAAAAAATGTGACTTATATTAAAAAGTGGTTCAATTGATTCTGCTCGTTTTTCTGATCAAACTATTTTCAGGTTTTGCAAATTTTACGTTACACGTCATAATTCATGAGTACTTACAAAATATTGTAAAACATTAAACCAGTAACGGTGGAGTTTCTTGCCCATTCTTCTCCATACGAACCATCTTCTGGAAGGGGCGACTAGAATCAATTCTATTTTTTTGGAAATTTAGACGATCAAAAGTGACTTTAATGTGCCATTTGAAATAAATGATTTGACTTTAACTTTCTCTTCTATTCTAACCCCAAAGGATGAGCAGTCGATCTTCCATCTCATTATGAAATGACATTAATCAAAGTGATGTCACTATAATTTTCCTATGTTGTTGCAGTTTAAACGTAACAACAAGGCATAAACGACACGACTCCGAAAGTCGTGCAAATCTATGGCGAGATAAAACAACACATAAAAGTAATTATGTAAGATGCGGCATGTTTTTTTACAAAGTAAATCAATTAAAATGTATGTTAAAACGAAAATACTCTTGTTACGCACATAACGCAAAAGCCTTAAAAACATTTCAATCACGAACAATTATATTCCTACTTCATATTTTCCGTACAGGCAGAAGCAGAGCCGGTTTGGGGAGTGGACATGTTGCCCCTCCTCCTTTTCTTTGTATAGGAAGTAGAATAACATTTACAGTATCAAAGTCATTGTGCAATATAACTGTAGGTACGTAGAAATAGGTCGTGACATATAGTCGGCGGGATGCGTCGCCTGCGCAGTGCGCAGATATATCTATGTATGTACACACGGGGTGAACTCTGCCCGTCTTTATTTACATACGATTTATAACTCGATGCAGACTGTTCCATAAAAACTAGATAATGCTAATGATGTCTGCAAAGCTTATATTGTTACGACGTGTTGTTACTACTATTAACATAATAATTTTGTAAATATCGTCTGTGTTGTTGATGTTACTTAGCAAAATTATACAAAACGCAACATCCAACGCTTTTCTTTCCACTCTCCCCTGTCAACCGTCGAACATCGTCTACGAACTACAATGAAAAATGATACAAAATGATTTACTGAGTGAATGGAATACCTAATTTATGTTTAAATGGATGATTAATACATTTAACACAAAGAACCGATAAATAAATTAAAAAGAAAATATATTATGTACAAGTACATAAGAAAAGAATGCACCTGTCACCCAACAAACAAACATTAATAAGAGACCATGACTAGTTTGACAAGCAGTCATTCATTTAATGCAACAGCTGTGACAATAGAAGTGACTCACTAGAGAGAGCTGAACAGCTTTGTTAGCAAGTGGCAGGTAGTGCGAGTCGCTCGCTTACAGCAGGACTTCAGTCCGTGTGAGTGCCTCGCAACACCTGCTCCGAGTAACAAATGACACAAGCTGCACGCGTAGCATGACATGCCGTACAAACGGGTTTTGCTACGCGTGCTGAAGGAACTTTTGTCGATTTATGTGTTGTGGTGGGTTTTGTATTCTATGTAGTGTGTGTCAATTGACTAGCGTCAGGTGGAATGACAGCTAACTTTAAGATCACTTCACCTAAGTTTTCACGGTGATATTTTTACAGAATAACACCGCATGTGCGGAATCATAGCTCATTTCAAGCTCACCTCACCTACCAAGTTTACAGGGTGCTTTTTTCACAGAATAGACACAATAATAGTCATAAAATAATAATATTATAAGTATGCGTTACCCAAATTGCGCAAAAAATTTGGTTTGGAGAAGATCGTCTGATGCTAGAGATATGCTAGGGATTGACACTATTGACAGCTCACTTCACCTCAGTTTTCACAGTCAGATTTTCGGATTTTCGTATAGAATAGAGTAGAATAGTTTTTTTTTTTTTTTTTTGCCCAGACCGTAGTTACAAGTTACAGATGTTAAGTTTAAAATTATCCTTATACTGACTACCTTAAATAAGGCATGTGAACAGTTTAAGCTATAATAATAGGGACTCACTTAATATTATGTTGGTATATAATTAACACATTCAATCAAATCAATACAACTTTACCATGTTAAGATGAAATTTAGTATATAATTTGAAATAGGCAATACAATACATAATGTACAGAATGTCTTGAACCTACAGAGACAAAGCCTGAACCCAACTTAGATGCAGTTCATAAGTTACGTTAAGTTAAGAATATATTACAATCACGCAGGTTTGTGATTGGTAATTAAATTGTCCCGATGTTATGGGCTCGTAACTGTTAAGTGCCGCGGCTGCAATTTCAGAATCCCTCAGATTTATCGCAGCACCTTGAAAGTACACGTGTAGAGAAAACTCGTAAAAACATGCGTAAGCGTAACGTAGGAGACTGACGCAATGTTTTAGGTTACCGGTGTAAGGACGAGCTGGGAGCTCTGTGGCTTCTCGGTATCCGTTACAATAACTGCCTTAATAATGATCACAGTATCGACTACAGACTGGATTCGCTAAAAAATGCACAGACACTGGGCCTATGACGCTGCAACATGTGTAACGATCGCTAGCAAGTAATATGTATTAGTTACACCAATCATGTAGGTATCGACGTTCATATGAAGAATCATAACTTCATCAAGATCAGGCTTGCTCTCTAAGGTCATATAAAACAATGATGAACTGCATCGTAAGATAGCATGCAACTGTAACCTGACCAATACAAATACTACAATATTTATCACTCATGATAATATAATAATTAGCTCATCGACAATGTGGAAAAGGAGTTCTTTTTCATATGTAGTAACACTGAACTCTTAAGGGCGGATTCGACCAAACAGGAATAAATTTTATCCGCGGGATAAGATTTACCTCCGACAGTTTTCGTATGGAAAAACTGTCAAATATTCAAAATTTATTCGGAAGAAAAGGCTTATTCCGCGGATAAAATTTATTCCTGTTTGGTCGAATCCGCCCTTGAATGTGAAATATGTTTTTTTTATTAATTTAAAAAAAATGTGAACCTTATGCTGTGATTGTTTGTTGCCTGTTATATAGTTCTGTTCACAAGGCAACTTGTGAATAAATTAATAAATAAAAATGATAGGTAAGACCAATACGACGTCATAAACAATACGATGACGTCATAAACAAAAGATTTCACGTCGCAAAATTGCAGCGTTTACGAAACAATAGGTAATAATCATAGGATAGAGCAGTCATTGCCCCTATTTTTATACACGATATTAATTCTTTGAGGTCATTGGGTTGGAGTTACCGCTGGTCTGGTATCAGTGAGCGCGCGTCAGAAATCAGCGGGCAGGTCGCGATCTCGTGTCAATATGGACCCGATAGCACCAGCCACAAGATATATCGGCAAGTTATATTGAAAGATACTTAGTTTAGATTTTTCGACTTTGCAATCGCCTTTCATAGTCACAGAGGCGTCGAACGGATCAGAAATAGTTAAAACATGTTCAATTGATTGTTAGAGCCATAGTAGGGACACGTGAGGTCATTATAATTTTATCATGCAAAAGACAGCTTTATAGCAGCAGGAAGAACCCTGCTTTTGAGTTAGATCGGTAGTTTAGTAGTTTTACCGTAAGTAAGTTTTCATTGAGGAATATTGTCCCATGTTTGTTCAAGTCTATTCAAGATAATTTCTGAGGCTTACTGTAAGCATATTACCTACCTATCAGTTTACAATTTGTGCAAGTACTACCGATATGCTAAATGAAGGTATTAGTCTCTCTGTATGCATAAAGATAGTGCATTTGCAGTAAACTGCAGTGTCATATGCTAATGCGTGTAATAGTGGGCATGAATATGTCGAGTCGAGTGAAACTAACATTATTTACATGAAATACTACGTGAAAACTGCTAACATTTATAAAGAAGTTATAACGTTTAGGTATAACGAGTTAGTATACGTTGCTACGTATTTAGGTAACAGCTGACTGACAAAAACTTTTGTAATGCACACCCAATTAATGAAATGAATATTTAAATTACAAGCACATTATGGTGATTCTACCAATTTCAGACTGGACCCGCTGGTCGGCCTAAAGTTTTTTTCTGAATTCCCACGTGTTTTCAGCGCGATGCTACGAAATGCTATACCGTGTGACAAATTATAATAACTAGGAACTTTCGCTTCACTTACATTCATAATGCGCACCAGTGGCTTGTAGATACATAATGTTATGTATTAACTTACATAGTGGCCTGAAAAAGAAAATCGTATGGCATGGTATGGGCATGTGATGATGAAGGGTGAAATTCATGTGACTTAACGAGTGATGAATTTAAATGTTGATGGATGGAAAGGGAGATGGATTGTGTGAGGAATGTTATGAAAGAGAAAGAGTGAATGATAGCACGACGATGGATGAACAAAACGTGTTGCGCCGACACAAGTAACATGGAACTAGTGCAGGAAGATGGTGATGATTTGAATTTACGCAAGTCTTAGACAACAACATTGTTTTTGCAGGCATTGCGATAGTTAATGTAAAGAGAGAGTATTACATTGTTACACTGGATTTACATTGTTACAAGGGTCATAGAGGGCACTAAATTTATCGATTTAAAGACAAAGCGTTTATGGCAGACTAAGTGTACAAAATATTGGTTTGTTATACAGGGTGGATTTCTGACTTTTCTAGTACTCAAACCTCAGTTGGTCCAAATAGAGGGTTTGATCCTTATATGAAACAAGATCTATTGCATAAATTAAAGTTTTTGCGAAAACTGCCCTTTTCCCTGCTGACTGTAGGTATTTTTTTTTTTTCAAAATCAGTGAATGCAGATCAAAATTTCTCAAAAAGTTAAGGACAGTCTCCTAAAACTGTTTTCCTGCAGCTGCAACTGTTAAGGAAGCTGCCTTTATGGCCCCATCTCAAAAATCCACCCTGTATAGATATTTAGTGAATAAGAAATATTTAGCCAAAAAGCTCGCGGCTTTGTCTTGTTTTTTGATATCGATCAAAATGATAAATGATTTATTTTCCGAAGTACAACACAAACGCACAATACAAAACACCTCAATCATATTTCATTGCATCAATGAACGATCACAGAATGTATTCTATATATAAGTTAAATTCACCACATCGAAGAAGCAATCAGAAATTAGAACAGCAAATTAAAAGACCAATAAAGGTGATTACTCTTTTTAAAATCGTTCCGATTTTAAGCGTTATTTTATGCATGAACTCATATAATATCGACGGACTAATGTTGTCGCAATATGCATCCACACGCCGCATGCAGTGCTATAAAAATATTGGACAATGGTTGTATAATATTAATATTATGTACGTATGTTTATAGGTATATAGCTTTTGTTTACCCACTACAAGCAGCGTAATAACAATAAGCACAAGTACGAACTTGTTAACTTATTCGGCAGAACATTTGAGATTCCGCAGTTCTATAATTTAGACGCCCTGAAAACTTGAGTAAAGGTGCTTCAGCCTGGTTATTCCACTAATCCCCATTGACAATCCCCATCAATGGGGATTTGTGAACTTTTGTCCACAAAACCCCATAGTGAACTCAATGGGGATTTGTGGGCAAAAAGTTCACAAGTCCCCATCGGTTTAAAAATTATTAAATAAGAATCACGACGTCTTTATTTGTTACGAAGGTAAGAACTCATTAATTATTAGAAGACTTTTATCCTATTTTCTTAGTAAAGTCACATAGTTTTACAATTATGATTAATAAAAATAAATATAAAGAAATATGATTATTATTAAATCACAGATTTTTGCAATTTCTTATTAATAAAATCACAGATTTTTTAAATTTCTTACCAACTAATAAAATCAAAAATCTCCAATCGATCATTCCCAAAGGAGATTAGTGGAATAACCCATTCAGCCGTCATCTTTCATTTGACTTAAAACATTACAAGAAGGTGTGGCGGCATCTACATCGCCACATACGAACTAAGCATCAAAGACCTGACGTCACAAATCCTGCATCGCGCTATATATAAGTTTACCGCATGATTCACATAATATATGACTATTTGACATCAACCCTTGGGCAATTGCCCGCCAGACACAACACTCGTCTGGTGGGAGGATCCTCCCTTTTCTATAGAGGATTAGTGGACTTTACACCATGTTTCTCATACCCCAAAAAATTCGTGCGACTAAGAAACCTTTTTCATCAACGTCGCCAAAATAGACTAACAGTTTACGTTGGGAGGAAGGGCAGTAGCTTCGACGGTCTGCTAGTAACAACATATCACGGAGTGTCAAGGATGGTGGAAACTGGCGGTTTATCGCATCAGTCATTGAGAGGGTCATGTCCAGCAGTGGCAGATGATACGGGCTATTAATAATAATCAAATAACCCTAGGGTGTCTGGTAGTATCGCAATCAGCGATATGACTGCCACTGTACCCATAGAATTAGCAATGTTGTAGGTATAAGAGCTGTATTACAAATTTGGTGTTCTATAAAGTATATTCTATCTATTAGACAACATATTATTTTGAACGTTTTTGTATCTGTACGAATATAGTGATCATGCGCCCACACCACAACATACTTTTGCTAACACTATTTTTGTTAAAAATATAGTTATTATTACGATTAAATAGTTTAATAATGACGCAATAACCTGCGAGGTAAGGTAAGAAAACCCGCTCTGGTAAACCCGCTAAACAGCCTTTATCTATTAAAAAATGACTAAACACAAAATCGTATTGCTCTTCTTCTCGTGACGTCGACATTTTTGATAAGTAATAATCAATCACAACGAAAATGTTAACAAGTATGTTATGGAAAATGGCGCGCTGGTTTGTATTTTCGCGCCGCGCCAGCGAAGCGCGCGCAGGTGTCAATAAATACGCTGGAAAAACAATAGGTTGTTACAATATTTTTGTTCTGAATACTTGCGTACCTATTCAAAACATTATTATTAAGGTTAATATGTAAGTTGTGAAAAATATGAAATATTATGTTCATCAAATTTTATTTATTTATACAGTAGGCATAAAAAGGCAAGGCAGAGGATGTGCGCTTTTTTAATTTGATGAGATTAAAAAAGCGCACACACTCTGCTCGGGTGAAATAGCAGATAGTTCATACTAATTCCATGTAGGTATATACATACATAGTACGCGTTCAATAAATACATATGTACACAAACGATTTATTAAGATTACCTACATTAAGTACTTCATAAAACAATAAAAGCATTTTCATTTGTAACAGAACTTATGGCCAGACTATTTTTTTTACGTGAACTAAACGGTAAACGAAAAAACAAAATGCTCCACCAAAGTCAATTTCTACGATACAAATACAAATTCCATGCTGCCATGATACTACTTACTAAATCCATACTGCCATGTAATAGGACTGGTATAGGTACTCCGACTAGTAAATAGTTATCTGTGGCATTACCGCACTAGTGCGTAAGTAAAAAGCACGCGTGTTTAATACACTGCATTATGAACCTAAAAGCGCTACTTTACGAGCAAGTGTGTTGAAAAGTATCTTAATAATCAATCTTATATTTATATTGTACCAGTTTGTAATATCAACTAATATAAAGTGAAGCACCGCACAAGACAGTTAAAGTAAACTCAAGCATTACTCACCAATAATTCGTTAACAGAACTTTACAATCACTGCACTATTTTTTCAACAATATTCATACGAAATTCAGGCTTCTAGTGACCGAAACTCGTAGTGTGTGTGTGAGCGTGTGTTGTCGCGTGTGCGGTCGGCGCGCGCGCCTCGCTCCGCTAGTAGACGCGTCTGCCGCCTGCGCGCACGCACCGCACCACGCAACTACGAATGCACCTCATTATTATGATTTCACATGTTAATTCTATTATATTAATGTATAGTACGTATAATTATGCTTTCTTTAGAGATAATAATGAATTTAAATGCACCATAGATTATAAGTAAATATAGTAAGTTGTTTGTGCTATCTAGACAATCTTTGGGCAGCATAATCAGCTAATGTCCCCGCTGCTAGGACACAGGCCTCCTGTCTTCGAGAGGAAATGCAGCCCCGAAGAGTGGAGCCCTGTATCTCCCATGCGCCGCAGTGCGGATTGATAAATGTCAAATGACGTCGAATGTTTGGTTCTAGGACATGCCGGTTTCTTCACGATGTTTTCCTTCAACGTTTTGAGAGCAGTGGTGATAAACAACTTTACAAATAAATGTTGATATGCTTGTGAAAATTTGTACGCTTATAACTGTTAAGCAAAACATGTCATTGTATGCTCTTGTTATTTTTTTCTTGTATTTTACCATCTTTTTGTACCATGTTTTTAGCAAATAAATATTATTCTTATTCTTATTGAAATTATTTACACAAAGTAAAGCCCGGGTTCGAACCCACGACCTACAACTCGTAAGTCGGGGCAGTTACCACTGGGCCATCACTGCTCTGTATTCGGACAGGATCGTCCAGAATTATGCAGCGACGGCTATTTTCTGTGTTTGAATTTGAGTATGTATTTTATTTTATTTTTCTTATTCAAAATTAACAACGTATACGTTTTGAACGAAAGATACCCAGACATTTCTTGATATTAACGGGATATCATAATTATGTGTGTGAAATATAGGCTTCGGCATAAAGGCTCGTACACACTGGCGCGACTTGTCGTGCGACGCGACTTTAACAATACAATTTCTAATAAAATTTCACGATTGAACAATTACCGGTGTCGCGACGCGCGACAAGTAGCGCCAATGTGTACGAGCCTTAATATAGGCACCAGTCTCCCACAATATTGATTGTCACAGTAAATATTGGTCTGTGTTATTTATTCATAAGGTTATAGTAGTGAGAAATTAAAATTATTACATTCAATTAATTAAACAAAAAGATTTGGGTACGGTGTGGCACACCTGGTAGAATTTTTTGATAAAGTTTGCAAAACAAGCCAGCTGCAGCTGGGCCTCCTTATGTCTACTGTCGTATTATAGAAAATATTAGCTATAAGCCATCTGGCAATTCATAGATTTACAAAACATGGCTGCTCGATAAACCACGTACGAATAAAAAAAAAACATATCCAATATTATAAGCCTATTATGCTGGCATATACCATTTATTAAAATCATAAAGACTAAATATTTCTGTTATATATACAGAAAAAAAAAATAGGGAGGTATCCTTATTTAATTTTCATCTTACGCTGGGAGCGTATATTTGGTAGGTGTTGTCAAGGACTAATAAAACTAAAACTGTACCCGTACAGTACCCTCACACTACAACTATAAGGGCAAATTCCGAGCGTTCAGTTTCATTCGTGAAATTCGCGTTAAGTAATAAATTGTGATCTTTATGTTGTGTATTTCTCCTGTCTGGAGGTTCCGAGGTTGTTGGCCTGCTCCAGGGTGTCCGGCAGCTTGGTGCCGAGGGTCTCCGGCGTCAGCAACACCAGGAACCCTGACGTGAAGGCCAACACCGCAAACATGATGAATGGCAGGTCATCGAAGGTCGCAGCACCCTGCAGGAAACATGCTTTGTCAGTCAGACGACATTTTGATAGGGAAATATTTTACTGATCCTTGACCGTCTAGTGATCGAAAGCTTGTTACTTTAAGAGGGATGAGCCAAGGTAACCCGCGAAACCCAAATTACAAGAATGCTGGTGAAGTGCGGTGGATGCGGTAAATTTTTGTCAGCAATTGACACAGCAGGGTGCACAAAATGCAGCGTCTCTTATCACCGAGTGTGCGTCGGCCTCCCTACGAAAGGCCCCTTAGTCTGTGCCTGGCATTACCCTGAGTGTAAGAAAAAGGTCTGTAGCTACAATAAGGCTGAAATGCCTGGTACGAGGCTGTGTGGCAGAAGTACAGAGTGAGGAGCTGGTGTTCAATCCCAATATATTCATGTGTTCGACTCGGCATACTTCATGTTATGTGTTCGCCTCGGTCAACTGTTGCAGCGCTGACTCCTCAGTCAATCGCTACACCGCCGTCGCCTGAGATGGTGAAGGCGCACATGCAGGTGTTAACGCCGAACGTAACTGTAGCTGTGGACAAGGGCAACACCGCTTTGAAGGTGATCCCTGAGTTCCCAACGGAGTTTCAGGACTTCGGAAAGACGTAGCAGAGTTGAAGGCGTCTAACGTCTCGTGTCACATTCATATGGATGTTGATCGAGTCCTGATTGGAGGCGCTTGAAATAAGTCACGATGCCGGATGCGCCCCGAAAGCAAATTTAAAGGCGGTGGATAGTGCGGTCCAACAGTTCAAGAAGGACCTCATTGACAGAGATGGAGCTGATCGCAAACGATCTGGTGATAGCGAATGTACCTATGTCGCAAGCGGAAAACCCAACACACGTTCAAGTATTTATAAAAAGTATGTCTGTTTGTTCTGGCTAATCTCCGAATCGGCTGGAACGATTTTAAAGGGACTGACAGATAGCTGATGTTATAAGGAGTATCATAGACTTTTATTTTAGAAAAATAATTAGGGTCCACGCGAGCGAAGCCGCGGGCAATTAGTCGTAAATAAAAGGCTACATGCTATACTTACGATAGCTGGAGTGAGAGGGGCGGTGATAGACCCGATCCTGCCCACCATGGAGGAGTAAGCGAACAGGTTATGTCGGCACTGCGTAGGGTACAGCTCGGCAGTGTACATGTACAGTGACGTCACCACTGCCGAGATGCTGCTCTTGCCGATCAGATACACCGCCAGCGATAGACCGAACATGTCTGGAAAAACAAACAATACACATAAGTGCCTAGTGATATGTAACACACATGCACACAATGTTGTGAGCTCAAGTACCTGTGACGTCGCACGTCTGCTGGTTCGAATACAGTAATCGACGACGACAGACTGGTCGTCACTAGATTAGGATGATTATATAATGACGCGAGCAACGGTTAGCTCGCGTCATTTTATAATCATCCTAATCTTAGTTATTATTTATAAACCGTGTTTAGTTGTAGTGTAACTTTATTATCAAATTCATTGTGTAATATCAAACAATCATTCAATATTGTTTATTTGTATATAGTGTGCAACATGTTACTATTGTTATATTATAGTTTCTCTATGTTTTGCCATTTGGCACACAAATATACATTTATGGGAGGCTTTTGCCAATTAAGAGCAGATTCGACCAAACAGGAATAAATCTAATCCGCGGAATAAGCTTATTCTTCCGAGTAAATCTTATTCCGCGGATAAAATTTATTCTTACATACATACTCACGCCTTTTTCCCATGGGGGTAGGCAGAAACTACAGAACGCCACCAAAAAAGAATTACCAAAATTTATTCAAATTTTATTATTTTTTGGTGGTTCCCTATCCATTTGCATAAAATTTTAAGACCTAATATAGCTTAGCATAATTTTGTTTGGCATAATTATATTTCCGCATAATATAAATACGCATAACAGCTTACGCATAATTTTTTTAAGCATAATTTCTCTAACCATAATAATGATTAAGCATAATATTCAAAAGCATAAATATATTTTCATTTATATTTTTAGTTTCTGGCACTTCGCCGGCCGCTGCCGCGGCACCGCTCGCTTCGCTCGCTCGGCTCGTGCGTAGGAGGTCACAGTTCTAACCTAACCTAACCTAAACCAACTAACATTACGCCTAGTAACATTATGCGAATTAAAATTATGGCAAAACAAATTATGCAACAAGATAATTATGACAAAAAATATTTAGGCTAAAAAAAAATTATGGCAAACAATTATTAGACCAAAAATACTTATGCCAAAATCGTTATGCCAAAGAATATTAGGAAAAAAAACATTATGCGAAAAAAAGGGATCCCTTTTTTGGTCGAATCCGCCCTAAGTAAATTACTATTCAAATAAAAAAAAGTCCTGACTGACTGACTGACTCATCAACGCCCAGCCCAAACCCTTGAACCTAGAAAGCTAAAATTTTGCATAGAGATTTCCTTTATAATGTAGACAAGGAATAAGGAAGGGTTTTTCGAAAATCAACCCCTAAAAAAATCAAATAGGGAATGTTTGTATGAAAAATCTTATTCCTTGAGTTAATAAACTTGGCACGAATACTTATCTAAATAAATTATAAACTTTGTCATTTTTATTTTTCTAAACTGCACCCAAAAGGGAGATTGCGGGGTGTCAAAGTTTGTATGGAAGAATTTTAACGCGTTGTCCGATTAACTTGAAACTCAGTATTTATACTTAAAATCGAAAATAAGGAATAATGTGTATCATGGTTTTTCGAAAATCTACCCCTAAACTTGAAAATTGGTATATCACGAGTAGGTCAAATAAAGGAAAAGTAACAAAGACTATTTTAAAAATTATCGCCTTTAAGGGTGAAAAGGGGAATACAGTTTAATTAAGAAAATATTATTCTTTTGATCTAGCCTATCTTAAAAAGAAAAGTCCTGACTGACTTACTGACTCATCTACGCCCAGCATAAACCCTTGGATCTAGAAAGCTGAAATTTTGCACAGATGTTTCCTTTATAATGTAGGCAAGGAATAAGATAGGATTTTTTGGAAATTCGTATCCGTCAGATATTTTCCTACATCCAACCGGGCGAAGTCGCGGGCAAAAGCTAGTTTATAATAATTCAGTAGTATCAATGTCAATTTGTTTAAATGTAATTTAGTAAAAATGCTATGTAATGTCAGGTAATGAAAATATTTAACGAAATGCAATAATGTCATTGCTAAATAATGATAATGTCAATAAGTATAAGAAAAAAAGACTAAAATTGACATTTTCCACAGAGTTACTATTATTAGAGTCGTCATGCTTTATAGTCATGTTACGAGTATATAAATATTATAATGTCAATGAACTGTCATCAAATTATTCACAGAGACAAAAAATATGAAGTGTCCTCCCTTAAACAACTTCAGTACCTTCTCGACGCAATGTATGTGACGGCTGATAATTTTTTCGTGATTACGATGTTGGTCCCATTGAGGAAGTTTTTCGGTTTGATGGTCTGTACCACACCCTTAAATTTAACCACACCTTTACACAACTTCTCTTTTTTCCTAACTCGATATAATTATTATCTCCTCAGGTGTTTTTCTAAACGTTATTTTTAAAGATTTTCAAAAATATCGTGAGTTGAAACTATGCTTGTTAGAATAAAATTGATGTTTGTTAAGTTTCCACGTGCACAATCAAAAATTCAAAAGATGATATTAAACTCACCACTGGGCATGAGAATATAAGCTACTTGACATAAAGCACAAAGCCAGAATCCGGCTATCAACACTGGCTTCCTCCCGACGATTGGCAGGAATAGCACCGCTATCCAGAACCCTGGGATCTCGGCGGCCGACACGGCCATGTAGTTGACGTAAGCGTTCCCCGACATGTTGACGGCGTTGATGGACAGCCCGTAGTAGATGAGCGTCATGCTGATCCACCACAGAGGGGACACCAGGCAGCGGAACAGCACCCGCTTGTGTCGGAACACCTTCACGATCAACCACGGCTCATTGACGTTCTGCTCCTTCTCCCACGCCTTACGTTCTTTTTCTGACTCTGCAGTTCTCCTCAAAGCTTCCAGTGACTTCTCCGATAGCTGCTTTCTGTTCACTCTGGCCACTTCTTTAAGCAGAGCCTCTGACTCTTCGTATCGCCCTTTACTTATGAGCCAGCGCACGGACTCCGGCACGATCCAGAAGTATGCGAGAGTAAACAGCTGCGGGATGTACAGCGCCAGAGTGAGCGGTCTCCACGCTGGCACACCCCACGCTATGAGCCCCATGATCACTTGGCCTACTGCAAAGAACGTATTCAGGGTGGCTCCGGCGATGACACGATATTTGGGACCCACAAGCTCCAGAACTGAAAGTTAACAATTACGTAACATCAATATCCAAAACAAAAACAAAACACACAGAAGATATTTCCTTCAAACACCGTTAGAATATCGTGATTGGCAGTTACCTAAAATATAAATACAGGAGAAGACTCCGGCGCCGAAGGTCGCCTCAACGAACTGTGACACCATGAAGCCCATGTAGGTGCCGGCGAAGTACCGCGTGAGCCCGATCCAGCCCGTGTTGAAGGCGTTGATGGTGAGCGCGACCCGGCGGCCCCAGCGGTCCGACACGTAGCCGGTGATGGGCAGCGCCGCTAGCGTGCCGAACGTGCGCACGAAACCGATCAGCGTGCGGCGCCATTCGTCGCAGGCTAAGTCGTACTGTGAGTAAATTTGTAATTACATAAAAAACTGAAGAGAAAAATGGTCCTCACTGCAAAAGTTACTTTAGTGTGTTATTTCTTTAAATTTGAAAATTACTAGAACCAAGCTTTTTAAGGTTTGATACGGTACTAGTGCTTTTCACCGTAAGCTACGTCGTAGCAAGGTCCCTGCTACGGTGTAGCAAGACCGATCATGGTCCCTGCAACATCATCTATACATCTACATACATACATACAAAAACGTAAGATTTTTTTTTTTTTTTTTTCATTACAGTGAATGAGGACAAAAAGAAATATCGCTTCGGTGGCACTTTTAACTTATTTACCGAGTGTTTAATGTTTTTAATTTTGTATTTCGTACATGCACCTAATGTATATATTTACTTGAGTAGTGCTGATTAACATTTTAATTATTTTGTCGTTTTAGTTTTTGTCCTTTTTCTCCTTTTGTTGTTCTCAAAACGGTGGATTCGGTGGCCTGAAACCACCCACCGATATGATAAAATTAACCGAAATGATAACAAATCCCATTTCGGTGGATGGCTTTGTAATTTCGGTGCCGATAAAAAAAATCTCATAAATCTGAGATAATTAAATGTTTTTCTATGGCGTCATTATAAAATCTGTTATTCATCGACTCGTTACCATACGCTTTTCGAAGCAGCTTTACTTAGTGTTTCTCTGCAAGATTGACTCAGAAACGAGGAGATACGAAGACGAACGCAGTTTGCCGACATAGCTCAACGTATTAGTAAGTTGAAGTGGCAGTGAGCAGGGCACATAGCGCGTAGTACTGATGGCCGATAGAGCAAAAGAGTTCTTGAATGGAGACCACGTACCGGCAAGCGCGACGTAGGACTTAACATACAAGGTGTCCCAGACAGACGACCTAATAAAGGTCACAGGGAAGTCGCTGGACGCAGACCGCCTACAACCGGTTACTCTGGAAATCCATGGGGGAATATGAATGTTAAATATAGCCCTATGTTCAGCAGTGGACATCTTGTAGCCCAGATGATGATGATAAGTAGAGACAGAGATCCCTCTTTCGCAAATTTAGGGCTTTGCCACTTACTTAATATCAGGTGGGATGCATGTTTGAATCTTATTAGTCCTATGCAAAAATGTGTGTGTGTAGCGATAGGGTAATTTTGTGAAAGGTTATGCGTAAGAGTCATTCAAAAAGGACCTTGTGTAAACATGTTTTACCCTAAATCTGCTATAGCCAAGATACGCAGTGAAAATTAC
This sequence comes from Eupsilia transversa, assembly GCA_914767815.1. Taxonomy (NCBI): domain Eukaryota; kingdom Metazoa; phylum Arthropoda; class Insecta; order Lepidoptera; family Noctuidae; genus Eupsilia; species Eupsilia transversa. The sequence goes on from OU611882.1 coordinate 15,904,737, forward strand.
GAATAGGTATTTAGAGACTTTGAAGAAAAATTTAAACTGTTATTTACATCATAAACGACAGTCAGCTGGTTTTCATACACATACTGCTCGCAGGGCAGAAGGGTGTTCCTGTTGAATAGTTCGGCGGGACAGGTGTCAGCTCGCCGCGCGGAGACGTTGCCAAACCGCTGACAGTTGTCGAAGGAGTCAGGCGTGGTCGGCACGGCGTTGCCGAGCCAAGCTGGGGAGAACTCCGGGTCTTCGCCATCGCACTCGGGGATCAGACACCTATAACATGACAAATTGATAGTATTTTCCAAACACCACACTCACAAACTGATTTAGTAAATGGTTGTTAGTACGAAATGAATATTAAATGCCAGTACTTATCTTGAATGTAGGTAGTTACTAGCAGTTTACTTTTATTGTAAAAATATCAGAATGAAATATTAGAAAGGACTTGCCTGCAACTCATAATAATAAACGTCTTTTAAATATAAAACTGCAACAAAATGTACGTAATGTAACAACCGATCAGCTGTTACAAACACGGGTCACCGTAACGTCTTATACCACGTGACATTGTATCTTGCGCTTGCTGTCGTAGAGGCATTAAGAGGCATACGATTGCCTCTACGACAGCAAGCGCTGATATTTTTTGCGTTTTTGTAAGTTCAAATGCGAAAAAACTTAAGAAAAATCTAAAATAAGGTTAATGTTTGTTTGGAAAAAAGTTTCAATTTAGTAATAAAAATTGGAATTATTTTTTGTAAAAAAAAACGACTTTGACCTTCAATATCCCCAGATATGGTCTAGTGGAAAAACAGTATCGAAATAATGGGTAGAATATGTGGCGTTCAGCTTCCGGAAAGTGTCTTTTTACACCCGATGTAGTCACGAACTGAAAGCGATTTGCATGACAGTATGATTCTGTATTTACTCAAGTCTTTTTCAACTCTCTTATAGTACAAAACTACTTACCTAGACTCGATTCTGGCCGTAGTGAAGACATATTCGGCATGGAAGGCGGCAAAGATCACAACAATGAGGGTCAGCAGCAGCGTCCGCAGCTGGAACCTGCCGAACTGCCCGATCTCTTCCACCAGAATATTGTCTAAATCGACGCTGTCCTTCTCTACGCGCGCCGTCATCACGCCGTGCAACTGCCGCGACCAAATTATCTCACAAATACGACTACCTACTGTTGATAATAATATGTATTATCAAAAATTTTGTTAGCAATAAAATTGTTTTATTTGCGATAGGCAGTTTTAGTGTTCCGTGAAAAAACTAGTTTTACATTTAGTCAGAGAGTCGGTTCGGGGCTCTGGAACAAACGATGGACTTTGGTCCTTATGACCTAGGCGTCAAAACTCACCAGTAGAGACTTTACCATCTGCTCTTAGGCAACTGACATATCGTTCTCATTCTAGTCAACAAGTTAAAAAAGTGTTCATTAATCATATAAGTGGTTTAGGTAGTTACAAGAGGTACTCGAATCTCAAATCAAGGCAAAGATATTTTAGTTGCTAAGGAGATACGGAACTCCGTATCTCCTTAGAACGCTTTTATGAAAAAGACAAAGTCATTTTATCGTCGGATATGGTAAGTAAAAAGTTGGTTAGTATAGGTATAGGTTCAGGACACATCTGCCGCTAAAAGCGGCATACGAATATTTACATTTTATTCATGGGAATAAAACCTAATATAAATTATTACACTCTAAAAAACAAAACGACACCAAAAACCGCACTTTTATCGATAATATTTTTAACTTACATTTTTACAATAATAATGATTATTAAAAAAATATTTTACATTTAGGAACATGTTTTGACAACAACTATGTTACAATACAATAGACGTAGATATATTTAGTAACTATTCCGCTTAACTTTTCCTAAAGAGTCATGAAAAACCCTGTAAGAAATCGACACGTGTTTCACCTCTCAACGAGGCATCCTCAGGATGACGATTGACTTGTCACGAACTCGAACACGACGTGTTACCACGCCGAGTGCTGGACGCTGAATTATCCGTGCAACTGCAAAGCATCTTGATGGAGAACAAAACAACATGACGTGTTAAAGGATTCAGATCCCTTCAAAATGGTTAAACTAAATGGTGCTGATGTGCAACTTAGGTATTTAGAGACGTGCAGTCAGTAAATAATCGGTGCAACTGCAAAGCATCTTGACGGAGAACAAAACAACATGACGTGTTGGATCATTCTGTTCCCTTCAAACTGGTTAAGCTAAATGGTGCTGATCCTCGCATGTTATTGGGGCTGGCCGACCTGGCCGTCTCTTCACTGCCATCGTTTATATTTATTTAAGTTTTGGATTTAATGTTTTTATTAAGTTTGAATACAAAAGGGGTAGGTTGTTTGTGAGAGATTTGTTTTATTTTCTGTTTTTCCGGTTAACACTGTTCTGACGGCCTTAAGCATCTGGTAGGCTCAGGCTCAGGACGGCCTTAAGCATCACTCCAGATGTTTATAGTATCCTAACGCAGCCTTTTCAGCAGAGATGTGCTAAGCTACGTAGCGATGGATGTGTATCCAATAGAATCCTTTGATATTTATAGCGTATGTATAGTTTGGGTTAATGCTGCTAGAAAAGGGTTAAATTAGCTTCTCCGCTTAGTGCAGGTAGCCTAATTCTATTCTCAGGTTTAAAAAGTATTATTTAGGCTTGATGCATTTTAAGCTGGTTCCTAGTTATTTATGTTGCAAAATCTAATTAAGTCCTACTAGGTTACGCTAATTGTTATTTAAATCGAAATTCGATAGTGAACTAATAGTGTATATAAACGCCTGACATAAAACGATTAGCAATCAATAGTTTTTTGAATGTAACGGATAAGAAAGTGTTAGGAAAAATATATTTTTTGTTATCGAATATACAAGAAACTGCTTATTTACTTAAACAAGAGGAATTATTTCAAAATTTTAGTCAAATGGCGTTTTAGATGCGCCCTGTGTAGCTTTTGGACATAATCGTTTTAGTTAGGATAAGGATGATTTTGGTCATGGTCCTTTCAACTCATTGGCGAGATCATTACTAAATAAGTTAAATAAAACTGGCCCAACATGTACGTTTGTAAGTTAATTATTTCGTTAACATGGTTTAATTTTTTTTTTGGGTTTTGTTTATACACATCAAAATTGTCTAGGGGTCAAGTACGTTTTAGAGTATCTATTCTTACGATGACATGATTTTATGATAGTTCTGCCTTTTAATGACTATAGATATGAATTAAATGCCAAAAGACGATTCTGCCTGTGAACTTTCTGAGACATGTCGATTCTGCTTTTAAATTATTATGGATATTAAAAATGATTCTGACTTACAAAATTATGAGTTTTGAATGTATTATGATAAATGAGTGTTTTTCCAAACGATTTTCTGCGAAGTGAAGAATATGCTATCAAAATAAAATTATCTCATAAAAAGTTCTGCGAAAAAAGGTAGGCCCATTACTTTAATGTGTGTGTGTTTAGTAATTATTTGTGTGTCGCGGTATTGCTGCACATAATTTGCGTAGAGATCTCATCATACCCTACTGATTTTATATTATTTAGAGATACTATTATACGGCACACTTCAGTGTTCAGTGTCAGAACATGGATTCAAAAACATGCTGGAACTGTTCTTAGGGGGTTGAGATGAACAGCTGGTATTTTTGCAGGTTGAGGATTTAAATTAGAAATAAAAAATATAAGAGAGATTGAGAGATATTAGAGATTATTTGACTCGGATCGTTTAAAATACAGCCATTGTGATCTATTGCATTTATTTGATCAAATGTTTTATGAGTGTCTGTTCTATTTTTGATGATATCCCATAATATGTTTATAAACATGAACTTCTTGAGACTGCATGAATCGCTTGCTCCAGCATTATATACACTGTAATAAGCAGCTCACAGATTACAGTAATAAGTATCTCAGATTACAAAGTAATGTCCATGTCAATTTCCGGTGGCTTGTGTTAGTATTCGTAAGTTTTTAACATAACACATGACTATACTTCACTGTTATCTTTGACCACTACTGAAAATGTCTTACGAGAATCATTTTAATCTTTGATCACGTGATCTTATCGCATTATATCCTTCAGATATTTAACAAATAATCTTTAAAGAATTATCTAATGTAGTAGTTACTGTAGTATGCATCTCAAAGTGCCAAAAGTTATCGGAATCTGCACCGTTCTTTATCTTAACTGGTATGTAGGTACAACATACATATCCTTTGTGCAGGTTATCAGAATCTTGTCTGCAAGGTGTAACATTGTTATCTGAAGCATGCACAGACACGATTGTCAATAATCTAGCTGTGCGTCTGTCTCCTATCTACAGAACGTCTATTAATATCAAGGAGATAGCAAACACATGGAGGCGCCGCGTTATTCTATACATACATTTGCTTATACAAAATATGCGTGAAATACGGTACAGAATGTGAAATCGCGTTTTGCCTCATTCTTTCTAATAAAATAACTATTGTAGGTATTTGATAAAAGAGACAAGATTATTTAAGTTGTTGCTCATTATGGCAACATTTTGTCGTGACGTAGTGACAGTTGTAGGTTAGTGCCGCATCAGCCATCCTTAGCGACGAGTTTCATTGTTTATTTTTTGTGTTGCTGAATGAGTTATTTTTTGTGTTGCGATTTGATGAATGAAAATGACGGCTGAGAAAGCCGTTTTAGTTTGAAAGCGTAACAAATTGATATATTTACATGTTACTGGAGTGAATTCGCAAAAGTACTATTGTTTACACTTTATTAGTATAAGAACGATTGTTATTTAAATCTAATGTATTTGGTGTTTTAGTTTTAATTTGTGTGTGTGACTTGGCTATCGCATTAGGCTTAGACCTGTAATGGTAGTTTTAAAGCATTTAAATAAATAACAAATAAACAAACTCACTTTCGCATTTATAATATTAGTTAGGGTTGAACCTATGATGGTGTATCTGGACTAGTAATTATGACAGGTAGGCTTTTCAGTCGATTTTATCGTAAGCACGCACGACTAATGTTATCAGATCTTTAAAGTGGCTTAAACTTTAAATCGATAGATAATCTCTTTTTTATTAATTTAGTCATTTATTATCGATCAATCAATGATATACCTACATTATCCATTGGATCCTTGATATCCTTCTCCCTCCGTTACCCACATCATCAACTGTTCTCTTGATTGTGGACAATTCTCATCTCCGCGCCGCCCCGCCGTGGCGAATGTACGCCTATATAAGTACGCCCACTCCCAAAAATTTCAAATTCCTACCCAGTCACTTTCGACTTTCGACCCATTTCCTTTCTCCCATTCCTGTCCAAAGTTCTTGAAGCCTGCCTCTACACAAGCAGTTTATGGGGTTTGTTCACTGGCACAACCTTGTTAGTTCTTTTCAGTCTGGATTCAGGCCTGGACACAGTTCAGCCTCACTCTCCTTAAAGTGACTGGTTATGTTATAGAAGCGATGGATGGTTACCAAGATTACTGTTTTGGTATTATTTGATTTCTCTAATGCCTTTAACGCCGTCAGCCACGATATTCCCCTTTCTATCCTCTCTCATCTTATGGTTTCATCCGAGGCCCTGGATGGTTCTCGTCTTATCTTCAGGGACGTCAGCAATCCGTTCGCGTTGATCAGAGCTCATCGAGCTGGCGCGACCTGGATGCGGTAGTAGTACACTTGCGCCAAAGATATTTCCGTAAAAGACACTTGCGTGAAATGACATTTCTGCGAATGGACTTTTGCGCAAAGGGACACCTGCGCGAAAAGACTTTTCCGCGAAAGACACTTGCGCGAATCCACTTGCACGAAAGTACAGTTGCGAGAAAAAGGTGTAGTAATGAGATTATTCTTTATATAATTACGACTGTATTCTTTCAAAGGGTTGGGCGGGGATGGTTGTGGGTCAAAGCGTGCAAGCTGAAGTAAGACCACTTCAACTTACGATAGTCCCTTTTAAACTCAACCATGATTTGGCTGCTGCACCCAGGATTATGGTGAACTCTAGAACGGACTATCATAATTAAATGCGTATATAAAATTTCTTCTATCTTGTGTTGACTGCTGAGGAGTTTCCTCGTCTGGAGTCAATCCTGGGTGCAGTCGCAGCAGCCAGGTTATGGTGGACTGTAGAACGGACTATCGTAATTAAATGCTTATATATAGTTTCGTCGTCTGGAGCCAATCCTGGGTGCAGCAGCCAAATCATGGTAGACTATAAAACGGACTATCGTGCGTTAATGCGTACATCAAAATTTCGTGTCTGTATCGATGACCGTTGAGGAGTTCCTTCGTCTGAGGCCAATCGTGGGGTCACCATCAGGTCATGCATCATAAAAAAATGCATTATATCCTAGTAATATATAAGTCAGTGATTATATCAAGACAGCCACCAGCCGAGCCGGTTTCCAAGAGGACATTGTGCAGTTATTTTCAAAATAAATAGAGTAGAGTCATCTCAACACCTCTCTCCCTTAAAGTGTAATGTATTTTATTTGAAATAAGATAGACCTTAAGAATAACGGTTATAATCAACAAATTAATATAGACGATAAAAATATGATATAAGTGACATTACAATACAATAGAAGATGCCGTATTATGATCACATCCCTAACTAAAGAGTTTGTTATACCACATTCTTCCGGCCTTCTTACAAGACACACTTACAAGTCTTCAAAACGGATAGGAGTCTACGATCTTTAGTTGAACGCCGGGCTCTGAGTGTGGCGTATCCTGTGTATTGTCTTGCGTATTAATTTGTCCTGGGGTTGGCACTACAGTTATGGCACATCAATATTTTGGAAAGGTAACTCATTTTATGGAATGGAATCAGTTAATTCACGTAAAAAAATTGGTCCACTGAATGAACATTCGAAAAAAGAATGCTCGTCTAATATGTCGTGACCGATTATCAAGTAAGCACAGAGAATTTTCTCGATGAGTATATTCACGTTCGTATCATGGTCTCCAATACAAGCTGACAGATATGTTTGATCTTCGACTTGTGTGACGTATGACTGGTTGAAGCCATAATTGAAAAAGTTGCTCATGATGAAGCTTATGGAGCTTCCAGTGCCAATTAAGACTTCAACTTTTATCCCTTTGTTGTAAGCAGGAACTGTAGCTTTAGCGTAGGGAAGTTGGCGATGCATCTACAATACAAGCAAAAGGCTATCATCTCCTTCAAGAATAGCGGCATTGCTATGGTTCTTGCTTCAACATACAACAACATAGTGACCCTTCTTCCCTACTTATTACAAAATTGACGGATATAGTCTACGACAGGACAGTTTTTACGAGGATAGACATACCCACCGCAAAAGAAGCATTTTCGTCTCTGGTAAGTTGGCGTCACAACACAATGACAACCGGGACCAACGGCTTAGCGTGCTTTACATTATATAGATACAATAGATGGTCTACGATAGATAGATACAAGGATATCCTTGAACCAAATTTTCCTAAAGTATCGATTGTGGATGGAAAAGTAGTAGGTATACTCGCTAATATACGTGAAAAGTTTTGAGCAATCAACGTGATCAAAGAAAGTTTGCTTTATAAAATTAATCTATACCCTCAAGTTATAACTAGGTAGGTACAATGTGTGATGTAGGTATACGTTCATTTAAAACGACGAAGAGTAAACGACTCATTTGTGTCAGTCGGCGAAATAATATGTAAGTAGGTATATTATGATAACTGTAAATTATTAAATAAAATATAAATCTGTGTAGTAAAATAAGATCAAGGACCGACGACCTTTTTATCCCAGTAGTACGTTCTCGAGGTATAATTTTGGACCCCCACGCGGACGAAGCCGCGGGTAAAAGCTAGTCGCAAATAAAAAAATAAGAGAAGGGGAAAGCTTATCTAATTACAGTACAGTAGGTACAGGTGTGATCATTTCTGAGTGTTCTACTGTTTCTCGCCAATCTGATCTGCCTCCTCGAGGGTGTCTGGCAGGGTGGTACCGAGCGTCTCCGGCGTGAGGAAGATCAGCGCTCCTGACAGCAGCGCCAATGAACCAAACAACACAAACGGCAGCTCCGGAAAGAATTGCGCGCCCTGCAAACAAAACCCTATAATTTTAGATTTTAGTGCCCACTTGCACCACTAAATTACTGAATGCGTTTAGCGTTAAATAAATTTAAAACATCGTTTTATTTTCGTAATCGTTTGAAGATGACTGATACAGAAAGATGTTTAAAATACGTCTTGCTAGTCAGGACTAGGTTCACTAGAACCAAAAAATCCTAAAGTACTAAACATGACATGACTATTTCAGAAAGAAATCAAAACATAAGTACAAAAATAGTCAAGGTAAGGCCGTCATCGCATGCCATTATAATTTTGTAGGTGTTCCTGGCACCCACATGGTATACGCAGTATACTTTTACGCCATACGTAGCGCATCAGTCTCACTTTTACTTGTTTTTATCAATATCGTGTCGCGTTTATCTTTCTTCGCGGTCAGAAATTTACGTGAACCTACTATTTATTTACGTGAAAATATGTCACCCTCAAACATGTAACTTTACCTAATTTTTTTTTCAACAATATCAATGAATATAATTTTACAAGCCCCAATGCTGTCTCCCCAATCTTTGTTTCGTACAATATTCTAGTGCAGCTTAAAAAAAAAGTTAACATTTTTTCATTAATTTCCGCAAAGTAACGCCTGAATAAAACTCACAAAAGCTGGAGTGAGCGGCGCTAGCATGGATCCGATGCGTCCAATCATGGACGAGAAAGCGAACAGGCTGTGTCGGTGCCTGGTGGGGTACAGCTCCACAGTGTACACGTAGACCGACGTCGCCACCATAGCGATGCAAAATTTGGCGATCAGGTACACCACCAGGGACGCCAGGTACAGACCTGAAAGACCACGTCACGAATTAAAACCAACTCATTTCACGCAAAACGACAATGCATTGAAACATACCTTGGGGCATGAAAATATATGCAACCTGACATGCGGCGCACAACCAAAAAGCTCCAGTCAATACAGGCTTCCTTCCTATCTTATCCATCAGAAAATATGCAGTCCAGAAGCCGGGGATCTCGACTGCAGCCACAGCTATAAAGTTCAAGTACTTATTGCCGGACATGTTCACAGCGTTAAGTGACAGTCCGTAATAGATGAACGTGGTTGTGATCCACCACACAGGTGAGACGATGCACCGTAATAAGATTCGCTTGTGCCGGAATACTTGCACCACCAGCCAGGGTTCACTACCGCGTCGCTCTGCCTCCAACTCAGTGACCCGTATCTTCTCCTCCGCAGTGTGACGTAATGCTTCCAATGATTTGTCAGATAATTGTCTTCCGTTGACTCTAGCTACCTTTTTAAGCAGAGCTTCGGATTCTTCAAAACGTCCCTTGCTCATGTACCACCGCACAGACTCGCTGATGATCCAGAAGTAGACGATGGTAAGGAACTGCGGGATGTAAAGCGTGAGCGTCAGGGTCCTCCAGTCAGGAACGTACCACGCGATCAGCCCCAACGTCACCTGTCCCACCGCAAAGCAAGTCTTAAGAGCTGCACCGACTGCGACGCGATACTCCGGCCCCACAAGCTCCGTTACTATAACAACATTCATGATACGTTTACCTAACAAACAACTGGGTCTACGCTTCAAACGCAAAAATCAACCGGTAGGAAAATACTCACGTAAAATGTAGACACTAGAATACGCGCCGCATCCAAAATTTGCCTCCGCAAACTGAGACAATATGAATACGAGGTAGGTGCCAGCCCAGTAGCGCGTGACACCGATCCACGCCGTGTTGAACAAGTTGAGCACGAGCGCCACCCGGCGCCCCCAACGGTCCGATACGAAGCCGGTGATGGGCAGCGCCGTGAGTGTGCCGAACGTGGTTACTGTGCCGATCAGCGTCCGGCGCCATTCGTCGCACGCCAGTCCAAACTTATGTTGACAAAAAACGTCGATCACAAATCTTTCTCATACAATGTTGGACAAAATTACAGCGTTTCGCGTCGACTCACGTCGTAGACGACAGTGTGTGTGTTCTCATACACGTAAGAGTCGCAAGGCAGGCGCGTGTCTTGGTCGAACAGTGCGGCGGGGCAGGTATCGCTGGCGACCCCCTGCGGCGCCGCGGTCGCGTTGGCGAAGCGCTGGCAGTTGTCGAACGAGCCCTGGCTGGTGCCCGCCGGCACTGCATTCTCCAGCCAGTACGGAGAAAACTCCGCCGACTCAACTTCACACTCCGGGATCAGACATCTTTAATAAAAGGCATGCATAATCAAAACGTAGTATTCAGGGAAGTTTTGTATAATTTTATCGCGGGCAGAAGCAAGTCCTAAAATAAGTAAACGATAAACTGACACATCGACTGACAGGCAAAATAGAGGGCTTAAGATGAGACGAAAAGGGCCTAGGGACCAAAGGACGAAGAAGTCATACGCCATAACGCAACAAAAGATTTAAAAAAAAAACAGTGCCTTGATCCATATTAAAAACCATACACAATTTTGTCAGTTTTGTAAGTGTCAAGAAGGTAGGTAGGTACGTAGGTAAGTATTTGGTAGGTAGGTATGTATGTAGGTAGGTATGTAGGTAGGTAGTTAGTTAGGTACGTAGGTAGGTACGTAGGTAGGTACGTAGATAGGTACACACGGCTACACATCAAGCTATACATTTCCAGTATAAGCTGACCTCGCATTGTACGGAAATCCTATACAATGCGAGATCAGCATTAACTGGAAATGTATAGCTTGATGTGTAGCCGTGTGTACGTAGGTAGGTACGTAGGTAGGAACGTAGGTAGGTACGTAGGTAGGAACGTAGGTAGGAACGTAGGTAGGAACGTAGGTAGGTACGTAGGTAGATACGTAGGTAGGTAGGTAGGTAGGTAGGTAGGTAGGTACGTAGGTAGGTACGTAGATAGGTACGTAGATAGGTACGTAGGTAGGTACGTAGGTAGGAACGTAGGTAGGTACGTACGTACGGGCAGCTAGTTACACAATAAATTACACACATGTCCTATTAGTCTTAGGTTGATTACCTGGTATTAATCCGAGCTGTGCTGAAGACGTACTCTAGGTTACTGCAAGCGACGAATACGACCAGCACCGTGGCCAGCATGAACGTCCGTAGCTGGTACCTGCCGAACTGACCGATGTCCTCCACCAGGAGTGTATCCAACTCCACCTGCCTCCCATCACTCGCCTCAGACGCCACTTCCTTGTCCAAAGCCGCCATATTGTCCACCGAACAGCAGCACACCGCATCAACTACTTACGTCTCTGAATATTCTTCCCATATTTTATTTCAAAAATATTTATTATCTACAACACGTTTATCTAATATGTTGACATGTTACTTAAATTGAAGTATCGTAATGTACATTTTTGGAATGTTTTCTTGAAACGGTTTAGTTACTTCGTAGATTATATTATCGATGTAAATTAGGGGTGCGTTGCCAAAATGGCAAACCAATTTCATCAATTTCACTGACCAATTTTTGGAACTGTCGCTCCTCTAACTCTTCGTAAACGGTTAGGAGTCTTTCCTTAATAGCACCATATTCATTCGTGGTAGGGGGTCACATTATTATATCGGCCACCTGACTTACTGTGTCTTTGCCGAGCTCGGAAAGCACGACGCCGTATTTTGCTTCATCTCCCTGTTTTTGGGGAGCCATCATTGTTTCAATCTGAGCGAACCAGACTCTGGGCATCTCGTCCCAAAAATCCGGTAATGTTCGAGGATATTCCTAGTGCTGCAATTTCGGCCTGACTGGTGTCCGTCGCTCCGCATAGCGGTGTGGCACTTTCACAATTCCCAGGATACGGGATAGTCACGAGAAAAAACAGCGCGGCGCGTGTTAGTACTGTTCGATATCGAGATATAAGTCACCGTCAAGTAAGTGTACTACCTACTGTGCACTTGATAGATTGGGTGATGTGAGTCATGTTAATTAAACAACCGTATTTGGCAACCGCTAGTACATAACTAATTGTATAATCATTTATTTTACTATTATAGTATTGACCTACATACAAAATGTTTGTTGACGATGCACCACAAGTTCGACGGGTTCCCGTAACAAGTAAACCTACCGCGTGTGCAAACCTAACAGTGGCGACGAGGATGAACGCCACTTACGGAATTTTGGCAAAATTTCGATCACAGTATTGTAGTGTATCCATTTTTAATAGATATGTAAACATTGTCTCATGCACACAAGTTGTCCGGTAGCTGTCACTAATGTCAACTGTCAGTCACTGGAAATGGCGGGAAGTTGAAGGTGAAGCGAGGCCAGGACAAGGATTTGGTTGTGGTAATGAGCCTGTGAGTTACTCCTAATAACGTTTATTAATCAGCCCTACTACGGAATAAAGCGGATTCTACAACAATGTTCACACGACTGGCGGACGTATAAAGGCCGCATCACGCAATGGTTTTTTTGAGCGCACTCAACGGCGACACCTTTAAACTTGCCGCAGATTTATCCTTGCCAAACGACATACAACACGTGGCGTATGACGAAATAATGGATAGCCATTTCATACCCAAGCGTTGCGGTTTCGGAGAGCGATATAATTTTTACGCAGCGTCGCAGCAGCCCGGCGAAACGCCCACGCAATGTACGGCAAGACTTCGGGGGCTTACAGTGCACTGTGCAGTGTTAAAGACCTCCTCCCAGCTCTATCCACTAAAAAAGAGGGCACTATCATCAGCAAAGGTAAAAACTTTTCCCTTGACGAGCTGGAGTTAGCAGACACCAAAAATAACGTTGATAAATGATAAATAATAAATGATTTATTTTCTGTATATAAAACGAATCTTGACAGTTCAAATTCGATATTTATGTCCTGGTTTACCCCACAAAGAAGCAAAATAACGTCAGGTCATCGTTGCGTGCCCGTTTTAGGTTTGAGGCCGATTTCTTCTGCCTCCTGGAAGGTGATCGGTAGCACGGTGCCCAGCGTCTCTGGCACCAGGGATACCAGCATCCCTGACAATAGTGACATCAAGCCGAACAGCACGAACGGCATATCAGGAAACCATGTCGCAGCCTGCAACCGCGGAATTGTTTTATGTTGGGAGAGTTATGTGTAAAACCTTTGCTTCATTCAAATCATGACGTGTCAAGCTACAAAAATGTACTTTAAAAAAATGGTAATTATTTCATGATAATTTAAACAAATTGGCCTTTAGCAATTCAAGAAGTAGAGGACCAAACTCTGAGCCCTGTGGTACACCGCCAAGGCATAACCCTTAGTTTGCTATTTACCTAGTTATCTGTTGTTCAAAATAAATGCTTGAGATGATAGAAAAACTTAATTTTCATTAACATTAACGATCATGATAACGCCAATGAAATGAACCTCTAATATTAAACAAAGAATTGCTTGAACCTTACAAACGCAGGAGTGAGAGGAGCAATTACGGCGCCGAGCCTGCCGATCATGGAGGAGAACGCCAGCAGCTGATGTCGGGCTTTGGTGGGATACAGCTCCGACGTGTACACGTAAACTGAACTCATCACCATTGCTATCATGCACTTTCCCACCAAGTACATCATCATCGAGACCGTGGTCCAGTCTGGACAAATATTATTGACATGAAACAAAACTCTCCAAAGTGGTGGTCTCACTTGCGATACCAAAGAAGTTGCTACCTGTAACCCACATTAAACTACTGAAACCTTAAACTCCTCGCCCTCGCTCTCTTTTGATTTAGTAAGGGCGAACGTTTCAGTTTTAGCCTGTCCGATTGGATTTAATTTTAAGCATAATATCAACCCCATTAAAGTAATAAAAGCTTTTAAGCAAATCAAGATAAAATTGACCGAAGATCTTTGGAAAATATCCATTAAAGTCTGTTCCGCCATAATTGAGACCATAGCGCCTTACTTAGCTTTAATATTTAACTTATGTGGGGATCAAGGAGTCTTCCCGGAATTACTGAAATACAGTAAGGTAACACCACTTTTCAAATCCGGGGACAGTAAAGACACCAATAATTATAGACCAGTATCCGTGTTACCGGTAAGGTACCTATTTGAAAAGGTAATGCCTAATCAAATGCTCACTCATTTTAACACAAATAAAATCCTTCACGATCAACAGTATGGTTTCACCAAAAGACGTTGTATGACCGACGCCGGTTTAACCTTATTAGGACACATTTTCGTTCACATTATTGATTATTGATTGGTATTTGATTGCGTCAATCACGAAACCTTACTCTTGAAACTTGAGCATTACAAGACTTGGAAAACTAGCGCTCAATTTAGTAAAATCTTATTTTAATGATAGACAATCGCAAGTCTAAATAAGCGGTACCAATTCACTAGGTTTAAAAGTAACTAAAGGTATTCCACAAGACTCGATATACATTATATTATAATTATATTTAAGTATATTAATGACCTACTCCATTTATTAAAAAAAACAACTACAAATAGTGTTATTTGCTGACGATACTTCCTTATGTCTTAATGTAGAGACGTGCTACAAATTTTGATGACGTAAATAACGCCCTACTGCAGGTCCAAAATTAGTTCACTGCAAATAATTTAAATGTTCTTTACCAAAATTGTCAAAAATAGTGATTGTGAGATTTGATTGTATTGTATAATCAAGATAAACTAGAATTCGTTGATAAAACTGTTTTCACGGGTTCCTCATTTAACATCTCTTGTCATTTTGTCTATTCTTTCGTTGACAAAACTCGTTCCTATGGTGGTGATACTACGAGTGTTCGTAGAATAAAGATATAATTGGTCATGGTACCGCATGCTGCAAGGGGTTCCCTACTTGAAATCGAATGACGAAAGATCGAATAACAATTGCTCGAAAACGTTAGCTCGATTGTACTCGAAATCGATAAATTCTGAAGTGCGCGAAAAAAAAAAACTCACTATTTTTGACCCCTGCAGCATGCACACCACAATGCGAAAATTAACAAAACAAATTATATTTTTCCAATGTGTCATTATTTCTTTATTTTGTTGTTATTTCACAAATCCAAATCCATCTTGATCAGTCGATACGTCAGCCGGTACAGAATAAAATATAACATTTCGCTGTTGCTTTGAATTACCTACGTTCAAAAGGGTTTAAAACTTGGCATTTGAAGAATTATGTTTTTCAATAACTAAAATAAACGTAAATATTATTGTAGAATTCATAACTTATCTTCATCACTAGCTAACTCCCCGTTGCTATGGAAATAATAAATATGTCTTTGTCTTTATAGAAACGCTGTGTCGCCCCGTGCTCGGGCAGAAGAGATGTCCAGATCAATCTCTATACTACCAAAACACGTCGGGTTCTTGTCTTGACATAAAAAACTTCCTTACATTAAAATTACTTTTATTTTCGTTCTGCATAGGAACGCTTAATTATATTCGATAGACGTGGTCTCTCGACGGAGAGCGTAGTGGTGTCTGTTGGCGGTCGCGGGAAGCGTGCTGCATGCGCCCATCTCACGTGCGCCCCTCAGGCCCCGCGGTCTGTGTTCGAGGCGCGTTCATCTTCCCCCACTTGAAAGGTCCTGCTTTCAAGCTCTTCCGGCGTGGGGAGAAGACAAGGTCTGTTCAGAGCACGTCGGACAGTGCCTCTCGCCGTGCAGATGTCGGCCATACTGCAGACTCCATCAGTCCCAGGAAACAGTTGTTGGACGCGCCCGAGTCTACACTTCAGGGATGGCACGTGTTCCCCCTTAAGTATCACCATATCGCCCACGTTCAACGCTCTTTCTTTCAAGTGCCATTTTGTCCGCAGCTGCAGTTCCACTTGGTACTCTTGTTGCCAGCGCTGCCAAAAATGCTACCTCACCTCAGCTGTTTTATCATCTTGTACCGGTCTGGAGCTTTCAATGTGACAGTTGGTGACGACAGCTATGTTAAGGGCCGTCCCACAAGGAAGTGGCCGGGACTCAACGGGGAACAATCAGTAGGATCAGATGATAGAGGGGAAAGAGGACGGGAATTGAGGATGGCTTCAATTTGTGTGAATAATGTGCCCAATTCCTCGTACATGAGGGCGTTGCCCATAATCCGCATGACGTGAAATTTGGCAGACTTCACGCCCGCCTCCCAAATTCCACCAAAAGTCGGGGAATACGGAGGATTGAAAACGAATTTGATGCCTTCAGCATTGGTGTAGTTATAAACAGACTTTACACTAGCTAGACAATAGCAACCTACCTAAATAAGGAGCAGTTGAGGGCCGATGCAGCAGACGTAGGTGTTCGCCTTCCATTAAGAGCCGAGTGAAATAGTGCTTACCGTCCAGGAGGTTCGGGTGCTTTTTATCAAAAATACGAGCAGCATTCTGTAGACGACCGCACCTACTCTGAGCACTCCATTGTTGTCAAGGAAAGGTGACAACTGTAACAGGTAAGATTTAGGATTAAGATTTTATTTTGTTTTAGTAAGGATATTTCCTAAAAGGTAAGTTTGACCTTGAGCAAGTTTTATCAGGTAAGTAAATGATTTTTCTATTTAACTATTAATTGCAGGTGGCGCTGCGAGGGATCAATTATAATTTGTCGGTACATTTTTGTTATGTCCTCAGACAAAACAAACTTGTGTCGACGAAATCTAATTAAAATATTTATTAATTAATCCTGAATTACGGGACCAATAAACCAGATGCCTATCAGCGATTTTCCTGAACTAGATTTTGCAATATAATCAAAAACTACTCTGACTTTGGTTGTTTAATATTTTCGCGAAATATAGCGTGATGTGGCGACGTTAGAATAGAATAGAATAGAATAGAATAGAATAGAATAATTTATTTGTGAAACATAGGTAATTACATATAAAGATCTTAAGAATTAGGTAGTGCGCTATGTTTTGCCAATAGTGACATACAAATGATATGATTACTATTAAATTATAAAGGTAAATTTATTACAATATTATTATAAACGTATTTGAGTACCCAATTGTATTAACATAAGCATGCAAATTAAATTTTATTAAAGTCAGAGTAAATTTCATGTCATGTCAAAAGTTTATCTATGAATTAGTAACGAAATTGAATGTTTAAATGTATGTCAGAATTATATAATTATAGGGATTTGTCATTAAGAAAGTCATCTAGCGAATAATAACATCTTTCAAGCAGTAACTTATTGAGTGTTTTTTTAAACTTTTGCAATGGCAAACATTTTATTGCATCGGGTATTTTATTATATACTTGTGGAGCAACACCAAAGAGACTTTTCTTCATTAGAGAAGTTTTACATTTCGCAAGGCATAGTTTATGTATATATTGAGCACGTATCGGTGTTCTCTTTACTGCACACAGTTTTTTGAATAAGTGTGGATTTGTTTTTACAAATAATGCAGTTTCCAGAATGTATAATGCTGGTAGGGGTAATATTTTTAATTTTTTAAAATATGGAATGCAACTATCTGTTGTTTTTAAACCACACATTGAGCGTAGCGTAGGCTCAATAGACGATTTATTCCCTCGACGTCGAGTCCCGCCACGTTGTCGATTTACAGACTATTTTCTATTTTGTTAAGTATCTTGTTGACAGGCCTACACTGTCCTCTCATACCTGTTCAAACTGAACATTTTTGAAAACATTGTAAAACCCATTTATTTTTAAAACAGTAACCGTGGAGTTTCCACGGTTCCGGTTTCCAGTAGACAATATTTTGATTTTGATTTTGGCATGGCGCGTGCAATGAGCGCTAAATGTCGTCACGTCCACGCCGCCGCCGCTCGCACGTAACACTTGTTTTATCCAGCGAGTGATTGACTGCGCCGTGGCACCTCTTTATGGCCGTTTAGGCAGCAGGAATAAATGAGCTACGCCCTCAGGTCGGTCGTTTGCAGTGTAGCCTTAGAGGCGATATAGAGCAAAAAAAAATTGGGGCAGAAAAATTTTCGTTGTTTTTTTTTTCGGAAATCTTCAAGTTTTATTGCAGTAACCATTTAGGTTCCCAGAAGCATGGTCCTACGACGCACCGTTTCCCAGATAAAGGCTTTTGAATTTTTTCCCTTTTTTTAAAAACTCTCTTTATATCCAAAATGGTAGCTCGGATGAAAATCTTTTCTGAAAATAATTTGTTGCTCTATTCGAAAACCATGAGATGATATTAAAAAAACCAACAACATTAAAAAAAACCTTCGAAATTTTTTCTGTCGGTCGATCTCAGCTTGGGTATTCTTAGGGGACTTAGCCAAATTTTTCGAATGATTTTTTTCAGGAAGCGAGTCGTAGAACGTTTGATAGTTCTTCACTCCGTCTATTATGATTGGCGGTGGGGCACTTTTTTGACTAATGTGTGTTTTTTCTCACATTTTTGTTGTTGTTGGGAACTTGTTCCGGGATGCTGTGGTGGAGAGAGAGAGATGTTTAGCTTCCTTTTCTTCCTACTTTTGGCCCTTATCCACTCAGTCTCTTTAGCGAGTTCTTCCTCGTCTGTGCAGTACTCGTTATTTCGTTTTTCAGATTGAGCAAATTTGTATGTTGCTCTTAGCTTCCAAGTCCTTAGGGTCATTATTTTCTTGGCCCTTGGAGCTGGGATTTTTTTTTTTGGAGGATTTGGACTTGTCGTTGGAGGCCTTCTATTTGGACCTTCAGGTCATTGGCAAGACATTCCAGTTTTTCTCTCTGTGATTTTTCTTGGTCTATCATACAACAGCTTCTCCAGATCAGTTTTAATTTTTATCTTAATTGACGATAATGTAAGGTAAGTAGAAACTTCACCTTCACAATGATTGAATTGCACTGTTTACACTATAATTAATAACTGGGTCATCGCGGCGACCTTGATAAACCGATTTCGCAACGCGGCCACGATGGTGTTATTGTGATGCGCCAGCGAATTACTCAAAACTAGAGCACCCGCGCGCGAATTATACACGTCCGTTCTCGGTAGAAGCCAAACCACCACGTAAGCGCGTGTAATAGAATAAGCATGGGGCACTAACCGGCGTACGATGTAAATCACACACTATTCACACAATTGATACCTAGGAAGGGAAATAAGTGGATAGAAAGGAATAATAAGCCAAACTCCCCACTGGGTACGTCCTTCTTCTAGCATGTTGTGCATGCCATGCAGCGCGGCACCAGTGAAAGCGAATAGCTCACCCAAGCTTCTAGAAGACGGCGGCACACGTGCAATTTGTAAAATCCAAAAACAATCTTGAGGTTCTGTCCTACGGTCGGCAGTTGTTGAAGCTGTTATTTAGCAGGTCGGGTTCTTGTCTTCACATGACATGTAATCTTCCGTACATTAAAATTACTTCTATTTTCGTTCTGCATAGGAACGCGTAATTATATTGGATAGACGTGGTCTCTCGACGGAGCACAGGCGTAGCGGTGTGCTCGCGGCAGGGCTGCCAGTAGATATTTTTAAATTATTCGGCAATGTTTCTGAAATTTTACAAAATTATTGAATGTCAGGATACAATCAGTGCTTATAATTTTTTAAACATACAGTTGATCTTACCAACGTTATATTACCTACGCTTTTTTATTTATTATGCCAGTTATTGATAAAGAAAAATTGATTATGTTGCATGCAACAAGCACTCATAATAAATCTGTATGATGGCGCTACTCTTTATTTATTTCTGACTAGCTGCTGCCCGCGGCTTCGCCCGCGTGAGTGTCGGAAATTACCCCATACATCCCCATGGGTTTTAAGTATAAATATTGAGTTTCGAGTTAATCGGACAGCGCGTTAAAATTCTTCCATACAAACACTGACACCCCCCAACCCCCCTTTAGGGGGTAATTTAGAAAGAAAAAAAACTACAAACTTTATAATTTATTTAGATAACTATTCGTGCGAAGTTTCATGTTTCCTCAAGGAATAAGATTTTTCCTACAAACTTTCATCCCTTATTTTACCCCCTTAGGGGTTGTATTTCGAAAAATCCTGATACACGTTATTCTTAATTTTTGGGTTTAAGTATAAATATTGAGTTTCGAGTTAATCGGACAGCGCGTTAAAATTCTTCCATACAAACTTTGACACTCCCCAACCCCCCTTTAGGGCGTAATTTAGAAAAACAACAAATTACAAACTTTTTCATTTATTTTGATAATTATTCGTGCGGAGTTTCATGTTTATTACCTCAAGGAATAAGATTTTTCATACAAACTTTCATCCCCTAATTGACCCCCTTAGGGGTTGAATTTCAAAAAATGCTTCCTTGTTCCTTGCCTACATTATAAAGGGAACCTCTGTGCAAAATTTCAGCTTTCTAGGTCCAAGGGTTTGGGCTGGGCGTTGATGAGTCAGTCAGTCAGGACTTGTCTTTTTATTAATAGGTATAAATATAGAAAGTAGGATAGGATACTTTTCCGGGATAAAAAGTACCCAGTGTGGTGCCCAGGATATTAAAGAATAATTATACCAAGTTTCATCGTAATCGAACCGGTAGTTTTTGCGTGATGCCTGAACAAACAGACAGACAGACAGACAGACAGACAAAAAATTTTTTAATCAAATTTTTGGGTTCGGTGTCGGTGTAGTAACACCCGCTGCCATTTT
This sequence comes from Eupsilia transversa, assembly GCA_914767815.1. Classification (NCBI taxonomy): domain Eukaryota; kingdom Metazoa; phylum Arthropoda; class Insecta; order Lepidoptera; family Noctuidae; genus Eupsilia; species Eupsilia transversa. The sequence goes on from OU611882.1 coordinate 15,925,255, forward strand.
TTTTTTTGATATTTTCAATGTACAGAATTTTCACTTCTACAGATTTATTATAAGTATAGATAGATATCAAAAGTTGGCACCCCTACTTAGTAACTAAGATAGTTATTATAGTGGTCTAGTGGTCGGACTGGCCCAATAAATATAAACAATATAAACTCAGATAATATAATTCAGGCTTTCCGTATCTATTTACAGGGTGTCAAACGTAGTGGTCCAAAAGCAAATGAGGTAAAGCGAAGGTCACCCTATCATTAAAAAAATTCAAAACTGGGATATTCTGAAATAAGAGTCCAGAACATTTTGCTATTATTATTTGCAGGAAATTTACACTTCCACTTGGATTTTTCGACCCTGTGAACATAATTTTCGACGTAAGGAGCTCAAATCTTAGTATTTCTAGCCTTGTCAGCCATCTTCCAGGCAGATTTGAATTAAAAATGTAAAATTTTATGGAAATTATAATAGCGAAATTTTCTGAACTGTTCAGAATATCCCCTATATTTTTAATTTTTTTTTAATGATAGGTGGACCCCTTCGCTTCTTCTGCCCGAGCACGGGGCGACCCGTAGACTCGCGTTTCTATGAAGACAAAGACATATTTATTATTTCCATTTCAACGGGGAGTTAGCTAGTGATGAAGATAAGTTATGAATACTACGATAATATTTACGTTTAGTTATTTAAAAAAAATATGTCAACAGCCAAGTTTTAAAACCTTTTGAACGTAGATGGTTCAAAGCCACGACGAAATGTTATATCTTTATGCTGTGTCGGCTGTCGGATCGACTCAACTTGGATTTGTGAAATAACAACAAACAAAATTAAAAAATAATGAAACATTGGAGAAATATATACTTAAGTGCTTAGTTTATTTTGTTAATTTTCGCATTGTGTTACATATTATGGAAAAAAACAAAACTAAAAATTATACTTATTTTAGGTTTAAATTTTGGAAAAAGTTAAAATGGCAAAGAAGAAGAAAGTAAATCTATATGAATAATATTACCAAATAAAAGCATTGTGTGTGATTAAATTAAGAGAACGTAGTTCTCTCGTTGAATTTATATTAGTCAAAAATCGCATACGAGGACATCTAAAAGATGATTGTGCATTATTGTCTGATAAAATCTTTGATAGACATAGTGTAATGTTTCCTTCACTACTATCTTCTTACTTTGATACCTTGGTTATACTTTCTTATTCCTGTAGGTACAATCGCCTTAGTAAAGACGGATTCGCCCAAACAGGTATAAAATTTTATTCTAGGAATAAATCGCTACTCATTCGAGAGTAAATCAATTTCACACCGGCAAAAAATCATTTTTTTACAAACGTCCCGTTTGGTGAGAAGCATTTAACTCATCTCAACTTTCATTTGTCGTATTATAGCTGTGGAAAGTAGAGCTGTCAATGTACAATTTTGTAGTACCGAGTTACCGACAAGCAAAACTTCAAACGAGTCCGCGTCACCACTGAAGCCCGGTGGAAAAGTTGTGGAACTACATTTTTTTTTAAATACAATTTGATGCAATGACATAGGGCACTAGTGCCACATCTATCGTAAATTTCGTAAATGCCTTTTCGTAAGCTTCGTAAAGGACATTGCCCAAGTGACAAAGAAACCTAGCATCGGTATGAAACATGCAGTAACTCAAAAATTTATGGTCTAACTTAGGATGATTTTAGGGCTTTCAAATGTAATTTACCTTTATATCATAATTCTCGGCATTACACAGTAAATAGGTCTCAAAATCTAGGTATAGAATCGAATCTCTTAGGCTGGATTCGACCAAACAGGAATAAATTTTATCCGCGGAATAAGCCTTCTCTTCCGAGTAAATTTTGAATTTTTGACAGTTTCTCCATATGAAAACTGTCAGAGTAAATCTTATTCCGCGGATAAAATTTATTCGTGTTTGGTCGCATCTGCCCTTAGTGACTTTTTGTTACAATGTATATTGGTAAATTCAAAATACGAATTAGTCAAAATGACGTTTGAGCATTTTCAATGCTCGGTATGAGGTTCGGCTTATGAGGTAAGTAAAAACTTGAGAATAATTCACATGTAACATTATCATCGATCATTTAGCAATTTCTACATCTTGGTCGGAACATCAAAAATATCAAAGCATGGTTTCCACGAAAATGTAGTCTGTTATGAAATAAGTCGCTTTTCACGACGCTTACCGTTGTAAAATGGTACTTAAAACCCTTCTTTTAAGTAGATGGAAATTCTCCAGCTTCTACTCACCTTTAACATGGAAGCTTCTTTTCAGTTATTCTAACTTCTAGGTCTGGAGCGAGTCAAGGTAGCAATTTGGGGCCGTTAGAATTCATGATAATGATCAATAAGTTGCCTGATAAGAGATGCCAGGTGTCTGTTATTTGCAGATGACTTCAAGTTGCTGCTGGCTATCGAAAACGAGGAAGACTGTTACCGCCTTCAGCAAGACATTTCATCGAAACTTTACACACATGTGACAAAGATTTCAGAATGTCAGTACTAGAAAGTTTAGAAATTGCAAAAAAGAATACAGGAAACGTTACACTGTTGAACGAATTAAATACAAGTATTCCAAGGTTACCGTTATTGCGATTGTTCGCCCCTTATCGTGCTGATAACAATCCGATAAGAGATCCTATATAAGTGAGGTTGTTGGGCGGTGTGGCTCCCTCAGCGTCCAGTGCTCGGCGTGTTAATATGTCGTGTTCGGGTTCGTAACAAGTCAATCGTCATCCTGAGGATGCCTCATTGAGAGGTGAAACACGTGTCGATTTCTTACAGGGTTTTTTAAGACTCTTTAAGAATGGTATCAATAATATCCTACGTCTATTGGATTTCCGCCAAGTCACGCCTGAATCAATTAACTGTCTCGAAAACATTAAGTTCTGCCTTTCGTATATCCAAAAGTTTTGCTGTACTTTTAAAATCTTAACAAATTGTTATTATAATGTATCTACATTATAGACTAATACTAATTCGTTGTTACTAATATTATTCAACTATAATTCCCGAATAGACTCGCTATTCCTCGAATTGTAGTTGGTTAAACGTGAAGTTGTTTTACTCTCGAATAAGTAGTGATTTATTCCTAGAATAAAATTTATTCCTGTTTGGTCGAATTAGCCCTAAATGGTTTGATTGAAATAAATGCTTTGAATTTTAGTCAGTCTGTGATGTCTTGTGTATACCTTTTTAGTTGACTTTTAGGTCGTAGTTGGGTTTTAGTTTTTATAATTTTTATTTTTAAATAAATTATTTTGCATATATAAGATTTTTGAAATGTGATAATTAAGTTTTTTCATTTGATACCCAACAAGGCAGCATTCAATTTTTTATTTAGTTTCATGACTTTATCCCATAAAGTGAGATTATTATTATTTATTAAATATTCAATTTAATGTGACGTCACATAGCTTTTAACCAGCGGACGACTAAGACGCTTCCATCCGCTTCATTATAAGCAGTTAAAAACGTATTTTTATGTGAACAGATGAACGAAAATACATACATACATACCGGTCAAAATCATAACCCTCCTTTTTGCTTCGCCGTAGACAGGTAAAAAGTGGCAATACTAACCATTGGGCAAGAATATGTATGCACACATGCATATGGCGCATATCCAAAAACCACCCGCCAGTACTGGCTTTCGGCCAATCCTTGTCAACAGGTTATAAGACAACACATAGCCGGGGAGATCAGCAATCGCCACAGCTATGAAGTTAAGATATTTGTTGCCAGACATGCCAATAGAGTTGACTCCTAGTCCGTAGTAGATGAAGATGGCGGTGAGCCACCAGATTGGCGTGACGATCACGCGGGTCAACACCCGCTTGTGGCGCCACACCTGCGTTAATATTTTGGGCTCATCTTCACCCCGCGACGTGTTCCTCTGGAGGTCCCGCTCCAACTGCTCCTGAACGCCGCGGCGCAAACCTGCCAGCGACGAGTCTTTTACCGTCGTCCCGTTTCTCTTAGCCATCCTTTTAAGCACAGCTTCGGCTTCGTCTAAGCGTCCTTTGCTCAATAGCCACCGCACAGATTGGCCGATGAGCCAATAGAATAAGAATGAAGAAAACTGCGGGATATAAATCGCAAGCGTCATGTCTCTCCAGTGAGGAAACATCCACGCGATTGTTCCAAGCAGCATTTGTCCAAAAGCAAAGGTAACATTTATCGATATCCCAGCATTCACGCGGTACTCAGAGGACAGCATCTCCACGACTGTAGCAATATAAACAATTAGGGAATATCAACTCATCAATCAAAATTCATTAGCTTGAGATACAAATAAAAGAATCAGTTATGTCGCTGCCATAGTTCATTAGTAAGTTATCTCAAATTGAGATAAGTTTTGTTGGTATCCTGCCTTTTCGCCGAAAATTGTTTGGCAGATTATCACTTGCCAACCAACGTTTCGCCGATGTTTCACTTTGACAACTAACGATTAGCAAATCTTTGGATGACAACGTTTCATTTGGTAGAATTATTGTTAAGCTGTTTATTATAATGACACAAAACGTTTGGGACATTTACCTATCATTTGTCAAACATTTCACTAGGTCACACAACTATTAGACGAATGACGTTTTGTCAGTGTAACAGCTGGCCTTTTCATACATTGATATAATGATAAAAAATAATCTCAAAAATAACGTTAAAAATTATGTCGAAGGGATCGGTACAAAATGCAATATTACTGTACTAGGAGAATTTAGGATGCAAGAGCGAGCGAAGCGAGCTCGGGACTTGGGGCACCCCGACTCGGACAGGTTAGGTTAGCTATCCCCTTCGAGGTTATTTTTTTTTAAACCACCCAGAAGAAAATCTGAAAAACAATTTTCGGCGAAAAGGCAGAGAACCGGTGAATAATCTTTGGTTATAATATTGAAAGAGTTTGAAAGCTAACAAAATTGCCTTTCAAATGATAAGCCATAATCCATCGTTCATTGCGTAGAAGTTGTAAAAATTTGTTTCGAGCAGCGGATGATGAAGTGATTCCAGGTTATTGCTATCGGCGAGTGCATTCGATTACGCTAAAATTGAGCATCCCCTATCCCATGTGGGAGTGTTTCGGGAAGCGAAAGGATTTTGACGTCGTTTCACAGGGCACTCTGTCTGTGTGACAGTAGGTATCTGTCTAATGTATGTAGTATGTGTCTATAATATGCCTTCTCAACGGCCGTGTCTGTAGTGCTTGAAATATCTTTTTTCAACGCAAGTCTGAAAACTATTCCAGCGTACGAACAATTTAATCTTAATGTCTAATTAAGTATTGCAAAATATTTTACTCACCCAATATATAAACACTAGAGAATAAGCCGGCCCCAAAATTGGCCTCAGTAAACTCTAAGGCCAAGAAGGTCCAGTAATCCTTAACCCAGTACCGCATGATGCCGAGGCACGCGCCGTTGATCGCGTTGAAGCAGATCGCGATCCGGCGCCCCCACCGGTCCGAAATGTAGCCGGTGAGGGGCAACGCAGTCAGCGTGCCTATCTTGCGAAACATGCCTAAATATGTCCGCTTCCACTCGTCACATTCCAGCCCGAACTTACATGCGGATAAAAGATTGCTCATAAATGATCTCCCCAAACAAAATATACCCCGGAATATTTAAAACGAAGTGGACTCACATCGTAGGCGACGGTGAGTGTGTTCTCGTGCACGTAAGATTTGCAGGGTATCGTCTTCTTGCGGTCAAAGATTTTTGCCGGGCAGGTCCCCTCCTCGGGTTCGTTCATCACGCCCCCCGGATATGCATAGCGCAAGCAGTCGTGGAAGCCCTTCTTGACGTCGGGCGGGATCGCGTTCAACACCCAGGGTGGTTTGAACACCGGCGGGTCATCATCACACTCCTGGATCACACATCTGAAAAGAACATCCTAATTTATGTGGAGATGAGGCCTACGAGGATAGAAGATATTTTAATATCAATGACGTCGGTATTTCGGTTTACCTGGTAGGTATATACGCTGTGGTGAATACGAAATTCCCGCCCGCCGCGGAAATGAATAAGATTAATATGAGTGATACTATATAATTTTGCCGCTGATAGGGTCCAAAGTTGCCTATCTCGTTCTTGAGAACATCATCTAGGCCTACTTTGTTCGATGGTCCAGCTATATTGGGGGGGGGCGCTTCAGCTGTTCCGGGTTTGGAGTCTGTTTCTTCAGGTTTGGAGTCTTTTTTCGGCTCTGACATGCTGATCCCCGGGTCACGGTGCGCTGATCACAGCCGCGTGCGTCTCAAGCATGTCCTGAATATTGTATTATAAACTGCAACGCATGTTTCTGTGACACTGCGGACAGGCTTAGAAGTTGTACTATTACAACATCCGTAAAAATATACAAATCCCGGTTATTTAGTGTATAATCTTTAATCCCCGTTATGCACACGTGGACATGCAGTGCATTAACAGGGTAAGTTAAGTACAGTCAGTGTTCGTCATGCAGTTATGTAATGAAAATATCGATGCTATTTCCGTACTAGTCCTTAACTTTTTATCACATACTTTTGCCACAAACTTATCTACAACCTCAATAAAAATAAGTCTAGTCTCTAAGATTCAAATAAATATTCTTAAGCTGTCAAATTTTGGTACAGTTTTTTATGGTTTTTTATGAGTTTTTCCACAGACAAGTATTTTAATGTAAAAAGGTATTAATATAAAAACTAAAACAATCCAAATCCTTCCATAAGCGCCATTTACACGGTGCATGATTTGGGTGCAAGTTTCTAGAAAGTTCGTTCGGTTTAAAAATTAAAAAAATTCGTGTACCACTAGGCTCAATATTGGGTCCTTTCCTCTTTTTAGTAAATCACAAATGGTGTTATTTTACTGACGATAATTCTTAATTTGTTTTAAATTAACCTTTTGAACGCCAGAGCATAAACGCACCCGCGTGCCTTCCACGCCAAGCCACAATTTCACCACAAATACCTACAAAAAGAATAGGGATTCCAAAAAAATATCGATAAATAATATTATTATAACATTTTTGTCTGTAATTTTCGAATAAACATTATGACGATTTTATTTAACCTCGCACTAATTCCCACTATAGTCGTCATTAGACAGCATTTACAGAGTTTATCAATGTAAAAGCAGACATTAGGAGACAAAAAAAAAAGAAATTACACTATAATAATAATAACTAACGCCGTACGCTTCTGACTGCATACCGAATGCATCATCCACGATCATCGGTAATGAGACTGTATATCCCGCGAAGGTGTGGAGGTCGAGGCTTCTTAAACGCTCTCAGGGAATATTTTTTAGAAACCGACGTGGGGATGCATCGAGATGTGGTCGCGGTGGACAAGGGCCTCACCCCGCTCTCCTTGGCTAAAGAGAACTGGCGCAAGCCTGTAGTGCTTGACATTAATGATCGCAGTAAGGTATGGCAGAGTAAAGAGCTTCACGGACGCTTTTTCCGGGCCCTACATGGACCCGATGTAGATTTACTAGCGTCCGTAGCCTGGCTGCGTTTCGGTGACCTCTTTGGGGAAACTGAAGGTTTTGACTGTGCAATTATGGACGAAGTTATTATGAAGAACAATTACCGGCGATTTATTGTGAAGGACGGCACGGTTGACATCTGTCGGGCATGCCACCGACCGGGAGAATCAATCCGACACATTATCTCTGGGTGTTCTCGTCTAGCTAACGAAGAGTACTTGCATAGACACAACCTTGTAGCCAGGATTATCCATCAGCAACTTGCTCTCAAATACAGCCTTGTGGAATCGGAAGTCCCGTACTACAGGTATCAGTTCTCGAAAATGGAAATATCACATTGTACTGGGACCGATCCATCATCACTGACAGGACTATTGTTGCCAATAAGCCTGATATAGTGTTGGTGGATCGAATAGAGCGGCGCACAATGATCATTGACATAACGGTCCCGCATGACGGGAACCTCGTGAAAGCCGAGAAAGATAAACAAATCAAGTATCTTGACTTGGCTCGCGAGGTTGTCGACATGTGGGATGTGGACTCAGCGATCGTTGTGCCGATAGTCGTGACAGCCAATGGCCTAATAGCCAAGAGCCTCGACCAACACCTGAGGAGGCTCTCGTTGGGTAGCTGGATCAGGGGCTTGATTCAGAAAGCGGTACTTCTGGACACGGCTCGCATTGTCAGGAGGTTCCTCTCTCTGGAGCCCTGACCACCGGTAGCTTGGACCCTGTTCCCGATACCGGTGGGCTACCATTTCTTATATTGAAAAAAAAAAATGTTTTAAATGTTTTTATAATTTTTATATTCTAATATTTAAAAATGTAAAATAAATATGTATTTAATGAAATAAAGGAAATAAGAATAAAAATAAACAATTTATTTCAGACTAGCTGCTGCCCGCGGCTTCGCCCGCGTGAGTGTCGGAAATTACCCCATACAACCCTATGGGTTTTAAGTATAAATATTGCGTTTCGAGTTAATCGGAAAGCTCGTTAAAATTCTTCCATACAAACACTGACACCCCCAACCCCCCTTTAGGGGGTAATTTAGAAAAACTACAAACTTTATAATTTATTTAGATAACTATTCGTGCGAAGTTTCATGTTTATAACCTCAAGGAATAAGATTTTTCATACAAACTTTCATCCCTTATTTTACCCCCTTAGGGGTTGAATTTCGAAAAATCCTGATACACGTTATTCTTAATTTTTGGGTTTAAGTATAAATATTGAGTTTCGAATTAATCGGACAGCGCGTTAAAATTCTTCCATACAAACTTTGACACCCCCCAACTCCCTTTTAGGGGGTAATTTAGAAAAACAACAAATTACAAACTTTTTCATTTATTTTGAGAATTATTCGTGCGGAGTTTCATGTTTATTACCTCAAGGAATAAGATTTTTCATACAAACTTTCATCCCCTATTTGACCCCCTTAGGGGTTGAATTTCGCTTAATGCTTCCTTATTCCTTGCCTACATTATAAAGGGAACCTCTGTGCAAAATTTCAGCTTTCTAGGTCCAAGGGTTTGGGCTGGGCGTTGATGAGTCAGTCAGTCAGGACTTGTCTTTTTATTAATAGGTATAGATATAGATAGTAGGATAGGATACTTTTTCGGGATAAAAAGTACCCAGTGTGGTGCGCAGGATAATAAATAATAATTATACTAAGTTTCATCGTAATCGAACCGGTAGTTTTTGCGTGATGCCTGAACAAACAGACAGACAGACAGACAGACAGACAGACAGACAGACAAAAAAATTTTTAATCAAATTTTTGGGTTCGGTGTCGGTCTAGTAACACCCCCTGCCATTTATTTTTTTGATATTTTCAATGTACAGAATTTTCACTTCTACAGATTTATTATAAGTATAGATTCATCCTAAGATCATCATATTATTTGTTAGTAAAAATTTTGAGCTTAAAAACTAATGTTAGTAATAAAATAATAACACTAAGGGCAGGTCCGGGTGGACTTCCCGATGATGGTGGCAAATCACTAAACGACTGCGTGAAGCCGTATCCAGCGAGCCAGCATCGGAGAGTCCCACCGGTCCACCAGCGCGCGCAGGATGGTGTTGGGACTGTCGCGCGTGCGCCGCATGATAGATGCCGCCGCGAAAATCGCGGAGGCGCTACAGTAGCGCGGCAGCCCCACCAGCACCCGGAACGCGTTATTGTATTGAACGCGCAGATTACTGTATGTCCGCTGTGTATAGTTAACCCACAGGCTGCAGGTGTAAAAAGACTGACAGTACGCTTTAAAAAGCGCAACTTTGACAGTCCTCGTGCACCGTGAAAACCTGCGGGCCAGCATGGCATGTTGCATCGGATAGACAGCGCTCTGCGCTCCCTTTCGATATCCACACGCTGTCCTTAAGATCCTCGGTGACCCAGTGGCCCAAATACTTAAATTGCTCGACTTTGTTTAGAGCTGTACCACTTAGAGTGAAATTCGGAACGAATGTGTATCGCTTGTTGTCTGGCCTGAAAATCATTATTTCACTCTTTTTCGCGTTGTATTTGAGCCCATGAGCCACCGCGTAGGACTCACAAATTTTCAGGAGCTTTCTTAAGGCACCAATCGACGGGCTCAGCAGCACCATATCGTCTGCGTAGCTGATGTTATTCACGCAAACTCCATCTACATGACACCCTATCCTGGTGCTGCTGAGCTCATCGATCAGTCGGTTGACGTACAGGCTGAAAAGCGTAGGAGAGGTCAGCCCCCCCTGTCTCACCCCGCATTCCAGCCTATACTCCCCCGATAGAGAGCCTGCCCATCTTACAAAATTCTTTTGATTATTATACCAATACATAAATAATAGCACAACTTCCCTAGGTAGACAAGTTTCATCCCTTAATTTACCCCATAGAATATCGTACGATACAAGATCGAACGCTTTGATAAATCGAGGTAGCATGCATAGACTGATGGGGTCTTTCTACTCGTGTAATACTGTACAGTCTGCTTGAGGCACAGGATAGCACTCTCGGTGGAAAGCCCGGGTCTGAAACCGAACTGCGCGTCGTTTAGCGAGACGTGTTTATCCAGGTGCTGACCAAGCAGACTGTCCAGCACTTTGGCGACCACTGTGGCTAGAGAGATCGGTCTATAGTTGCTTAACTCTGACGTATCACCAGTTTTATTTTTGATAATTGGTACAACTATAGTACGCATTAGATTATCGGGCATATGGGAGTGGCCTAAACACAGGGTAAAAAACATAGCGAGCACTCTGGGTAGGTGAACACCTGCGTGCTGCAGGTGCTCGATGCTAAGGCTGTCGTGACCCGGGGATTTACCCCCCAACATGCCCTCGATCACCGCACGCACTTCCTTCGTAGTGAACTGAACACTACGCTCACTACCTTCCTCAGCATCGGGCACTTGCCGCGCTGGCACCAGAAGCGACTCCACCCTGAAATGGTGGGAGAACATAGTGGCGATCTCACTAGGCTCGTGCACTCCCGCCACGCTGACGGGGAGGCCCGGCTTATGATTCATTTTATTGGTGTTTTTCCAGAACTGACCGAATTTCTTGTTTGAGTGAAGTTCAGCAATAATATCCATTTTAATCTGTTGTTGATTATTCTGACACCACTTTAATTTCGATTAAAAAGCACGCCTAGTTTCACACATATCATTATAAAGACGGCCAGCTCCGGGCTTACCCCCATACAACCAAGCCTGAAAACATAGCCGAGCCGTCCCATGAGCGCCGCGGACGTGCCTATTCCACCCGGTAATGTATTTACCTCTACGCCTTTCTGTAACATTATAACTACATATAGCGGCCTCCGACAGTATACAAATAATCTCGTCATACATGTTATCTAACAGGATTTTATGACCTTTGTTACAACACATATTATCTGTTCTGAAGGAAAATCAATTTCACGATGTCCAGAGTGACATACATTTTTAAATTTCGATATCTTAGTCGAGTCACGCTCACCCCAGACTATTCTATTTATACAAACAGTAGGTATACAAATCTTAGGCTTAAGTAAATTAAAATTACATCGTATAGATACAGGGTAATGATCAGACCAATAATTATTATATAACACAGAGGCCGCGGACACGGAGTGCCGCGCGGCACTAGTCACAGGACAGTGGTCGAGCCAGCGCTGACAGCCGTGCGCATCACTAACGAACGTATGACTGTCCGACGGCATAAGTTCCAAGTCTAGACAGGACCACGATTGTTCCGCACAAAAAGTTAAAAGTTCAGTAGCAAATGACTCACCGGGGTGCGCATTGTAGTCTCCTAACATAAACACCGACTCCACATTGTGACTGTCAAGTATAGCTGTCATTTCACTGAGACACTCTGTGAATTCCACTAAGTTTTCATTGGATTCGGTAGGCATATACACTGAAAATATCAAGATGGAACGATCACTGAGCTCGATTTTTATCGCGGCGAGACGCACACTATTGCACTCCACTACGGTTACCGTCGGAAACGCAACCTTTCTCCACAGTAGGGCAACTCCGCCGTAGGGCCTACCGCGTAAGACCCCAGCCGCGGTATCCACTGCACAGGTACCCGTGCAGGCGAAGTCGACATCTATCGCGGCTAGGAACCCAAGGTCGTGCGGCATTAGCCACATCTCCTGCAGCGCCACAACATCACCCGAGCGACAAAGCTGCCGCACACATTCCACGGATCTCTTCACATTTTTGCAGTTAAAATTTATCAAGTTGATGTTATTCATAAATTAGATCTGCCAGTATTCTCGCTAGTCACACGGATATTTACCTTATCACGTCTGATAATGTTTATAAATCTACGATAGGCTACCCCCTTTGGCCAAAATTCATCACTCAGGAAATTTATTAACGAATGTTTAGGTACGAATATTTTGTATGATTCGTAATCCTTCGCTAACTTCATATCCATTTTTTCAATTACAACATCAATGTTAGTCTTTTTCATTATGTAGGTACAAATGTCACACACGGACACGCCTTTCGCCACATTATAAATGTACATGGGAACCTTAGTTTCCGCTGCCATAAAATTACTTCCAGGCTCAGGCTCCGCTTTTCCTCGCTTCCCAACGAAACGGTTTCGTGATCTTTTTTTTTTGGACACGAACCCACTGGTCACTCGGGGCCTGTGTCTTCCATTTCCCTTCTCGAACAATCTCCCGAAAAACTATGGTCCAGCACTATTCTCGATCTGCTGTCTTGATCTTGTGACAATGGCGTGGGCTGCCAGCTCAGGCTGCCAGCCATTATATGACTTCCTCGCATCTGATTTAGGGATGTAGCAGTACATAATATCGCTTATCGATTCTATCTAATACCAGGTTTCGTAAAAAACCGATAGTACTTAGGAGGTATTTCAACACGGGCTAGTATACCAGTTGTCAACATATAAATGACGATATATACCGAAAAAATTACAAATAACTTTATTCCAATTAGGATATTTTACTTGAAGATTACCAGACCAGCGCATGAGAGGTCGATGTATGCGCATATTTAAGTAAAACATAAGTACGGTTCGCGTGATGTTATTGTTTATGTATTTCAAAAGTTTGGAAGAACAATGGTACTTATGTATGTCATTGGTTATTTTTTAGGTAAATAAAAAATAGGGTCATTGAGGTCTTTAGATTTTGAAATCATATTTTTGTTTTTTATTTACGTAATGTAAACAAACAAATAAAATAAATAATTATTCAAAAAAATCTAGGTCATTAAGTATGGGTTCATAGAAATATCACTATTATAATATACTAGGTAATATACTACTATAAAATATCTAATGGACTTCCCTAAAAATGATCCCCGCGTTTATAACGTCACGATCTTGTCGTCTATTTGTGAGGATATTTGTGACTATGGCGTACAAGGGACTGATAATCGGTGTTGCGCTAGGGATACGCGAGATGGGATTAGCAAATATCCAAATTAGACCTGACTAGATTTTATTTTTGATTCTATAGCTGATATAATGTGGTTTTATAAGACTGAATCTTATTTGGTCTATCCAGATTAGTGTTGCCAGGTGTCCCGATTTGCGCGGGACGTCCCGATTTTCAGGGGTCTGGGGACGCGTCCCGATTTGCACCTGATCGGGACCCTAAATGTCCCGATAAATCAATAAAACTGAAAAACCATTATTATTAGCAAAAATAGCTTTGTGAGAACAAAAATCTTTCGCTCAAGGACGCGAGTCCTGCACTGCGATGTGTGCTTCAGTCAATCAATCGATCTTCGTTCGTCCATTCATTCGTCATTCGTCTGTTCAGTTTGTTACGGTTCTTAAGAGGGTGCATCCTAAAAGTTGGCAACGTCGTAAATAGCTGTCAAATATTTACCTGTTTCGATTAATTTGGAAATAATACTGTATGGAAATAAGAAATGTGGCTAACCAATTGACTAGAATATTAATAATGAATTGCAATTATAACATTGAATTTGATGTTGTACCCGTTTTAGGTGAAAAAAAAGGCATTTGGAAAGTTACAAAATACTTTTCTTACATCTAAAACTAACTATTCGGTGTTACGATATTAATTATTGCATTTCATAATCAATATTCTAGTTCGCTAGTTAGCCACATTTTTTATTTCAATACAGAAATATTATCAAATTAATCAAAACAGCGAAATATTTGACATCTATTTGCGACGTTGCCAACTTTCAGAATAAACCCTCTTAAACCATTTTCTCCAGGACGAGGACGACTCATTCAATTACGTGTTAATACGTTCTTCAACATGGATCACCTTTATGAAGTGTGTGAAGTAAAAGTAGTGAAGGCAGCAGTGCAAAACAAAGACATGACGCCGCTCCAAAACTGGCACAATATTTTTTAAAGACAATCAACGACTTCTTCGACTTTGCAAATCTGCAAAAGTTATTTTCTTTTATGGCTTCAATACCGGTATCAAACGCGGCAACGGAAAGGGTATTTTCCCAGGCCAACTTAATTTGGTCTGAGAGGAGAAACAGTTTGACAGTCGAGCATGTCAAAGCAGAAATTAAAATTAAAACGAACTTTAGCACGACTTGCAGTGAATTTTACAACTACGTTATAAAAAAAGTCTGATTATTATTATAAGATTAAATTCAGATTTACAGTACCTAATATAAGGGCCGATTTTTCAATCATTACATAACTTTTACCTGAAGAATAAATGAGACGTTTTGTCAGATTGTCCATATAAAAACTGTCAAAATGACAAACTTATTCGTCGGAAAAAAAATAACTTGTGATTGAAGAACCGGCCCTTAGGTGCGAAACGCAATACATTAATTAAACCTTAATTTAAAAAACCTTGATTTTTTTAATGTCCCGATCTACAACCCTAAATCCCGATTTGTTCTGCCTTCTGCCCCGATTTAAAACAAATCGGACCTGGCAACACTAATCCAGATACCAATTGATGCAAAAATAATATAATCACATTAAATTAAAGTTAAAGTTTCACATTAATTTTACTAAGGATTTATCGATATTATTAATCATACGTCACGCTACTAGCGGTCACATAGAAGACTTTGGCGTGTGAAAACGCGCATAAATATTTAAGTTATACAAATAAAAACACACAAAAGTAATGATTTAATTGTTTATTTCGTGATAAAGTGCACCACATTTTTTGTAAGATATTTGTGTCGTTGGCGTAGTGGACGCGCTGGCTTGTCAAGTATACAGGATGGCTGGAACATTGACGTCCAAAAATAAAATTAAGTTCCGTCGTATCGTGGGGTATCCGAATCACACCCATGTATGTTCCGCGATTTTTCATAGTTTTCGAGTTATGATTTTTTTTCTGAATTTTTGAGAAGTAGAACGTAGAAGACTTTTTTTATAAGTTTTTTTTTTTCAACTGAATCTTCTAAGTAGTGCTTTTACGCAAATAATCAGCTTCGTAACTGTGATAAAAGTTATGAAAATGTTGATCTAAAGTGAAAAATTAACGTTCGGTAAATTATGACTGTTCTAAGTTCCTAAGTAAGCTTCAAGAATGCGCCAGACCCATAGAGGAAAGTAATATAGCCAGACCTCACAGCTTTCATAATCATTAAAAAAAAATAGTACTTAATGGGGTATTTTGGCTAAAATCGGCCTTCAAAGACAGCGAGGTAGAAAATTCTTAAAATTAGCCATCTGATTTATGTCTTCGACATATTTTATGTCTTCGACTTCTTTTTTAGAACTTTTTTTAATTGGTCAGGCCGAAAATTTTCAAAAATTCAGAAAAGAAATAAGATGTTCATAAGATTTTCTTTACCAAAGTTTTCATAAATATATTGACAAGGTACCGTCATGATCATGATGTCATCAGTTCCCTTAGAGTCGCGCCTGCGGGGGCCTTAGCAGTGAACCAATTTTGGACCTGCAGTAGGGCGTTATTTACGTCGTCAAAATTTGTAGCACATCTATCTTACCTTAAAAATTAAGGAAGTATCTGCAGCGAATAACACCTAGTGGGCCTACCATTACTCATTGTTCTTTGCATTCATAGCCGTCAGCTAGTTTTCGAGTTCTAAGGTGGCTCCTCAGTTCAGACTTCTAAATTGTGGAGCCACCTTAAACGTCCTGTAACTTTTTAAGGGTTTTACTATAAATTCCGGGATTGGACCTACAAAATCGGATAATTTTCTACTAAATGTTGTTAGTAGCCGCGCTTAAATGTTAAAATCTTCGTATGCACTGTGGTATAGTTTTGCTCTAATAAAAGTATTGAGAGAGAAATAATAAGTTTCATTGTAAAACGTATGGTAATATCTCCGATTTTCATTATTTTTCCCTCTTACGGAGTAGGGCTTCTAACTTGGAAAAGAAATGTTTTGATATATACGAGTATACCTACATGGAAAAAATAGAATCATCAATAGTCAAAAATCCAAAATTTTTCTGCTCTTATATTATGAAAAACTTTTTCCAAAAAAAAACAAACCGACTTCCGGTGTCTTTGGTTTTGAATTTTCGTTTTTGCCACCGACTTCCGAAATAAAATTATTTTTCACTTTGTAGTGTTTTTTTTTGTAAAACGTTTTCATTTTTCACCTTTTAGTTCTGGTACCTATCCCCCACAAATTCGAATATCACGACCTGCTATGCAAGTAACAGTGACAGGAATATGTTAAAACATCGTCTACTTATGCTAAGTGGGAAAAATACGAATGATTGAAGCTAACTCAAAAAGTACCAAAGCAAAGTTTATAAAATTTATATGGGACCACCTCGAGAGGCACCCTTACAAACAAAAAAAAGAATTTTCAAAATAGGTCCACAATTGACGGAGAAATCGGTGAACATACATTAAAAAAAAAACATACATACGCTACGAACGTAGAACCTCCTCCTTTTGGAAGTCGGGTAAAAAGTAAGAGAATCTCTAATGCTAAGATAAATTGCTGAAATCCTGCATGAACTTATTCATGCAGGATATCAGCAATTTATTTGCGGCGTACATCCACTCCACTTTGCAGGAACCTGTTCCAGTCCCTGGTACATCTTCGCAGACTTATACCGGTGTTAGTAGTGCTGATTGTGTTGCATTTATCAGTACGTTAGAAATATCTCATTCTAGAGTGTTGAAGTTGCTCAAGTCCTTGGACCTTTCTAAATCAGGAGGCCCGGATCTCATACCCCCGGTGTTTATAGTAGGTACAATGTGCTATTGTGCTCATAGTTTGGTTGCCCCATTGTGTATCTTATTCAATCAATGTATTTCTGAGGGTATCGTGCCAAAAATCTGGATATCAACATTCATCACCCCTGTTCACAAGAAAGGAAACAAATCTGATGTTGCGAACTATCACCCGATACCGAAATTGCGCCTTTTTTCAAAGGTCCTGGTGCGTATAGTGTATAATGTATATGCGGCTATGGAAAGCAACATCGTCGAGCAACAACATGGTTATCTCAAAAAGCGATCCACGTCTAACTTGATGAGTGTATATCGGGTGGTATGGAGCAACGCGCGCAGGTGGATGTAATTTATACTGACTACAGTAAGGGCTTCGACCGAATTTACCATCGTCTGTTGCTGTAGAAGTTGCTCAAAGCTGGAATACATGGTGACCTATATAGATGGTTTTCGTCTTTCATGGAGAATCGGAGTCAGGCTGTGGTTCTCCAAGGTTATACACATTGGGTTAGACCTCGGTCCCCTCGGGTGTACCACAGGGTTCAGTTTTCGGGACCTTGCTTTTCACTATGTTTACTGCTGATGTTGTAAACTGCTTCAAAGAAAGAAAAGGAAGAAAGAAAAATAGGTTTATTTTTCACAGAAACACGTGCATACAGAAAAATTGGTAATCCGAACAGATTTAAAATATCAGATGTAAAATAGGTACG
This sequence comes from Eupsilia transversa, assembly GCA_914767815.1. Classification (NCBI taxonomy): domain Eukaryota; kingdom Metazoa; phylum Arthropoda; class Insecta; order Lepidoptera; family Noctuidae; genus Eupsilia; species Eupsilia transversa. The sequence goes on from OU611882.1 coordinate 15,943,059, forward strand.
AGCATAAAACAGACATAGTCGGCAGCTGCACGTCAAACACTCTTACGTGTTGCTAGACGCCGAAGACATGAAGGTTCATAAGATTATATGATATCTCTGATACTAACCAGTTGCAGTCTGCTCTTAACAGGTTTGAAGAATATTGTAAGCATAATTTGCTACAATTGAACGTCTCTAAATGTTTTCAAATGACATGAATTCACGCGCCAGAAGTCTATAGTAAATTCAATCTATAGTCTCAACCGACTAATCTTCGGCAAGGTTGGCAGCATTAGGAATTTAGGTATTATACAGGATAGCAAATTACTATTTGATCAAAACATTGATAGTATCGTGGGCAGGGCCTCGAAAGCACTAGTATTTAAAATCAGAGCCTCAGCCTGTTTCCGTTCTCTGAAGCTGATCAAGGTTTTGTACTGTCCGTTTGTGCGCAGCCGGTTGTACGTTGTTTTAGACAACAGTTTAATAGAATTTTGTTTTTCATAAAATGTTTCTTATATTATCATTTCATAGAATAATCAATACGCACAATACTTACTTTGAAATTTTTTAAATCATAGATTTTTGTTACATACAAATAAAATTTAATGTTTCGATATTCATAACATAGAATAACAAAACAAATATTCTTTATCCTCATATTGTTTAGTTATAATATTATAATTTTTTTTACTTAGAAACGCCTATTTCTGAATGGCAAGAATAACAAAGCGTAGTCGACGGAGCCCCTCTTTGCGGGGCTCCTACTTCTGGAAAAATAATACTTATGAAAATAACAACGAAAAACATTAAAAAAGTGCAAAAGTGTGGTTATTTTCTTTACTCTTTACACGTAAAGAAAAAGACAGAGACAAAGGCAAAGGCTCGGAGCGCCCTTAAAAAAAAAAAAAACGTTATTATAAATTATTGGATACCTATTTCGTTACGTAACGTGTTATTATGAATTTGTGATTATAATTTATATTATAAACATTGAGTGATTAATAATAAAAGGAAACCAGTGGTAATTTATATATTTTTTCGAATAAACTTTCTTTCTTAATACTATATTGAAGGAGTATTAAATTACATTAAACACAAATCACAAATCGAAAAACGAATCTTGACAGTTCAAATTCGATATGAAGACGTAAATTGTCCGGGAGCCTAAGTCTACTAATTTATAAACGTTACAATGGTCTCTCAATTATGAGTTGTTGACAGATTTGCCATACAAAAACTGTCAAAAACTTGAGAGACCATTGTAACGTTTAAAGTTAAAACGTTAGAAAATAGTTATAACGTCAGGTCATCGTTACGTGTCCGTTCTAGGTTTGAGGCCGATATCTTCTGCCTCCTGGAAGGTGTTCGGTAGCACGATGCCCAGCGTCTCCGGCACGAAGGTTATCAGCACCCCTGACAGCACTGCCATCGAGCCGAACAGCACGAACGGCATATCAGGAAACCATTGCTCAGCCTGCAACCGCGGAATTATTTTATGTTGGGAGACTTATGTGTAAAACCTGCTTCATTGAAATCATGTGTAAAGCTACATAAATGTACTTATAAATAAAATATAGTTTAAAAAAACTAAAAAAACACGCTATATTAGCAAATCGAACTAAAAATCAGAAAATAGCTTTTAATTTATATTTTATTCAGCTGTTTTATAAAGTATACTAACTCAATATGTTTCTAAAATTAAAATAAAGTTATGAAAAGAAAATTAATTTCATTATAAAAAAGCGTGGGGTGCTTTTTATCATAATATTTCTATGCTAACTCTACGTTTACAAATAACTACTAATTATATATTTACAACAATCAATATCGAGCACCCCACACTTTTTTACAATGAAATTAATTTTCTTTTCATAACTTTAGGTATTTTAATTTTTGAATTTTTGAAAATAATTGAAAAAATATTGAGTTAGTATACTTTTTATAACAGTTGAATAAAATATAAAATAAAAGTTATTTTCAGATTTTTAGTTCGAATTGCTATTATAACGTGTTTTTTTAGTTTTTTTAAACCATATTTTATTTTTCTGTACAGATGTGCTAAATTACGCTAAATTTTTCCCTTTTTTTATGCTTTTTTTTCCCTGCTTATCAAAATGTTGTATTGTCGTCGGTCGTTGCTAAGTCTACAATGTTTAAAGTAAATCTGATCGCTTAAAGTGGGGCAAAATCGAGCCCAAACGAGTCAGTTACATACAAACAAACATACAGGTGAAACTAATAAAAGCGGTAAGTAATTATTTAATGATCATTTAAATAAATTGGCCTTTAGCTATTCAAGAAGAAGAGGACCAAACTATGAGCCCTGTGGTTAACCACCAAGGGATAACCCTTAGTTTGCTATTTACCTAGTTATCTGTTGTTCAAAAGAAATGCTTGAGATGATAGAAAAACTTAATTTCCATTAACATTAACGATCATGATAACGCCAATGAAATGAACCTCTAATATTAAACAATGAATTGCTTGAACCTTACAAACGCAGGAGTGAGAGGAGCAATTACGGCGCCGAGCCTGCCGATCATGGAGGAGAACGCCAGCAGCTGATGTCGGGCTTTGGTGGGATACAGCTCCGACGTGTACACGTAAATAGAACTCATCACCATTGCTATCATGCACTTTCCCACCAAGTACATCATCAGCAACACCCTGGTCAAATCTGGACAAAGATTTTTAATATGACAAACAACTCGACAAAGTGGTGGTCTCATTTGCGATACCAAAGAAGTTGCTCAAGAATTTATAATTTTCTTTACCTGCTGTACCCACTTAAAACTACTGAAACCTTAAATTCCTCGTCCTCGCTCTCTTTTGGTTTAATAAGGGTAGTATTTAAATGAGTGACTGTAAATTAAAGCTTTAAGAGGGTGCATCCTAAAAGTTGGCAACGTCGTAAATAGCTGTCAAATATTTACCTGTTTCGATTAATTTGGAAATAATACTGTATGGAAATAAGAAATGTGGCTAACCAATTGACTAGAATATTAATAATGAATTGCAATTATAACATTGAATTTGATGTTGTACCCGTTTTAGGTGAAAAAAAGGCATTTGGAAAGTTACCAAATACTTTTTTTACATCTAAAACTAACTATTCGGTGTTACGATATTAATTATTGCATTTCATAATCAATATTCTAGTTCGCTAGTTAGCCACATTTTTTATTTCCATACAGAAATATTATCAAATTAATCAAAACAGCGAAATATTTGACATCTATTTGCAACGTTGCCAACTTTCAGAATAAACCCTCTTAAGTGACAAAAATAATTAAATTACGTTATAGTATTACTAAGTGAGCGACTGACTGCAAGTGACGAGAAATCAGCGGGGCTCCTACTTCTGGGTGGTTTTAAAAGCAATAACCACGAAGGGCAATAACCTTCTAACCTATTTGTAATACGGCGTGTTATAAAATAAGGCTGCGAGTTATACATAAAGCCCATGTAGGCAGCATAGAGACGTGTGGTGGGGTGGTGGTATCAACAATTTAACATAAACCTTACAGTCGCTCACTTAGTAATTTTAATATCTGAAATGGATTAATCACAACCCACTTTTTGTAAGCTTCTTCTGGATTTTATTAATAATCAATATTCGTCGTTAGTTTAGCTACCTACTCTTATTTATTCTTTTTTTTCAGAGACACCACCTGACATGGCTAATAAACCAAATGTGACCACAAGCAACTCTTGACTTTTTTCGTCTATAACAACATAAATATTCTACATCAAAATATCGCTGGTCTTTTGAATATTTACTTAAAGTCCACGTACAAGAAATGTCCAGGAAACAAAAAGGAATAGAATAATTAATTATGTTGTCTTACAGAACATTTCATTATGCTTGGCCATGAGAAATTATTAAGCATTCCGAACTATAAACTGGCTGCATGTTATGCAAGACAATCAAAGAAACGTGGAGGAGCTTGCATTCTAATCAAACAAGGAATACACAGAATTAACGGACATCTCACGCCACTCAAAAACAAACGTGTTCGAATGTTGCGGAATAGAACTTATCAAACAAAGATTGATTATTATCTGTATCTATAGACCACCAAAACGAAATAACCTAACTATGTTTTATGAAAACTTGGACATTGTATTGAAAATGATAAGTACTAAATCGAATAAGAAGGTTATTGTATGTGGGGACTTCAACATAGATATCTTAAAAAGGAACAACGTTACCAAAGACTTTGAATACTTTCTATTGGGGTACAATCTTGGTTTAAAGCTACAAGAACCGACTAGATTATCCAGTAACAGTTGCCTCGATAATTTTGCTTGCAGTTCTGATATAAAATGTAAATGTGAAATAATAGACTTTGCTTTGTCCGATCGATTGACAGGGTACCGTCATGATGTTTAATATGTTTATACTTTTAAACAGTTCCCTTAGAGAATCGCGCCTGCGGAGGCCATATAAAGCTCTGATGGCTCTTTTCTGCAGAATAAAAATATACTCGATATCTGCAGCCCGTCCCCATAGTAAAATACCGTAAGACATGACTATGAAAGTAACTGAAATAGACCAGCCTCGTTTTCACTATGGATTATGCACAGCCAGGTATGTATTTTATTTGGCACTTAATTTTAACAATTAATCTATAGCCGTTCTTCATTTATATCCTTGAGAAGAAACACCAAGAATCTGCTATGAAAAAACACATTTTGGAAGATTAAAAGGAGATTTAATATATTTCTCATCATTTCTAAGCTAAAATTGTAATGGTTCGATACAGAATAGACTTTTTAGAATGTAATTAGGCTCGAAACAGCCACCCCAAAGTACCCCTCTATTTTAGGTGATTTTTTTCCGTTGACACTTTCGATACTCAGTAAATGAAGTTTTACTTATATTTTGTGTATTTTTGTTATAGGCTCTTCTGGAATGAGCGTTTTGACTCGAAATGATTTGATTAATATAATGGAGCGCTCAAATACCTCAACTTTTAATTAAAAGTTGCAGTTTATGGAGCGGGAACTGCTCAATCAATATGCAGAAAATGACCAAAATATTGCTAAAACTGACGATTATCAGACATCAATTTAAACAAAAATGGTCAGGTGCTCACAACACCAGGCCAGAGAAGCTCACAAAGCCAGATTCCTACAAGAAGAAGAAAGACATTGCCAAGAAACGGAAAAGTTATACGTTTCCTTGTACAAGTTGTACCCAATGTCTCCGACATTACCTACATAAAGTATTGTGTCAAGGGGCTGAAGTGGTAAGGGACGCAATTCTTCCATTGCACAAATGTGCGAAGAAGTGGCAGTAGCCCGCAACAAACATAATTAGAATATTCCGGCTCAACTATGCCCGAAAAAAAATCCGGGTAGCCTACAACGCAGATGTTTTTAACAGGCTCCTCTGAAATGCGGGTGGATTGCTTTGGAGGTAGGATATGGCTAAAGATCTTCTGTTGTGTGTATCACCTTATGGGGCCATGTTCAAGCAAATAAAAGATTTGATTTGATTTTTATGCTACAATGCGTAAGAGGTGTGCATCCCTGATGCGCAGAGTGAGAGGGAGCTCCAACAGTGTACTGCAGACTGGACTGCAGATATGTGAATCACTGCTGAGCTATTTCTCATGGAATGGCGCAGCAGTGATTTCCTTACTTTTAATATTTGTGTTTATTTCTGGTTTTTTTTGTTTTTGTATTGCATTGTTATGTTAATGTATTATCTGTTCTTATTATTTTTAGATATTTTTATTATTATCCGTCGCGCGACAAGTCGCGCCGGTGTGACCGAGCCTTTAGTCTTGTTACTTGAATAAATAAATGAATAATAATAATTAACCTCTGACCCTGTCATGACGGGCATGAGGAAGAGGAAGAATAAAAAAAATCTCCCACTTTTATTCCGATATTCTAAATTTTTTACTAGAAAGTGACATTTTAAATGTAAGTTTTGAAGATGACGACGAAAATAACGAATAAATGCCTGTATGTATATCACATATACCTTTTTTTTACCTTTTCTAGGCTAAAACTGAAATAAAACATTGTTAGGCAGCCATTAGGCGTACCAAATATTTTTGGCCAAGTTTTCGGGTCAAATACCAATCTGTGCAGCGGACGACCAAGACTCTGCCAACGATAGCTCATTTGTTAAATTATTATGAGCAGTTTAGAAGTTAATAAGGGAACAGATGAACAAACATACATACATTCATACCGGTCAAAATTATAACCCTCCTTTTTGCTTCGCCGTAGATGGGTAAAAAGTGGCAATACTAACCATCGGGCAAGAATATGTATGCAAACTGGCATATGCCGCATATCCAAAAACCTGCTGCCAGTACTGGCTTCCGGCCAATCCTGGTCAACAACGTAAGTGACAGAAAATAGCCAGGGAGATCAGCAGCCGCCACAGCTATGAAGTTAAGATATTTATTTCCGCTGCCAGTTATGATAATAGAGTTGACTCCTAGTCCGTAGTAGATGAAGATGGTGCTGAGCCACCAGATTGGCGTGATGATCACGCGGATCAACACCCGCTTGTGGCGCCACACCTGAGCTAATATGCTGGGCTCATCGACATCCGTCGCCCTGTTCGTCTGGAGCTCCCGTGTCAACTGCTCCTGAACGCCGCGACGCAAACCTGCCAGCGACGATTCTTTTACCGTCGTCCCGTTTCTGTTAGCCATCCTTTTAAGCACAGCTTCGGCGTCGTCTAAGCGTCCCTTGCTCAATAGCCACCGCACAGATTGGCCGATGAGCCAATAGACTAAGATTGAGGAAAACTGCGGGATATAAACCGCGAGCGACAATTTCCTCCAGTGAGGAACCTTCCACGCGATTATCCCAAGCAGCATTTGTCCAACAGCAAAGGTACTATTTATCGATATCCCAGCAGGCACGCGGTACTCACAGGACAGCATCTCCACGACTGTAGCAATATAAACAATTAGGGAATATCAACTCATCAATCAAAATTCATTAGCTTGAGATACAAATAAAAGAAGTTTTAACTTATTATCAGTTATTTCTACAGAACGAGGTGTTAATAAGCTTACTTTTGGTAAAAGTAAGGCTTTTTAGAGCGTTTCGTTGTCTCTGTCACTCATACCACCCGTGGCCCGTCAAACGACGTCCAAAGAAAAATTTCAAAAGCCTCACCAAAGGCTACCCGGAACACCCCCAAGTATGTTCAGCGAGCATTTACAGTTTAGGAGTTAGACGGTTAATATTGTTGGGGAAACTCTCACTTGACTTCAGACTTTTTATTATTCTCTTTAGGTGTCGCATTTTTTTGTAATTTTTTATTTTATTTATAAGGTATATAATCTAAATACTACTATAAATATAAATCCTGAGAATATGGTCTACAATCAATAAAAAAATATTATCCTAGATGATTCGTCTTAGATTTTAAGTCTTTAAAAATGCGGCCCTACGGACCCTGAAGTATTTTTAAAAACTTCCCCTAGCCCTCAGCTTTCGAAAGTTATACAAATAATAAGTACTTTTCGAACCGTTCTTTAGTAAAATCGTGTATTCGTTCGTCACACTGCCGTCGTCCCACTGGTGGGACAAACGAGAATTTGAAAAATTTTACTTTTCACATTACTACACAGGGGTATAGATACTTTAAGATGATCATTTATAATATGTGTATAATAAAATCGAATAGAAACATTATAACGTTTACGTGTTCGCGTTCTTATGATGTATCATAAGCATAAAATAAATTCATAAATTATTACATATTATGATAGAATAGTATTAACTATGTAATTATATAAAAAAAGACAGAAGATACGTCGTGTAGGATCACTACTGCATTAAAACACCCGAGCTGTTTAATTGTTTTGTCACCACTAACCCGACCGGTTATATTTAATTTTAACACTAATAAAGGAAGCGAATGTCAGGTTTAATTGTTTAAACCAATAGGATTCACGGAAATAAAAACAATGTTATCGGCACCCTTTTGTTAAGTAGTTTGGGAAATTATTATTTTTAATGAACCAATTCCGACTATTTCCATTTACATCAGCGTAAAGGCTCGTTCACACTGGCGCGACTTGTCGCGCGACGCGACACCGGCAATTGTTCAATCGTGAAGTTTTATTAGAAATTGTATTGTTAAAGTCGCGTCGCGCGACAAGTCGCGCCAGTGTGAACGAGCCTTTATTCGAAGTATTCTGGAGTATTGTAGTACGTTGTGGAACCCGTTTGTTTTATCAGGTGCACTCTGATTGAATAGTGCGCGTTCAAAAAAGGGTCTTATACCTACCACTTTTGTTTTTTGGACAACACATGTCGTAGACTGAACTCGTATAAAGGCTCGTTCACACCGGCGCGACTTGTCGCGCGACGCGACACCGGCAATTGTTCAATCGTGAAGTTTTATTAGAAATTGTATTGTTAAAGTCGCGTCGCGCGACAAGTCGCGCCGGTGTGAACGAGCCTTTACTCTAGGCTGTCATTATGAAATTAAATCTTTAAGCGCACATGAAATCTTTAGATTTCATGTTTTTTTTATTCATTTATTTATTATACGGTAACTTCACAGCTGACAGTAAATATAACATTAATATGAATCTAAACCTAATCTAAATTATAATAGTCACTTCTATCTAAGTCAGATTGAATCAATTGACAGTCACTGGGGTTAATTATTTTCATAAATATTTTTTTGTCGTCGGCATACAAAAGATGTTCAGAGTGAAGGAAACACTGTGTTATGTCTAATAAATAAATATTATAAAGTAAGGGGGATACCAGTGTTTAAACTAATAAATGGTAAAACTAATAAAAGTGAAAGGCCATTGCGAAAAATTGGTGCCTTTTGCTTTTTTAGCGGCAGTCGATCGGATATGACAAAAAACTGAGGCAGACTAATATAACAAATCAAATATTTTATGGGGTCTTATATCTTAAACTCAGTCCGAACTGCGTCATTGGTTTTTCAAGAAAAAAATACTATTGTAAATAATTCAATAATTAGCACTTGAAGTTAGTTGTATCGTTAAAAATATAATGTGGGTAGTTGTTTTAACCGAACATCTCTGCTGCGTGGTGATGTGAACCACCACGCAGCATAGATGTGAATCTTAGTCAAAAATTCTATTATATCTAAGACTCGTAAAGATATAATTAAAGTTGATTTGTCGGTTGAACATAACATTGAACTGTCCTGTGTTGAGCTAGATAAGCATGTTATAGTGTGCGTTTACAGACCCCCAAATTATCAAAACTACTCCTTATTTGAGTCAGTAATGGAAGATGTACTAGCAGAACTTGCAATTAGTAAAAAAATGCTAATTATCTGTGGTGACTTTAATATGAATATATAAGAGAATAGTTCAAATAGAGTCGATTATTAAGTCTCTTTAAATCATTCAATTTGTCAAATGTTTTTTCAGAACCAACCCGTATAACTACAAATTCAGCTACATGTATTGATAATGTTTTTTGTTGCTGTGACTACTTTGATAAAGACATTGTAAATTATCTCCCTTCTGATCACAGCGGTCAAAACGTTTCTTTCAAGTCCAACACGCCATTACAAAGACTTCAGATACAATCTAGACAAACAACACCCAGCAATCTAAGTAGATTTAATAATAATTTAATTAGTCAATTAAGTTTACCGGGCAATATTTTAAACAATGAAAATGAATTATATAAGGAATTCTTTTCGGTAGTGCGCACTGAGTTTGATAATAATTTTAAAATATAACGATTAAAATTACATGCACAATATTATATGGTGGGACAAACGGGAATACACGGGTAAAATTGGAGTTCGAACATGATAGGAAGGGTGAAAAACTTTTTTTTTAAATATTGATTTATGAAATTTAATAGTACATAAATAAAGAATTAAATATGTGTTACCACTTGGAGTTATCTATTATTCATAATACTTGCTTGCAAAATTAGGCTTCCCCCATCGCATATGCGTGTTTCGGGAAGCTCTTGGATCCATCTAAAAAAATCTTTGGAAGTCGTTTCACGGGGCACTCTGTCTGTGTGACAGTTTCTGTCTAATACTCCCTAATATGCCATCTTAACCTGGAATATCCTTTTTCAACGCAAGTCTGAAAATAATTCCAGCGTACGAACAATTTAATCATAATGTCTAATTAAGTATTACAAAATATTTTACTCACCCAATATATAAACACTAGAGAATAAGCCGGATCCAAAATTGGCCTCAGTAAACTCTAAGGCCAAGAAGGTCCAGTAATCCTTAACCCAGTACCGGATGACGCCGAGGCACGCGCCGTTGATCGCGTTGAAGCAGATCGCGATCCGGCGCCCCCACCGGTCCGAAATGTAGCCGGTGAGGGGCAAAGCAGTCAGCGTGCCCATCTTGCGAAACATGCCTAAATATGTCCGCTTCCACTCGTCACATTCCAGCCCGAACTTACATGCGGATAAAACATTGCTCATAAATGATCTCCCCAAACAAAATATACCCCGGAATATTTAAAACGAAGTGGACTCACATCGTAGACGACGCTGAATGTGTTCTCGTGCACGTAAGATTCGCAGGGCAGGGTCTTCTTGCGGTTAAAGAGTTCTGCCGGGCAGGTCCCCGGTTTGGGAGGGGCCGCCGTGCCCCCCGCAGGCGCATAGCGCAAGCAGTCGTCAAAGCCGGCCTTGTCGGGGTCCGGCGGAATCGCGTTCATCACCCAGGGTGGTTTGAACACCGGCGGTTTACTTTCACACTCCTTGATCTTACATCTGGAAAGAACATCCTAATTTATGTGGAGATGAGCCTACGAGAATAGACGGTATTTTAATATCAATGGCGTCGGTATTTCGGTTTACCTGGTAGGTATATACGCTGTGGTGAATACGAAATTGCATTCCGCCAAGGAAATGAATAAGATTAATATAATGGATACTATATAATTTTGCCGCTGGTAGGATCCAAAGTTGCCTATCTCGTTCTTGAGAATATAATCTAGGCCTGTTTTGTTCGATGGTTCAGCTATATTGGGGGGGGGCGCTTCAGCTTTTCCGGGTTTAGAGCTTGTTTCTTCAGGTTTGGAGTCTTTTTTCGGCTCTGACATGCTGATCCCCGGGCCACAGCGCGCCGATCACAGCCGCGTGCGTCTCAAGCAATGATTTGACCTGAATATTGTATTATAAACTGCAACGCATGTTTCTGTGACACTGCGGACAGGCAGAGAAGTTGTACTATTACCTCAAATCCCGGTTATTTAGTGTATAATCTTTGATCCCGGTTATGCACACGTGGACATGCAGTGCATTAACAGGGTAAGTACAGACAGTGTTCGTCATGCAGTTATGTAATGAAAATATCGATGCTATTTCCGTACTAGTCCTTAACTTTTTATCACATACTTTTGCCACAAACTTATCTACAACCTCAATAAAAATAAGTCCAGTCTCTAAGATTCAAATAAATATTCTAAAATGTTCTGTCATATTTTGGTACAGTTTTTATGAGTTTTTCCACAGACAAGTTTTTTAATGTAAAAAGGTATTTATCATAGACTAATATTTTTCATTCTGCCTAGCCTTTTCCGAATCATGATGGGGTCGGCTTCCAGTCTAACCGGATGCAGCTGAATACCAATATCATAGACTAATATATGTATGTATTTATATAAAAACTAAAACAGTCCAAATCCTTCCTTAAGCCCCACTTTACGTGTAGGGGAGGACCCTAAATTTTTTTTTTTTTTAATGATTTTATTCGTCGTTAATATTATACTCATGCCAAATTACAGCTTTCTAGTACTAACAGTCTCTGCGCTAAGCCGGGGACAGACAGACATGGCGAAACTATAAGGGTCCCTCGTTGAATTCGGAACCCTAAAAACCCAACCACAAATAGTGTTATTTGCTGACGATAATTCTTTATTTTTTTAAATTAATAGGTATGCATCAAATCTTGAAGACGTAAATAACGCCCTACTGCAGGTCCAAAATTCTCAAAAGTAGTAATTGTGCGATAATATTAAATCAAGAGAAACTAGAATTGGTCGATAAAGGCTTCAATGGGGTCCTTATTTAACATCCCTTGCAGGATGCTGTGAGAAAAATCTGACAATTTACTAATGTAACCGCGAGGCCAGTCTATTTTAGAGTATTCTATTCTATTCTATTCTTTTCTATTTTATTTAGTTACTTTCATAATGTTACTATGTATCGCGACGCTCGACGCGACGCGACGTTGCCGTGAGGGCTCCCGGTTTTTATTTCTTAATTTGGTAAATTCGGCCAGGAGTCCCGGAATCGACCTATTTTAGATTCAACATTAAACAATCAAATATTCTTTGTTTTTATCTGATAAAAATACATTTTATAGTTTAATTAACACTCTTGATTATTCTATGGTTCAAAACACGATATTTATAATTTCACTCGATCATAAAAAATCGCGAAAACAGGGAAGTTTTTGATCGTTTTTTAAGTCGTACTTGAAGTAGACCAAACTTTTACTCCAGAAAAAAATGTCAATAAATAGGCAATAACGTTTAGAAGAATATTCTATGATTAATTTTTCTCCAAACAGTTTTTTATTGTTATAACAAGATATTATATAACAAGGCGGCCCGCGCGCTTCGCTTCAGTAGCCCCACAGACACATATACTCCTAACGGAGAAGAATGCGAACTCCATACAATATTTCGTAGAACGGTTACGCCAGCGCCATCTATACTTAGCCCGGAGAAAAAACCTTAGTATGGCGGTAAATTCAAATGTTGCCTATCATCCCTAATATTAAAAAAATGTTTTTTTGGTAGGTGAATGAATGAATGTACCTACCAAAAAGTCTACGGAATTAATATGGCAAAATAAAACTATAAATAATTCAAATTGTTTTTTATTTATTTCAACAGCTTCATTACAATTTCATTAAATACATATATTTTACATTTTTAAATATTAGAATATCATTACAATTTATTATTATTGTGTTCGTGTTATTAGATTCAAATGCTTTATTTACAATCTGTTTGCAGTAGCCTCAGAATACATACTAACCCAGAAGTTTATTTTAACTACATTTACAGAGATCTTACAACAAAATTAGACAAAAATCAATTTTCAAAGTGTACCCAAACAGAAACAGTAGATTAGTAGCAGTAGTGACAAAATTATTTATTCATTTACGATAAGTACAGACGGACAGAACCTGTGTTCATGTCAGTTATAATAATGTTGATACATGTTAGTCATGTTACTGTTCTCAACTTCTTTTTATTATTGTGTGAACCGTCCTGGCCCTGTACTACTTAATACTCATGTAGTTTTGCTATACAATAGTAACTAAATTTTATTTGCTTATGGAAGTCATGAAAAAAACAACAGCCTACCTCAATTTGTAACCTCTTCATGTTAAAAATCTACTATAATTCCCCTTATGACTGACATATCCTTTTCTCCAAACAAGTATTCTTGTTTGTTGATAAAGTTTAAAGAATATATTTGTATTGGCCACAGTTTGCATATTTGTTATGTCCCCTAAAAATATTCTTTGGGATGGACCAGCTTGTGGTTCGGCCAAATCAATAAGTACGGGTTCAGTCTGAAACAAAATTATTCCATTAATTAAATTTTGGTTTGAAGCACCAATATTTATAACAAATTTAGTGACAATAATATAGTGTAGATAATCAGTTATTAAAATATTCACTTACATCACATGGAACAGCAGCTTTTCACACAGCATTCTGTGATCATTGTACAATTTTGTCTGATTTTGTAAAGTATAAACTATATTGCTCTTCTGGAAAAATGTACTTTGCCCACAGCAGACAACTGAACGTGAAAAAAATAACATTTTCATCAATCATCAATAGTTCTGGCTAACCACTGAAATATTTATTATAAGGTACGTGTTAATACTTACCGAATAACGTTTCGAACTCCGGGTTTAGGAAAACGGAACAGTTTCACGTTATGTTCGGCTGGTAAACAGCCACACTTGAAACATTTCCTTCTATTTTCATCCATTTCACAAAGTTTCAAAACTCACAACAAAGATAAAGATCACAACTGTATACCTGTCCTGTATACAGCGTAGTGCTACTATGAATTATCAAAAATATCTACTATATTTTCGGTTTTATTTCATTTTAGACAATATTGAGGTATTTTGGGTAAATCAAAAATCAGTATAACTTCAATCGATCACGAAAAAAAAATATGATCTAATCAATATTTATTTTTTGTTGGCATATTTCTAGCTTAAAAACTACTATTTGGAAAGAAAAAAATAAACGAATCACTTTCAATGAACCTGTGTTACAACTTGAAAATCGGTATTATTAAAGACCTAATTTGTTGGGTCCTTCATAATTTTTTTAACGTTGGCAATGTAACAACTTTGCCCCGGGTACCTGTCCTACATTGGCCCATACAAAGTTGATACCCCCTGAGTAGCCCGCGAGGCGTCTTAGAGGCAGGACCTGTCTCGATATTGCTGGCTCGCTGCGTTCCCGCTACTATACGATAAATTGTTGTTATTTTCCGTGTTTGTATAGTAGATTTAAAACTCAGTAATATTTGTGATTTTTGATTATTTTTTTGTATTGCATTTGCAATTGCCGTGAGTTAGTGTTTCTTATTTCTAATAAAGAATTTACTGACCTGTGTATTATATTGTAATGAGTTTTATCCGAATTTATTTATTCCAAAGTATACAGGGTGGCAGGGATTCAGTACATGATTCTGAACCCCGGCATTGAAATTTTTCACCGGTTATTAAAAAAAAATCTGCTGTTTCATAGAAAAGGGAACCACTGTACATTAGGACCCGCCGCATTTTGATAGTAGCTATTTTTTTTTGGGTAGAATAGACCCTTTTTATTGAAATTTTGAATGGGGTTTTCAAAATTTCAATAAAAAGGGTCTATTCTATTCAATAAAAAGTGCGCAAAACCATAGGTGCCGAGAAAAAAATCGCCAAAGTTTCGTTCGGGATTGGTGGTAGAGCGGGAGTATTAAGGGTGGGGAAGATCACATGGCGGGTCTAAATTAGTTTCCAAGCAATAATGAGGTCAATGACATCTTCTAAAATCTTGGTAGGTCGTCATAATCGTCATTTTCAAGGTTAATGACAAACGTCTCGAAGGTCAAGGACAAATTGTTGTAGTAAAGTTAAGTCGACGGAGCCCCGCTACGCGGGGCACCTACTTCTGGGTGGTTTAAAAAAAAATAACCACTTCTAACCTAACCTGTCCGAGTCGGGGTGCCCCAAGTCCCGAGCAATCAAAAGTACGATAGACGCTATCGACTGTTTACCTATGATGAGTGACAAGACAACTTAGTGTCAAACGTTATCGTTACCTTCACTTACATTCAATTACGTTCCGTTACCCATAATCTTATAAGAGTACAAATAAAACTTTTATATTTTTTTAAATTTATTTTATAATATTATTTACTTCATCACCATCTTTTGTGAGTTCATTGCAGTAGAAATGAATAAGAGTTAAAAACTTACAAGATTTATACCAAAAAACCATTAAAATCTGCTGTCACTTTGTCTAAACGTAAAATGGAACAATCTAGGAGTAGAATGCGTACATTATCTGTGGTATTATGACAATGAAATTACGTAAATAAGTTGAATTTTCTGAAACTTTAGGATTTTTTTTCTCAAAAACTAGATGTTTGCGCAGTGTGAAATATTTAGAAAGCTTCCGAAATAAAGACATCTATACACAATAAAATTATGAAGCTCCGGACTAGCGGGTCCTAATGTACAGTGGAGCCTAGAAAAGTGCAATACCTACGCGGTCAAAATGTATGGAGCAGCTGTGAGACTTTTATTTTTCGCTTTTTAGTGGGTCAGTTTGTAATTTATCTAAGTTACAATTGCCTAATGTTGACTAATCATCACCTTTTACAAAATATTGCTTTTCCCGAAGCAGGGACGTTAATCGTTGAGTTCTTCACCATCAGCTCCACTTGTCCATATACATTTTGACGAGCATAAATTGCTTGGTATTCATATTAATGTAATCTAATAATATTTGGAGAGTTCCCTCGATTTCTCCAGGATCTCATCATCAGATCCTGACCTAATAACAATGGGACTATATCGGAGGTATACCCTTTAAAAAAAAAAAAGAATTTGAAAATCCGTCTATAAATGACGGAGTTATGCCCGTAAACAATCGAATTGATAACCTCCTCCTTTTGGAAGTCGGTTAAAAATAAATAATGTTGTTTTACTTATAATTCCTTAAAAATTAAACACCCGAAATATTAACATGAATTCCGTAAAACAAAGTTAACTGTACTTACTGTTACAATTTTATACTGTGACGCAAAATTTTTGCACATCGGGGTCAGCGAGTTCATTTGAACTGCGCGTTCGCGCGAGCTACCAGGCGGGGAGTGAGGTAACGCTAAATGCCTACTGCGCTCGAATATCCTGGCCTTAACATCTAAAAATGTGTCACAAGTGAACTATAATATACTGGGTGTAATTTTAATCACCGTTTTCCTCTTAAGGGGTCATTGTACTCATCATTATGAACAACTTTTACTATGGCACCAAACCTGAAATCGTGAAAAAAAAATCAGCTGTTCCCTACATTTATGTTCGCATAACTCTTCAAAATGTAGGGAACAACTGATTTCTTTTTCACGATTTCAGGTTTGGTGCCATAGTAAAAGTTGTTCATAATGATGAGTACAATGACCCCTTAAGAGGAAAACGGTGATTAAAATTACACCCTGTACCTATACATAGGAAGTGGAATATAGTACTAATTTAGCGTTTTTGTGGAAAAATGAAGCAAAAAAGTTGTTTGTAAACTAGACGGTGATAGTGTTGTAGGCGCGCGAATCCGCGGCCGTACGGCAGCGCGACGTTGCCGCTCCGCCTCTTGGTTTGTTTACCTAATTTTTACTTGCAAAATTGAACTACTAACTTTATTACACACAACTGCATAGTGGGTGAAGGTTAACACAAAATTAGTGGTTTTCCAAAACAATTAAGACATTAATATAGTTTGTACCTAAGGCAGTGATAACAAATTGTGCATGTTGTGCATTTTACCGGCAGCGCTTATTCTAGCTCTTCGCTTGCAATCTTATCTCCGTCTCGCCCGCACAAGGAGATTGAAATAATGCCTAACATGATTTGCTTTGCGTGCAATAAAAAATAGATCTTGGGGAGCTGCTTAGATGTACTGGTTGCAAGACAGGGTATCATTATGCATGTTTGAATGTCACTTCAGCAGCATTCACAGAAGGGCGAGTACAAATGAAAAAGTCTTTTAAGTGCGACTCGTGCTCAAACATCACTCAGCGTGTCCGAGTAACTGATGATACCCCAGTACGCGGCCTCCACGCATTAGTGGGTGGGTCGGAAGAGGAGGGAACTAATCTACCTTGTTTGACTACAACCCCTTCAGTTAACATAGATATCATGCAGAGTATTATGGAAATGGTGAAAGGAGTTATAACTGAGAGGATTCATACTTTGGAAAAAAACCTTATTGATGAAATTCAAAGTACGGTAACGGCCTTGGCTCTAGAAAATAGTAAATTGAGGCAAGAGTTGAGTGTAGCTAATAAAAAATGCTTAAATTACGAAGTAGAAATTAATGTTCTGAAAGTTGCGGAGAAAAAGATTAGGCAAAATAATGAAGAGAAGAAGAAGAGCTCTAGTTTTTTTACTAATTCTCATCTTCAAAAAGCTGAAGTTCCTCCTGCACCCGTAACATCACCCGTGTCATCTGGGGTTATGGTTCTTGACAAAGGCAACTCTAAACCGCTGCCGCATACAAGTCTTAGCTACGCAAGTGTGGCCTCTAAGTCAGTGATCTCACCTGGTGAATTTGTTGAAAAAGATGAAAATTGGATACAAGTAAATGGTAGAAAAAAAATAACCATATAATAAGAGGCGGAAACGCATCGGTCCTATCTCTTAAAGCAGTCGAGCCGTAAAAAATTCCTTCATGTCTGGAGATTAGATAAAACTACGTCAGAAGAAAATATTAAAAATATTTTGGGAGATGACTCGGAGTTAATTGTTGAAAAAATACGAACTAAGACAGAAAGAGATTATGCTTCGTTTAAAATTGGAGTAACAGAAGGTAATTTTGAGAAACTTTGTGTTCCGGAAGTATGGCCTATGAATAATAGAAATTAGTGAATGGATTTGGTTTCGTCGCTCAACCACACCAACCAAACTCCAACCGCAAGTTTAGTAGTAGCTTCACAATTTTGTATCAAAATGTTAGAGGCCTGAGAACAAAATCGTCAAAATTTTTGTCATTGTTGGAATCATCGGGTTCAGATTTATTCGCAATTACGGAAACCGGCTGCAACGAGTCAGTTCATAACTCAGAAATAACATTACCTGGTTACTCGATATTGCGATGTGATCGAGCGGATGGACGTAAGCAAGGTGGCGTACTTTTAGTGGCCACACCGCGTTTCGAATTGCGGCAAGTAACGATTCCCGATGGCATAAATATAGATATTCATGAGTTGATTTGTGCTACAGTTCATTTGCAAAATCGATTTTTATTTACCTGCTGTGTTTTATATATTCCACCACAGACTGATGAAAATGAGTATTCGGTAATGTTTAATATTTTAGAAAAAATATGTATTAAATATAAAAATAAGGTAGTAATATTAGGAGATTTTAATCTGTTTTCATGTAAAAGTTATGTATGTGACTATTTTGAATATTTTGTTGCCTTCTGTGAAGTCGTTCAGTACAATAAGGTCCCTAATTGCAATGGCAGACAGTTGGATCTCGTGTTGAGCGGGCGCAGCGGGGTTTCGGTGTGCGCGGGGGAAGAGGGGATGCAACCCGTGGACGCGTACCACCCGCCGCTCGCGGTCACCGTGGACGCCGTGGCGCCCCCACTGCCGCTACCCGATAAGGTAGATGCACAGTCAGAATCTCATAACCAGATATCATCTAGGCAATGGAACTTCAGTAAAGCAAACTTTAATCAATTGTATTATCATCTAGGCAATGGAACTTCAGTAAAGCAAACTTTAATCAATTGTATTATCTTATAGCCTGGAGTGATATTTACTGTTTACACGATCCGAATTTAGCTTTATTTTTTTTTATAAAAAAATCTTTGAAGTCTTCGATGCCTGTGTACCTCTCAAAAACAAAAAATCTAAGAATAATAGATATATAATATACCCAATGTGGTATACTTCCCATATTATCAAGGATATTCAATTAAAATATGGCCTACATAAAAAGTACAAGGTAAGTAAATCCCCTAGTGATTATGAGCACGACCGGTATCGGGATCGCGTTCAGAGCCATCTTGCGACAGACCCGAAAGCTTTCTGGAGTTACGTCAGATCAAAAAAAGGTAATTCAAGCCAATATAAATTAAATAAGGACGGACAAATCCTTTCGGACCAAGAATGCGCACAGGAGTTTACACGTTTCTTTTACTCTGTATATAACCCCCGAGCCGGGTACGCTGGACGCAGGCGCCGCTAGCGCAACAGCGAAGCAAAGCGGTGCGTGGGCTCACCTCGGTCGTCTTGAGGCGTCTGCAGTGCGCCGCGCGCTCGCCCGCTTGCCACCAAAACGTTCAGTTGGACCAGATAACATACCACCCTTAGGGATAGTCTCATGGTGTTAATTGAACCCTTACTACACTTGTTCAATGTCTGCATCGCTACAGCAACATTTCCTGATCGTTGGAAGCTTAGCCGAGTAGTGCCGGTGCCGAAAGGTCGTGGAGGTACGGAAGCAAGTGACTACAGGCCTGTGGCGGTTTTATGCGCTCCTGCTAAAGTGTTCGAGGCAGCCATTCACAGCTGTTTATACGCACAAGTGAGTGCACACTTGTCTGAAGCGCAACACGGGTTCCGTCCTGGGCGGGGTACAACAGGAAATTTACTTCAGCTAATGACGCAACTAGTGCCAGCTGTTGACGCTGGACTACAGGTTGATGTAGCCTACATAGATTTTCGGAAGGCGTTTGACACAGTCGATAATGATATGCTGCTGTTGAAATTAGCCAACATGGGTTTCACACCGCATTCTATTCAATTCTTTGCCGATTACCTGCGCGACAGACGTCAATACGTTGACTGTGGCGGACGCTTCTCTGAGATCTATTACACGAGATCGGGAGTCAGCCAAGGAAGTAATCTTGGGCCGTTCCTTTTTATTCTACTGGTGGACGACCTGCCGAAAGTAGTCAATGAGTCAACTTGCCTACTCTTTGCTGATGACTTATAGCTGATTCATGTAGTGAAGCAGAACGCCGATCATGACATACTGCAGCAGGATTTAGATCGAGTCACTAAGTGGAGTCAGGAAAATAACCTATATTTCAACGTGGCGAAATGCTCTGTCCTTTCGTTCACCCGCGCCCGTGCCCCGCTTCACCATGAGTACCTCATAGAAGGTAAACCGTTGCAGCGTGTCATGGAGGTCAAAGATCTGGGCATTCGATTCACCGCTGATTTGCACTTTCGGAAACATATTGTAGAGGTTTGCAAAAAGGCATACCGTAACCTGGGTTTTGTTTTGCGACAGGCAAATGAATTTACAAATATGAGTGCTTTAAGAGCCTTGTACGAAGCATTGGTAAAGAGCCACTTGGAGTACAACGCGGCTATTTGGAGTCCTAGCGAAGCCAAATACAGTATGATGTTAGAGCGGATACAAAACAAATATATTAGGTTTATGTATTTGAGGTTACATGGAGTATATCCGGGATACCCATTGCTTTATCCAACTTTATTCATTTTGGAAATGGTTGGTTACTATAAATTAGAAGTTAAGCGCGAACTTGCACTAGCCACATACCTGTTCCATGTAATAAGGGGTAAAATTTCTAACTTTGCGATACTACAGTCAATTCGGCTGTGCGTACCAGACGAGTACGTGAGCAGACGGCGTCGGCCGCGGCTGCTGGTGGTGCCGACTGCGCGCACCAATCTGCTTCAGCGGGCACCGCTAACGCGCGCGCTGTGTACGCTCAACGCGGTAGCCGATAGAATAGACCTGTTTTCTTGTACACTGAACAACTTTACTCAGACGGCATCTAGGGTATTATGTTATAATTAATTTAATTGTTGGTGTTAAGCTTGTGGCGGCATCTACATTGCCACATGCGAACTATGCATCAAAGACCTGACGTCACAGATCCTGCATCGCGCTATTTAAGTTTACCGCGCGATTCATATATATAAGACTATCCGACATCAGTCCTTGGGCAATTGCCCGCCAGACACAATAACCGTCTGGTTGGAAGGATCCTCCCTTTTCTATGGGGGATGAGAGAACTTTACACCCTGTTCCTCATACCCCCAAACTTCTATGGGGGATGAGAGAACTTTACACCCTGTTCCTCATACCCCCAAAAGCTTGTTTAGTTTATTGTGAACTTATTTTATAATAGTATATTTGTACTTAACTATCGTATTAGGGCAACCTGTAAAGATAGATTTAAGGGTTGTATAAATAAATAAATAAAATAATATTACGTCGTACCTACGATATTTTACTATGGGGTCGAGCTGCACACATCGATTCTATTTTTATTAACCCCCGACGGAAAAAGAGGGGTGTTATAAGTTTAACGTGTGTATCTGTGTATCCATGTATCTGTCTGTTCCCTCGCAGCTTTTTTTTTTTTTTTTACCACAACGGGGAAGCTGCGAAACGGCTGAACCGATTTTGTATTCTGTTACTTCATTTAGCTCCCTTCAAAATGGTTGAGTTGGTGTTAATCTATGCGTCAGGTTCGTGAACGGGCGCCGTCAGTGACTGGTCATCTTTTAGCTGCCACGGCTTATTGTAATTTAAATTTTGATTTGCTTTTTTTATATTTTTATTACGGATGCTTTTAACGTTCTGCATCGTTCTCACATGTAGGTATAATTTCAACATGAACGATGTTACCAATATTTTGTAACCATATTTTAATTTAAAAGAGTGTCCGTTGAGTTTCTTGCCCGTTCTTCTCCTTATGTACCTACTACATTTTGGAATGACAACTAGCTTCATCTTTCTGACTGACCGACTGATAATTCAAGGCCCTATAATATAATTATCTCTATATAATAAAAATGAATTGCTGTTCGTTAGTCTCGCTAAAACTCGAGAACGTCTGGACCGATTTGGCTAATTTTGGTTTTGAAATATCTCTGGAAGTCCAGGGAAGGTTAAAACGGTGAGAAAATTGCTTTTGGTAGGCTAGGTAGGTATGTTAGTAGGTAGGTAGGTTTGTAGGTAGGCACAAAGTCAAAGATAAGCGTGAGATTCAAAAGTCCGTGGTAGAAGTCGAGTTTTCAGGGTAAAGCAGAAATGAAATGTCCAAGAGAGTAGCCAAAAAACCGTTAGAGAAACCAAAAATAACACCGAAGCAAGAATTCACGCAACACAGTCGACGATCAAAGATAGTCTGGCGCACAGATTACTATAAATAAGTCGGATCTGGCGCATAGACTATTAATTATTATATGTCTGGCATAGATAATGGAAGATTTGGTAATTCGATTTTTTGCGAAAACCCTAGGGATATCGCGAAAATACGGATAATCAAAAAATGGTGAAAACATTTCTCAATCTTACTGGAAAAAGATAGGGTTTTTGCAAAAGCATGAGTCACTCTGGTAATATTGCGAAACGAAACATAACCCTCCTTTTTGATTCGCCGTAGTCGGGTAAATCTATTTACCATTAATTATATATATATATATAATACATTAAAAAAACAACACTAAAGTGCAATTATTTCAACAATATTACACAATAAATGTCGTTATTTAGCTCTTATTTGTCTAATGCTAAAATAAATGGAGTATAGAGCGACTCGTGTTTTTGCAAAAACCCTATCGTTTTCCAGTAAGATTGACAAATATTTTGACGAAAATTCGAATATCAAATTTTCCTATACGACATAAACACGTTTGGCGCGCAGTATTGTAATACCCTCAGGTAATACCTGAGGGTAGTACCTATCTCTAGTATGTGGTCTGGAGGTTCTTACACTGACAGCCGCCGTTTCGTTCGGAAATAATGAGCTCCCTATTAAACTATTTAGTTATAACATTATCTTATTACTGGCGACTCTTACAGATATTGTAAATGCCTGAAGATACTATTTAGGCACCCAAGAGTATAAGAATCAGAGTTTCAACTTCTCTACAACCCTTTATTTTTTTGTACAAATCCTGCCATCACACGGGAAACTGCCCCCTAGTAACTAGTATAGAGATGGTTTCATGATGATTTGGTTGTATTATATAAGGTGCTATAAAAATATCTGCCACGGCTTTAATGAGAGGTAGTATTGTGTTTAAAGATAACAATAGTGAAGAAATTTCGTACCCCGGCACAGTTAAATCAATTTGAGAAAATAAAGTAGTTAAATAAACATTGACTCTACTCTGCATAACGTGGTTCACAAATTACGCGCGAAGTGCACTTCTTCAATGAAAACAACTGCTATCTCTTTCCATCTGTTCAGTGAATGAAAACTGAAATCAGCTGACTAGTTCGACACTTGCAAATTTATACGTACAATTTTTTGTATGAAAAAAAATATGACACATGATCAATAATTTATCTTTACTATTGTAATCTATAAACACAATACTATCTCCCATTGCAGCCGTGGCAGATATTTTTATAGCACCTTATATATTGTTAGATGGCAACACTGAAGACTCCTATCCAGCGCGGCCTACAACAGTTTGAAGCCTGTGCAGTGTGGTCTCGTCCCTTTTGCCGTTGGTCGTAGACCTAACAACATTGTTGCTCTGCCCATTTTTTGTCTTATTTTAATTTCTATGTATTTTTTTCAAAATATGTTTTATTTATAAGATCAGAAGTGGGATTATCCGCTTGAATACCATCTCCGATTCTATAAATTTGAAGTAGTTTTATTACACATATTCCAAAGCAGTAATTTTTTAAGGTTAACTTGGGCAGATACACAATGCCTTCTGTTAACAAGAGGAAAGGGAGACGTCTTTTACGAACTCCCTAGCCTCCTAACAAATTAGATGAGATTTTGAGGAGACTTCAGAATCTGGAGGAGCGGACGCGTGGGAACGAGTCGCGACCTGCTTTGGTGAGCCCGGGGTCCTGCCACGCTCTGGCGATGCTGAGCACGCCTGCAAACCCCCAGCGTCTGTCGCTCAGACAAGCAAGAGCCACCTTTCCTGCCACGCCGTTGCCGACGGAGAGCAACGCCAAAACCACAGCCGAATACCTACTTTCTGGACGCCATAATGACATTCCCGGTGAGATCAAACCGATATTTTGTCTCTGATTTTGATCCGAGTGTTCATGATGTCGACACGTTCGTAAATAGACTGGTTTTTATTATATTCTGTTGAAATAAAAAGATGATGAATTAATATTATTAGAAGCTCGTTTTTTACATACAAAAAAAGAGTTTAGGTTGCAGGTGCTAAATAAAACTTTCGATGTTGCACTTATAATTTCCCAAGGATTTTTTATTAAAATTGTCTCTGGTTCTATTGGTGGTGGTCTTGTTGCAAAAACTTAATAAGTGGGTTTGTTCTTTAAAAAAATATTATGCTTATGAATATTATTGGTGAAAATAACAAAAACTCAAGTTATAAAGGAAATTTTATTAATAATATAATATGTAATAATATTGAAATATCACGTATAAACCTAAATACTAGTCGAGGAATCACACGAGTGAAAATTAGCACTCATCTGGTTCCTCTATCGCGAAATCAGAAAAACCTTCCAGACCATCATCAATATTATCGTTTTCAACAAAATTAATATAGAAGTCATGGCAGTCTTCAGGAAATAATAGTATGAAACTATGAATGAATGCGAAACGACTAATGCTATGGATTATAATATTATAGTGTAGCGTTGTGTTGCGCCCGCATCGCCACGTCAAAGTTAGGTTGCGCAATACCCGTCGCTACAAGGATATTTTTCACTCACTTCCCGCCGCCAACGCTCGCTCGCAGGGGCAGTCGGCTCCATTCTGTGTTGTAACCGTTGAAACGCTAATTATCCCGAAGGACTGATTGTGTGTCGTGATATTGCTCCTATAAACTATTCTACCGAGTCCGTGCATACTGCATAGTTCATTTCTACATTCCTCGAGAAAACCGCTTATAATAATTAGTCATTTCACATTGCTTTTATAGAGTGATTCGGTGGACAAAACCGTAATATAAAATTAGTTTTGTAGCTAAATGACACTTTTCTTTGTCAAAATCTGCCTAACCTGTTAAGCCCAACTACGTTGGGGTCGGCTTCTAGTCTAACCGGATACAGCTGAATACCTGTTGGTATTTTACGTGGCGCGACACCGCGCTTCTTTGCCAAACAATATAATTACAAAGATTTGCAGTTTTCAACATTACCATACAATAAGGGTCTTTTTATTTTATTCGGAAACTGCTTTTAAATGAGTATCTTTGTCGACATAATGTTTTGATAGGAAAGAGTCATCAGACAACTATGGTCTTTATAGGGCCGATAGAAGGATCATTTTATAATGTTTCTGTATACTTACTTCACTTTTGGACCTATTTGTGGGTTGGTTCCCTTTTGCATAGTACGTCTGATTCATGAAAGGAACTAAATGCTTGGTTTATAATTATCATTTTCGGCAAATACTTCTGACGATGACAGACTTTGTAAGCATTGCCTAAACTTTCTAATATTAAACAACAAACAAGTTATAATCGAGAGATTATAACTTGTATTATATTGAAAATGTTGAGTAAGTTTCTGTTTTATCTTTTATACGAAAGTTCAACATTTGTGCTGTATCATGATCGGAGAGATGAAGCGGGAGTAGGAACTGAAGCGGTCGCTTTCGGGATGTTACATAACATGTGGTCTATTCCTAAAGGTTGATTTACGCGTTGTTTCATTGATGTGAATTTTCATATTATAATTGTAGGATAGGTCTTGTAACTAATGAGTACAAGTTATCGAGATCACGTAGGTTTGGTCTTGCCGAGCTGCTCGGCATCCTCGAAGGTGTCGGGTAGCTTGGTGCCCAGCGTCTCCGGCGTGGTGAAGATCAACAGCCCCGACAGACACGCAAAGCTGCCAAACAGCACCGACGGAAACGGCTCCCATACTTCCTGAGCCTGTGAGCATAATATTATGATGATCGCAAGTAGTACCAGTCACGGTTCACTTACATAAACAGTGGGCTATTTAAAGGGTATTTTTATTTCTGTTGGATAGAATAGTTTGTAGTCACATCTAGGTATCCCGTTAGATTGGAACTACGTTACCAGCCAGCCAAACACAAGTCGCAGATATCGCCTCCTGACGTTACGGAAACCTGAATCGTGCAAGCAATGTTTTACGCCCACTAACAACCGTAGGCCGGAGGATTCTGGGGTTTTTTTCACTTTATCCGGAAAAATAAATGGCAACTGATAAGAAACTGATTTGGTTTTGTTTTATTTCTTGCCAGTTGCCACCTAAAGACTTCGGCTAAAATTATTTTGCACTTTGTAGTGTTTTCCTCTTGGAAGTCGGTTGAATTTTTAGTTGAGTTTTTTGTTTGTGGTATCACCAATAATGTTATAGGATAACTGACTAGTCGTTGGACAGTTATGCGAATTCAAACTTTTCTCTTCTGAAGGAAATGATAGGACTGAATATAAACGTAAATGGTCATTGGACGGTGTCCAAAGACTATAAAGTACGACAAGTCAATCGTCATCCTGAGGATGCCTCGTTGAGAGGTGAAACAAGTGTCGATTTCTTGCAGGATTTTTTAAGACTCTTTATGAAAGAAGTTTGAAGTTTTTTTTAAGGAATAGTTAAGCGGAATAGGTTACTAAATATATCTACGTCTATTGTATTTTAAACATTAAGATAACGTTTTGAAATAACGTGTAAAACAACTTAATTTACTTACCATTGTATTTAATACAATTTGTGTCAAACAATAAAAAAACCCGATTTTTGTACGGTTTGGTCGGTCTTGTCCTTAACTAAATTCATCTTTGACAGGAATTTGACACAGCTTCCCGATCACAAGATTAATTTATTTTAACTGCCAACTACGCCATCAATTGGTAATTTTACATATTGTGATTGAGTTTGTTGGATACACGTATGAACGCTTGCTGAATGGTTGAAACAACGCACGTAGTTCTTCTAAAATCCATAAAAGAGCAAAGTGTCCATTCGCTAGTCGCGGCCAACAACTAGTCAGATACCCTACCACTGCATTTCTGCATGTCCTGCAACTGCATTTTATTTTCCGAACGATGACCCATTCATGTTGTGTGAATATAGCCGCCAAAAATTTTACAAGGTTGTGTACATTCTCATTTATATGAGGTCCATGCTGGAAGATCCGTACACAAGACAAGTCCGTCTACACATCATAGCGCCCGTTTTTGATTATGTCTGCAGCCTACATCTCGATCGGTAAAACGTACAGTGGTTCCAGTTCGAATACAGTCCAATAACCTTGAAAAGTTTGCAGAATATTTAAACTTCAAAACGTACCTACTTGTAAACGTACCTACCTACTTGTATGACAGATTTTTGTATTTTCGAACTAAGTAATTACCAGATGTAGCTATTTTATTATTTTCAAAAGACTGCTGATTGTACAATTTTTGGCGGCCATACTCGAGTCCTATGCATGGATATCTCCAAAGTCCGTGATCATTTGACCAGCGATATATAACTAACTAACCGGTAATTTTATTTAATATTATCAGTACATAAATTATTCCTCCTCCTTTAGTCGGTGAAAAATATGATAAACTTACGAGTGCAGGGGTGAGCGGCGCTGTGATGGAGCCGAGGCGGCCCACCATGGACGAGAACGCGAACAGGTTATGTCGATACTTGGTGGGGTACAGCTCGGCCGTGTACACGTACACTGACGTCATCACGATGGCGATGCAGTACTTGCCAAACAGATAAAGGAACAGTCGCACGCCATCGTTACCTGAAACATGAGCATTTCTTTCTGCTTAAGAGCAGCTAACAACACGCCAACAACAGCTAATAACGGGAATAACAACATAAAATAACATCACGCCTATTTACCCCGAAGAGTAAAGCAGAGGTGTATTTAACTTATAGTAAACCAAGTTTTCGCCATTTACGTTTAAGCCCCATGTGACTAGGGGCGAGCCATCAACCGGACACAGATCCAGACTACGGGAATAAGTGAAAGCTATTACGTATAATAATTACCTTCGGGCATGAAAGCGAACGCGAACTGGCAGGCAGCGCAAAGCCAGTACGCGCAAATGAGCACCGGCTTGCGGCCAACGCGGTCCAGCAGCAGGATAGCCGTCCAGTAGCCCGGGATCTCAATAGCCGCCACCGCCACGTAGTTCAGGTACCCATTGCCGGTCATGTTCACCGAGTTGATGTTCATGCCGTAGTACACCAGCGTATTCGTGATCCACCAGATAGGCGACACGAGACAACGTGACAGAATCACGCGAGATCTGAACACAAGCACAACTAGCCAGGGCTCTTTCGGCCTCACAGTGTTCTTCTCTGCTTCAGCTGTAGCACGTAAAGCTTCCAAACTCTTATCCGATAGTACCGTCTTATTAGCTTTGGCGACTTTCCTAAGAATTTGTTCTGACTCTTCGTAGCGGCCCTTACTCATGAGCCAACGGACGGATTCTGAGAGAATCCAGAAGTAGCTGACGACGAGGATCTGCGGCGCGTACAGGACCTGGGTGAGGGGGCGCCAGGCCGGGACGCCCCACGCAATGAACCCGAGGATTACCTGCCCCAGAGCGAACAGGGTGGAGATGGTGGCACCCGCGATCACACGGTACTTGGGACCTACCAGCTCCGTTACTGTAATTAAAAATGATCAAAATCAAAAGTCATTTATTCAAACTAGGCTGAGAATGCTTGCTGCTTAGCCCTCTTCCTCTCTCCTAATTTTGCTGTGCCCGACAGGGTCCATATTTGATCTTGTATTGTGTTATACCACCTATGTATACATATGGAATGCAATAAACAATTGAGTATTGAGTATTGAATCAGGACTTTTCGAACGTCAAAATTACATAAGACAGTACCCCAAAACTCTTTCAAAACTCAAACTCAAACTTCTCAGAATAGTCAAATAGGAAACGCCGTGAGGTCGGCGCGCCGACCTCATCTAGTTTAAAAAAATGTGATTGACGTGTAAAAGTGTTTATACAAACCTACTTACAGAAAATAAATCATTGATCATTTATATAGAGATGAGTTATGTTTGCGCAGCGGGTTAGTGCAGGTAATGTTTGCGCTGCGGGGTAGTGCAGGTATTTTTTTTCAGTAATTCTATTTGACGCTGTTGTTCCTGTGTAGCCTGCTTCAGCTTAGTATTTGCACAGTTACGATTTTCAATGTCATTGTTGCGCTCTTAAATTTTTCTTTAATTTCATTTAATTCACGCCTTTTTGCAAAGTTTTTTTAAACTTAAAAGTTACCGTTTGTCGACTATGATCAGACGGCAAATAATTTACGACGGCTTGAGCAAGTAGCAGAAGTTGGAGTTACTCTAGTTCGTTCTGTAAAAATATTAGAAGAATTGGAACGATTTAAAAAACATAAAAAACCGGCCAAGTGCGTGTCGGACCACGCACAATGAAGGGTTCCGTAGCTGGGATGAATTTATCCCAAGAACAAACTTAACATCGTAGGTGAAAAACATATACTCCCATACGAAATGTATGGGAGAACATGTTTTTGCAACTGCAAATGTAAGTTGGTCGATAAGTACTCGTTAACTTGTAGAACCTACTTACCTGCGATAGTTTTCCTTTTAATTTTAAAGCAAAAGTACCTACAACTGTTATCTTTGACAGCGCTCACGGTAGTATTAATTTAGGACATCGCCGTCCCCGAAGAATAAAATGATAACTGCCATTATCTTAGTTTTAGTGTTATGTCATTTTTGGGATCTGTGGGTGCTAATACATGTTCTCAATTTTTTTCGTTATTTTTATACAGTTATTTACGAAGTTACAATATATTACAATAGTATTCAAAGATTTAAAACAGGTCATAAATTACGAGAATAAACTGTTATTATAATATTATCAAAATGTGTCCCCACTTGTTAGTATGACAAACAGTTATAGAATTACGTTCGCGTGAAAAAATATTCGACTAGATAATGATAAATGCAATTATCATTTTATTCTCTTTCAAAACCATCCAGTCGTCCCGTCCCGACCCGTAGAATAAAATGATAAGTGAAAAGTGCAATATTTGATTCTGGTCAGGCTGTACGGAGAATAAAATGATAATCGACATTATACAATTTAGACGATAATTAATTTAGGCTAACTTCTTATTTTTTAAATAATATCTGTATTTTGATACTTAGGCGTATTTCACAAAAACATTTGGAACAAACCAAAAATAAGCTTTTTTAAAAGCTGACAATCATCTGTCTACATCCAGTATTTAAGGAGCAATCGACGAAAACATGTTTTTTATTTTTCCTGAAAAGTTGCGTTTTTGTAGTTATCATTTTATTCTCTGGGGACGGCGGTCGGCATTATCGGAAGATGGCGCATGTCATATTATTATATCATTCGAAGATTCCCTACACACATATATTACGTAAGTACAACATGCTTAGTCAACAATCTAGACGATTACTTTTGGATGCGATGATGCTGCATGGTTTTGTCACAATTTATTCCCCTAATATATATAAAATAAAAAATAAATAAAATGTCATGACGTCATCTATGACGATTCACGGGACATCGTTATCGCGCTCACGCTAATTCAGAATGGTTGTAAGCACGCTCAAATCGATTACATTGTAATTCGGAATGCGGACTTCTATTTTCTTGCTAGATCAGGGTTTAGGTGACATATAAGCCCAACAGATCCTTACCTAAAATGTAGCAAGACGAGTAAGCCCCTGCGCCGACCGAGGACTCGAGCACCTCGAGAGTCATGAACCACTCGTAAGAGTTGACGAAGGAGCGCACCAGGCCGATCCAGCCGGTGTTGAAGGCGTTGATGGTGAGCGCGACCCGGCGGCCCCAGCGGTCGGAGATGTAGCCGGTGATGGGAAGCACCAGCAGCGTGCCGATCGTGCGAATGGAGCCAATTTGCGAGCGCCGCCACTCGTCGCACGCCATGTCGAACTGGAACGAGAAGTACATCTTTTAAATCGAAAAGATTACGGATTTTTAATTTGTCTGTCTGTGTTGACTTGTTTATACCTTTTTATTTGACTTTTTGCCTTAGTTGGGTTTTAGTTTTTATTACATTTATTTTTACATTATTTTGATACGATGAAGGGGGTTTAAAAAGTAGCCTAGTGCTTTTAACTCAATATTGACGGACTTGTGGGTTGGAACCTTTTGCATAACTACGTCCACTGTTGAAATCGACAAGGAATACCGTGTATCTGCCCATTAGGTTTAGTATAAAATAGCGACGGTAAAACATAAAACTGCCAAAAGCTTTTGATCTGGTGTGTTATGACAAGCTTATAACCGCCTCTGTGGTCTAGTGATTAGACCACCATCTCAGACCCAGAGGTCCCGGGTTCGATTCCCAGTGAGGGCAATATTTTCTGCTCGGTTTGGTTTGTGGTAGGGCTTGTTTTAAGTCCGCCTGGCTACCACCATCTTATCTAAGTCTGTCGCCATAACAAAAATGTTACTAACATTATTGTGTTCCGGCAGTAAGAGGTAAGATAGCTAGTTCCTCTGTGGTAGAGGATTCCGCGTGAAGCTCGCTTCCACCTTCGGCCTGGTCGTCACTTACCATGAGGTGAGATTCAGGCCAAGAGCTTCCACGATGAGGTTAATAAAAAAAAAAAAGCTACGGCGGAAGCTACAATGTGAAACGGATCTGCCACATGAGATTGTATCTTTATTCAGGTACTGGTACCTATAATAAGTAGCTGAATAGTGTCAGAGGCGCGGGTGCGCGGTCGGACGTGTACAGGTTGGATTGCAGAGTGAGGCAAGGGTATATGAACCAGCTGATCGATGAACTCAGCAGCACTAATAAGGGGTGTTTTACAGATGACGTCTGTATAAACAACACCAGCTATGCGGATGATATGGTGTTACTGAGCCCATCGCGATCGGTGCGTTACGTAAACTTCTGTGCTTATGTGAGTCTTATGCATGGGCTCAAGTACAATGTTAAGAAGAGTGTATTTATGATTTTTAAATCCGGTACCAAATGCTACTCATCTGTACCTCATCTATCAATCTTTGCGGCATTCCATTAAACAGAGGAATTCAGGTATTTGGGCCTCTGGGTCCCCGAGGACCTGTGTGACAATCAGGATATTAAGGATATTGGCTCGCAGGTTCGCACGATGTACTAGAACAGTAGAGGTGACTTTATTTAAGGCACAGTGTCAGTCGTCTTACACGTGCAGCCTGTGGACCAATTTTACGCAGCGGGCGTAAAGTGCACTGTGCGTGCAGTATAACCATGCTTTCAGGATGCTGTAAGGGTTTGTATTGCCTCGAGTATGTTTGCTGAGAGGCGGTCTGATGATTTTTTCGCGACCATAAGGCAACGGAGCGCTTCGTTACTGAGCCGCCTACAAAACAGCTCGAACAGCGTCCTGAAGGTATTGTCCGAGCGTCAAAGTCGTAGGTTGTTAGTATTGAATTCACCGACCCGGTTACCTCCTCAGTGCCCGACCCCGTATTAAGCCTCGTGTAAACTGGCGCGACGCGACACCGGTAATTGTTCTACCGGGAAGTTTTCGTAGAAATTGTATTATTAGAGTCGCAGTGAGCAAAGTTATAACTCATTACAGTTCGGCTGGCGGTACAGAGTGCATAAAACAAGGACATGAGATTAATTACCAGACGCTAGGTATAAGTATATCCTACGAGAGAATCAACGATAGCAGCTTTGAAATAATAAATAATGACTGATTATTTCAACGATTAGATGCTTCGACGGGCGGATTACGATAACTCAGTCAATTCCTCGTCGCTATCATGTCCCTGGAGGTAATTAGCTTATTTAAATAATAAATTACGGACATCGATATCGGCACATATCGGCATTCCAAAAAACAAAGCTTTCTACAGCTTGATTGATGCTATAAATATTAAAGGGTGGGTACCTATATTCATATACCGACCTTAATTAAATTATTTTACATAGAAATTAAATTCCTATAAATTCGTCCGTTCGCACGTATTTTTTCATATTTTCACTTTGGTCATGTTGATTACAATCATGATTTTAATAAACTGTAAGGTAAATAAAATCACTTGAGTTCTTTCATCATGCAATCCTGTTTTTATTAAGTAGTTAGGTACAACTTTACTTGATCCATTGATGCCTCACATAATTGCTTCCCGTTAGATATCGCTTATCATCGACAAACATGATGAAAGAATTCACATAATAATGATTAAACAAAGGTTACCTACCAGACTCAGTCAGATTATACCTACCTACCTACCTTGCCCACAGGAAGGCATTATCATTATTATCTATGTATGTATCTATGATCTCTTCATAATTAGGTACCTACCTAGTGTTTCATCTTTCAATATTTTACATACACGTAGGAAAATCAATTACTTAGAACATGTAGGAAAGATGCTGTATCTATAGCAACAGCAGAATTTTATTTATCTCATCGTTATGGTACATATTATTTAAAAAAACTGTTTAGTACTTTTTTTACCGCAGCATGCATTAGCTATTCTTGTCGCGGGCCATGCATGCACGCACGGCGAAGCAAAATTAACATTTATATGGCCCAGCAACAAAATGTGAGTGTTATGAGGATGAAAATAAAGATTCAAAATCATTTCCGCTTACGAAAATCTTTTGCCATGCCATGCCATGCCGCACCGCGCCGCACTGCCTGATGCGATTCTAGAGAACAGGCATTCCCTCATCATTCGAAATTATAAACTTACGTCATAAACCACGCTGAGTTGATTCTCGTACACATAGTCGTCGCAGGTCTGTGTCCTGGAGGAGTCGAACAGTGTGGCGGGGCAGGTGCCCTCGGGCACCACCACTGGAGCGCTGACGTTAACGAAGCGCTCACAAGCTTCGAAGGAGCTGCCGCTGGCTGGGATGGCGTTCAGCACCCAGGACGGGGCAAACTCCGGATTGGGCCCGTCGCATTCTGGTACCAGGCACCTGGAGATGGCCACGATTTAATTAATCAGGTTTTTATTTAAGAAAAGTGTGAGTGTACTATAAGTACACCGCTGCTTCACCCGTCAGGGATTACAAGCGTGATGTTATGTTATGATGATGTCATTATGATACATTTCGTCAAATTACGCGCGAAATTTGAAATAAAGCGTCTTGACAAAACGTCAAGTTTCAGTACTACGTTTACATTTAATATAAAAGAAAAATATATACGACTTTATAATATTTAGAGAAGTAATAATTAGAGATAGAGAATAGAAAAGTCTAAAGTCAACGAAGTATGATGTGACCGGTTTACTAGTAGCCACTGAAGAGTTCCACTATGCGCCACCTGCTCCATTATGAGATCCTCGACACTTAGTGTAATATATTGGACTCATCAAAACGAACCATATGAGCCCAAACTCGAGGTGTTTACCAGTAGCCACTGAAGAGTTCCACTATAT
This sequence comes from Eupsilia transversa, assembly GCA_914767815.1. NCBI lineage: Eukaryota > Metazoa > Arthropoda > Insecta > Lepidoptera > Noctuidae > Eupsilia > Eupsilia transversa. The sequence continues at coordinate 15,977,610 of OU611882.1, forward strand.
CCAACTCCTGGCACATATTTATTTTTATTTTCGTATATGCCGTGATGTGGGCTATCTTTGGAAAGGTCGTTCCAAAATATTGTGAGTTTCTCAAATCCATTTTTGGATTGAAGGATCCGTTTGCAAAATATAAGTAAAAGTAGTAGTAGTTAATCTTTAAAGTGCAAATTTTTGTTAGAGTAAAGTGTCCCAGCTAAACGGTAAGTTCTGGAAATGTGGAAAAATTCACAGGAGTAGTATATAATTATAACGAAATTAAAAGGAAAACTATCACAGCTAAGTAGGCTCTACAAGTTAACGAGTAATTATCGACCAACTTACATTTGCAGTTGCAAACACACACATACATTCTCCCATACATTTGCTTTGGGAGAACATGTTTTTCAACTACAATGTTAAGTTTGTTCTTGGGATAAATTCATCCCAGCTACGGAACCCTTCATTGTGCGTGTATTTAAATAAATTATTTATTAGTGAAGCTAATAAAAGTGGTTTAAAAACTCTACACGAATGAAAACCTCCGCGTGGTATGCCGTGGTATGAGTTCAACAATTCCCTACTTCTGTACCTACATTAAAGATTAACAGAATTAAATAAGTACCTACATACTTTAGAGCTAAGCGATGGTTAGTATCATGTAGGATAGCGTACATACATACACAGTTCCGCAAAGCTAGCTAATAGCTACAGCGGAATCACCGAAAATGGCGACGGGAGGAGGTCGACCGCACCGAAAACCGGAAGCGCTGAGATAGCTCCCGTCACACGTGGGACTTATTACGTCACTAGCTGTATCCCGCGATGTTGTCTGCGATCTAGGTTGAAAAGTAGCCTATGTCCTTGTTCAGGTCATGGTCTACCCATGTGCCAAATTTCATCCAACTGCCGTTTTAGCGTGAACGCGTAACAAACTCACTTTCGCTTAATATTAAGTTAAGATTAGAAGTACTAGGCATCTTGCTCATTGACTTATATATTATATTACTAGGTGGTACATTCTGTTTTGACCATTGTGGTACCTATTTTCTGTCCTTATAAAGACTAAGTACTTTTAGAAAAGACATAGGTACAATCATCGGCACGATTCTTGAGCGCTGACCTTCACCTGCGCAGAAGTCAGTTATTGGGTCCCTTTACGTATTTTGTCATAAAACGATGCGGAAAGCGATCCCCACTCTTCCGCCGAGCGCTCAAGAACCGTGCCGGTATCTGTAACTAGCTTTTTTACCAAAAAAATATCAAGTTAGATCATAGAAAAACGGGCTTAACGGCTCGTGCAGACCGGCACGATATTGCGCCAGTGCGTACGAGCACATGTCTCGGACAAATAATAGTCGGCCTGTCGGCCATCATAGGCAATAATAGTCTGCTGTCGGCCAGTCAAACAGCAAAATGTGAAATTAATTAAGATATCATGTATGATTGTTAGTTCTTACCTTGTATTTATCCTAGCGGTTGTGAAAATATACTCTCCTGAGGCAAACGCAGAGAATATGACAGGGAAGGCGGCGAGCAGCAGAGTGACGATCTGGTACTTGCCGAACTGGCCCACCTCCTCCACCAGGATGGTGTCCAGTTCCACGCTCTTGAACGGCCCTTGAGGTCCTCCTTTTTCCTCGGTCGTCATAATGACTGGTCTTTCGGGAACCTTTGATCCGAACGTGTTGAGCGGTACGCGACCCCGCGCTACCGCCCGAGTAATGATAGTATTGCCACCATCTAGGCTAGGATTACTATACACCGCGTCGCGTCAGGTTATCATTATATTAGACTAGCCGCTAATCGCTGCTTCGCACGGTTTCTACGACTTGACAAAACATAGAGATTTCTTTATTATATACCTATATATTATAAGTTTAATTTGAATGTATTATACACATATACGATCCGGAATAAATTCTCTAAATGATCGTAAAAACCGCATCAAAATCCGTCGCGTACTTTAGAAGAACTACGCGGTCACACAGACAGACGAAAACTGACTAAATTTATATTATGTATAGACTATACGAATCATGCAAATATTCTTTATCGCTAAAGTTATTAAGAACAATAATGAAAATGATAATCCGTCTGCTATCTACTTGAAAATCTGCACGCAATTTGGGAAAATATTACTTTACAATAAGAGTTATAATTGCTTGGAATGGTATGAAAATATTATAATAATCCTTTAGAAGATACACGTGCGCTATGATAATGTTTGTACCTATTTATTTGATAGTATAAAATATTATTTCGTTCCGATAACTTTGTTGTTATGTTTGTTGTAATCACCGATGTCTTTCTCCCTTAATTAAGTAGGTACTCAGTTTGTATGCTTCCTAATATTTCAGTAGGTGCTAAAGAGGATCTAAATAAATAGGGAACCGTTCCTTAAAATTATTTAATAAGTACAACTAGGCATAACAATCAATCACTCGCTATCAGAGTCCACATTGGAAGTCCTTTCTCTTTTAAGTTTCATTACTTGTCGATCTCTGATCTTCAAACTGTTGATGAGCTTCATGACTTGTATCCTGAACTCAAACTTGGAGGATTCGGAGAGTTTCTTGACGGACGGTGTGATGGACTTGAAGAACGATCTGTCCTCATCTTCTTCTTTCTGTATGAGGTTGGCGAGCACTGTGATGATGTTTTCTTCGCTTTCGTCTTTACTGTTCCCGTATTCGAGTTTGGGTCGTTTGGCTGGACAGCCAGCGGCCTGCGTGTCTGTGCCTTCGTCGATATCAACAAACACTTCTTGTAGCCAATTATGCGAATTGTCGTTGTCTCCTTCGTCGTCGTTGTCCATACGCTCTTCAATGAAGCTCTTGTCGATGATGCTCTTTCTGTCGCTTCCCCCTAGGTAGATAGGATCCAGGAACGACAGCTCTTCTGCGTACACGTATGGTCTTCGTACTCCAGGTTTTCGTGACTTCACATATGAGTCTCTGACATTGTACCATTTTCTAGTGATTATATTACCTGCAAATTATTCAAATTAAATCACATTAGTACCTATTTTTTGCTTTCCTTTTCGTCCTCGCAACACGAATGATTGTCTGAACAATGCAAATTAAAGTACAAGTTACTGATGTTTTTGTAATTAATGATTAATTACTAGCTGTGGTAAGCTCGTAGTCACTCATTTAACGATAACTTATATTTTCATGTACTAAGTTTAAGTTTACTTTTACAGGTCAAATAAGTACTTATTGTTTTTAATATTACTTGATTGGGTGTAACTCTGAACTGAACTCAAACTTAGGAATGTTAACGACCCGACGAACATCAACATTAACCCCCGTACTAATAAACGTTGTATAACGTCTGTATAGTTACACACCGATTTCTCTCTTTCAGTCGTCAGTAATTTGACATCCGAAAGAAGAAGATAAAGCGTTGTGTAACTATACAGACGTTAAACAACGTTTATTAGTAAGGGGGGTAAGTCCATAATTATTAGGCATCCCCTCACCTATAAGATTCTTCTTGTGGTCGTCGAGCGTGTCGTAGGAGGGCTCGAACTCGAGGTAGATCTCGTGCCAGGACTTGTCTTTGCCGACCTTGTCGCGGTAGGATGGGTGGCAGCGGTCCCACAGGCACTGCTTCTGACGCACCAGCCGGATCAGCTCGCGCGTCGCGATCATCTTCTTCGAAAAATGCTGGACGGACATGCTTAAGAAAGAAAGAATAACATTTATATCATAACGACCAATTATTACATCGACTACCTTATCTAGTAGTCCCAAGTTCCCAAGTGTGCTTGCGTACATGCGATCTCACATTTACAGTTAGGATGAAGTGACAATAGGATTTGGAATGCTCGGAATTTCTCATTTGCAGCCGGGGATGTCGGAATTGTTCCCCGTTGATGGCAATAGGCTCGGTTGCTATTACATGGGACTTGAACATAACTGGCGAAAAGTGCGTGTACTATAAAGAGTACTCCATGCAACTCTCCTACCCTGCCTGCCCCTTCGGGGCATACAGACGACGTAATGTTATCTACTAAGGTAATTAATTACAGTAGAGGCTTCATTGATGGCGTTAAAGAAGAACACCTTACACCCATTTCTGCAGTGTGTATTTGTAATCTAATAAAATCACGCTGTAAGGCATCAGCATGATTTTATTAGACCCCAGTGGACTCAGTATTGCACTTAATACCTATCTACTTCTGCCACATTACAGATCAACCCAGCCAACACCCAGTTGTTCATTCTTTTTGTACGTGGGGACTTTCCTGCCTACAACCTTAATATAACCTTTTAAGAACCATTTTTGTAAATAGAAATTCTAAATGAAGGTACATAATTATAGTACGCCACTGGGGTTGTTGTACATTCGTCACAAAGTAAATTCGCCACGATAAAAAGTATGTGTAAACTCGTCACAACTCTATTTTCATGAAAGAAAATCCGCCATATTGTTTATTTCCGTACAGACAGCAAAAAAATCAAACAATAAAGAATAAAACGTTATTTCTTTATTTTTCATAATCACAGAAATTCACATAAAAATCACTGCTCTACTTACAGCTAAAATATACGGTAATATTGTCTGGTTTTGTGCGTATTTAGCGTGACCTGCGTGACACGCCTAATCCTAAATAAACATGTATTGCAAGTGGCTAATTTGCTTACAACATTACAATTATATGTAAAATAATAAAAAGAAAATTAAATCACAGTAATAATCACAATTTTTTTTTTGGTAATTTGCATCCATAAAAAATCACACTTTTAATTACAACTATATATATTTATTTATTGCAATAGGCTGATTTTCCTGCAACATTACACTTATAACAAAAACAATAGAAAGATAATTAAATCACAGTAATAACCACATTATTTTTTGGTAATTTGCATCTACATAAAAAATCACAGTTTTACTTACAACTATATATATTTATTTATTGCAAGTGGCTGATTTGCCTGCAACATTACGATTATAACAAAAATAATAGAAAAATAATTAAATCACAGTATTAATCACACTTTTTTTTTGGTAATTTACGTACGGGCAAAGAGATAGACACAGCGAGCGAACGAGCGCGTGATAGCATGTGCGGGAGCGCAGGAGAAAACAAAAATTTAGAAATCCTTTTCATTTCGAGCGCTGAAAATCAATAACTTTGTTTTCTACCAGTACTTTATGCAAAAAATATGTACCTATGCTGACTTGTGACGAATTTACACATATTTTTTATGCATGTGACGAATACACTTTCAATGTATGGAGATTCCAAATGTGACGAATTTACTTTGTGGCGAATGTACAATAATAAAAAATGTAAAATGCCAATGGACTGTAAGGTCATAAAAGTAGGGCACCGTATAGTAGCGCCTATACGTTTCATGTCTTTGTCATTCTATTGTGCTGATTGTGCATACCAATAAACTTGACAAACACACTCAACCCAGCACAAACGCTAAACTTAAACGATTGGATGTCCTTCCCAGAACATTATAGCCTAAGTATATTTATATGCCTCATAGCTCTTGGAGCACATTTAGTTTAATAAGTAAACAAATAGGCACTTTGGTAAAAAGGGATTTGTAGCGTTCTAATGCTCCGCAAGAAAGCAACGTTTATGAGTGCAATTCAGGTAAGTAGGTACCTATCTACATGCGCATTTGCAAAAAATATTGATCAAACCATAGTATAAGAAAGAAGATTTCTATGGATCAAACACTGATAACAGTGATACTGATAACGTATTAATTTGTAGTTATAATAATGTTGGTGGGTATAGTTCTTGGCCCACCCCACAAAGATCCACCTCAAACAAAAAAGGTTAAGTAAGTACTTAATATAACTTAAGGTAGGTACTTCCTCATATTTTTTAGTTAAATAAGTACTTAGGTAGGTAGGTACTTACCTAATAAATTCTCTAAAAACTAAATAGGTAGGTAGGTACTTAATAACATTTTTGCAAAATGTATTAAGTAAGTACCTACTTAATAAATACTTAACTAAAAACTCCGATTATTGTGACAAAAGTTCACGGAGAACAAGAACACAAACATGAGTAAACACCGGTGACCTTGAACTAGTTCGTCGAATATTGAACCGAGTTTCGCGCCAAATGCACACCGAGCGACCTTACTCCCCCGGCATAAAGACCAAAATAGAATGCCAGCACTCCAGTGCAGGCAAAGTTCACTACCTACGACAATGTTAGTGTCTATTTTACTAAATTATCCTCAATTTTGTGTACTTTATGATGAACATAATGCTTCAAATGCATACCTAACAATACCGTTAGGTACGTATAGCACGTATAGTAAGAGCAAGCTTCTGACAGTCACCCACCTTGTATCCGAGTCCGACATTATCGATGTCTTCAAACTGCTCCTATCCGGTTTCAAAATGGCGGTTTCCCTTGAAATTTCACACGAAAATCACATCAGACTACACAAAATACATTTTACGTACGAAAAGGTCACGGGAATATTATAATGGATGAATATTTTGTGGTAAACGTTGTGCAAAAATGCGTATATTCCCCTAGCGAGTTTACACAATACTGTCGGCGGCGGAGCGGAGCGGCAGCCGCGCGCCGGACGGCCGCTATCCGGTCCGAGGAACGGCAACGCCGCGCACCGGAGTTGGAAGTGTCGCAACATTGCGCGCCGTGTTGTGGGTATCTACTTTACCTACTCACGTTCATGTTGTTTGGACACACATCTATATCTATTCTATACTTATAATAAATCTGTAGAAGTGAAAATTCTGTACATTGAAAATATCAAAAAAATAAATGTTACTAGACCGACACCGAACCCAAAAATTTGATTAAAATTTTTTTTGTCTGTCTGTCTGTCTGTCTGTCTGTTTGTTCAGGCATCACGCAAAAACTACCGGTTCGATTACGATGAAACTTGGTATAATTATTCTTTAATATCCTGGGCACCACACTGGGTACTTTTTATCCCGGAAAAGTATCCTATCCTACGGTTGGGGGCTGTCAAAGTTTGTATGGAAGAATTTTAACGCGCTGTCCGATTAACTCGAAACTCAATATTTATACTTAAACCCAAAAATTAAGAATAACGTGTATCAGGATTTTTCGAAATTCAACCCCTAAGGGGGTAAATATAAGGGATGAAAGTTTGTATGAAAAATCTTATTCCTTGATCGTAATAAACATGAAACTTCGAACGAATAGTTATCTAAATAAATTATAAAGTTTGTAGTTTTTTGTTTTTCTAAATTACCCCCCAAAGGGGGGTTGGGGGGGTGTCAGTGTTTGTATGGAAGAATTTTAACGCGCTGTCCGATTAACTCGATATTTATACTTAAAACCCATGGGGATGTATGGGGTAATTTCCGACACTCACGCGGGCGAAGCCGCGGGCAGCAGCTAGTACTACATAAATGTGTTTGATCTTTCGTTCAGTCTTTCAGAATGTGTCAGTGTCTTCGTTATTTTTCTATCTCAATGCAGATGTTATAAACCGGTTAAATGTACTTACACACCAGGAATAGGTAGGTACCACCGTAAATAATATGTCGTGGGTGTCCCTGGCTTAATCAATAAATAAAATACTTACCAGGTAGGTAAGTATTTTAGTCCTACAGTTTTTTAAGGCTTTTCACGAACTTTACTCGTACAAGTCCTATGGTAGAATGCGTTTCATCAAATATTTCCTGTGCCTTAAGAGGGTTTACGTCGTACGGCATTTCATACAAACTTTCAAGCCCTTATTTTTCGAAATGACTGAACCGATTTTAATGAAACTACATACGCATATGCAGGATACAAAGGTCTAAAAACTTAGTTAAGAACATTTTCGAAAAATAGTGTTCCAGACAAATTAGACCAATTTAAAATTTTCCATTTAGACCTTTGTATCCTGCATATCGATACCTTTAGGCTCAAAGGGCGTAACCGCCATTTTGGCCAAAATGACATTTTAATGCAGTCATACTTAGTTTTTCGTCCTCTTTCGATTGGTATATTTGAAATTTCGATATTCGTTTAAATGTGGTGGATACAGCCATAATTTTTGGATTGCTAAACATTGATTTTCTTCAAATATGGGCCGTAAATGGAAAATATTTTATTTGTCACTACCGCAAACGTCGTAACAGGTTTACAAAATTATGGACTTGGAAGTATATCCTATGATCTGTCTCTTTTGGTGTTTACGCCTCTAGCTATTTTAGAATTTTGTTCATACTTGTCATATACAACCCGAAATTTTGGTCATATACAAACCAAGTTTGGTGGTTACGTCCCAAAATATACAAAAATATTTACAATTTAGCTTATACGCCCTATTAAAATATTTTTGACGAAGCAATCATGCCAAGGTTTTATAGAGATCGGTGGTTATGCTTCCAGATGCTTTTTAACTATTAACAATATTTGACCTATACGTCCGATTATTGTATTTTTTACGAAAGCGTCTTGTACTTTACACTCAAAGTTTTAGTTTTAATACTTGAACCATGGTGATAATCACATTATTAATACATTTTTTATATAAAGACTTATAATAAATTAATTCATTTATTTCAGACATCGTCCATACAGAATATAAAAAATTAAAAAAACATTTACAAATAATCAATAAAAAATAAAATTACAATTACACGTACACATTTGAATTATGTTCAAACAACTGAATTAAATTGAATATAAAATAAAATAATACAACATTATAATTCACATAAAGTATGCGAATATTAATATTATCTCTGACATAATCGTCAAACCAGCTTACCAGCAACAAGATATCGGCAAACAAGCCACAAAATTAACTCCCTGCGCCAGATTTGACATTGAGAATACTTCTCCTGAACTTTCCAAAAACAGCCTGAACTCCACGCTGCCGTCCACAAACTATAATGCCGTTATCTCGCATCTGGTCGATTTTCGTTTTTTGATGCCACCATAATCAGAAAAAAAATCTCTATCTTTCTGTTTAAGCAGTATTTTTCTACTATTTATGGATCCAGAAATATAAAAAATAAAAACACCGTTAGGTAGCCCTGTTTGATTATGTTTACTACGCTAAAACGCCGGTTAGCAACATTACTAAACTATAAAGTGAGTAAGGGCTTTTAACTTACATTTTTACAAATTATTTTATCATCAGTTGCTTAACTAAATTGCCGTTATCAGAATTCTCTACTCTATTTTGAGGTTAAAGTACTTTAACGGTTTTGTAGTTCTGCTTTGTTTCAAAAAACAGTATTCTAAATCCAACGCTAAAAAGCCGTTAAATGAAAGCACTAGACAAAAATGTCGTTAATGTCACTTAACGGCATTTATGCGTAGTATTTAGATGTTTTTTATTAGGAGATTTTGTAGTGAATACTCCAGTAACGGCATTTTCAGTATGAAATATAAATATTTTGCTTACGACGTCAATCACAAAAATGCAGTTATCCCTCATTACTACACTAAAATGCGGTTATCTACCTTCGATCGCTTGCCTCGCGGCCCCCCCGCATCCGTTGATTGATGAAGCAGTGCGCCACAAAAGTTTGAAGGAGAAGGACGTGTCTTGCTCCGCGCGTTGCCGCCAATTGTTACGATGGCTAACAACAACTCCAGGTAAAAACCATATTTAATAACGATAATTATATGTCGGTCCAAAATGTTTAAGTCTCGTTACGCAAGCTACTTATTTTTATGGTTTCGCATCATTTTAAATCTGTGATATCTTCTAAAGTTTTTATTTAAATAATATGAAGTAAATTACAATATTAATCTAAATTAAATGCCCAAGGTAACTAACATATTTTACTGGATAAGGATCAATAATATACTATAATATACACGAATTATTTTTACTAAATAAAAAGATAATAAAAATGGTTCTGTGAGTCGACCTTAGAAGATAAGCACATGCTACCACGGATTTTTTTGTAGGCCTTTTTAATTTCTACATCTATTTAGTGATATATTTTTAAACTACTTACATTTTGTTTTATACTATTTATTGAAGATACCGTAGAGATAAGTGTTTATGTTACGTTTATCTACATTTTATTTATTGTTACAGGCGCTCTGCTTCTTCACAAAGATCCAAAAACATTTTAGACATGATTAAGAAGAAAAATAGTACAGACACCAAAATTAAGCCAGTTGCCTTTGAGACTTTCAGAAGAAGGAATAAAAGTCCTAATCCCGAACTACAGCGTTTTGATACACTTTACTATAACAGGCCCTATTCGATGACATCTAATATATTTGAAAAGTTTTGTGATACGCAAATTACTTATAATTCACATGTGCATTCATCGATCTTAAATAATTTGAATAAAGATTTTAGAATTACTTCTTGTCCTGCTCAGAGATATGATGCTTTAACAAGTCCAGATCTTGTGCAAATCGATTTAACCTGCAACGAAGTGATGCCGTCAGAACATCCAATTGATATAACCTGCAACGAAGTGACATCATCAGAAGATCAAATTGATATAACCTGGAACGATGTGATGCCGATAGAAGATCTCTCATTTAATGTAACTGAACTGGATATTAGTTTTACAATGGAAAATACATCTACAATTTCGCAGTTAAACTTGCAATGTGATTTTGATTCCGACGACTCTGTGCGTGATAAAGACTATCACCCATCTGATTCAAGTAGTGATTCAAGTGACGATTTTCAAGCAGATCAACCGAATGGCCAGAAGTCCCAAGTTTTGCAAGCAAACAGAAGATCTAAGAAAAAGGTTTCACAACCCGTTACACCCGCTGTGGTCACGAAGAGTTTTACTTCAGATGTTCTTGACAACGTTCCTTTTATCCAAAAAAGCAACATTTTACAGAATAAACGCAGAAGCTCAATTAATTTTCTTTGTGTTGATAAAAATACGCCGGCGTCAATACTTTCACGCAATCGTAGGAACACCATTGATGTTGGTGCTTATCAATCAGTGCATCAAGCCAATGAATCTCTTGCACTCAGTTTGGAACCTGAAACATCACAACCAACACGAAAACGTAAAAAATATAACATTCCCTTACCTCAGCGAAAAATAGATACCAAAAATAAAAAAAGATTAGAACATAATGTTAAAACGGGATGCAGTGAAACTTGTCTCAAAAAATGTACTTCTAAATTTAACCAAGATCAGCGAGAAGCAATCAATAAAATGTATTGGGACTTGTCGTGGCGAGAAAAGCATTTATTTGTGAATGCACACACTTCAGTAGCAGTTCCAAAGAGAAAAACGACCAGTGACCCGAAGAGAAAACCAAAAAGGGCATTTACATTTAAACAATTAGACAACACCAGAATTGAGGTATGCAAAATCTTTTTTTTGACTACCTTAGGTTATGTTAAAACAAACGACAGGATCTTGCATAACTCTTTTACCGATCCCCAATGTACGGATAAAAGAGGAAAGCACCAGAAAACACTTGCATATGATCGTGATTTGCTGACTCAGCACGTTGAATCGTTTTATCCATCAGAACCCCACTACAGGCGCGAACATGCCCCACTGCGACGGTATTTATCAAGTGATATTAATGTATCTAACATGCACAAACATTTCTGCGAAAAATACCCAGATAAGATCGTTTCATATGAACTATACAGGCAACACGTAAAAAAAATGAATATTTCTTTTACTCGTCTAGGTAATGAAGAGTGTGAAATGTGTGAAGCTTACACTTTGCATAAAAAAGAAACATCGCATGATGCCGGTAACCAAATTGTCGCAGACTGTACCTTATGTGTGGAGTGGGCCCAGCATCATCAAAAGTATAAAAAAGCAAGGGAGCTTTATAATGAACACAAAAACATACCACAAAATGATTCCCAAATATATTATAGTGCAGACCTAGAAAAAGTAATTATGTTGCCCAGATTAGAAACCTTCAAAGCTGCAATTTTTTGCCAACGCCTTACGTTATTCAATCAGACATTTGCACCAGTAGGCAAAATCAGTTCCACTTTAAAGCCACTAACAGTCATCTGGCACGATGCTATTGCAGGCAGAAAACAAGAGGACATCATGACGGCCTTCTACCATTTTCTTTTATGTAACCGTGACGTTACTAATGTCAATATATGGCTCGATAACTGCAGTGCTCAAAATAAAAATTGGTTATTATACTCGTTATTTGTCCATTTAGTTAACTGTGAAATTATTTCAGCCGAACAGATAACACTGCATTATTTTGAACCCGGGCATACGTTTATGAGTGCTGATCAAGTGCACCATCAAGTTGAGTTGGCCATGAAGAAAAAAGTAAAACTTTATGATTTTGGGGACTTCGAAGAAGCAGTAGCTTCAATTAACAAATCAAAAGTCATTGTCAAGAGTTTGTCACCTGCACATTTCCTTAATATACCAAATTTTATATCTGACAGAAGAGTTCAAAACTCGAATCCAAGAGCTTACTTAAAAAACATGTGTCAGGTACGTTTTACACGTAATAATTATGACCTAATGTACAAGAATGATTTTGATGACGATTATAAAACATTGAGATTCTTGAATAACAAGTATTTAAAGAACCCCAATCTTTTACAAATTAAATTCCGCTCGAAGCCAAAAGGAATAGATTCTACAAGAAAAAATGACATTATTGAAAAACTTTCCAGCATAATTCCTGTCCATAAACAGATATTCTGGAAAAATTTGCCAATAAAGGACCATGATGAAGCCTAGTGGCATTCTCATGGTCTTTTGTTATTTTATTTTTTTGTGCAATTATACTAGAAATAAGAGAAACTTTAACAAGACTGAAATAATAACTTGTAAACAATAAGACTGCTTATAATAATAATTACCTCACATAAATCTACATTAGTTGCTTAAATATTTATAAATTATTAGAATTTTGATGTACAATACAGTATATTCTATCTTTTATAAAAAATATATCCTAGTATAATAATTACAATTTAAAGTAAAAATATATATTTTATGTTAAGTACTTACTCACCATCTAATTCAGGTAATAGCATAGACTTTAAATTTAAATGATGGTGGGTAAAGGTTTTATAACGATGATGTCTTTTTGTATTTTTAGTTATTTGCTATTATTAAGATCAGAATTTGCAATCATTAGAAGTCAAGTTTTTTTTTTGAAGTAAGTTATCACAAAGTGATTTTGTTAAATATTTTGTATTTTTAATTAACAGAGAGCAGGCAGGGTGCTATTTGAATATTTTGTAGTTGTTTCTTAAGATCTCATTACTTCATTTAATTAGTTGAAATGAAGATAGTTTTTTTTTTTATTTGCTAAGATCTCATTTTCAATTATCATAAGTGCGCAAAAAGTGATTTGTTAAAATTAAAGAAGACTGTCAATAAATGATTGATTTATATTTTTTAATAAGCACTTTTATTTCTATAGGTAACTACGTTTTTTTTGGATTTCCTAAAGTATCTTGTACCAGTTTCAAAGCTAAAACGCCGTTACATTTTAATGTTTTGTATTAAGCGGCATTTTAGCTATGTAATCAACCTAAAAAAGTTATGCTGGAAAAATATCCTTACAAGTTACTAGACTTAAATGCGGCAAACTGGCTTTAGCTGCATTAAGGTTTAGCATAGAGTTTGTTCTCAGAGTCCTTATGCTTAGCTATAACAACGTTAAAGTATTTAGCGGCATTATAGTATAGTAATACAGAGACTTTTTTAAGACTTTTAAATGTCAATAAATTTAAATGAAAATCAAACACTAAAATGCCGTTAAGGTATACTTAGTGGCATTATAGTCGTGGTTGGATAAGCTGTAAATTGTAAAAATACTAAACTATAACGCAAAATACCTATTTTTATTAAAAATAAGTTATTGTTAAGAAGTGAAAGTATCACTATTTGAAAGCGCAAATCTAGATCAATTTTTTGATACAAGTAACTCTCGCATATGAGTTATAGTTATGAAACGGAACGCATTTCTTATTTCCCCGCGCTTTTTTGTCCATAACTCGAAATATGATTTTGTTGGATAACGGCATTTTAGCTTGCGGACGGCAGCACGCCTCAACTTACCTTGTTAGAGTTAAGTTGAGTTCGAGCCGAGCTCGTGCAGTATCGTCTCAGTGTGCTAACACAAGATGAACTTCTCTCCTTGAACTTCCCAAGACATGATGGACTCTGTACCTGTACTTACCTGTCAAACTCCTGTGCTGTCACCGTCCAGCATCACCGATGCTAAAATAAATATTTTTCCTGAAAGCGACCATGACGTGCCGGACTCCGTTCCCCAACTTACTTGCCTCAAACCTGTGTTGTTACCGTCCGTCATCACCGATGTTGAGATAAACACTTTTCCTAAAACTGAAAAACACTTTGTTCCTGAACTTACCTGCCTAACTCCTGTGCTGTTACTGTCGGTCATCACTGATGTTGAGACGAATCTCTATCCTGGAACTTCCAAAAACTTGATGGACTCTGTACCTGCAGGTACAGAGATGCACAAGATGAACTTCTCTCCTTTAACTTCCCAAGACATGATGGACTCTGTACCTGTACTTACCTGTCAAACTCCTGTGCTGTCACCGTCCAGCATCACCAATGCTGAAGTAAATATTTTTCCTGAAACCGACCATGACGTGCCGGACTCCGTTCCTCAACTTACCTGCCTCAAACCTGTGTTGTTACCGACCGTCATCACCGATGTTGAGATAAACACTTTTCCTAAAACTGAAAAACACTTTGTTCCTGAACTTACCTGCCTAACTCCTGTGCTGTTACTGTCGGTCATCACTGATGTTGAGACGAATCTCTATCCTGGAACTTCCAAAGACTTGATGGACTCTGTACCTGCAGGTACAGAGATGCACAAGATGACCTTCTCTCCTTTAACTTCCCAAGACATGATGGGTTTCTGTACCTGTACTTACCTGTCAAACTCCTGTGGTGTCACCGTCCATCATCACCGATGCTGAAATAAATATTTTTCCTGAAACCGACCATGACGTGCTGGACTCCGTTCCTCAACTTACCTGCCTCAAACCTGTGTTGTTACCGTCCGTCATCACCGATGTTGAGATAAACACTTTTCCTAAAACTGAAAAAGACTTTGTTCCTGAACTTACCTGCCTAACTCCTGTGTTTTCACCGTCCATCATAACCAATGATGAGATAAACGTCTTTCCCGGAACTTCTGAACCGCACCAGACGACGTTTTTGAACATACTTACCGAGCACCTTCTGCGTTGTCACCGTCTGTCATCACCGATATAGAGATGAATGTCTCTTCTAGAACTTCCAGAGACACGCTACACACCGTTGAACCAAGTAATGGTCATACTTTAAGCAGCCCTAGGCAACGAAGTAAAACACGCTTCCGTATAACAGCAAATAAGGCATATTATATCGACTTAGTAATTAAGTCGACTATTATTATTGCACAATGATTGTTTTCACGATGACTGATTCTATTACAATTATTCTTGTTATTTAAAAAAATTGAGACAATATTCAATCTTTTATTTTATGCTATGTTTTTGACTGCACTGTTGTTATGAGTTGGGGTAAGCATTAAACTATCAAACAAATGACCTGATCGGCAAAATTTAACTTATTTACCTGAGCTTATAATCAGAAATCATTGATAAGAAATGTCACATACACCACATATTGGAGAAAGGGTGTGTAGCTTACATCATTTTTTAGATAGTAGAATACAAAAAGATTGTAACTTACATCATAAATTGTTAGTTGATTTCGTATGAATTGCTATTACACCCTTATCTGTTTGTGCAGCAGTTTATTTTTTTGGCGTAACCGCCAACTTTATTTATTTTTTAGGGTGTATACGAAGTCTATTTTTTTATTCGTTAGATTTACTGGAACTATTATTCTACGATGTTCTTTATCTCAAAATTCTAACAACTTTTGTCTTTTGCTTTTTTTTAATAGCTATAAGCACAAAAAAGTTATGTCGGAAAACTGTTTAGATTTTTTGTTTTTTGGCTCTCCTGAAAAGTCGTGTTTTGATGGATACGCCCTTTGAGCCTAAAGGTATCGATATGCGTATGTAGTTTCATTAAAATCGGTTCAGTCATTTCGAAAAATAAGGGCTTGAAAGTTTGTATGAAATGCCGTTCGGCGTAATTGGCGCAGCCGTGAGGCACACAATATTGTTTTTGAACAATACACTTTTTAATTTTGTTTTTTGGACCTATTAGGTAGCGCCGCTGCCGCGCCGCGCCGCCCGCCGCCGCGCCGCGCCGCGCGCCGTAGAGTATTCGTGTTCGTCCTACAACAGTGAAGACGTGCGGCAAACTGTACGTACCTACCACAGTGGAGGCGTGCGGCCTACTGTACTTACCTAGGTACTAAAAAGGTTGTCGGAGCCGAGTTGAACTTTGGTGTGTTATTTTTTCCCGTCTTCGTTTTTTTTTTCATACTTATTCACATTCATATTTATTTATTGCATTAAGTATATATTTTAGAAAAGATGTTAAGTACTTATGGCTTAAAGCTAGATACAAAAATATGGACCCTGTAAGGGCACAGCATGAGGATAAAATTAAAACTACAAAAAACTATACTTAACTAAAGTAGGTAAGTAATCTAACCTAATAAAAATAATGATACCTAAGTAAATAATAATCTTGGTACCTATTTAAATTAATTTAAGAATGAAATATTATTATAAATAGGTACTTACTTTGTTAATAAGATTGGATTCGATTTTTCACACCCGATTTCTCCGAGATTAGGTACTGAGCCAAGATAAGTAGGGGGAGTAGCCAAAATTGCCTATTTACAATTTTATTATTCATGAAATTGGATGATGATGAATGGGGATAAAATAAACATAACAATAAATGAGTAACTACATGATATTTCCAAACTTTTTGTGGAACAGAAAAAAACTTAAATTTTTATGTTCACGTAATGTCGATATGTACTCCGCATAGGGACCTAATTTTTTAAAATACCTTCACAAATTCGCCTTAATCATCAATTTTTTTTCCTATTAGTCTTCTATTATTGCAAAAATTCTGAGGCCGCTATGAACTAAACCACTTTTTAATAGATATTGTTACATATTTTTCTGTAGGTACCTACTTATTAGTTCAATCCACGAGCTCGAAAAAGTGCCGTCGCGTCGTGCATTTTATGATAAACTTGCTTTGGAATTTTGGCTTTAATAAATATTTACTTGTTTTCTATGACCAAAAAATGACAATTTTTATAATTTATTTAGATGAATATTCGTGCGAAGTAGGTACTATTACTACATCAAGAAATACGATTTTTCATACAAACTTTCATCCCCTATTTGACTCCCTTAGGGGTTGAATTTCGGAAAATCCTTCCTTATTCCTTGCTTACATTATAAAAGCCTCTGTGCAAAATTTCAGCTTTCTAGTCTAGTAGGTAGGGTCTAAAGGTTTGGGCTGGGCGTTGATGAGTCAGTCAGTCAGTCAGTCAATCAGGACTTTTCTTTTTATTAATAAAAAGATGTAATCCCCCAACCCATAATATGCCTGCATAGGGTGCGTTTTATACATTTGAATTTCGTCTCATTCAGTTGAAGTATGTGGGGAGGAATTTTATTGTAACATTTTAAACAGTACCCCATGAAAGATGAGTCTACTTTAGCCAGTCTGAAACCTGGTTCAACTAATAGAAGCAGAAGAAAATAACAGAACAATAGAAGAGAGAGTGTTACTAAACCTTTACTCTTTTATCGTAGACTAATAGAATAAAAATCTGATGACTAAAGTTTGTGCAGCCATTTTGTTTCCTTTTATTTCGAGTAAGTACAAGCTTTTAGCACTTACGAAGTTCTTAGTTCGTGGAAGAGATCTTCCGTCGCACCATTACGGGAATTCAAGCATATTTTTGTTTCACAAAATAATCAGTCTGCATCTCTCTGGTCAGAAATTAAGACGAGAGGACTAAGCTCAAATTTTCGGCTGAATGTATTTACTTATATAATATTTTTGTAATTTATCACATAGTAGGAAAGAAACTGTGAAATAGAATACACGAAAAACCATTAAAACAACTTCAGAAACGATTTATTAAAAACCTTAAATTGATACACTAATAGATACAGAGGCTATATTATTACTTAAATACATTCTACTAATTGTCACTTATGCCTTAAAAGAGGGTTAACCTCGGAATGAGAGATAATAAGTTGGAAACTCGGACGAGAGTTTGGCGTTCTAAAAGCTGTCTCAAAAGCCTCATAAAATCACGTGTCTATAATAACTCCTGAGAACGCCAAAATGAAGGTGTTTACGAGTTTCCAACACATTATCTCTCATTCCGAGAGGGAACCCCTAATTTGACTGAATTAATGACATAGGTACGTTTTATTTGACAAAATGTTGACTGGTATAGTACAACTAGCGCAATTCCTCTACATGTCGGTCAATTTTCTTGCGGAGAAAATTTATAACATAGCCCACTAGCCAATTCCACCTTTATTTGAAAGATCGTGATAGAAATTTTCTGATTAGAAAAATTCAGGATCCAAATTCGTTTACTCCCAGTTTTGTTGCCCTTTGACAAACTTCGTGTAAAGTAACCCTTTCACGAACTAGGAGCACCTGTATAAAAAAATAAATCGGAAAACTAAAATGTTATGGGTTTATTGTGGACAAAAGTACGAAACGGTGTGCACGGGACTTGAAATTTTTCATACAGACTTCTGTATGAAACATTTTTTTCATCACTCCCACGGCCCCCTTTTTATGGTGGGGATGAGTAACGGTTGTGACGGATCACAATGTTTGGGATTGTCGAATTCGCCGATAAAAAAATTGAAATCTAAATGGGTGCTAAGTTCTTTATAGTTGAAAGAAAGTCTAAACTCTAAGTTTATAATGTAACTTGGCAAGATTTCAAAGTTAAACAGTTACAAATGAGGAACCTTATAAACTTTCGACTTACCAATGTCAGTCGAAAGTTACATTATTTTACATTTTATAGACATTTATCAAATAAAATTCAAACAGTACTGTGGTTGCGACTTAAGCATCGTGCAGACTGACGCGACGCGACTCTAACAATATTATAAGTCCTAAGAAAATTTCACGGTAGAACAATAATTACCGGTGTTGCGTCGCGGTTTGCACGATTTATTTTGTAATACAACTTTAAAAACTACAATGAAATACCAAACCAAATACACCCGCGTAAGACTAGAAAATATTTCTATTTAATATACCCCCTAGCTACTTACATATAATTTAAATTAATTTATGTTTAGCTCAACTCATACTTAGTTAAAGGCTATCGAACATTATTTTATTCGATTAAAACTCCAAAATTAAACAGCGGTTTTTCACGACAGCTGTTTCATCCGCATTTCTTAATGTTCATAAATGTTTTTGTCGAGTATACTGTCCTGTGCAGTCGATTCGCATCAACAAAGCTTTGTATCACCATCTCGTCATCGCTACTTCGTGGTTTTATTAACACCTTTCACTGAACACTGATAAAGATAACCAGATAGATACTCCGGACTACGATAAAGGTGTTTCGATGTCTGACTAGAAATCGACTGGCAATTTTTCATGAGGAGTAATTAGGCGATGATTAAAGAAACGTCGAATGGATTGTGTGAAATATAAAATGTCTACAAAAGCGGTGGCTACGGAGACAAGCTCATAAATATGATGGAAGAAAAAGACATGCTGTTCCGACAAGTAAATTGCTATAAGTGCAGAGTTTATCTAAGTTTATCTTGGACATACTGACATCGGCATCGGTGTAGAAAAAAACGAGAGAAAAAGTCAAATCACCAACCCGTTTTGAGCAAGCGTGGTGATCAATGCTCATGCCTTCTCTGTATGAGAAGAAGCCATTGCCCTGCAGTGGGATAATAATAGGCTGTTAATATTATTATGGTTATGGTCCGGAGGACGATGATGGTATTAATAGTCCGTGTCAGAGTCGTGGTGCGTGTCCCTAGGTTTGATGATGCCGAGCTTGGTGG
This sequence comes from Eupsilia transversa, assembly GCA_914767815.1. Classification (NCBI taxonomy): domain Eukaryota; kingdom Metazoa; phylum Arthropoda; class Insecta; order Lepidoptera; family Noctuidae; genus Eupsilia; species Eupsilia transversa. The sequence goes on from OU611882.1 coordinate 15,997,495, forward strand.
CGAGCGCGGCTACGTTGGCGCGCACCTCCTCTTGCACCAGGTTGAAGGACATGGCCAGCAGCGCGATGCCGAACAGCAGGTACAGGGAGCACAGGGCGATGGAGTGTACGGCGGCGGCTCGGTCGTCCGAATTCTGACCCTGGGGAAGGACAAGTTTGTTCCAGCTTGAACTATATTTACTAGAATTGTACTGGTATTTTCTGAAAATAACTCACCGTGCAAACTCAGGTGAAGGGAGGTTGAAGTCAATATTGTCGGAATAACAACTCACTTCAAGCTCTCTTCACCTAAGATGTCATACAGAATAGATCGGCTAATCCTGTCTGAAATGTTAATGGCCGGTACATTACAACAGTAGTTTATAGGCTGCATATAGTACATTTGCTCCACTGAACTCGGCTTGTCTGCAAACTATTCCTAGAACTAACATGTCATACTGTGACACTGTTGGGAAGTGAAGCATACTTTGAGTAGTAGGTACTGCACCAGAAGAGAGATAGATATAATTTATTTTACCACCTCTCTCCTCTCTTCAAAGTTGAAAGTTGACTCTCACCTGCGCAGGCACAAAGTCCCCGAAGCCGATGGTGGTGAGCGTGATGAAGCAGAAGTAGGCGGCGTCCAGGTACTCCCAGCTCTCCCAGCTCTTGAAGAGGAAGGTGCCCGCCACGATGTACGAGGCCACCAGGAACACGCACAGCCAGATCGGTACTGGCTTTATCTGCACCAAAAACAAATAACAGGACCAAATAAGTAATTTAAGGATTAATGAGTCACCTGATCACATCGTCATAACAATGTTCAGAATCCCATTCCATTTGTCATTATATTTATACCAGGGGAAACTGACTGACTGGCCGACTGATAAACAACGTTTTCCTTTTGATGTCCCATGACTCTAAGGTTTTATGCTATAAGTAAAAATAATACAAATACCCTGAACACAAACAACTAAATAGGTACATAGTTTTCGAATTAATTTGTATGAAAAATTAAAAATAATTCAATACCAGAGGGGCAATTCCCGTCTAACACGAACGTTCACATTCGTATCTCATTCGCAAACTGTCAAAAATACTATGAATTTATAGGTATTGAATTTACACTATGAATTTACCAACATTTTTGATAAGTTTGACAGATTGCGACTTGAATGTGAACGTTTTTTAAGTACGAGAATTGGCCTTCAGTTCTGTCTCCTTGACATGGTCTGATTAATACTCTAGAGTTATGGGATATCAAAAGGAACACGTTGTTTCAGCCGAAACTATTAGGATTAGGAAGTCTGGGCTGAATACTTAAAAAATAAAGCATGTAATCATTAATTTTCGGAAACTACTTTTGGGTGGAAAGGTGGTTTTTAGGCGCAGAAAATACGAATAAGTACAATTTGAACGAAGTTGAGGGCGAAGTGAATTCACTGTTGAGGATCTATAAAAAGTCAAGCAATTTTGTTTAGAACCAGTTGATAGTATACTGCCGCAAATTAACACGAAAAGAAGGGGCAATTTCGGTTTTATAGTACCTACTGTATCTACTACTCACCTCTTCTTTATTTCCTACATCGGAAGGCGGATGGTATATTTCAGATGCTCGGGAGCCCCATGCTGTAATTAAAAGCAAAACTTCACTTTAAAACAGCTGAAAATAATAATAATGATCAGTTACTAAGTCAAGTCACGTAACAGTTACCTGCAGGCGGCTTACTGCGGCGCGGCACCACCACCACCTCGTCACTCCAGTCATCTCTCTCCACTGAGGGCGTCTACAAACACCACAAATAAAAACATTGGCAAACTATTTTGTTCCTTCTACGCAAGTAGGTAGGTACAGTCACATCCAAAATATGTTCGTCACCTTATGGGCTTATTTTATTGTCTACTCATTGCACGATAGAATCTGCTTTACCAACACAGCATTTGATATTTCGTCGTAATGTCAATTCTCCAGAATGATATATTCAGCCAATCTTTACATGTCAGACTGAATAAAAATGTGAATTTTTACAAAACTAATTCCATGTAAGTACCATTAAAGGTTTTAGATTGATGTCAACTCGACATTGGTCAAAATGGAACATGCTATTTTGATGTTTGTTATCAAGTTATAAGAGTCTGCTCCATGCCGTAGCTTCGAAAGTTATCATGTATTCTCACTTGATTAAGGAAAGAATTCGAAAACTGACGAAGATATAAAAGACTAGACTGTATGATATGTACATGAGGAAGCTGGGCCAGTTAATAACGTAGACTACTGTGACTAACATGCGCGCGGTATCTGGTGTCGTCCACAGTGTGCAGTCTCCGGAGCGGGCGGCGCGCTGGCTCGGACGGTAGCGGCCGCTCCTCGTCCCAACGTTGCTCGTTGTCGTAGATGGCTGAGCGTGCTCGGCGTTGGCGCCGGTTGGAGCGATCCCACGGCTCCTCACGCTCCACGTACTCTGACCTGCCGCGGTCTGACCTGATAAAGACTTTCATTACTTTATAGCTTATTACCTACTTACCTTCAAAATCAAACATCTTCTTGTTGGTAAGATTAGATAATACCGACTCTGGTATATAATTTAGGTCACAATGCAACAAAGCTAAAGTAAAATACCTCAAATCACGCCTAGACCTTCTGCCCTTCGGATAATCAAACTCGTAGTCTTCATCTTCCGGATCATACCCGCGGTCTCGAAAGGCGTGCAGATCGTCTCGCTCTCTCCGTCGTTCCCTCTCCAGCGCCTGCCTCTCCTTGTAGTTCTCATAATCCACGTCATGAAGGTCATGCATCTCGAACATGTCCTTAGGGTCATCGTCGAAGTGTCTCTGATCGTCGAAGTCCCGTCTCGGACCATATTCAGGCTTCGGTTTAGCTGGTCGCGGCAGAGATTTGCTACGCAGCTCAGGTTTGGACGATATCTTCATGTGGTGGCTCTCCAAGTCTTGTAACGCTGCCTCCAGATCTTGTAATGGTAATGAAATCTTGGGAAACTCCTCTGCAAAGAATTTCAGTTTATTGAACCAAGTGAAACACTCACGCCTTATTAAGAGAAGTTATTCGATAGTTACCATGTCCATCTGCATCTTCATCGTAAGTATCCCGCGCTTCTCGTCCGTATTTCTCAAAACGAACTGGCGACGGTTCTTCTATGTCATAGTCTCTTACGGCTGGAACCAAATCAGATGAAATTCTTAAAATATCTTATTTGAAATTGTGCAATACTTATTCTAAAAACCGTCACAGCATTGAAAACTCGACTGTCATGAAAATGGTCATGCAGGTGAATACTATGGGTGAATAGCTACATGGGCTTTACCCTGTGGTCTTCCGTGCAGCGGTGGTTGTGACCTGGTGCGCGGCAGTGAGGCGGCGTGCGCCACCGGCGGCGGCAGCGGGTGGCGCGGCCGGCGCACGCGCCCGCTGCTGTACCCACTGTCACGATATCTGTACCGACATGTCCAATAAATGGCTGCAAAAGTTTTGGATTGAGTCATACACAAGGCAATACAAAATCACATGGTACTTCGCTTCCTGTCTACTATCTGCCAAAAATACGACGAGTAGTGTAGGAGTTATGATGAGTAGTCGGGTAAAAAATGAGTGGTGTGACGTACGAGTATAACTGTTAAAAAATTAAACCGACGAAAAAAATAACTGAAAAGCAAAAAATAAAAAATATACCTTTTAGTGTAAGTAAGTTCCTAAACTAATTTACGTAACAAACTTTGAGTCGGCGCCAAACAAACCAACAAACAAATTGATTAATTACAAATAATTATAGCGCATAATGGCAGCTTGATGAATCTTCGTTGAATGTGTGATGGCGCCGGCTCAAAGTTTGTTACGTAAATTAGTTTAGGAACTTACTTACACTAAAAGGTATATTTTTTATTTTTTGCTTTTCAGTTATTTTTTTCGTCGGTTTAATTTTTTTTGTAAAAAGTTTTTTATTTTTCAGTTTTTAGTTGTGGTTCCTACCCCACACAAATTCGAATATCACGATCTGCTTTGTAAAAAATAACAGTGGCTGGAAAAAATATTAGAATATCATCCACATAGACTAAGTGGGAAAAATACGTATTATTGAAGCTAACTCAAAAAGTACCCAAGCAAAGTTAATACAATTTATATGGGACCAACTTCGAGGTATACCCTCCCCAATAAAAAAAGAATCGTTCAATTCGGACTATTCTGTAAAAAGATATGCGTGGTCATACATAAAAAAAAAAAAAAAAAAAAAAATACGTGTCGACTTGAGAACCTCCTCCTTTTTGTTTCGTCGGTTAAAAAGGACTTGTGTTTCGGGTTAGTATTATTGTAACCAGGTATAATGTGCTGGCTACCTGCAGTCGGTGTCGGAATGTGCTCGCTCGATGGGCCGCACCCGACGCCGCGTCGACCCGCGCACGCTGCCGCCGCGCACCGACCGCCTGCACACAAGCACAACTATAGGCTCAACAGTCAAGTAAATCATCATCATCATTCTCCTGCCCTTTTCCCAATTTATTTGTGGTCGGCGCAACATGTCTGTTTCTTCCGTGTATCGATATCGAAACAACACACGAAGAGTTCCGTACGACCGCGACCGTACAATATTTAGCAAAAAACGCCGAAAAGAACACTAATAAGAGGACCCCTTTAAGTTTTTACGGTGGTACTTAATAACTTAACCCTTCGGGTGCAAGTCCTACTTGCATTGAGCCGGTTTTTAAGTTCAGATAAATGGAAGAATATTTTTCATCTTGTTTTACAAATCGCAAAGATTTTGTATTTCATAATAATATTCAGAATTACAAGGTTAATTTTTGCAGTCGTAGGAAATCTCTCATAATTATCTAAAACACCTTATGAATCGAAAATTTTATATTTTGATATATGTATGTATACCTACCTAGTTTATAGAAGTTTCAAATTACTAACTGTTTAGTTGTTGGGATAGAGCTCGTACAAAAATGGTCTAACAATTTTTATGGCTCCCTATTTCCCAATAAAGTCCCAGCTGCATCCCGTTTCCGGTTAGACTGGAAGCCGACCCCAACATAGTTGTGAAAAGGCTAGGCAGATTGATTGATACCTACTTGATGCTAGTTAAATATACAACCAGCTGCTTGCTTTGTACATTCACCGAAATGTAAGTATTGCTTAGCAGGTTGACACACTACCTGTTTGAATAAAGGCTTGTTAAAGCACATAAAGCCATTTCATACAACTAATAAATAATGACAGTTGTGATTTGATTATACGGACAATGATTCCAGTTGACAGTCCGTTTGCTAAGCAATCCGTTAATCCGATTCCCTGACTGTACGTAGGTACCTCGTAGACGGATGGTGACGGTGGCGACGCTTGGGCGGTCGGGTGCACACGTAACAGCATACCCGCCAATACAAGAATCTGCAAGTTTCAAACACTATGTAATTATTTAGGAAAATCTTGGAATAGCAAATCATCAGATACCTACACTTTTCGTAATTAGAAAGATAATTAGGGTTCCGTACGTCCGAATGAAAAAACGGAACCCTTATAGGATCACTCGTATAGTCGTGTGTCTGTCTGTCAGGTTGGCTGGCTGTCTGTCCGTCTGTCACAGCCAATTAGCTCCAAATGTAATGAACTGATTAAGTTTAAAATTTGGTACACATATGAATTTCTGTGACCCAAACACGGAGGTGTAATGCAAATAAATGAATTTTGAATATCTGGGTCATTTGTGCTGGGAAAAAAACAAAAAAGAAGTTTTGCCAACTTTCGTGTGTGAGATCAAATAAAAGTTTTTTTTGTCTTGTAACAAAAGCGCCTATTCTTTGTTTAAGCAAAGCTTCTAAAAGAAAATAAAAAAACAAAAAATGATAACAGGCTACTTTTATTGAAAACTTTTTCTAGCATACAGGCACTGAAACAATAATTATAGATAAATATTAACAAATATTTAGGTACGAAAGAAATAAACATAGGTACAGGACCGCTATAGAGAGGTGCACGTAACTGCGCGCCTACTTTAAAATACGAGCAATATATTCATTCGCGTCGTTTTGCTATTACAAAAACTACAGATTTGCTTTAGTGTAGACAATATTTTTAAATGTGTGTGACGAACCTGAAGGAAGAAGCCATGACGTCACCGATGTTGGACAGACACAGCAGCATGAGGGGGATGCCCAGGATGGCGTAGAATATTGTCACTACCTTGCCGGTCTGGGTCTTCGGCGCTATGTGCCCGTAACCTGGATAGACAAAATTATGCAGAAGGATAAATACTTTAACTCGTATATGAAACATATTATTTTAAAATTTTATTATTTGAAATACAGATTTTGAGATTTTATACATTAGCTTATTCGGAAAATAAGTGTATCAAACATGCAACAAATCAAACGAAAACAAAAGTTAAAGATATAAAACTAAAAAACCGCTCTTGGTTAAGTAGAACACGAACTCATGATCACATAAAATATTATACAACTGTTAAAAAAAAAACTGTTAAATTATTGAGAAAATAATTTATAATTCCATGTATGCCTATTTCGAAAAATTTAAATTATTTTGCAATGAACAAAAGGGGTTCAGAAAAAATGTCAATATTAATATGGCACTATTTGACCTACTATCTAATGTCATGACATCTGTCGATAAAAGAAATCATGTTTGTGCGCTATATACAGACATGACAAAGGCATTCGATTTTGTGGATCATAATATTTTACTGGAAAAATTACACGGTTATGGTATTAGAGGGAACATCCATAAACTTTTGAAATCATATCTAAGTGATAGATTACAATGTACGGAAATCTCTAGGATATGTCCTATAACCAAATTAGAAACCACATATACCTCTGAAGCAAGATACATAAAATATGGCGTGCCTCAAGGTAGCGTTCTAGGACCGCCCCTTTTCTTGATATACATAAATGACCTCCCAAAATTAACAGGACAAAAAATGGTACTTTTTGCAGACGATAGCACGGCTATTATAGAATGTAATAACCCAAACAATTATCAAAATGACATTAATAATTCTCTATATAAAATAATAAATTGGCTTAATGAAAATAATCTTGTAATAAATTTAAATAAAACCAAAGTTATGCACTTTCACCAACGGCTCGAGAAACCATTAGTTAATGTTGCCTATGACGACTCTAAAATAGAAGAAGTCAGTAATGCGAAGTTCTTAGGTGTAACTATAGATGATAGACTAACTTGGAAACCTCATTTGGAGGAACTTTGCAAGAGATTGAGTAAATCAGCATATTTGCTATCTCAATTATCAAAAAAAGTAAATACTGATACACTGCTAACAGCCTATCATGGACTAGTCGCCTCAGTTCTGCGGTATGGTGTTATTTTTTGGGGACAATCAACAAACAGGGAACTGGTTTTCAAGATGCAGAAAAGGTGTTTACGCTCAATGTGTGGTTTAAAAACAACAGATAGTTGCATTCCATATTTTAAAAAATTAAAAATATTACCCCTACCAGCATTATACATTCTGGAAACTGCATTATTTGTAAAAACAAATCCACACTTATTCAAAAAACTGTGTGCAGTAAAGAGAACACCGATACGTGCTCAATATATACATAAACTATGCCTTGCGAAATGTAAAACTTCTCTAATGAAGAAAAGTCTCTTTGGTGTTGCTCCACAAGTATATAATAAAATACCCGATGCAATAAAATGTTTGCCATTGCAAAAGTTTAAAAAAACACTCAATAAGTTACTGCTTGAAAGATGTTATTATTCGCTAGATGACTTTCTTAATGACAAATCCCTATAATTATATAATTCTGACATACATTTAAACATTCAATTTCGTTACTAATTCATAGATAAACTTTTGACATGACATGAAATTTACTCTGACTTTAATAAAATTTAATTTGCATGCTTATGTTAATACAATTGGGTACTCAAATACGTTTATAATAATATTGTAATAAATTTACCTTTATAATTTAATAGTAATCATATCATTTGTATGTCACTATTGGCAAAACATAGCGCACTACCTAATTCTTAAGATCTTTATATGTAATTACCTATGTTTCACAAATAAATTATTCTATTCTATTCTATTCTACTGTTATCATTGTAAACTGTTATTTAAACTTGTTACACAGAAGCATCGGTGGTTCAGTGGTAGAATGCTCGCCTGCCACGCGGGCGGCCCGGGTTCGATTCCCGGCCGATGCAACTAACTTTTTTTGCAACTTTCAGACATTATACATATTTAGAATCTTTATTGTAGTTGTTAACTATTAAATAAATAATTAATCTTACAACACTTAACGTACGATAGCATAATAATATAACATTATTAGATATTACATTATAAGTTGATGTGGGCACTGGGTGACTTAGTTTAGCGGCTTATTGCTGATTCGCACAACACCTTTCACTAGCAGTAAAGTAATACAGTAAGTATCGCAACATTCGCAACCACTAGGGAATTCCTACGTTTGTGCTCGACTAGCTACTTGCCGAGCTAGTTAGTAGAACACAGCGGAAATACGTCATCACAGCACGCGTGGACAAACAAACGGACGTTTGTATATTACTTACTGACAAATTACATTATTTATGATTATTTTATGAATTTGGTCGCCTTGATAATATCTCAAAATAAAAAAAAAGGTCTTAAAGAATTGCTGACAATTTTTATTTATTGCCCAATTTCATGCTGAATGCAGAATAATTTAATATCAAGTAAGTGCCGAAGTTATAACTGTTCAATTTTCAACAAAGTATTCGTAACTATTGGCAATATGTACTTATAATTACAAAGTTATAGGTACCTAAGTAGGAAAACACAAGAACATATAGGATGTACAGTTTTCTTTAGAATTCCATAAATAAGTATACATACATATATAAATAAATAAAAAAACAGATCTAGAACTATTGGATCATTTAGTTGATTATGCTGATTTATTATTGTGCTACCATTGACATATATTATATTACTAGTGTGCTACACTTTTTAGACACCAGCTTTAAATTACGCCCAATTGATTTCCTGATTAATCTCCCTTCCGCGTAGGTATCCACAAGTAGGTACCTACATCTTAAACCACATGTTATTAGTGTAGCGTGACCGACAAATCGCAGAAACCAAATTATAATATGATTATCTACGATCAATAAAGCAAGATAATAATTATGTTTTTTTGTGAAATCGATCTGTTTCCGTCGTTGTTTGAAACGGATACCACCGAGGTCGACTTCTTGCGGCCTCCTCCTCTCCAAACTGTACCTCTACATCTGTCATACATGGTATATAGTGAGGTTGAGGGCGCGGAGCCATTATGGAAATAGCTATGAGTAAGTATACGAGCGGTAGATACGAGTGACTTTGATCTAAGTACAACGGTTTACGATCAGACCGTAAAAAATGCTGCTTGAATTGTGCTGAAGTGCAATCAAGTTTAACAATCATCTGGCAAGCTCTTAACTCTGATCATACAACGTGAATAACGGACCTGGGCACCTACACTCTGTAGGTGCCCAGGTCCTACTGCATTCGACTTCTTTCGGCTAAAGATACCTAAACGATGATGGAGGAGGCAAAAGATCACTGATACTGGTTATAATATGGAACACATATAGGTACATTTTTTAACTCTTGACATGGTGTATGTAAACTGTCAACCGTTACTTTGAGTCAGTGTACCGTCACGTCGTAGACAGCCAGATGGTCATAGGGCTGTAGAAAGCAAAGCATGTCGCGCCCGCTACCTGCTCATCTCAGCACACGGCTGGTTATAGATCACTAATAAGAGAATATCAGTAACAATAGACGTCCGATGTGCTGCATAATTGGGTCATCATCGATAGTAATACAATGCGCTGGGCGTCGGCGTCGTTAGCGCTGACCTCCGTGCTTCCCCACTGACCAGGTGAGATGATACGCGGTGCCACCACGCGGCGCGGGCCTGGTGGGACACTCTCACTTTTTACAATGTCAAAAACTCAAAACATTTATTTCAATTAAACCATTTACAGTCACTTTGAATTGTAAATAAGTCGGTCGGTTGGAAAGATGAAGATAGTTGCCCATTCCAAAGCGTATCAGGTTCCTATGGAGAAGAACGGGCAAGAAATTCTATGGACACACTTTTAAATTAAAATATTGGTTACAACATCTAGGGTAAGAAGACTGCTGCACTGACCACAAATAAATTCGGATAAGAGCTGGAGGTACTGGAGGATCATAATGCATGGGCAATACTTCGCCCCTCTGACCAGGGCAATATATGTAGAGAGGACGAAATACAATACTCCGCCCCTCACACGACCCACTGACTAAGGCAAGGAAGGACGAAACGCAATTACCTAACTATATGAATTTATGATGATGGGTAGAGGAAGACCAAAAAGAATGTTATCTTGTGACTCGAGGAAATATGGAAACATTCATGATGCATGTAAATAAAACTATGATCACAAAACTGAAAACCCTTTCAGGGTCACATTATTTAGTGCTAGCCCACATCAGGCAGCAAGCTTCCCATATGGAGAGATAGTGTCTCAGCATCACCGCGAGAGATGGTGTCAGCGGCTGCGCGAGAGTATGGCCTTCAACTTACAACTCCCTACGTCACATCAATGTGCTGCGCCGCTAAGAAGGCGCTTCACTATGATACACTTGGAGTTGAAACTGTTGAAAGATCAGCATCAGCAACATGTATTGTCCATCACGTTAGCAAGTCTAATGGTATAAAACTAATACCTACCCTACTACCTTACAGAGTTTGTACAGTCAACCGCACATCAGTGGCAACACTTTGTAACTCGTCGTTACAACATAAGGTTACTGTCAATGTCAAATTGTTACCAACGATTTGTGCCCGTACCGGACATTGCATATACTTATTTGATCTCGAATATGTTCGTTATTTGGATTTATTTAATAAACTTTGTGCAATTTAAGTAAAGAGTATTCTCGTAAAATAATTAAAATGCGCAATGAGTGGAATAAAATTCAACATGAATCGAGAGAATAATGCAATGGCAATTGATATCGAGCGGTGCAATTCGGCAACATGCGCCATTTTAGTGGCGCGGCGTGTGCGCAAGTGCAGCTGAAATCAGCCGCGGGCACCACCAGCTTGCTCAGTTACATAACGTAGGGCGAGCAGAGCAGTCGCTCACATAGTTGTACAGTGACTGACGTATAATTTATACAAATTATATGGTCAAATCGGAAACGACCAAATTAAGTGCGAAATATGAATTCATCCAAAATGAACTTTGGTTCGTATTTTTTATATTTTTATTTTATTTATTTTATTCAGGGTTTATTATTCAAAAGAATTATTAATTACCAGTGCTAAACTTCTAGGTTTATTATGTGTATGTATTAGTTAACTGGTTGAGTGGGTTAAAATTTGTGCTCCCCAGCCCTAGTCTAATTAACCATATATATAATTATGAGCTACGCCAGCTTTTTGATTTTGGGATTCCCTACAATTTATTTGATTCGATTTAAATGTAAAGGCATTAAAGGCACATACACAGCATTAACCCACAATCTTTGTAGTAGGTCATTGTAGGTCTCGCATTTATCTAAATTAAAGGAAAGAAATAAATATAATAATAAGTAAAATACTCACTAATAATTATTTATATCTAGTGTATTACGAATTAGACCATTATGCTCAAAAAGTTCTCGTTAGTAGGCGAATCCTTGAGGCTTGCGCAACCCTCTAAACCGCCCGCCCACGCCCTTCACATCACACACATCAGACTCGTTTGACTATCCTATTTATTTACATCGCTGCGCATATACGACGTTGTAGAACGTGTTCCATCTCCAAACAGGCATTAGATACAGAACTACTTTTTCACAATCATCACAAATATTCATAATAAAGTTGCGGTTGCAATAGTTACCATCTTATTATGGTCGGTGAACCAAGTATTTACTCAGATCTAAAAGTTAGATGGATGGAATGGAAAATATTTCTGATGCAATGAAACTTTGCTATAATGGGAATTAATTGATAATTCAAGGGACTCCAATACGTATGTACTTACACAAAATATTTCAGCACAAAATGGCACTAGGAATTTGTATTCCTTCGCTTGGTATCATTATTGATTACCACCATTATAGTCTTGTTGTTTCAAGAATTAGTTAGTATCTATAACAGAGCCGGGAAGCATTCTCGCACTGGTGTCGTTCAGGTGTCGGCTGATATTTCAACAATGACATCAACTATTTGATTTCATTAACTCATGACTCGTTAATGTCTTTAGTTGTTGTTTTTTAACCTATCTAAGACGGGATAGGGTTAAAAGTCGTAAGAGCTTCTTACGCTCTACGCAGGCCATCCAGGATTAACCCAATGAGGGAAGCATTGTGGGAAGAGAAGCATCCACCACCTCCCGACTTCGTTAAACCCAAGGGACATTAGCCTCCCGGGCGCGATCTGCAATGTCCTTAACGGAAAGCTCTCAATCGATGTCGTACCCAACTAGGCCGCAGGTCAGTAATTCCTAACCCAACCAACACCGACTGCGAGTGCGGTGCCTCTGATCAGACAATGCCCCACTTGCTGGAGTGTCCTAAGTGACCGTTCACCTGCACCTCCAATGACCTAAACAATGCCATTGCTGCTGCCGCAGTCAATGTCGCCACTGGGCTCAATCAATATAAACCGTCAAAGAAGACTATCATCGACACGAAAAGAAGTAGAACCTAACTTTACTGTCTTCGTCTGTTTCGAGGTAGATTTTTGGAGGAACTAATTATTTATTATTAAGATCTCATGTAAAATGTACCAATAATCACACAAAAAAAGAAAGAACTAGGACTCAACTTCTATTTCTAAGAAATACCTTCCTTGCTTATTTCTCTCGTAATTTTTTCTAAGTACATCTTTTCATTCTTAAATATCTTTTTATTTTGAACACAATCCCGTTTCTTCGCTGTTAAGTGTTTGTTCACTGTGCCATTTGACTGATTTAATAATAATTCTAAAATTTGTTTTACTAAAATCTACAAAAAATTATAGTTACCTACATTATTTAACAAACCACGCTCCAATTACTTCCATGCAAGATTTATTGGGCTCATAAACTATTGTTCGGTTCTTGTCCGAAACTCCTGTCCTACTTGTCCAAATTTAGTTTTTGATGTAAGTAACTCTTGTATCTTTCCGAGTTCACACTGGATCTCAAACTCTCTTAAAATCTTTGTTTTAGGTTTTTCGGAAATCAACAGTCTTAAATATCCTGTTTTAGCACATGACGTAATTACAATAATAGTGTAAGCGGCAAGTAACAGTGGATATTTGTAAACTGTCCCTCGTAAGATCCCTTCGTACTTACCTGCATATGTACGCAGTCGCGATGTTTTCATACGGCTGATACTGAATCATCGCTCATCAATAAACTAGGTAAAAGATTATGTTAACCAACATCTAGACAATAACATAATGCCTTGTAATTAATGTAATTAATGCCAGCGACTGTTGCACTCGGATTGTGATTAACTTTTAGTTCTGGTTTACTTGAATTAGCATCGCATTGCAGGTACCGGCTCTAAATATTCTGTTCTATATTACTTATAATGATTCGGTTAGACTGGTAGCCGACCCCAACATGATTGGGAAAAAGGCTAGGCAGAATGATTACTTATAGTTAATGATTATTACCTGATTTATCCGTTATTGTTCAAGAAGTCCATCTTTTTAGGAGGAATTAACATTATGTGAATCAATTTTGTGTCGTTTCTTCCTTGCTGACTTATCCTCCAAATTATCTCTTGATAACTTACATGGATTGACTCTTCTTTTGATACGTAAAATTTCACTTCACTATATTTTTCATAAATTATTTGCATAATGTCATCATCCTTGGTAGGTATAATTAATTTCACTATCTTCATATCAAAGTTTTCAGTAGATGGACATTACGTAATTTCATCCATCCTGGAAGGGAAATTACCTACGTGTGACTGCTCATTATATCGCCATTACTACATCATGAATGAGCACTAAGATGTCATTGTGATAGGGGTTCACGTGTTGGTCTTTGTTTCATATCTTCTTCATCCGCTACTTCAGCAATTATAGATCTCCTTGAGTTCTGAGTCATTCAGCAGATTCATTGTGGACATTATAAACGGTATAATTGTCTGTATTTAGTTATTATAATCACGCGATCAAGATATTGATGTTATAATGACTCATTCCACTTAAAAAACCTCTAACAATCCAAAAAAAACGGATTCGTTTCCTCGGACCATTTGCTTCTAATTATATATCCCCGGTGTCTGTTTTTTTGTACGATTGTAAAAAATCATGCTCCTTTCGTCCAATCGTGTTTCTTTGGTTTTTTGAGCAAAGACAAAAACTATCTACGATTTATTCTGGGGGGTGCAAAAAGCAATTTTTGTTCTATTTTCCTTGAAAATTCAACGTTTTTTTAAACACATGCTATGGACATCCTTCATGTTACTAAGTACCTATGTCCCATCCCATGTCAGTTTTTCGTTCGACCGTGAACATTCAGGTCATGTTATCACGTCCCCCACTCATCTTATCTGGCGTTGTCTATTGCAGGAGTGTTGTGGTGTGTCCTGCTGCTGGCGTCGTCCTGCGCCGGCAAGTGGCGCTGGCCGGAGGGCGACACGGCCGCGTCCGTGCGCATTGACACCAAGGTGCGCTTCATCGACACTGACGATGACAAGTAAGTGAACAATCTTCTACAACATACACTGACTAAGTTCCTCTTCAGGTTACCCATTGTACCGTGTCAATAACATAGAGATCCGGGACTGGGGACTAGGGTGCATGATGTTCGACCGGGTAGCGGCTATGAAATGCAAGGTAGGACACTTGGCACGACATGGTGCTGGTCTGGTGGGGCAGTGCCCGAACGGCACAAAAGGAATGAAACGACGATACCACGTAGCTCTGTGCCTTTACTAAGCAGTGGGTGGAACAAGGTTGCCAATGATGATGGTGACACATACATTTAGCATGGCTTATTCGCCAGCTACGTACTCGCCAGCAGAGCGATTGAAAACGCGCTAGTTGTAACCACCACGAGTTTTTGTTCTAATTGGTACTGACACAACACTTTAGCATTGGTTCACTTCTTTGCACAATTTTACGTGTAGTTTTCCCAGTTTCACTCTGATTCCTGGGTATTTTATCGACTCAGGAATATAACGAAACTTTTTATGTCCCTGCGACTGATTAATCATAATACAGAAATACAATCACGAGGAAATGTAGGTGTAGTTTGTATATATGATACTGGCAAACAACAATTCATCTTCGACAGGATTGTGAATGATTTCCACACAGTGCCCTTCATATACATAATACATATCGCTACATAACTTAGAAAGGCTGGATCTGGCGCCAGTCATGTTCCAAAGTGATTGAGTTGCCTTGCCTTGAAAAACTGATAGACTTGCCTTTTGTTGTGACACAGAACAATTACTAAGTAACGCCTCACTTAATAGTTGTTCATGGGTGTGTAGTAGGTATTGTTTGTAATCTTACGCCATGGACCCTAAAATATAACGAGTAATGTTATACTAAGGCCCGCGGGTAAGTAATAATTACGAAGTCAGGTTATGTACACACGGCTATATATCAAGCTATACATTTCCAGTATAAGCTGATCTCACATTGTATAGAATTTCCGTACAATGTGAGGTCAGCTTATACTGGAAATGTATAGCTTGTATAGCCGTGTGTACCTATGTTACGAAATGTGACGAACACTAAACTTCTTACATAACGAAATAATTGTAACATTTAATTTTTTATCGTTTGAATCACCGTATAGTTACTAAACTAGGCTGATTCCTTCTTGCAATACTTAAGGAACTAGACAGCGAATGGTTATTACGGCACAAAACTCATTTACGCTTGACTACCACTATTGTGCTGACTGAATTGTTAGTCAGAAGTAATGATAATATGTTTGAGTAATAAGCTGCTAAACAGGCCAACTGCCTTCAAAGTGGTAGCCACCGACCGAAACACCTGCAAGACTAGGCTCGCCAGGCTCCAGGCTGCTCTCTCTCAGTTTGCAATCCTTATGTAGGTTGAAAGAGAAAACCAACACACCAATGCAACACACCAACTGTAATTATTAAAAACTTTTTACAAAAAAAAAACAACCGACTTCCAAAAAAACACTGCAAAGTGAAAAATAACTAAAATCGGAAGTTCATCGACTTCCGTTTTTTTTTACGTTGGTGTAGTGCATTATCACATTTTCGTTGTGGTACCTACCTACCCCACACAAATTCGAATATCACGACCTGCTAGTATAACAGTGACAGGAACATATTAGAACATCATCCACATAGGCTAAGTGGGAAAAATACGTAGGTATTATTGAAGCTAACTCAAAAACTACCCCAGCAAATTCAATAAAATTTATATGGGACTACCTCGAGAGCATACCCTTTCAAATCAAAAGAGAGAGGAAGAATTTTCAAAATCGGTCTACAATTAAGGACAATATCGATGGACATACATAAAAAAAAACCTACGCTACGAACAAATAACCTCCTTTTTGGAAGTCAAAAATAATGTCATGCATGTCTCTGTTGTAAAATTGCATTGGAACGATATGGTAGTATTTTACTCAGCGATCACCTGCTCACTCTGCTACTAATATATTATAATTAATAGGACGTATTCTCTTCTTGCCAAGTTGCCATCCTTAAATTCATTCACTGACAGTAGGTGCACGCAACAAGGGTTCCATAAACATAATTATAACGGAGGTGTGCAATAAGGAAGGACTTTTGAAAATTTATCCCCTAACATAGATTAAGGGATGAAAGTTAGTATGGAGGTTCGTTACTTTCGCCGATGGGAAATATCATCAGGCACTCCGCTTGTATTTCGTTATTGACAATATATTACCTACATTAATTTTATGATTATGACCTAGATGAGTAATTCGGCTGACAGAGCTTGCCTTGGCCTACGGTTTTCTGATTTTATCAATTTTTTTAATTAAATATACCTTATATGGTAAAAGTCCTCGTTTAATACGCAAAATATCAATGTCATTCATCTATAAAGATATCATTTGTCCTTTTGCTATTTTTAACATATTCATCTTGAAATGTGGGCGGGAAAACAGATGACCGATAGTTCGAAGGTCGGACCATCTTTAACTGGAGGATATTGGTGTTTCCCAATTATTAGGGTACAGTGTTTAAATCCGAATTCGGTCATTGGTCAGCTGGATTAAGTTAGAATGCAAGCCGATTGCGATTATAGGAGAAGGCGATCTCGAACCAATCGTTATGGCGATGGCGCACCAAACCAATGGTGCACAAATATTTTGGGTTCACAAGATTAGTGATGTAAGTAGTCTGGGCAAGGTCTTCTCTCACTGGTTCTGCACAGCTTATAAAATCTGACTTTACCTACTAAGAATCCCAATAAGCTGAAAGAATATCAGAAATTTTATAGGTAGGTAATTTTATAATTACACAGAAAACACGTTCATTAATTTGATAGCTTGTTTCGTTATTATTAACCTTGGAACAGCTCATGTTTTTAGCATTCAAGCGTTCACGTTCAAGGAAAGCTTTCCCTAGAAAACGAAGCTTTGAGGAAAAAACATAAGTAAGTAGATAGTGTTGGTACCTTCTTGTTCCAGTCGTCTGGCGGTACCTTGGCCCACATTGGAGCGGGTACCACACACAATGGCTCCCACGGCTAAGAATACCTTGCGTCATCCTGCACGGGTTGTATTTCGCTAATTTAGCGGTAATTCGCTGTAGGACACAGTAATTGGTAATATTATTAGCACAATAATGACCGTGAGGTGGTAATACTGGTAATGCAATGTGTGGCGGGCGGCGTGCGCGCATGTGACGTATGTCGCGTCCATGCGCGGATATTATGGCGCTTTCAGGCAGCTGTTAACATCATATTTTTTTTTTTTAAGATTCTTTTGTTTCATGTAATCATGAACTACGCTTTCGTGTGGAATATTCATTTCGGTACAATGGCTTACAATTAACAGAACATAATAATATTATGTAATGCTAATGAATAATAGAGCGTTTACAGCTAGCACAATGTTTTCAAACCAGATTGCGGTCAGCGTATTGCAATATAGCAATGTTATCTCTTAATTTTAGTTTATTTCAAATCACAGGATACATAACTCACACATTCGGTTTTCCCTGAGCACACGCAACCTTGTATTGCCTTGATGCTTGAATGCTAAAAACTTAAGCTGTTCCAAGGTTAATATTATCGAAACAAGTTGCCTAATTAAGTGTCTTACAACCCATTATAATAATTACAACACCTAAATCTAGACACGCTAGAATAATAATCGACTCTAAACATACTGCCCAAATATGAATCACTTCGGGAGATAAATAGTAATAGCCGAAAATCCAATCGCGAAATCTATAAAAAAAAGGTTAGCTATAGAATTGTTTATTGCCAGACACTAACTTTAAGTTTGTAGTTTAGTATGATGTAAGTAACCCAACCAGCAAAATGTGGTCCTATAAAAGACCATAGAACGTTTCCTAAAAACCAATGGGTGGTGAAATAAAGGGCCTAAGAAGGTGCACCTACAAAGAAAGTGGCGCAATTATATCTCCATTCGGCTCTAAAGTGGAACTATAGCGGCATCAGGCATCACAATTTTGGCCTATACGGTTGATGTAATAGTAGCGCTATCACCATTTGGTGATATACAAGCCACCACAACGCTTCTAAAGTACCTTTTTGTACTTTAAAAGAGTTTATGATTCCATTACTACACTATTAATTTATCATTCACTCGTATTTCACTCGTTCACGCTAAGTTCACACAGCTGGAGTGTTTTTTAGAAAATAAATAATAAAAGAAGAATACGAGGATATCCTGGTAAGTTAAAAATTATTTTGTAATGAAATTATTCGTCTCTTACGTGTGTAATGATGTGTGGGAAGGTTATTTTACTGAGAAAACATAGGTGACATTACGAGAATATTTTAATGCCCTCTTCGAATTATTGAGATTTTATTAAAACAATTACGAATTTAAAGTCATATACATACTTTTAGCGTCCTGAAGTCCACTACAGCACTCGTCATTACAGACCACAGCCACCATTACATGAAATTAGGGCTCCGTTTGTGCTTGTTCTAGTGCCATACATAAATGTGATATGTTTTTATTCAATTTAAAAAATACGCCTTTGTTAGAATAAAGTGTCTCTTAAGGCGTTAGGTATTTTCCGATATAGATTACGGGATACTTACTTTGTTAATATTGAGTTTTTTTTTTCTTTTTCAGCGCATTGCTAAGCAAAATGGTTGTCGTTGTAGATATTGATAAGTTTCTTACTCGTGACGATTTCAAGCTACTTGCTGAAGCGGAATGGCCGTGGGAAATTACACATTTTCTCTTAACTACAAACTGTATTAACTGTGGTTTACAGACCCGTTCATCTTTACCAAGGCACTTCGCCATATCCAAAAATTATTTGGTGTCTTTATTAAACTTCACATTTTTCTGGTGTCGGGGCTGCAGTATTATGTCTGTTTATGACCACTATATCTCCGATGAATGTTATTACTGTGATTATCAGCTACCAAAATAAGGGTAAAAGGGAAGGGAAAGGGCAAAAAGTCAAGTGTGAGTATTGGTCCCACCCAACCTGTGTTGAGTCCGTCTGACCCTATACCAGGCACACCAGAACAAGGTACCGAACCTACAATAAATCCACCTAGCTCGTCACAGGGATATTTTCCTTCGTTCATGATTGCCAAAATACCTACTGAGTCTGATTTTTAATTAAGATTTAACATACTTTAAAATAATAATAATTAAGCTTTTGTTGCTACTTAACTGTGTATCCAAAACCAATCAGAATTTTAAGTTATCGTTATTTTGACTTTTGAGATAGTTTATCATATTAAATTTAAACTTTTGTTCCTGCTTAACAGTGTAACTTAATTTTCTAAGGGGAGTGGGGGTAGCTGTGGGTTTTTTTTCTGATTTTAGTATTACATTGAAAAGAAGAAACAGTACATTATGCTGAATTGATTAATTGTAATTAAAAAAACAATAACAGTGTCAAGTCTTTCTACATAGAATCTTATATTAACTATTAAAAGTACGTACTGAGGTACCTACGTTGTAATTTGTAAAAGAAGAAACAGTAAATTATGCTGAATTTGTAATGAAAAAATAATAATTGCGTCAAGTCTTTCAACATAGAATCTAAGATAAGCTAATACATGTACCTAGGTACGTTCTAATTTGTATCATTTGATTTGAATATGCGCTAACTGTGATTGAAACTAATTAAAAGTGAGAAATAAGTAAATACTTTTGTCTTTGTTGAAATAAAGAATATATTGATTCTTTTACAAGGTTTTATTTCATATCACTGAATTATATAACTTATCACTAATTTTACCTTATACAGTATGTAATAATGGCACAAAATAAATTGTTGAACCATAAGAGATTGATACAAGTTTACACCTTATTTCATGAACTCTGTACAATCTTCTTGTTTTGTTCATGTTTCGAGTTTTACATTTATATATGTTCAATACATTTATAAATGTTGTTGAAGAATCACTCCTAGAATCACTGTCTACATTCGAATTGTTCTCTAGTTCTTCGTAAGCAAAAAATGTATTTGGTACGGAACCACTTTGTACAACTTGGTCTCTAACTTGGCTTTGACTAGTAGGGATTTGAATACTGGACGAAGTCACTGTTTCCTTATATTGTCTTTTCACTTCTCGTCTATAAGTCCCACTGCGTTTAAATCTTTTCCAGGCTTCAAAATCCATTTTTTATTATTTCTAAAAAACAAAGGTGTTTCATTCGTTATACGCAAAATAAAAATGGCGATTAGGTATAAAAGAGTGATAGAAATGCCTTTACAAAACTGAATTATCGTTTAAAATTAATTAGCGTACCTTTATATATCGTATTTATGTTTTAAAAGAGAAAGAACTCCTTTTATAACACTGTGGTGTAAAAGAAGGACTATAACAGTAACAAAATAACAATCCTGGTCTAAAAAAGTGTCTTTGTGACAATTTTAACACTGGAACTATAAAGGGCATTAGCAAACCTTTATAGGACAATTTAAGCTACATAATGGTAATTTGAAACTCGTCTGTATCACGAAATAGCTCTTTTGTAGAGTTTTTGTGCTCACTATAGTGCCATATGCTGTAACGGCGTTCTACAAAACCACAATATCACAATATCGCCCTATTGTAGAGTTTTTATCTCTACTATAACGAAAGACCTATTAAAGTACATTCAGAACCTTTATAGCGTAAAACAGCCACATTATGGCGACAGTAAACACTAGTATAGAGTTCTATCGTTGTATACTGGTCACATTGGAGGTTGCTTTAACATCTGCCTATAACAGCTATATAAGGTGGCGATGTAAGCCTTTACATAACTGGATAATAGGTCCTTCTTGCTGTATAAACTTATAGAGCTAAACTGTATTGTCAAACGCTATTATACAACCTTCGGTCACCGCTAAAACCTTTATACATCGCTTACCCAGCTTTTTTGAGGTATAAGGATTTGTTATAGGGCAAAATTGTTGGTTAATGATAGTTAGATTAAGTTTAGCAACGATCGATCAGGTGTGTCGCAAAGTTCTACTTTCAGTAGGTACTGCCTGATTGTAGGTATGTGATGAAGTCTTATTACGTGGTGTTCTTTCCAACAATGGTGTATTTGCTAATGAGAGCTATTCGTTACAAAGTATGTACTCTTTCTAGATACACGTCGCGCCGCATAGAGGTCCCATTGATTCAGATTTCGCAATGTGTTCGCAAAACGCTTTTCGTTATCGCGCTTCTACCGCTTTGAACCTTACAGCTTTATATATAATAAAGCTAGTATATAATAAAATCTTCTTCTACAATACATTATATAAAGTACTAACGACCCGCCCTGCTTCGCACGGTTTTTACGACGTGACAAAACATCGAAATTTCATCATCTGTGCTAATATTAAAAAGAGAAAAGATTTGTATCTGTTGTTTCTGTTTTTCTCTAAATGATGGTTGAAACCGCATCTAAATTTTGAAGAACAACGCGGTCCCACAGGCAGACACGAAAAGCGACTTTAATGTATAATATTATGTACTTAAAGATAGATATAGATTTTGCATTCTGTCCATATAATAATATGGTAACCTACTCGTAGATCATACCGAACGAAGGCTCTCAGAACTCGTTCATTGGTCAAACATCGCGAAAGTTATTGTCTTGAGAAAGTTAAAGCACCACAAAATTAAGGAGCCATAAACATGTACAAAGAGTAATGTATTCGTGCAGAAGTACCTCCTCTCCTAAGTTCCGCGTACAAGAATAATCATATAAACAAAATACAAATAATCAGGTGGTACAGCGAATACATTCTGAGAGCCCGATCTTCTTTTGATGAATCGGTATGAGTTGTTTTACTATCAGACCCCTGAAACACCACCTACTCCTGGAGCGGTGGCGGTGGTGGTTCAGTTCATTGAATTTCAAACGTTGTGCTTTCCAATTGCCAAAAGTTTATGTTAATAATCTTTTGCTTTTTTACAGAGAGTCTCAAACGAAAACCCATCGCGTGCAGGCAGACGAGGTGCCGTTCAAAGAGCCGGAGGACACAGACGGCTTCTACAACCGACCGCCTGGCGCCGGACGCTACCCGGTGCGCGTGGAGGACACGGACGGCTTCTACAACCAACCGCCCGGCGCCGGACGCTACCCGGTGCGCGTGGAGACACACCGCGCGCCCTACCGCGTCGAAGGGCACGGCATCTTTCGCCTCAACAAGTATGTACAGTGCATCAAGAATGTTTTGGCGCTCGTTGCCAGGGAGGCGCTGTTGGTGAACATTTCTGAAATGTATTGAAAAATCAACATGTCGGCGTTAGTTCCGATTTTGGCTTCGCGCCGAAAGAT
Organism: Eupsilia transversa; assembly: GCA_914767815.1. Classification (NCBI taxonomy): domain Eukaryota; kingdom Metazoa; phylum Arthropoda; class Insecta; order Lepidoptera; family Noctuidae; genus Eupsilia; species Eupsilia transversa. Next base: position 16,020,430 of record OU611882.1, read on the forward strand.
CCTTGTACAGCGATATGCACTGTTTTACCGCGTCGCCTTGTTAACTGCCTCGTTAGTCTAGAGGTCGCAGGTGCGAGTGCTGAGCGGGAGCTCCTGGGTTCGATCCAATGTGGTGAGGTGGAGAACAATGTTATTGGGTTTTTCCATAAAAAAATTTCACTAGCATAAATTACGTACGTGAATTTGTGCCCAGTTTATAGCAATAGGCTTGCCTATATTATGCCTTGCCCATATCTGATGTATTTGTTACTAGCTTTAGCCCGCGGCGTCGTTGCCCGCGTGGAGGTCGGAAATGATCCCACGGAAACGGACGTACTACTGGTATAAAAAGTATCGTATGTCCTAACCCAGGTAATACTAGTCTACCCAGTATCCATGTGCCAAAATTCATCTAAATCCGTTCAGCTGTTTTAACATGTAAGCGTAACAAACGAATAAACAAACTCACTTTCGCATTTATAATATTAGGATTAAAATTCTATTTCTGTTTTTTTAGCCAACAGCAGCAAAATGCCTTATCTGACGGAACCCTCGACTCGTTGCAATACTGCAAGTGTGTCTCCAAGCCAGACTGCAACCCACGAGCCGACTCCGCGGTAAGCAGTTTCAGTATGTCGTAGCCAGGTCTTAGAATGATCATTTCATGAAATGGTTGTGTTAAAATTGACCATACCGTTTAAACGTCAACGTTTAATGATATGTTTTGTTATAGATCCATAGGTATAGGTTTAAGGTGCAGTAAAAATAACAACTTCGCTACACCTCGCTTCGCTCGCTCGGCTCGCGCGCTATTGGTCACAGTTCTAACCTAACCCATTTGGTCGGGGTGCCAATAACGGCGTGGAATGCAACATAACACTTAATTTAGTTAAAAAAACACACACCGCTTGTGCTTGAGCGGGTGCCGCGGTCGCCACAGCGGCCGGCGAGCGCTACTTCCTAGTTGTTCGCTTTCCACAATATCATATTTGGAAAACCAATAAAAGTCCATCGACTTTTTTTGCGTGGACACCGGACTTTGTTTGATCTGTTGTATGCCGCGCCATGATGCACAACAAAAAAAAGCGACACCACTGCCTCTACCGGTGGATAATCTAACTTTATATACGATATGATGTTTGACCACATCATAATAGTAGGTAGTTCATATCGTCAAACGTTAAGTATTCAACGATCTGGCCAGACCACCTCATGATGTGACCAGCGATCAAGTGGTCGATGTTCTATTTCATGAAATACAATCATTTCATGAATGGTCGAACACTTCATGAAATTATCAATTCTACAATCTGCTGACCACATATGTACATATCCCATATTTTTTCTTTTTCTCCCCTGTCAACTGTTTTGTTAAGAATTTTTACATAAATACTATTATCAACCTACACCTATTTCTTAAAAATAGTTTTTCCCGAACACGCGTACAAGTACAAAATAACTGTACCAAATTCCACAACGGAATTTTGACCTTGCCATAACTGAAACACTTCTTACTACCTACTAATGCTGTAATGAGGTGCACGTTATGTTATTAGTACCTACGTATTATTATCGAAACCCTTTCTAAGCTAAGGCTATATAGGAATGAATTCCCGACAAAGGGTTGAATGGAGTTGAAGTCGCAAGTTCACGACTGCTGTTTTTGATTTGTACTATGTGTATGTATGATCAGATTTTTTCTGTCACCCATTTTTAACCAGTGCTGTTATTTCCAGAGCGCGTGCGGTCTGGGCAAGTTCCTGTGCTGCTACGCGCGCCCCAACAACAACGGTACGCCAAACTATATCATTGTTTGTCTCAACTGTCCACCACTCTCTTGATATGCAACACTTTGTCGCGACAGATTCTTGTGCTACACAAAACTTCCAATATTTATACTTAGTTATAATAGTTTCTTTACACACACTGGGGATAAAAACTTCCACTTGTTCACTTCAGATGTCGCTACTATCTAGCGTCTTAAGAATTTTTGACACCTACATGTCCATACGTATTCGTCGAGACTATGTGCTATCCTTTTTATTTTGAAGACTTATATGGGAGAAATTCGTATACAGGTGACGCTCCCAAGATAACTAAGTCTGTTTTCATTACCTTCATGCACTTGAGTAGTGATGTTATGTAAATTATACTAAAGGTGAGCGTGTGTGCTTATATTACCCTACTAGACCAATGCGAGATTTAACATCACTGATGTTTTTCAGTCAAGAAAATCATCGTCGTTTGTGTTCAACTCCGATCAGGTTGTTCATGTCGTACGCCTCCAGACTTCAACAAAAAAATAAATTAAAGTCTACAAACATAAGCTGACCCCATGCATGATGAATGAATTATAAAATGTTTATATTTTATTTACTTTTCCACTACAGCTGCTGTTTTACCAGTGGTAGACGCTTCCCTTTTACTTAGCTCATATTTAATAGTGCTACACTCCAAGTCGCATATATATTTAAATAGTTTTCGTTTAATTTGTGATCGACACAAAAGTAAACATAAACAAAACTATTACTACTATGACAAGCTTTTAGTTTTTAACCCCATTTAGGGCGGAATCGACCAAACAGGAATAAATTTTATCCGCGGAATAAGTTTAATTCCTGAAACTTTTCGTATGGGGAAACTGTCAAAAATTCAAAATTTATTCGGGAGATAAGGCTTATTCCGCGGATAAAATTTATTCCTGTTTGGTCGAATCCGCCCTTAGTCACAACGACTTCTGAGTTGGATAATACAAATTAATAGAATAGTATAGCAACAACAACAACAATTAAGCAACAACAACAAGCTTTCTTAATTTTTTTTAATTGGCAGAGTACTTCAATGAAGTAGAAGACCAGCGTCGCGAGAACTATCCGTTCGCACCACAGCTCGGCTCCGGTTCCAACGGTGCCTTCGACAATCGCGGAGTACTCGTGGGGCCCGAAGGACCCACAGGGTTCATCGGTCCACAGGACAAGCAAAAGGAACCCGCTGTGCTCGTCGGGCCCGGTGGACCCACTGGTATCATCGGCCCGACGCAACACGGTGACGGACTAGGGAGCCCAACGGCACAGAGGGGGGTCTACTTCGGTCAGTCAGGATTCGGGACATACGGCCGACGACCAGTACTTGTGGGGCCCAGTGGACCCACGGGAATCATCGGGCCCGGCAGAGTTGGACGACCTAACGTACTAGTAGGCCCGGGCGGGCCTACTGGCATCATCGGCCCCGAATACGGCAGGCAACCAGGAGTGCTCGTTGGCCCAGGCGGCCCCACCGGCTCTATCGGGCCGGGCCGCCAGATCCTAGTGGGCCCCGGCGGCCCTACCGGTCAGATAGGGCCGCAGGGATTCTACGGTAAATAAAATGTGCCCTGTGTCGTGTAGTGACTAATACAAGTACAGAACTAACCAGTTACATGTTTTTGTTGTTTACGTTTAAGACTGTGAAGTGTACCGTGACCAGTGTACGTGGATGTAAATATTTTGATTAATAATAATAATGAACGTCCGCCATCAGTGTTAACTGCGATAACCCATCAGCTTTGTATGTGATATGCACAAATCGCGCGTGTGAGGCATGTAGTGACGGGTGAGACTCTTGCAGGCTGCGCGCGCTCTAAGAGGAGGAAAGCCAAGCCGGACGACCTGCCCGCGCCCGCGCCGACGGACACGCGACACTCACACAAGCACAGGCGAAACAATACCAAGGAAAGGGAGTTATGTTACTGCAAAATATAAATCGTAGAAAATTTCTTGTTTTCATTAGATAAATCCAGAAAATGTATAGCAATCCCAAATAAAACCCTAGGCTTTCTAAGAACTCAATCGTTAAATTCCAGGAAAAACTAGTTCAAATCGTTTATAAAAGAGTTCAGGCTGATCGATAAGCCTAATAAAATGAACTGACTTCAACCAGGCTGAGGTGTTTGAACTCTCCAGGTAATGAGCCAAAAAAAGGCGATATTAACAAGGTGACATTCCTCGAGTCAGATGTGTCGAATTTATAACGAAAATAAGCAAATATAGGCGATAGAGGATAAAAAATGTGACGGATGGCGGGCTGGCAGCGCGCCAGGCGGCGCCGGCACACTTCGCACGATACAAAGGTTTATGGAGAATAAAAGGCACACCAGCGTTGTAACACTTTGGAAGAATCCAAATAATCTCCACAGTACGGTGGATGCAATTACTCAGCGTGTAGCAGACTTATGCATCCTTAATGACTATTACTTGGATTACAACAGACGTAGATATATTTAGTAACTTTTCCGCTTGACTTTTCCTAAAGAGTCATAAACAACACTGTAAGATATCGACACATGTTTCACCTCTCTACGAGGCTACCTCAGGATGACGTGCTACCACGCCGAGTGCTGGACGCTGAGTCCAGTCTCAGCTTCCAACATTTTTATGACTCTTTAGGAAAAGTTAAGCGGAATAGTTACTAAATGTATCTACGTCTATTGTATTTTATCATGGATTTCCGCCAAGTCACGCCTGAATCAAATAACTATTACTTCGATTGTATATCTCTATGTAGTACTAGACAGTATATAGAGCTAGATAGAAGCAGTATTGGGTCTAGTCTAGATCCCATGATACTTCTATAATACCGCGTATCTTGGGCCTTATGACTTTGGCATTTTGTGACCAACCATCTCGCCCGAAAATCGCCCCTATTATGTGAATGCAATCGTGCATCTTTCAAACTGGGCCTACTCCGTTACTTGTCTCCTCCAGCGTGCGCGCACGTAAATCTAACAGTACCTAACACACATTGTGCTGGAAATCCCATAATCTGAAATTCGATTGCGAAAGCATATACCTAGTCGTTATTTCAGATGCAGTTTTCGAGTTTTCTTCCTAGGTACTTATATTGATTTTTGCTATTGTAGGGCAGAATTTCTAGTAAGTAGGTATGTGTCTATATGTGTGACCGCGTTGTTCTTCTAAACTTAACATTTCATCATTCTAAAAATTAATATTAAACTAAAATACAATACATAAATCTCCATGTTTTGACAAATCGTAAAAACAGTGCGAATCAGGGGCGGGTTGCTAGTTTACATATAAATTATATTATCAATAAATACTGAACTGCAATCCAACCACTTGGTCCCGGAAGGAGGAGTGGCAAGACAGAGACAGCTAAACTTACCGATAGTGGTGATGACAATGATCGAGTAGAAGAGCGCGCCAGTGAATGTCCACTGGATGTGGTCGGTGCTCTCGTTGCCGTCCCAGCCGCGCACCTTCATCTCCAGCAGGATCGCGTTCTCGAAGTCCTGTAAACACCAACAGCAAGTTTTACTTTTACGTGTCATATGCGAAGCAAGTATAATACCTATTGTAATGCTACAAAAAATCAATTTAATATAAGTTTTCAAAACAAGAAGGCTCTCTTGTGGCCACTTGGCCTGAGCAATCGTGAAAAATGCAAGCGTGGAATAAATTTGAAAACAGAAATAAATCAAAGAAAAAATCTTTAAATCGTACAGCACACACACATGAGTAGGTTCATGAATAATATTATTATCTGAGAGCTTCACCGTAGCACATTCCTAATAATAAACTACTGTATTATTTTATGATCAATAGTTTTCCAAGTAGTTCTCTGTCAGTATCAGGTGCGTAAGAGTGAATTTTATATTTTGTTTAACCTTGGATATTTCCACTATCTGGGACTGTGATGCCCTTTTCGTTTTTAAAGTTATGGTTATAAAATATATTTTTTGTAGTTTTGAAACCGTTTATTGTTTCTTGTTTAAAGTCTGAATAAATAAAAACCAAATGGTTACATTTATCATGATAAACTGCACCTTACGTTCCTAAAAAAGCATTGCCCCCAAAGAGGCTGTTCATTCGGTTATTCGGTATGGAAAGCTAATGTTATACCTACCTAATGTACATACTGTACGGTACCCTGTCAATATATATATGAAAACATCATGTACGTAAGGAAAAATCTTAATCTTTTCAGTAAAAGAGGTGAAAGACACAATTATAGTACGAGAAATAGGGACCAATTAAGTCAACCTGGTTTCAGACTGGCTAAAGTAGACTCATCCTTCATGGGGTACTGTTTAAAATGTTACAATAAAATACCTCCCCACATACTCCAACTAAATGAAACGAAATTTAAATCTTGTATAAAACGCACACTATGCTGCCAAGCATATTATAAGTTGGGGGATTACATCGCTGACAAAAATGCTTGGCTCAACGCTGGTCCAGCTCCACAAGGGCGCATAAACTAGTTAATTAGCATTCGAAAATATTGTTGGAGCTGCTGAAGATTGGAAAAACTATCTTTGCATTGTATAACTTCAACCTGTTAATATTGTATAATTGCAAAGCACATGTGTGAGCACTGTGACCACATACCTTCTATAAAGCTACCATTTTACTGGGTACGTCTTTCATTGACTTGAATGTGCCCTGGCTGCTGAGAGTATGTCACGCTCACTCAAATGTCTCGCTGGTGGTGGCGTGTGTGTTGGATCATTAAGTTCCCTTCAAAATGGTTGAGCTAAATGGTGCTGATCCATGCGTCATGTTCGTGAACGGGCGCCGTCAGTAGGGACTGGTCATCTCTTAGCTGCCACGGCTTATTTTAATTTTTGAATTGTTATCTTTATTACGGACGCTTTTAACGTGCACGTCTTTCTACATTGTTCTCACATGTATAATTTCAACATGAATGATGTAACAAATATTTTGTATCATATATTTTTGATTTAAAAGAGTGTCCGTGGAGTTTCTTGCCCGTTCTTCTCCATAGGTACCTACTACGCTTTGGAATGGGCAACTAGCTTCATCTTTCTGACTGACCGACCCCTTGACAATTCAAAAGTGCCTGTAATTGGTTTATTTGAAATAAATGCTTTGAGTTTGAGTTTGAGTTTGTACTTATTAAATAAATAAACTAAAATTGGCGACATATTGTGCCACCTTCTTGCAGAACGTCAACTATCGTCACTCATTATTTACTACAACTACAACAATATACTGCAAAGAATTATCCTTTTGCCTAACTTAATATAATTGATCCAACATGCACGATCTTTCACCGTTGCGTTCTTTATGAAGTCAGGTACTTCTATGCTAAGGAGCTGATATATGATAATGTCTATAATATCATTACCTTGAGCATGTCGACGACCTCGGAGGTCCAGTTGGTCTGATTGAAGAGCGGCACGGTGCGCGTCATCGTCCAGATGCTCTGCGTCGTGTTGCTGCGGATCTGCGATATGTTTCGCTTCACCTGCACATATACATACAAACACGGTAACGACGCATCATGTCATGACGCTCCCATCTTCTAAGGAGCTCACTCCCTATTATTATTTCTTTGATCATCAGAAATATATATATTAATCAATGTTGTCCACACGTGAGACCTGTGACCATTAGAATGTAGGAAATAAGTTAATTTCACTTGACATATATTTTAGGAAAAAACATAAACATCGAAAGAAAAATATAACGATAGTATAATAATTATGTGGGTCGATGAAAATCGACTTCATAGTTGAAGACAGCTAGACATACAGATGTGTTTGTAAACATTCAGATTCTCGCGCTGAATATCATTAAGCAGATGTAAGCGACCTATATAGACTCTTAGATTCCTAATTATACATTGTTCGAAATTAATACACATACCTAATAGCTTAGATGGCGTATTAACACCACCTGCTATCTCAATTCTAAAACCATTAATCTTTTTATCGGACCAAGCTCAGTTGGTTTTACAACCATAGATTCTACGAAAGCTCTAATCTTATGCCAAGTTTATGAGGATTGTTTAATTAGCGTGAAGCTGTTGGCCACGTGACATGCGCCCGCGCCGACCGCGTTTGTACGGAACACCTGCACAGATTGATGGAAAACACAGTTTCCAGTTTAAATTATGGTTTTATTGCTAAATTGCCAAATCCTTATGAAGGTTTATCCAGACAAGACAATGGAGAGAGACTAGAAATCCTAAGGAGAGACAAAAAACTTGACTGAAAATGTTAACGGTTAATTTTTATAAAGTTTGATTAAACATGTTCCTTATAGCTACTGCTGTGGATGAAATTAGTTCAGTCTTCACATTGAAGTCCAAATCTATTGTCATCATTATCATCCTTGACATCTCAAACTTGTACGTATACCTAATTGAACAAACATATTGTCATCATCAATAAACCCGCGTGTTTCATGTATGGTCGTGTTCAGTGACGTTTACTAGTGTTCTTGACTGGATCGTTAATCAGCTGAGCTTGAGTAGTCTATGGCAGCGTGCCACTTTGATAAAAAAAATTATAACATCCAAAGTAACGGGATTGAAAATAGATTTGATAATAAAGTATTTCGGTTTTCTTGAAGAAATCTGTTCATAATTTCAACATGAAAATCATAATATTAAGGCAAGGAAGCGGTATTAGAGAAGCATGAATAAAAATTAAAAAAGCAGTAGATACAGAAACGGTTCAGAATCTACAATTACTATAAATGTAGATTCTGTAAAAAAAAACCACACCAATAAATGAATTTGAATTTGAATTTTGAATTTGAATTTGTAAAGTAATTTATATCGAATGCACACTTCGTCAGATTCAGATTTAGATACAGATTCCAGTTACAGAATTGATATTGATTGATTGATTTTTAAAGGTCTTTATTAATAGAAAGCTTAATACAAGTTCACAAAAAACCCGACCGCAAAAGCTCATAACTGAAAAGAGAAAAACAAGCATTATAATCAATAGAATTTTGGTATGTATCGCTTATGGGATAACTTTTGTTGTTTTTCAGAAGTATCGTTAAAAATCGGTTAAATAGTTACGAGGGAACATAGTTACGGATATACATACATACAGGTCAAATCAAATATCAAACCCTCCCTTTTGGGCTTCGCCGCAGTCGGGTAAAAAGATCTTAATCTAAAGTAAACTAACAATCCGAGCAAATACGCTAAATCACCTTTTTTACATACAACATAATGTATGATTGTTAGTATGACTACTAATTGAATAGATTCCTCTAAGATTGTGCTCTTATGAAGACACACATTTTTTTAATTCTCACTCAAAAACTTTTCTTCTATTGCAGAAAAACATTTGATACTGAGGAGTCGAAAGATCTTACGGCATGGTTGGTTAGTTCATACACATAGTACGAGTCGAACTATTTGTTGGACATAGGTTCCTGGCTGTGAATATATGGCACATCCATTTTTCGAAGAAGCTTGGCTCTTTTGAGGTCATCTGTGTCACACATGTCATGGCTAAATTGGTAGTCTTGGCTCTGTAGATGTCGTCTGTGTCACACATATCATGGCTCGTTGGTAGTCTTGGCTCTGTAGATGTCGTCTGTGTCACACATGTCATGGCTAGTTGGTAGTCTTGGCTCTGTAGATGTCGTCTGTGTCACACATGTCATGGCTAGTTGGTAGTCTTGGTTCTGTAGATATCATCTGTGTCACACATGTCATGGCTCGTTGGTAGTCTTGGCTCTGTAGATGTCGTCTGTGTCACACATGTCATGGCTAGTTGGTAGTCTTGGTTCTGTAGATATCATCTGTGTCACACATGTCATGGCTCGTTGGTAGTCTTGGCTCTGTAGATGTCGTCTGTGTCACACATGTCATGGCTAGTTGGTAGTCTTGGTTCTGTAGATATCATCTGTGTCACACATGTCATGGCTCGTTGGTAGTCTTGGCTCTGTAGATGTCGTCTGTGTCACACATGTCATGGCTCGTTGGTAGTCTTTGCTCTGTAGAGGTCGTATGTGTCACACACGTCATGCCTAGTTGGTAGTCTTGGCTCTGTAGAGGTCATCTGTGTCACATATTTAATGGCTAGTTGATAGTCTTAGCTCTGTAGATATCGTCTGTATCACACATGTCATGGCTAGTTGGTAGTCTTGGTTCTGTAGATATCATCTGTGTCACACATGTCATGGCTGTAGAGGTCGTCTGTGTCACACATATCATGGCTCGTTGGTAGTCTTGGCTCTGTAGATGTCGTCTGTGTCACACATATCATGGCTCGTTGGTAGTCTTGGCTCTGTAGATATCATCTGTGTCACACAAGTCATGGCTGTAGAGGTCGTCTGTGTCACACATATCATGGCTCGTTGGTAGTCTTGGCTCTGTAGATATCGTCTGTATCACACATGTCATGGCTAGTTGGTAGTCTTGGTTCTGTAGATATCATCTGTGTCACACATGTCATGGCTGTAGAGGTCGTCTGTGTCACACATATCATGGCTCGTTGGTAGTCTTGGCTCTGTAGATATCGTCTGTATCACGCATGTCATGGATAGTTGGTAGTCTTGGTTCTGTAGATATCATCTGTGTCACACATGTCATGGCTGTAGAGGTCGTCTGTGTCACACATATTATGGCTCGTTGGTAGTCTTGGCTCTGTAGATGTCGTCTGTGTCACACATATCATGGCTCGTTGGTAGTCTTGGCTCTGTAGATATCATCTGTGTCACACATGTCATGGCTGTAGAGGTCGTCTGTGTCACACATATCATGGCTCGTTGGTAGTCTTGGTTCTGTAGATATCATCTGTGTCACACATGTCATGGCTGTAGAGGTCGTCTGTGTCACACATATCATGGCTCGTTGGTAGTCTTGGCTCTGTAGATGTAGTCTGTGTCACACATGTCATGGCTAGTTGGTAGTCTTGGCTGTCTTTTTCTAAAGTTCGATGTGTCATTTTATCGCTCGGGAACTGTAAGTTTCTAAGTTCTACTTACTTTTAGCAATATTTGTGATAATTAGTAAAAGAAGCTAGATTGACGTTAAAGTGAAATACCTCTATCTCGTGATCTGCCTCCAGCTTCTCGAAGGTGACGGCTCCGAGGATGCAGTAGGCCACCACCAGGCTGATCATCACGAAGTGGGAGAACACCACCGAGCATAGCTTCCATGTGTAGTATAGTACCTGACCACATAAACACACATTATTTATATACATTGGTGAATGAATGTGTCTACTATGAAATGGCAGCAATAAAGACCATGTACTTACAGCAATACTTCAACTGCAAATATTGCAACTCTCTATTCATATTGTACTATAATCATGTTGAGAGTATTTCTAGCTTTGCAAGGGATCAGATCGGTTCAGGGTCCGTTTGGCACGTAGTGTTTATTTATTGAGCCCAATTTCATTCTGTGTAACGTTCCAAATATTTAAATTCACGGGAATCAATTTGATTTTGAACTAGGAATTCACTTAGGTATAAATACTCTACTCCACGAACGTACACTGAGCCTTAGAGATACCTTGCATCGAAAGCTGTAGGACTATCTTCGTAAGATTTCCAGCCAATTTATCGAAGCATAATAAACACAGCGATGAATGTCCAACGCTCACTCACTCCGCACAGCCGCAAACCCACAGCAGCCGTAACACCCACAATGCAAAACAGATTATTTGTTTGTGTTCACTATAGAGCTTCTGCCAAATTATAGACTCACACATTTTTTATGAATTAAATCTAATATTTAGATTCAATGGTTTCTAATACGCTGATATGATGCTGCACACACTTTGATATCAAAATTAAATGGTCAATGGCTAATTATATGTAGTTGATAAACTACTTTCTAATGAACACTTGATATATAATAGAGCATTGAGCAGCACCCACTTCTCACCACTTCTTACAAATTCTTATGGTGATAAGCAAATGTAATACTCAAAACCTCTCTCCTTTGATTTCGTATATTTATATAATATAGGTATAAATTATAGTAAATATTAATGTATGTGTATTATAACTTTATAATCTATTTATGTACTGTTGTACCTATTTTATTTATAACTGAGATTTTATGATATGTTACGACATTATGATACTTTTAATATTATTATTTCTTAAATGTATTTGTTCCTCTCAAACAGAGCACCTGCCATCTAATCTCTTCACCACCCTTGGTCGACTGGTCGAGAATGCCGAAGGCTTTACTTACTACCTTACCTAGCACCTGAATTATAATTATGGGCATTCAGTCACTTCTAATGCATTATCACGAGGAGCTTTCAAAGTTCTATAAACGAACACCGAATATCATATATCAGACTCAGTAGTTACTGCTGCAATATTGTGATCTGCTGCAATGTTATGACATCATATTAAACAACGTGGCATAATCAAATATATTTTGTAGTTTGTTTATAGAGCACTCAAACATGCGCCCGCGCCGTGTATATTGTAATGTGTCAAAACAAGAGATTAGCCGAGTGTATTACTTGGCACGGACTATTGCTATTAACACTTTACAAGGAGTCTCAATAAACCACTGCTACATAGCTCCTCGAGTGTTTGAAAGTGAAGTTCGATTGAATCTATCGAATGATTTTAGATTCTTTATGATTACCTACTTATTACAGTTTATGTATTGTGAAATCAGGTTCACTACAATACACATTGTGTAGGTAGTCATTTAGTGAATAAATTGTGCGTAGAGCTACTATCTATGTTAAACCTAGGTACCTCCAAGCAATATTACGGCAGAGAATAACTTTGTTTTTGTTATCTATGAACGAGGATTGCTATTTAATCGTGACTGTCAATGGCCCGTAGGCCAACTCTTAGTTGTCCATTGAACAAAAGCTCCAGTGCATCAGTACATCATGGTCTACACTTACCTTGGCACACTTGCTGGGTGGCGGCAGGGGGTACTCCCCCCGCTCCACGCGAACCTCTCGGCGAGACATGGCCACTGGTCACCTCTCTGGGTCACTCGTCACCAACACTGATATACACTGCAGCATGGAGCTTTATAGCCACCACTTCACTGATCCATCATGACGCATCAACGAGAACCAAACCACTTGTTTCTTATAGCCCTGTGCTGAAGGAGCGCCACTGGAGAATTCCTCGACACACAGCAGCAACACCACATAAATCTCAATGTTTACGCTCCGTCCACAGCCGACACTGATGCGAATAACAGATCAAACGGCGTTGATCCCACAATATAACGTTTAATTTATACTTTAGCAATAAATCTCACATAGACAACGATATGATATATTCTGCTAATATTTACGAGTAATGTTTATTGGTTTAGCGGATATAGTTATACGCGTGTAGAAGATGGCGGTCGCTGGAACACTGCACGCGGGATATATCGGGAGCCGCGAGTTGCGACCGCCGCCGAATCCGCGACCGCTCGGTTTACGATCAAACCCGCCGGTTATTTGGGTCGTTATGCATAAACCCATTCACAAGCCGGCTCGTTATGATGACCACGTGTGAGGTGTGCTCCACACACGCCTGCAGCGGACGATTACGAAATTGTGATATCACAGACCGTCACAATTGCTTGGCTTCAACTGCGAGGATATCAATTCGTACCTACTGATTACGATGGTAAGCAGTTAGAACGCCTTTAGGATAAGTGGAGCAACAATCTTCAGAGAATGGAAGAGAGCAGAATGGATCGAGTTGAATGGCATGCGATTGAAGAGAAGAAGTGGCTTGCTACAGGCTGATGATGAAGAATATGAAGAAGGGAGAATCATCTCACGACGTTGATCGCCAAACAAAGCCACCAACGTGGTTCTGGCAACATATCCAGGAGGACTAAGTGATGGCCCTCTAATTTCACATCAATACTATAAGCTCCGCAGCATTACCAGTAGGCAAGAAGAGCTCGGAACCTAACTTTATCTTTGGCTTAGCTACCTATAATATCACACCAAGAGGTTCGAGTAGCAACTACTGTATTGCGATAATTAAGGTAGATTTTCTATTACGGTACTACGGTGGTATTTAAAGGTACGAGACGCAACACAACTTTTCACCTCACTACAGCGAGGAAAATGTTAGGTGCAAGAAATGCAGTCTTCTTACTGGCCAGTGCGATTATTCTAAAAATGAGGTTGGCGCATTGACATGAATAAGTATTGTTGTAGCATAATGCATTTTCAGTGGACCCGTGGTATAGAAAATGATTGAATACAAAGGTTCGAATTTTAAAATCTCCTTCCACGCTAGCGTATAAAATGTACTTTTTTACTCAGATTTCGAATGATACACGGAATATTTTCGAGCTTCTGAGGTGAAAACGTTATCTTGTTACGAATTCAACATGAATCGCCTTCGGCGTCATATTACTATATCTTGGTCGACTTTTACTAATGATGTAATGACAGCCCGGTCTACCGTCGGCGACTCGGACATCTGAATCATTGAAATAAATCGCTAGTGGCGGTCGGTCGTGGTGGATAATTGACAGATTTTAGTTTTTACTGGGTAACGAAACATCAAAGCAGCTGGTTCGAAGGTTTCCCTATTTCGAAGAGTCAATTATTACAAAACTCTAGGAACACTTCTCATATCTTTTTCCACACTGACATACGACAGCACATAATATGTATCTATTAGGTCGTCGGTGACACACTGTTGTGTAACTTTACTCATAATAAAGACACAGTTTACATTAATTAACTATTTTTTTTATTTACAAAAGATTATTACAGTGTGCATCACGTTCTGTGGAGCTGCTTGTTTACTTAATTATACATACAATAATATAATAAATAGAACTTGTTTACTTCCAACTTAGTGGAGCAGGTATGAGATATCTAGGTATAATGGTTCTTAATTTATTATAAACTAATAGTCGTTTGTCGTACGATTGATTCTCATTGGATTATTAATTACATAATATACCTACATAGATAATCTTCAGTATTGTTGTTGTGTCGTCAGTATTGTTTAATGAAATTCATATTTTTTTGTGACATATAGTCATATATTTGTTTTCAATCTGTGTGTTGACATGTACTGCATAGATTTTTTTTTTCCTTTCTATTGACATTGATTATATTGCTTTTTATTATAAATTAATTTTTATTATGAAATGTGTGATTCTATATAATTGTTTTTGTATTGTCCAAGCTTATTTTATTTATTGAGACTTGGCTGGCTTGATTAGTTAATTGCCAGAGGGCGTGTACGGTGTACCTGTGTTAAACAAAAATGATGAAAATGACTGATGACTTAAATACTATAAGTAATATTTTTTAGGGACTCGAATCTCCACTTTGCAAACTGGCTCGCCGCCGCCGCCGCCGCCGCCGCCGCGCCGGCCGGCAGAGCAGTGCAGGGTCTGCCCACAGGGTCGATGCTGATATTGTACTTAGTACATGTATTAAACCTAACAGATCATAGATTAACATCACGAATACAATCTAACAAACCTAACCATTGTAATAAATAATTATGGACCTTTGATTTATTTTAATGTTATACGCTACCGCTTGTAAACAACTGGTCCGATTCGTCGTAACTCATCTACGGCCCAGTGTGTGCTACTGCCAAATTGGGATACAGCCCGAAATACTCGCTATTTCTAACTTTACGTCACTGTTCCTACCAAAAAAACTGCAAACTTACATATTAATAAAGTTACGATTAACTAAGGACAATCCGAGGAACTTAAAATTAGCACAACGTAGTTTTATTTCATTGTAATTAAATGCACAGTAACCGGTGACATCTAGCGGTTGTCAAGTGTACTATTGGCAAAGTAATACGGCTAGGTATAGCTGATTGTTTCAGTAAAGAATGCTTTAACAATTATCACATTAAAAGCTTTACTTATTGTCTCTAACTTATATTATAACACTTACAAATAAGTTAAAATTAAGAATCAATTAGTTTGTACGCAGCGGCTTACACCACATGAGTAGATCTACAAAAAATGTTATACCTAGGTCTCTGTAATCTATTCCATGAGTTATATCATGTCTATTAGACCACGTACACACGGGCGTAAAAATATCGCAGTGGAATTTTATAGCGCACTGGATTTTCAACTCTCGGTATTTAGCCGAGCGTTGATAATTCAAGCGAGTTCATCTCAGCACGTCAAAAGAACACCGTTGGATTTGGAACTCTCACTAACAAACTCTCACTAAAAACACATAGTAGGGTAGTTATTCATTTAGGGTGATTTGCATTCGATACTTTGTTTATAAATTGATCAACAACTATCCTTCTTAAATCATTCTGTCAACTTAATGCGGTCTGCAAACTCGTCGAGAAGCCCCGAGAACATCAGAGAAATTAGAATGTGAATAGTTGTTCTTATTGTCATTGTGTCCTCGTGAGTCTTCTCACTGAGCTTGTCATCGTGAGTCTGAAGGCCGCATATAACTAATGAAACTATGAAGAACGCTTTAATCAAGCCATCTTGTCTTAGTAACTAAGATGGCAGTTTATAGATATTAAAATTTGACAGTCGTTACGGGTCGTAAGAAGCCCGAAAATCTGACAACCAGTGTTACCAAGGGGTATCGTATTATCCGGTAACTAGCTTGAGGTGGTCAGATAGATCGCTCCATGTAACATACTGGTATTTAGCTGCATCCGGTTAGATTGAAAGCCGACCCCAACATAGTTGGAAAAAGGCTGCGCAGATGATGAACTAAGTCGTGGTGAGTGGTCACGCTCTGGTAGTCATTTGCACGTCCTCCTTTTGGGGTGTGGGGAGGGACGCAGGGGGGTGGCGCGAGATCTGCTCGGCCTCTCGGATGGTGTCGGGCAGGCGCGTGTTCAGCGTCTCCGGCGTGGTCAACATCAGCGCGCCCGCCACCAGTGCCGTCGCCCCGAACAGCACCGACGGCAGCCAGTCCACGTAGATCGCCTGGAAGAACAAGGATGTGGGAAACAAAATTACAAATAATCAGTTGTAAATGCAGGGAAATTATAATTACTACGCACAGTGACTACCAACGTCAGTATATTCAAATCACATCTGTCATTCCTTGACATTTTTGCCCAAATTTTTTGTTCAGTGACTGGGCAACTAACGGTAATAGGAAAATGAGGGGAAAATTGTTTGAGCTGTATGGCATTAAGCCTTACTACTTACTCTAAAACTTTTAAAAATACCTGCAAGGTAGCTAAAGCCTTGTACATTAGCAACAAGATCCAGTCAGTCGATAAAAAAAGGTTTGGAAAATTATTATCAATGTCGAAACTAACAGGAATAAAAGACATTTATTTTTTCTTCATTTTATTGGATATAATCCAAAATGTGCCTAATGCCTAATACGCAGAAATGCGTATTAGGCATTTCAAAAGTTCTCGATAATATGGAGTTATGCAAATCGACCAATAAGCCGTGTTAACAGGATTGTTGGATTGGATGTTGTCATTGTATTGTGAGCATTAGATCATAACAAAACTCGCATGGTTCATATGTTACTGTGCGACCTTCAACTATTGTTATACAATGAGTACAACAGAACAGAATCTGACACGGCAGAGGATGACATGTGAACTGGCAAATATATTCAACGCTGGTAAACGTGGAATGATTGTTTACCAGCATTGAAAATTCTAAACGATCTTAGTAAGGACATATGGTAATGAGGAGGAATTCAACGCTTGTGACTAAAAAAGTGATGGATGGAGAGGGAAAAAACGTCCAAAGAAAAGGTGGAATAATTGTATTAAATACCTATGGTATAGTAGAAAGGAAGAGTGAAATGTATTGCGCCAACGTGCCAACCCTCAGTTACAAGGTGTGACACATGCGGGAAGAAAAAGACAATTTGGACTCTATAGTAAAGCTATATAAATATTATGGTAATATGTGTGACAATACTGACTAGCAGCGGCATCTGTGGCGCCACGATGGAGCCAATCCTGCCCACCATGGAGCAGAAGCCCAGCAGTGAATGGCGCGCGTGCGTGGGGAACAGCTCCGACGTGTACATGTAGATGCCGCTGAACGCCTGCGTGATGGCGATTTTGCCAATCAGGTACAGCAGAGTTGCCAGCCACGGCAAACCTGAAATAAAGGGGAGCCGATTAACACA
This sequence comes from Eupsilia transversa, assembly GCA_914767815.1. Lineage (NCBI taxonomy): Eukaryota > Metazoa > Arthropoda > Insecta > Lepidoptera > Noctuidae > Eupsilia > Eupsilia transversa. The sequence goes on from OU611882.1 coordinate 16,038,257, forward strand.
CGAGGAATAAATGAGATGATGATGGAATAAAACATAATTGCCATTTCCAGTTGAAAACAATAACTCATCACCATTAACTTTCACATCGACGCTAGCTTTTAATTAATCATAATAAAATAATTATTAAGATGGTACTGGTAAATATTATTGTGTTTTTCAAAATAATTCCATGTTGTCAAATGTCATAAGATAATACGCACTTTTAGGAACAAACGGTATAGCGACACAAGCGATGCCGCACACGGTGTAGGCACACAGCAGCGTCCTCTTCCTGCCGATGCGGTCGAGCACCAGCGCATTGGTGACCACTGCTATCACCTCCACGCTCACCACCAGCATGTAGTTGGTGTACTTATCACCCGCTAGCGACACCGAGTTGATGGCCAGCCCGTAGAATACGAACGTGCACGTGATCCACCACCACGAGCAGATCGCCAGGCGCGTCATGATGATCGGAGAATGGAAAACCTGCATCCACAGCCCCTCTTCAGGTTTGTCGTCTTTCTTCTCCAGTGGCTTCACTTTCTCCTCTGACAACTGCTTCATCGTCTCGTCGGATAGTGTCACTTTATTCATTTTCGCTGCTCTCATTATAATTTCAACCGCCTCTTCCTTTCGTCCTTTCGACAGCAACCACCGGATGCTTTCTGGCAGTAGGTATATGTATAGAATGAACAGCAGAGAGGGAGGGTACACCACTAGAATGAAGGTTCGCCAGTACTGGAAGGTCTTCGCGAGGAGAGCGAAGCTGAGTCCTCCTAACACCAACATAATGCCTAGAAAGGCTGTGGTAATTACTCGTTTATCCTGGCCAAGTAATTCGATCGCTGGAAAGAGCAAAACGAACTGTTAACATCAGATAGCATTCCAGTAACGAGCAGCTTTGTTTGTACTGAATCTTGTGTTACTTACTTAGAATGTATGCTGCAGGGAAAGCACTTGCTCCAGCGACGGTCTCTAAGAACTCCACCACGATATACATTTCATATGAGATTGAGAACGCCTTCAAGGAACCAATGGCACCAACCAATGTGCAACTCAGAATCAGCGCTCGCTTTCTGCCCCAACTGAAAATGTGCAAAAAAATTGTTGTTCATATTAATTTGAATGTATTTTAATGTAATTAATGTTTATAACGAAAGGCACTTTTTATTGAGGCAATCATTAGGTCGACAGGTATTGCAGGACAGGAAGCCATTGTTTTGCCTCGATTAACGTAAGCTTTCAAGTTGATAATACGGAAGGCGTATGCAGGCGTTGCTTACCGGTCGGAAATATATCCGAGTATGGGCAGCGAGACCAACATGCCGATGTTATGCACCGTGCCCACCAGGGTGCGCTTCCACTCCTGACACGCCAGGTTGAACTGCAAATAATAAAAAAATAACAATAATTACAATTTTAAAGTCTCCATAGGTATATGTTCTAAAGAACATAAATGTGACTAGTTTTTTTGTTGGTCTGAGGACTAGAAAGATAAGATTGCAAAAACCCTAAATGATAGTATTTAAACCCAGAAAAGATAGCAGTTCTGAAAATTAGAGGAGACTGGTCAATTTGTGGGTTACGCAACGCAATGCACGACAAAGGACTATTCACTACCGCCTACATCTTAACATCGACATTATTATTCAGTCGGAAGACGTACACGACTGGGCATAGCCTCATGGGCCACCGTCAAGCATCGATACAAGGAGCGCTCCTGTGATTTTAACTAGGTATTCCGTCCACAGGTTTTCGTACATAATGATGAATATAATATTTAAAGACAGCTTGAATTCATCATACGCAGCATCATCTACCACAGTAGGGCCTGTGCGTGGAGGCGCGGCGACAGCGACGCCGTGAAGGGCAGCAGCTGCAGTGAGCCGCGACCGCGCGCCCAATTTAGCGCATTATTAGAGCGCGATCATTCAGCTTGTAGCATTCAGTTCTCTACCCATGACCAACGCTCTCAGCCATGAATTATCAACTCGTTGTTTAGCGTGACCAATTAGGAATGAAATTATCATGTACTTTTGATTAAATAATAGTATTGTGGTCGCTCGCTGCATCTGAATACTTGGCTGTTTTTATAATGCAATATATGAGTTCTACCTAAATACCTCTATGTAACTAAAATGAAACGATGAGTTTAATGAAAAGGAATTCGACAAAATTATCTAAAACTTGAGTGCTTGTAGGTACAATGGAATCCGCGAATCTTACTTTCGTTTTCTGAGAGGGAGTTTGATTTGATTCTACTAGTAGAATGTATTTTAACAGCTACATAACCTAGGTGGCTTTTAGGTTCCTTCTAAAATCACTACTCTGCATTTTCTTCATTCTAGGCTGCTTCAAATAGTAATCTACCCATCTACAAAAGTTAAAGTATCTCGAGCAGCTGAAGGTCTTCGTGAATATACTTATATGTATGAGGAGTGTTTGTTCTCAAAAAGTAATAGTTTTCGACCGAAGTGCTGAAGTGCTCGACCTTGTGAGGATATCACTGCTGGCCTACATTACAATGCCAATACTTGAGAGTACTACGTAATGGGACAAATATTTAATGCCACTGAATAAGTCCGGTTCACTTGACTTTCTAACTAAGAGTTCTATCAAAAACTTAAATATGAAAATCATATTTTTGAAAATAAAATCGCAGAAATAACAAGGCATCCAATGTTTCATTTCCAAGCCTACTTCTCAATTTATTGCTGATATATATTTTTTTGCAGCTTATTAGAACAAAATTATGAGGTATAATTCCTTAGAAGCATATTTGTGAATCACCTCAAAGTTGAGGCAAGGGTATGTATAGCCAAGGCCCAATTCCTCATTCGCGAAAAGCATTAGAACAACATTATGAGGGGATTCTCCTAGTTGTCATGTTGGGGAATCACCTTAATAATTTGACAAAGACAGGGGAAGTCTAAAAGCAATGCAAAATAAAAGTGGTGTTATAATTAAAAAAATAAACGATCCCGAAAATCTCGGGATTAGCTGGAACCAACACCGGGGTTTTCGGGACCAGGAAACTGTCCGGCATCCCGATATCTCTAGATTTTATTCGAAGCTTGTTACCTAGAAAAATCAAATCCTATATATCAAAAGGTACTAAGCTCCGTTTTTTTTTTAGATATGAGCTTATTAAATTTACTGCTTTTTATACTATTATCTTCCGACACCAAAATTATATGCGAATAGAAGTAAAGAAACGACCGAATAAAATACTGAAAATTCCGAAAATTAATACAGCATTTGCTGTATTAATAATATTCTTCCTTAGTCTTTTAAGGGCGGATTCGACCAAACAGCAATAAATTTTATCCGCGTTCTCTTCCGAATAAATTTTGAATTTTTGACAGTTTCTCCATACGAAAACATTTAGAGTAAATCTTATTCCGCGGATAAAATTTATTCCTGTTTGGTCGAATCCGCACAAATTCGCTATTCACCTGTTATGAATTTAGAATAAACGTTACACATTTTATAAACTGTGTATAAAAATACATAATATATATAGGTGATTCCATAGATACTCCTAAGAAATATTAAAATGTGCTTGTAATAATATTAGTATAAACTTCATTTCGCAGAAAATCATTTGGTAAATACTCATTTATCAATTTATCATACATTCAAAACTCATAATTTTGTAAGTCAGAATCGTCTTTTGGCATACATTTCATATCGATAGTCATTATAAGGCAGAACTATCATATCACAGAAAAGCAAGCAATCAAAAGCATGCAGCATGCACGGCTCCGGCACTGCAGGGCTCCGGCCGGCGCGAGCGCGGCAGGTCACACGCGAGCTTATCGTCGCAGATGGTTTTAACGCTCACCACCGCAGCTTCGGTTTGCTGGCAGACTACGCCGGCTGAGGCTGGCTACACAACCTGCTCCTCAGCTCGGGGGCCGCGTCGCCCAAATAAATTACACTCTAGGGGTAGGGCACTCTAGGGATATTGATTCGCGGCCACCGTAGGCGCGAGCTTGCGAGCGGTGAGCAATGCGTAGCTCGCCCCCGATAAGGAGCAGGCCCGGGTGGACGCGACGTGACGGCGCGTTGTGTTCCACGCGCGCCTCAAAGAGATGTCAGCACCAATGGCGGGGCCCGCTAGGGCCGATGCATGATGATTAGGGTTGCGGGAAAGTCCGAAAGGGATAGTGTGGAAGTTATTCGATGATTTCCCACACGTGAAAAAAAAAATCTATTCTGTCACTAAACTTTTGTAGTACAAAATATAGACTTTTTAAGACAAAATTTTAATTTTAAGGTTAAAAATGCTATTTTATTGAAATAGAGATAAAAAAATTAATAAAGAATAGAATAGAGATTCTGGCCAAGAGCTTACGAGATGGGGGCAAAAATAATTGCAATGACGAAGCGTCCGAGTGCGGACTGACCGGTAGCTAGTTATTTTTATTAAAATTGAGAGTTTAAAAAGTTATTCTATATCCAATAGAAGAAATTAAGCTGCTTTTCGGAAGTATTCAATTATTTTCGAAATTTAGTTTATGGTTATTTGGAAGTACAGATTATTTTTCGTAGAATTGTAATTTGAATAAGCTCATGTTTGTTTGTTAAGTACTTACAACATTTTTTGTCGGATAACTTTGTAATATTTTTTCGGAAATTCATTTTAACATAGCTTAGTTAAAATTACAGTCAGCAAGTTAATTATTTTTTTCGGAAGCTTTATTAGCTTCCAAATAGCTCAAAAGTTCACTTTCAACTTCTCAGTTGTAAATATAGTATTTATTTATAATCACTACGAACGAATATTTACAAAAGAAACTAAGAAAAATTTGTTAACAAAATGCAATTGGTAATATTATTATGTAGGTAAATTAAGTCATGCCAGTTGTGATTAAGCCCCATGTAATAGAGGGCATTAGGGAGCATATTTTCAGTAACTGGGGCTAAAATTCAGACTCAAATCTGCCATTGTGAAACCTCCTTTATTGCTTTGCTGAACCTGGCAATCGAAACGCCAAGCGCAACAGTGGCGGCTGCCACCATTAGACGACGAGTCAGTGACAGACACGCTTACCTAAACAAAAATACTGTGCAAAGATAACAAAGTAGAAATTGCGGCTACAGTACCTACTACATGTAGTTGTTCCGGGTCTGGATTTTTGTGTAAGTCAGTTTAAATGTTTGTAAACTCACCTACGATACAGGAGAAATTCCTAGTGTGGAGCAACGTTTAAAAAAAAAAGTAAAGTATAACTTATGATTTTGTAGTTTCGTTTACTTCAAGTTAACCTTCTGCGTGATCTTTTTTGTGTGTACGTAAATTATGTAAGTGCCAAGCTAAGGACGCCGGCCGTCGGATAGTTCAATATCAAGAGTGTTATGTTCCCTTTCGCTTTGTGTTCTTATCGGTCGTGTACATGCCTATCCACACGCCCACCATCCCTTATCACAAGCAAATAAATAAATAATAAATAAGTATGCGCTGGCGACTCTCACACAACCGAGCCACTGTGCTAATGAAGACAGACCGTAAGTACTCATAAACAACTGTACTTCACGTGTCTTTCCCAAATCTTTACAAAACGTTATTATCACATCAATTACAATACGCTGTGCCATGTAGGTTTATGTTAAATACATTATTTTGGTTATTATTGAATTTCAATGAGTTTGTGTTAAGAAAACCAATATTATTTTCCACGGTACCTATATTATGGACCCTGTCGGGCACAGCATAGATCAAGTAGGAGAGAGGAGGAAGAACACTGGGTGTTTAATGTGATACATTTATATTGTTAGTTAAGTCGTTAGTAAGTTATACTGTTTTTTTTAAACAGAATTGAATTTAAAAGTTATAATATAATAAATGATAGGTATTTTGTGGTCGAGCGTAATGTTCAACTTTGCCGTAACGCTGACGATACGATCGCGTCACGTGTTGCTAATAGTACGAATCGCGTCGCGTAGTGTTAATACTAGGATATTGATTCAATTTATATTAATAATGAGAGTCATTATTAATATTATTTTAGTCAATTTCCAAATAACAGGCGGTATTTACACTGGGCTTTTTCCGACTCAAGAAGAGATTGCACCGTGTCCCTCGGATGTCGTAACAAGTTACTATGTAACTATGTTTATGAAAACTAAGCAAGTCCTATATGCAGGTATAGAGGAACCGTGCAATGTAGCTGATACTGTTCTGATCAAGAACTCCTTTCACCTCTATACACAGGCTCACAGCACTTTAACCTGAAGAAGAGTTTGCACTTTTAAGCCTGTCTGAAATCTCTCATTTGTCTGCTATGACTAACTGACTAATTAAGAAATGTCTCCGAATCACATATCTGGTCCGAAAGGAACCGGTCTGGTCTGGTCTGGTCTGAAGTAAGTACAAACCTCAGTAACAATAGTGTTGTTAGACTGGTACAGCCACTTGTCGCAGCTCATGAGCTCGTCCCCGAAGGTGGTGCCGTCCTGGCAGGGCAGCTGCGGGTCGAGAGGAGCGCGGCGGGAGCATCGCGACTCGATGCCACCTGATGGGAGCGCTCCCTTCAGCCAGGCGGGACTGTAGAGTGTGCTGTTGGAAGCCTCACATTCTGGGACGACGCATCTGAGAATTGTAAAAAAATGGTGAATGCGGTTACCATGTGCAATCAATTTGCATACGACTGCAAAAAAAAACACTTGTTACTAAGTTGCAGCGTCAGCCAACTGCGTCAGTCATACATAAGTACTCCAATAGAAAAACATTCAGGAGCAATGTAAATATGACTTTAACAATAAACTCAACTTTGCCCAGCAGTGGGACAATTATAGTTTCTAACGAATAAAAAAAAACACAACGTGCGAAATGTGGGTGTACTGTAGGTCTAGGTACACCTCTGTCAACCCCTGCGGGGAAACAAGGCGTGATTTTATATGTACTTAATAAAATAAAATACAATGCAATAATAATATGTATTAGGTCATAGAACTGATGATGGATGATAATGTAAACAATACAGTGGAATATGTACCTAACACAACATTAAAATTTTTAATAGGCAACATAGTGGACGTACAGCAGACAATGCTCAGCTGATCTTACATCCCGGTGCAATATGGAATCGTGACAATATTAATATTACTGATATTACGAGTAATTAATGCGAGTTGACAATCAGGTGTGACCCAAAATCATAGTGGTGTGCAATGTTTGTGATCGATAAACATAAGTCGACACTACGCAGTATTAAATAAAGCTCAAATAAATCTAAGGTTTTATTACAATGTAATCTGTAAATCTGGCAAAACGTTTTCCACAAGTTAGTAACGTATGACGAACTACGTATAGTCATTACGTATAGTCATTATTTCGCCGTCGCCTACAAGTTGGACCGAGCTATATATACCACTTGTTTCGACCTTGCTGTTTATCACACACCTCAGGTGACAAAAACGGACAAGGAGGTGCAAAAACGTCTGAATGCTTGAAGTGAATAATTTTAATGAGCAGGTGGTGTTGCAGTCACGGGCGAGTGCGCCCGCGCCGGCCGGCGGTGATGACCCTCAGTTTATGACACAGGTTATTGTTTATCAACCACGAGAAACAACAACGTAATGTAACAACCAACAATCCAATCAACAGATGAATAACAAAAAACATACCAATTGATTGAATAACAAAATCACTGCAATTTCAAACTATAGGAAACAATATTTATAATAAGGCAACAAGTCATCACAGACAGACAAATTTTAAAAAACGGAGTCACACGTAATCTATTCGATTTATCCCCTAACACGTGTGAATCCGGATTTTTAATTTGTCTGTCTGTGATGACTTGTTTACCCTATACCTTTTTAGTTGATTTTTTGCCGTAGTTGGGTTTTAGTTTTTATTACTTTTATTTTTATTTAAATTATATTGGGTTTATAATATATAAATATATTTTTGAAATAATGTGCTAATTAAGCCCTTTCATTTGATTCCCAGCATGGTACCATTAAAAAACTTCTTTTTTAGTTCATGACTTTATTTTCTCTAAAGGGCGCCATATTATTCAATTTAATGTGACGTCACATGACGTCATTTTGTGAGCTAGAAATAAGCACCACTAACTAACTATTCACTCGCAAGTCGCAAAAAAACCCTATTCAATACATAAGCAGGAAGCGAGTGCATCGGAATCAATGATGTACCTAATGAAATAAAGCAGGATACTTCATTTAACTTAACAACGTACCTACATGCTTGTCCTGTACTCCTGCGGAATAAACCGGTTTTTAAAGACGTTCTCATTTCGTTTTCGTTCCGAACAAAATGTTGTACAAAGAACTGTTCGAAACGTTTTAAAAACGTTATTATAAATAACGTTTCCGAGTCCTGTTTCCTGAACCGGTACCTGTCGCAGAAACTTCTACGATTTCGGTCTGTAATGATTTTACAAGAACCGGCGACAAAACAGTCCCGGCCTTCAAGTTGATTCATTTCTTTAAAATTGGGGAAATTATCGCTCAGCGGCGGTCATCCATCCAGATCCAGATTTTTTCAGTTTTCGCACTTTAAAATATTTTGTCAGATGTTGAAAAGGTCATCCTCTATCGTATCATCACGATCTCAATAAAAATTGCTGGTGCTATGGTGAAAATTTTGCCAATCAGTCATTGACGTCATTACATGTTTCAGCTCACACTAGCCTTCAAAACTCTCAGAGGACGCATTGACAGTCCCGAACTCAATGATCTTTTATTCCCGGCTATTCGGCCGTTCCCGGCAAATACATCGGACATCGCCAAAGCCGTCGACACAATCTGTTTGCACCGCCGTCATCTAAAACTGTCGCCAGAGCCGAGTCCCCTGTGTGACGAAGGATGCTTAATGCCCTCCTGACCGCCAATCCTGAATGTGATCTGTTTGCCGATGAATGGAGTAGAATTATGCGTGTATGTCTGATGTTTTGTGAGAAGAAGAAGTATGCTAGGGTGTCCTCTATTGTATGTTAGTAATTGATATATTTTTGTATACCTACTATACCTGTTTAAATCTTTACGTTAATTAATGTAATTGGTGTTACCGTTTTAATTAACAATAAACAATGCAGTCAGTAAGGTAGCGGGTCTGACTGCCCAGTTGATGTAAGTGGAGACAATTTTAATGTAATATCGACAGCTAGTAGTTTCCGATAGTCCTGTATTAATGTCGCTGAAACAATGGCTCCTTATGGCTCCTTATGTGAATAGGTACACAGATGGACAACAACACGTAATTTATTTAATTCACAGCCATGTACTATTGCGATGCGAAGCAGTCACATCACATTCTGTAGGTACGCAGTATAGACAAATCAGTCATTCATAATGATACTTTGTTTATGACATTCGACAAATGGGTTGGACTTGTGTGGGCTTAGTGTTTAGACATCATGCATAATATTTGAAAAGCTTCTTGTTTGTCTCTGATGTGGTCACATATTCACAGCTAAGTGACGTCAAGAGTCAGCTTAGTTCGACTGTGATTTGTTGTCAACTTTGTGTCGAACGTGTAAAGATTATTTTTATGGTAAGAACAATTTCCTTTAAGTTTTCATACAGATAGTTCCACCAGAGTCGCATCGCGGTGTAGCGTCACGCAGTGGCGGCGCGCCTGTCTGCGGGAGCCTGAATAGATATATCCAACCAGAAATGGAAAAGTAGTCATGAAAGTACGAATAACAAAAAAAATGTAGTATTACCTGTTTAATTAGTTTTACTCTAGTTAAAATATTGATAATTAAAGAAGAACTGATTGCATATCCTTACTTAAAACCACTGTCCGGTGGTATCAGGTATCATCTGTCATAAGTTCTTACAGCTTTACGACTACTAGGTATCACTACTCTACTGATGTGTTTCCCTGTACTTTGGGTAGGTAGGTACCTACCTAATGTTTCCAAAGAGGTTAGCACTAAACACATTACAAAAAAATAGTATACAGTGACCTCCCATCAGTGCTGTTTAATATTCCTCATAGCCGCTCCTTGCGGAAAACTGTTCAGGAAGTGGCTCCCTCTTCCTCGGCTATTGTCTAATCTTTATTTTATATCTAAATAATGTGTGACATATAGTTTGATACAATTTTCCTTATTACTTATGTCAATCAAAAACCTAACACCCATAAATATTCATACTAGCTTTTGCCCATGGCTTCGCCCGCGCACCTTTATAAATTATAGCCTATGTATATTATTATAAGACTGTAAAATTTCATCAAAATCTGTCCAGCAGTTTTTGCAAACATCCATCCAACCTCACAAACATTCGCGTTCATAATATTAGTAGGATGAAGTGAGATGGTAGGACATGAGGGATAGGAAGTAGGATATTAGTAGGTTATTTATATTAGAATGTAGTCATCTTTCGGCTTCGGTATGCTTATATAAATATTGATTAACTGGCTGGGTTTCGGTCGTGTTGCTCAGACATCCTAATCTATATGCATCTAGCTCTTGCACGGAACAACCAAAAGAAACATTAGTACCTACACAAATAGCCACCCATACCCTATATGAGCCTCCAAGAGCTGTTGAGCATCAGTAGTGATAAGCTAAAACTTTCCGCGGAAGTGTCCGGCCCTCTCCAGGCTCGTCTCCTGCGCCACGTCGCGTCGCGTCATTCATTCTACGTCACTGATTTATAATAGTGCAGTCGATGAACCAGACCCTTCGTGTCCACGAGTGCTAACAAGTGCCCTCCACTGCCCCCGAGCTGATTACAGTAGGACGAGGTACCTACGCGATAGTCTTCACAATTATAGCTAGAGCAGCTATTCTTTCAAGCAATGTATACACAGGCCACACATAAACAATCAAGCAATTTATAGAATGATGATTCATTATAAATATGTTATTATTGATTAATAACTTCAAGACAAAACTCGGATATAATAATCCGAATTGAATTAACCATCATGAGCTTTTGAGCCTTTTGACACCAATGAAACAATGTCAACATCGCTGAGTACACAGCACACACGCTGTCACCACAGACACGTGTCTAAGCTCAGCACGTGTCAGTGCTCATTTAACTGCTTGTTAACAAGTTGCAGCGTCAGTCAATGCGTCACTCATACATAAGTACTCGAATATAACGTGAATAGGAAAACTTTCAGGGGCAAAGTAAATGTGACTTGAACAATAAACACAACTATCTTAGTTATGCTAAGAAATCCTAGGTCAGGTGTAAAATGATAACGACGAATTTTTGTCCGTTTGTCTGTTTGTCTGGATGTATGTCCCGGATTGGCCAAGAATGGCTGAAAGTATTTGGATAAAATTTTGATTAAACGGATAGTTTATTATAAAATTAATCCCGGTAGTAGGTACGTTCCCGTAGGATATTTTCCGACCTCCACGCGGGCGAAGCTGCGGGCAAAAGTTAGTCTTAAAAAACAGCAGATCATCTCGTCAGATACTTAATCCGGCTATTTGAAACTCGGAGAAAATCGAAGACATATCCTATCCAAGGATGCTAGCCTTCTTATCATAATTAGACGACTCGATATGAATCCCCAGCCAGTGTATAAATCATATCAATGTCATGAAAATAAGTGCCGAGTGCCGAGTCGGTCGCCTAGATAATCTTAAATGATATACTTAATGTTATACCATCTTAAACCCCATCTGTATAATTACACCATTAAACTTTTTACACGCTGAATCATGACCATTGTAATCTTCATTTAATTTTGTTTCGAAGTTTTTGTTTAATTAAACGTTAACGCGATGCTTCTAAATTAAATTAATAAGATTGTTGCTAGGGTGAACAATAGTTTGCTTCATTCAATTAACTGCAACGTAACAAGTAAGTTTCTATGTACGCACACCAATATTGTACCTATATGTATAGAGGAAAACCAATAAATAGTTGCCTAAGGAAATCTAATGTTTATATTATTCCTGTTAGCCCTAATGTGGTAAGATCGGTCAGTTGATACCGGTCCTAAGCAGACCACGAAGGAATTGAGGAAAAGTAGGCTCTAACGTGACGCAAACGCAACGCAAGTTTGACTCTGGCGTCAACACTCACTTTGATACACCTAGCAGACGAACCCAGAAGGTCCGGAGGTTCTAAACCTAACGGACAGATGTTACTGTTGATTGGCAGGTGCTTGAGATAACTGATGATCTCTCTAGAGCGTGTTGCTTGAATGTGTTACCTTGACACGGCGCGAGTTGAGCAACAGTTGCGACTGTTGCGAGCACGCGCAGACCGCACTGCATGATACGGCCACGTGCTTATGTCACAGATTAGACACTAATTAAATATAATATGTTTCTTCTAGGGCTGTGTCGATCAATCATTTGTTGTAACCCGGGTCAATCGCGACCCATTGGCAAGGTGATCGAATCAAAATGATTCGATCGTTTCGATCACTCGATCACTTCGATACTTCTATCACGGATCGTGGTTCAGTCGTGTGATTGACTGGTTTCTTGAGTATTATGAATGTTGCAAGTTGTGACTAAGTGTAATTACTCTCAGAAATATTTAAAAAAACATACAAAAACAACAATTACCATTAATAAACTAAACATTCCACACCAAACACCGAAAACTAAACAGATCACGCACAGGTCGCAAACGTGGGTCGCGAGTCGTAGGTCACGTGTCAATCAATTTTTCGATCGATCACTCGCGACCCAAACAAACAGGTTTGTACTGGTGTAGCGCGCACGAAGGAAACTCGACTCGTGAAAGTGACCGACATACAAATCGGAATGCGATAAAAAGAGACAAACATACTTGTGTCGATTCAATTCGTAAAGTACGGCGCTGTTGTATTGTGAGTATCGAGTATCGCGAGTCAGCGTCCTCCGTGAGCGGGTTATATGATCGAATGTTTTTGAGATTCGTGAGTCGATCACTTGCGAGTGGGTTGTGATCGAATCAAAGTGATTCGATCAATCGTGATCGACACAGGCCTAGTTCTTCCAAAATATTGTCGTATATTCAAAGATCAAACAATCGTTTAGTATTCTGGCGGTCTCGTCTAGCCGTACTGTTGACAATAGACGTCCCATACAACTCCAAATCAACTGTAAAAATTGGTAAATATTGCAAATTGTACGAATTGTACGGATAGTCCTTAGTTCACATTTTTATCTTTGGTGTAATAATATCTTTTGTTTAGAACATTACAGCGCGTCTTTTAGACAATGAAGACGTACAAAATAATAATCTGAATAAGAATGCACGTAAAATATTTTTTTGAATGTAAGTACACGCATCATAATGTATTTAGCATGTTGTATTGTTTTAGTGTTAGCGTTCATAAAGTCATCGTCCCAGTTGTGGCAAGTAGTCACGGTCGCGTCCGCGTCCAATGTATGCGAGATATTGTCGCGACTTTAACAAACCTGTTAGCCACGGAAGGTCTACAGTAACACTACATAACTAGACAACTACGTTAAGGCTCTCGCAGACAGGCGCGATGGAACTCTCGTAAAACAATTTCTATGAAAACTTCTTGAAAATCTATTTAACATTATAACATCTTGTTCTAATAGAATCGCGTGGAACCGTCGCGTCGCGCCTGTCTGCGGGAGCCTTTAATTGACCTACTTCTTACAGTTAAACGCGACTTTAACAATACAATTTCTAATAAAACTTCACGATTGAACAATTGCCGGTGTCGCGTCGCGCGACAAGTCGCGCCAGTGTGTACGAGCCTATATAGTTAGGTAGGTAACTAAGGTAAGTAACTAAGGTAAGGTAAGTTTTGAAGTTAATCAGATGTTACAAGAAAGCATACAAAAAGCAGTGAAACTACTTATAAGGTAAAATATGGTGATAATTATAAAGATGGTGGTATTATTTCTGTTCATATGAAACTCATTTAAATAAAATAAAGTTTCTTCTCTCTCCCAGCAAGTACTGTAGGTACTAGGTACGGTACCTATGTAATTAATTTAAAACCTCTCCCGCTCCGGGTTATCCCAGCAACGACAACATCCTACACTGTGATGAAGATGTACCTACCACATCACGACTGGTCATGGCGACTGTTATTATTTAAAAAATTAAAGATTAGCTGACAAAAACTATTGACGACTGTCATTATGACAGCTGAACGAGCTAACGATCACGATGTTGTTCAACTTTGTCACGATGCGCACAAACACTCGAGTGCAAAAAATAACACGAGTGCCTTCAATAATTAGTTTTAGCAAAAAGTCATAACATTCATAAGCAGAGCTCTGATGATCTCTCTAAAGTAAATTCAACATGGCTTGACTTCCGCAAGATATAATTTTCGCTGATGAGCTAGCTAGCTTGAACTTGACCTGAGACTCGTCTTCAATTGTTACTGAAACGTCAAATAATCCATCCTTCAGAATATTGCTCGCGTTGCTATGACATCATCTCGCCTACTGCAGCATCCATGAGGACCTTGACTTGATACGTGGCTGAATAATTCAAATATTCTGTTTATTTTTATTTTTTATTAACCGTTCTACCAATCATCCCTATACATTGACGCAGAAAGTATTGTGATAACAAGGAGAAAAGCAGCTGAAGATGATGGTAATGACTAATGAGTAAATTAGCGGACATGTGCCTGGGCAATATACGATAACAAGCGATTACACGAAGCGGGTCAACGTACACTCGCGCTAACGAAGCGCATCCGCAGCATCTTACGACCAGTTCATTCAAGAATGCTGGCTGAACTCGCACAATTTTATGGCATTTTGATTTTGTGACCTTTCAACAGACTCTAGTCTGCCTCTCAGTTTTCAAATTAAAAAATTGAAATCATAACATTCCTAATCAAATTGATTTGAAAGATTGCCTAATCGTTGAATGATTTTATCAATCAGTGCAAATCAAATGCAAGTCAGTCTCATAAATATACGTAACTTGAAATTTTACTTATTTAATCAAAGTTATTCAAAAAGAGAATTAGCAATAGATTTACATGTGTTGTTCTACTGTCGTATAAACTGTGGTACGAGAGCTGCGTACTAATTACTAATCATCTGCATGTGTTGTTCTACTGTCGTATAAACTGTAGAACGAGAGGTGCTGCTAATCATCTTCATGTGTTGTTCTACGGTCGTATAAACTGTAGTACGAGGGCTGTTGCTAATCATCTGCATGTGTTGTTCTACTGTTGTATAAACTGTAGTACGAGAGCTGCTGCTAATCAACTGCATGTGTTGTTCTACTGTCGTATAAAATGAAGTACGAGAGCTGTTGCTAATCATCTGCATGTGTTGTTCTACTGTCGTATAAACTGTAGTAATAATAATAGTCTTTCCATAGTCCTAGATAACCAGTTCACTTTACCCACCCAAAACCATAATCCAGTAGTCCCCCCTCATATGCCTTCCAAAGGTCCGGGACCCCAGGGTCCCGAGAAATGCCAAGAGACGTAAAAATAATAATAATTATACCATTTATTTCAGGCGACACAGAGCCGCTAATTGTCTCGCATAGACAATGAACCGCAGATAATTGATTGTTTATGCTGATTACAGAAATTTTTGCAATAACATTTCAATTAACGTGAATAATAGTTCGTATCACCATACTCAAGAGGGAGAAGCTAGAAACTAACAGCGAAAGGAAAAAAAATGATCAAATACAAGTCTTTACAAAATGATGGTTGTGTTACACGGCGCTCATAAAATATTACGTTTTTATTTACAAAAGTAAAGGCAGAGTTCATGACTTCGAATGATGATACAAATTAATTTGGAAACTCACACAAAAACTGATAATTTACTTCGGAAAAAGGTTTGCATATTCTTTAAACTAATGTAATATTGTAGTTACCTGCAAACACTAATGATCACAAATGACGCAAACTTGGAGATGATAAGCAGAAATTGTTTCTCCTCACAACATGGCATCAAAGAGTTCTATTATAAAGCAGTTAAGTGCCCGGTAGTTGGTGGCTACTTATGTACTGCTACCTCTAATTTATTACTTCTGCTTTGTGCAACGTAAGTATGAACTTATGTTGCATGGGGGTTTTTCCGTCAATTAGGAAATCAGAAACTCAGAATTTAAGGTTTATCAAATACTCAATTCATCTTTCTTTTTTCCTTAAAAGACAGTCTGTGTACCTACGATATAAGACTGCCACACAAGAACCTATACTGATGCATGGCGAAGATATTGGAAGGGTGTATTATGGCAAAACTAGGTATAGGCGTAAAACAAAGCAGAGGAATTTAAAAAGTGCAGCGTGACCTCTGCGCTTTCAACCTATTAATATATTTTTCACCTCACAAGCTCGGAAAGATTCTGTTTATCATTCGATATCTGAGTGCAAAAGTGCATTTTATCCGCTAGCTAAAATTCGAACCGTTCTATTTAATAATTTTCTATACCCACTGAAATTATAGCATTATCCTCGCTGTAGTTAGGTGAAAAGTTGTGTGTTTCGCTCAACAGCAAAGTTATTCTGCGTCTCGTACCTTTGAAACCTTCGCAGCCTTGCATAACAAATAACTATTTTCTAGTTATATTAACTGGCCATCAATTTTATATTCTTAACTAGCTGCTGCCCGCGGCTTCGCCCGCGTGAGTTTCGGAAATTACCCCATACATCCCCATGGGTTTTAAGTATAAATATTGAGTTTCGAGTTAATCGGACAGCGCGAGTTTCATGTTTATTACCTCAAGGAATAAGATTTTTCCTACAAACTTTCATCCCTTATTTTACCCCCTTAGGGGTTGAATTTCGAAAAATCCTGATACACGTTATTCTTAATTTTTGGGTTTAAGTATAAATATTGAGTTTCGAGTTAATCGGACAGCGCGTTAAAATTCTTCCATACCTACGAACTTTGACACCCCCCAACCCCCCTTTAGGGGGTAATTTATAAAAACAACAAATTAAAAACTTTTTCATTTATTTTGATAATTATAGGGGATTAATATATAATATATATAAATAGGGGATGAAGGATGATATAGTGGTGAATTTTTATTTCGCATACCTACTGTAGTATAATAATAGTTATATCCCCTGGGAAAATAGTAAAAGCATTACATTTATTTAACTTAAGAATAGTGCCCGACGACGACGATGCGGACGGTAGAACTTTCTATAAACACAGGAAGAGCAAATGAAAAGTTGACATTTTCGTCTGAATGTGACGGCATTGTTTGCAGTTTTCTTGCAAATCACTGAGCGAAGCAGATGAGCGGATGAAGCGAATGCGATGAATACATATGTATCAGATATGCAGCAGGATTGTAGGAAATGTTTTATGGTGGACATCACCATGACATGAAACGTTACTGCCGTGGATAATAATTTTTTCCAATTAGGCTCATAGTAATTCTACAATTAGACATGAATTAAAGAAACGATTTTTAACAGACCCTCGTAGTACCTACACAGAGCATGATATTATGTCGGTGCGTCGCATTCGTGTTCTATCTTATTATATTCTTATTAATCATTTGAAGAAGAACATTGACTTACCGCAAGTCATAAAACTTGTCCTAAGAATATAATGTACTTATGTGCAGTAAAGATAAACTAATTTACATTCAAGTTAAATATTTATCTGTGTATGTAAATAAATAATCCTCATAACTATTGACTTTCTCAGTAATCAGTCTGCACGATTTAATCCACGCGTCTGGGTCTTTCCAGTACCTAGGAAAGTTAATTAATGTATTCAGCAATGCAGTTCCAATGTAATTCGGTTCGGTCGACGGCCGCTACGACAACCGAGAAGCATGTTCGCTTTGCTCTATGAAACACTCAATTAATAAATTGTATACAAAAACCATTTAGTAAGGCCTTAACTATTATTCGGGAACAAGTCATCTACAAGCAATGCGGCTTGTGTGTCGAGATCTATCCGTCTGCAGCATGGTATATTTATGTATTACGCAGATATAGTGGCATACTTATGTACAGGTAACTCAGCTGAGACCCAAGCTATAACGAGCAACATTAGAATCCACCGGATGTTCGGACACAGTACCTACAATAATGTAATTAAAGTAGATACAATCTGTGCGCTAATGGGGACGCATAATGATACCTTACACCGTTTTGTTTTATGATTAAAGAAGCGCATACAATAAATGCGATGTTATAATGACTCACACAAGTTTTTCAAATTTTGAGGTGCAGCTAAAAACTCACTGTCGCCGTCAGATATATTGCAGCAGACAAGGTGACCAAATACTTCTGAACAATTTAAAATGACAATAAGTTCCATACACTAGAAGTTAGGTACCATTATTATCTGAACATTTATTACTGTCAATCATTTCTAAGGTAACTTGTAGTGTATGGAACTTATTGACATTTGAAATGGTTCAGAAGTATTTGGTCACCTTGTCTGCTACAATATATCTGACAGCGACTGTACAACAGGCTATTATTTTAGCTATTTAACTAGAAATTAAATATTCTTATAATTTAATAAAATAAAATTCTTCTAACACTGCAAACATCGTGCAAGGAAAGAAAGATGTCAAAATCTCAAACTTACTCCATAAATACAGGGTGTCCAGTAATAGTGCGACACACTGCGAGGCTTGACAGCTTCGGTCAGTACCCACCAATAGATCACAATATAATTATGTTCATAACCTACGGTTTTCAAGTTTATGCATCTAATTTTTAGTTAATCTAGTAGTTAGGTATCTAAAACTAGCTGTACCTACCTACCTACCCGCGGTTTTGCCCACACGACAATGTTCATTATTGACACAGACGATTCATTATCTGTTATAACTAGAGATCTTCGGATGCATATTTACTTACCTAAAGTTGAGGTGTTGACTATTATGGAATGCACTTGTTTGTATTGATCATAAAAATCTCGCGAATCCTGTATTGATTTTAGAACTTTTTGTCTATAGAAATGCTCTAATGTTGTAAAGGTTACCAAACCGGTATAGCACGTAGCGACAAACAATTCGGTGCCTCGAGTTTCGTTAAAAAACGTTTACAGTATATTAATTTTTATGTTAACACCGCGAAAGTAAACTTCATAAGATGTTTGA
Organism: Eupsilia transversa; assembly: GCA_914767815.1. NCBI lineage: Eukaryota > Metazoa > Arthropoda > Insecta > Lepidoptera > Noctuidae > Eupsilia > Eupsilia transversa. The sequence goes on from OU611882.1 coordinate 16,057,229, forward strand.
TAAGTCGTTTCGGGACATTTTCTAGAATTCCGAGATTGATATTACGAAAAAAAAAAATTAAGAAGCCGCTTCCGTAATTTCTTAGCTAAAAATTAACTTTAGGTAAATATGCATCCGATTATCCGATCACTGGTTATAACGCATCAGTTTTTTCACCAGGCCTATTCATTTTCATCAAAAATACTATCGGGTTCAAGACAAAAAGTACCTAATTATTGAAACTTTTAATAAAATGTCAGTAAAATGCCTGTTTTGTACAACAAACTTAAAATAATTTTCGAAAGACAATACTTGTGCATTTTCGTTACAAATCATTTACTGAACAACCTTTATACTCTATGCGCAAATATTATGGGTAAACACTTCACAATCACGATGTTTTCCGGCTCATTCATTTTCCTGCTAATGCCTAACTTGAAGAAGTGAACAAGTTATCCTCTAATAACTAACAGGTACATGACCTTGTCAATAAATACAGATTCTATATTCGGATGCCCTTCAGACTTGACTTCTTCACACCTTTAGAACAAATGAACGTCGAACAATGGCTATCAATCAGAGCACTGTGACTTATGGACCCACTGGCCACTACCCTGTAATACTCGTCGCCTAAATCAATACAAATATTATTGAGAGACACCTACTTAATAACTGATATCAGCAGTATACCGATGTACGTTTGTAGACACAAACGTACATCGGTATACTGCGTCGCTGGGGTAATAAACAAAAGTAGTTTTGACCACACTGTTTATACTACACTGTTTTTCTCAAACTGTTCATGTTGTAGCAAAACTTGGGCGCGACATTACTCATGTAATGGTCTCTGTATCAATAAATTATTGATGTGCCTGATCCCACGAAAATCAGTTGGGCGTGAAAACAAATGACTAAGTATTATTAATACTTACTTATCACACTTTCACATTTAACTTTATAAATATATTTTTTTACTTTATTAAAATAATTCATTAAGGTCAGCTATACGTAATTAATCAATAATTATTAACTAATAAATTAATCTCCCAATAATGTTTAAAGGTGGAATATTTGTAAAGAAACATGGGTTTTAAGTGCTCAAATTGAAACTAGATAGGTACGTTTATCATGTTTTGAATTTTATGTTTTATTTATTCCTACAGATCCACAGAATACCTATATGACAATACTAGCAGCGCCCCGCGGTTTCACACGCATAAGTCTTGATCAAGTGGGAATATGGGGATAAAAAGTATCCTATGTGTTAATCCAGGTTATAAACTATATGTGTGCCAAATTTCATTTAAATCCGTTCTGTCATTTTGGCGTGAAAGAGTAACAAACATCCATCCATCCATCCATCCTCACAAACTTTCGCATTTATAATATTAGTAGGATTAAGTAGGTACTAGAAAATTGGATGACGCCATGACCCTTATCATTTCCACTTTTCCAATTATTCTTCCTTGGCTGACTATTCACGCGGTCAGTCAGTATCTTGTCCACAGATAATTTATTCACGCATGAATGCCAGATGATCGCATTGTGAGCGCGGACGCAGTTCCGCACAGTTCGCACCAGGAAGGTTGTGCACTCTTCAGTCTATAGTCTACAGGACGGAAGCGACCGGTTATTTTATTTTATATCCGTTTACGATTATCGAATCTATTATTTTTTGTCTTAAACCGGCTGCATTTATTGGGGACAAATGTGACAAAACTTTTAAATACATACTTCCGGGTAGTCGTAGGTCATTCAGACAGCTATGTTCCTGTAGCTAAGCAAAGTGTCATAATTCGTACATTACTATATACTTAACATAATGTTGAGATACATAAATTAGCACTAGATTGCACATAAAGAATTGTAAATAGGATGTACTAGTTGACTGTAGGTATAAGTAAACAGAACATTTGAACACGTTGTCCACACTAACTGTACTCCGTCACTACCACACACTATACTCACTCTCACACTACACACTACAGACATAAGTGTTAGCGGCCAATGTTTATATGAATCTCTGACACATCATATAATATCTATGTTTTGTATTCTAATTAGAGATAAAAAAAATCGTGGCTTTCCGTCAAGATGGACAAGTACCTATATATCCTAGTATACATATTGTGAAATTATATATTTCCAAATAAATTGTACAAAAACGATTCAAATATTCAGCCAACACTTGACTTAGTCTTTTTTGTAATAATAACTACCTACTAATTTATATTGCTTGAACATTATAATCTATTCTATTAGGATTTAAAAGGATTCATGGATGATGAGCAGTATTTATTGGGGGTTTACCCAATTAATACCAGAAAAAAATATACCTACTGCTAACTCGCTCAAGTGTGCTTATGGTGAATCACAGATCTTATATCATGCATGTATTTAACTAACATGGATGGAGCAGGGTATTAAAGATAGTGCCATCCACGAAAACGCGTCCCACCGTAATTACTATACCTACTGAGCTGTTGTGCTAATCTGTAAAAATAACACCGTGAAAACTTAGGTGAAGTGACCTTGAAGTGAACTGTCATTCCACCTGATGCTAGGGATTGACACCATTGACACCTCACTTCACCTAAGTTATCACAGTCAGATTTTTACAGAAGAGCTACTGAACCTTAGTACGGAGCGGAGCGGAGTGGGGGCGCGTCTTCGTGCGTGGTTATATCTATACTCCAGCCGCTCGATTCTGTAAAAATCTCACCGTGAAAACTGAGGTGAAGTGAGCTTAAAGTGAGCTGTCATTCGATCCTAATACTAGAGATGGACACTATTGAAAGCTCACTTCACCTATGTTTTCATCGTGAGATTTTTACAGAATAGCACTACAGGTACATAGGTGTGACCGGACTCTACGTAGGTAGATACTACACTGACGTCATGGCTTTGGAAATCTCTTTTGGAATGTGTTGGATACGCACAACGTTGAGGAAACTCTTATAATAACTTCAATATTTTGTACATGTTCCCGTTAGCTCTCCGCAGAAAGTTTGCAAGTGGCAACACGTTTAATTATTTATTTATCTACACCCATGCTATAAATCCTATACAAAAGTTTCTAATCAGTTAGCTTATTGCCAACATTATAACGACCAGTGTCATGGTAACCATTATAATTATCATCGAAACGAGACAAATTACCTAGTTCTTAATGCCAAGAAAACGAAATGTGTAAAATTCGTATTACCGAATGTTAGAAATCTAGGACCCAACATCGTCATAGATAAAGAGGTGCTTGAAACTGTAAACTCGGCAGTTTTCTGGGCATAACAGTAGATGCCAAACTTCAGTGGGGCCCACATTTATTGAGCCTAGCGGGGAGGCCCAGTTCGGCCGCCTACGTTCGGGCGTCAGGAAAGTAAGACAATACACTGACGTTAATATGTCTCGGTTAGTCTATTTTACTTTCTGTCATAGCGTTATGTCCTACGGTATTCTGCTGTAGGACAAAGCTGCTGATATTCAAAATATATTTGTCCTTCAAAAATGCGCATTTCAAGCAATTTACCAGCTAGGTGCCAGAGTTTTTCTGAGAGATTTTTTTAAAGATATTTTTATTCTCACGGTGGCATCATCTTCGCCAACATCTTATAATATAATATTACGCAAAATATACAGTATACACTTATACACTATAACCCGTGTGAATCACAATGTTAACACTAGAAATAAGGACAAACTAGGAGCTCCTTATCACCGGCTTCATAAGGTTCATAACTCATTTGTTGGGCTCGGTATAACCTTTTATAACAAGCTCCCATCTTCTTTGCTAGATTTGCCTTTTGATGCGTTTGAAGCTAAAGTTTTTTTTTTTTTGTTTTAAAACTTTGCCCCACACTAGGAATTTCTCCTGTATTGTGGGTGCGTTTACAAACATTTAAACTCACATACACAAACAGCCGGACCCGGAACAACTACTTGTATTGTAGGTCATACAAATATTTGTTCCGTGCGGGAATCGAACCTGCGACTCGCAGCGCAGCTGTCAATCCCTTAACCACTGCGCCAAACGTGCCTTTGTTCAAAGTTCTTTGTTCCGTCAAAAACTAATTAAACGATAAGAATGGTTGGTCTATGTGATTAACTAAGGGCAATGTTTGTGATTGTAACAACGGTGCGGTTTATAATAAGAAGGCGTAGTGACAAAAATTGAAAAGAGTATGTTTAGATGGTTTGGTCATGTTGAGAGGATGCATCATAGGCGACTAACAAAAGGTTTTACAAAGCAGATGTGAGTGGAAACGCGGAGGACATATAGTGACCTTATTGGTGGTGTTCTTACCGGCGGCGTGCGTGTTTGACCAGATGTATGAAGGTAAACGAGGCAAAAGGAGTATGTCAGGATCGTAGCTGGTGGCATTCTGTAGTTTCTGCCTACCCCCATGGTTTGTGTTCTTTCTCCAGCATTTGCTTAACTACTGACAGGTTATATAACATATGAGTTCATAGGTATAATTGTTTATTTTATTTGAATGTCAATTTATCTTAATTGTTTTCATTTATTATTGACATGATCTGCTCTTTACAATTTTTTCTTGTTGCGCTGTATTGCAACCTCAACCTCGACCCCGACAATTGATCATTTAATTCTTGCCTGAGCAACCAGCAGCAAGTTCGTCATGCTCCCATAGATGTCACTGCTTGCGGTAGCGTCGGGGGCCAGGTTCTTTTCTTCCCTTAAATATGGCGAGGGTAATGGCTGATCTTTATGTTATGCTCGTGAACGGGTGCTGCTGTGGTGACTGGTCGTCTTGCTGACCATGGTTACATAATTGTTTTTAGTATCTACTTAATTAACCGTTTAATTATTTTACTTCTGATAGTCCTACTTTATCGTTAGTGTTACAGCTATATGAACATAATCCAGCACTGCATATGTAAGCGGGCCCGCTCGTTATGTCTGGAGCCTTTTATAATGTACTTAGTTTTTATTACATTGAATTTTTTTACTTGAGTAGTTTTCAGTGTACTTGTTGGTATAGTTACCTACTTATTGGCGTTTGCTAGCTGAGATAATTATGGCAAAGAATTTAATTTAATGTTCTGTATTTCGTAATGTTAATTAATTACTTTACATACCTACTATTTTACAGAATCAAGTTTTTCTCACTGTGTTCATCACTTCATCAAACACTTCAAGCTGTGCTGCTGGGGAGTTTGTTGTACCACTTCATTCCAGCTAAAGCACTAGGAAGTGTTAGAGGGTGGCGTTTTGGTGGACTGTCTTATGTAATTTTTATTATGAAATTCAAATACCTAACTGAATTTAACCTGCTATAAGATCTCAATCGCATCGCTTGCCGACACGCTGTGCCGACATATATATATAGTATAGGTATGTCAAAGAAGACATGGTCTGTGACTTACTGTACCTACCTACCTATATCCACTACCTATCCATCTATATACGTACCTAGTGTAAGTGACAAAAAATTGTGTGAACTGCAAAAGTAACTTAGTAATCGTATCTATATGTATATAGGATTACAAAGTTACTTATGCAGTTGGTACAATGTTTCGTCACTTACACTAGATACGTAAATAGATAGCTAGTTAGGTGCGGTATGTTTAAGTTTCACTTGCTTTATAGACTTAACACTAATTGTGTTTATTTGAAGCTTGTGTCCCCTAAAAGTACTTTAGAATTGAATTTGATGATCGGTGAGTGGTGTCAGTGACAAAATTAAGGAACTTTGACTTAAGTTGTCAATAGTTGCTGCAGAAGATCTTACACTACATGTTCAAATTGAATGTAATTTAGAAATATTCCTAGTTATATTCCTAGTTATATTATGCCCTCTTGGTCACTGTAGAAATTCAGAATTCTAACTTTATCCACAACGAAGTTACAGGGGTTTGGAAATGGGGACCTGAATGTCTTCGAGTAAAGGATGTTACGGATGTGCCTTTGTTTGTTTGTTTTTGCTCAACTTAGCGGAAGCACTGCCGTGCCCCCCGATTAGTAACATCAAACATAATTATCTAAGAAATATTGTGACTGAAGTTAAATATTGATTCTATTATATTGGTTTATATAATTATCAATTTACTCCACACACACACACTAGGTATATCATACCTATATTTAATTATAAGCTCGCCATTGATTGAGTCATTAACGCAAGCTAAAGAAAAATCACAGAACTAATCTTTATTAAAGATCAAGGCGCTTCATTAAATAATTTCAATCTCAAAGGACGAACATTAATTCTAACGAAAAAGATTCTTGAAGGAAACTGTTTTGCATAAGAATGTTTTCCCACGAGAAGTCTGCCGTGATAGGTAACATCTGTGAAGTATTTACTTAACTTTGTATGATAGGTACATACTGCGGGATAAAAACTCAAGCAACTTCGATTAAAAAGAGTCAAATCCCTCAACTCCTTCCAACCAATTCGAAAATCAAGTTGTGTCCGCAATCGCACACACGCACTTATGTGTGACATTACATATAAAACGCATCCTACGTCTGGCGTGGCGTGGTAGGTATCAGTGACAGTCAACAAACACTTGTAGCGCCCAAACCAAACCCCTTAAAAAACTGCATTTAACACATCTTTCTACGAAATCTCAATAAACAACATAACATAAAACAACCGAAAATGTTGCCAACGCACAACAAACGCTTTTCCGATAAAGACCTTTAAAAATCAAATCAATATCTCCGGCTCGTCTCCCTGAAAGTTACGTGCACACGAAAGCATGAGTGATGAAATGTACCTGTAGGGCACGTCGGCAGCCAAAAACACGTAGTTGGTGGCGTAGAAGGCCGCCACGTACACCGTCAGCGCCAGCAGCACGTAGTTGCTGAGGTGGAAGCGGCGGCCCTGGCCCAGCTCCTTCATCAGCCGCTCCGTGTCCACCCCTGCGCTGCCCCCGAACGAGTCCTTCTCCTCCATCACCGACTCGGGTTTCGATATCACAAAACGATTATAAATATTTTATACAAAATTCTTTAAATGATTTAATCACGTAAAAGTTAATTTATTTAATTTGCGCGAAATGTTTCGTTACGACAACACTAGTATTGCGGCTGCGTGCGCGCGCGCCGCTGGTGGTGCTCAGTGTATCCGGCAGTCGCGTGCGGCGGACAACACCGTCGGCGACGCGGCGCCGCCATATTATAACCCTGCGCCGGCGATGCCCTCCGACGCTATATTTACATTATTATGCGCTGAAGCCTTCCGCCGATGTGTTCCGCCTAGCAGCGATGAAGAGATCTATTTCCCAGGAAAAAATTGGGGATAAATGTTACAAATGAACCTATAAGGCCTCCAATTCCACTAACATTCGCGAGGTCAATACCCAACAAACATTTGATAGGTCGCCACGACGTGCTGATTTTAACTTTTGGTTCTATAAGCTGGTCGTAAATACGTCGCTATCACGTTGATACGACCGAGAATAGGCCCATTTTATACGAATCAGTGTCGTAATAGAGTTACGTAGCAGTCGTATTAATCCCTATCTGGTTATGTAGTGGTCGTACAGACGTCGGAAGATCCTCTTTTCGTCGAGTTATGATGTTTATTAGCGCGGCTTTGCGACATTTCATCGAGTAACTAGTATTCATCACGACTTTTATAAGGGATCTTGATGTAAAGTAATTAGATTAATGTAATGAAGTGAAACTTTACAACCGGACAACTTTTATACCGTGTTAGAATATAATAATATTTTTTATCATTGAAAGGGGAGTGCAGCCTTTTTATTTATTATTATATTATATTTATTAAAAACTAGTTTGAACCAGTGAAAACGCGTTTTAACTATAATATAAATATATTAACCCTTATTTCGTTAATATGGCTGATATTATACAGATAAAAATAAGTAGGTATTATGTATATGTATAATAGGTCATCCAGTCATTAAAAAGTAGTTGAAAAGTGTTCAAATTGACTGAAAATTGTATAAGAGTGCAATTTATCACTCTGACATGATTATCACGTAAAAGTAGTTCTCGCGACTTTAATACGATTAATGCCGATGTAAAAGTTGTTTAGACATTACTAAGACGACATCACTGGTTATACTACTGATAATTGTGTAAAATTCGTGTAAGACTATCGTAAAGCAGTTTATACGACGTCTAAATATGACTACAAGTTGTGTAAAGATAAGAGGCACGAAGTCGTATGACATGCTGAAATTACTTTAATACGATTTTTATAGCAGTTAGAGTCGCGTAATTTTTGCTTATACGACTAAAATGTTTGTTGGGTATTGTATGGTACTATGATAACTACGCTTTATTCTGCTGCGCTTTACACCTCCAGGATTGTCAATGAACCTACCTTTACCTATTTAATAGAACAGCCGCTCTTTCTCTTTCTCGGGAGCGGCAACTTCTTAATAGATTTGTAATAACTTTTCCTGGTATTCTACTCGTGCCGTGTATGTAAGGTGATGATGGTGGTCACATGCTGATAAGCTTAGGCAGAAATGTTGCACTAGAATATATAACTTAAGTACGTAGTAAATTATTTATTATAATTATGACTTAAGTGATAAGTAGTTCGTTGACACCTTTCTAGATATCCGCACTATACATCGTATAATAGGGTATATGCATTGTATAGTAAAGTTTACATCGGCAAATAAACAGTAAAAAAAAAAATATCGCCAAAAAGCAATTGAAAGTACAAAAAAAAAGAAATAAAAATAGCCAACCGACACAGACACCTTAAACGCCCTCCATTTTGGCGTGCTTGGTCTTACGTCATAGTCTATGACAACGATGACAACAAATCGCAAACACTCCTACACTACACAACACTCTTTTTTATTTTTGTCATAGATTTTTACGTCACATTCGCTCTGACAGATGGCGTCGCTTTTCAAATATTTGAATTTCCCGCATGTATGTTTGCACTTAAAAAAATAAAATTATTTGCTCATACCTAATTCCGAAGCAATAAAGATTATAAAAAAAAAGGAAATTTTTTTTTTTTGCTTTTCGAAATAACGACCTGTCGCACAAACGACCTGTCGAGCCTATGACATGTTGTACACCTGTTGGTCGAACTAATGACATACACTAGGTACCTGTCTGTCTAGCAGATCCAAGCTGCACACAATGACATCAACATCATCAGCTACTTTTGAGGATGCTCGTATCTCTCTGTTGGCATCATAACGGATACGTCTATATTGCCACCCATGGTATCGGAAGAGCCTGTTTCTTCAGCCATAAAAAATAAACCCTACAACTCCATTTCCACTAAATGCGTCGATATCACTGGAATCTCTATTATTCTACTTTGCTAAGTACTCGTAGACAATGAGAAAAGTAATTATCCCTTGTTGGTTGGTATAGAGCTTCGTCTGAAGCTGAACTCTCAAGCAAGGACGATAACAATCTTAGTCAAGTCAGAATCAAAGAAGCTATACGCTCTATATTTTGCGCAAGCAAACGCGTTATATTTCGTTCATATCAGCTAGTGCACTGTCACAGAACTTGACCGGTGTCCTGTCATTTCACCAAAAATTAATTTACTTTTTACTTGATAAGCAACGATTGGCTAATTTTCTGAACAGTTCAGAAAACGGTATTATTATTTTCAATAAATTTTACACTGTTCAGAATAATTATCCCAGTTTTTAAATTTTTTAATGATAGGTTGACCAAAATAAAAAATCAAAATCAAAATATTTTATTGCACATAAACCTACAAGGGCACTTATGAAACGTCAGAAGCTAGTTGCACGGTTCCAATTAGTCGTTTCCTATGGAGAAGAGCCGGTAAGAAACTCTACGGTTACTCTTTTAAAAATAAATGGATTTTACACTGTTTTCAAAAATGTACAGTTTGAATAGGTATGAGAGGACAGTGTAGGCCTGTCAACAAGATACTTAACAAAATAGAAAATAGTCTGCAAATCGACAGTCTGTTGAGTTTACATCGTTCTCACATTCACAAAATATAAAGGAATCTAAATAAAGTTTGAATAAAATAATAAGAATAAAAACCTATTTAAACCAAATGGTTGTCACTACAACTTTAACCAATCCGAATGAAAACCCCGTATTCCACAAAAGCCTCTACTGTAGGCATATAACGTCAAATAATGAAAATATATGTCAAGTAATAAGTAAATAAAAAAATTAAAAGTAGACATTTACATAATTATGCCGTTAATGGGTAACAGGGAAGCCACATGTGCAGAAGGAATTATTGCCAAACTTCCTTGTCATCAACATAGTCTTTAATCTTGTAATATGCTTCTTTGATAAGGACACGTTTTATTTTGAACTTTGCATCGCTAAGTAAGCTTACTAGTTTTAGTTAATCTAAAACCGACCCTTCGCTTTACCTCATTTGCCTTTGGACCACTACGTTTGAGACACCCTGTATAGAAAAAAATACTTTAGTAGGTTTAAAGAACTTCAGTACCTACTTGCCTATAAATTACTTGACCCAAATGGAAATTGCAACCATAATTACTTTGTGCCTGGTGTAGAAAATTTACCATAATAAACATTGATGTCCAATACAGTATACATCAATGATAATAAATAATGATATTTAGTGTAAACGAGATTTTTCCGAAAGGATTTATTATTAAATGAAAAATGTATAAAATGATTGAATATAATGCGAAAAATTTGTAGAGAAACATTTGCTAAATAAATGTTAAAGCGAGTGTTTTTTTTTTTTTTTTTTTTTTTTTATTAGCCTACATTATCCCACTGCTGAGCAAAGGCCTCCCCCAAATCCTTCCAAGTATTCTTATCTAGGGCCACCTCGATCCAGTCGTTGCGGTACGCGTCTAGGTCGTCTCGCCACCTCTTTCTGGGCCGGCCTCGGCGGCGCCGTCCATCCCCAGGCACCCATCGTGTGGAAACTGTTGCCCAGCGGTCGTTGTGCATGCGGCTGACATGGCCCGCCCAATCCCATTTTAGCTTGGCAGCCTTTTTGCCTACGTCAAGGATACCCGTTTTGGAGCGCAGCGTGGTGTTCCTTAATCTGTCACTTCGTTTTACACCCAGAATGCTACGCTCCATTGCTCTTTGGCAAACCCCAAGGCGGAACTTTTGCGACTCGGTGAGCGACCAAGTCTGAGCACCGTAGGTTAGGACGGGCAGAATACACATATCGATGAGTTTTCGCTTCAGGGAGATCGGTAGATCGCCTTTCATTAGCGTCTTCATGGACCAGTAGCTTTTCCAGGCATTTTCGATGCGGCGATCGATTTCCTTTTCTTGCCTGTTTTCGAAAGAAACTAACTGGCCCAAGTAGATGTACTCATCGACATAATGTATTTCCTGCCCATCTACCTCGACCCTACACTTAGTGCTATTGGTCATGGCTTTTGTTTTAGACCGATTCATCGCGAGTCCAACCCTGAGGCTTGCCGTGCTTAGGTCTTGAAGCATAGTCTGTAGTTCCAGAGCTGTGGGGGCAAAAAGGACTATGTCGTCGGCAAATCGGAGGTTTGTCAGCCTCTTACTGCCGACTTCAATGCCCTTGGTCATCCATGAGGCTGCCAGTGTTCGAAATATCTCCTCGAGAGTGCTTGTGAATAATTTCGGAGAGAGCGGGTCACCCTGCTTAACACCCTTTTGTATCCTAAACGAAGGTCCTGTAATATTCAGTTTGATGTCTGCGGTGCTGTTGTGGTATATATTTCTTAAGAGGTCTATATATTGCTGTTCTAGGTTTTGGTTTTCTAATGATTTGAATATTTCGGAGTGTTTGATGCTGTCGAAGGCCTTCGTATATTCGAGTGTTTATAATACCTATAAAATTTTTGCAGGATATGTTGTTTCGGAAATGCGATACGACCAACGTTTCGTATACTTACTATTTGTATACGAAACGTTGGTCGTAAACTAAAAATTTGTCAACGTGGTTTTTCTGAAACATTCGTGAACCAACTTGACCATGTGTTACATCTGTACTGGCCAGCTAAGACGCTGGCAACACTGTCGGCGTGCCCACACCACTGTCAAGCCCCTCCACGCACATCAAGACCATGACGGGAAACGGTGCATGAATAGGCTTGCACATCATTCTCGTCCCATTTTCCACGAGAGCGACTGATCAGGTTGAACCTCCGTCCAACTCACTATTTTAAATTCCATTTTGCTGTTTGTGCTGATAACCCGATAAGTATATCTAATCTTTTGATTTATATTGTACCTACCTAATAAAAAGTTGAATATTTATGTGATTATTAATTTTCTTTTCATGTGACTGAATTATAACGGATTTATTTCAAATACTAGCTGCTGCCCGCGGCTTCGCCCGCGTGAGTGTCGGAAATTACCCCATTCATCCCCATGGGTTTTAAGTATAAATATCGAGTTAATCGGACAGCGCGTTACAAATCTTCCATACAAACACTGACACCCCCCAACCCCCCTTTGGGGGGTAATTTAGAAAAACAAAAAAAACTACAAACTTTATAATTCATTTAGATAACTATTCGTGCGAAGTTTCATGTTTATTACCTCAAGGAATAAGGTTTTTCATACAAACTTTCATCCCTTATTTTACCCCCATAGGGGTTGAATTTCAAAAAATCCTGATACACGTTATTCTTAATTTTTGGGTTTAAGTATAAATATTGAGTTTCGAGTTAATCGGACAGCGCGTTATAATTCTTCCATACAAACTTTGACACCCCCCAACCGTAGGATAGGATACTTTTCCGGGATAAAAAGTACCCAGTGTGGTGCCCAGGATATTAAAGAATAATTATACCAAGTTTCATCGTAATCGAACCGGTAGTTTTTACGTGATGCCTGAACAAACAGACAGACAGACATACAGACAGACAGACAGACAAAATTTTTTTAATCACATTTTTGGGTTCGGTGTCGGTCTAGTAACACCCCTGCCATTTTTTTATTTTATATTTTCAATGTACAGAATTTTCACTTCTACAGATTTATTATAAGTATAGAATAGAAGATGTTGCTCTGTGATTTTTATAAATAACCAATTAAAATAATTTTCTGAGGCGGTTGGAATTTCATTTATTATAATCCCTGTATTTGTTACACATGTGTACAACCGTTGTAAGTTCTATGTACTGACGCCATCTCATTCACATGCTGCATGCTGCATGACCGGCAACAGACTAGTCACTGGGAGAGAGAGGGACCTTGTGTTTGACCACCTCAGTAACTTAGCTGAAAATGTAATTATATAGTATTACAATCATACGCCAAACAAGCGCATTGTTGCGCACAGAAAGGCCGCGCTGTCGCGAAACTAATTTAATCACTATGTTCAATAGAGCCTTAATCAATTCCGAGCGCTCGACATAATGGCAGCAGGCGAGACACGCAGAGGAATCTACTTATGAAATACTAGCAATTGCAGACTGCGAATTAGTTTGTTGCAACAATAAACGTGAACATCGATATATTTCAATAAATAAATATCTATTAATATATCACTTGATACACACCGTTGTGTCCACTACTCAGTGACTCTCCATTCATACTTATATTTTTGTTTATTTATATTTCACCAATAAGAGAAGGTTCTAGAAACATTTCGTTAGTATTCGGGGCATCCAAACATTTAGTATCTAGTGACAACTTTTATGAAAAGAATTTAGATGTCGAAGCCACAAGAATTGATCAACTTTGACCGTGGCACTAGTTACAGAAAAGTTGCAAGGGATTTGTTTGTATGTATCTTCGAGCAATACAATTCCCTAGTACGATTGTTGCTATTAACGCTGTGATAGGCACTCAGGTCGCACCTCCAGTCTATCAATTACTTACCTGCCCGACTGATTACTTGTATAGTTGTGTATAATTGTGTTTAGTATACGCAGGATCAAATTAAATTAGTTAGATAAACCCATCACCCCTGTCGAGTATAAAAATATGATTTGATATTTTTTTCTGGAGGTCAACGACCGCAACTTGTGTAGTTACTTGAAGAGACAAAATAAGATTTTTTTTTTATCATTTTAAGATAGCTATCGATACCCATTATGTCAGCGGAGTTTCGCTAGATATTATAATTTGACCCTGTGTAGAAAAACTGAAATGTTTAAGAACTTATTTATAGGTATATAAGTACACGCGTCTTTCTGTTATATCGTAGCTACTTACAATCAGTCTGTGAATATCAACAATTACTTAACTATTCTGAAAAAATACTGATATTAGCTACAGGCGCTACAGCCTATCGTAAGAGTTGACCTTTAGCTTGAGTTTCAATATTGAAAAGTTGACACTACTGAATTGTATTGTTATAAATATATTGAAAATAATTGTATTGTTAGAATACAACACAACGATACACCAGCACATTCTATAACAACATTAGAAGAAACTTTTGAACAGTAATACGAGTCGTAGTTATCGAATGCTATTCAACAGCGTATTATACGAGTAGCATCACCGCACGACGCCGACGCCGACGCCGACGCCGACGGTAGCTAACGCGACTGATTATATTCGCAAGCTGTTGTTCAGGACGAAGCTGGTTCAAAGTATTTCTACGTAACGCGCGGCGCGCCACATCCACGTAACATTTACCCTGCACTACCTACTGAGTGGTTTTTTTTGTGGATTTTTCATTATGTCGCCTTCGCACCAGGCTATATTCAAACGAAGAGCATGCTAGACTCGTATCTACGTCTACCATAGATCCTATTTACATTAACATCTAACAAGGCTCATAGTTACGAGAAGACCTAAAAAAGTTAACCGCTCCTCAGTTACGATACAAAAATGCAGCTGCCATCGCTTGTTCTGGGAGTATATGTACCTGTATAATATATTCTCAACCATAATTGATAAATGTAGCATCACATCGGAAGATTATTAAACGCATGAAAGGTACTTATTAATTGAACGGAAATTCAGTAAGAGTGCAATTTATTGCATTTTGCGGGTTCCGAGCTGCCTATTGTACGAATGCGGGCGAGGCGCCCTGCGCACGCGCCCCTTGCAACATAGTACTGTAACATAAAGCTACAGAATTGCCACTACGAAAACGATTAATGCAATAAGTACTTAATTGTCGTATTAACTAACATAAAAAGTCATTGAACTATGCTTAAATAGACCACAGCTTCTAAAAACACGACAACAACAGAGAAGAAGATACAAATGTCAGTGCTATCAGCATGAGTTTAATGGCTACCAGTATTAATCAGCGATTTTAAAACAAATTATATTTCCCATTGTTATGGTGATGCCTAAAAATAAGCTTAAAGATGTTGCTGCCAACACGCAATCATAATTTGGTAAAACTCTTTACATATATGCCTGAAACAACGACTGGCCTGCCCTTCACATTAAGACAGCAATTCTGGTTGATGGGAATAAAGTTAAGTATGGCGCTTCCAGCACTACCAGCACTACCAGTAGGTATATGCCTTTTTTCCGTGCGCAAATCCTCTCGGATACCCTCCGTGTAGGGGAACGGAGGGTTATATCGTACTCCTACCGACTAAACCCACTTTTCCTTTTACTTCCCATGAGTACCTACAAGTACATGCCTACTAAATACAAAATATAATCAGATTGTGTGTTTTTATCTAGAAACTACGACTTTTCCTATTTGAACTGTCATCGTTGTGAAGAGCTGACCTTCTCCTCTACTGCGCAGAGGCTCGTGCTATGTCATCAATACACTTCTCTAGAGCAGCACTCTAGCGTGACGGCGCGGCGCCATGCTCAGCAAATGTTTGCTTTTATACTGTTTCGACACCGGCGTTGGATGTGCCCCTCAAATGTTGTCAATAATGAAGCTCCATGACTCTATTTGTGTCGTCTATTACACTTTATATTATGTAACAGCTGGTACTGTACACACGAATGCAATAAAGAATTTCAGCTTGAGTTGAGTTCGAGGGTGTTTGGTAGAAGAATCGACACACTGTCTTATGGGATATCGAGTGTAATTTGCTAGCAGAAAATTGTATTATTTGAATTGTAACACCAATTTAAGACTTAACATCATTGAAACGTCATTTTGTAGAACCAATTGTAGGTATAACGTGCATTACAAATATAACACCAAAAGTTATTTCGTTAAACAAAAAAGATGATTTTCACAGAACACATGTTGCGTTCAGATGACGCTGGAATGTCCCAGACCTAAAAAAAATTTTTGGACTACTAATAATGGGCCACACTGTATGACGACATGAAGAAAATCATATCTCAATTACCGCCACTTAAAACAGTTTCTATGGCTGAAAACTTATAGCAGACTTTCATGGATAAAACTGGATCCATCCTTTACCAAACATCCTGTAGGTATGTGTATAAAGTATTTTTTGGTAGTCAGTAACGTTACCCACTGTTTTTCGTAGATAAGTGATGGTGTTGGTGCCACCATCAGTGGTGAGAAGTTACTATATTTATGGCGTTGTAATTACATAATTATGTTGGTTTACTATACATGTTCCTTGCACAGGTAGGTACCTGATACACTCAGTCGGAGTGCGGCGAATGCATTTATGTATCTCCCGGGCCCCCGACTCATGGCCCTGGAAGGAACATTGGGGTTTTAGTCGGTAGGAGTCCAACATAACCCTACGTTCTTCCCATACGGACTATCCATGAAGATTTCCCAACGGAGAAAAAAAAAGTACCTAATACAATACACACATTTCTGCCATGTATGTCTGCGGGTCTCGCGGCACGAAAATTATGGTCAGAGCCTCATTCACCACGAAACACCTTACAGGGAAGGTAAATGTTGCTTTCCCGTGACTATGCTTGGATGGGACGTACCTGTAGGGCACGCTGGCCGCGAGGAAGATGTAGGTGGTGTGCAGCAGGCCTACCTGCACGGCCGCCAGCGCCACCAGCACGTACACGCGCACGTGGAAGCGGCCCGCCTGACCGAGCTGCCGCACCACGCTCTCCGCGTCCACCTCGCCGGGTGCCAGGCCGGACCTCGGTTTTTCTCCCTCGGCGTCTACACTCATGTCCGCGGCGTTCAACACTGAGCTGCGGACAATGTCCCGGGACGCGCGCTCGCCACCACAACCAACACTGCTCCGCCCTCGGCCGCCGCAACAATGACAACTGATCAATTAGAAAGCCGATACTAGGCCAAGGCCCACTGTCAATCAAATCTCACTCGAGATGCAATCGCGAATACTCGCCAATCTGTAGTAGTGTGTAGTGCCGAGAGCACTCGATGCGAGTCCTTACAGCCGGCGCAGCCTTCCTTATTTATCATTAGTTATTATGCAACCACTAATCTGGAAATCCCAGAGAGAGATTTTTAACTAAACTCCAATAGATCAATATGAAATACGGTAAAATGTACCTGTTTAACCGATATTATAAAATCTACTAACTAGATACTTTGGTCAGTAGCAGGATAAAACAGCTGCCGTAACTAATTTCAGAACATCTGGACAAACATTATCGCTACATTAACAAACACTAATCACGTAGAGGAAAGAAATATATATAATGTTCTCTAAGACTACTGACAACACTGTCGTAAGTAGTTATTTTTCCGGGTTGAAGTTATTTCTCTTCAACCAGTTCTGGTTATATTTATAAGGCCTGCTGCACACTAATGAATTATCTGCGACACTGCATACAATCATGCCGGCGCACGTGATACCTAATATTCATGACGCGCAACACAAACCTTTGAGACGATCGAACCAGTTCAACAAATGTTTGATTGATGAATACTTTAGAATATTAAAACCTTAATATAATTATCTTAGTCTTACTTTAAATTTTTAAAAAGAAAAATAAAGTATGTAAGTAAAATTTAAAATATAAATATGTATAATTATGATAAAGTCTCGTGCAGACTGGCGCGACGCGACTGTAACAATACAATTTCTAAGAAACTTCACGGTAGAAAAATAACCGGTTCCGCGTTGCGCCGTCGCGTCGCGTCAGTCTGCACGAGGTTTAAGAAGATTTTATTATTTAAAACTATTTTATTAGTTAATTGATTCAGGCGTAACTTGGCGGAAATCCATTATAAAATACAATAGTCGTAGATATATTAATTTAGTAACCTATTCCGCCACAACACAACGCGTTAACACGCCGAGCGCTGGACGCTGAGGGTTTTTTACTAAATATATCTACGTCTATTGTATTTTACCATTTAATTAATTATGTAGCCAGTTTTATAGTCGTCATAAATAGTACCAATGAAATGAAGTACCTATATATTATGAAGGCTTGCACACGGACGCCATGATACCCGTATTGCTAGTACTATGGTATTTTCCTCAAACATTCTAAACTAGTTTAACAATTTTGATGTTGCTTTTGAACTGTTACTACAAAACATTGTTAGTAGGTACCTACAGTTAGAACTTACCTTTTGAAACTAAACGACTGACGTTAAAATATTATACGTCAATGAAAGAGACCAAAGAAGAAGATGACATGAGCACATAAAGTAACATACAATATCTGGAGTACTGATTAGATAATCATTTCAAACCCATGTCTCATCTTCTCAAATCTCCGGCCCCTGCACGTGGTTCCTCAAGGCACTGTATTGGGGCCACTGCCACTTCCCTCTCAGTCGCGACCTTATCCTCATGGCTACTTATTATTAACAACCTTCCATGTTATGTATAACATAATTAACTATTTAGTTAACAATAACACAGCGTGATCAAGTAGGGCGCTATAACATGTCCTAATCTAAATGAAAAAGTGTCGACCATGATTGTCTGGCTCTAAGCAATCGCCGCAAAGATCACTGAGTTTTTATTTTATTTTTAACCCTTGCTCCATACTAGGAATTTCTCCTGTATTGTGGGTGCGTTTACAAACATTTAAACTCACATACACAAACAGCCAGACCCGGAAGAACTACTTGTAGGTAATACAAATGTTTGTTCCGTGCGGGAATCGAACCTGCGACACGCAGCGCAGCAGTCAATCGCTTAACCACTACGCCAACCGTGCCGTTGATTTATCATTATTCTAGGATTTCTTTAAACTAAACCATAGTGTATTTACGAGTGTTATCATATGAGTAAATTGCAGCCATAAAAAGGTGTAAAAATATAAATGTTGAATAAAATAAATCTGTGTCAAGTAAATCTTTATCTTAATCGGAACATCCGTCAACATGTATTTAACTCCAGCATGAAAGTAAATAAAACAGTATCTTGAGTAAATTCAAATTGTCACTTTATTGTAATTAATTTACAAATCTTTATAAAGGTTATCGAGTGTCCGTCATTGTGACAGGCACCAATTATATAATCTACTAATACTAAAAACTACACAATATGCTCGTGGATTTTAAAGTCTTAACGATCTTCGACCATTAAGTTTATACATATGTAACAGGTGACCAGCCTATCATACAACCCATTACCCTTCGGTTAAACCGTAAACATAACTTGTGAAGAGAGAAAGAAGAAGAGATTTGTACTTCCATGTGAAACGTGAAGCTGTGTCATACAGCAGCTCCTTGAGATCAGTTTACTAAATGAGACGTTACTCTATTGAAGATTGTTGTCATGTTCATAACTTTAAATAATTCCAAAGAGTCACATACCACTCGCACCCCATGTGCATACGACAAAACCAGATATAATTAGCAAATACATAATGATCTTAGAAGTTGTTTGAGAACCATGTTCTAAGAAAGCGATTCGCTGAACGTTAAAAATAAAAAATAAAGATAACATGTAAACATGAATAATTTGCACCCTCGCTTGCTGAATACAATTACTTTGAAGGCTGTAAGATCTGCCCTTGTAAACTGTGTATTTTCTTACAAATAAACAATTTGAATTTAAGGTTTACCTTACAGAATGATGGTTCCTAATTAAAGGTTTTAATAGTTGGTTGGAATAGTTGGTTGGGGGTAGCACTATCGACAGGCAAACGAATCGGAAAGGAAGTTGAAAATGTCTTTAAAAAAACAACAACGAGGTTCTCGAACCTTGTCTCAAGTGCCAGTTTTAATAATTCAATATTTCATGTAGGCTCATTAAAAAAACTGTTTTTTGAAATAAAAATATTTGTTTCCGCTCAAGTGTATCACATCACAACCACACATCATTACCTACATCAAGTCTTATTACCAGGACAGGATAAAACAGTAAGTTCTTACAGATATAGTATTTTACATATTTATTACCTACCTACTTATAGTAAAAATATTTTCACTTTACATTCTATAATGATTTTCTTTAAAAAATTAATTAAAATTATCCGTTCATTGTATGATACGTTTGCGTAACACATCCCAAAATAGTGCTTACACTTTGTTTTACTTATTTTACACAAATAATAATTATTTTAAATCATTATGTTGTGGTAAACAATTAAAAAAGTTTCGATGTATGTCATACCATACCAAAGTGTTGCGCAACGCATCCAGAACAGAACAGCTATCTAATTGCGTAACACGTTTTCGTAAACGGCTAAGATTAATCTGTTTAAATTTGTCCGTTCAACAACATTCATTGCGTTATTTACGTTGTTGAACAGATTTATTTTTGGATCTTATGAAGCAATGGATTAGCAATGTATTTCAAAACGATTCAGATTATGATAAGATAAGATAAGATAAGATATTTTATTTGCATAAAACATCGTGTATTACGCAATTAGGGTGTTTTAAAAACGTATTACTTACCTATTGCTTTATTTACGAGTATAACCTCTAGAACGAGGTGGATACTCGACATTCTCAACTAAAATGAAATTATTGATTAAAAAAATCAACTTTAAGTTGAAATTATATTTCTTGGTGTTGGTATTTCTCAGTGCTTGTACCCTTGCACATGTTATCGGTAATGCAGATCCCGTGAACCAATGTAAAGAATTAGCTAGTTGCGGTACTGAGAACAATATTAGAACCAATCGTAGCGTAGCTACACATGCTAGCATAATGTTATTTTACTTGAGATAAAAAGATTACAAAAAAAACCAGCGCAAAATGCAAATTCTGAATTCAGTTAACCCAGCAAACGCTAAAAGGGTTTTAGTCGCTTGAGCTATGAGTATCAGACTGTGTTGGGGACGGGCGGCAGCGGCGCGGGTGGCTCCTCCTGCGCTGACTCGTCCAAGTCGGCGAAGCTATCGGGCAGCCGGCGGTGCAGCGTGTCCGGTACCAGCCGCGTCAGTGCCGCGCTCAGCAGCGGCAGTGAACCGAACAGCAGCGTCGGCAGCCACCACTTGTACACCGCCTATCATACATAGACAGATACATAGGTTATTTGTACAGTACTTACAGAAAGAAGGCTTTACAAGGGGGGGGGGGGGGATTTACAATTCAATTTCATGACGTATGGCTCCAACGCGGCCGAGCATTAAGCAGGTGGCGAGCAGGCGCTGTCGATCACGTGTCGGGAATACTCCGCGGTGTATACATAGGTACAGTGGCGACGTAATACTCACCAGCAGCGGCGTGAGCGGCGCGAGGATGGCTCCAACGCGGCCGAGCGTGGAGCAGGCGGCAAGGAGGCGCTGGCGAGCGCGCGTCGGGAACAGCTCGGCGGTGTACACGTAGAGCGCGTTCAGCGTCATGGTGGCGCCCATCTTGCCGGTGAGGTACAGCCCCGTGCCCCACAGGCCGCTCGCTGCAAAACAATAACATCAAATTGTCAACAGATGCACATTATTGTGACCAACCTTTCCAAAGAGCAAACAAGCTCTAACCTGAAATCTTTTCCTACGATGAACACTGACGAAGACGGAAAAACCTGAATCATTTCTGGGCTTAAAGATGACTGTGGAGTTGGTTGGGATAATAAATAAGCAATAAGATCCTTATTAATAGTTATTAATGCAACTGTTGTATAATAAGGGGAACTAAAACACGAATGTGGGTTTATCCCAAGAGGCGCAGCCGAGTATGATAATAATATCACATGAGTGTTTCATGAAAGGTTTTGTGTGAACGCTATGTTGCTGAGTATCTAATACAAACTAATTATTACAGTAAATAATTCTGATAAAGGTAATAATAGAATTATTTATTTTAATAATTATTTACATTTTGGATTGTACAATAATTGAAATAAACTTGAATATTGGCACCTTGTTGAATGTTGGCAGACCTGATGTACTTGGAATATTTATATTCACCACTTCATTAATTTTTTTTTTAATTACGGCGCTGTGGTCGTAAAACACTCGTGTATGACGATGTTATTTTTTTTTAAATTCATAAAGATACCACGAATTGAGTAGTGAGAATGTGGCTGTTTGATGAGTAAGGAAGGGATATTAAAATCAAAGGAGTTGCATAATGTACAACGTTATAACACTCGTTTCGATGATATTATGGTTACTATGACAGTGGTTGTTTTAATGGTGGCAAGCTAAGCTAACTGTTTCAGAAACTTTAGAGAATTTAAAGCATGGGTGTAGATAAACTTTTTAAGCACATTTTGGTACCTCCCTTAAAGCATTTCGTCCTCAAACGGAATATTCCCTAGTTGTCTAAAAAAGGCAGCTGTGATCCTATATTTAAATCTTTAAGACTTAGTTCTAATTATAAGCCAATATCGTTACTCCCCTCAATATCAAAATACTAGAGAAAATTATAAACAGTAAATTAGTTTACTACGTAGAAAAAACAAGTTCAAGATCTCCCGCGCAGTTTTGTTTTAGAGCCAAATGGTCCACAGCCGAAGCAGTGCCTCATCATATTCATGAGATCATATTTCAGAATAACTCGGCAAAGGAAACCAGACCTTGAGAGTCTTCCTTGATTTAGCCAAGGCCTTCCACAAGGTGTCTGTTTCTGTTCTTCTAAACAAATTGTACCGGAACCCTTCATTGCGCGTGGTCCGACACGCATTTAGCTGGTTTTTCAATACTGCATCTGCATCTGCATCACTTCATGGGATAAGCACCATATAACAATTTAAGTCCTCTTGATTTGATTGATTTCAATTTGAAAGGAACCACCACTCTGACACTGATCCTTTGTCTACGACAGATCTGCTATATCTAATCCTGCAACGTGCTGAATGATTGCCAAATTTTTATGATGCACTTAGTATTAAAACCGCACTGACACCATTTAATGTAAATGTGATATTCTTTCGGTTTTTTTTAACAAATGTTTTTTTTTATATTTCTTAAAAAAAATATAAAAACATTTAAAAATATAAACAAAATTATGCCGCCGGTGTCGCGAACAGGGTCCAAGCTACCGGAGGTTAGGGCTCCAGAGACAGGTTCCTCATCACGATGCGGGCCGTACTACCTTCTGAATGCAGGCCCTTGATCCAACTACCTAGCGAGAGCCTCAAAAAATGTTTGTCGAGGCTTTCGGGCATGAGGCCATTGGCCGTTGCGACAATCGGCACAATGACAGCCGAGCTCACATTGCACATGTCAAAAACCTCGTGTGCTAAGTCGAGATATTTCATTTGTTTCTTTCTCAGCTTTCACGAGGTTTTTGTCATGTGGAGTGGTAACATCGACTATCATGGCGCGCATCACCACTAAACACTAGCGTACTAACACTAGCGGTGGCAGGTGCGGTCCGCCTCGCCCCAGGTCCTATCCAATCCTGGTCACTTGGTTATGCCTGTGCAAGTACTCGCCGTTAGCCAGACGAGAACAACATTGCATGCCCGTCACACGTCAATCGTCCCGTCCTTCATAATATGTCTCCGGTAGTTATTCAAGATAACTTCGTCTATAATTGCACAGACGAAACCTTCAGTTTCCTTGAAAAGGTCACCGAAACATAGCTAGGATACGGACGCTAAGAAGTCTACACCGGGTTCATGAAGAGCCCGATAGAAGCGCCCGCGAAGCTCCGTGCTTTGCCATACCTTCTTGCGGTCATCTGTAGTAATTACTACAGGTTTGCGCCAGTTCTCTTTGGCCATGGAGAGCGGGGTGAGCCCCTTGACAATTCCCTGAGGCTGCACACCTTGCGGTTATGGAGGGTATTCGCATTTAAATAGCCTCGAACCCCGCACTTCAGCGGGATGTACAGTCTCATCACCGATGAACGTGGGTGATGCATCCGGTTTGCGGTCAGCAATGTACGGACCTTCCTATCTAGGGCGTCGAGGTCGGTCTGTTCCTAAACAGTGCATCAAAACCGGCATAACACAACCACCGCCGCCGACAAGGCGCGCACCTTGTTTCTGAAAGTTGTCTTCTTCTGTTGCTTGAAAGAATATAATAATACAAAAATACCTTCTTCAGGCGACCAAAAAAGCGCTCCTTTAATGATTGTTTAATGTCAGCAACGTTGATACCTAAAGCCTCTTGCAGACTGGCTCGACGACGTGACGGCGCAACGCGACACCGGTAATTATTCTACTGTGAAGTTTTCTTAGAAATTATATTGTTAGAGTCGCGTCGCGCTAGTCTGCACGAGGCTTGACGCTTCCGACATACCCAAATACCTGTAGCTTTCGGATGAGGAGAGGGATCTAAGCTATGTATGGAATACGAGAGTTGAGTTCCCTCGGATTCCATAATCTCCCCTCGCTTTACATGCTTGACTGCACAGTAAATGTGATATTATAGATATACAGCCGAAAGATAACAACCGGGAATTACAACAACGATGCTATTGGGAAGGTCTAATTTTTTGCCTCAACCACAATATGCTCAAGAAACTTTGCAGTTTCGGCCCTTAAACACGAAAATAAATACTTGGGACCGGAATCTTAAACCATCTTGTAGTGGCCAATTTAAAAACCGATGAATAGGTAATATATTGCTAGATAGTGTAGCGACCCGTCTAAAAGATTATCAGTTCTAAAAGGCGTCAAACGATATTGCAACTATCGCTAAGGCTAAAAGCCAGCAATATCATCCGAGACATTTGGTCCTTACGATAACAATTTGTATGTACACACAGTCTGGAGGCTTATCTGACTTATGTTATCAGGTCAACGTGGGTGTCAAGTTATATCGGAAGGGCTAAAGTCAAGGTTTGAACATTTGGCCGTTGCGATATGGCTATCATTAACTATCGCTGAACTTGATCAACCAGACTTGCACATTTGCACCCTACACTAGTTGTACTGGGTATGGTAGGGTACAACGCGTTAAAGGTGCGACGGAATTTTGCACTCGCAGCGTATGTAGTGAAGCTACTGCGTGGCGGGGCGCATGGCCCGGGAGTGCTGCGGCACCTGGAACTCTGCGTGCCTGACCGGTACGCGTGGGGTCGGCGACGCCCGCCCCTGCTTGCTGTGCTAGACCCAACCTACTGGCAAGGACTCCTCTCACTAGAGCCAGGCGTGTGGTGAACGAGGTTCACGAGAGGGTCGATGTATTGTGTTGTGGTGCAACTTGAGTGAACTTGCAAAAGCTGCATTATTTGTTATTTAGATCTAGGTTAAGATTTAGGATATCATTTTAGTAGTTTATAATAGGAGTTTGTAATTTTATAGGATGTAGATTAAGGATTTAGCATGAAAGGCCACTCTATCGCATTGGATGGCAGATTTGTAATGGCAGTTGTAGATAAGATAAATAAATTAATTAAATTTAAATTTCATATTGATATGAGCAATATGGCGATGTAATAATATTAATTACATACACTTATGTGCTTATTTGGCATAAACATCCATTACATTCAACGAATTCATGTTTACCTCATAACAAGACCTGTGTACTCAGACTCGTGCCAATTATATTAATCAGATGCGAGTACCCACATACACATTCCTTAGTAAGTGATTAGTTTATTATCATAATGTAAATTTAACCTACTCGCTATAATTCCATAATTATAAAATAACATAACTTTATGTTAGTTTATTGCGTATCAGATCATGGCTTTAATACAATAATAGAATACGATAGTAATACCCTAGTATAGGTTTTCATAAGTAGCCGGAGTCACAGGTGATTAGGTAGTGCATTAATTTGTCATGTGTACCTAATTAAAGCATAAATCGTTCAGTTTACGTGTAAGGGCTAATTTGACCAAATGGGAATCAATTTTATCCAAGGAATAAGATTTAGTTCTCACAATTTTCGTATGGGGAAACTGCCAAAAATTCAAAATTTATTCGGCTTATCGCCCTAACTCCGGCTATACATAGTAATAAAAATATAGAAACTAAAACCCAACTACGGCAAAAAAGTCAACTAAAAAGGTATAAACAAGTCATCTCAGACAGAGAAATTAAAAATCCGGAGTCACACGTGTTGGGGATAAATCGAATAGATTACATGTGACTCCGGATTTTTAATTTGTCTGTCTGAAATGATAACATAAATATTTTTGAAATGTGCAAATTAAGCTCTTTCTGCATCTTATAATATATATTATCTTCATTTGATACCCAACATGGCACCGTTAAAAAAACTTGTTTTTTAGTTCACGACTTTTTGTCTAATCGACATTTAATTAATATGTCGTCACATAGCCTATATAATTATCATCTACCGTATATCGAGACGCTTCTAACAATAGCCCATTTGGCAAATTATGATGAGTAGTTTAGAAGGAGGGAACAGATGAACATACATACATAAAAACATAGGACCCTCCTTTTTCCTTCGCCGTAGTCGGGTAAAAAACCGATGTTATTTTTAATTTGTTGTTTGCTCTCTGAGATGACTTGTTTATACCTTTTTAGTGGATGTTTTTGTCGTAGTTGGGTTTTAGTTTAAGTATTAACTTTTGAATTCGATAGATTTTGGAACAGTTGGCACAAATTAGCTGTTGTCTCACCTTGCGGCAGGCACGGGATGGCGATAAGCGCGGCAGATGTGATGAGCAGCGCGGTCGTGAGTAGCGGGCGCCGGCCCACGCGGTCCAGCAGCAGCGTGTTCGCCAGCAGCGCCGGGAGCTCGGCGGCCGCCACCAGTGCGTAGTTGGCGTGCGCCGAGCCCGCCAGCGCGTGCGCAGACACGGCCAGCCCGTAGAACACGAACACCGCCGACATCCACCACACGAAGCACACGCACAGCCGCCGGCGCAGCACGCTGTACCTTCAACCACAGTACGAGTTAATAATAATAATTAAAGAGTGTATGTAGTTATCAAACGACAGGATGATATTCATATTCAAGAGTTATTAAAGCAGTGGCTCCTCTTAGCGCTTCTATTCAGTTACATTATAAATAACTGTATTCAAGATGGTGGTTTTCCGCAAAAGTTAAAGGTTTCGACTATCATGCCACTACATAAAAAGATGACAAAATAAAGATGGGTAATTCTAGACCTAGAGATGGGAATTCACATAATTGGTATAAGAGCTATCTCATTACCAATATTATTTCAAAGATATTTGAAAAAGTCATTTATAATCGTATTTATAATTACTTTGAAAACATAATATTTTTTGCAAGGAACAAATGCCATTAATTAATATGGCCATATACAATTTTCTTGAAAAAAAAATCATGACAACATGGGTAGGTATTAGAAAACTAGTAATGGCAATGTTTATGGATATGACCAGGGGCCTAAGTCTACTAATTTATAAACTTCACAATGGTGTCATAATGGTTAGTTTTTGACAGATTTGCCATACAAAAACTGTCAAAAACTAACCATTATGACACCACTGTGACATTTATAAATTAGTAGACTAAGGGCCCAGGACATTTGACTATGTGAACCATAAGTATTATTAACACCAGAGGCTTAACGTACTTATGCTCACACAATCTTATTTGGAGGACTGAAAACAAATTACCCAGATTAGTCAAGTGGATATTAAGTCCAAAACTGAAATAGTAGTAGAGGTTCCGTTGCTGTTCATTTGCTAAATTAACCCCAAGTAATCAGGCAGCAAATGTCCTTTTTTGCCGACAGCAGCACAGTTATACGATTACGATTGTTGACTGGCTGAATCAACCTCACTAAAACGAAAATTATGAATTTTAAAATTAGACAAAATACTATCACACGCTCAGGTAAATTACAAAGGAGACCAAATACTTGAAACGAATGTAACAGAATTTCTTGGACTGCTTATTGATAACGATAATATGTCATGAAAGACTCCAATCGATAATGTACGTGGGAAGCTGAGTAAGTTTCCTATGCACTCTATATGCTGGAAAAAATTGCGAATAAGACAGCACTCCTAACAGCGTATCATGGGAATGTCGCCTCCACTTTGCGATATAGCCATAGATTTTGGGGCAATTCTACTAAGATTGAGGAGCACAAAAAAAATAATGTATTCGAGATATACGTAAAGAACGGAACGGAACGGAACGGCTAATCGATATGAGCAATGAATCAAAGTTGCACTCACTTGCGGAGCGCTGTGAACAGTCCCTCATCTATGTTGGACTCCGCGCTGCCCCCGATCTGTTCCTTCTCCAGCAGCATCTTCTCGAGCGCCTCCCCCGGTAACCGCACCCCGTTGCACTTCGCAGCCTGCTTGATGACGTGCGCGGCGTCGTCCAGCCGGCCGCGCGACACGAGCCAGCGCACGCTCTCGGGCAGCAGCCAGGGATACAGCAGCAGCAGCAGCGAGGGCGGGTAGGCCAGCCGCGCCCACGTGCGCCAGTAACCCGCCAGCCAATCCACCAGCGCCAGTGACGCGGCGCCCAGAGACAGCGGGATGCCCAGCACCAGGCTGGCCAGGATGCGGTGCTCCACGCCCAGCCATTCTATCACTAGAGAATAATCAAACTTAATTAGTGGGTGACACGAATTTAAGTAATACGACATTATATACGACACGATATCATCTGTGCCCGCGGCTTCGCTCACGTGACTTTGTATTCTATTGACAATTGAAACTTGAAGTTACAGTATACGATATTCAGAAATCGTTTATATGCGTATGTAGCAAGGGCTCACAAAAGCAACTAACAAGGAATAAGAACGTGTAGCGTTACTTACTGAGCACGAAGGCAGACGGGTAGACGCTGGCGCCCAACACGGTCTCGAGCAGCTCGCCCAGCAGGTAGGAGTGGTAGGAGTTAGCAAAGGACTTGGCCAGCCCCAGTAGCCCCGCGCCCACACCGCACACCACCAGCGCTGAGCGACGACCCCATCTGCGACAGAGGACCAGAGCATAAGTGGATGAGTGAGTACCGTGGGACCCCTCGTCAGGGCATACCTACCTACTACTGATGGTAAAGGTATATACAATTTTTTTACTTTGTGCTAATTATGTGCATGAGGTTGGTGGTCTCGGTGGATGAGGACTGGTTACGCTAGTGGTTTTATTGTTTTCTTGACAAACGAATAGATGTCGCTAGATCACCGTCCGATTATGTAAATTAAATCGATGTAAACATTCTGCAGGCAAAACAATCAGAACATTTTTATGTGCCGGATCTGTGAGAGAGAGCCCCCTGACCCCGCCTTGTTTTTTTTTCTTTTATGGTTCTACGCATCAAAAGAGCACTTTATTCAAGGCCAAAAACATTACAGATTTTTTAACATAAGATAAACAACCAGGCAGTAATTTAAACGACAAACCATCACTTACCTATGAATGTTATTATTTACATAATTTTATCATGTCCCATCCAAGGCAAGGCAAGGCAAAGCGTAAGACTAACGACTTTAGGAGTACACGCACATGATTGATTTTTGATCAATCAACCGTGCGGTCAGTGGTTAAAAATATAAACATCGATACTAAAATAGAATGTTGAACGAGTCGTGCCTCGCATGACTAGTGTTCCGTACCGAAACACAATTTAATGTAACTAAATTAACATTCGTCTAATCGATGCAATACAAATCCATTTTGTAGTCTTTAAAACGAAGCGAAAAAGATTTTGCCTCGAGTCGATGATTGGATTGGTACCTACATATAACAATAACTGCGCAGACTCATAGTACGTACCTAGTTATAGTAGATAAAATAAACGACGCTTATCGTGCGTATTTAATATTACCTGTCCGAGACAAAGCCCATAATAGGCAAAGATATGAGCATGCCGACGTTGTGCACCGTGCCCACCAGGGAGCGCTTCCACTCCTGACATCCCAGGTCGAACTGGAAACAACACATATAATTCAAATCTGAAATGAGAAAGATTGAAAGTCAGATCCGTGTGCACAGTTGACATCTAACGTGTTTGTAGCGGCAGTCAGAGGATCTACGAGTTCGTATCTAGTATACTATGTTGGACACATAGACACATGGACGTGTACATGATGGAGTGGTCCACCGCGTGAGTCACCGTCACGTGACACTAGCGGAAACCTGTTTCTTTCACAAGCGACACAAATGTGCGCTAAAGTGCAAAAATATATTTTTTTACGAGTCCTACGAACTCTTGTGAACCCGAGTCGGCTAAAACAAGCATACACGACACGCACGCCCATTTGTGCCGTAGAAATACAGAAATGATTTCCAACTTGTTCTGAGCGGCCATAGATACTGTCGTCTGCTTACCATACTTGCAGAGCTACTAATGTGTCGCATTCATCGACCTGCTTTAAATTTTTCTTCCGAAAATAGTTACTCGATCTTTTGCTAATGAACTTACCTGACGACAATGTTCACTATCCTTGCTTACTTATTGATTTCGTTTATAAGCCGATCTTACGAGTGTTAAGCACTTGAGTTTAATGTGTTGCACACCTCAGAGACAATGCTGCTGCCGTGCTGGTACACGTAGGCGTCACAGGCGACGGCGCTGCTGTTGTCGAACACGTCGGGGTGGCAGGCGTAGTGCGACGCCTGCCAGCGCTCGCAGCGAGCCTGCGCCGGCATCGCCCACGACGACCACTCCGCCGACCACTGCTCTGAGCTCGCCACGCCCATCGACGAGTTGCCCTCGCATTCCGGCACATGACATCTGAAGACCATCATAATTAAATGTTCAATAACGTTAGCTTGGTCTAATCCAAAATAAGGCCTCATCATTCCTCAATTGCTGGTTAAAGTTAGAAAATGAAGGTACAATCGGAGTTTTGTCGCCGCAGCTCAGAAGCTATTCAAACAAGTCACGAAGAAATCGCCGATCAGTTGGCATCCTTAAAGCCCAAGGTAACATTAGTCTGGGCGCCTGTACTTTCACTGCCACTTAGCAAGACTTCAATTAGGTGGGAGCACTTTCCCGGCGAGCGCCTCACCTCTGTTAATAAGAGCTGTGCAGTTGTCCGACAAGTGGTCGCGAATGTATCTACTTGCCGAAAGTTCTGCCTGCTGCACGTGGCATACAGTACATATGCAGTTACTAAGTTACTCGTAAACTCGTTTAATAAACACTGCACTTAACTTTACACGCTTTTATAGACAGAAACTGCGCCTTCTAACTTAAAATACTTATCACGTAGGTACGCATAATTCGCTGCATATAATATTTACAGTATATGTACATGTCTATATCTGATTAAGCTGCTAAAAACACGGTAATGTTGTCTATATAGGCTACTCCTCAGAATTGCATACCAATTAAGGGCCAACGACCATCAGCAGAGTAAATGATTTAGCAACTAAAGCTAAACGAGGCAAGTGCCGGTCTACTAGGTACTTAAAGAAAATCTCGCAGGAGAAGGATCCAGGAGACAAGATAACGTAGAATAAGCAGAATTTCAAGCTTTTGAATGCTACAACTATAATATGTATATGATGAACGAACGAGAAACTATTTCTTCATAATTTGTGCACTGTGTGTAAACTGTGCACCAATGTTAGCGTAGTTTTCAGATAAAAACTGTTTTGATTTCGTTTACAACAAAATTTCCCTTATTTCACTCTTCATCTTCCTCACACTTTTCACTTTTGAGCACAGAAGAGATAATGAAATCTCTTTACTCATCGCATCGCCTCTCCGCGCGGTGGATCAAGCGCCGCGCACCAAGAACCCGAGGCTGCCTTGACCACTTTTAAAACATACACATATTTTAAATACTTACTCGACTAGTTTCTTGTTTACCACGATAGATATCAAAACGTAACTCTCTTAGATATTAGTGACCTGCATCCTGTAGGCAGCTTTTCAGTCAATTGTGAGTATTCTAACCATTTAAGTAGTAGGTACCTGGTGTGAATGAATGCCCTGATTTTATGTAATTTTAACCCAATTAATAACGCTACAATATTTCGTTGATGAAGCCGTACTAAACCATATTGGTTTTGAAATGCGTAATTAACTCCACATCCTATTAATAACAATCAAAGAAAAGTCTGAAACCGTCAGATTTATTAATTTGTTTACTATCTACATTCTAAAAAGTGTCTGTCCTTACGTGAACAGGTCGCTGATACTAATCAGTGATATGATAAGACGTAAAATTATCCCAGCAAACAAAAATAAATGTCTAAGTACACCTTACTTATTTGATACTCTACGCGTATGTTATGAACTTATCTGTCCATGGTGCGGTTTGTAATCTGGTTGAAGGAACTCAAGCTCGCGTGAAATACGTAGCGCTAAGAAGTCAAGTGGAATAAACCCGACTCGTTAATAATTAGGCACCTGATAAACATTGGTTAGTCAAAATGTCAGCTCGGCCCGCTCGGAGGATGACATACATACTCAGCAAAAACCACACAAAAATAAACCTTATAAATATTTATGTGTAGGTATGCCTAGGTATAATTAATTATATTGAACGATATTTACATTCGTAAAAAACAAAATCTTTTAAATTAGCTAATTCTTCAAAGGTTTAAGACTCCCGCAGACTGCACCGGTACAACAATTTCTGTGAAGTTTTCATACCAATTTGTTTCACCAGAGTCGCGTCGTCACGCCTACGCCTGTTGCGGGAGCCTTAACCCTTCAAAAATGAGTGAAACGATAATTTAGAACCTTGTATATTTTTATAAACCAACAAAAAAAAACAGGAGGTTCTTAGTGTATGATGATGATGTTAAAATAACTTCCTGTCACTGATATTTACATTGCAAGTAGTGTTACGAATTCATACGAATTTATGTGGCGTAAGTGCCACAGCTAAAAAGTGAGAACATTTTGTTGGCATGTCTGTTCTCCATAGCATTCATATTTCCCTTGGGATTAGTACAAATTATTGTTCTTAATTACTTCCGTCTCATCCACATTATTAATGAGTGTGCCCTTAATTACATGATTACTATTACGAGGCATTTCTTTTTCAGTTGATTCGCGCGCTCTTCAGCGAATCGGTAGACGGTCAGTTACACTTGACTCACTAATCTATTTGTACACTCGATACTCAGCTTCTCGTTGGAATATGTTACTTCCGTATAAAATGTGTACCGTGAACTGTTATCGTGCTCAAAACCACCGCAGACATTCGGCTGCGCACCCAAATAGAATAGAATGAGTTCGTAGTTTCGTACGCGCGAGCGACCTGTGCCGCCTGTGACGCGCGCACCGCGTCCAAGGCACGAGTGGGCGCGGGCGCGGGCGCGGACAGCGGAGCGTGCTTGCAACAAGCCGTTATTTTTTTATATGTCATCATAGTCACGGCCAAGGGAATGGGCCGACGGAAAAAAAATCCACTCAACGACAAAAAACAAACGACGGTTAACTTACATTCCCATTGAAATGAGAAATTGGATTTGCTCAGTTCATGGTCATGTTTTTGCCAACACTGGTTAAAAGATAACAAAAAGTAATCGACGGTTAATTCTTGTATTCTATTATTGTATCACATAATAGTCAATCAAGACGCGTGTTAACAAGTAAAGGTAGCAAAAAGTTAAGTGGCTGCCATTTTAGTTCAGTGACAAAAAAATCTCTTAGTTTGTGAAGAATGGTGTTTGTAAACAAGTTGTTACGGGTTGAGTACCTACCTCAGAGGAAACATACTCAAAAGCTTGAGATCGTCTTAATAGTTTGATAACAATATCTTCACATTCATATTTACCGCTGTGCGCCAGTGACTTGAGTCACTAGCTGATGGCGGACACGTGTGGAGCATACTTGTACAATATGTCAAGCCCGCGAACAGCCGCGTATATGAGACAGTAAGTACAGCAGTTAGTACAGCGCGGCACAGTCTCTGAGCTGCCTTGTGTCAGCAGCCCAGCCCAGGGACAAACGCTTCCCCGACATCAAGCGAGCTTTGTCAACGACAATGTCCGGCTGTGAGTTGTGACGTCAGTGCGCACGCGTGTAGTCCATGTCACGCACATCATGTATGCCTTGACCTCTTGGCCTTTAGCATAACGTTGCTGACTCTATTCATATTATTTAGTTTAATTATTTTAAACTAGCTGTGCCAGCCCGACAGCGCGCGTCCGCTGTGAGGCTCTACGAACAAAAAGAATATTATATTCTTTTAGTTTATGTAGGATGTTTAGTTAACATAACATCTTTATGTGTCTGCAATCTTTATATATTACATTACTAGCCTCTGCCCGCGACTTCGTTCACGTAGAAGTCGTAAGATGTTCTCTGTTCGCACCATGCAAGTGCACCCAAGGGTAACCCCCGGATGGTGCAGGACTATTGCAATATAACAAAGAATTCGGAATACGTGTTTGGATGGCTGAAGTGGACTGGTTACCCAGAACTACGAAATGACTATGGTCCCTGCCTGCCTGATCAATGTTTAATTGTAGGTACACGAAAAACCCGGAAACTTCCAGGGTTGCTTCAGCCCAACAGCTCGCCACATGCTACCTTGCGGTTTCTGTATCTCTCTTGATCAAGCTCCTCTCATCCTAGGTTCCGACAAAGTAAACTCTACCGGCACAGACCTAGAGTTCGGAGCGCGCAAGCTCGACCACGACGTCAATGCAACGTAGAGATTCGCGGCGTGGCGGCGGCGGCGGTGGGGTTATTCTTATTATTGGTATATTTATTATAATAAATTCGTGCCTAGAGCTCATGAACATGTAAATATTGAAACTGGCATTTTTGTCATCAATAACTATGCTAATGACTACAAATATTATCTAACAAGGAACAGGTTGATCAACTAAGAAGGTTTAAAAACAACTCGCGACAATTTGAACAGGCGTGTGTTTGGCGAGCGCGGATTAACGCAGCCTCATTAACATAATCACAGCTACTACGTGACACACCAACTGGTTTACATATTTATTAGTATTGGCCAGTGAATGGACGCGAGCTATATAAACTGTTGTCTATGGTGGTTATAAAACTGTCCTATACCTACTAACGACTAGCTACACTAGTTAAACCTGAAAACTCCACTATAGAGAGACTCCATTTAAGAGAAATAACTAGTATATACCAAGACTGGATATTTAATTACATCCATATACCTAATTATTGTGGGTGCGCCAAAGTTCACCTAAATTTTCAACTCCGATAATTGGAAATCCGAAAATGTTCTTCCTAACATTTTTCATCCTAACAGTCACAATTCCTAACTACTCTGTCTCTGATGTTCATAATTCCGAAGCATACAACTTCATAATGTCAGTAGCCTATATTTACTTAACATAACCATCTTTTACACTATTATTCAAAGTCATATCTTTTTTGTTTAGATTTCTTTTTATTCATAATAATCAGTATTATATAGGTTAGGTTAGGTTAGAACTGTGACCAACTACGCGCGAGCCGAGCGAGCGTAGCGAGCGGTGCCGCGGCAGCGGCCGGCGAGCGCTACCTCGAAATTGGTCGCGAAATTTACTAGACACAACTCAGTACGTTATGTAAAGCATACCCCCAAATAATAATCATACCCTCAAATTAAAACTATAAATATCATCTTCTATCCACATATATTTTTTATTACATTTGGTAAATGTTTCTTTCTGAGTATGAGTGAAAATATTATGGACTTAATTATGTTTAGGGATAAAAGCGTTATGATAAAAAACAGTAGGAGCTTAAATATATAATTACTTTAATGATATTATTAATTACAATTTTCGGAAACATGAGTGTTATGAACATCGCCGGTAGCACTACAAATAGTATTCAGAATGAAAACTTTAGGATGAAAATTTTAGGAAGAGTGATCATTCGGATTACTAATCATTAGGAAGAACAATTTCGGGTAAAGAACTTTAGGTGAGCCAATATGGACCCAATTATTGTACTATGTTTATAAAGACATTTCGGGGACTAGGAGAATGTAATAACACGGTAATGTACAAGTATACCTAATGAAAATGATGTATGAGTAGGTACCTACCTAATGTACGAGTAGGTACCTAATGTACGAGTAGGTACACACGGCTACATATCAAGCTATACATTTCCAGTATAAGGTGATCTCGCATTGTATAGGATGTCGGTACAATAAGAGGTCAGCTTATACTGGAAATGTATAGCTTGATGTGTAGCCGTGTGTACCTACCCAATGTACGAGTGGGTACCTAATGTACGAGTAGGTACCTACCTAATGCTCACCGGGTCGTACTGTGCCCCGTGCCCCGTGCCCCGTGCCCCGTGCCCCGTGCCCCTTGCCCCTTGCCCCGTGCCCCGTGACACACCACAGCACTAACCGACCGCTACCGATAGATATGACAAGTAGGTACTGTGGTGTCTTCAATGATAGACTAAACAAGATAACTAATTGATTAGGAAACTAATGTTTTTTTATGTCGGTCATCGCCTTCGGCTTCGGCTTATCAAAAGCGATACCAACATTATTTTTCGGCCACCTACTTGTTTATTAGTTTGAGCTACAATAAATCAGTATCTATACCCCTGTGTAGTAGTTTGAAACGTAATCAGAACAATATAACGATTGAAATTACACGCACAATTTTATTTGGTGAGACGAACGGGGATACACGATACAAATTAGTAATTTATTCCCGTTCGTCCCACTGGTTTTATCAGTGGGACGAACGGGAATACACGGCAACAACTCATAGCATAAAGACCTAGTTATAATACCTATATAAAAATGACAATATTATGTCAAAGTTTATCTTTATTAAAATGTTATTGATCTCTACACCGGACGTGGTGATAGCAACACAACGGTCCTGCACGGTACAACATGCGACATAGTACAGGCAGGTAGGCACATAGGTGAGTAAACAACAACCATTATGTAGTTATCGAAAGCAATAATAGGAGTCGCGATAATCCAACCACGAGATAAATAATAACAGATATATTATAATTAATTAACATTATTAGAAATTATTTAAGTATATTAAAGATACATTTAAGGCGGACGCGCAGTTAGACGCGCCCAAAGGAGCCGTACACGCCGAATCACATCCATTATTTTAACAGTATTACTGTTCAGAGCAAACTTGTTCTATGGAACTTGAGACTATTGATACACATAATTATATCCCGCCAAAAACGTTTTCATGTAAAATGCTGCAAAGACGGGAGCATGCGGCTCGCACTGTTAAAAAGTTATCTCATGTAGAGGCAAACTTCTAACTCTGCACGCCCTAACTTCACAAGCTCTACGCCTTAGTCAAAATATGTGGCTTGGTCATTTCGGTACTAAAAGAACTATTGATGTATGTATGAATATTAATGAACAGTGAATACATTTTTCACCTTACTCCCATGTGAATGTAGCGAAATGGCTAAGCCAAGCCAAGTTCAACTTTAGTCATACGCAGTGATAATGCGCCGCGTCGCCATCGGTTGCAGCTCGCGGCGCAAGAGGTGCAGCTTGGCACGTGTGTGTGCTCTCACGCACTGGGGACACATAATCAATATTTTATTATCTAGTTATTATACCTACTGCTCAAGTTACGACTAATACCTACGAGCTACGCAGCACGCCATGCGCAAGAGTGCATAACATGCGTAGCGGGCGTCGCACGTGCGGCATGCTATCGCTATAGCGCTCACATCAAGACTGTAACTGTATAAAAAAATAAAAAACAAACCGACGTTAAAAAAAAAAAAAAAAGGAAAATCCAAAACCAAAGACACCGACTTAAATTAAAGTAATTTTTCACTTTGTAGTGCTTTTTTTTGGAAGTTGTTTTTTTTTTGTAAAGTTTTTATTTTTCACTTTTTGGTCATGGTACCTCCCCCATACAAATTCGAATATCACAACCTGTTATGTAAATCACAGTGACAGGAACTTACGAGAACATCATCCACATAAATTATGCTATATAATGGGGAAAATACGTATTATTGAAGCTAACTCAAAAAGTACCCAAGCAAAGTTAATACAATTTATATGGGACCATATCGAGAACATACCCTTTCTAAAAACAAAAGTGTTTTCAAAATCGGTCCACAATTGACGCAAATATCGAGGGACATATATAAAACATAAGATAAGACAAGATAATATTTATTTTACATACATACGCTACGAATATAGAACCTCCTAGTTTTGGAGGTCGTTTAAAAATATAATATGCAAATTCTCGGGGTTTCGACATTATATAGATTTATATAAGGGATGTATATTCGGCATATTCGGCAGGTTTACCGAATTTTCGTATTCGGCCGAATATGCGGGTATATCGCCGAATGTTCGGCAAAGTGGTACTCAAAGTTTTTACTGTATGGAGCCGTGTATGATTTATCATGAGTTGAGTGTTAAATGTATTATTTTTATTCGTTATGTAATTTACAGTGCAGCTTAATGTTTTTGTCGACAATTTAGCTTTAGTTCCAATAACAGTAGATAAAAAAGATGGTTATTAAAAACAAAATATAAGTATGCAGCTGTTTCGGACATCAGAGATAACTTTATAATAAAATAATATATTAAAATCAGAAATTAGGTCTATATTGTAAGAAATTAAGCAAGTTTTTTGTTTATCAATATTTATAGCAAGAAAGAGTTGAGTTGCAAAGAAATAAATGATTTGATTTGATTTGATTAAATTACAACATTTTAGCAGATTATGAATGATATTTCTAGTTTGTAATTAGTTTGGTGAAAATTAATTATTGAAAATAAACAGAAAAATATTTTTATAGGTACTCATTTGAGAGATTAAACAATTACCTAAATATTACGTTCACGTAAGGGAATCAATTACGCCGAATATTCGGTTAGGTAAACGTTTTACCAGTATTCGGTGAAACCCATGTTCGGCCCATCTCTAATTTATATTTATTTAATACTATGTACTAAATAGACCATTCAAATATAATAGTTACATAACACAGTAAGTAGCAGCCCGGAGTCTGGATATTAGTGCCCGGTTGATGGCAACAGGCTCGCCCCCTATTACATGGGACTAAAACATAACTGGCGATATGTGGGTGTAGCACACGAGTAAAAAATAAAAGTGTTTTAATATTAAAAAGTGTAAATATGGTTAACTGTACAGACCTACTGTAGTATTTAAAATAGGAATAAAAACCGTATGCATCATTTTTTAATTAACACCAAATTATTAAAAAATTACATAACTGAAAATGATAAAAAATTATTATTTTGAATGTGGTAAATAGAAATGTCATACGTCAACATCGAAAGAGAACTCAACCGGGTGGTGCAACAAAGTTTTGTTATTGATGGTAAATGGTTTAGTGGTTTTTAGGGTTCCTTATCTCAAAAGGAAAAAACCGAACCCTTATAGAATCACTTCGTTGTCCGTCTGTCTGTCTGACTGTCTGTCTGTCAGTCAGTCTGTCAAGGCCCATTATCTCAGGAACGTGTGGAGGTTTCAACATATTGAGACGTACGGACATTGCCCCTCAGGTATTTGTTACTTCTATTCGTAACACGTTATATTTGTCACCTGGAAAATTAAAATATCGCAAATCCATATAAGTTTTCCACGCTGAAGTTTTTCTGCACTTTTCTTGATTGTCTGCTAACATTATAGGTAGAAGTAGGTGGCTAACTAGTGTGCCTAACTACCTACGCATCTTCTTATACAGGAAGGAAATACGGAATAATCAGATTTGTCTTTGTGTAATACCTACAGCTACTTACAAGAAGTTTATGTAGAAAGCTGACATTTTCCTAAGAGAGACGCTATCAATTCGAACTTTTTAATGCATTCAGATCAAGTTTAAAAAGTTGGTATTTATTTGGAACACGTTCAGTTTGCTGAACGAACAGTAAGTAAATAGTGATCTGTGCCGCGTTTAGACTACACGCTGTAACACTATTGTTGTCGTAGACTGCTCCTAACCTAATAGGACTGCATACTGCACTGTGCTATATCCGGTTCTAGCAAACCCAATACAACAGACAAGACCTAAACTAGCGAAATACATTAAATAGGTAAAGCTCATAGATATAAAGGAAAGGAAAAAATAATGCCTTCCACGAAGACGTGCCCCACTCCGCTCCGCTCCGTACTAAAGTACAGCGTACAGTACAGTAATGGCGGAGTGGGGTTTCGGGGACCCTTTTTAGAATCCCGTAAATTAGGTACCAGATGACAGGAATTTTACTAAAATGTCCGAAATTTTAGCTGTCTGTCAGGGAAACAGGGAAAATTGGAAATAGTCAGGAATTTTAGAGATTATTTTTATAATAAAATCAAATTATGAACTACTAATAATCAAAGAACAAAATCTAATAATTATCAAGCATTTAATTGATTAATATAGCTTTCGGCAGGTGCTGGTTTTCCATAACAATTTTATGGATCTCTTCACATGATGTCATCATGTGTGAAGAGATCCATAAAATTGAATCATATTCAGAGATTGAACTGTGTCAACAGACCCGCGCCCCCGCCACACCGCATCTCACGCTTTTAATCAGGAATCAGGATCACCCGCGAGTTTAAAAAAAATATACTTTTTGCTAAATGTCAGGAAATGTATTGCTGAGGCAGGTATTTTGCCATGAAAACTTATTTTTGGATCTGGTAACCGACGCGGATAGGTAGATTATTAACCACGTCTTGTCTCATAAGAACTAGCTGCCGTCTGAGAACACACGAACATTTCTGCATCCAACGGTTATTTGCAGTGAGGATGTCTGCTTATTATGCAAGCGTGGCGTATCTGTGGCGGTCGACAGTCAAGAGGTACAGACAAAATTTCTTTTAATTGTTATCTGGGCGGCAATTTATGAAAATACCCGCACGCGGGCAGAACGCGTGGAGCATTCAATGGAAAGGACAGTTAATGTTTTAATGTATAATATGTTAACGGAAATCTATACGAATATGAAATAAAAATCTATAAAAAAAACGCGAAATAATCGCGGGTTAAGGCTAGTAACAGTAACATAACAAATGAAAGAAATTAAGTATAATACTTGATTGATGAATAGTTGATTTTTGAAGTTTCATAAAATTAGTAATAAAGGTTTTTTATTTTACGATGTGATTGTAACAGCTGATAGTGATTATATCAACGAGAGCCTTAATAAAAATTCTGATTTCAGTTTACAAACCGGCAATTTTTTTTTTTTTTTTCGCAGAAAGCATTACTTTTTATAAATTTCCTAGTATCATCTCGGAATTGCGTACAATTATTCCTAGGAAATACATACATTTCACAGGAAATGTGTGTATAAAGAATCTTTGAAACATTATTTTACACATTTCCTAAGTAGGCTCGGAATTGTATAGGTAGGTATAGGAATTGTGTACAATTCATAGGTTTCATACATTTTCGGTAACTTGTACAAGTTTTTGTTAGGATTTTATTTGTAGCCTTTATTTAGTGCGGCTAAAGGCTTCAAATTAAATTACGTAGTAGTATTATTAAATTAATTAGG
This sequence comes from Eupsilia transversa, assembly GCA_914767815.1. NCBI lineage: Eukaryota > Metazoa > Arthropoda > Insecta > Lepidoptera > Noctuidae > Eupsilia > Eupsilia transversa. The sequence continues at coordinate 16,098,598 of OU611882.1, forward strand.
CGAGATTTTTATATAAATCAAACACGAATAATTCTAAAATCACCGTCAAATGTGACAAAATATTGCAAAAGGAGACCACAACAGACAAATCAAATTAAATTAAATTAATTAAGAAAATTAAATTTTCCACATTATTGAAACCTACATCGATTTCCTTAAGCACTTAAGGAAGACATAATAAATTACCTATAATATCTAACATTGTAACAGCGAATCAATTTTCACGCCTCCCCCAGGCCAAATATTTTTCATATTGGGATAGCTCATGACCTAAAGAGGTAATATTTTAATAAAGAATATGAATTAAAACACTAAAAAATAAATTTTAAAAATCCGCGAGTATTCTGGTCTAAAACAATTATTTTATGTTTTTTTTATGCAGGGGTTATATTATATCTATTTTAATTTATCAAATAATATTTACATAATCTATATGCTAACAGACTTAAAATAATAATAATAATATGTGCATGTATATAAAAATTGTTTTATGTAATAATAGAGCTTTCTATGTTTACTATTCACCCTCCGCGGATACTAACACAGACGTGCACACAGAACATATTTACTGTAGGGAGGATGTGAACCACTAATTAAGAACAATTAGCGTCCATCCCTTTGTTTACAACAAATTTAAAATATCCATAGCATGATCAAACGTCAATCGTTCGAGTGTACGTAATGTATGGTTACCTGTGCGGCGTGGGCGCGGCGAGGAACACGTAGTTGGTGCCGTACGCTCCCGTCAGCAGCACTGGAAGCGCCAGCAGCAGCGCCAGCCGCATCTGCCAACGGCCCCAGCCCGAGCACCATTCCTCGCTGACCGCGCACGCTCCCGACGACATCGCACCACACGCACTATGTACCGGCCCGACAGTCCCTACTCAATACCCGCTCAATGCTTTACACCTAAACGATTTCTAATAATTTACTCGTGAATTTTAACTTAGAATCAAGCACTCCAAGTTAGGCCAGCTTTAACTAGCAGCTAATGTGGCGTCCCTCCAGCCAGAAGGTCGGCGTGCTAGTGGCAAGCGGAGCCGGGCGAGCGCGCCCACGCCGACACCCGCGACACCCGCGACACCCGCAGACCCCTTCAGGATCACCTGTTTCAGACTACTGCTGATAGAAGGAGATAGGCAGACCGCCTGACAGTTGACCCTTTCTGTGATAAAGTAGTCTGAGCAATAATAAACCCTAAGGCTTAACAAATAAGGTTCAAATACTCAGCCTGCGATCACGGAAGTCAGGCCGGGGCGCCACGTGCTCGGTGTAACGTAAACACTTTGGCGATTATTTTATAAACGTTGCTTAAAATTAAGTAATGATTAGCGACTGTTTAACCATACATTTTTGACGTTTGAACGTCACTTAACTTTAAGCATGGCTTATACTAAACCCCATTAATAGCTATTAGCCGCATTTAGTTGCACATGAATTTTGAAGGTCACCAAAAATTGTCTGGTGGTGACACCAGACAATTTGGGATTGGTGACACCAGACAATTTTTTATGAGATTGTTTTGGCTCGAACCCAATTACAATGACACAAATTCTATCATCAAGCTTGTACTGCAGCGGTAGGGACTAGGGGCAGTGACGAGCTTCGAGCTTCGAGTTTCGTGCTCGAGTGTATAGGCAGACTACTTAGTACGCGCCTATCGTAACAGATGGCGGTTTTGTTTCTGTTCACCGTCACCCGAAATCCACCGGAGTTCAATGATAAGGTGAGCATATAAACGATGCTCCATATTATCATAATTGAAGCTAATACTACCTAGTTAAGGTTGAAGGATACTGAACGAGACACAATGGAAGCCAATTGTTATTACACCTATGGGCGTTTAGTGTCAATGCCTTTTGCAAACGCTTATAATTGAATTTCTACCTAAATAAGCAGTTTTGAGTCACTCTCAGTCAAAGGCACACAAGCACCGGTGACTAATAATTTGTATTATTAGGTCGGAGATAAACTTTACATGTTATTGCTAAGTTTTCCTCTGATAATATTTAAATACAGCACGCAGTTACAATTAAAACATAAATTACGGTTCAAATATTATAAAAATATTGCACATGACCTTGACCTTGGCCAAAAGAGACCATCAATAATTATCGTACAGCATATTAATATTGTATATATAAACAAGCGACTTTTTTCATGCATATTTAGTTAATGCTACTGCGCTGCTATTGACTGCAAAAATACGGGGACCCATGTATTTGGCAAAGATGTCGGAGGACGAAAACGGTACGAGAAAGATGTCAGAAAATAATAATTGAAACCCGATATTTAGTCGGGACTTGTGCTATCATTTTTAACGGACTTAAAAAATGGAAGAAGTTTCTTTTTTGGTAAGTATGTATGTTCATCGATATTTTGGTCAAGTGTTTTTTTTTTTCATTTGATAGAAAAAGCTAGCGCGGTGGTGCCATAAACATTATATTACTTAAACTTCACTTGGGTAGTTTTTGAGTAAGCTTTAATAATACGTATTTTTCCCTCATAGACTATAAGGATGATGAATATAATATTCATATAAAATAACATTCTGTCACTCATAATTAGATACATAGCAGGTACATAGTGCAGTGGCGTAGCGTGGGGGGGGGGGGGGTAGGGGGGGCGATGAGCCCCGGGCGGCATACGAAAGGGGGTGGCGGCAAGCGCCATGATTTTTTAATCGGAAATATAAAAAAAAACTCCCAAATCGCGCCCGCAATGTTACGTGCGTTACTGATTTAGGAGTAAAAGAAATAAATTGATGGGTGGCGCTAGTTGGCTGTTGTCTGTCCTTAAATATAACTTGTTATTTCTTTTAAGCTCTCTACTCTAGTTATACTTGATTCGCAATACCAGTATTTTTTATTTAAGATCCTATTTGTACAATAGGATCTTAAATTCAATATTGGCAAATAAATACTAGAATAGGTACTTGTTATTATTATTTAATGATGTATGTACCTAGTATTAAGTTGATAAAGCTTTGCCACTTTGCTTTGCTATGCCTTTGCGAAAACCCACGCTACGCCACTGACACTTTTGTGTGGGGTTTCCAAACCGACTTCCAAAAAGCTTTTAATTGCGGAAGTCGGTGGCAATAAACGAAAATACAAAATCAAAGAGACCGACTTCCGAAATGAAAGTAAGTTTTGACTTTGTAGTATTTTTTTTAAAAGTCGATTGTTTTTTTTAATAAAAAGTTGTTATTAATATATTTTTTTAAACCTGAAAACTTTCATGGGAAAAATTCGTACGAATACAGCTTAGCTGATGCTCCCAAGAGAACTAAGTCTGTTTTCATTTCCTGGCACTTGTGATGTGATTTTATGTAAATTATAGTAAAGGTGTGAAAAAAAACCTGCTGTCCCCTACATTTATGTTCGCGTATCTCGTGAAAATGTAGGGAACAGCAGATTTTATTTTCGCGGTTTCAGGTCTGGTCCGATAGTAAAAGTTGTTCATAATGATGAGTTAAGACACGTGTTTAAGTATCGGTCACTAATTAGTACCAGTCACCCTTTAAATGATCGACACAAAAGCAAACATAAACAACACAATGGCGGCTTGTAGACAGTGAACAGTGCTGTCACCTATGACAAGCTTTCAGTTTTTAACCCCATTGAGCTAAGTATGACGCCCTGGCAATCCCATTTGGCCAATACATTTAGGGCGAAATCGTAATGTCATGGTAGCCCGCGAAATTAAAATTTTCTTAAATTTTTTGCAATTTGCAGGTCAGCATCAGGATGTAGGTAGGTATGTTGATCGAAATACGATTCTTCGTTTCGGTGTTCTGAAAGAAAAATTATGTCAGATTTTATTTAGTAGAAAATGAAAAGGATGACGGTAGTTGGTGTTGGCGCCTGCACCTTTTGTGTCACGCACTTTTGCCAAGAGTTTTTTCGAGGCGCTTTTAACTCGGTGCTTCACACCACAATTAAGGAAAAGATTCCACCTCATATTTTTATTTTGTCTTACTTTCTCTATAAATATAATAAAAACGAACATCGGTACCGCATAAATATGGAAAAAAAACTAAGTGCATAAAATTTTCTTTACCAAATGTAAAAAGTAAGGATTGCGAGATAGTATTGAATCAAGAGAAACTAGATTTCGTCGATAAAACCGTTTTCCTGGGGATCACGCTCGACTCAAGGCTACAATGGGATCCTCATTTAACATATCTTGCAGGACGGCTAAGTTCAGCAGCATATGCTGTCAGAAAAATCCGTCAATTTACTGATGTAGAATGTTTTCTAGCAGCAATCTTGGCCTTGGACTCAATGAACCGCCCAAAGTTAAGATCGGAGGAAATTTCAACTCCCAAGAGCTGAAGGCGGTCGGCGCATTCCAGGGATACATTCCGGAAAGCAGGAGCCAAGGTGAACGGGCTCCTTTTAGCGGTGAATAGACACGCTTGTGTTTTGGTGGCGTTGAATCCCACCAAATTGGCTTCGCCCCACTTGGAGACTGCCTGAAGTGAGTCATTCGTACGCTCTACCATAGCCTCTCTTTCAGACCGGATTAGCTCCTTACTAGCCTGAGTACTCGGCAAGTATCTCTCTACACCTGTGCTATCATCTGCATACCCATAGATACCGGGCATCAGCAGATCGTTGATGTGGAGCAGGAAGAGAGTTGCAGAGAGAACAGACCCCTGAGGAACTCCGGCATTAGTTATCATGGGCTCTGATGAGCATCCGTCGACAACAACTCGGAGGGACCGTTCACTCAGGAAGTCTTTTATCCAGTTAATCAGGCCAGGAGAGATGCCGTACGCTGGAAGCTTACTCAAAAGGCTAGCGTGCCATACCCTGTCGAAGGCCTTCGAGACGTCTAAGGAGACTGCAAGTCCTTCCCCATTCTTCTCGAGGGCCTCGCCCCACAAGTGAGTGGCATACACTAGTAGGTCCCCAGTAGACCGATTGCGACGAAACCCGTACTGTCGGTCACTGAGGAGATCGTTACCTTCCAGGTATGCCATGAGGCGCGAGTTCAATATACGCTCCATAATCTTGCAGAGTATGGAGGTTATTGAAATCGGTCGATAGTTGGCAGGATCGGCACGACTGCCCTTTTTGGGCACGGGCTGCACGTTGGCAAGCTTCCAGGACTCGGGTACTATACCAGTCCTATATGAGAGGCGATACAAGCGTGTCAGAACAGGAGACAACTCGGGCGCACATGGCTTGAGAACAATCGCTGGAATACCATCTGGTCCACTAGCTTTATTCACGTCTAGACGACACAGTGCTCTCAGAACCTCTTTGTTCCTTATACGGACCTCGGGCATCGAGGTGCCGCAGTGAGGTAGAGTCGGTGGAGTAGCACTGCCAGTGTCAAGACGAGAGTTATGGGCGAACAGAGATGCAAATAGACCTGCTTTCTCTCTCGCCGTATGAGCTAGTGTTCCATCTGGCCGAACCAGCGGAGGCAATGTGGGCCGACAAAAGTTCGCTTCGACCGACTTGGCAAGGGACCAGAACGCTCTACTACCGGACGGTTGTGCAGATAGCTTCTGGCCAATGTGGGAAATGCGATCGAAGCGAGCCTTCCTTAGTGCCTTTTTGTAGGACTTGGCAGCATGGTTGAAGGCTCTCTTCTTTGAACTCAGGTCCGGAGCTTTGCGGTCACGAGCATCAACCCAGGAAAGAAACGCCGAGTGCTTTCGCTTTTCAGCTTCAGCACAGTCGGCGTTGAACCATGGGCGGGCTGAGCTACCGACGGGTACGTCACTATATGGGATGTAATACTCCATAGCTTGACGCACCACATCGGAAATTGCCTCCGCACAGCTCGACGGATTTTCCGAAGAGAAGCAGACCTGCTGCCAAGGATAAGACGCAAAGAAGTGCCGCATCTCATCCCAACCTGCTGACTTGTAACGCCACACTCGCCGTTCACCGCGTGAATCGCAGTCAGGTGGCGAGAAGGACGTCACAGACTTCACCAGACAGTGATCTGAAGTTCCGAGTGGTGAGGAAACTGTTACGATACATCTGTCTGGATCGGTTGTCAGCAGAAGGTCCAGACAATTGGCAGTATGACCAGCAATATCAGGCACCCTTGTCGCTTGCTTTACCAACTGGGAGAGCCCCATTGAAACTGCAAAGTTTCGCGCTTCTCTCCCAGCGTGGTCAGTCCTCTGGTATGGGAAAAGCCAGTCTTGATGACAGGCGTTAAAGTCCCCCAGAGCGACGAACTGCGCATCAGGGTGCCGATGCAGGACCGTATCGGCGGCCATACTGAGGTGGTCAAATAGCTGAGTTGTCTCCTGATCACCGCTGTGCGATCGGTAGATACAGGCATAGACAATTTTGTCCATACCAGTGTCCACCAACAGCCATAAGGTTGAAAAATCGGGGTCTTCAAGCAGCAGATGTCATTGCGGACGTACACACAGACCCCGGCACGCTGCCGGAAGTGATGCTCCAAAGAGTATCCCGGGTAGTTGAGGTACGCCGCATCTGACGGACATCTAATCTGCGTCTCCGTCAAGAAAAGCAAGTGTGGCCTATCGGTTTCGAGATGGTGGTGGACCGCATATTCTGCAGAAAAGAGCTATCAGAGTCATATATCATCTCCGCAGGCGCGATTCTCTAAGGGAACTGTTTAAAGATATTAACATCATAACGGTACCTTGCCAATATATCTATGAAAACATCATGTATGTTAGAAAAAATTACATCTTTTTAGTAAAAGAGGTGATGACATAATTATAGTACAAGAAATAGGGACCTATTAGTTCAACCAGGTTTCAGACTGGCTAAAGTAGACTCATCTTTCATGGGGTACTGTTTAAAATGTTATAATAAAATTCCTCCCCACATACTTCAACTGAATGAAGACGAAATTCAAAACATGTAATATAAAACGCACACTATGCAGGCAGGCATATTATAAGTTGGGGGATTACATCACTGATAAAAATTGCTTGGGCCAATGCTAGTCCTGCTCCACAACCACAACTAATAATAATTGATTAACATTTGAAAAGTCCGTTGGAGTTGCTGAAGATTGTAAGAACATCTTTGCATTGTATAAACTCAATTTCCTTTGCATTATATAACTGCATAGCACATGTGTGAGTACTATGTACTATAGAGCTACCATTTACCGGGTAATATTATGTCTTTCATTGACTTGAATGTGCCCTGGCGGCTGTGAGTATGTCATGCTCACTCAGATGTCTCGCTGATGGTGGCGTGTGTGTTGGATCATTTAGCTCCCTTCAAAATGGTTGAGCTGAATGGTGCTAATCCATGCGTCATGTTCGTGAACGGGCGCCGTCAGTTGGGGCTGGTCATCTCTTAGCTGCAGTGGCTTATTTTTAATTTTTGAATTGTTTTCTTTATTTTTATAATTTATATCAACGGACGCTTTTATCATGCACGTCTTCCTACATTGTTCTCACATGTATAAGTAATTTCAACATGTATGATGTAACCAATTTTTGTAACAATTTTTTGATTTAAAAGAGTGTCCGTGGAGTTTCTTGCCCGTTCTTCTCCATAGGTACCTACTACGCTTTGGAAGGGGCAACTAGCTTCAAATTTTCTGACTGATTGACTCCTTGACAATTCAAAAGTGCCTGTAAATGGTTTAATTGAAATAAATGCTTTGAGTTTGAGTTTGAGTTTGAGTTTGCATATATTTCTGTCATAAAAATAATATTATAATAATAAATTATAAATCCCAACTACGACAAAAACGCCCACTAAAAAGGTCGCCAATATACAAGACATCACAGACAGACAAATTAAAAATACGGAGTCACACACTAACACGTCGTGATAAGGCATACATCGAACAGATTATGTGTTTTCTTTAATTGTTCTGGGGTTATCATTTTTTTTTTAATGTGCTAAATAAGTCCTTTCATTTGATACCCACAAAAAATATTTTTTGTTTTTTTTTCATTTGTCAGACACACGATAAAATGATTCTTTAAGTCAGCTGTGCTATGAGGAATTGTGCATGAATAGGTATCTATTAAACATACTCGCATAATATGGACTAATTAATAGTTATTATTATTATGTTACTAGCTGCTGCCCGCGGCTTCGCCCGCGTGAGTGTCGGAAATTACCCCATACATCCCCATGGGTTTTAAGTATAAATATTGAGTTTCGAGTTAATCGGACAGCGCGTTAAAATTCTTCCATACAAACACTGACACCCCCAATCCCCCTTAAGGGGGTAATTTAGACGAAGGAGGAGGCGGAGCGCGTGAGGGAGAGGCAAAGTTCGCGCCCTCACGCGCCTAGCCGCCGTAGGAGACGCCCTGGGCGTCGGGACTCCTTGGAGGATACCCGGCCACCGTAGGCGCGGGCTTGCGGGCGGTGAGCAATGGGTAGCTCGCCCCCGATAAGGACCAGGGGTCGACGGCGCGTCGTGTTCCACGCGCGCCTCAAAGAGATGTCAGCAAAACTGACGGGGTCCGCTAGGACCGTTGCCCGCCGGGGTTGCGGGTAGTCCTAAGGGGAAACCGTGGGCCCTGGCATGGCAAGGGAAGGAACACGGGTGGGTTTTAGTCAGTAAAAGTCTGACACGCCCTCCCGCTCCTCCCAGAGCGGGAGAAGTCATTGGATGATTTCCCAGCCAAAAAAAAAAAAAAAAAAAAAAAAAAAAAAAGGGGGTAATTTAGAAAAACAAAAAACTACAAACTTTATAATTTATTTAGATAACTATTCGTGCGAAGTTTCGTGTTTATTACCTCAAGGAATAAGATTTTTCATACAAACTGTCATCCCTTATTTTACCCCTTAGGGGTTGAATTTCGAAAAATCCTGATACACGTTATTCTTAATTTTTGGGTTTAAGTATAAATATTGAGTTTCGAGTTAATCGGACAGCGCGTTAAAATTCTTCCATACAAACTTTGACACCCCCCAACCGTAGGATAGGATACTTTTCCGGGATAAAAAGTACCCAGTGTGGTGCCCAGGATATTAAAGAATAATTATACCAAGTTTCATCGTAATCGAACCGGTAGTTTTTGCGTGATACTTGAACAAACAGACAGACAGACAGACAGACAAAAAAAAATTTAATCACACTTTTGGGTTCGGTGTCGGTCTAGTAACACCCCCTGCCATTTATTTTTTTGATATTTTCAATGTACAGAATTTTCACTTCTACAGATTTATTATAAGTATATAGAAGATAATAGGATATTTTCACACAGCTGACAGCTGCATTCCTTAAAGTGTTAGCAGTTAATGATCACATCAGCCACATCCTGAAGTATCTTATCAAACTCGAATTAGATGTAATGTGTTGATTTAAGTTATCACCGTTAATACCTAAATGGGGAATTGTGTCAATATATCTGTAACTAATGCGTTCAACAGCTTCGTGAATTTACATGTGAGGTTTGTTATCAGAATTGGATAAGTGACTAATATTTACAAAATATTTGGAATAGGTGACGCTATGTGAGTTCAGGGTGGTGGTAGGTACCTACTAGGGAGTAGTATAACAAGCGCCCGAGGAGCGCGCTCAGTACCTATGCAGCGTTTTGGGCGCGCGCCGCGCCGTGTGCGCGAACTAGGCGCGTTGGACGCTCGTCAAACGCAACAAGATTTTCACATTTCGTTGCAACTTTTTAATGATGATACAAAATAATAATGGCGTAGTTTTCTTTTTCTGGCTTGACTTCATGACTTTTGGCTAAGAACTTTAATGTTGCCATGTTAAGTATACAAATCTTGACCAAGTTACCTAAAAGGCTTTGCTTTACGTACTACATTAATATATTTATGCATCAGAAAAATGAAAATAAAAATAACTGTTTGCGCTAAGAAAATAGCGGTCATCATTTTTAATACATAAATGAAATCGCAGTACAACGTGAGGAGGGCAACATCGCAAAAAAAAACATGATATTTCATCTGTCAACCGGCTAACTGACAAAGTGACAAGAACTGACAACTTGTCGTTCGTTGCTAGCGCGTGTGCCTCTTTATTTTGTGTTTTCAATAGATTTTCCTTGACTTTCTACCTAGATAACGGAACACTTGAATAGCTATTCAAGTGTTCCGTTATCTAGCGTCCAGGTCAGTCCTAAGAAACATGGCTATAACTTTTTTCACACAGCGATTTGAAATGAACCGCCATAGAAGTTATTGCTCTATATTAAAATGCCTATCTAATGACATATGTGTGGTCGCTATTGGTGCTTAGACCAGCTTCCTTATGTTTTTGCCGATTCTCCCTGCATCAGACCCTGGATATTATTCTAGATCAATAGCACTTGTGGACACAAATCTTACGAGCCCAAACACGATTGTATAGTTAAAGAGATCCTTTGGCCACCGGATGACTTGAAAATAAGATTAAAATTATGAACCGGAAAAATACCTACCCTGCGAATGAAGCAAGCTTGTAATAAATAACAGAAGTAATAAAAAAAACATTTTAAGAAACTCAAGACTCACATAATAGTTATTTATGCAACTGTTGTATAATAAGGGGTATTAAAACACTAATGTGGGTTTACATGTAATAGTATCACATGAGTGTTTTAATACCTAATTAATATACAGTTACATACAAGACTTTATTTATCCTATTTAAGGCTCGTTCACACTGGCGCGACTTGTCGCGCGACGCGACACCGGCAATTGTTCAATCGTGAAGTTTTATTAGACATTGTATTGTTAAAGTCGCGTCGCGCGACAAGTCGCGCCAGTGTGAACGAGCCTTTATACCCATGATATGACTCCTCTATAAATGTTTCTGAAACAGTTAGCTATTGCCAACACTAAAACGACCATAGCCCGTAGCGCTCCAAGCACGCTCCAAGCGTATATAATTATATAATTGCATAGCACATGTGTGAGTACTATGTAATAAATAGCTAAGTACCATTTATCGGGTAATACATATTATGTCTTTCACCGACTTGTATGTGTCCTGGCGGCTTTGAGTATGTCATGCTCACTCAGATGTCTCGCTGATGGTGGCATGTGTGTTGGAATGGTGCTAATCCATGCGTCATGTTCGTGAACGGGCGCCGTCAGTTAGGGCTGGTCATCTCTTAGCTGCCATGGCTTATTTGTAATTTTTGAATTGTTTATATTTTTATTATCATGCACGTCTTTCTACATTGTTCTCACATGTATAAGTAATTTCAACATGAATGATGTAACCAATTTTTTTAATTTAAAAGATTGTCCGTGGAGTTTCTTGCCCGTTCTTCTCCATAGGTAAATACCTACTACGCTTTGGAATGGGCAACTAGCTTCATATTTTCTGACTGACCGACTCCTTGACAATTCAAAAGTGCCTGTAAATGGTTTAATTGAAATAAATGCTTTGAGTTTGAGTTTGCGTGACGTATTTTGGAAAATGTATCACAAGTGTCGGCGCGGGGGTCTGCACCTGCTAGCCGGTAGGGATCGAACAAGCAAAAGAGTTGCATAATACAATTTAGTACAACATTATAACATTCTTTTCGATGATATAATGGTTACCATGACACTGGTCGTTTTAATGTTGGCAATAAGCTAATTGTTTCAGAAACTTATAGAGGATTTATAGCATGGGTGTAGATGGCTTTAATTCTTTAGATATACCTAAACTACCTATCTAAGTCTAACCATGGCAGACAATTGATGATGACTTTTATGTTACTACTCCACAACTGAGTTTATGGAGGACACCACTGAGTCACTGACATTTTACTTATTACAATATTACATTTAGATTATAGTCGCGAACGCAGGCAGCGCGTATCTCAACTGTTATCAGTGACGACACGGCGCTGCGGAGCGGCGGCGGCCGCGAGGTCCGCGCCACCAGCGCGCCAGTCGGGCACGCGAGCTGACACGACATGGTGGAAGCGCCGGGAGGAAGCAGCAGCGCCGCGCGACACGACGCCAAAAAGCATGCGCCTGGCGACGCCGGCGACTCGCTGGAGGCGGCGCTGGCGCAGCTCGGCCCCTTCGGCTTCTACCAGGGGTACATGCTCATCATGCTCTGCATCCCCAACCTGCTCGCCTGCATGTACTCGCTCAACTACATCTTCGTCGCCGATCAGGTGCCTTTCCGGTGAGTTCCTTTTCATAAACCTTTGTCTACTTGAATATTTTTTTTATCGTATTGATTATTATGATTTATAGAATGTCTGACCACTTTACTGGTGACTTATCAAGATTATCTTATTATCAATAAACTGGAAACCGAATTCTCAAAATATTTAAGAATCTCGTCTCGCGCTCATTAATAAGCCAACACAGTAGGTAATCTCTTTATCAGTGTACCTACTAACATTTTCACTAATACTTATTTGCCAAGCGAATGTCTCTAAGCGCACACTGATGTCACTGTCATTACTTAATATAATATATTCAAAAAGATCCAAAAAGAAGACAATGCTGTCAAACCCAACGTTTAAAACACATTAAGCACACAAACACGCAAAGGTGAGGCTGTGAATACAACACAACGTACAGTCGAACACACACAAACAGAGGCCTTAGTGTAAATTTGCAAGTGAGAAAACGTAACTATAGCGTTTGCGTTAAAAATTGCATAATAGATCATAATTATAAGCTGACAATAAAAATCTTAACGCAGACGCGATATTTACGTTTACTCACTTGCAAACTTACACTAAGGCCTCAGAACAGAAACAACTGACATCCATTATGTAGACATTACCGACCCTACGTAATTACGATACCTGCGTAATTACTTCGATAGATAACCCAACAACCAGTCTGAGATATACAAATAGATCCACATCAGCAGCCGCTACATAGCCCACAATATAAATTCATGTTAATGCCTGTGTTCAACCTAGGAAGACTGAATCCACAATGGATTTAGACCAAGAGTAGGCTACTAGACTACTTTCACATGAAAATACCCAATGTCGTTCCTTCTGATGTACACACGACTACACATCAAGCTATACATTTCCAGTTAATGCTGATCTCGCATTATATAGGATTTCCGTACAATGCGAGGTCAGCTTATACTGGAAATGTATAGCTTGATGTGTAGCCGTGTGTACACACAGCAATCTCCGTAAAAAGTGATCATTTGAGAAACAATTTAAAACGTAAAATTATCGTAATCAAATCTCAATATTAATTACCTCGGGCTACTGTTCTTAAGATGATTGTGAATACTGTTACCGAGCGCCATTCACTGTAAACATCTCACATCTCTGCCGAGATTTGTCTCCGAGAGCACTCTCGCGGCCATCGTATCTTATCGATAGATTGTTTGATAACAATCACCGTGCAATATCTTTAGCCTCGGCTACAATAAAACAAACAACATATTACACGTCTCTTCACGTGAATTAAGTTTCCAAGTGCCTAGCTGCCTACTTTATGGAAATGGCTTGGGACGGTAAACTAGATTTATTATAAACGGTATTATAATGTGTATTATAACGGTATTTAATGTGATCTTCATACAGAGTAATCAAACATGGCGTCCCTCAGGGCAGCGTCCTTGGCCCTTTGTTGTTTCTATTGTATATAAACGACCTCCCCCGACAAACACCAAATCCAATGGTATTATTCGCCGATGACAGTACGTCTTTGATAAAATGTATCAATAAACAAAATTATGAACAAGATATTAATAACACACTCGGTTCTCTAATAAATTGGCTAAACCATAATAATTTAATAATAAATCTTCAAAAGACTAAAGTTATGCATTTTTTCCAAAGAATCGCCCCTAATAACATGAATATAAACCACAATGGTCAACCCGTTGGCACAGTGGATGTTGCAAAATTTTTGGGTATATTAATTGATAGCCAACTCACTTGGAAGGCTCAAGCAGAGAGTATTTGTAAGAGATTGAGTACATCTGCTTTCATGCTGCACAATTTGTCCAAAAAAGTGGACCTGTCTAGCGTGTTGGTTGCCTACCACGGACTGGTTGTTTCTCTTTTAAGGTTTGGTGTAATATTCTGGGGCAACTGTAGCGAGAAAGAAAGTATTTTTAAAGCTCAAAAACGCTGCATCAGAGCTATGTTTGCCCTAAAAGTAACTGACAGCTGTCTACCTATATTTCAGTCTCATAAACTGTTAACCTTCCCATGTCTTTATATATTGGAATTATGTATATTTGTTAAAACGAATTCTCACCTGTTTACCACCTTGAAAGAAACTCGAAATAGAACAATAAGTATTAGATCCCAATATAAAAATCTTTTAAGCACGGGTGTCTTTAAGACTGCACTTTTAAGAAAAAGTGTTATTTGTATGGCACCACTTGTTTATAATAAGTTACCAAATAATGTCAAGGAACAACCACTAACTAAATTTAAAAAGCATGTTACGGAATTACTTTTGCACAAGTGTTATTATTCAGTACAGGAATTCTTAGATGATAAGTTTGATTAAATTCTTTTAAAATGTAAATTTGCATGCCAATTAAGGTAGAATGTACAAGGAACCATAAAACTTTAACACCTAATAATATGTACCTACATTCATTGCAAATAAATAAATCTATTCTATTCTATTCTATTCTATTCTATTCTAATGTATCCATAACTTCAAATTTTTTAATTATACCTATGTGTAGAGATAAGATAAAATTAAATGTGTAATCTGTACAGGACCTACTTAAATGACTTGGCGGAACTTCACAGACGTGATGGATATGAATCGGCACCTAGAAATCAAAATCAAAATATTTTATTTCACATAAACCTACATGGGCACTTATGAAACGTCAGAAGCTAGGTGCACGGTTCCAATTGGTCGTTTCCTATGGAGAAGAACCGGCAAGAAACTCCACGGTTACTCTGTTAAAAATACATGGGTTTTACAATGTTTTCAAAAATGTACAGATTGAATAGGTATGAGAGGACAGTGTAGGCCTGTCAACAAGATACTTAACAAAATAGAAAATAGTCTGCAAATCGACAGTCTGTTGAGCTGTAGACTCAACAGACTGTCGATTTGCAGACTATTTACGTTCAGTAACAACCAATGTGGACTATGTGAAGTGCCCAAGCGCAGGCGTGTAGCAACCGATGTGCACTATGTCGAATACCCAAGTGAAGGCATCTAGCGAGCTGAAGCCCGAAGCGATGCGTCATTCATCCAGCACATAGTGGTGGACAACGTAGTCTTCTGTCGGATCAGTTTTCCTCACAGCACGGTTTTGCTGAAAACGATCCGAACGCTGAAATAAACTGTATTCACAATGTAGTCGACATTCAAGG
Source organism: Eupsilia transversa (assembly GCA_914767815.1). Classification (NCBI taxonomy): domain Eukaryota; kingdom Metazoa; phylum Arthropoda; class Insecta; order Lepidoptera; family Noctuidae; genus Eupsilia; species Eupsilia transversa. The sequence continues at coordinate 16,113,806 of OU611882.1, forward strand.
TTCCGCGCGATTGCAGTTAACGACCCTAGGCTACCTTCAAAGTGACGAAAAAAAAAAGATATCCCCACTTTACATGTAGGGGAGGTACCCTAAAAAAATATTTTTCATGATTTTATTTTACCACTTTGTCGGTTTCATTAGTAGGTATACTCATGCCAAATTACAGCTTTCTAGTACTAACAGTCTCTGCGCTAAGCGGGGGACAGACAGACAGACAGATAGACAGACAGACAGACAGACAGACAGACGGACATGGCGAAACTATAAGGGATCCTTGTTTACTACGGAACCCTAAAAACCGACTGGTAGTTCCGGAGATTAATTACCCCTACATACAAACTTACAAACAATACCTCTATATGATATTAATATAGAAGTATAGTTAGTACAGAATATATTAGTTTATTATTTTGTAAGATTATTTTGTGTATGCACCTTATTTGCCTGAAAATAAAGCAAATATTTACTGACTATTGCAGAGAATGGACACTAAACTTATTGGGCTATGGGTTTGGGTGGCTATAGCAGATTGTTATAGAACCAGAACTATATTATGGAAGGACTATGTCCCGTGCCATGCACAATGTCTATGTAATACGCGGATAAAATGACAGGGGGTGATTTGAACACTCAATAATGGGCCCCTGGAAACTGTCTCTAGCATGTAATGACGTAGCGACAAGGGGGCAACATGTCTTGAGGTGTTTGAGGGGTGAAGGTATTCCAGGGTTTTCAGAACAATCTCAGAGCCCGGGAGATCTTCAAGATACTACCGGCACATACTGGAATACTTCCTTCATTCGAGCACGTTTGCTCTTGCGAATCTCCACTCAAGCCGGCCAATAAAGGCAAGAATGACGTGGGAGCTGTGTTCCTCGTCAGTGTTCACTTCAGCCGGCCAATAAAGGCAAGCCAAAGTTGAGGAACAAGACTTCTCCAGAGAAATGGGGTCTGTGGGGTCGTTACTGCCCAACAGCTCGCCAAATGCTGCCCGGCGGGTTTCTGTATCTCTTTTGGCCTGACTCCTCATCCTAGATCTGTTCCGACAAAGAACACTATAATTTAATTTATAATTTATTTATTTCATAAGCCTAATACAATAAAGGAGAGAAAAAACGGGTTAACAATGCATAATGTCCGTACATAACTACTATCCTTAATTAGGCTAAGTGTATGCACGTTGTGTGAAACTCCTCCTGACACCCAAACTAGGACATGTCCTGTATCTTAGGTGTCAGCGATTCCTTCCTGCCCTTCACATTTGTGCAGCCCAACTTTTTATTGCATTACAAAAAGAGAATAAGTATAATCTAAGTTTTAAGATAAATAATAATAATAAAAAAATACAATAAAGAATAACCACGTTAATTCATCTCTGCAATAATATGTGTAGAAGTGAGTGTAGTGTATGGGTGAGAGTAGTGTTAGGGTAAGTGTAGTGTGAGTGTAGTGTGAGAGAGTCTATGTGTGTGTGTTAGTAAGTTGCGGATGTGTGCCTTTGAGTTGCGTATGGTGTGAATGCAATGTCTTAGCCAATGTTGCTATCCAGCAAATCCTCAGTTTCCTTATAGGTTAAAGAAGTAAGCCAATCTTTTACCTTCATTTTGCAATTTATTCTGTTTAGGTGAAATATGTCTAACTGTTTGTTCGCCTTATTATACAACCTTACGCTAAGGATAAAATAATGTTTACCCGCGAAAGAGGTTCTTGTTCGATCGGGTTTAAAGACCCTATGTTTAATTCTACCTCGAGGCTCCAGTAGAGGCCGAGACTTGTGTTTACGGGCTATGGTTACAGTTGCCTCACCGTGAGAACTTTACAGTCAGCGTAAAGTTCAGCCGTAGGGTACCTGTAGGGTCTTTTTGTCATGACCTTTAGTACAGCCCTCTGGGCGATCTCAAGCTGTAGCATCGTTGATTTAGGTGCTCCACCCCATACCGTCAAACAGTACGATAGTAGGGACTGGCATAGAGCCAGGTACACCATTTGCAGGGTTTTTGTGTCCGCTGACTGACGAAGTCTTTTAAATATAAATATGAGTCTTCGAACCCGAGTAGTGACAGTTTCAATTTGTTTATGCCAACGGAAACTCTGGTCTATATAAATGCCCAAATATTTAACGCAGGGAGATCTAGTTATACCCAAGCAACAGCAATCAGGAGCAGGCAGCAGACACGAGTGTGCTGTAATTTTGAAAGTCGGCGGGGGCAGCTGGTCAGATCGCATTGCAAAGGGTATAAACAGGGTTTTATCAATATTAAGTGTCAGAAGATTATTAGACAGCCAATCCATAATAATTTTAAGAGCATTTTCAGCATTTTGCTTTGCTTGGGACCAGTCAACTCCGCTTACAATAAGAGCTGTGTCGTCGGCGTAAGTAAATATTTTGCCGTTTTGGAGGGGCATATCGCATAAATCATTTATGAATATAATAAATAGTGTGGGTCCCAGAATGCTTCCTTACGGAACGCCGCAGTTGATAGCCTCCTCATCACTAACATGTTCCCCTATTTTCACCACTTGTACACGTTCTCTTAGATAGTCGGCAAAGATTTTTAAAGGGATACCCCTTACTCCTACTCGTTCTAACTTATCTAGAAGGATAGGGACAGAGACAGTGTCAAAACACAGGCCCAAGCATTTTTGCTTTTTATCTAAATTCCGAATAGCATGTTCTGTTAGAGCCAGTACTGCATCCTCCGTGGATATACCAGTTCGGAAACCATACTGGCTCCCAGACAAAATTTTATTTGATTCAAGATACCGCGTCAGACGCTTGTTTAGTATACGCTCCAGTACCTTGGAAAGAGCTGAAAGGACTGATATTGGTCTATAGTTATTGGCACTGCCTCTGTCACCCGACTTATACACTGGATGCACAACTGCCTTTTTAAAAACCTTTGGGAAAATACCCGACGAGATAGACAGGTTACAAACATGAGTAATAAGAGGGACCAGGGTTTGACGAGATGCTTTTATTATACTGGCAGGGATACCATCCCAACCGACTGCGCAATCAGATTTTAAATTAATGATTATACTCTCCACCTCGTCTGCGTCAGTTTCAAGAATAGCTATGGAGTTTAGGTTACTATGACTATTTGGAGGAGTAGAACTATAGGGAGCGGAATTATTGCTAGAAATTTTATTAGCCATTTCCCTACCAATACCAGCAAAGAAGTTGTTAACTTTATTAGTAGAGGTTTTAGGGTCATAAAGATTTATGAGTTCGGTAGGTGGGGCTGATTTAGGTTTTAAATTCACTACCTTATTGATTACATCCCAAGTTGATTTTGGACTGTTCTTCGCCTTCATAAATTCTTCTCTCTCAGAGTTTTGTTTTAACCGCCGTAGTAGGTCATTGCAATAATTGCGGTACCTTTTATAAGTAATCAGTAATATGCTGTTTTCTGGAGAACCGTTGACTTGATTATGGAGATTATCACGGTGAGTTATACATTTAAGGAGCCCTGGAGTAATCCAGGGTTTTATATTTCTATTTTTACGCGGGATTTTGAGAACCTGGGTGTGATTATTAATAATTGTAGATAGGGTAGTAACTAGTATATCAGCAGCCAGATTAGCGTCAGAAGCGTTGAGAACAGTTGTCCAGTCCGTATTATCTATTTCAGTTTGCACTGCCGCGTAGTCCACTTTTTTAACTGTCTTAGGAGGTTTTAATTTCATTGGTTGGTTCTCGATAAAGAGAATGAGGGGCTCATGATCCGTGATGTATGTCTTCAAAACTAGTGTTATGGCAGGGGCATTAGTGCGAAGTAGTACATGGTCAATACAGTTATTAAAACGCGTTGGGAATAAAGGAGCGGGGAGAAAGCCATGCATGGCACTTAAAGTAAGGTATTCACCACAGTTTGCGTCAGTACTCCCGGTCTTAATGTCAATATTCATATCGCCTATAACTGCAACCGACGGGAAATCATTCAGAGTTGCAAGAACATTCTGAAGACTATTACTAAAGTTAGTAATGTTTGTGAATGAAGGTGAGCGATAGAGTGCAACTATACAGCACTTTAATCCTATTTTACACACCAGACAATTTCCTCCGATAAATTGCGGTTCTAATACTTCACATATAATATTGGTTTTGACATAAATAGCAACCCCATCATTTTGGTTTTGTATGTTTTTAGTGCAGTATGAAACATAGCCTTCCAGTATGGGGAGGACGGGCGCTTTCCTGAGCCAACACTCAGACAGTACAAGGATATCGCACTGAAAATGAAGACGGGACAATAATGCTAGGACTTTGTCAAAATTTTTGTTAATGCTTCGCACGTTTATGTGAAATATTTTTAACCCGTTCTTGTTTCCTAGTTTATCTGAACACGACTCAGGAGAACATTTAAATGATTTGGACACTGTCAGATTATCGAGATCATTGTTAATTTCCTTTATATTATCCATTTATATTTAGTAAATTATCGTAGGTATTCATGGCATAAGAACATTGCTGACGTAATGCTTGTTGGTGGTGAACAACGGGTTTGAGTAATATTATGTGACAACGAAATAGTGTGAGTATTTCGCGAGAACTAGTCTGGATCAAAAATGCATCATCAAGCGTGGTATGAGTGCGTGGGTGTGATAGTAAAAGCAGAGTGTGAGATAGATTTTTGAGTGTGGTATTTGTGAGTAACATAAATATGTTTGACATATACATAATCTTTACGATGATGGTTTGCAATTTGCACAAAATAACAGATATTAATAATAATGAAAGAAAAGAAAAACAAAAACGTACAGATATATCTTAATCAAAAAAAGGCTTATAGACATTCTAGCAGTGCCAGTTAGTCACTGCTGGGACTTTAATTTATTGAGGGATAGTTCCGACTCAATGCGAATTTGCTTCGTACCTTTGGCTTTCCGCAGAAAGACATTTCCATTTGAACACCAGCAAAATGTGTAGTTGTTTACCTTCGCAAACTCACGGGCGTAATAAAATAATTTTCTTGTAGATGGGGGCATGTATTCCACTATGTAGACGGGTTGTCGCTTACAGGGTAGTCCGAAGGTCTCTGTGTTTAGCTTTTCTTCCAGTTCACGACCTCTCTCGTTCACACTCTACCGGCACAGACCTAGAGTTCGGAGTGCGCAAGCGTAGACGCCAACGTATAGGAAGATACGGCGCGTCGGTAGGGTTATTATAATTATAACATAACATCACTAGTTTCCCCAATGGGTTGGGCAAAAGTGTACCTATACAACCACATTTGCCAGTTTTTTTTTTTAAAGCGTTGCCCCCCACTAGGAATTTCTCCTGTATTGTAGGTGCGTTTACAAACATTTAAACCCACATACACAAACAGCCAGACACCGAACAACTACTTGTATATAGGTCATACAAATTGAGAAACAGTAAATCTGACAATTCTTCGATTTCTATTATTTGTTTTAGTATATGTGCATGCACCCATTTTACTGATTAACCATTACTACAGTACCCCTCTGTGTTGTACACCTACTGGCTCTTGACCAGTTTATGCATGTCTGAGGAAGGGGAAATTTTGCGAAAGGAACATTTCGCGAAAGGGACATTTTGAGAAAGGGACATTTTGAGAAAGGGACATTTTGCTGTAGTCATTTTGAGAAGTGGTCATTTTGCGACAGAGCCAAATTGGCTTTGTTCCGTGCGGGAATCGAACCCGCGACACGCAGCGCAGCAGTCAATCGCTTAACCACTATGTAATAGGGAACGAACCTAAATTGCCATCAACCAGGCACAAATCCAGACCTCATCATTCCTACCTACAACATATTATGGTAGGTACAATAATACATAATTAATACCTAGATACTATCGATAACAATAATCAACATAATCCATATACATTAAATAAAGCCTCAATCACAAAACAAAGAAAGTTACGCATTTATCAAAGCAAACTCGCAGACTGTGCCAATGTTTAAAGCCACCAACGATAACCTTCCTCTTTACAATCTAATATAGTGCTGTGCTGTGGTGAATCATAAACCAGCTGGAAGCGTTGTTTACCTCACTATCATAAACAATGATGACGCATGATGAACAGTTGCGTGGTGCCGGAGTGCGAAGGCAGCCACCCGCAGTTCGAGAACCTGGCGGCGTCGGCATTGCTGCCGGCCGCTGCCTGCGAGCGGTACGCACCGCTGAGCGGGCTCGGCGACGGCTGCGACCGCGACGCCTTCCACTACAACCAAACCATCACTTGCGACACCTTCGTCTACGAGAACATGGACACTATCTTCGCTGAGGTAGGCTATGACTCTTCTTATAATATAAAACCAGTTGTCAGTCAGCACACTTCCATCTGCCCTCCTGTCCTTATCCCAATTTATATCACCATTTAATCGATGCAGCATGTCTTCTTCTTCCATACATCTGATAACGCTATCGGCTCGTCGCATTAGTCACCCGCTTTATATCCTATCATCTTTCACATATAGGTACCCTTATGACCTTTTAGCCGTCAGGTTTAGTATTGTATAACTGCATAGCACATATGTGAGTACTATGTACCTACTATAAAGCTATCAAGTACTGGGTACGTCTTTCATTGAACTTGAATGTGCCCTGGCGGCTGAGAGTATGTCATACTCACTCAAATCTTTCTCTGATGGTGGCGTGTGTGTTGGAGCATTAAGTTCTCTTCAAAATGGTTGAACTAAATGGCTGATCTACACGTCATGTTCGTGAATGGGCGCCATCAGTGGGGACTGTAAGGAGGGACTGGTCATCTCTTAGAGTAAGTCCAGGATAGATGCCCCACTTTTTGATAAGTAGCCATAACTTATTAATTGAAAACCTATTGGCAATACGTCTTTTGCATATGGTAACTTTGATCTTTAATCTCACCTTTTGTTTGTACGTATTATAGATTTAGAGAAAATTATGTCTTTTTTACTCTCTCGAAAGTAGGATAGATGCCTACCGTGAGGGATAGACGACTCGTAGTAAAAATGCGTCAAGGGATAGATGCCCACCGTGTGAGATAGAAGACTCGCTGTATGAATGCTTCAATATAAGCTGTATTTAATATTTTAACAATAATTTGTGACATCTTTCACACTTAATTATAATTATATCTTTACAGAATTTTCCAAAGAAATCTTTTTGTTTTAATTTTTGTTAAATAATTATCATCTTACTCGCAAGCTTTTTTCAGTCCAACTAATATGACGGGGGACCACGCCCTGTTTTCTTTTATATTTCCGAGGCACTTCATCCACCTGCGATATGAAAACATTAATAGAAAAATATTTAGGGATATATCCTCCTAAGGGCATCTATCCCTAACAGCAGATGGGGCTACTATACTTTAAGCACAGGATAGATGCCTTTTTAAATTAAAAATCAGTTAATAAGAAAACAATAATTTAAAGCATTATTCTGTGTACTTTAAACTATACTATCAGCACATAAATTAAAAAATATAGAATTTATAACGGAGTAAAAAGATATACGATCGTAAGTAAGTACTTACGATTTTAATTCCAACGCTTGCTGAGGTCTCGCCGTGAAAGATTTTTAACACTCGTGGCGAGACGCGTGCACTTACCCCTGCGGTTGGCATGGCCCTGATGTCTCCTGGGGGGGCGCTTCCTATTATATAGTACTTACGATTTTGGGGTATGATATTTCTAACATTGAGTATTCAAAGTCGCGGCACCAATCCCATTCTACAACACTACTGGCAACTATCCTGGAATTACCCTAACTACTACGCCATATTGTAATGGGTGCGTCTCATATGATATACCTTTCACAAGATGTAATAAACGTGAGATAAACCTACTGTTGATATAATTTGTTTACATATAACATTTATATTTATACTCTAAAACTTATTTCGTGTAACGTTATTGGGTATAACGATAACGTTTATTTAATCGAAAATCATTAGGTGTATCGTTTAAAATATATATTGATACCATCATTATGGTTAACACCCCGATTCAGAGCAATCCGACTCGCATACGTTAGCTTAGAAGGCTAAGGCGGGAGCGGCCGCCGAGCGCCAGATCTCCTCTATTGTTGGTGAATCATTTGGGTTAGGCGAGCGAGCTAAGCGACTTTGTTTTATTTTTATTTTTTAACCACAACGGTGAAGCTCTTGGCCTGAATGTCACCTGATGGTAAGTGATGATCAGGCCGAAGGTGGAAGCGAGCTCCACCCGAATCCTCTACCACAGAGGAACTGGCTATCTTACCTCTTACTGCCGGAACACAACAATGCTGGTAACATTGTTGTTATGGAGACAGACTTAGATAAGATGGTGGTAGTACGTAGTATTATTTATGATCTGTGGTGGTAGCCAGGCGGACTTAAAACAAGCCCTACCACTAACCAAACCGAGCAGAAAATTGCCGTACCGTAATTTTTCGTATGAAAATCCGGTGACTGTGTGTGACTTTCAGTTCAACCTGGGGTGTCGCGAGTGGATGCGCACCATGGTGGGCACGGTGCGCAATGTGGCGCTGCCCTTCGCGCTCATCCTCACCGGATACGTCTCCGACACGTAAGACATCCACTATTATTGCACTTCAAACTAATTATACACATGGCAATTATAATTTTGTTTTGTATTGTATTCTGCTTCCAGTCATCAAATTCAACCCGGAAAACGGTGAAATGAAATGAAATTGTTTATTTTGTAAATAGGATAATTATCGGAATAATTATTGCACGTCATAATATTAACAAATGACTATAGCCGCGCATGGCCACGCGCGTCTGACGCGCGCGTCTTTCGCTTCGGCCGCGACGCGAGCCTCGGAAGTCTACCTTAACTGTTGCTTATTAAAAAGTTTTATTGATAAATGTTTTCACAAAACCTTTTTTTGATGCCAATCGATCCTGTTTCTTATAGGATCAAAATACTGTATTGGACCAAATGAGGTTTGAGTACTAGAAAAGTCAGAAAACTAAAAAAAACGATTCCTTACATTTCGTAGAAAATGAGACTCCCACGCATTTTACGGTGGATGGACTTGACGAAAATAAAATAAAAAAAGTTTTTGTGAAAACTGCCCATTTTCTTGCTGACTGTACATTTTTTTTTTCAAAATCTGTGAGTGCAGATCAAAATGTCTCAAAAAATTAAGGACAGTCTCCTAAGTCTAAGGTTCCTACTTACTTACATAATATCTTGGTCAAATAATGTTTGTCTCACTATACTCGACTTATGAGTCGTGCAAATATTTCTAGTACCTACATGCATATTGCATAATTATATTATGAAACTAGCTGCTGCCCGCGGCTTCGCCCGCGTGAGTGTCGGATATTACCCCATACATCCCCATGGGTTTTAAGTATAAATATTGAGTTTCGAGTTAATCGGACAGCGCGATAAAATTCTTCCATACAAACCCCCCAACCCCCCTTTAGGGGGTAATTTAGAAAAACAAAAAACAAAAATCTTTATAATTTATTTAGATAACTATTCGTGCGAAGTTTCATGTTCATTACCTCAAGGAATAAGATTTTTCATACAAACTTTCAACCCTTATTTTACCCCCTTAGGGGTTGAATTTCGAAAAATCCTGATACACGTTATTCTTAATTTTTGGGTTTAAGTATATTGAGTTTCGAGTTAATCGGACAGCGCGTTAAAATTCCTCCATACAAACTTTGACACCCCCCAACCCCGTTAAGGGGGTAATTTAAAAAAACAAAAAATTACAAACTTTTTCATTTATTTTGATAATTATTCGTGCGGAGTTTCATGTTTATTACCTCAAGGAATAAGATTTTCCATACAAACTTTCATCCCCAATTTGACCCCTTTAGGGGTTGAATTTCGAAAAATGCTTCTTTATTCCTTGCCTAAATTATAAAGGGAACCTCTCTGCAAAATTTCAGCTTTCTAGGTCCAAGGGTTTGGGCTGGGCGTTGATGAGTCAGTCAGTCAGGACTTGTCTTTTCATTAATAGGTATAGATATAGATAGTAGGATAGGATACTTTTCCGGGATAAAAAGTACCCAGTGTGGTACCCAGGATATTAAAGAATAATTATACCAAGTTTCATCGTAATCGAACCGGTAGTTTTTGCGTGATGCCTGAACTACTTATAATACTATAATAATAATACACTTATATATATACTTATAATAAATCTGTAGAAGTGAAAATTCTGTACATTGAAATTATCAAAAAAATAAATGGCAGGGGGTGTTACTAGACCGACACCGAACCCAAAAATTTGATTAAAAAAGATTTTGTCTGTCTGTCTGTCTGTCTGTCTGTCTGTTTGTTCAGGCATCACGCAAAAACTACCGGTTCGATTACGATAGCCAATTGTTTAAAGATCTATTAAATTCTAAGTAATTATTTTTTCTTATTTGAAGTGATGAAGTGAAGCTGCCCTTACTGCCCCATCTGAAAAAGCCACCCTAAACATTGAGGTGTTATTGTACTAGTACAATAATATCTCAATGCCCTGTATAGGAATTTATATCAAATAAGGAACAACCAGTCATACAGTAATTTAATATGGAGTGTCCTGGATATTTTTCAACAAGTGACCTTAGGCCTTTCCAATCTCATCGCAAAGTAATAATACGTATATTATTTTTTATATTTTTTTTACATTGTTTTTTCAACTATTGATAGCAAGAAATGTCAAATCAACACTGGCTGGCACACGGCAGTAGGCGCGGTGTCGGTAAATATTTGGGAAATTATCAAATTACCTATTTTGTGAAAAAATAATAAGATCACCACGTTAGTTCCAATTTTGTGCACGCGCCAAAATACCCTTGCACAGTTATTTCCAATTAGAGATCATTTTGCAATTTTGAAAGTTTTTTTGTTCATTGTAACACCATACATCTACGTGATATCAGGTATGGTCGGCGCACTGCTTTCTGCGTGTTCTCGGCGTTCGCGGGCGTGATGGGCATCCTCAAGGCTTTTTCTGTCAACTACCAGATGTACCTAGCTATGGAGTTCCTGGAGGCGGCGCTCGGCTACGGCTTCAACAGCGCCGGATACGTTATGAGTAAGATCATAGTTATCTGCTGTTATGTAAAGTGCGGATATTATTGCGTTTTACTGACTTGCAACGAGTTTGTAACGTAGTTCTAAGAAAAAGACGATCAAATGTATGTGACGGCTATAAAGCCTTCAACACTGATTATCAGGCTTTCTGACGGTCACATATATAAAAATAGTCAAACTCCTGACTAACCAATGCACATCAAGACATCACATTCGTGGGAGCCAGCTATCCTTGTACTGGAGCCACTAAAGTAGTAAAGTAGTATCTACTCGTGAATTAATTCAGTAGCGCTAGAAGAGTTAATCATTTGTGCTCAGTCGAGTTGACAGTTGAGAGGTAATCTGTAAGTAATCACACAGGTGTCATTTCCGCACAGTGATCGAGATCGCGCACCCGTCGCTGCGCGCAGTGTTCGCATGCGCTACGGGCATCGCGTACGGCGCTGGCGGCGTGCTGTTCGCGTGGGTGGCGTGGGGCGTACCCTACTGGCGCCACCTGCTGTGGACCATCCACGCGCTGGCACTACTACTGCCTCTGTACTGGCTGCTGCTGGACGAGAGCCCGCGCTGGCTGCACACGCAGGGCGACGCCGACAGGACCGCCGCCGTCATACGAAAGGCTGCTCGTTGGAACAAGGTGACCATTCTAGATTTACGTAAAATCTAATAAGTATGTAAATCTGCCAAAATCCGACTGCTGACATGTTAGGAAGCATGAGCGCAGACCTAGCCCACATAAAAACTGCTAAACGTCGTCGCCCTGAAGTGCATTCATGCTCGATATTTCATAATTTTACAATCTCCCATCAGGTTAAATCAGGGCTAGAATAGAAGAGAAATCTCTCGAACATTGAAATAAGGCAAATTATTGCAGATAATCGTGAACGAGGAGCTGATGAGCAAGCTGCAGGACGACACGAAAGCGGAGGCGAAGGAGACTCGGCACAGCCCGTGGCTGAGCGTGGTGCGCTCGCGCGTCCTCATGTGGCGCCTGGTGGTGTGCGGCTGGTGCTGGGCCGCCACAACCTTCGTGTACTACGGTCTCACTATCAACTCCGTGGCTCTGTCGGGCAACAAGCACGTCAACTTCGCGCTCAACATGTCCATGGAGATCGCTGCCTCCGTGCTTATCATGATGGCGCTGGAGCGCATCGGACGCAAGTTGTGCATATTCATTGCGTTCCTGCTTTGCGGGGTCGCTTGTGTTTCACCGTTCTTCATAAGTAAGCACAACAGTAGAATACAACTGGGTCAAACTGGTAATGCTTAGGATTTTGGATAGTCTGTTAGTCCTATAAAAAATCATGAACGCAAGTCAACTAGGTCTGGGCCCAACTAAGCATGGGCCCCACTTGGGCTTTGAATCTAGCCAGATGCACCTCCTCAAGAAACGATGGATGGACTGTTTGAAACATGATATGGCTAGAATGAGACTGAGTACCGAGATGACGACAAATAGTAGGTATTGAATAAGAGACATGTTGCGCCGACCCCAAATCAATTGCAATAAGAGCAAGAGAATGATGACTCTTTCTATAAGTTAGCAACCCGACCCCCGACGCTACCGCAAGCAGTGACATCTAGGGAGCATGACGAACTTGCTGCCGGTTGCTCAAGCAAGAATAATATGAGCAATTTGTAGAGGTTGCTAGCTAACTTTTTGTATGAGTTATATAACTCATACAAAAAACAATGTAATGAGTATATTATGGCAATATAATTATTTATAATAGGCACCACCTACATGGTACCATTGCTTTGTGCACAGATCACGACGGCACGTCTCTAGGCCTGTTCTTCGTGGGCAAGCTGGCCATCACGTTCGCGTTTAACTCGCTATACGTGTTCACGGCCGAGCTGTACCCCACGTTCGCGCGCAGCTCGGCGCTGGCCGCCTGCTCGCTCATCGGCCGCGTCGGCTCCGTACTGGCGCCGCAGACACCGCTACTGGTCAGTGTGCGCTCACAACATCACGAGAGCCTGAATAAGCACCGGGGAAGCCCGCGAAATTCAATTTTTCTTACGTTTTTAGATATTTGCAGACAAATATTAGGTTTTATCTATGTACACCTACATTCTATGCGCGATTTCGCGGGCTCTCTACGCGACAAAGTCAAAGTAAGTCGTGACGAAATGCAAGGAATGTTCCTAATTACAAATTTTTGCTAGAACGTGTACGTGCAAGCGTTGCTGTACGGCGTGTGCAGCGGAACAGCAGCGCTGGCTGTGCTGTGCGTACCCGAGACGCGCAGTGCGCGCCTCCCGCAGCGCGTGCAGGACGCCGAGCGCCTGCGCGCCGCAGAGCCCGCGCTGCAGACCGTCCCGCCGCCTGCGCGCTCGCCCCGCGTCATCAGCGCCGACACGTGACCCCGGCGACCTACTGCTGGTCACCCCGCCGCCCGCGCGCTCCGCCCGCGTCATCAGCGCCGACACGTCACCCCGGCGACCTGCTGCTGGTCGCCCCGCCACCCGCGCGCTCGCCCCGCGACATCAGCGCCGACACGTGACCCCGGCGACCTGCTGTTGGTCGCCCCGCCACCCGCGCGCTCGCCCCGCGACATCAGCGCCGACACGTGACCCCGGCGACCTGCTGCTGGTCGCCCCGCCACCCGCGCGCTCGCCCCGCGACATCAGCGCCGACACGTGACCCCGGCGACCTGCTGCTGGTCGCCCCGCCACCCGCGCGCTCGCCCCGCGACATCAGCGCCGACACGTGACCCCGGCGACCTGCTGCTGGTCGCCCCGCCACCCGCGCGCTCGCCCCGCGACATCAGCGCCGACACGTGACCCCGGCGACCTGCTGCTGGTCGCCCCGCCACCCGCGCGCTCGCCCCGCGACATCAGCGCCGACACGTGACCCCGGCGACCTGCTGCTGGTCGCCCCGCCACCCGCGCGCTCGCCCCGCGACATCAGCGCCGACACGTGACCCCGGCGACCTGCTGCTGGTCGCCCCGCCACCCGCGCGCTCGCCCCGCGACATCAGCGCCGACACGTGACCCCGGCGACCTGCTGCTGGCACACGTGCCGCCGCTCCGCTCCGACCTGCAGCTAACACGTCACTCGTGGCAGCTGTGCTAGGAACAGTTCAGTGACTGCTTGCTACTCACGCCTGGGGCCAATGACATATCATAACATAGGAAACCCCTATCCCTACCAGCCTGGCCTGCTAGTCACTGCTCCAGAGACACCAGTGCGCATCACGTCCAACGCCTCACTTGCACAACAACAACAATGTCTCACTTGTCAGAACATAATTATGTAGTTATTTGTATTGTCTGTGTGTCAGTTACCTCGTCGTGATGGCTACGTTAGGTTAAGAACTCGCACCGGCGGTGATGGTGGACATATAATTATTTTAACTTACAAGTTACAAGGAACGGGTTCTTATACTAATTGTTTTCTAGCATCTACATACTATTATAACTAACTTCCTTACCTACTTACTCATATTTTGTAAACTGTGATAATTGTGTACCTACTAACTGGAAATCAATAAACGTGTTTATAAACATAATATTGTATGTTGGGTTTAGAAGAATGGACATATTAGCAGACCTACTAATAGGTAGCGGTGCTCGCGGTGCTTTGTCCATATGGACAAACTCATGCATACCTAGTTCTAATGATAATAAAGATAATAGAAGTCACTAATTGTTTTTTACTTGTTTAAAAGGATAAAGGCTCCCACAGACAGGCGATAACAATTTCTTATAAATTAAAATTTAATATCATCATAGAATTTCAGAAGTGGTATGTCACTTGAGAATTCAGTTTTTGTCTGTGGTTAGATCTTTCTCGGAGATCGATGAGATGTTTTTCTTTGGTCCCGCTTGAGCGTGGAAATCACCACCATCGCGTCAGGATCGGGATGATGGAGCATTAACCGTTGAGGCTGAACCTGTCTGGCTGTTTTGCTAGCCTGAACTAATACGAACGTGTAAAGACGTAACGCCCTGGTGTCGTCCCGTGGTTCGGCGCAATAGAAATTAGTCCCGACAAGTGTGCGGGCAGTGGCCCGGTGTTGACCCGGGTTCTGCTAGATTGGAGGTTAAACCCGACGAGTGCAGGCGTTGGAGCGATTCCTTTGTACAGAAAAGTCTTACCTATCTGAGTCCTCTTGCGAGGAAGTGGCGCCGCTCCAAGTTACGATAGCGTCATCGTTATCTACGGACTTTTCCCGTAGGCTGCGTTGGTTCGTGGGAACCCAGGGTTTTCCCTGTGATCCATGCCAAGGGACTTGATTCCGCCAACTGAGATCATCTGAGACGAACTGAGTGATACCAAAGTTAAGTATAGTAGAGAGAGTGATACCCATGAACATTTCAAGTATCTCTGGGTGCTTTGCCCAAACGTTATACCTATATTCCTTTTATGAGCACAAACATAACAGGTCAGTTCTTATTCGATTGAGCTAGAAGTTGTTAAGCGTTCTTCTCACGGCGGTCACGAGAGAATCTGAATTTGATGTATTTGCTCACCACAAATATACCCAATTTTACTTAAGCTAACTTGGAAGTAGTTTAGCATGATAAACAGTTAACATCTCGTATTTCCGATTTTCTGTAAACTCGTGTAGCCGGGTTATAATGGTCGTGTTCGAAACAAAGTAGCCACGTTATAAGAGACATATTCGAAACAAAGTAGCCGGGTTATAATGGACGTATTCGAAACAAAGTAGCCAGGTTATAATGAACGTGTTCGAAACAAAGTAGCCGGGTTATAATGGACGTGTTCGAAACATAGTAGCCGGGTTATAATGAACGTGTTCGAAACTAAGTAGCCGGGTTATAATGGACGTGTTCGAAACAAAGTAGCCAGGTTTTAATGGACCTGTTCGAAACAAAGTAGCCGGGTTATAATGGACGTATTCTGCTGCGGTGAGCGCGTCGCTGAGCGCTCCGCTACTTGAAATGCTATTGTAAAGAATGTAAAAGGTCTTAATTGATGTTATGTTTGTCGTTTATTAAATAAAATAAACAAAACTACCTACTTGCAATAATTCATAAATTCAAAAGATTTTGAGGGTTCACTAGGGGAGTTCACTGTACCAGCGTTCTTTAGGACTCACCGCCTCTGGTTCCGACTCACCGTGAACTATGCAGCAACTGGCACAGACAAGCATCACAATATGCAATGAGACTCATGCCTCTATAAAATTATCAGAAACAAATGGCATGAATGTATGCTGGCAGTCACACTAACATTAAACAAAAATAAATCTTCGTCAGCTTTGAATTATATTTTTATTCGAAGTCAAAAAAAAACAGATAAGTAGCAAAAATAATGTACCTACTTACAAAATATTCTATACAAGAAAGTTATGATATTTACATTAATCATTAACATTATGCGTAAGAAGTACTGTGCGGAGTTGAGCAATTTACTTATCTATGAGACTACCGATTACCGAGTGTTTGAAGAGTGTCGATGATGTTCAAACAGCCGTTAGCACGGCAACAATAGCAGCTTACTTGATAACAATGTGTTCGAAACTTGTTCCCATTACATTGCGCCACACCGCGGCAAGGCGTTTATCAAGAGTTTGCAATACATTTAATACCTTTGATAGGTATACAGAATGTTAAAACGGTACGGGTTAGTCAGTATCGCGTCGGATGCACGAGGAACACAATACATAATAGTAAGATTACAAAACATCACCAAGAATATAAAGTCCCGCCTCTACAACCTGTTTAATACTTAAAAACTAAAAACACCCTGTATAACACGTGTGGTTCATTTATCACGTACCTATTAGCTTAGATGTTATCTAAACTCAGTCTTAAGATTAGTATAACCAACACTAGCTTATCAGTTATCACAACGACAATAAAGGTAATTATTATCAAGCCTACTTACATTGACACATCTTAACTACGTCATTGTAGGTACGTGAGTTCGCTCGCGTGAGCCAATCACTGATCTGTGATGTTGACAACTACTCAATACTGTATAGTAGGAACTACTCGGAGTTGCTTCGTAGTTCGACTGATCTAAACTAAGGTACCGAAGTCAGGGGAGCTGATGGATACTAATCAACAACCATCAAATTAAAATGTTCGTACCTCTGTCAATCGTAAGAAATGGCTATAACACAGCAATTGAATTGGTTGGTCAATTTGCTCAGCAATCAAGTGCCGTGACAATTATCTACATACAGGCTGTCTCAAACGTAGTGGTCCAAATGCAAATGAGGTAAAGCGAAGGGGTCCATCTATCATCAAAAAACTGGGATATTCTGAACAGTTCAGAAAACTTCGCTATTATTATTTTCAGGAAACTTACACTTGGATTTTTCGACCCTGTGAATATCATTTTCGACGTGTCGAGTTCAGAGATTAGAATTAAAAGTGTAAAATTTCTTGAAAATAATAATAGCGTAATTTTCTGAACTTTTCAGAATATCTCGTTTTTTTTTATGATAGTTGGTTCCGTTAGCTTTACCTCATTTGCCTTTGGACCATTACGTTTTAGACAACCTGTATATATACAAGGTGTTTTTTTTTATATCCCATAACTCTTGGGTATGAATGAGACCATATCAAAGAATCAACTGGCTTAAGAATTATTTTTCAACTATCTTTTTTTTTTCATTTTTCATACAAAATAATACGCGAAGTCACGATTATTAATGTAAAACACCCTTACCTACGGGAAATATGACAAAGTCGCATTTTCTTTAAACATGAATGATTGGTTTAAATGAAAATGATTTAGGTACTCGTACTTAGCAATAAAACTTAGATACACACACTAAGAGTATAGTGTTATGTTATCTTCGAAACTATGCGTTTTTGGACCACATATTCTAGGACTTTTTGTATTATTTTTACTTATAGAATATAACCCTAGAGTTATGGGATATCAAAAAAAACACGTTGTATATATATAACCTAATTGCTTAAAAAAAGTCATATCATTATCTTAATTACGATGAAAGAACAGCTTACACATTTAATACAAACATCTAAAAGATAGGTACTTACTTAATTCTGGAACTAGCGACAGCGTCGACATTCAATGAGCGTATTGAGCATCCCTACGGCTACATACACGGTGCAAAAACACCCATCACGATTCACGAAGCCTTCATTGTGCGGGGTGCATGCAACGGTACAGAGTTAAGGGAGTATTTAAAATGTTTATAACTAATTATTTTAGTAAAAAAACGTCAAAACGTTCAAACTTTGTCTTTAAATATCTCCTTAACCAGAAGGTTTACCATAATAACGGGAAGAACAAGTGACACTCGGCTTCGATTAGGGTATTCTTACACCAGATAGAACACATTCGAGTCCGGCGCGGCCGCGGCGTGACGTCACGTGCTCTCGGGCCGCTTGAGCGGGCGCAGCTCGTGCGACACGGCGCTCGGCGCGAGCGGGCGCGGCTGCAGGCGCGCGTACACCAGGCGCAGCGCCGCCAGCGCCGCCAGCGTCAGCGCCGCCGTGCTGCCGAACGTGGCCACCGGGCCGCGCCGCGCGTACACCGCCGACACGAACACCGGGCCCAGCGCGCGCGACATGCAGCCTGCACCCGTCAGCACGCCCATCCACACGCCCTGCCCGACAATGCAATACATTGACACCCGATTGCCCCAGAAGGAGGGTAATTTTTCGAGAGTATGAACGTATGAAGTACGCTCTGTAGCCTAAACGGCTTGATGGATTTAAGCTTAAAGGAGGTGTCGTTAGATTCGTCTTAATTGTTGGAGTGACATTGGCTATATACTATTTATGTATTGCATCTGCAAGTACAAAAAATAGGGAGGAGCTCGTGGCTAAGTAATAACAGCCGCACGGATCCATCCATCAGGTTAAGCTACGCTTGCCGGTTGGTCCGTTGATGGGTGACTATCTTTACATATCGAAACGCACTTCGCACTTCGTGCCTCGGAAAGCACGTTACTACTAATACTAATTCATAATTTGTATATTCATAGTTCTATTTTTTGTATCTTGTATTTGTATGAAATTCAACACAATGTAAATTGTTTATGAATAAAACAAACTAAACTAAACTAAACTAAACCCGTTGCTCCCGGCTGTCATTCGTGGATCTTTGGCAGTGTTACCCAGTTACTGGGTTGTGGAGGTCAAATAGGCAGTCGCTCTATGTAAAATACCGGTATTCAGCTACATTCGGTAAGACTGGAAGCCGACCCCAAGATAGTTGGGAAAAGGCTACTTCGTCCCACCAGTGGGACGAACGGGAATATCACGTGATTATCAATGTCACGAGGACAACGATATTATAAACTAAAAAGCTATAAATAAAGAAAATTATTCAAAAAATCCAACTGCAAAACTCATACCAGACTGATGTGCATTGGGC
Source organism: Eupsilia transversa (assembly GCA_914767815.1). NCBI lineage: Eukaryota > Metazoa > Arthropoda > Insecta > Lepidoptera > Noctuidae > Eupsilia > Eupsilia transversa. The sequence continues at coordinate 16,133,139 of OU611882.1, forward strand.
ACAGTGATATTATTATAGCAGTCCGGAGTCTTGATTAGTCCCCGGTTAATTCGATATAAATAGAAAATAGTTTACTATCCAGGTAATGAGTGGGGCGACTCCAACAGCATGGCTGCGATTCCCCTGGACTGTGTATACGTGGGTCACTGTTGTGCCGTCTCTCATGGGATGTCGCAACGGTGACCAACCGTTATTTCTTGTGTTGTTTTCCTTGTTTTTGTTTAGTTTATGTGCTTAGAAACACAGTCGTAAGTTTTACTAACAATCTTGTTGTCATGGTTACTCTAATAAAGAAAAAATCTATTCTATTCTATTCTATTACAGTAAGCATGGACAATAAGTAAAGGTGAGGCAACATGTCGAGTAATTTAAAACATTATCTACAGCTTAGCGCCACCCAAGTTGCACTAGGCAGCCAGGTTACAAAGTATTATTGTTCGGCGAGCCGCAAACTAGACAGTTAGTCTGGCAATAGGCTTGCTCTTATGACTATTGAATACCATTACTGCCATAGAACAAAAATATAGAACGAAACGTGACGGTGAACTCACCTGCGGCCTAGGTCCCAGCACCTTGGAGAATATAGTCTGTATGAGCGTGACGCCGAGCGAGTAGCCCACGGACACGCAGGCGTAGCCGGCCAGGAACTGCGGTAGCGTGAGGCCGCGCGATTCAGCGCACCACGGCTGGGTGGCCTGCGGGCAGCCGCCGCCGGCTTCCGTTGCGTTGGCAGGTGCCAGCGGCGGGGGCCCGGGGCCCCACGGGATGCACAGCACCGACGCCAGCCCCGTCAGCAGGAACCCTCCCCAAAGCAGTAGAGCCCTGCGACGATACCAGCACAGCACATAGATATCATCATCAGGAAGGACGAGCACTGCCGGAGGCCTCCTCCAAGCGTTACCACAATGACAGGTTCCTGGGGTTTACGCAATGTTGCTACTATATTTTTACATCTTAGCTTTATTTACAGCCATGCACACACTTGTCCTGCGAGCCATACACCTGCGAATTCTTGTGATAATGCTAAACTCATTTAACTTCTAGGCTGACTCACTATTCGTTGATATATATCAATAATTCCACATGCAAAGAAGAAAGAAAGACATAGTATTACCGCTCCTCGAAGATCCTGGTGAGCGGGCCGATAGCGGCGAAGGTGAGGCAAGCGAGCACGGCGCCGGCGCTCATGAGCGCGCCCATGTACTCCAACGCCTGGCGCTTGCTCCACGCAAACTGGTCCATGGTCAGCAGGGTGGCCAGCGTCTCCAGCAGCACGAAGTTGAACACCAGCACGAAGAACGCTGCCACCAGCGTCCAACTGCTCACCAGGTCCGGCTTCAGAGCTTTCAGGGCTTCTTTTTCTGCAATTAATCGTTAAATATACACTTTGATTAATAATTCTATGTTTGTTAGTATACGGAGAGTCGGAGATTGAATGGAGCCGAGAGTATGGAGATTATTCGAATCCTTAGTCGACGTTGCATTAAAAAGTAGTACGCACCGTTATCCGCGCCCTGCGCAATCATAGCTTCTCTGGCAGCGATCTTCCTCTCCTTGAAGCACCACGGCAAGAACAGCAGAAAGTTGATGAAGCCGAGCACGGCGTTGATCCAACCGGCGGCCGTGTACATGTCCAAGCGCAGCGGCGAGGACATGTCCCCGAGCGGCGGGTAGGGGCCGCCGGGACCTAGCGGCGCGGCAGCTGCCTGCAGCGCAGGGCCCACCACGAAGCCCAGCACCTGCGCCAACGACACTACGGCCACGGCGCGCGTGCGCTCGCTCACCAGGGTCGCCGACGACAGGTACGACCGCGCCACCGCTATGTTAGCTGCAAGCATACGCTTACTCATTCAGTCACCTAATGTAGCAGGATATGTATTTAGAATCAACAAACCCAATCGTAAAGTTATATATTATACTAGCTGCTGCCCGCGGCTTCGCCCGCGTGAATGTCGGAAATTACCCCATACATCCCCATGGGTTTTAAGTATAAATATTGAGTTTCGAGTTAATCGGACAGCGCGTTAAAATTCTTCCATACAAACACTGACACCCCCCAATCCCCCTTTAGGGGGTAATTTAGACGAAGGAGGAGGCGGAGCGCGTGAGGGAGAGGCAAAGTTCGCGCCCTCACGCGCCTAGCCGCCGTAGGAGACGCCCTGGGCGTCGGGACTCCTTGGAGGATTCCCGGCCACCGTAGGCGCGGGCTTGCGGGCGGTGAGCAATGGGTAGCTCGCCCCCAATAAGGACCAGGCCCGGGTCGACGGCGCGTCGTGTTCCACGCGCGCCTCAAAGAGATGTCAGCAAAACTGACGGGGTCCGCTAGGACCGTTGCCCGCCGGGGTTGCGGGTAGTCCTAAGGGGAAACCGTGGCCCCTGGCATGGCAAGGGAAGGAACACGGGTGGGTTTTAGTCAGTAAAAGACTGACACGCCCTCCCGCTCCGCCCAGAGCGGGAGAAGTCATTGGACGATTTCCCACCCAAAAAAAAAAAAAAAAAAAAGGGGGTATTTTAGAAAAACAAAAAACTACAAACTTTATAATTTATTTAGATAACTATTCGTGCGAAGTTTCGTGTTTATTACCTCAAGGAATAAGATTTTTCATACAAACTTTCATCCCTTATTTTACCCCCTTAGGGGTTGAATTTCGAAAAATCCTGATACACGTTATTCTTAATTTTTGGGTTTAAGTATAAATATTGAGTTTCGAGTTAATCGGACAGCGCGTTAAAATTCTTCCATACAAACTTTGACACCCCCCAACCGTAGGATAGGATACTTTTCCGGGATAAAAAGTACCCAGTGTGGTGCCCAGGATATTAAAGAATAATTATACCAAGTTTCATCGTAATCGAACCGGTAGTTTTTGCGTGATACTTGAACAAACAGACAGACAGACAGACAGACAGACAGACAGACAAAAAAAAATTTAATCACACTTTTGGGTTCGGTGTCGGTCTAGTAACACCCCCTGCCATTTATTTTTTTGATATTTTCAATGTACAGAATTTTCACTTCTACAGATTTATTATAAGTATAGATATAGATGAACAAACTAAAAATGACAAGTAAGAACAGAGATTCGGACATTTAAATGCGTAAAGATTAAAAGGAAAGAAGATCGGTCACCTGAGCTGACTCCGACGAGGAACCTTGCGAACACCATCCAATACTTGGCGTAGGGGCGGGTGAGGTGTAGCTCAGCGTACAGCACGCTGGCCAGCACGAAAAGCGCCAGCGTGGCCAGCAACGGCGCCCGCGCGGAACCCGCGCGGTTGGCCCATAGCCCCAGCAGCGGCGAGAACACTAGCTGCCCAAGCGGGTTGGCGCCCACCGCTAACCCCAGCACCTCCTTCTGAGCACCCGGCTCCAGCTGGAACATGACAACCATCGCACGTCAGTTGTCTTTCTATAGAATAGAGCAAGTTTCTGCTCAAGACAAACAAATTTTCATATGTTGGCGGGATCATTTTAATAACCATATTAAAATGCCTAGGATAGCAATTCAGATCATCATTTCAGCTGAAAGACGTCCACTGCTGGATATAGGCCTCCCCCGAGCACCGCCGCTTGGACCCGTTCTGTGCTTACCCCATCCAGCGGATTCCTGCGGCCTTCACAAGTTCATCGGTCGTTGTGGGAGGCCTTCTAACCCCAAATCTTCCGGTACGCGGTCGCCACTCCAGAACCTTTTGGCCCTATCTGCCATCGGTTTTGCGAGCAATGTGCCCTGCCCATTTCCACTTAGGCTTGGAAATTCTTCAGGCTATTTCGGTTACCTTGGTTCTCCTGCGGATCTGTTCATTTCTAATTCGATCACGTAGGGAAACTCCAAGCATAGCCCTCTCCATTGCCCTCTGGGTGACTTTTAGCCTTCTAATAAGGCCCATTGTGAGCGACCACATTTCAGTGCCATAGCGTCGGTGTTATTCTGAAACCGCGGAACTAACAGTGTTTAAAACCGCGTAAGGTAGGTGTAGTGAATTTTACAGGAACGAGGAAAATCGTAATAATATATAATAAAAAATATAATTTACTAAACCGCTTGACTTTCTTTATTGTTTAAACTTTTAGAACAATAGAAATAATACACCAATATAATAATAAACCAATAGAAACAAATAGAAAGTCAAGTGGTTTAGTTAATATTATTACGTTTTTCGTCGTTCCTGTAAAATTCACTGCACCTACCTTACGCGGTTTTAAACACTGTTAGTTCCGCGGTTTTAGAATATCACCGACGGCGACGATAGATTATCACCGGCAACAATAACTTATCAAAGACCCTGCGGTATGTGGGACGAGAAGATATTGCGTAGCTTCGCGAACGCTTATAATTATAATGTCTTTATATTATAATAAAATAAAACTTCGAATGTAGCGTGTCCGATCTTCATGAGAGTGGGTGTTACATGGGCATTTAGAATTACATTTTTCTTGTAATTTTAAGAGCCCCCTCTTTTGCCTGCCTCTCTGCTTAGCGTTTGTGGACTACGAGAAAGCCTTCGATCGAGACATGGAGTGTACTGCAGTCTCTTCAACGGTGCCAGATCGACTACGGGTACATCGAGGTGTCTGTACGACGCGCCTGTCTGCGAGAATCTTATGACTATTTGATTGGATCAAGGTACAAAGTCTCACAGTATGTAGAGCAGTGTATAAGGAAAAAAATCATCGAATGTAGAAGTGAATCAGATGATTTTTTTAAATACGTATTATAAAGAAAGGGCGATTCAATTCAATATAATTATGAAATAAATAATCAATCGATAGGTTTCAGTTCTGCCGAAGTAAGATTCCATTAAAATATTCAGTTTATTCGCTAATTATTATGATGTACCTAAGTCGAATACATCTTTATGGTTCCATTTCGTAAAACCAATGAGATCAGCTACGTTTTGTACCGCGTCCCAGCTGCGCCCTGTGCTCTTAGTTCAAGTTAGTTTCAGGTATAAGTGATAAGAAGTACCTATGTACATATATTATTGGGTATGAATGAAATTGTTCTAGACTTGCGTACACGCACAGTGGGCGAGCACACACATCGAGTTTTGCGCACACAATCATTGTGCGCACAGTGGTCTGTGTGGCGGCTGCAACGGCGCGGCGGGCGCCCTTCGCCGGCCGACGGACGGGCGGCGCGCCGACCTCGTACCTCTCAATAACAACTATTTTTAGCCTCCACACGACGTCGAGCATGTATCACAGAGTCAAGGAATGCCGTCCACCGCACACGGCACCGCCGACCGGCGACTGTCGCACTCGCACGCACTCGTCACCGCAACGCGCTCAACTGCAGCGTTATCGCATTCATGTATAAGTACGAATGTGTCATTTATAATTATGTATATTGTATATTGAGAATCTTAAGACAATAGCTCTAGCACAGTATAATAAAGTAACAGTATAATGTCAAGGCAATGCCCTTGAAATCATTACCTACGGCTGCTCGGTAGATAAACCTTCCGCGGCCGTGCGTAAACTAACTGCCGCGCACTCAAAACTGTTGCGTAGGTACTGATATACACTGAGATTTCGAAGCGTGTCGTTTCGACCGTTTTCTATGAAGACATACTACTGTTACTTATTTATACTGTGGCTCTAGTCTTCTGTGTTAGCGCAAATAAAAATACTAAATACCTACTATAAGCATGTGAGTGGCGTGGGCGATGTTCCTCTGACTATGTTTCTACACAATGTTGTGATGCGCGTGCGTCCTCAGAGTCGTGAGTTCGTGACTGTCCGTGACCGTGGCCCCGCGTTCTATGCCGAGTGCTCACTGATCGAGTGCTCGCTCATCCATCACGAACACTGTCGCTTTCTCGATCTCTAGTGTTTAAAATGTTTTCATGTATGATGTTCGGGTCATCGTGCGTCGTGCTGTCTGTGTTGCTGTTCCGTATGTTCCACTCGGCTAACTCGGTGACGGTGGCGGCCGGACAACAATCATGATAACACTATAATCACAGCTACTAATGACTCACTCGCTATCAATTAAATTTAAACAAGGCTACTTGTATAAAATGTTATCACATTTGCTCCTTGTTATGTTTGTTAACGTAAGTGCATATTATGCTATCCATATGATAAAATCCAGAACTGATCATTTAGCTGGCAGGGGGGGGACACTTGACTCTAACAAAAATTACGGTTTAGGACATTTATTAAAATTTCTCAAAAAGAATAAAATTCATTTAACATGAGAAATACAAGAACGGTGGGTACTCGTAAATACTATAATAAGTAGAATTATATGAACGGAAAAATAAAATAAAAAAATTGTGGGTATCAAGATAAAGTGAGTGTTCTATTACATATCGTTTCTTGATGGCAAGTCAATACCAATTACACATTGTTACTAATAGTAGCAAGCTGTCAATCTTTAATTTAAAAAATTAGCACTTTTAAGCTTAATATTTCGCAAACGGATCCTTGAATTCAAAATTGGTTTGCATAAACTCACAATATTTTTGAACGATCTTTCCATAGATACCCAACACCATGGGATGGGTGCGCCAAAGTTCACCTAAATTTTCAACTCCGATAATTGGAAATCCGAAAATGTTCTTCCTAACATTTGTCATCCTAACAATCACAATTCCTAACTACTCTGTCTCTGATGTTCATAATTCCGAAGCATTCAACTTCATAATGTCAGTAGCAATAAACATCTATTATACTTTTATTTGTTTTCCTATATTTTCTCAACATAACCATCTTTTACACTATTATTCAAAGTCATATCTTTTTTGTTTAGATTTCTTTTTATTCATAATAGTCAGTATTATATAGGTTAGGTTAGGTTAGAACTGTGACCAACTACGCGCGAGCCGAGCGAGCGTAGCGATCGGCGCCGCGGCAGCGGCCGGCGAGCGCTACCTACCTCGAAATTGGTCGCGAAAACTAGACACAACTCAGTACGTTATGTAAAGCATACCCCCAAATAATAATCATACCCTCAAATTAAAACTATAAATATCATCTTCTACCCACATATATTTTTTATTACACTTGGTAAATGTTTCTTTCTGAGTATGAGTGAAAATATTATGGTAATTATGTTTAGGGATAAAAGCGTTATGATAAAAAACAGTAGGAGTTTACATATATTTACATGAATGATATTATTAATTACAATTTTCGGAAACATGAGTGTTATGAACATCGCCGGTAGCACTACAAATAGTATGAATGAAAACTTTAGGATGAAAAATTTTAGAAAAAGTGATCATTCGGATTACAAATCATTAGGAAGAATAATTTCGGGTAAAGAACTTTAGGTGAGCCAATATAGACCCCCATGGGATAGACGAAAAAAAAAAGAAGCCCTTTACGTGTAGGGGAGGTAGTTAACATAAAAAAAAATTGGTTTTATTTTACCACTTTGTCTGCGTAATTTTTGTCAATTGCCGTCTGTAGATACGAAGAATTGTTTTTGGGCGAATTCTTGCTTTCTATTGGTCGAACGAAAGTCACGTCAGCGAGAAGGCTGCCAATCGGGATCTTACGTGGAATGCCCCCGAAATTGAAAATTGGCTACATTTGTACTTTTACTCATTAATACTTTGGATTTACATTTACACTATCCCGACGATATCAAGAAATTTGGTTTTATGTAGGTAATTGTTCTAGTTGTTCTACCTACTATTTTGATCTCTATCCGTTATTTTAGAGTCTGTACATTTACTTTTCTGCGTTTTAGAATTGATTATTTTAGTATTTTTAACCGACTTTCCAAAAAGGAGGAGTTTATCAATTCGGTTGTTTTTTTTTTTGTTTGTTATTGTTACCTCATTTCTCCGTCATTAATGAACCGATTTGGAAAATTCTTTTTTTGTATGAAAGGGAATACTTCCCATTGTGGTCCCATTGTCTTCAGGTCAGGATCTGATCATGGGATCCTGGAGAAATCGAGGGAACTCTTTAAATACACACATCAACACGGTCTAGGGATATTTCATACTCAATTAAATAACTCGAAAAGTACTGGCCGCATTGGAATCTTTTATACACCGATTTGTTTGTAATTTATCTCAGACTAATTCCAAATTCAAATTTTTGAAAATTCTTTTGTTTCGGTGGCATAAAAATGTCTTGATGTGTAGGAGAGGGAATTTTCATTTGTGCGAAATTTAGAAAACAATACGAATTACGTTTAGTTACAGTTTTTTTTCATTTTTAAACGAAAGATAAAGTTAAAATTGAGGTATTGTAGCCATGCAACGCCAACATTTGACGAGGGCGGAGATGTTACGAGGTGTGGGAATGCTGGAAGCTGGGTCTGTTCAGCGTAATGTTGCTGAGGCCATAGGGACCCACCAAAATGTAATTTCAAGATTGTGGACACGCTATCGTGCCACAGGTGAAGTAGCGGAGAGGCACCGGGGGCCAAATCGCATCACTACCCCCAGACAAGACCGATTTTTGTAAATTACTGCGCGAGCTCAACCAAATGCAACGGCGACTCAATTGGTCCAAAGGCTGCGAGTGGAACACCAAGTGCTTGTGAGTGACCAAACTGTAAGAAGGCGACTGCATGAAAGCAATCTATGCTCTCGTAGACCACTCCGGGTCCCACCTTTACGGAGAGGCAATCGTGGACGACGATTAGAATGGGTTCGGAACCACGTGGACTGGGGCCGTGAGCAATGGTCCAATGTGCTGTTCACGGATGAATCCAGGTTCGGCTTCCATCCAGATTCACGAAGGACGTGTGTTTGGCGAGTTCCTGGACGATGGAGCCGTCTTCAGAACCCTCAGGAAGTTCACCCATACCAATGAGGAACAATTATGGTTTGGGCAGGAATTCGTCTTGGGGGACGGACGGATCTCGTTTGGGTGCGGGGCAATATGACGGCAGAACGATACGTCCAACAGGTGCTGGGGCCCGTAATCTTGCCCCACAGAACACAAATGGGGCAAGATTTCCTGCTCATGCACGACAATGCCCGGGTACACACGGCGAGAACGGTAGCAGCTTGGTTACATACACACAATGTTAGGGCCTTAGACTGGCCTGCTCAATCGCCAGATCTAAATCCCATTGAGCATGCGTGGGATATGCTGCAAAGAAGAGCTCTGAAGGAAATTCCTGAAAATCTGGCTACAGAAGATCAACTTTTTGCGCAGCTCAGAAGGACATGGGACAATATTCCGCAGCAAGACATTGACAACCTTGTTCTGAGCATGCCGAATCGTTGCCGATGTGTTATGAACATCATGGGCGCTTTCTCAGACTACTAACTTCAAGTTTATAAACACAAATTAAATGATTTTTCTATTTTTTTCAGTTTTTACTCATAAATTAAAAGTTAATTCATATACGGTTTCCGTCTATGCTTCATTTTTTTCCATAAAATCCTGAAATTTTAATCGAAGTACCTTAACCATTATTAAAAAATGGTAGAATATGAAATAACGTATCTTTTAAATATATACATGTCATATAAATAATTAACACATTGATAGTAATTCGCTTTTTAAAAAATATCCCTAGACCGTGTTGATGTGTGTATTATAGGCACACCTATAGCGATTTGGGTATTTTTTATAGGAACTTGTGCATTTGCTGTGTGCGGCACCAGTGGTGCTTTCCGAGAGAGCACCAATGGTGCCGAGAGAGGTGCTTTTCAATCAAAAAAAGAATTTTCCAAATCGGTTCATAAATGACGGAGAAATGAGGTAACAAACATTAATTTAAAAAAAAAAAACAACCGATTTTTTTTTTGTAAAAAGTTTTTTCTACGTTTACCTTTAAAGCGTTTTTATCTAACCAAGTAATAATTTTATTCAAAGTGAGACTCGTATGATTCCTCAGCGTATCACTTAGGTACTTATTTATCTCGTCTTGGAAACTACTTTACCTGTTACTACTTATCTACTCTATTGTTACCAAAGTCGACCAAAATAATCTGAGTTTGAAGTCAACAATGACTAGGTGTAATAATTATATTATTTAGTATTTAAATCAGCTTTATCTTTCATCGTTTCTACATTTGTGTAAAGTACCTAGTGCCCGGGAAATATATTTGAACGTCTTGACATATACGTAAAACGTTCTTAATTTCGAACGAAATTCGACGTCTGAATGATCAGCTTTGGGTTGAAAACCCATGTTTACTATAATATGTGAGACGTGCTAGCATCAGGTGATCATACCTACCTCACTGGACCTTTTGGTCAACTACACAGAACGACACCAAACGTTTACTTCACTCCAACCTCATATTAGAATGGTCCCGCTTCGCTATAACCCAGAGTGTGGTGTGTAGGTACATATTGACCTCACGAACTTTCCCCGAGTGTACGACATCGGCTAGTTGAACACCTTGACGGGCTGTCTCACTAGTGTGCTGAGATATGCGCGGCGCAGCTTACCTTGTCGAGGTAGGGCCACACACCGGTCAGCACGATGCTGAAACCCAGCGACATCTGGAACATGGTGAAGTAGATGACGTAGACGCTACGCCAGCGTTCGCGCCGCTCCTGCGCCGTCTCCAGCAGCGGCGCACCCGCCGCCGACGTCGCCTCGTCCTCCTCGCCCTCGGGCTCCCGCCGCACCCGCCCCGCCAGGCCCTTAAACCACTCCATATCGCAAATACACACCAGCACTTGTCTACAGAACCTCACAAGCGATGCAGTGGGGGTACGTACAGACTGTTCCCGGAGCCGAGGAAATGCATCTCGCGACTAGTGAGTAGTTCGCCGAGTTCGAGACACAAACACGAAGTAAACAAAGAAGCGCTTGCGCTGCGGCCCACGGAGCTGTGTTGCGCAAGCGCTTCGCCGCCCGCGCCTCTCGCGACTGACCCCACTTGCGTGATGTCGTTCGTTGGCATCGTTTCCCTCCGCATAATCTCGAGGCTCGCTGTCACTGCGCTGATAGCATTTATATATATGTATATTTATGTGCTGATAGCGTTGATTACGTTGTTAATATGGCAACATGTAAGCAGCGAGTTTTTTTTTTTGTAAATCGTCACGTATAGGTGAGCACAGGTACAGTACAAACTACAAGTAGTACAATCATACATAATGTATACATCAGTCTAGAGGGTGACTTGTAATTTCACGTACCTATACCGCGGCGACGATGCGTCACCGAAAAATCATTATTTTTAACTAAGCTTATTATATTGTATTAATTAAAGATATTTTTGCAAAAATGCGTGAAAATAGTATAGGTAAGTAGGTACCTACACTGTAGAATCGTTGCGATAATGCGACAACAAAAGCATTTTTTGCAAAAAATTTCTTTTTTACCCGATTACGGCGAAGCAAAAAGGAGGGTTATGATTTTGACCGATATGTATCTATGGGGCGTCACATTAAATTGAATATGGCGCCCTCTAGAGGACAAAAAGTCAAGAACTAAAAAAAAAGTTTTTTTAATGCGACCATGTTGGGTATCAAATGAAAGGGCTTAAATAGCACATTTCAAATATATATATATATATTATTATCCCAAAATAATTTAAATAAAAATAAAAGTATAAAAACTAAAACCCAACTACATTAAAACAATTGTCTGTGTCTTTCAATTTAATAAAAATGTGTCTTTCAATTTAATTACGTTCGTAACATCGACGATAGAACACTGGACTTAGTTATAAGCAATATGCACAATCTTAATGCTTCCCATACCTCTGACCCTCTTACTAGACTTGATCCTAAACACCCGGCATTGCTCATTTCAATATCACAGGGAAATACAAAATGTTTGCGCTCAAAGAATAACATTCGCCCTAATTTCTACAAATGTGATTACGCAAAAATCATGTCAGACCTTCAAGCCATTGACTGGCATCTAGAATTTTCAGACTCCGAAGACATTAATGATACAGTTTATATATTCTATGCAAAATTAAAACAATTAATCGACAAACACATACCGAAACACAGTTGCAAAAATTCAAAATATCCTTCCTGGTTTAGTAAAGCGCTCATAAAAATGCTTTCTGAAAAAGAAAAGTATCGTAGCAAATTTCGTAAATACAATAATCCACGAGACAAGTTGAGCTACGAAATACTTAGAAGCCGTTGTCATACAATGATCAACCAAAACTACAGCGACTACAAACACCATATTGAGACAGAAATAACAAAAGACCCTAAAGCATTTTGGCGTTACATTAAAAACTAACGAAATAGTAAATCAGCGGTTCCAGCCATAATGCACATGGATGATGTAGTAGCTAACAATGGAACTGATATTGCTAATCTCTTTGCTTCCCATTTTTCCTCGATTTTTACCGACCCAAATAGCAGTGTAACAACAGATGTCCAAGAATCATTTGGTGTGCTAAGTAATATAAAATTTACATCACAAGATGTTCTAGCTAAAATTAACAAATTAGATACCTCCAAGGGTGCCGGTCCAGATTCTATTCCACCAGTTTTTATTAAATCATGTGGGAGAGCGCTCGCAAGGCCACTGTCTCAATTATTTAATCGATCTTTAGAGTTGGGAGTATTTCCCGACGAATGGAAAAAGGCCCGTATCGTGCCAGTGCACAAAAAAGGCGACACTAGCAACATCAAAAACTACAGGCCTATTTCCATCCTATCCTGCTTTTCCAAGCTCTTTGAATGCCTCGTTTGTCCCATCATTACCAATTACTTGGAGACTAAGCTTTCCGACTGCCAACACGGATTTCGAGTTGGGCGATCTACCGAGACTAATCTAGTCCGATATTTATCTGACATATCTGAAGTACTTGATGGCAGGCACGAAGTCGACGCAATATACACTGACTTCAGCAGCGCATTCGACAAGGTGAGCCATCCACTCATGTTAGCAAAACTCGAGCTAAGTGGTGTCCACGGATCGCTGCTGAGGTGGTTTGCGTCCTATCTTATAAATCGTTCTCAATTCGTCGCAGTCAATGGCTATGTTTCTTACGAATTTTATGTCCGCTCTGGAGTCCCGCAAGGGTCCCATCTCGGTCCAGTTTTGTTTTTACTATTCGTAAATGACATAACAAGTCAAATCAAGCATTGTCAAGCTTTGTTGTTCGCTGATGACTTGAAGATTTATAGGAAGATAACGGAGCCTGCAGATACTAATCTCATTCAAAGCGACTTAACTAATATTGAAAACTGGTGCATAGCCAATAATATGACCTTAAACACGCTCAAATGTTTCTTTATTCGTTTCTCTAAGAAAAAGTCATCCTTTTCTACTACCTACACACTGTGCAACACCTCGTTGTCTGAGGTACGTGAAATACGTGATATAGGAGTTCCGTTCGACGACGAATTAAGTTTTAAGCCACACATCAACGACATTGTTAAGAAGTCGGCACAAATGCTGGGTTTTGTTAAACGGAACACCCGGGGTTTCCAACTAACAAAGACCAGACTAGTCTTGTTCAATACCCTGGTGCGAAGCCGATTGGAATACGCTAGTGTTGCCTGGAATCCATTTTACGCAGTTCACTCGCAAAGAGTTGAAAGAATACAAAGAGCATTTACAAAACATCTAGCCTTTACATCCAGGAAAATTAGCCATCGATGGCCGTACGAACAGCGCTTACACTTTTACAATATAAAAACACTGCGAGACCGTCGCCGTTCACGTGATCTAATTTTCCTTTACAAAGTTGTAAACGGATTTGTAAAATGTAGCGACCTTGTAGAGCGTATCCAATATTCAGTCCCCTCAAAGCCTCCCAGACATCCCATCACCAGGTTGTTGCATATCCCTTTCCGCAAATCCAATCTTGGTCTCAACGCTCCCTTGATCCGAATGTGCCGAACTTAGTTACAACAGTTTTTGTAAATCGTCAGAAACTGACTTACACGGCGTATCACTGAACAAGTTTAGAAGATCGGTCTCTGAGGTACGGGAATGCTTAAACAATAAATAAAAAATAAATCTTTTTTGTGAATTTTTTAGTTTATGACGACCTTTAGTTAGATTTTATTTTTATTATTACTTGTTATATTTTACTTTTTCATGTTTATTTTCTTTTTAGTTTATAATTAATATGTTGTTTTGTGAATGCTGTGTATACCTGTAATAGGCATGCATACCCGTAATTTTATTTTATTACTGCTCCGTTTTCATTTTTTGTATGTACTGCTATTGGTGTACCTAATAAATAAATAAATAAATAAAACAAAAAGACAACTAAAAAGGTATTTAAACAAGTTATCTTAGGTAGACAAATTAAGTTAATTAAGCCGTAGTTGGGTTTTAGTTTTTATACTTTTATACTAGTAGGTAAGTACCAATTTGCCTACGTATAAATAGGGAAAATATTATTTTGCAAAAATGCACAAATGAAAGTGCAAAGTTGTTTGCACTAACTTAGATTTGTAGATAGTACAGGTATTTATAGCAAAGTGATAATTTCGACAAAAGTCGTAAACAAGACCAGTGTCCACCTGGATTGCGTAGGTTAAATAGCCAGAATTAGACCGAGACCGGTCCGTAGACCGAGACCTAGCCCTGGACCTAACTTCTACAAATCTAATCTAGCACTTCAGAAGACCTACTTAATTGAGTTCAATTGTTTATTTATTTCCAGTAAATTAATTTTAAGTTTGAATGCCATAAAGCAGATTTGTAAATTATAGGATATACAACCTGTATGTATTCAGAGGCTCGTAACGGGCTAAATTAGGTATGAAAATTAAAATACTAGATTTTCTAGGGTTATATACCAGCTTCAGGTTTCTATTTGAAACTTGGTTCAAATAGAAAACTGAAGCTGAAACCTGAAGTAAAATAACTTGCTAATAGTTTTACATTTAATTAGATAAATTTAGTAATCCCTTTATTGCTGAAATATCTCTTCAGCGGGAATAGATAGAATTCTGGAAGAAACCTCACTGGATAGGTATGTTAGATTCGTAATAATATTTATATTATTACGAATCTCGTGATATACAATAATATGTTTAACAAGCCATGTATAGCTTCTAAAATAACCGTGTTTAGTCGTAAGAAATACTTAAAAAGCTTTTTTTAATAGATAAAAACTTTGGAAATGGAAGCGATTCACGGTTCTCAGTAAGGTAAAGGGCACAGGCATCTAGCCTATCGCGCCATCTTTAGAAATAGTAGTCATCAACATGGAAAGTAGTTTCATCAAATACCTACGTCAAACAGTAGTCCTGAAGCGTCGCGAAAAGTTTTATTGAAGTAACTAGGTAGGTACAGTTCGATGTAAACGTAATCGCGGCTCGTAACATGAGTCGAGTGGCTGCGCAGTAACAATTTCATGTGTCAGCGGGGGTGCGGGGTGGGGTACTGCGCAGCGAGTAGTAGCTAACTTCCGAGCCGCCGTTTGAATCGCACTGTACTGTACCTGGGGCCTAAGTCTACTAATTTATAAACGTTACAATGGTCTCACAATGGTCAGTTTTTGACAGATTTGCCATACAAAAACTGTCAAAAACTCACCATTGAGAGACCATTGTAACGTTTATAAATTAGTAGACTTAGGCCCCTGATTCTGTATTTGATTACGCGGTACGTCTGACCACTTTAGGGGACAAGCACGCGCACTATGGCGCCTGTGTGAGTAATTTAGATAAATGTTGTTTAGACAGGCAGGACTGAAATTGTAATTGTTGAAAAAGTAATATCTGTAACATAATCACCAAAACCCAACAACCAAAACCCTGACAATGTATTTGTACGCCGGAAACGACAGAATATTATGAACTATAAACTACATGTAACACGTAACACCTCTGTAACAATATTCTTACAAATAAATGGACTATTACCCAAAACGTTTCAAACGTCTGATTACTATACTCTATGGTCTGGCCGATGTAGTTATACGGATAGGCGCGACAATACTCTACTGTGTCATCGGTCATGATCGGTCCGCTAAAGCCGGGTCTGCTGCGCCATGTTTGGATGTTTTAAAAACATCAAACATCAAACACGAACCAATGAAATCGCTTCGTGTTTGATTTGCGGATGCCTGATTGGTTCGTGTGTTGACTACGGAACCCTAAAAATGAAGCAACTAATGGATGCGTTCTAAAATTGATCCTTTTCATGTGAATGCGTTTAAAATCTTAATGATTTATTTGAAATTGTTTATGGTCTTTATTTGTGTCTAATTGTAATTTTACGTATTTATTTATATAGGTACATAATTTTTACAAAATTTTGTTAAAAATGTTAGGTTCCGTTGAGCTCCTGGCCTCTCGGGCCGGAGGCCCCATTGGGCCGGGGGCCCGTGGCATTTCCCCAGCCCTGCCACCCTATAGTTACGCCACTGGTAAAGACTGTTCCCAACTCAACATAAAGGGAAAACCACCTGGGGAAAAGGGGGAATACCTACACCGAATGATATATCAACTGCTGTGATTGATTGACTGAAATATTTGATCAGCAACGATTATTCTGAATAATTATTATCTTATCGACACACTGAAAAAATATACCTACATAAGTAAAATAATTTATAATCTATTATAATCAACTATTGAAAAACTGGCAACCCTAGACTACTCAGCAGTAGTGGTAGAAGGTGTGCCACGCCAGGTAGGTTTCATACTAGGTCCACCTAGTACGAGTATCGAAAAATACTTACTCGAAATACCTGTTCCGAGTACTTAGGAAGTATATACTTAATTAATATTTTGATATATACTCGATTACAGATAGACTCGACTCGTTTGGACGAATCGTATCGCATGGTCCTTTCTTCCGTACTTACCTATATCGTTAATAATCATTATTCCTTCCCACTGCGTATCGATTGTGAGGCGTAGTCTCTCTCATCAAATTATTATGTGTTAAATTAAAATACTCGATGTAATTCGTACTAGGTGCAGCTAAGTCCGCCTACCGCTGTAGTCCAGAAAAATACTTTGTGCTCATACCTGTTATGATATCTACTCATAGTCCCCTTCCCCTCTACTGTCTAGTCGGTACCAAGCAGTGATGCCAGATTGGGGTGAATCCCCTCAAATTTGGGGTTTTTTATAGTTATGTAGGGAGAATTGGGGGGACAATAATTTTGGAGGGATATTTGGAGGGAGAAATCTGGGTGTGGAGGGACTAGGGGGATTTTTATTAACATGTTTTTCTAACGCAGTTGTGGAAAGAGCCTTCTCTCAAGTAGCTATAAAGGCAAACTTCAAAACAGATTGATCATTCACACTGCTGAATCCATTTTGAGAAAAAGATATACATTGCTAGAAGGATTTGTTACTTTTAAACCCAGTTCAAAGATGCTAAACAGATATAATTCAGAAAAAATGTACGCAACTGCAAACGACGCGGGTGAAGAGGCTGATTCAGTACCTAATGGAAGCTATTACTGAAATAGTATAAAATTTTATCTTTCATTCATCCTAAGGAAAGTAAATTTAATTAAAATATATATATATAGGTATGAATAAATAATTGAAAAAAATATTTTGTCATTTGTGGGGTTTTTTTTTTCAATTTCGGGAAAGGTTTGGGGGGAAAGCGAGACGGTCATCTGGCAACACTGGTTGGTACCAAGCAAGTCAAGTTCTACGAGGCAATTTCTACCTACACTACTGACTGTGTGATAGATCATTCACTTTTTAGCAAGTTTTCAAGAAAAGTAAACTTATCAGTAAATAACCATGAATGTCTCACGATCTGTTGTATCCAGGCTATTCCAGCAATCTGGTAAGTTATTTGGGCTATTCGAATTGTTTAATTGAGTGTGGATCGATATTTTATTATTTTTAGCAAACACTGTTACAGATACGCTTTTGTTTTATTTTATGAAAATTTCTTGTTTTTCTGAAAGCCTTCGATTTAGTGTAGATTGGTGTATTTAAATGTATAGTTATTATAAAGTATTACGTTACATAACATCTGCAGAGATAACCTAACTCTGACAGTGGAGACTAGTTATTTTTCCCTATGACAAAGTATAAGTGGGGTATCGGTCGAAGTGGCGGTGCTGGGGGAGGCCTATGTACAGCAGTGGACTTCTTTCGGCTGAAATGATGATGTAATTACTAGTATTAAGTAATTTCTTATTTTCGAATGAAATAGTAAGTACTTACCTACGTAGGTAAGTAGGTACCTACCAGCTGGTAACCTTTTTAGGAAACAAAAAACACTTCCATAAAGCAAAATGTGTTTTGAGGATTATAATTCAATAAATCAGAAAACCCCTGTTATATAGATTTTATTCCTCCATATTCAGTTGCTCCTTTTTCAGTGTGCATTAATTTACTGAATATCTCATTCATTCACCAGACCTGTAACAAATCAGAATCCCATAAGTACTAAGTAATATTTTATAAATCCATGTGGGAATAGCAACAGCAACAATCACACAACCACTGCACTGCAATTGAATCATGTAATCAGGCAAAATGTACAACACAAGGTGCGCCCCTGCCTAGAATTGCAAGATTCCATGGCCCAACAACAAACATTAATGAATTGGAGAATTGAAACCTTACTATCAATTTACTAATTTAGCAAAGATGATTGTTTATTATGTGAAGTTTTTGGTGTCTATGGTGAAGTTGGTTAATAAATAAATCGAATCATATATTATGGTCTGACAGATCCAATCATTATCAACCATCTGGACAATTCCGTACCAGTTTTTTTATTCAAAATTATACAAACTTAAGTTGATGTTAACTTCAAAACACACTCAACAATCAAAGAAACCAATCAAATTAACTCAACCTATTGCAGTCCACTGCTGGACATAGGCTTTTACTGTGCTGGGCCACAACACCCTGTCCTCCACCATCCAAATCTGGTCTGTTCCAGCCACCTTGTTAATCAAAATATTCTAACCTACCTACATGAACACTTATGAAACATCAGAAGCTAGGTGCACAGTTCCAATTATTGGTTATTTCCTATGGAGAAGAGCTGGCAAGAAACTCCATGGTTACTCTTTTGAACTAAATGACATGGTTGTCACTAAAAGTTTAATCAATCTGAATAAATACCCTGTATTCCACAAAAGCCAATAATAAATATAGTTTAAATTAGAATTGTAGGTATATAATGTCAAATAATGAAAGTATATGTCAAGAAAGTATGTAAAAAAATAGTAAAATAAACATTGTAATTTGGAGCAGTTAATAGACATTTACATAGTTATACCCTTAAAGTTTTTTTAGTGTCTTTTTAGTGTTTGTTTGTTTTAAATCACAGCTTTAAAGCTGTGATTATAAACACTTAATAACAAACATTAATTTATTTCAAACTATTTAAACAACTTGTTTGTTTTATGCCAATACTGATTATATATTTTTGAGCTTGTGTACGTAAATTACTTTTTATTTGTATAAAATTGGATGAAATTAATCAAATAATAGGTTTTTCTAAAGGTGGCATCTTAATTCATCTTCGCGAACATCATATATATTAGGCAAAATATACACTTATACACTAAAAACAGTGATATTCATAATGTTAACACCAGAAATAAAGACAAATTAAGAGCTCCATTTTACCGGCTTCATAAGGTGCATAACTCATTTGTTGGGCTTGGTATAACCTTTTATAACAAGCTACCCTCTTCTTTGTTAGATTTGCCTTTTAATGCGTTTAAAGCTAAAGTAAAATCCAACCTTTGTTCAAAGGCATACCTACTATTCTATCAACGACTACTTAAATTATAAGAATAGTTGGTCGCTGTGATTAACTCAAGACAATGTTTATGTTCTTTCTCCAGAATTAGTTTACCTACTGACAATTATATGAGTACATATAATTGTTTATTTTATTTGACTGTGTATGTCAATTTATTTTTATTATTTACTAGCATCGCCCCGCGGTTTTACCCGCATAAGTCTCGATCCTATGGGAATATCGGGATAAAAAGTATCCTATGTGTTAATCCAGGTTATACACTATATGTGTGCCAAATTTCATTCAAATCCGTTCAGCGGTTTTTGCGTGAAAGAGTAACAAACATCCATCCATCCATCCATCCTCACAAACTTTAGCATTTATAATATTAGTAGGATTTATTGTTGACATGATCTATTAATTGTAATGTTTTTTTATGAGTTGTATTGCAATATGTAGTTAGCTAGCGACCTCGACAATAATTGATCATATTGTAATTAACTTTTATTTATTTTACTTTGATGGTCCTAGTTTATCATTTATGACTTCTATTTACTGCGATATGTGGGCGGGCACGCCCTTTATGCCTGGAGGCTTTTATCTAGATATTAAGTTCGGTTTACGTTTAGTTTTTTTTATTTCTGCTTGAGTATTAGTTCTCGATGTTTTGGTTGGTATATTGGCGTGTGCTAGCTGACATATGGCTGTTCATTAAATGTATGTTTTGCGAAAGGTAAATGATTTTGCGCACTATTGTATAGAATCAATTTTTCTAACTGAACAGACAGCTGTGCTGCTGGGGAGTTTGTTGCGCCACTTCTTCTTCCCAGCTAAAGCACTAGGAAGTGGTGAAGGGTGGGCGTTTTGGGGGACTGTCTTATGTAATTTTGACGTTTTAAAAAGTGCTGATTCTCAGCCTAATTTAAATAAATGACTTTTGATTTTGATTTTTGCACAACTTGTGTTCAAAATATGAGAGGCTGACCCATATATAACAGCAAAGCTTAAAAGTCACGATTATATTGTTTATAAAGTATGTGATGTGTTGTGGTCCTGCAGTGCGGCGCTACCACAACGAGCACTTCAAGGCGCCCAGCATGGACGAGCTGCCGGTGCCGCGCGGCTCGTGGCAGGCGCACCACGACGCGCAGCAGCGCCGCTACAACCTGGCACTGCTGTTCGGAGTCGCCTTCACCGTTGGCAGCTTAGTTGTTGTATGTATATATTTATTTTACATCACCGTCTAATGTAGTGCTCTTGTGGGCCTACACACATACAATGAAATTACTACTTACTTACTAGGTAGTCTTTCACAAATATCATCTGCAATATTTCAGTTTATTAAAAAAAAAAACATTGTATACAAAACTGACATCTTGATT
This sequence comes from Eupsilia transversa, assembly GCA_914767815.1. NCBI lineage: Eukaryota > Metazoa > Arthropoda > Insecta > Lepidoptera > Noctuidae > Eupsilia > Eupsilia transversa. The sequence goes on from OU611882.1 coordinate 16,154,080, forward strand.
AGAAGCGCCAATCCACGATGGATTTCAAAAGGCAAAAAGTAGAATGTACTTTAAAATATGAATTGTTTGTTTCAGGCTAAGACTTCCGGACTAGTGTACCTGAACTACTCGCCCCCTAAGTCCCTGGACTAAACGTTGCAGTCAATGCATAGATCAAGAGGTTCAGCTTTTGTAAAATAACAGTGTGGGACGCATGGTACTGCACAGGATTCACGTCACAGCTCCCTTCATAACACTGACAATTACAAAAACTGAACAGTATCAATGTGATAGTTTAATATAATCAATAGAAATAGGTATTTAGTTTTTTTTAATTGTGTTTCGAAATCCTTGCCACGGAAGCCTTTTAAAACTATTTTTAAAACGCCTAAAGGTTTGCGGAAAAAACATCCTTCAGTTATACAGGTGGATTTTTGAGATGGGGCAGCAAGGGCAGCTGCCTTATCCGTTGTAGCTACAGGAAAATGGTCTTAGGAGACTGTTCTTAACTTTTTGAGATTTTTTTTCTGCATTCACAGATTTTGAAAAAAAGGTACAGTCAGCAAGAAAAACTTTTTTTGATGGCAATCGATCCTGTTTCTTATCAGGACCAAAAACCTCTATTGCACGAACTGACCTTTGAGTACTAGAAAAGTCAGAAATCGCAAAAAACTTTTCCCATAGATTTCGTAAGAAATGAAAATCCAACTTACATTTTTTACCAGCGATAAACTGGTCGCTACAAAAAAGAATACCACCCTGTATGTAAGATACCTTGAAAAAAATGTATTAATTTAATTAGGTACAAATCACATCAGACCTACCTATATAAACTTTCATCAAAATCTCGATCGTAAAATGGCAGAATTATATAAGTATCTACAAAAGTTTCAGTGTACCATTTAGTTAAGATAACTCAACAAAAAAAAATGTACAAAAAAGAGTATCCGCAATCGACCATGAGTCCATGACTCGATCAATTCGATAGTATGGAGAGCGCTACATGCAGAATTGCAGACACTCGGGGGGGAAAAAGGGATTCAGTGGCTACGTTACTATGGTGTTGCATACTGCTTTCGCGATTTGGCTTCTAAGCATGTTAACAAATGTCTTGTTCGAAAAAAGAGCAATAAACGTGACAGTCTACGTCTTTGATTAAAGTTTTCTTACTTTCCTCATTTAAATAAGCAATCTATATGCACAGAACGTTAGTGCCGATAACGAGCTCAATAATGTCTCTTTAATCTTTGAGTGAGGTAGGCCAAGCTAATAATTTAGAGTTCCTACCGTCAGCGCTGTCATTTCGATAACAAGCGACATTATTGCTGGAGAGTTACGTAAACATCAGAATGTAAAACACGATACCGTTTAGCCAGTTAATTAATTGCCGTGACCGGGAAGTGTGTGAGCCGACCAGCCGAAGATAAGTATCGCGAGAGCGCCCGAGGTTTGACGAAAATTGCCTACCGGGCCGTGCTGCCGGCCATACCGCCTTATTAGATGACCTCTCGTTACAGTGTGTCGCCGCGATGTTTTGTTTACGTGATTATCAGTGTTTGTTTAGTTTTTTAAAACTTTTTTTTTAAGTTTTTAAAAAGTCACTTTATTGAGTTGAGCTACACGATTACTGACAAAAAATGCGTGCACTGACTGGACAGGTCCACTCAAATCTGTATGGTTGTTTCTTCAAAAGGCCATTTCAGACACAAATCTACATGGTCCTCCAATGATCTGACCAAGATTATACATATTGACATTAATGAACTTTTTAATATACAGGAATAAAAAATAACCAGTGCGCAATTTTTTGTGGTATCACAAATAGAACACATTTCCAATTTTTTTTAAATATATATATATTTTTTAATTTTATCCTACTTATTTTTTTTTAAATTACTTCAGGTTACGTCCTAAACTTAAATCGAACTAGCGACTCGGCGAATAGAGCGAGCGCACAGCTGATGCTGATAGGTACTTACGTACGTTCGTTTCGTTACGCCGCGCGCCGGCGACCATAAAATCAGTTTCAAAGTAAGCATCTTTCGTTAAGAGGGTGCATCCTAAAAGTTGGCAACGTCGTAAATAGCTGTCAAATATTTACCTGTTTCGATTAATTTGGAAATAATACTGTATGGAAATAAGAAATGTGGCTAACCAATTGACTAGAATATTAATAATGAATTGCAATTATAACATTGAATTTGATGTTGTACCCGTTTTAGGTGAAAAAAAGGCATTTGGAAAGTTACCAAATACTTTTTTTACATCTAAAACTTATTCGGTGTTCCGATATTAATTATTGCATTTCATAATCAATATTCTAGTCAATTGGTTAGCCACATTTCTTATTTCCATACAGAAATATTATCAAATTAATCAAAACAGCGAAATATTTGACATCTATTTGCGACGTTGCCAACTTTCAGAATAAACCCTCTTAACGATAACTTCATTTTTTTGTACTAAGACTTATCAAAATAAAAAATACGTGTTTAATAAAATTCATTTAAGTTTAATCTGTTCAAATTTGCGCACTTGTTATTTTTTTTTCCTGTATTTACAATGACATGCATAATATTTACTATGTAAACTATTTTTTTATTTTTGTTTATTATTTTGAATGTGAAGACTATGTGGGTCATTGATTTTTCTTTTTTTCTTTTCGTAGTTAGTTTTAATCATGGTCTGGCAGTTTGAGTACCTACTTTGTATGTATATGCGGCCTACCCAAATGTCCTTTCTTTGGTATTGTTCGTCGAATCGTTGACCTCCTTAAGTTCTGAGGTGAGCTGCACGATTACTGACATTACACCCAAAAACGAAGAGTGGTCTGCTTTCATGCTTTGGTAGTCTCGGTTATTAGTATCTACCTATATCAAAATTTTCCTCAGCCCATAAGTTTTGGCGGCGGTCAAGTAATCTTGTTATATCTTTTGCTTGTTTATTACCAGAATACCCTCGAAATTTCGCGTTTTTTATATTTTTTATTCATATTCTTTATGGCACCTCTTTAGCTTTGAGCTATCCGAATATCAAAAAATATTTGGCCTAGATCTTAAGGGGGAGGCATGAAAACTGATTTGCAGTTACAAATTATAATTATAAATATAATTATTATAAAGTATCGTTCAAATCAAATACAATGACATATTTTTCACACATCCTTTTACATTATACATACATATTACATTAACTTGTATGTTTGGTGTCTACTGTTAGTGCAAGTTGGAAATAAATAAATAAAAAATTAGAACTAGCTTTTGCCCGCGGCTTCGCCCGCGTTGAGGTCGGAAATTATCCCACGGGAACGTATTACCGGGATAAAAATATATGCTAGATACCATAACCCATGTCATGGTCTATCTAGGCGTTACAGACATGAGACAGCCAGTAACTTTCGTACGCATAATATTAGTGTGGATAGTATGGACGGAAGAATGAAATTGTGTGAAAGTCTTATGAAAAAAATATGACACATTTGCATGTGGAAGTTGAACAACGTCTATCTCAATCTGTAAAGTAGGTAATATGAATAAAACCCATTTTTTGGTAAAACATGTAGATTTTGTGGGCTGGATACTCGTCAGCACGCCACATACATTGGCTGCACTCTTTTTAAATTGGAAAGGTAAATCTGTCGGAATTATTGGAATACCTACGAGGAATCTCAACTTTTTTTTTTTTTTACTGTTCCTGACATGATTATTGCTTTTACAATATTCCGCCTCAGGTGAGTAATTTGTAACCGTGTGTCATTACATTATCTTGGCGCATCAAGATTACGCATTAACAGAACTGGAACACCCACTTTCAGCCTCAGCTTATGCGAAGGCACTCCTGATAACACTCTAAAGAGTTGATAAATTCGACAGGGTGATGTTACTTCTTCGGTGTCCATGACATTGTGTACGTGTACCGAGAGATACTCCACAACGTCATCTTCCACATGTGACATAATGTTTTCATTAATCTTTCCCACAGTTTCATTCGCCAGTGGCAAAATTAGGACAATTTTCACAAAACCATTCTCAATTCTCCATATTAGTTTGCAGATCCCTCAGATTATCTGAAAAACAACGTCTATCCACGTTGTTGATATGAACAATATTACAGAATTTTCGGATTAATGTAATCATGCCGTTACCAAACTGTTACCATACGGTCATCGCCAATTTTCAGAAGTGCTGCCGCATATTGCCCCGATTCTACATATATCATTGTGCAGTTGTACTCGCATAATTGTAATCAAAAAAACTTTTTTATAGGGAAATTATGAGTGCAACTTCAAAAGTTTTCTTTAGAACCTAACCTCTTTTTTTGTATGTAAGCAACGAGTTAATAGAACGGCTTCTATTATATTAATTCATCATCTTTACTATTTAACCAGAATATAAAAAAATCTGCATCAATTTACGAACATAAATTAATATGACTCGGCTACCGATTAATATATTTACTTCTGAATTGATAACTCAGCGACTAATGTTGTAAGTGAGCTACTTTATATATTTTAGAGATTCAACATCTGTCTGCTAATAAAATCAAATTCCAGCCACAAAATTAGCAATCAAAGTTTTTTATTTAATAACTAAATTAATAAATCACATTCTTTTTTCATAAATTCGCATAATGTTACTAGGCGCAATACCCGGAACCGAACGGGTTATGTTCCGAAACTTATTTGGCAGAACATCACTCCGCAGAATCTTCTTTAAACGAATATTTATATGGCATAAACATCATTTAACAGAGTTATTGTATGGCAGAATATTTATATATGTCCGAATTTACAATGGCATACTCTTCAGATGGCAGAATTTTATTTCGCATAATTAGAGCTTTCATTGACCATTATTTGGTGACAATAATAAGGTAATTTACAAAAAAAAAACCTTCAAATTTCGTCTAGTAAACACTAGTAAACAACTTTTCCTTCATTTTTTTTCCCCCTGTTTTACCTTTACCTACAGTACTTCGTACAAACATGATTATATTGTTCTTAAATATTACAGAAATCCGGGTTCCGTTCGTTAATAATAATTCGATCATTCTTGTTTTCGATTATAATTATATGTTCGATTATAACTTATACTAAAATAATCTACTTGGTTTCACAATAAATTGTTCATTTTATTTGGAAAATAATTTGGGGCCAGGGGGCCTCCACTCCGTCGTTACCCCGAGGCCTCCATACCTATAAATCCGGTCCTGGGTTTATAAGTGGACCACTTGTCCGCGCTGCAGTTGACGCAAAGGAATATTATTCTTTATTCATAAGTTTATGACAGATGCGCGTTTACTTTAATACAGCATTTGCTTTAACCGTATCCCATTATAATTACTGGAGTATTATCGTACGGAATAACGCTATGTGAACGTAGCCTCGGTGTTGAATAAGGAGAAAGTGAAAAAATAAACCAAATAATATATAGATATTGATGAGTTTAAACGATTTTATAATACAATCAAAATATGCAAATGTTAACAGCATAATATCTTACATTGCTTATGTATCTAAGTATTAAATAAGTACCTAAGACTATTTACAATATTATAATAAATAATATTTCTTACAATATAGCTGTTGTAAGTTACCTAATGATAAGAATTCAACATCAAACAATGCTGGTTGAACATACATCAAACATTGCTAGTGGTACATCGCACCCCCCTCACTGCGAGGAGCGTGTGGAGCGGCGCGGACATTGCGTGGAGCGGCGCGGACAGTGCGTGGAGCGGCGCGGTCAGTGCTCGCGCGCGATGTCGGAGAAGGCGTCGAGGATGTGCTGCGTAGTCAGCGGCAGCGCCAGCCCCGCTGCCGGGTAGCACGCTGCGATGCGCGCCTGCACACACACACATGTCACACTCGTGCTCAGTACACCTGTGCACGTCACGACGTGGCGCACTCACCTGCAGCGCCACGTGCTGCGCGATGAACTCCTCCTGCATGGCGCGCCACACGACCTGCAGCAGGCCGCCCTCCTCGCTCAGGTGCTTCTCCACCGTGCGGTACAGGCGGTGCAGGGACTTGCGCACTGCGAATACATTATCGTCATCAGCCTTTAGCACTCTGCTGGCAGTCATAAGATTTCAAGCATGCCAAATCGTTGTGATTGTGTGATACGTGTCAATGGCGGAAAAAGTTTTTTTTTTAATATTTACAATTTAAAATCCTCATTTTTGCCTTTTTTGCCATTTAATGGACGACATTAACTTAGTTTAGTTTCCCACAATTTACAAAAATTGCATTTTTCTTAATTTTTACAAAATATAGGGATAAGTTGTTAACTTACAAATAGGAATTAAGTAAGAAGCTAGTCTGGACTACTATATTTAGTCAATATTAGTTGGATATTTATTTATAAGTAGATAAAAATGTACTTGTACTCTAGACACTTATGATGTGTGTATTTTGTGGAAGAGTCCGATAAGAAGAATACCATGTAATCATCATAATCAATTAATCACTTGTTCAATAAAAATAGTTGTTATAAAAAATAATACAAGCGCGCTATGTTAAGTATACCAGAAGGTGTACAAACATTCTTGGAAGTCATTGATACTAAAATTGATAGTTACATGAATAAAACGACATTAATTGATTTTCTCAAAAATAAAAAATAAGAAAAATACACATGACAAAATGAAAAAAGTAAAAAAAACAAAATAATATTAACCTAAAACATTATTTTGTGTGTAAGTATCATATTTTTCATTATTATGCTGTTTAGCGGTTTTGCCAGTGTCTTTATTTACATTTGCGCGCGCATCGCTAGCGGAAAAAACAAAACCATTGCACCATTTTCCAAAAATATTTGTTATCGTTTTCGTTGTGGGGATAATTATTATCAAAAATACGAAATCTAAAGTATTGTCACTAGCCGACGCGAAGACCTCACCAAACCATATATGCTGTGATTTTAGCAGCAAACTAAGTTGCTTCTATTCCGGACGCTGCCGCTGATGAGAAGTAACTTAGGATACGCATGTACGGCGTGGAGCCCGTCTTATACTGTCCATTCTCAACACATTGAACTTATACAACGTATGTTCACGCGGCATTTGGCATTCGCGGTATTTCTCATAGATGCCCATATAAACCGCGCCTTTCGTTTTTCAAAATGACTTCTCTCCGTGACCTTGTGCAAAAATGTTAACGGAAAAATGGATTGTAATCACAGTTCACAGTTCCACGCAAGAGACCCCGCGCTGTCCTAACTAACACATTTTGTCCTTCATTCTGTCGTACCAACGTCGGTGCCCATGGTCCGCTAGTAAGAACTATAAACCTTTATAATTTGCTTAACAAAAAGTTAAGTACCGAACAACACAATATTTGAACGACCAGGGTGGTCGCATTTGCATTTTGTATGTATGTTTAGTGTTGCGTATTGTTAATAATTATTCTGCATACTATTGTATACATTCAAATTTTTCTAACTGAACAGACAGCTGTGCTGTTGGGGAGTTTGTGGCGCCACTTCTTCCCAGCTAAAGCACTAGGAAGTGGTGAAGGGTGGGCGTTTTGGGGGACTGTCTTATGTAATTTGACGTTCGAAAAGTGCTGATTCTCAGCCTAGTTTGAATAAATGACTTTTGATTTTGAACAGAAATGAGTGATATGTATATTTGTTCAGTCCAATCAGGCAATAAGTAAAATATTAAAATCTCAAATGCTAAGCATTTGCAATTTACTACCCATCTGGAGGGAGTATCCCAATGGCTGAGTGGGGTAGAGTGTCCCAATGGCTCAATGGCTGAGTGGGGTCGTACTTGCCCGCAGCGTCGGAGATTGGGTACCTATTCGATTCCGTGTCTCGACTATTTAAAAAATATATATATAGGTAAGTAGGTATATATATATATATATATAAATTAATTGCAATAAGTGAACAATTAGTGTTATTCAATTTTTAAACAACATTATTGATGACTAATTGGTAATTTTTCTTTATTTCTTTATGAATAAAGAAATGATGAAAAAAATACTGCAGCAAGGTATGTAGCTTGTTAGGCAAATAATAATTATTGTGACATGATTAAATGCCACCAATTATTCACGAACTTTACTGCATGCTGTTGATCAATAATAATTTATTTGAAAAACTCGACTGAAATAAAATGTTATTTGGAAAATAATTTGGGGTTAGGGGGTCTCCACTCCTTTGTTGCCCTCAGGCATCCAGACCTCTAAATCCGGCCCTGGGCGGCGCGGTAGCACACCTCGTCCTCGCGCACGCCTGGTACAGTGGTACAGTAGTGCTGGTATACCTTCCTGTGCTGGGTACATGGCCAGCACTCGGCGCAGCTCGTGCTTGCTGAAGGCGGCGCGGTAGCACACCTCGTCCTCGCGCACGCCTGGTACAGTGGTACAGTAGTGCTGGTATACCTTCCTGTGCTGGGTACATGGCCAGCACTCGGCGCAGCTCGTGCTTGCTGAAGGCGGCGCGGTAGCACACCTCGTCCTCGCGCACGCCCTGCGCCACCGCCTCCGAAACGCCCTGCATCCGCACATCGTCCAAATGAATGATTCGTATTACAACTGTTACAAAAACTGAATGGATTGATTCCCACAAAAGCAACCAATGAACACTAGCTCACCTCGAAGAACTGCGTGAGCTTCTCGAGCGGGCGGCCGAAGTACTGCGTGACGTAGCTGCGCAGCGCGTCGGAGTAGCGCGCGCGACAGTCGCGGCGCAGCGCCTCCAGCGCCGGCACGCGCAGCGCGGACAGCACGCCGTGCAGGCGGTGGTAGTTCTCTACGGGTTATCTCATAGATAAGGCAGGCCTTACATATTATAAAACAAAGTCGCGTCTGTCTGAACGCGGTAAACTCAAAAATAAAACTTATAAAACCTAAAACCCAACTACGAAAAAAGGGGTGTGAAATATATGGTACAATAACATAGTATAATATCACTTGAAATAACCTTCACATGATATCATTTTCATATGCTATATAAACAAATAACCTAATTTCATGAGACCTAATGTTATATTTCATACTAGCTTCTGCCCGCGGCTTCGCCCGCGTGAATATCGGAAATTACCCCACTGGGACGGGCTACTACGATAAAAAAGTATCCCTTGTGTTAATCCAGCTATTTAATTGCGTACCTTATTTTCGTAAACGACTAAGGGCATAGTTCACCAATGACACTGAACGCGATCAGCACATCTAAACTAAGTCAGTGTCAATATTCCCCAATAAAGATAACACTGACAGCAGGCTCTTGATCGCAGTTTAGATGTGCTGATCGCGTTCAGTTTCATTGGTGAAATTCACCCTAAGACTAATCAGTTTCATTACATATAACTGCATAGCACATGTGTGAGTACTATGTACTATAGAGGCGGTCCAGCACACACACTGGCTCACTCACCCATGTGTAGCACGGCGCGCGGCGTGCGCACGTACCAGCGGTCCAGCACACACACTGGCTCACTCACCCATGTGTAGCACGGCGCGCGGCGTGCGCACGTACCAGCGGTCCAGCACACACACTGGCTCACTCACCCATGTGTAGCACGGCGCGCGGCGTGCGCACGTACCAGCGGTCCAGCACACACACTGGCTCACTCACCCATGTGTAGCACGGCGCGCGGCGTGCGCACGTACCAGCGGTCCAGCACACACACTGGCTCACTCACCCATGTGTAGCACGGCGCGCGGCGTGCGCACGTACCAGCGGTCCAGCACACACACTGGCTCACTCACCCATGTGTAGCACGGCGCGCGGCGTGCGCACGTACCAGCGGTCCAGCACACACACTGGCTCACTCACCCATGTGTAGCACGGCGCGCGGCGTGCGCACGTACCAGCGGTCCAGCACACACACTGGCTCACTCACCCATGTGTAGCACGGCGCGCGGCGTGCGCACGTACCAGCGGTCCAGCACACACACTGGCTCACTCACCCATGTGTAGCACGGCGCGCGGCGTGCGCACGTACCAGCGGTCCAGCACACACACTGGCTCACTCACCCATGTGTAGCACGGCGCGCGGCGTGCGCACGTACCAGCGGTCCAGCACACACACTGGCTCACTCACCCATGTGTAGCACGGCGCGCGGCGTGCGCACGTACCAGCGGTCCAGCACACACACTGGCTCACTCACCCATGTGTAGCACGGCGCGCGGCGTGCGCGGGTGCTCGGCGTGCTGCACGGCGTGCATCATGGCGCCGGCCAGCGCCACGTACCAGCGGTCCAGGTCCGCGCGGCGCCCGCTCGACACGAAGATGCGCTCGCACGCGGCGCTCAGCGCCTCCAGTTCCTGCAGGAAGCTCAGCAGACCGCACTTGGGCTTCTTGGCCGCCTGTTTCGCATGAACACTCGGAGTTTATTCAGTTCGTAGTTTGCAATTAACGTTTTTATTTTGAATTTTTTCGGTCGCGAGCGTTTTCGAACTCAGTCATAAGTAGAACCAATAATTATCGAGAGATCTGAGGTCCTCTAAGCCAACGTTCATCTTTTCTACAGGTGACGATAATATAGCCGGCTCACCTGCTTGACGGCGTCGGGCAGCGCGGCCAGGCGCTCGGCCACGCTGCGGTCCGCGCCGCGCTTGGCCGCCACCGCCACGCCCGCCAGCGCCGCGCGTGCCCAGCGCGCCTCGCCCGCGCCCCCGCCCCCTCCCGCGCCCTCCGCCGCGCCCAACACGCGCCGCCCCACGCACGCCAGCGCGCGCATGGCTCCGCTGCACAGAAAAAGTCTCGTATAGTGGGCGCACTCGCGCGTGGCGCATGCGCCGCCGGACACGTACTAGGGGTCGTGCCGCTCCACGTGCGCCACCAGCGCCACCAGGTCGCTCTCCAGCGCCGGGAACAGCTCGCACATGAAGCGCCGCGTCTCGGCCCCCGCGCGCCGCGCCTCGCTCCGCTCGCCACCCTCGCTTCGCTCGCCGTCGCCGCCTTCACCCTGAAATGAAACTTTTGGCTTCATAGCACGTTGCGGATATCGGCCACTAAAGATTTATGCGAATCGAGATATTGACCTTGACGTCGATGTCCAAAAAGAAGAATTGCGTGCAGAAGTCTTGCTCGGCGTTACACAAGCTTTCCACCAGACTCAGCACCTGCCGACAGTCGGGACGTCGAGTTGAGCGGTGGCATAATGATACGTGTCGATGATTGTAGTCGTAGTCGTAACGCTTCACTCACGGTGTCGAGCGGCTCGTCGGCGCGGTCGGGCGGCGCGCTGGCCAGCCCGGCGCGCGCCAGCTCGCACGCGCCGCGCACCTCGCGCTCGTACACGCGCGCCCACGTGCCCACGTACACCTTGGCCAGCGCGTCGAACGCCTTCTCGTCCATGTCCTTGAGCCAGCGCATGAAGGGCGCGTAGGGCAGCAGCTCGGCGTGGTGTCGGTGCGCGCGCGACTCGTGCGCGGCCTCGTTGCCGAGGTGGATGAGCGCGTTGTTGAGGTGCCGCGCCAGCGCCGCCGCCAGCTGCGGGCACATGTGTAATGTCGAGAAACTGCCTAGTTACTAGACCGACCGACAAGCTTCTTGTATACTATAGAGTATAGAGGAACAAAATACAATAGACGTAGATATATTTACAGTAACCTATTCCGCTTAACTATTCCTAAAGCCCTATAAGATCAGGATGACGATTGTCTTGTCGCGAACCCGAACATGACGTGTTGCCACTCCGAGCGCTGGTTCAGCACTCGGCGTGGTTCTTTACGACTGACATCACGTCGGTTTTTTATGACTTTTTAGGAATAGTTAAGCGGAATAAATATATCTACATCTATTGTATTTTATAATGGATTTCCGCTGAGTCACGCCTGAATCAAATAACTACTATAGAGGAAGGGATCAAGTTTCATGTGAGCTCTGCCGATGTATCCTGTAAAAATCTCACCATGAAAACTTAGGCGAAGTGAGCTGTCATCCCACCTGATGGGATTGACACTATTGACAGCTCACATCACGTATGTTTTCACGGTGAGATTTTAACAAAATAAGTAGCACTACTGTTCTAGTTGCGCCTGACCTGGTCGCGTGCGCGGGTGAGGCGACGCAGGCGCTCGCGCACGGCGGCCAGGCGGCGGCGCGACGCGGGCGCGGCCCCCTCGGCGCGCAGTGCGGCGCGCAGGGCCTCGCCCGCGGCCAGGGCGCGCGCGCGGCCCTCCGCCGACGTCAGCGACACCTCGGCCAGCGAGTCCAGGTCACGCAGCGGCGGCGCGTCCAGCCAGCCGTACACGTCGCCGAGCTCGGCCAGCAAGAGACGCGCGTTGGAGTCGGCGCGCGCGGCGTCCGAGCGCGCATGAGGCGCAGCGGGCGCGGCGCGGGCCAGCTCGTCATAGCGCCGCAGCCGCTGCGCCAGCGCGGCGCCGGCGCCCAGGCCGGTCTCGAGCCGCTCGGCCAGCGCGGCGCCGGCGCCCCCGCTCTCGGTGGCGGCAGCCAGCATGCCGGCCACGTTGAGCGCGTCGAGGCGCGCGAGGCGACTGCCCAGACGTCGCACGCGCCTCTCTGCGTCGGCGTCGGCTGGTTCGGCGTCCTCCAGAAGCGCGCCGAGCGCCGCATCCGATGGTGTCACATCGTCGCCGCCCTGCCACGCCCACTTTTTTATTGGATTAGGTATTCACCAGTACTGCAACTATGTTTTAGTATAGACTCAATGACATGAATATTTAGGGGGTTCCCTTAGGATATAATATAACCTGAATTAACATATTATGGGGTACTTTTAATCCCGGTAGTACGTTCCCGTGAGATATTTTCCTACAACCACGCGGGCGAAGCCGCGGGTAAAAGCTAGTATTCTATAATTGCATAGCAACCTTCTATAAAGCTACCATTTAATGGGTGTCTTTCATTGACTTGAATGTGCCCTGGTGGCTAAGAGTATGTCATGCTCACTCATATGTCTCGCTTTAATTATGCACCCTGTATATGTGTTGGTTCTTTAAGTTCCCTTAAAAATGGTTGAGCTGAATAATGCTAATCCATCCTTCATGTTCGTAAACGGGTGCCATCAGTAGAGACTGGACATCTCGTCTCTGGTATGGCTTATTTTAATTTTTAAATGTTATCTTTTTATTATGGACGCTTTTAACGTCCATGTCTCTCTCAATTCTCCATTCTTTATTGCATTGCATTATGTTGATAAAATCAGTTGGTAGGCTTAAAATTAAAGACACAATTATGGACCCTGTCGGGCACAGCATAGTAGGAGAGAGGAGGAAGAGCGCTCTATTGAAGAGCATTGCTCTAATTTGTTGCCAAATGTATAATTTAACATGAATGATGTAACCAATAGTTTGTAACATATTTTCATTTAAAAGAGTGTCCATGGAGTTTTGTCCGTTCTTCTCCATAGGAACCTACTACGCTTTGGAATGGGCAACTAGCTTCATCTGTCTGACTGACCAATCCCTTGACAATTCATAAGTGCCTGTAATTGGTTTATTTGAAATAAATGCATAGTTGAATAACTCAAGCTGAGTTAGAGTTTCTTGAAATATTCCAGTAAAACTTTTGTTTTTTGGCCACTAGCCCTTGTTTAAAAACTTTCCATATCTATATCATCCATCTCACCCTAGGACTCACTCACTTGTTTTCTCTTATTACGTGTACTGACTAGTAGAAACCTTAATAATGACAGATTAAGCATATGAAACTACATTATCAGCGAAAATCTAAATAGTGCCACGCACTCACGTTGTCGCCTTCAAAAAAACTGACCTAGCAATACAAAAAGTGCGAACTAATACTGTGCTGGATCAGTGGAAGTGTCCGTGTATCGAACTGCCGGATTACCAAGTTTGTACTGTATTATATTATTATTATTTAATTATTGCAAATGAGAGGACTATGTGGGTATTTTTTTTTGCCTACCCAAATGACCTTTCTTTGGTATTGTTCGTCAAGTTGTTGTTGCATGTTCTGAGTTAAGCTAAGCAATTACTGAAAAATGCTTGCAGGGGCATGCAAGGGGGCAGCGCTAGCTTACCACGTCGGCACAAGGCTGCTCCTTACTGGTCTCCCATTCACGTTGCAGTGCTGTCTCTTCGTACTTCATGCTGTTCGAAGCCGACGATGTCTCTAGGAAACTATAAACAAATGTTTGCCTGTCGAAGTTCCAATAAATAATACTTTAAACTGTGAAGACAAATTTGTTTCAGCTTTAGATGTAGCTACTTGTCAAATTGAACGTAATATTGTTTTTAAATTACTTCGCTTCTGAAATACAATAAAATACAGTGCACACACAGCAAAATTGTACATAAATAACAACAATTGAGTTTTAGTGTATATTTTTCTTTTTTCTTTCTGATCGAAAAACTTTGAGCTGTCAAGTCTGTCACTGTCCCCCCCTCACCCACCCACCACCAGTGGCTGATAGGCTGATCGGCTGATCCGGCTGATCACAGTGGCTCTCATTCATTTGTAAATTTAATCTATGCCAGTGGCTGCGTTCCGAGTTACAAATTACAATGGCCGCATTCCGAGTTAGGACATAATCGCTGATGACCATGACCGGTATGTATGTATGTATGTTCATTTGTTGTTCTCTCATAACTTCTAAACTACTCATCATAATTTGACAAATGGGGTATCGTTGGAAGCGTCTCGGTCGTCCGCTGGTTATAGGTTATATAGACAGACAAATTAAAAATCCGGAGTCACACGTAATCTATTTGATTTATCCCCTAAAACGTGTGACTCCGGATTTTTAATTTGTCTGTCGGAGATGACTTGTTTATACCTTTTTAGTTGACTTTTTTGCCGTAGTTGGGTTTTAGTTTTTATACTTTTATTGCGTTCCGATTTAGATATTACGATTATGCTAAGGACTGTCATGTGAACGCGCTAAAGTGTTCACCCAACGTCGAAACTTCTTTTATTTAATTAGGTACATAATTCTTTGTCACCACAAATTTCTTCTTCTTCTTTGGTTAGGTGGCGACGCGCGACGGTAGGTAGAAGCATGATTTCGAAAATGCCACGTTCGTATAAAGTTATGATGAGACTCAAAACAACACAGCCAACTCAATTTTTTTACAGCGCTCACGGTGTCATCAATACAAGGCATGGTCGGCGTTATCGCAAGATGGCGCATGTCATGACGTCATCTATGACGATGCACGGGTGTCTGATTATTTTATGCATAAAAATACTAATCATGAAGATTCAGTTGCAAAAAAAACTCTTGTACAAGTCTTTTTAAATTGTTCAGGTCGAAACCTCTCAAAAGTTCTGAAAAAAAAAACATATCTCGAAAACTATCAAAAGTCGCGGAACATACAATGTGGGGTGATTCAGATACCCCACGATACGAGGGAACTTTTGATTTATGGACGTCAATGTTCCGGTCACCCTGCATACTTAAAAAGACCAGTATCGCTTGAAAAGGTCGCGATGCCGCTCGCGGCGCCGCAAGGCCGCTCGCGGCACCACGGGTGACCGCCCGCCGAATGTAGAAACTAAACTAGTCAAGAGGAGACTAGACGCTAGATCGCTAGGAGACTATACGGGGTCTGGAGGTCGCGCGATGCCGCCAGCCGCTGCCATTCCGGTGTGACTCGGCCCCAACGATTCTCAAATGATTAGCGTTCAAAAGTTCAGAATAAGGGCTAGGATAGAACTAATGGGACATTTGGTTCTCACTAGTACGATGTTTCGATTCCCGAATAGTAGAACTAGTCAAACTTTTACTTCCAAGTAGTTCTCTACTCCAAGAAATGTATTAAATACCAAATAAACTAGTTTTGCCTAACATCAGGTCTAAAGCATAGTTAAACTGGACACCTAGGTAAATGAAACACTTGATAGAAACATTGTTTGAAAAATCATTATTGACATAATACGGAATAATTTATGTTTTTACCGGTATATCTATGGTGCCAGTTTGTGCTTCACCACAGACAGCAATTTCAATTTGACAAATTGCTATTTGCTAACCTAAAATTCCATACGCCATCTGTCAAACGAATGGGACAAATGGTCAAGTTTTTGCAATAAATTTATAAATTCGCCTTCGAATTGCAGTTTCTTTGTGGAAGAATACTTTATATACTTGAAACAATGGCTCAAAAAGCAGTTGCCAAAAACCCTAAAGCAAAATCTAGCGAGGAGATTTTCTCTGGCTTTCAAACACTTCGCGGTGAACAACGACAACTCGCAAATAAGATTTCCGAGTTAGAAATGGATCTCAACGAGCATAAGTAAGTGTCCGCACTGCCAACTATCATGCATTCTACATCGATTTATCACGGCTTGTACTATTGCTGCTGATTTTAAACGACTTGTTTATGTTTCAGAATAGTAATCGAAACTCTCCGAGGAGTGGATAAAACTCGTAAATGTTTTCGAATGGTGGGTGGTGTGTTAGTTGAACGCACGGTTGCAGAAGTTTTGCCCGAGCTAGAGAATAATAGTGAACAGTTGCCTAAAGCTCTCAAAGCATTGGAAGAACAACTCACTAAAAAAGGTCGAGAGATTAATGAATACATAGAGTGTCACGACATCCGCCTTCAGCGCGTGGACCGCCCCCCTGCTGAAGTAGCACCGGAGCAGCCTGCAAAGTCTAATGTTCTGGTTGCTAGTGGTTAATATAGGATAGGTATTGAACTATGTAGTTAGCATTTATTTAACCCATACTGATTGCTTTCAAGCTTTTCTACATTGTAAAGCAGTGTGTGTAAATATTTTAACTTTATGATGTAGTTATATTTATATAACTCAAGCATCAACTAATGAGATGCAATATCTATCTATTGTTACAATTTATTGTTACAGTACTCCTGGGAGTGCTGTGTCTGTTTTTTGATATTGATGATGTGACACTATGTTCACTAATGCATACCTATGTACCATTTTCTTTAATATTACTATTTATAGGTACTAGCTCGCCACATATTTCTTTGCTTGTATTGTATGATCTGCTTGAGCAGATAATAGCAATAACATCCAAACAGTTATTATTGTCCTACAAATATAAATTAACATAATAACACCACAGTATATTTTCTATCCTTCCCTAATCTAAAAACCTGCCCTGTTTCTGCAAGTAATGACGAGTGACTGTTTAACCATACATTTTTGATGTTTAAACATCTCTTAACTTTAAAGCCCCGTATTCATGGTAAACATTTGTATAGCAACAAAGTTGAATCAACGTGTTGCGGAGTTGCTGTCAAGATGTTGCTGGCAATGCTGCGTGTTGCAGAGTTGATAGCGTCATGTTGACAAGCTCTCGCCCGACAAGCGTAAACATCAGTTTAGCGAAAATTGCTTACGTGTGTGAACGTGTTTGCAACAGTTTATAAACATCAGATACAGAGAACACAACAACACTACCTCCTCGGGCAACATTTTAACGCAGACTGGCGTGTGGACAACCTGTATTGATTTAAACATAGTTGCTAGCAACATTCTCGCCGCTCACCAACAATGTTGATCAACTGTTCCTAAACAAATGTTTACCATGAATACGGGGCTTAAGCAATGTTTATAAAATACAATCCATAATTATATCAACAGAAAAATGTCTTCTAGGATTCAATAAACTTTTAGATAAATGTAACTCATGGCACACTTATAGCAAATACTCAAATAAATATTCTTAGAAACCACTTTTGGTACTTTACTTTTATTTTGTTTCAATACAGCCTTTTTTTTACATGAAATCATTTTCAATTTGAATCTTGAAGGTTACTGTAAATATTTTTCTAATGGAAAGGCAGTGTAAGATCCTAGTGATATTATAAATGCGAAAGTCACCTTTTTATGCCTTAATAACTGAATGGAATAAAAAAAAATACTGGTTGACCATGAGCTGGGTTACAATACTTTTTATACCGGTAGTTGTATCCCATGGGATAACTTCCGACTTACACGCGGGCGAAGCCGGGGGCATAATCTGGTATAGAATAAAAACTGTAGTGAACGGTTTTACCAAGGTTGATGCTCTTTTTTTTTATATTTAAACAACACTCGTTATTGCATTGTATACAATATAATAAAAAAATATAAACAATTTAAAACATGCCAATACAACAATATTATTTGCACCTTAATTACAAAAGTATGCTTATGAACAGTTAAACTGTTTTTATGTACCTACCTACTTACTTATGTTTTATCTTTTTTTTTTTTAAAAACGTAGCACCAAACAATGACGTATTATATATAGACACGTTATCAACAAACATCTCGGCGCTTAAAAACGGCGAAAATACTAGATAACTACTTATACGCAGCGTCGTACAAAACGCGCGACAGGTTGGTGCGTGACTGAGCGCAATGTGGCCAATTGGCTTCATTTCATGTTGCCATTTTAGAGTGCGGACAACGTATCTATAGTTTTATACATCATTGGCACCAAACAACCTTATAAAATATCAAAGTTTTTACAATAATATTATCACACAAATTGAACAAAGTGTCTTACTTGTATTTCACGAAGTTTTTGTTTAGTTCATAGTCTGACCCAAAATACTTGTATGACTAGTGAAGTGATCTCAGTGCCTCATTTTATGTAAAGGTGTACCATACAGTTTGGTAACTTGCGACAGGATGCTAACAAAACAACCTCTATCGTATGATGGGCAAAACAGAATCAGGGCTTGAAATACTGGTATTTTTAGGAATCAGTACCATTGACCTTCGTGTGATACCTATACCAGAGTAGTACCTACCTGTACTATTCGTACCAGTACCAGACATAGTAGGTATTTCTAATCAGTATTGGTAGTGAGTTGGGAGGCCCGGGGCTGAAGCCCCGGTTGCCCTCCCCTAAATCCGGCTTTGTGTACGGGTACCAAAACACCAAACGAGGTGTATGGAAACGAAGTTATAAATTTTAATCAGAGGATTACTTAGTAACTTCCAAGAATGGCAAGCTACGTAAGCGTTTGAGTAGGTACGAGATTCACTGATACACTAGCCGACCAACGCCAAGCGTCCTGTTAAGATTTAAATACGCTATAAACTGAAACAACCATGTTATATGTAAAGTCAGCCTCAAGAAGATATTATACTACTATAAAAAGATACATCGACAAGAATTCATTTGATTGTTTACAATAATTTGTGTTCTGTAGGTACCTACTGTATCACTAAAGCCGGGTCCGCTGCGCCATGTTTTAATGTTTTAAAAACATCAAACACGAAGCGATGTGGGGGCGTGGTTTATCATGAAACATGGAACATGAAACATTGTCATGTTATCCGCGACGAACGGAAAACATCACCCGCGTTCGCCTGCGGGGGGCCGGGAGAGGGGTAAAGTGATTCATTTCGTGTTGAGTGCTCGCCAAACGCAGACGAAAACGTTTCGTGACAATTACTACAAGTTTTAAGTGCAGTGATGGAGTGGAATCAAGACAATACTTTTTTTTGATATTAGCTCTTCAAAAACGCTTTACGACAACTGTTTTTTTTTTTAAACAGAACCTATCATCAATTTTAAGTTCTTGTTAAATATTGAACGAACGTAGTCGCAGGTACGGTCAGACTTGCCGGACTGCCGCCGTGGGATCTGGAGGCGAAAGTCCTCGCGCACTTATGGGAGTGGCGCGATGAGGCGAAACGCCGGGGCGTAACTCCGCTGCCGCGAGAAGTCGTGGCACAGCGGACAGAGCTCCGGCGGGATCTCATGGCGACATAGAAAGTGCGATTGTCGCAACCCAGTGCTGGGCACGCCACAATTGCGGCGATAAGTCCCCTCTTTGAGGAGTGGCTAGAGAGGTGCCACGGCGTCCTCGCCTTCCGCCTGACGCAGGTCCTCACCGGACACGGTTGCTTCGAGAGGTTCCTGTTCCGGATAAGGCGGGAGGAAGCGCCCGGGTGTCACCATTGTGTGGATCGCCCGGAGGACACGGTGGAGGTATGCCCGGCTTGGGCAGAGCACCGCCGTGTCCTCGTGGAGGCGATCGGCGGTGGAGATCTCTCGCGTCCGGCCCTGGTCCAGGCCATGGTACTGAGCGCCTTCTGCGAAGCAGTAATGCTCGAAAAGACGGAGGCGGAGCGCGCGAGGGAGAGGCAAAGTTCGCGCCCTCACGCCCCTAGCCGCCGTAGGAGACGCCCTGGGCGTCGGGAATCCCTGGCTGATTCCCGGCCACCATAGACTGCCTGTTTGCTTCGTGTTTGATGTTTTATAAAACATTAAACCATGGCGCTTTATAATGTAAAATTAAGTACCTACCCAATGTGTTTTAATGTTTTAAAATTAAACGTCAAACACGAACCGATTATAGAGGGTCACGTCTTTCTACATTGTTCTCACATGTATAAGTAATTTCAACATGAATGATGTAACCAATTTTTGTAACAATTTATTTGATTTAAAAGAGTGTCCGTGGAGTTATTCTTGCCCTTTCTTCTCCATAGGTACCTACTATGCTTTGGAATGGGCAACTAGCTTCATATTTTCTGACTGACTGACTCCTTGACAATTCAAAAGTGCCTGTAATTGGTTTAATTGAAATAAATGCTTTGAGTTTGAGTTTGAGGTAAACATTGAACATTTGAACATGACACACATGCTATCCGCGACGAACGTGCAGTGATGGAGTGGAATAAAGAAAATATTTTGTTTTTTATACATTGATTCAAGAAAGACCGGTGCTATTATTGCTAGAACAGCAGACACGTGTTCCTAGGCAGATCTCATTTCTGATAAGAGATTTTCTGATAAAATACAATAGACGAAGATCTACGTCTATTGTATTTTATAATGGATTTCCGCCAAGTCGCGCCTGAATTAATTAACTATCTAGATTTTCTGATAACATCGCTTCAAACAGCCGATTTGGGGGCGGGGCCTAAATAAACTTTAAACTTTATCCTTTCCAATATTAAGGAACAAAGATTGTACACATAAAGGCTCCTACAAGCCGGCGCGACGCGACTTTAATAATGCAATGTCTAGGAAAACTTCACGGTACACTCAGACTAACAAATTTTTTGTTGGTCTGAGACGGTAGAACAATTACCGGTGTCACGCCAGTATGTAAGTATGAATTCTTGTCGATTTTATATATCTTTTTGAGGCTGACCGTACCTACATAAGTTTTGTGTTTCTTCTAATTCCGTGTATTATAGGTTGACGACAACGTTAAATGTTCAGAAGTGTTCATCCCCGGGTCCCTCCCGTTAATATGCTTTACCATCACGTATTGACTAAGCGGAAGGAATGCAAATTTTATCTTAATATCTAAGTAAAATAAAAAACACAAGTTACACAACTTGAGCTGGAATAGCTCGTGACCGACATACATTGTGGTACAGCTAAAGACCTAGGTTCACTCAGTCGTAGACCCGGCGCAATAACAGCTAGAAATGCATGACGTTAGTGGGCGCGTAGGTCTCGCCCTCGCCCAGCGGCGACTGGTCGGGCGCGCGCAGCGGCGGCGGCGGCGTGACGTCACTGCGGCCGCCCGTCTTGCGCAGCACGCGCAGCTCCGTGATGCGCATGCCGCGGTCTACCGACTTGCACATGTCGTACAGCGCCAGCGCCGCCACCGCGCAGCCCGTCAGCGCCTCCATCTCCACGCCCGTGCGGCCCGTGGCGCGCGCCTCGCACGTCACGCGCAGCGCGCCGCCGCCCGCGCACTCGCCGGGCGGCAGGCTCACGCGCACGCGCACCACGTCCAGCGCCAGCGGGTGGCACAGCGGGATCAGCTCGGCCGTGCGCTTGGCGCCCATCGCGCCCGCCACCTGCGCCACGGTGAGCGCGTCGCCCTTGGGCAGGCGCGCGTCGCGCAGCAGGCGCAGCAGGCGGCCGCTCACCAGCAGCGAGCACTCGGCCGCGGCCGCGCGCGCCGTCACCGGCTTGCTGCCCACGTCCACCATGCGCGCGCGGCCCTCCGCGTCCAGGTGCGAGAACGGGCCGCCGGCCTCCTCGTCGTCCTCGAGCGGCGGCCGCGAGCTGTAGGCGCGCACACAGGGGCCCGGCTGGCGCGCCAGGCCCGACGGGAGCGCGAGGCTCGCCAGGCCCGCGAGGCCCGCCGGCGCCCACTGCGGCAGGCGCAGCGTCGCCGAGCTCCGCGCTGTGAACGTGTCCACATCACTAGGAGGCGCGCGGGGCCGGGCGCGGGGAGCGCTAGCCGCCGATGAGGATCATCGGTCGGTTCTCCATGGTGGCCAGATTCTCCATGCCTAAAAATACACGTCGAACGAGGAGCTCGCCGAGCTGGCTACCGGCGCCTAGCGCATATCGACCCCGATAGGTGACGCATTCCGAGCTGCGAGTCAACACGACAGTACATAATACATACAGGCTCAATATGACAGTTATGTTTTTGACAAAAACAAAAAAAACCGATTTCAGCGTTTCAAACCACACATATTGGAGGGTTCCGTAGTTGGGATGAATGACGCATGCAAAGTACCTATTGATTTGGGGGACAACGGGAAGTAATTTTAATTATTTTATTAATTTCCCTTTGTCCCCTTTAACGGGGACATGGCCTACGGGGACAACGGGAATACACGATTTTATCGACCGCAAAAATATACTTGTAGGTACTTTAAAAATACAATGTTACTCAAAATGACCGTAGCTGATTTCGAATTGTAGTCGTTCAGCTATAGCAGGAGAGGTGGTTGTGTACCTGCATGGCGGGCCTTCTTGTTGGCGAGCGCCGCGCGCACCAGCTGCAGCAGCAGCGCGTCCGAGTCGCCGGCGCGCAGCCGGTCCCGCAGCGACACCTCCGCCGCGCCGAACAGGCACACCTGCGACCACGTACTTACTCACTCCGTAGTGGTATTGGGACTGGGCGTAAGTACCCACATATTGGGAAGAATAGGAAAAACCGGCGACGCGGTAGTCCCAGAAGGAGATGGCGTGACTCGAGGGTTGGGCTCAAATTGCAAAAAAGATACAAAAATGGAAGGGAGGCCTTTGCCCTGCAGTGGGACGCAACAAGCTCATAATAATTATCAATAATAAAAGATGTAACATTTGTTGGCTTGTAAGTTTGTATGTAGGGGGTGGTTAACTCCAGAACTACGAGTCGGATTTGAAAACATATTTTTACATTAGATAGCCCAAATTTCACGCGCACGAAGTCGCGGGTAGAAGCTAGTACTTATATAATAATTTATTATAATACAAGAGCACGCACACGATGCAGTAGTTCGACTCGCGCTCACCTTGAGGTTTCCGTCAGCGGTGAGGCGCAGGCGGTTGCAGGAGGCGCAGAAGTGCTCCGTCATGGACGAGATGAAGCCCACGCTGCCGCGGTAGCCCGGCGCGCGCCATACCTGCGGGGCAAGCGGGTTCAGTGGACGACTTGCCACAACTTATTGCAACATCATTTTTAGAGATTCAGATTAATGATAAACTGTCTAAGTACCTACTTACTGTATAAGTTGGTTTTTTTTGTTCTCTAGCAAGTACTAGATGTCAAAGCCAATAGTGCTCCAATGTTGAATAACCAACAGCACAGGATCCGAATGATATGATATCAACGAGGAGACATGTGATGCATCGCTATTGCGGCAATTTACTTGCACCCAGCAACAAGAAGAAAGAGAACAACAGCGACCAGGTGAACGAGAAGAAGAAGAGGAAGTAGAAGTATTAGACGAATTGATTCTGACGAATAATTTTCCCCAGTTTCTTAAAAGTTACACCGCTTTCATCATTTTTAGGGTTCCGTATCCGTAGTCAACAAAGGAACCCTTAGGTATAGATTCACCATGACCGTCTCACAGTAGGTATTGCAATTGCCTCGAAAAGCGGACATCCCCTTTTTATTAACTTATTCGATAGAACAGGTTATTATATACTCAATACGTTTATTGCATTCCACAATGTGAACTTAGGTGGTAGGTACATAAAGACATACATTCGTTTTGGAGCATTGTGGGCCCTGTCGGGCATAACAACATAAAAATTAGGAGGAGGGCTATTATAGATATTTGTTAACAATTTAAATATTAATCTACTCTTTCATTTTGTGTAGGTAGGTAGGCTGATAACTAATTGTGTACATATAATTTTTACCACTCATATATTGGATTTAAACATTAATATTTATTTAAATGATACATAATTATATTATTATTATCATTGGTAATTATAAATAAATTATGATTGCGTTTTTTTTTTAATAAGTAAGAGTAAAATACCCGTGTGACAATTTTGTCCCAATCAGGAGACATCATTTTCTTAAATTGTTCTATGGTTTCCATAAAAACCATAGGAATCGCAATAACTTTATATCGAATCCGTTCTTGTTATATCTTTGATTGCAATTACTTGATGCTTTATATTATAAACTAGCTGCTGCCCGCGGCTTCGCCCGCGTGAGTGTCGGAAATTACCCCATGACATCCCCATGGGTTTTAAGTATAAATATTGAGTTTCGAGTTAATCGGACAGCGCGTTAAAATTCTTCCATACAAACATTGACACCCCCCCAACCTTTTAGGGGGTAATTTAGAAAAAACAAAAAACTACAAACTTTATAATTCATTTAGATAACTATTCGTGCGAAGTTTCATGTTTATTACCTCAAGGAATAAGATTTTTCATACAAACTTTCATCCCTTATTTTACCCCCTTAGGGGTTGAATTTCGAAAAATCCTGATACACGTTATTCTTCATTTTTGGGTTTAAGTATAAATATTGAGTTTCGAGTTAATCGGACAGCGCGTTAAAATTCTTCCATACAAACTTTGACACCCCCCAACCGTAGGATAGGGTACTTTTCCGGGATAAAAAGTACCCAGTGTGGTGCCCAGGGTATTAAAGAATAATTATACCAAGTTTCATCGTAATCGAACCGGTAGTTTTTGCGTGATGCCTGAACAAACAGACAGACAGACAGACAGACAAAAAAATTTTTAATCAAATTTTTGGGTTCGGTGTCGGTCTAGTAACACCCACTGCCATTTATTTTTTTGATATCTTCAATGTACAGAATTTTCACTTCTACAGATTTATTATAAGTATAGATGTAAAAATCATAGGGGTAAAATAAGGGATGAAAGTTTGTATGAAAAATCTTATTCCTTGAGGTAATAAACATGAAACTTCGCACGAATAGTTATCTAAATAAATCATAAAGTTTGTAGTTTTTTGTTTTTCTAAATTACCCCCTAAAAGGTTGGGGGGTGTCAATGTTTGTGTGGAAGAATTTTAACGCGCTGTCCGATTAACTCGAAACTCAATATTTATACTTAAAACCCATGGGGATGTATGGGGTAATTTCCGACACTCACGCGGGCGAAGCCGCGGGCAGCAGCTAGTACAAAATAATCTTTGTATTTTATCTATACTTATAATAAATCTGTAGAAGTGAAAATTCTGTACATTGAAAATATCAAAAAAATAAATGGCAGGGGGTGTTACTAGACCGCCACCAAACCCAAAAATGTGATAAAAAAAATTTTTGTCTGTCTGTCTGTCTGTTTGTTCAGGCATCACGCAAAAACTACCGGTTCGATTACGATGAAACTTGGTATAATTATTCTTTAATATCCTGGGCACCACACTGGGTACTTTTTATCCCGGAAAAGTACCCTATCCTACGGTTGGGGGTGTCAAAGTTTGTATGGAAGAATTTTAACGCGCTGTCCGATTAACTCGAAACTCAATATTTATACTTAAACCCAAAAATGAAGAATAACGTGTATCAGGATTTTTCGAAATTCAACCCCTAAGGGGGTAAAATAAGGGATGAAAGTTTGTATGAAAAATCTTATTCCTTGAGGTAATAAACATGAAACTTCGCACGAATAGTTATCTAAATAAATCATAAAGTTTGTAGTTTTTTGTTTTTCTAAATTACCCCCTAAAAGGTTGGGGGGTGTCAATGTTTGTATGGAAGAATTTTAACGCGCTGTCCGATTAACTCGAAACTCAATATTTATACTTAAAACCCATGGGGATGTATGGGGTAATTTCCGACACTCACGCGGGCGAAGCCGCGGGCAGCAGCTAGTACAAAATAATCTTTGTATTTTATCTATACTTATAATAAATCTGTAGAAGTGAAAATTCTGTACATTGAAAATATCAAAAAAATAAATGGCAGGGGGTGTTACTAGACCGCCACCAAACCCAAAAATGTGATAAAAAAAATTTTTGTCTGTCTGTCTGTTTGTTCAGGCATCACGCAAAAACTACCGGTTCGATTACGATGAAACTTGGTATAATTATTCTTTAATATCCTGGGCACCACACTGGGTACTTTTTATCCCCGAAAAGTATCCTATCCTATACTATCTATCTATATTAATAAAAAGAAAAGTCCTGACCGACTGACTCAGCAACGCCCAGCCCAAACCCTTGGACCTAGGAAGCTGAAATTTCGCACAGACGTTCCCTTTATAATGTAGGCAAGGAACAAGGGGGCATTTTTGGACTTTCATCCCTTAAGCCTCCTTAAATAGGGGATGAAAGTTTGTATGAAAAATCTTATTCCTTGAGGTAATAAACATGAAACTTCGCATAAATGTTTATCAAAATAAATTATACAGTTTGTAATTTTCCGTTTTTCTAAATTAAGCCCTAAAGGGGGCTTGGGTTAGGTTAGGCTTCGCCCACGTCGTTGTAGGAAAATATGGCACGGGAACGTACTACCGGGATTAAAAGTACCCCATAATATGTTAATGCAGGTTATATATCCTAAGGGAACTTTTCCTTTATTTAGCTTTTATGATATAGGTGATATCAGTACCAACTTTCAAGTTAATTAAACCACGGAGTAAAATCCTCTCCTGTGTAAATTGGTTACTCCTTTTCACCCCGTTAGGGGTAGATTTTTGAAAAACCCTGATACACGTTATTCTTTATTTTCGGTTTTAAGTATAAATACTGAGTTTCGAGTTAATCGGACAGCTCGTTAAAATTCTTCCATACAAACTTTGACAACCCCCCTTTAGGGCGTAATTTAGAAACACAAAAAACTACAAACTTTATAATTTATGGGAAATTATGAGTGCAACATCAAGTTTTCTTTAGCACCTGAAACCTAACCTCTTTTTTTGTATGTAAGCAACGAGTTAATAGAACGGCTTCTATTAATTCATCATCTTTACTGTTTCACCAGAATATAAAAAATCAGCGTCAATTAACAAACATAAATTAATATGACTCAGCTACCGATTAATATATTTACTTCTGAATTGATAACTCAGCGACTAATGTTGTAAGTGAGCTACTTTATATATTTTATAGATTCAACATCTGTCTGCTAATAAAATCAAATTCCAGCCACAAAATTAGCAATCAAAGTTTTTATTTAACAACTAAATTAATAAATCATAATCTTTTTTCATAAATTCGCATAATGTTACTATTGAAATGGTATACAAAATGGTTAGGTAATTAGTTTATAGGGTGTGCGAGAGATAATATTACTAATGAGTGTTCATGTAGTAAACTCCCTAAGTCCCTCTTCTAAGCTTCCGTACAACAGCCTGCTAATTAAATATTAGTGGCATTGTTGATTAAATTCTGTTGGTAGACAATGGCTCCGAATTTAGTTCGAGCTTGTTAATAATAAAACATGAATAGGTACATAAAAGCGTATCATTTTTCTACTTCGGGGACGCAGATCTTCTTTTTATGACAGAGAGTGGGTCGTAACGTCAACCTATCCGATAAATGCTAGTGGATAACAGCATAATCTTGTTTCCAACCGAATAATTTCAAATATGTATAGAACTCGTATCGAACTGCAATGATAAAATCCTTCATTAATATGTTCTTAACAAATGAGATATACAAAACCAAGTATGGTACTTCTAAATCTTCCACTTAAAATACATATGCGATTTTTTCCAAACCTTATTCGCACTACTTCACTCGCTTCATGAGTCTGTCAGTGTAGCCATCGAAGTATTTGTACTGCGGCCCACTTGGCACCGGTTTTCTTACGATAATACCGTCTCGTCCTTCCTTTGTAACTTTCTATTATCAACGTTAATTTGCTGTTACCCTTTGGCGCAATACCCGGAACCGAACAGGTTCCCTCTAATTGGCAGAATCTTGATGTTCCGAAACTTATTTGGCAGAACATAACTCGGCAGAATCTTCTTTAAACGAATATTTTTCTGGCATAAACATCATTTAACAGAATTATTGTCTGGCAGAATGTTTATATATGTCCGCATTTACAAAGGCATACTCTTCATATGGCAGAATTTTATTTCGCATAATAAATTTCGTTTAGCATAACTTTTATTTGGTAGAATTTCACTTGGCTTACTATGAAGATGGAAGAATTTTATTTGGAATAATTTTATTAGACATATTGCCATTTCTTCAAAATACCACATTTAACTTTAAAACAATTAAAATTGTTGTCTTAAAAAGTCAAAATGTTATTTTACAAAAGTTAATAACAGAAACGAATCGCTGCAAAACCGACTCCACGTAGTCTTGTCTGCCCTACCCCTAGAGTGCTATTACAGCCCACGTAGGCGCGGAGGGGCGAGGCCGCCCGCGAGCTGAGGAGCAGGTGGTTGCAACGGTCGCCGTCGCGGCTGAGGTTGCGGCCAGCGAGCCGAAGCTGCGGTGGTAAGCGTTAAAACCATCTGCGACGATGTTATGTCTTAAAATTGTTTTCAAATGGATAGGGAACCCAATTAGGGGTTGATATAATAGTCAAGTCATCAATTACTTATGCTAACATTACAAATAGATAGGTAAATACATGAAATTAGAGCTTTCATTGACCATTATTTGATGACAATAATAAGGTAATTTTATGTTCAAATATAGTAGTTCACTCATCAATTACATATGCTAACATATAAAAATATAGGTAAATTTATGAAATTAGAGTATGTTGCAATTATTTTATAGATGCAATTGATGCACTTATTAGAAGCTGGCAAAGCGTAGACGTATCACAAATTTAGTTGCTTAAGAATTGTCTCGATGCTGAGTCCTATTTACATTAGCTTGTTTTACATTAAATTGTCGCTTGAAAAGCATTTATTAGACGCTAAAAGTTTGTCGCTGACCTATTAATTCATTAGGCAACAAAATATATTTGAAGACGGGAATGACATTATAAAGAAGCTGCGTTAATTAGCACCCATAATTTATTAGATAACTATTCGTGCGAAGTTTCATGTTTATTACCTCAAGGAATAAGATTTTTCATACAAACTTTCATCCCCTATTAGATCCCCCCCCCCCCTTAGGGGTTGAATTTCGAAAAATCCTGATACACGTTATTCTTAATTTTTGGGTTTAAGTATAAATATTGAGTTTCGAGTTAATCGGACATCGCGTTAAAATTCTTCCATACAAACTTTGGCACCCCCCAACCCCCCTTTAGGGGGTAATTTAGAAAAACAAAAAATTACAAACTTTATCATTTATTTTGATAATTATTCGTGCGGAGTTTCATGCTTGCATGCAAAAATGCTTCTTTATTCCTTGCCTACATTATAAAGGGAACCTCTGTGCAAAATTTCAGCTTCCTAGGTCCAAGGGTTTGGGCTGGGCGTTGATGAGTCAGTCAGTCAGGACTTGTCTTTTTATTAATAGGTATAGATATAGATAGTAGGATAGGATACTTTTCCGGGATAAAAAGTCTGGGTACTTTTTGTGGTGCCCAGGATGTTAAAGAATAATTATACCAAGTTTCATCGTAATCGAACCGGTAGTTTTTGCGTGATGCCTGAACAAACAGACAGACAGACAGACAAAAAAAAAATTAATCACATTTTTGGGTTCGGTGTCGGTCTAGTAACACCTCCTGCCATTTATTTTTTTGATATTTTCAATGTACAGAATTTTCACTTCTACATATTTATTATAAGTATAGATTAGATTAAAGAAAAGGCAAGCAAAATCAAGGGAAGAGGTTTCGGTTCAAGATAGCGATAGCTTAAGTGACGAAGAAGACGTAATGCAAAATCTTATAGAAGGCTGGAATGACGATATTAGTGAATTTTTCCCTACGGAAAATGATAATTAATAAATAATAAAACTATTGTCTATAAAACAACGTACAACCCTTGGCACCCATTTAGATCAATTTTTTAGTTTATTTTACTTTGATTATTTTTACATTTATGCGTTTGGTGGGACTACTTGCTTTTCTCGCTCGGCTCGGGTCAATGGATACGAAACGGGACACTATGAAAAAAACTTAGACTTAGAAAAATTTCACCTATTTCTGAATGGCTATAATAATAAGGTTCGAGGTTATTTTTTTTTATTCAGGCCACTATATTTCCCACTGGTGTGTATATGTGTGCGCTTGTGGTGTACGTACGGTGGCGGTGTCGTTGGGCCGCGGCGGCGCGGGCTAGAGCGCGTGCGCGGCGGCTGCGGCGCGCAGGGCGACTCGGTACGGCACCAGCTTGTAGTCGTCCCACTAGTGTGTGTATGTGTGCGCTTGTGGTGTACGTACGGTGGCGGTGTCGTTGGGCCGCGGCGGCGCGGGCTCGAGCGCGTGCGCGGCGGCTGCGGCGCGCAGGGCGACTCGGTACGGCACCAGCTTGTAGTCGTCCCACTAGTGTGTGTATGTGTGCGCTTGTGGTGTACGTACGGTGGCGGTGTCGTTGGGCCGCGGCGGCGCGGGCTCGAGCGCGTGCGCGGCGGCTGCGGCGCGCAGGGCGACTCGGTACGGCACCAGCTTGTAGTCGTCCCACTAGTGTGTGTATGTGTGCGCTTGTGGTGTACGTACGGTGGCGGTGTCGTTGGGCCGCGGCGGCGCGGGCTCGAGCGCGTGCGCGGCGGCTGCGGCGCGCAGGGCGACTCGGTACGGCACCAGCTTGGAATCGTCCCACTTGTTGCCCGAGAACGGCATGAACTCGATGAACCTGCCGACACACACCACGTTACCGACGTCACGACCACGCATTCTATCTAATTCTTATTGCATCCCCCTAATGGCATACCTCACTTCTACGTCGCGGTCTCGTGTATAATCCACAAAATCACTTATTTCGTCATCGTTGAAACCTGAAATAAAGTCCAAATGATTTTTATGGCACCAGTCAAATCTTTGTACCAAACATGACGTCTTCAAGGAAGATGATGGTCGAGTAGTGTTTGTTTGCCGAAGGTGGGTACCTTTCATGAGCACGACGTTGATCTTGACGGGCGAGTAGCCCAGCTGCAGCGCCAGGTCAACGCCCGCCAGCACGCGCGATAGCCCCTGCAAATACGTATATTTATAATGATACACAACTAATTTCATTAAGGCGAAGGCAGGGCGACCCGCGAAATTCAAATTTTCAGTGGTCAAAAATGGTCAGTTTACTCAGTATTCGGTTGTATGTTGATCAAAATACTCGTATGATTCCCGACCGTAAAAAATATAAACTATCAATACAACTCTTTTACACCTGAAATCATGACATTAGGGGCCAATTGTAACTTAGAGATTTGTATTGATGATTCTCAAGATTTTAATTCTGTGAATACTTTGTGACGGTTGCGAAACATAGCAACAAAAACACTTGCAAATCCGAAATAAACCTAAGAAAATTTGAATTTCGCGGGTGCTACCTCCCTAAGTTTTCACTTTGGGCCAAATGATTGTTGTCATAGAAATATAAATTGTGAATCATTTTGAATCAGATTGCTAATCCATTGCATAATAAGTTCGAAAAAAATAAAAACTTTTCCAAAAAAAACCAACCGACTTCAACAAAAAAAACCTACAAAGTGAACAATAAGCATTTCCTATTAAATTTATAGGAAAAGTTTTTTGCGATTTCTGACTTTTCTAGTAGGTACTCGAACCTCAGTTGGTCCGATAGAGGTTTTTGATCCTTATATGAAACAAGATCGATTAGCATCAAAAAAAGATTTTTGTGAAAACTGCCCATTTTCTTGCTGACTGTAGTTTTTTCAAATTCTCTGAATGCAGATCAAAATCTCTTAAAAAGTTAAGGACAGTCTCCTAAGACCATTTTCCTGTAGCTACAACGGTTACGGTAGCTGCCCTTGCTGCCCCATCTCAAAAATCCACCCTGTATAATTGTTATCAGTGTATTGTAAATATTGATATTTTGTCATGAAACCATCGTAAAAACATTTTTTTAAATTAATTAATATTAAACCGCAGGAGTTATAAAGCATCTCAATTGTAATAGTTATTTTCTCAAATATGCTTGGAAATTCGAGCATTATTTTGACAACCTTCTTCGAGATAAATCGAAATTGCTGTACTGATCAAAAACAAATGACGATGCGCGATGCGACCAGCAATGTTACTATGAAAATCCATATCTGTCCTGTGTAGCGGCCAAATAAATTACTGTGAAAACTCATATTTGTCGTGTTATTTAAAAATGGAACTAAGTTTTTACTTCAACACATGACAACCAAATAGGTAACTTAACAAAGATTTTATTTAAATTTCGATTTAAAGTAAAGAAGAAACAAATGAACACATTGGCGCGTGAAAAATTATCGCTGTCCGTCATTGATTCTGGAATTTATAATTAATTTACTTTGTTTGAATTTCCGCGCATTATTTGAGAAAACTACTATTCAAGCCTTGGCCGCAACCAGGCATTGATGGACTCACGTATGTGATCAATGCTTGAGTTGCTGGCCTCGACAGAAATGTACTATTATGCAACTGTTGTATAATACCTAATTATATACAGTTGCATACAAGACTTTATCTACACCCATGATATGAATCCTCTACAAAAGTTTCTGAAACAGTTAGCTATTGCCAACATAAACCGACCATATGGGTATGGGTACCCGGTGGCCCGTACCCGCCAAACGTGACGTATCGTATTTTGGAAAATGTGTCAGATGTATCGGCGTGGGGTGGATGTGTCTGCACCTGCTGACTGCAAGGAATTGAAGGAGCAAACGAGTTGCATTATGTTTAGTACAGCATTATAACACTCGTTTGGATGATATAATGGTTACTATGACACTGGTCGTTTTAATGTTGGCAATAAGCAAACAGTTTCAGAAACTTTAAAATTAAATTTTATAGAGGATTTATAGCATGGGTGTAGAATGTGTAGATAAAGACTCTTACGAAACGTATTATTCATACTATTTTTTTTTTTTTTTTTATTTTTTTTTTATTTTTTATTTTTTTTATTTAAACGTTGCCCCACACTAGGAATTTCTCCTGTATCGTGGATGCGTTTACAGACATTTAAACTGACATACACAAACAGCCAGACCCGGAACAACTACATGTAGGTCATACAAATATTTGTTCCGTGCGGGAATCGAACCCGCGACACGCAGCGCAGCAGTCAATCGCTTAACCACTACGCCAACCGTACCGTCCTATCGCATGCCCACTTAAATTGTTCGGGTTATGTGCGTTGATTCTGTTCCATTTGTTGGAGACGCTATTGTTCCTTTTCTTTTTATTAAAGAATGATTGTTTTTAATTGATTATATTATAGTAACATTTTATAGACTTAATTTTGACTAAGTGCATGTAGTAAATTAAAGATGTGAGTTTTTATTTTAGATTTTTTAGCTTTCCTCGAGATCCAGTGAGGTGTAACGATTGGATATCAGTTACAATCATTACATTTATTATACAACATATACCCCATTCACAATAAGATTAGACATTTATTTAAACAAACCTTTTTTACAGTCCGTTCAACCGATTTTGACTTCTATTGCGTTGGTAGCATGACACATGGCAGCTGCAGTAAACAGTTGGTATTATAATCACGTTTTTGCTTTTAATGCCATCCTTATGCCTACGGAATAGAAGTCAAAATCGGTTTAACTACTGTAAAAAGTTTTGTTTAAATGTCTAATCTTGTAGTAAATGGAGTATAGAATAGTATAAAATGCTTTACTACGACTTACACATTTTTTATTCGCGGCCCGCGATATCGAGCCGGTCTGTACGAGCCGTAACACTTCCCGACCAAGCTCTCAAAATTTATGCTGAGTGACTAAAGATGTTTGTGGTTCGGCGTTATCATGATGAGAGACCACACCCTTTCTGTTAATCAATTCCGGCCGTTTCTCTCAATTTGTTGCTTGAGTCTCATCAGCTGTTGGCACTAGAGATCCGAATCAATATGACTTTACCCGGCGGTAAAAGTTCAGAATGAACGATGCTCTTCCAATCCCACCATACAGATAGCATCACCTTGTTGCGAGTGAATCCGGGTTTCGCTATAGTCTGTGTAGCTTGACTGCCCTTTGACCATGATCTTTTTCGTACGTTTTTATCGTAGGTGATACTTTTCATCACCAGTGATCGATCTTTTTAAAAATGGTTTTCATTACGTTTCAATAGAGAATCGCAAATGAGTACACGATTCATTAGGTTTCTTTCAGTGAGCTCGTGAGGCACCCAACTAACGAACTTTTTTGTATAGCCAGACTTTATCAAATGCTCAAAACTGTATAGTGGTCAACCCCCAACTTTTTCACAATACAAAATTAGAGGGCGTGGCAGTAATATACTATAGAACTATTAAACTTCAACAATGGAATGATTCGTCAAATAATCAAATGATGTGTATATCACTGCTTCAGTAGCTGTAGTGGAGTTAGAATGTTTGTTGATGTTACAGATCACCACTGTCATCAAAGGGGCAATTGTTGCGTTTACACCCTTAGATGTTATAAATGTAAATTATTAAACTTGGGCGCTAATAGCGTCTACTTATGAGCTTTTTATCCAGCTCTTTCAATTATCGCAAACTCATAAGTGTTGATGGGTAGCATAATAATAAATATTTACATTAACAATTTGAGGTGCCGTGTTGTATGTCGTCGTTATAGACTCCACTTGGGCCCACTAGCGAGCCGGCGGAGGGTTGTATGTTCGGGGCCACGGGGGCGCTTTCTAACACTGTACTGTTAGTGGGAGACATACCGGGCGGCGCGCCATGCGCTCGTAGCGCTCGGGGCGTAGCGAGTCGAGCGATACGTTGAGCGCGGCCAGGCCGGCGCGCTGCAGCGCGGGCAGTCGCCGCGTCAGCACCAGCCCGTTGGTCGTAATGGACACAGAGCGCACGCCCGCTTCCTCGCGTAGCCCCTCTGCACACAAAACAAACACGTCCTCATCGTCACTCTCCACAATATAGGTATAATGCGTCTAGCGAGCGGCGCGAGCATTCTTTCAGGAAAATCATTCAGCAGCAGGTGTGTTCATGTGAAAGGTCTGCAGCCGTATGAATGGCCGCTGTATAAACAAGAACTGACCGTGTACTTATGTGCGAATTCTTGGTTGAAATGTTCTTTGACTATGAAAACCGATATTAGTGTCAGATATCGAATTGAAATCACGGGGGCTCGTTCGTGCATGTGGGTGCGGTGCTCACGTATGATGTCGGCGAGGTCCTTGCGCAGCGTGGGCTCGCCGCCAGTGAGGCGCACCTTGTCCACACCGGCTGCCACGAACACGCGCGCCAGTCGCAGCAGCTCCGTGCGTGACAGCAGCGCACCGCGCGCCGACAGCGGCACGCCCTCCGCCGGCATACAGTACTGACCTGCGGCACACGACGAAAAAGCACTCTTATCTACTATCATATTACCTGATCTAATGAAACTTAGCAAAGTGATTTCACTGTTCTAATCTAGCAGCACAACTGAGCCCACGAATTTTCGGCGTATATCGACACTGAGCAAAATCTTTGAAACATTAATTTAAAAACAAATATTAGGACATTTCAACGCACATCATTTAATGCATCTGTAACCGTTTAATTTTACAAAGGTTCGTTCAACTACAGACGCGGGCGTGGAATTACTGAAAAGCATACCTATTTGAGGAGTCGCAAGATGCTCTTCAGTAATTCCACGGCCGCGTCTGTATTTGAAAGAACTTTTGTTGATTTTGATGATTTTCTACTTGTCCAAGGCCTTCGGTTGCATACATCATGATGGTTTATCAGGAATCTGTACCACTATGGTATGAGGGACAAGGCTCTGGAACTTCTGACTTCATATCTGAACAACAGAATTGAGAGGTCGATGTCGAGGCAAGAGATCTGCAAGATCTGCGGTCACCATGAGCGTTCCGCAGGGTTCAATTCTAAGTCCTTCCTTATTTATATAAATGACTTACCTTACCACATAAGGGGCAATCACAAAATCGTATTATTCGCAGATGACACTTCCCTAATTTTTTTAATCAAACGTCAAAGTTAGTCAGTTTTGAACAAGTTAACGATGCACTATGCTGTTAAAAAAATCAAACAGATAACTGACGTAGATACGGCCAGAATTTTTTATTTTAGTTATTTTCATAGTCTTATTATGACATATGGGATTCTTCTCTGGGGAAACGGTGCTGTCATTCATATTATCTTTGTTCTACAGAAAAGGGCTATTCGAGCCATTTACTGCCTTAGTCCAAGAGATTTAGCCTCACAGAATATATACAGGGTGGATTTTTGAGATGGGGCAGCAAGGGCCATATAATATATGGCTCTGATCGCTCTTTTCTGCAGAATATCCTTAAAGATATTAACATCATGACGGTACCTTGTCAATATATCTATGAAAACATCGTGTATGTAAGAAAAAATTTACATCTTTTTAGTAAAAGAGGTGATAGACATAATTATAGTACAAGAAATAGGGACCTATTAGTTCAACCAGGTTTCAGACTGGCTAAAGTAGACTCATCTTTCATGGGGTACTGTTTAAAATGTTATAATAAAATTCCTCCCCACATACTTCAACTGAATGAGACGAAATTCAAAACATGTATAAAACGCATACTATACAGGCAGGCATATTATAAGTTGGGGGATTACATCACTGATAAAAATGCTTGGGCCAATGCTGGTCCTGCTCCACAACCACAACTAATTGATTAACATTTGGAAAGTCTGTTGGAGCTGCTGAAGATTGTAAGAAAATCTTGCATTGTATAAAATCAATTTCCTTTGCATTATATAATTGCATAGCACATGTGTGAGTACTATGTACTATAGAGCTACCATTTACCGGGTAATATTATGTCTTTAATTGACTTGAATGTGCCCTGGCGGCTGTGAGTATGTCATGCTCACTCAGATGTCTCGCTGATGGTGGCGTGTATGTTGGATCATTTAGCTCCCTTCAAAATGGTTGAGCTGAATGGTGCTAATCCATGCGTCATGTTCGTGAACGGGCGCCGTCAGTTGGGGCTGGTCATCTCTTAGCTGCCATATTTGTAATTTTTGAATTGTTTTTATTTTTATGTACGGACGCTTTTTTCATGCACGTCTTTCTACATTGTTCTCACATGTATAAGTAATTTCAACATGAATGATGTAACCAAATTTTGTAACATTTTTTTTTATTCAAAAGAGTGTCCGTGGAGTTTCTTGCCTGTTCTTCTCCAAAGGTACCTGCTACGCTTTGGAATGGGCAACTAGCTTCATATTTTCTGACTGACTGACTCCTTGACAATTCAAAAGTGCCTGTAATTGGTTTAATTGAAATAAATGCTTTGAGTTTGAGTTCGTGTTTAATTTACTTTCACCTTCCTTGACTAATAATTGCGCGCAATCAGGTATTCGTATTCGGCAAATCGGTATTCGTACCTATTTGTATTCGTTGCATCTTTTGGATTTCCCATCTACAAAATTTGCAAATTTCCATACAAACTTTCATCCTATCCAACCCATTGAGTGGATTTTTTTTCATAAATCCTGAATTTAAGATTTTAATGAAGTAGAATGGACTAAAAATGGTCTTAGAGCCGAGCCACACCGGAATGGCAGAGGCCGGCGGCGACGCCGCGCGCCGCTGGCAGCCACGATGTTTCTGGTCACGGCTGCCAGCGGCGCGGGCCCCCGGGCGGCCTCACGACCTTTTCAAGCGATACTGGTCTTTTAAGTATGTAGGTAAACTATAAAATTATTTCACGCTGAAAGTGCTCGCCGCGTCGCTGCCGGCCGCTGCCATTCCGGTATTAATCGGCCCTTACTGTTTTGTTATATTCAGTGGCGTAACTATAGGGTGGCAGGGCTGGCAAAATGCCACGGGCCCCCGGCCCGACGGGGCCCCCTGCCCGACAGGACCCACGGACCGAGAGGCCGCGAGCTCAGAAGTAACTTAACTAAGTAGTTATTGAAAATTCTAGGGCCCGATCTTAAACTTTTATGATGTTATTGATACTTTTGCGGAACTACATTCTGACAAATAAATGAATTCTGATTCTGATTCTAACAGGAAGCTCGGAGATTTTTTTAAATTAATTTATATTGTTAAGATTACATTGTTATTTTATTATAAATATGTAATAGGTACCTATGCCTTCGAAAATTAAATTTACTAGATATTTAACTCAAATGGGGACTACTGTTGGGTAACTACTTCTCTGGTACTGTTTTATTAAAATACAACGTGACGATTTTTACTGGGGCCCCATCCAGTGAATTTGCCACGGGCCTCAGATGGTATACGCCACTGCTTATATTGTAACCATATTCTTTTGTTTTTGGTGTTTGCCACCGGTCATGAATGTCCGTAAATATTGACAGCCACATAATTATGAAGGAACACTATTATTGCCGTAGATACTTTATTGGCAAGTGACGTACCCACTACTACGGATTTATATTATCGAATCTATTATTAAAGGACTTAAAAAATAATTTTGTATATTTTTTAAACGTCATGTCGGTTTGCCGTGCCATCGGACTATTTACCAAAATAAAAAAGTGGTAAGCATAGGTGCAAGTATCAATATGTTAAAAGTTACAAACCAACAAAGAAACGATATAATAGTAGCGGAGGCAGTTCGATGGAGAGTGACTATATTAATAAATCTGATGGAATAATCTTATTAAAATGTGTTTTATAACAACTTCGTCATAAACGACGATAAAAAATATATACGACTCGCACAAGTGCGAGTCGTATATATTTTTATTAATTATTATCGATAAACTTATAGTCAAGTTTGACTATAAGTTTATCGATAATAATTTGTTATGTGTCTGACACTATTGTAAGATGACAATTAAATATCATCTTTATCGCATATAAATAATCACATTTTCGAAAACAATATTTTGAATTACAACTATATTAGTTACTAGCGGTCGCCCGCGGCTCCGCCCGCGTGGATGTCGGTTACCGCTGCAAAAAGCCTACCCAGGAAAGACACGGTCAGCAAAATGATTCCCAGGTCAATTCACAGACACCGACAGTAACATCGACGACGCAGTCATTATCCGCAGGCTGCACAGATTGTCTTTCTGTGTATGTTAAAGTTGTTAATGATGAAAATATTTAAATGTAATTAATACTAAGTTTTCACTTCTGCCGGCAGTCCCGGAGCGCAACCCGTTGTTTTAGGATAGATAACTAAAGCGATTATTGTAGAGCCGCGCGAAATCGTAATATTTTAATTTCGCCATAACTTCAAAACCAAACGTCCAATTTTAATCATTCAAAGACCAAATATTATCTACATAAACTGTACTTAGTGATGAAATAATTTATTTTGATAAGGATTAATAGCATGAGTAAAATAAACGCGTTTAAATGTAGTCCAAAAAAAATTCAAGATTTTTAATTAAAAAAACGGTAGTTGTGCCTCACTCGACATACATAGGTATAGTGTGTCGCGGACTTTTTTGTAGATATTTATAAGATCTACAATTAATTAGAATATTTTATGGTTCTGTCTTTTATAGTTTAGGCAGCGTACGCAAAATAAGTAACTTTTCTGGTTGATTTTTTACACCTTGTGTCCGAAAAACCCAAATATCTTACGGAACCCTATTTTTTTCCAAAATAAAATATAGCCTATGTTACTCGTGGATAATGTAGCTTTCGAATGGTGAAAGAATTTTTAAAATCGGTCCAGTAGTTTTTGAGCCTATTCATTACAACCAAACAAACAAAGTTTTCCTCTTTATAATATTAGTGTAGAAGTGTAGATAATTACGAGATATTTTCTCTGGGCAGTCGAAATTTCATATTTAATGTGTTCTTATTTTATTGGATTTTTTTCAAGCAGCGGCGTGAAGAGCGAGTTTAAAAAAAAATTGACATAGGTACATCTCGATGAAGTCCCACAGGACTCTGAACGCGAGCCGATTTAGCCCGATTTACTATTTTGGTATTATAAAAAGAAATATGACAGTGTTCAGGAACTCAAAGATTCACATATCACAATATTCTATTTATGGAATTCATCCTAGAACATTATCAGCTGTTACTTGCTCAGAGGCCTTAGGATTTTTATTCTCACCTTTATATTCTTAGCATTATGATCTATTAGTCAAATCTTAAAGCAAACGCGATAGTTACGTTTACTCACTAGCAAACTTACACTAAGTTCTCTGTAGTAAAAAGAGAAAACCTATGCCTGCGTCAAAACGGTGACCATTTTGAGCACCTCTTATTTTAGAGCCTTTGAGTCCAAATGTAAATTTTGAAGTTTTTAATTTTAAGCTGAAATAATACCCAAAGTATAATTTATTGTTTTTAATTCGTTTTTCAATCAGTCTTTTTGTAGCGGCCAGTTTATCGATGATAAATAAAAAACCGGCCAAGTGCGTGTCGGACCACGCACAATGATTCCGTAGCTGGGATGAACTTATCCCAAGAACAAACTTAACATTGTAGTTGAAAAACATGTGGTATGGTAGAACATGTTTTTGCAACTGCAAATTTAAGTTGGTCGATAATTACTCGTTAACTAGTACCTAGAGCCTACTTAGCTGTGATAGTTTTCCTTTTAATTTCGTTATATATACTAACTACTACTGTGAATTGTTCCACATATCCAGAACTTACCGTTTAGCTGGGAGGGGGGGGGGGGGTCACTTGACTCTGACTTAGCACTTTAAAGCTTAATATTTCGCAGACGGATCCTTCAATCCAAAAATGGTTTTAACAAGCTCACAATATTTTTGAACGAGCTTAACGATACCCCACACCATGGGATAGACGCAAAAAAAAAGATATCCCGACTTTACATGTAGGGGAGGTACCCTTAAAAAAAATCTTTTTCATGATTTTATTTTACCACTTTGTCGGTTTCATTAGTATGTATACTTATGCCAAATTACAGCTTTCTAGTACTACCAGTCTCTGCGCTAAGCGGGGGACAGACAGACGGACAGACAGACAGACAGACGGACATGGCGAAACTATAAGGGTTCCTTGTTTACTACGGAACCCTAAAAATGTAAGTTGGAGTTTCATTTCCTACGAAATGTATGGGAAAAGTTTTTTGCGAATTCTGACTTTTCTAGTTCTCAAACCTCAGTTGGTCCAGTAGAGGTTTTTGATCCATATAATTATGAAACAGCATCGATTGGCATACATATCGACATTGTTGAATATTACAACTAAATGACACGAATAGGTACCTACATTGTAAAATATTATGGTATTTTATTATTTTAATGTGAGAACTATGTGGTTCATTCCTTTTTTTTGTTTTATTTTATTTCTCAGTTAGTGTTAATGATGGTCTGGCAGTTTCAGTATTTTATGCAGCCTACCCAA
Organism: Eupsilia transversa; assembly: GCA_914767815.1. Classification (NCBI taxonomy): domain Eukaryota; kingdom Metazoa; phylum Arthropoda; class Insecta; order Lepidoptera; family Noctuidae; genus Eupsilia; species Eupsilia transversa. The sequence goes on from OU611882.1 coordinate 16,195,425, forward strand.
ATGTCCTTTCTTTAGTATTATTCGTCGTGTCGCTGAGCTCCTTAAGTTCTGAATTGAGCTCCACGATTACTGACAAATCCTTGCACAGGTCCGCTCAAATCTGTGTGTTTCTTTCCCCAAAAGACCATTTCAGACACTTATCTACATGGTCCTCATATGGCCTGACCAAGATTATGTCTGGACTTTAAAAGAGAGTACGACCTCTCGAGTTTGTATCGGACTTCTTCTCAGAATTGTCAGAAAGGAAATGCCTACCTCATCTAGCTTATTTTTAATATGACGTGTAAAAGTGATTCTAGAATAAACAGTTTCATTTGCATCAGCTGGGCCCAAGACTACAGCCGCGGGCCGCATGGAACGAGGAACCCACCAACATCACTATCATTCATTAGTTACTAATCAGATATCGCGACCGTTGCCATGCAAAATTGCAAACCATATAATAGAATACAGAAATCATTACTATTGTCAACCACATCTCGACTGTATGACATAAATAACAAATTATCATGAGAAGGGTCAGGGGTCACGGCTAGCAGTTTCCCAGCTAGCGTTGCCAACTTTTTGTATAATAAATAAAGTATATTATGGTCAGACAGGGAAAATAAAACAGTATTTCTGAAAAATTTACAGTATTTGCTACTAAGGCTAAGTAAGACACCGCGCCCATGCGCCGTTGCATGCATCTTATGATCTGCATTCACAGATTTTGAAAAAAATGTACAGTCAGCAAGAAAATGGGCCGTTTTCACAAAAACTTTTTTTGATGCCAATCGATCCTGTTTCTTATAACGATTAAAAACCTCTATTGGACGAACTGAACTTTGAGTACTAGAAAAGTCAGAAATCGCAAAAATCTTTTCCATACATTTCGTAGGCAATGAGACTCCAAGTGACTGACGAAGATAAACAAACAAATTAAACTTCGAATTTCGAACGAATACGGAAAGTGTATAATTCCAACAACAGTCGCCATACCCGTACTTATTTGAACCGGCAATTCGTAAGGCAACATAATTGTTGTCCTATACTATTTTATTAAAATTATTTTGGGGCAATAATATATATATTTTTGAAATGTGCTCATCAAGCCCTTTCATTTGATACCCAACATGGCACCATTAAAAAAAACTTTTTTTTTAAGTTACTTTTTGTCTTCTAGAGGACGCCAATTTATTGTGACGTCACCGTAGTCGGGTAAAAAGGATGCTTAGATCTTGTATATCTCTTAAACAACGTGTAACGTTAAATGCGCAAAACCTCAGACACCCGAACTGATTTACAATGCAATATTGACCTATATCAGAGAAAAAATAAACATTAAATTCATCATTTGCTCTGTACTCATGTTTCCACAAATAAATAATCTTGAATCTTAAAAAAAATGTAAAGGTTTAATGTGCTGTTTTAGTTTTACTGGCAATTCTTTGCATTTAAATAAAAGCTAATTATTCTCCCGCGTGTGAGAAATTGGTCGACAACAATTTGTGTTTGTTTAGTTATTTTGGCAGGTTTGCGCTTGTGAGGCTTGACCTAATAATAAATAGACACTGCAACGTTTTTACGTTTTTTTTTAAATGTTATGTTAAAAAGTGGTTCAATGGATTCTGCTCGTTATTCTGATCAAATATTTTCACTTTTTCAGGTTTTGAGCATTTCACGTTACACGTTGTATAAGTGGCAAAGACTGTAGTTATACTGCCAGCACCTGTTCACCTTCACACATATGCACTCCTCGTGTATTACACATAATTTATCAATGTTTAACAACTTTACATAATAACCACTCCAAGGACAGACAAATGTTCCGCTTCAGTGAATCAGCACTTTCGAATTCATATAAATGAAGCCACATTAAGTACCTAATTCACCAAATAAAGTTGATAAGATAACAAACATGATAAGTTAATAGTTAAATGTTTGTTAATAGTTAAATGTTTGTTAAGTAGGTAATTTCCAGGTATATGATAAATTATTCACTCCTCCTTTTTAGAAGTCGGTTAAAAAGCTGAGGGCGCGCTCCTGGCTTATTGTAGATAGACGTTTGGAGATGTTCAGTTCTTCTAGTATGGACTCATTCGTTCTCATGGCGGTCCATGGTATAAGAAGTAGTCTCCGCCAACACCACACTTCGACAGCATCGATCTTACTGCTTTTGCGGAATTCAAATGGACCAAGTTGCAGCGTAATATAAAAAAAACAGTGCTCGGAGCAAGTGTATTTTGGCATTTCGTTTGCCCGTGGCATCAAACGAAATGCCAAAATACACTTCTTCTAAATTTACCCCTTATTGTTCATTGCAATTTTGGCCATACCAGGACGAGGCGGATTTCCGTCGAGCATTACGTCAGTGAGGGAGGAGAACCGAGCATTACAGTGCGCAACCTGTAATGATAGAATTCGAGCATTACATCAATGAGGGAGGAGAACCAAGCATTACAGTGCGCAACCTGCAATGATAGAATTCGAGCATTACATCAATGAGGGAGGAGAACCGAGCATTACAGTGCGCAACCTGTAATGATAGAATTCGAGCATTACATCAATGAGGGAGGAGAACCAAGCATTACAGTGCGCAACCTGCAATGATAGAATTCGAGCATTACATCAATGAGGGAGGAGAACCGAGCATTACACTGCGCAACCTGTAATGATAGAATTCAAGCATTAAATCAATGAGGGAGGAGAACTGAACATTACAGTGCGCAACCTGTACTGATACAATTCGAGCATTACATCAATGAGTGACGAGAACCGTGCATTACAGTGCGCAATGTCTGTAATATTTCATCTAAAATGTTACATTACAGGCGAATGCTCAAGGTTCGGTAGTTGTCTCACATCTTGGTGGAATCGCACCCAAACAGCAGATTCAGTCTAATGTACTGGCCAGTGGTCAGTGGTGGTTTTACTACAACGGGGAATCTCTTGGCCTGAATATCACCTGATGGTAAGTGATGATCAGGCCGAAAGTGGAAACGAGCTACACCCAGAATCCTCAACCACAGAGGAACTGGCTATCTTACCTCGAACTGCCCAAACACAACAATGCTGCTAACATTGTTGTTATGGCGATAGACTTAGATAAGATGGTGGTAGCTACCCAGGCGAACTAAGAACAAGCCCTACCACCAACCAAACACTTGTAGAAAATTTTGCTCCCACTGGGAATGGAACCCGGAACCTCTGGGTCTGAGACAGGTGAGAAAGAAAGAAAGAAAGAATAATGTTTATTTGGACACAGTTCGTGAAACACATATACAAAACACAAAGTAAAAAAAGTGAAAATAATGTACAACAATAGTGAGTGCCTCACGGCTGCGCCAAAAAGGTTCACAGGTGGTGTAACCACTAGACTACAGAGGCGGTTGATGTTTTCTTATGAGGGTCAATCCTTTCTGTGTCTCCAAACTGTCTCAATAAACAACGCTTCCTAAAATTAACTTGCTTAGAAATAGGATGCTTTCATCATCATCATCATCATCATCATAGCGGCTGATAATAGCATCTTACTTATTACCAAGTTAACCTTGGGAAACTTTTTGCTTTGTTTTCTTTCTGTTCATTTTTGGTGAATATACTATATAAATCTTTGAAATATAGTTTGAATTTTGATTAAAACTTGATATCTTGCTCAATGACCGAAACCCCTACCACGGCGCGCGGTCGCACTCATCATTTACTTGTAAAGAGCCACACTCTCTACGCAAAACAGCCGCTTGCGAGCTGCGCTTTGCCGATCACTGTAGGTACTGTACACTGGTCTGTCTCTCAGATCTTGCACATGGTACATATATTTGTCCCATCGAAACTAAGATGTAGTACACGAAACATCGCAGCAGAAACGCCATTAGGACTCACCGTTTTATGGTTTCATGGATACAGGGAACCCTAGCAGAAGTCTATGGTAATATTGTGCACTCCTACTTACAATTTTGCAGTTGGAATGCATGAGAGAATATGTTTTTCAACTACAGTGTTAAGTTTAATCTTGGGATAAATACATTCCAACTACAGAACCCTTATTGTGCATGGTCCGTTTTTATGGCAGCTTGGACTTCAGATTGTACTATTTCTGGCTCTTCCATTGTCATCACGGGCATCCCACTTCTGAGTGAATAACCTATCTTCATTCCAATATAGTTTGTAGCAATAGTCTCCCCATCTATCCAAAACACTTTCCAGTTATTGGTTATTAATTAAGACTACATCATTTTAAATTTGATAGTTGAGGCCAAGTCAATTTAACTCAATCAGGATTTAGGAAAAAGATACTTTTAATTTATAATTCAATTAAATTTAAAAATTATAAATTTAAAAAAATAACACATTGTAGTTTTACAAAAGATTTTAAGTATCATTGGTGTCTGTACTACCGGAAAATTATAAATATAAGGTTAAATGATCAAGATGTCAATATTATTTTGTGATAGATCAAAATCACAACATACTGTGTTCAAGAGTCACAGGTTACCAATTACCTCATAACTTTCTACATTTCAATTGACTGAAAAATCCGGCAAAACATGAGTAACATTATATCACAAGATTGGAACAGGGTCATTACTCTAAGCAACTGTGACAGCTAAACAACCACTTGTGTAACAGCTTGCCGAGCCAGTCTGTCTACCAGGCCTCGCTGTGCATGTAATCCACACACTAAAACCTTCTGTACTACTGACTCACCAACTGTAATAGTATGAAGCCTGGTCTCTGATGGATTATTGATATTATTATACTGCAACCAATGTACTATAGAAGTGAACAAAACTATAACTGTCAAGACAACTTATCTTTGTTGATATGTAAGTACTGAAGAACATAATATTGTGGGTGGCAATTGCACATATTTATCAAATATAAATTGATTTGTCGACTTGTGGTAAATAATAATTGACCACACTTACCCATTTAGATAAGACCAAAACATTTGGTATAGAATTGCAAGAGTTTGTTCAATAACAACACAATCACATGTATAATGATTCAAATTCAACTTCAAGGGGCTACCCAGTTTACTGAGACAACTAACCCGGCCCTAAACACAGATTACTACAGATGGTTCACTCCACAAAATCATTTAAGTAAAAGGTGACTTGCTACAACACAAAAAAGTGCAATTCAGGTTGCACAGCGCAAACTACCTACAGTATAGTCACCTAGAAGTTGCCTCTCTTTTGCATAACTCTGATATCTTCTGACTATGTTACACTCACTGAACTGACCCGACAAGACAAGCCTGCCATGTACTTGCAGCTTCATACCTAAAATGCGTAGTGAACCGTTTGTAGTAGGTAATATATGCCCTACGATGACTGACCTTTTTTGCCCAAGGACTACCTGAACTGTACACGAATTGGGTACCTACCTACATTATTCAATAAACTAGTAGGCAATTGAACAAAAACTTACAGCGTAAATTACATCGTTCGGTCAGCGAAATACGCAGGTAGTTATGACGTCGTCCAAACGAGTCCACGAGCGGCGCCGCTGCGTCCTGTGCCGGCGCTGTACCATCTCTCGCGGTGCCGACCTGCTGTTTGATTTGTTGCTTGTATTAATCATTTTTATGCTGTAATACATGTAATGCAAGTAGGTAATGTTAAACTTTATTTACTGCTTATTAACTCTTGCGTTTGCCTTGCAGTGGGACAATACAGGCTAATTAGAAAGATAGATATAAACATGATAATATAAACATATTATTTACCGTTTCCAAGTTTGTACTTACATTAGTAAACGATCTACTTAAATCGTCCACAAGTCGTTTTGATGCTAGAAATGATACTTCTTGATTGTTAACTCGTGTTAGAGAAATAACTTTACTTATATTATATCTCATCATAACTTTGTCTGTCTCGCTCGATCTGGACTCGATCTATAAACAACCAGCGATCACACAACAATAAGAGACTGGATGATGATTGGATGATGATGATCTGACATGACATGATGACAATGACATAAAATATCTTACTGTCACTGTCACTGTCACTGTCACTGTCAATTGGATAATGGAAGACTATGGGTGCGTTCCGAGTTACGATGAAATCGATTTGAGCGCGCTAAAACCCGTTCCGAGTTAGCGTGAGTGCGCTAACTTTGGTCTGTCAATGATCATAGATGACGTCATGACATGCGCCATCTTGCGATAACGCCGACCATGCCTTTTACTAATATCACCGTGATCACTGTCAAAAATGACAGTTGACTGAACTGTCATTTTTGGTAGCGCTGTTGTTTTGAGTCGCATCATATCTATAAACTAACGTGGCTTTTTCTAAATTGTGCCTCTGGCTACCGTCGCCACATAACCAAAGAAGAAAAAGAAATTTCTGATGTTTATACATAGAATTAAGTAATGTTATAATTTTGACGTTGAGCGAGCACTGTACGCGCGTTCACGAGCGTTCCGAATTGATGACAGACCTCAGCTGTCATAATCGTAATATCTAAATCGGAACGCAAAATATTGATGTCAGCGCTGTGAGCGATTATGGCCTAACTCGGAACGCGGCCTATGGCCGCGTTCCGAGTTACAATGTAATCGATTTGAGCGTGCTAACACCCGTTCCGAATAAGCGTTAGCGCGATAACGCCGACCCATGATTGCCCATGAAACGTCATAGATGACGTCATGACATGCGCCATCTTGCGATAACGCCGACCATGCCTTTTACTAAGGCCGCGTTCCGAGTTAGGCCATAATCGCTCACAGCGCTGACATCAATATTTTGCGTTCCGATTTAGATATTACGATTATGACAACTGAGGTCTGTCATCAATTCGGAACGCTCGTGAACGCGCCTACAGTGCTTGCTCAACGTCAAAACTTATAACATTACTTAAAGTCTTTGTATAAACATCTGAAATGTCTTTTTCTTCTTTGGTTAAGTGGCGACGGTAGCCAGAAGCACAATTTAGAAAAAGCCACGTTAGTTTATAGATATATGCGACTCAAAACTACAGCGCTGCCAAAAATGACAGTTCAGTCAACTGTCATTTTTGACAGAACTCACGGTGATATTAGTAAAAGGCATGGTCGGCGTTATCGCAAGATGGCGCATGTCATGACGTCATCTACGACGTTTCATGGGTCAGCGTTATCGCGCTAACGCTTATTCGGAACGGGTTTTAGCACGCTCAAATCGATAACATCGTAACTCGGAACGCAGCCTTCATTTGATACCCAACCACACCATTTTGGCACCATTAAAAATTGATTTTTTGTCCATGACTTTTTGTCCTCTATAGGGCGCCATATTCACACAACGCAGTAACGCAGTAACGCAACACAACACAGTAACGTCACATAGTTTATAACCAGCGGACGAGCGAGACGCTTCCAACGATAATTCATTTATCAAGTTAAGATGAGTTTAGAAGTTATGAGGGAACAAATAAACATACATTTACAGGATGGATTTTTGAGATGAGGCAGCAAGGGCACCTTAACCGTTGTAGCTACAGGAAAATGGTCTTAGGAGACTTGATGGTTGATGTTAATGGCAAGAGATCTGCAGGATCTGCGGTCACCATGCGCGTTCCGCAGGGTTCAATTCTAGGTCCTTTCTTATTTCTAATTTATATAAATGACTTACCTTACCACATTAGGGATAATCACAAAATCATTTTATTCGCAGATGACACTTCCCTCATTTTTAAAATCCAACGTCAGTTAGTCAACTTTGAACAAGTGAGCGATGCACTCTCTAAAGTTCTGCATTGGTTTAATGTAAATAACCTTCTACTCAATAAAAAAAAGACTAAACTAATTAAATTTTCAACGCCAAATGTCAGGCAGCTAACCACCGTGAATGGAATAGAGTTGGACCCTGTTGAGTCGACAGTTTTTCTTGGAATAACAATTGACGGTAAATTACAATTTAGCTTAGTTCGGCCGCCTATGCTGTTAAAAAAATTAGACAAATAACTGATGTGGATACAGCCAGAATTGTTTATTTTAGTTATTTTCATAGTCTTATGTCATATGGGATTCTTCTCTGGGGAACCGGTGCGGACATTAATGCTATCTTTGTTTTACAGAAAAGGGCAGTTCGAGCCATTTACAACCTAGGTCCAAGAGATTCACTTCGAGAAAAGTTCAAAGAAATAGATATTCTGACTGTAGCCTCACAGTATATATTTGAAAACCTAATGTATGTAGACAAAAATATTTCAAATTTTAAGAAAATGTCCGACATTCATAGTTTAAATACCAGGAATAAACACAATCTTGCCGTACATCGAACTCGCCTCCACAGAGTAGGCAACTCGTTCATGGGTCAATGTATACGCTTTTACAACAAACTTTTTCCCCAAACCCTCAAATTAAAACTATAAATATCATCTTCTACCCACATATATTTTTTATTACACTTGGTAAATGTTTCTTTCTGAGTATGAGTGAAAATATTATGGTAATGATGTTTAGGGATAAAAGCGTTATGATAAAAAACAGTAGGAGTTTAAATATATTTACATTAATGATATTATTAATTACAATTTTCGGAAACATGAGTGTTATGAACATCGCCGGTAGCACTACAAATAGTATGAATGAAAACTTTAGGATGAAAAATTTTAGGAAGAGTAATCATTCGGATTACAAATCATTAGGAAGAACAATTTCGGGTAAAGAACTTTAGGTGAGCCAATATGGACCCCTATAAAATCTCTGAATATTTAGAAGACAAAAAAGCTTGGTATTGAGCTGCTCGCTCTGCTAATACTTGTTATAAAATCATAAGAACTTGACACTTTAATTATTATGTAAACTCATGAAAAAATACCAGTTTTATATACACATTGACATTGTTGAATATTACAACAAACAAAATGAAATGATTACTTTGTTAAGTATTAAATTATTTTAATTATTGTGAGTCTGAGGACGATGTAGATCATTTTTTTTTTTTCCTTTTTGTCTTCTTTTATTTCTCAGTTGGTCTGGCAGTTTTGAGTATTTTATGCGGCCTACTCAAATGTCCTGTCTTTGGTATTGTTCGTCGAGACGCTGAGCTCCTTAAGTTCTGAGTTGAGCTCCTTAAGAATTACTGACAAATTCTTACACTGACTGGGACAGGTCCACTCAAATATGTGTGGTTCTTTCTTCAAAAGACTATTTCAGACACTAATCTACATGGTCCTCAGACCTGACCAAGATTACGTCTGGACTTTAAAATAGACTGTGACCTCTCAGTTTGTTTCGGCCTTTCTTCTCAGAGTAGTCAGATAGGAAACGCCGACCTCATCTAGCCTAGCACTAATATTTTTTTAAATTATGACGTGTAAAAGTGATTCTGATATATCGTCGGTGCGCCGACCGAAAGCGATATGTGCATATTTTCGTTTTTTTTTTTTTTCGCTAGATGGCGTTAGTTTGAGAATCTCTATCCGTTACAAAAACCCGTATGTGAATATAAGGCTTAGTTTTCAAAAAACCAATCCAGATATGTGCATTTCTAAAGTCGACAAGAAAACTATGTGTACAAATGCACATACGGAATTTGGCTTACACTCGTAGTAGCCCTGCACATATCTGATTTTTCCGTGAACACGTGTTGTATGATTTTGAGGTCCTTATCTAATACTAAGGCAAAGGAATTGCCCGGTCGTACTGCAGCTATGGAGGACTTAGCCCTCCACCATTTCCTTATGGGGTTACACCCCCGCATATCAAACATTGTGAGGTGTAGATCTCCAAAAACATTAAATGAAGCCATTAATATAGCAATTTCGGAAGAACGCATCCAACAAAGTCTGTATAAGCGTCCACAAGTTGAACAAAAGTTTGTCAACAAACCAAAACCAGGGCCTTCCAAACCCAACTCCTACACACAATCCACTACGTCAAATCCAACTAAAACTGATTCACTGTTTTGCCGTTATTGTAAAACTGCTGGTCATGAAATAAAAGATTGTAAAAAACGCGAATTCTATAACAACAAGTTCCAATTCAAACCGAATAATAATATTCGGAATAATAACAATAAAATCAGCCATATCCGTGAAACATCCGATGACGAACTCACGGATGATTTCTTTTCACCCTATACCCATGACTCCAATGATTTAAACGAAATGGGGTCTCGCGAGGGTGCCACACGGGACGAAGCATAAGCATCGGCACCCAACAACAAAAAACAATTCGTAGGGCCAACCGACAGGGTAACCAGCCCCAAACTGACAGTCCTAATCCTAATCCTCATCCAAGGAAGGTCAACCGACAGGGTAACCAGCCCCGAACTGACGACCTTAACCTTAATTCATCACGGACCAATCGACAGGGTAATCAGCTCCAAATCGATAGTGACAGAACTAAAAATCCAGAAGTCTTACCAGTGTCCAACGAAATTAATACTAAGATATACGAAGTAAACTTAGATACATCCAAAAGATTTTTACCATACGTATTCTTAAAATCACAAGTTTCAGACACTCCTTTATCCCTATTAGTCGATTCGGGCTCCGTCATATGTCTATTAAAACTTTCCAGTATCCAAGAAAATCCACGATTGGTGAAAGAACCAATCAAACTTAAGGGCATTGACCCTGGTGACGAGCCAACCCAAACAGAAGGCCATTTCCAATTAAAATTGAAAATAAATGATAATAAAGTCACACCATTCCGATTTCATGTCATTAAAGACATAAGTTTGCCCTATGATGGTATCATAGGATCAGACTTCTTGACCTTCTTCGGCTGTAAAATCGACTATACAACCGATACCCTCAAAATGGGAGAATCCGAAGTTAAATTACACTTCTTCGACCCATTCTATATTATCCCGCCACGTACCGAAACTGTTATTGAGTGTTCAGTACAAGATACCGATCTAAAAGAAGGTATCATTATGGACCAACATTTATCAGAATGTGTCCTAATTTCCAATTGCATCGTAAAGGTAATTGCATTGTCGTTCATAAAAATTAATCCCGATCTAAAACTTGTGATAAAACCCTTACATGCTGCCCTTCAGGTCAGCATGAATAATCAAGAAATATCCAATCGAACCACACAAGTCTTAAATTCACTACGAACTGATCATTTAAATCTAGAAGAGTCTGAAGCCCTTACAGAGCTGTGTTCTCAATATTCCGACATTTTCCATCTACCAGCTTAGTCATTTGTAGAACTTTTTTTATTATAAATGTACCTCAAAATTAGTACAATATGATTGTATTAAAACGTTTGATCTCTTAGAATAACTTTGTAATTAACAATATAAAAAAAATAACAAAAAAGTGTTTAGTACATTTTTTTGAAGTTTTTATTGGGTCTAAGATAATTAATATATTGTAAGAACTACGGTCGATTATTTCTTTTTGTAATGATTAGTAATTTGAAGATCTTTCTTTTTTTAAATAAAGGCATAAAATGTACTTTGGTATTATTATTTATATTTTATATTTTATATGGTATTATTATAAATAACCAATAATAATTACTATAGTTCTCAAAATTTTGCACATAACGAAGCCCATTTTATGTTCATTAATTGAATAATAAAAACTGATATGTGTATAACTTGCACATCCTTAATTTGGAAGTCTCAAACCAAAACCGATATGTGCACGAAAAGAGAAAAAAAAAATTTGAGCCTTAAACTAGCCAGAACAACAGCTTTTTCTTTAAATCTCCTAAACTTTATATTTTTTGTACAACTTTTCTTATTCATAGATTTTTCTTAAGTAAGACTCAGTTTGAGTAATGATGTTTTTTGAGCCCCCTGAAAAGTTAACGAAATGCACATATCACTTTCGGTCGGCGCACCGACGATATAAGTATCCTATTTACAGAATAAACAATTTCATTTCATTTAATTTGTTTCCTAGGAATTGTATGCAATTCCGAGATGATACTAGGAAATATATAAAAAGTAGTGCTTTCTGCGAATAAAATACTTAGAGCATGTTTGTAAACAGAAACCAGTTTTTTTTAGTTAAAAAAAAACCATTTTTTAACACAGACTAAAAGGCACACAATATAACTTAAAGCAATATAAAAGCTTTTAAAATTTTAAAAAAGATAAAAAAGCTTTTATCATGCATTGTCACGAGAACCAAACACGTATGCCAAATTTCCGCCCGATAGCTTCAGTGGAAGTAGGTGAAATATTGATTGCAATATTCCAGGACATACAATACAACAAGGAAGTTTTTTTTTAAAACTTTTATAATGTAATCATGCATTGTCATGAGAACCAAACCCGTATGCCAAATTTCAGCCCGATAGCTGCAGTGGAAGTGGGTGAAATATTGATTGCAATATTCCAGGACATAGGTACATACATACAATAGCGTTATCGCAAGATGGCGCATGTCGTGATGTCATTTATGACAATTCACGGAACATCGCTATCGCACTCAAGCTTATTCGGAACGGGTGTTATGTTAGCACGCTCAAATCGATTACAGCGTAACTCGGAACGCAGCGTTTGAACTTGAAGTCTTGCTTGAAGCTTGATTGAAGTTTGAAGTGCATTTTTCATGTTTTTTTGTAGTTTTCCAAAACAACAACAATGTGGTCTTCTTTTTAAGAATTATATTGAGCTAAAATAATAAGGGCCAACCTTCATTAATGATTGGAGAGGCACCAAAATAAAAAGAAGAACTTAATTTGTAATAAGATCAATTCTGTAGATTATTTTAACGTAAAAGTACTGATTATTAATTAGGTATTTCAAATACTAAACCACTGTGGGAAGAATTGAGATGTCTTTATTTCCGGCTTATGCACGTGATTCAAGTGAAAATAAAACCGGACATGAAGGTGATTGTTATATACAAATGGTTTTTACAAAATACTGACCTATTTAAATACAAACTGGTATTGATTGCGCAGCAGAGGAGCTATGCAGCTCGTCATTAGCGTTGGAGGCGCAACTGCTGGCCAGCGACAACGACGAGGAGCGCGAGCCCCCGGCCGTGGCCGAGGTGGGCACCGCCTGCGGTAGCTCTGAGCACGGGCTAACCGACCAGCAGGATTACTACCTGGACCGCAAGTTTGATGTTGGTAACTTGCGGGTTTCAACGCTCTACTATCCTGGAAGACCACAGTAAGTGAATAATATGTCAAACTCGGTGTCCAGTCATTTCGCCAAAAATTAATTTACAAATTTTTACTTGACAAGCAACAATTGCAAAAACATGATTTGTCATTTCATCATTATACAACAATAAGTTTGCTAAATAATTCACTTAGGAAAATAATTATCCAATAAACTTTTTTTTGACAAACAATTCAGTTGTTTTTTCATATTGACTTATAAATGAATGTTTGGAATAGAAACGTAGAAACGTTTTACATATTGAATTATTACACAATTTCCTAAAAATGAAACTAATTAAATAGTTAAAAGGGTAGTTTAAATTTATAAATTGACAAATATTACTTATACTATAAAAAATCCACAAACTCAACTCCGCCCCTAAGACGACCCACCAACCCAAGTTTCATGCCACAGCTAGTGCACCTATATCCTCTACGGATGAAATTAAATACATAGGTATAGTCATAGACTCTTAAATTCAATTCAAATTCAAATCGCATATTAATGTACTTACTGGCAGAGTTCGCAAACTTATATAATTATATATTTAAAACCTTAAGTTTTGCTAATCCTATAATTATATGTAATGTATATTTTGCCTTATGCCTTTTTATTATTCTATATTATTGTATTCTCTGTTGGGGTGGTGCTGCAAAAACCATTCTTAAACAGTTGGAAGTTGCACATCGCACCATACTGAATGTGGCTACCTTCCGTCCAATAATACAATATCCAACAAATCAGTTATACAAAAACTACAATGTCCTCAATGTGCGGCAACACTTTATTTTACAATCAGTTCTTTTGTAACACCGCATAGCCCCTTATATTGAAATTACCAAACACTGAAAAGATATAATATGTACTCTTCCAAAAACCCCCTTGTTGTTTACTAAAAAATTCTTTTATTATTTAGGTCCATCTCTATACAATACAATAAACAAAAAATATCCAATATATAAATTGTCATATCAAAAATGTTAAAAGAAAAAATAAAACGTACGACGAAACAGAAAAATATTTAATTTAATTAATTTATGATAAGTTTGTACATTGTACTATTCACCCAAAACATAGACGGTCTATGTTTTGGGTGAATAGTACAATGTAATAGCGGCGTTAGGGTAGGGCGCGGTTGGGCGACCGGCCAGGGCGCCGGATATAATTGATTCCTCTCGCTCGTTGAGCGAGGCCTACTTACTCGTAAATTCCCTATAAACTCATAAAAAAAACTCAACAAACTTGTCAAATTCTGTGGTGATCTCCAATTGAAATTAACTGTAGACTCTAAATCAGATATGATTTAGTTGATGAGATGGGTGTATGTTGTGTGATGAACTCATAACTTGTCTGAAATCTTTTTTGCCTGATCAGAATGTGGCTACCCCTGTTTTTGTTTTAAATTTTATCAAAGATCGCAACTTACAAGAACTGTATCCAAATGTATTTGCGCATTGCTATCCATCCAAATCAATGCGCATATTATTAACTATACCTGTAATGGTTACTAGTGGGGAGAGGAGTTTTTCTAAGCTTAAGCTGATAAAAACCTATCTGCGATTGACAATATCGTAATCCCGATTGACAAACTTGGCAACTTTGTCAATCGCGAATGAAATTGTTGAAAACCTCAAAGGAGAATGGGTAAGAGCGTACCCAGACTCAAAGTTAGTTGTAGCATTATGAACTATGTTGGTCTTTGTTGCCCTTGTGGAGTAGTTTAATTTATCCTAAGACAGCATGTCTGAATTCACTTGGAGAAAAAAGATATTCGAACCTAAACGTTTAAGGTACCTTCCTTGGTTTAAGGTATCAGACAAAGATATTAACAAATAAATATGTAATTAATTATTAATACATAACTAATTAATATTGATTAATTAACAATGTTTAACAATTTTTTTTTTTTTATATGATAGAACTAAATGTTTTATCATAAGTAATTATTTACTGGAGAGATGGACCATGTTTTTGTTTTATTGTTTTAAATCTCAGAGTCTATAATAATTGATCTTTATGTTATGCCGGATTTGGTTGTTTAGCAGATAATGCTAAGGGTGAGACTAATATAAATATTCCTAAATATTTATGGTACTTACATAATTAATAAAGTCATATTATATTCTTTAATCAACTTTTATTCAATGTTATAATAGCATAATAATATTAAAATATCATCCTACTACTTATTAAAGCTTTGATTACTAATTTTTTATTGAAGTGGGTATAATTAAAAAAAAAAAAAGAATATATATTATGTTTAATAACATAATATTTTTTATTCACAGCCGGTTATAATGCTGCGATTGCGCAAGTATAGTAGAGTAGATATATTTTTGGTCTCTTTTTGAAATTATGTACTCTTCTTCACTCATAGCAACACTTTTTGTAAATATCTTGGTGAAGTGATATTCATTTGTAGTTTCAAAAGATATTAATACGCATTAGAAATAAATAAAAATAATGTAATAATTAACTTTATTATACAAGAAAAGAAATATTATTTTATTATTATTATTACGTAAACATTTGAATTGTATGAAAATAATTTCAGCATTATCCGCTAAAACCAAATCCGTAAGTTTATTAGGCTATCCTTTACTGGTTTTTGTAAATATCTTGGTGAAGTGATATGCATTTGTAGTTTCAAAAGATATTAATAAGCATTGCAAGAAAAGAAATATTATTTTATTATTATTATTACGTAAACATTTGAATTGCATAAAAATAATTTCAGCATTATCCGCTAAAACCAAATCCGTAAGTTTATTAGGCTATCCTTTACTGGACTTTAGATAAAATAATTTAAATTGATGGCCAGTCGGAATTGGATCATAAGTTGTGCCACTGTGCCCCAGCGGTGGCCAAAGGAAATGTTAAAAAAATCGTGTAGCTCTCCACCAGTGGTGGCGAATGGAAACAACAACGCTGTCCCCCAGTGGTGGACAACGAGAATAATTAAAAATAAAATAAAAGTTATTTCGCCGTCCTCCATTGGTGGACAACGAGAAAAAAAAATTAAAAGTTTTTTCGTTGTTCCCCAGTGGTGGCCAAACAGGTGGTGGACATCGGGAATAATCGATTCTTAATCTGTCGGGCATGCCACCGTCCCGGTGAATCAATCCGCCATATTGTTTCCAGTTGTTCTCTTGCTAACGGCGAGTACTTGCACGGACACAATCTAGTGGCTAGGATTATCCACCAGCAACTTGCCTTGCAGTACAACCTGCAGTACGAAACGCAACGAAAGCAGTACTCCTGGACACGGCACGCATTGTGAGGAGGTTCCTCACTCTAGAGCCCTAAATACCGGCAGCCTGGACCCCGTCCCCGATGCCGATGGAGCACAATTTTTTATATTTTTTTAAATGTTTTTTTAATGAAAATATTTAAAAATGTAAAGTATATGTTTAAAAAATGAAATGAAAGATAATAATAATGCTGATAATTATTATTAATGTATATTAATTATAATAATTTATAAAAATGATTAAAAACTTTCCTTTTATTTCATGTTTTCTTTTCATTAAAATAATTCAACTTCCATAGTAGGATTATTACCATAATGTTAACTGTTACCATATTGTCACACGACTGTGGGCAATGTTTTTGCCCGGCCCACGTTTCCAGTAATAAATAGTACCGACACCGATTTAATTTATTTATCATTTAGTGTCATGGAAAATTAATTAATTACTACGAAAAATCTGTTAACTTTAAAGGTACATATCTTTTTTGTCCAAGTGAATTTAGATATGCTGTCTTAATATGAATTTAACTACTCCATGAGGGCAACAAACACAGACATAGTTCATAATGCTACAGTCATTTTTTTTTTTGGGTACGGGGTCCATAGTAAATTACCCATTATCCTTTGATAAAATAATAAAAGAGTTCGCCGACAGAAAGGCTAGAAAAGTCAAATTTTATTAGTTTTTTTTAAAATAAATGGTTATTTCTTTTAATAAATGGTAATTTCATTATATATTTTTCCTTTTTTCATATGGTTTTGAATTGCAGTTAGGGGGCGCCGTATAAATCTCGCCCAGGGCGTTGGTAGTGCTAAAACCGGCACTGCATAGACCCACACTAATCCAACAACTTACTTACGCACGCTTACACAGCCGCACGCTCATGCTCACGCACATACACACACTCACACAGATCCATACACGCACACGCACCCACACCCCTGTTTGCACAGACGCCCTTACGAGGACCTTGTTAGTTCTTGACCGAACCGAGGACCCTCCAAAAAACTAGTTTAAGATAGAAAGAGACAGGTGAGTTAATCTATAGTGATGAGCTTATTGGCTGCTATCTCAACATTTTTCTGTATGAATTTCGGCTATCATACTGAGGACCTGATATACACAGATAATGTGACCAGCGATGCACATACGAGGACTTTGTGTAAGCCAACCGAGGACCTCTTACGTAAGCCCTACGACGTCCTTCCGAGGACGTATTTTTACACAATATTTCTTATAGCTTGTACGAAGTGCGGACGTTGTGTTAGATGTTATATCACTAAACCGACGACAGTTTTCGGCGTAAAATTTGTTCAAACCGAGGACCTGGAAAAGCCACCTACCTAAATCATTTTACGTGTACGATAATAATTATATCAATGTTCCGTTTTATTTCTTACACAGTTTTTCTAAAATGAAGTACCAAGCGAGGACGAGTTGATATGTTTAAGTTTCAAAGTTTAAAGTTTTAGGGTCTTTTTTCCTAGGGTCGTTTCTTCACGAGGCAATTCCTCAACAGTTGATAGCACCGTCTTCAAATTGGGCATACGCGTTAGATTTACGTAGTAAAAAACCCAACTACGGCAAACAGTCAACTAAAAAGGTATAAACAAGTCATATCAGACAGACAAATAAAAAATCCGGAGTCACACGTCTTAAGGGATAAATCGAATAGATTACGTGTGACTTTTATTTTTATTTAAAAAAAATTGGGGTTATTAATTATATATATTTTTGAAATGTGCTAATTAAGCCCTTTCATTTGATACCCAACACGGCACCATTAAAAACAACTTTTTTTTTATGGTGCCGTGTTGGCCTATAACCAGCGGACAACCGAGACGCTTCCAACAATATCCCATTTGTCAAATTATGATGAGTAGTTTAGAAGTTCTGCTCAAGCTAGCCAATAAAGGATAGAAAGAGTTGGGAGCTCTGTCCCTCGTCAGTGTTCACTCCAGCCGGCCAATAAAGGCAACCCAGAGGTGAGAAACAAGACTTCTCCCGGACGATAGGGTCCTGAAGTATCTTGGGAAACCAGGTGATGGGAGCAATAATAAACGCAGCTCGGTCCAATCGTACATGTATTCGGAATGAGAGGGGAATGACAGATACAACTTACTCAGGGTTGTCATCCCTAACCGGATGCAGTACTGGGGGGAACCGGTGTTACTAATCCTAAAAATAATAAGGTGAAAACACACTAGGTACATACATTACACGTCCCCACTTAATTAACGGTTAATTAAGTTTATAATATTTGACAACATATTATTCCTTATCATAATTAAAATCTTACGTGCCACATCAGTACAGTAAAATAAGTTTTAATTAAAGCTTCACAATTAAATGTATATAAACTTAACTTAATAAAACGCTTCTCTACCTACCTTCTGCTACCTTTAGTTAGCCCTGCGACATTGTCTTGGGATCGGAAGGGGCGGCCAAGGCAGCCTCTTCCACTAACTATGATCATGATTATTTATTTAATCAATCAAATTCAAATCTCACAACCGGTCTACGATTACGCCTGGGTCGATCCACCGGTGGCGGCGGTGGGAGTGGTGATGGATGGTCAGGTTTTTCTATGCTTGAACCCCCAGGTTCCTCACCCGTTATTTTAACCTTTGGGCTAATACTAACATCCACCGCCTCTCCTGTTGCCGGCATGACATCCCCACCAGCCTGTGTTGGATTTGGTAAAGCCATGTAAAAGTGGTACCATCAGAACATGCAAAATCTGATAATCGAGATCTGCGTTTTATGTGATCTACATGTTTTCTATTAAGTTGACCGTCACCATTATCCACTATGTATTCACGCGTGCCTGCCCTAGCCTCTATTACACCCTTCAGCCACTTATCGCCCTTTGCGTAATTCCTAGTCCACACAGTATCTTGTGGAGCGAGCTCTCGAGTTACCCCTCCTGAATTTATTGTGTGTCGCTGTTGAGCCGCCTGAACTTGATCCTCTAATGCGCGATCCGTACGTAATAGATCTAATCGCGTTCGTAATGACCTTCGTTGAAGTAACATGGCCGGTGTTTCTCCTGTCGTACTCTGAACTGTGTTCCTATAGCTAAGTAGAAAAGTTTGTAAAGCTGCATCAATGTTTTTGTTGTCTCTATAAGTTTTCTTAATAGCTGTTTTACATAATTTTACAGCATTTTCCGAAAACCGTTGGCGAATACCGTTATTTGCCAAAAAGTCGCTAAACTCTTTACTCGTAAATGGGGGCCCCTGGTCGGAAACTAATTCTACTGGAAGGCCAAATCTGGCAAAGGTAGTACGTAAAACCTTAATCACCTCTGTTGCGTTGGTGCGTGCCATGTCGTACACTTCAAGCCATTTCGAAGTAGAATCTATTAGAATCATGAATGTGCTACCACAATAAGGGCCCAAGAAGTCTACATGCAGCCGACTCCATGGCTGCACCGTATACGGCCAGGGTTGTGGCTCAGCTCGTGGTGGTGCAGCGCCCTCTATCGCACAAGTCTCGGAACTACGGCATAGTTGTTCAATGCCACTGTCAATGTTCGGCCACCAAACGCAACTACGTGCTACTGATTTTGTTTTTACGATTCCCATGTGACTTGTATGCAATTGAGCCAGTACCATTTTCCGTAATGATATCGGTATAATTACACGATAGCCCCACATCAAAGAACCACAATCGTTCCGCCTAACATAATATGGCCGCACTTGTTCATCTGTACATAATGACGGCCAACCCGACTGCACATAAAGCATAATTCTACTGAGTAGTAAATCAGTCGCTGTTTGCTTCCTAACCTCGTGACTAGTCACTGGTAAGAAATCTTCGACAAAGTTTAAATATGTGACTTCTGTACTCACGCTCGGTTGTTTCCCCTGCGGCAGCCTCGATAAAGCATCCGCACAATTTTTCTTGGATGACACATACTCTATTTCATAATTGTAACCCGATAACAGAATCGCCCATCGCTGTAGCCGCGACGCTGCCATTACCGGAATGCCTACTTTTTTTCCAAAGATATGCGTTAATGGTTTATGATCTGTCCTTAGTGTAAAATTACGCCCGTATAGTTACTGGTGAAATTTTCTAATACCGAAAACTATCGCGAGTGCTTCTCTATCTATTTGTGAATAAGCCCGCTCAGCCGAACTTAATGATCGCGACGCGTATGCTATCGGGCGCTCCCCGGCCGCAGTGAGATGCGATATCACTGCGCCCACCCCTACGCTGCTTGCATCAGCGGTCAACACTAGTGGTAGGTCTGGTGTATAATGTATCAGTACCTCACCTGAAACTAGTTGTTGTTTAACATACTTGAATGCTTCATCACATTCACCACACCAGTTGAAAGGTACATCTACTCGGAGCAGCTTGTATAGCGGTGAAAGAATGGTACTGACATTCTTAAGAAATTTCGCATAGTACATTGTCATACCTATGAAAGCTCTCAACTCTGATACATTTGTAGGGGCAGGTGTATTACTTATAGCCATTACCTTATCCATACATGTTTGCACCCCATCTTTGCTAATAATGTGGCCTAAATAGCTTATTCTCTTTGCAAAAAAACTACATTTTTCCTTATTTACCTTGAGGCCATATGCTTGTAAACGATCAAAGACTTTGCATAAATTGTTAATATGTTCATGAGTGGTAGTTCCCGTTATGATGATATCATCTAAAAATACCCCAACACTAGGTAAATCAGCAAATAATTGCTCTAAAGATCTTTGAAAAATTGCTGGACTGGATGCTAAACCATACACTAATCGATTAAACATGAACATACCTTTATGTGTATTTATAACAGTATATTTCTTTGATTCATCTAATTCAAATTGTGCATATGCTTGAGATAAGTCAATCTTACTAAAGTGCTCACCCCCATGTAAACGAGCCAACAAATCTTCTACTCGCGGTAAGGGATAACGGTCAACTTCCAAAACCTTATTTAATGTTAATTTGTAATCAGCACAAATTCTGATAGTACCGTTCTTTTTTACCACTGGCACGATGGGTGTGGCCCAATCAGAGCGATGCACAGGTGTGAGGATGCCATCCCGCAACAGTTGCTCCAGGGCACGCTCCACTGGCACGCGCAGCGCATACGCCAGCGGGCGCGCTCGCATGAATACCGGCCGCGCGTTGTCCTTCACATGGATGCTTACTGCACCACCAGTGAATCGCCCCAGGCCTTCCTTAAACACCTTACAGTATCTGGAACTAAATTCCGACATATTAAACTCCTTATATTGTACATTATTTACTGACACAACTTCCTTTTTTAAACTGGGAATTAGTATTTTCAATTCAGCCATCCACTGTCGACCTATTAATGTAGTTTTACCTCCTCTAATGACATACAAATCTAATTTACTACATTTACCTTGATATTCAACTTCCGGCTTTATGACCCCAATTGGCTTTACTATTTCCCCTGTATAATATCTTAACACCAAATTACATGAATTAATTTTTAAATCACTGAACAGCTGTTTGTATGTTTCATAATTAATACAAGATATGGCACTTCCTGTGTCACACTCCATACTCATTTCTTTGTTGTGCACTTTTAATGTCAATAATATTGGTGGACACTGTGTTAAAGAAAAGTTATTAATTTCGACCACCCTTACCTCATCACTTCGTTCACCCTCTGATATTATGCTTGATGAGGCCTGAACTCCTTCCAAATGATGATGTCCTACTTCTAACGGACATACACGACGCAGATGTCCTTGTTTGTTGCATACACGACAAACATATCGCGCGAACTTACACCATGCCGTGTCATGCTGGATCTTTCCGAGCACGTTCCCCTGGTCCGGCCGTTATCGCTGCATCCTCGCCATGACGCGGTTTGCGCCCACCTGTACGTCGCTGTACGTTCCGCGCCCATGGGCGCCTTTCACTGCGCGCTCCCGCCGCTAGGTGCTCCGCCCCGCCGCCGCCACCGTTTTGAGTCGACGTTACCACCGCCAAACAGTCGCTCACCGTGCTCGCCTTAACCGTGGACTTCATGCTGCCCTCGACAACAGCTGCATTTCTCTCGGCCGCTTCCATACTCATGGCCATACTAAAAGCTTTTCCGTAGTCTAGCTTTTCCTCAGCGAATAATCGTTGCCGAATAATTTCACTGCTTAAACCGCATACGAATTGATCCCGAATACTCTCTTCCAGCCATGATACAAATTCACATGATTTAGTTATTTTCTTGAGTGTCGCCATGTATTCAGCTATGCTCTCACCCGTGTTTTGTTTCCGTTGGTGAAATTTGTACCTCTCGGCTAATACACTCGGCTTGGGTTGTAAATGCTTTACCATAATGGCGGTTATGTACTCGAAAGTTTTAGTGCCCGGCTTGTCCGGTGTACACAAATTGACCAATAGCTCGTAGCTCTCCGCTCCCATTAATGTAATTAACGTCGGCACTCTTAATTCCTCTTTTATTTCATTGACCACGAAATAATTTTCCAGACGCTCCACGTACACGTATTATCTCCAGTCATCCGCCACTCTGAATTCGCCAACTTTGCCGATGGTCATCTTATTTTCTTGTTTACTTGAGCTGCACGTCAGCTTCACTCTGATTTTTGGGGTTTTTTTTGTTGTTCTCGTCGCCACTGAAGTATCTTGGGAAACCAGGTGATGGGAGCAATAACAAACGCAGCTCGGTCCAATCGTACATGTATTCGGAATGAGAGGGGAATGACAGATACAACTTACTCAGGGTTGTCATCCCTAACCGGATGCAGTACTGGGGGGAACCGGTGTTACTAATCCTAAAAATAATAAGGTGAAAACACACTAGGTACATACATTACAGGTCCGTGGGGTCGCTACTGCCCAACAGCTCGCCACATGCTGCCCTGCGGGTTTCTTTATCTATCTTGGTCTGGCTCCTCATGCTAGACCGTAGATTTTCAAAAAAACACTGATACACGATATTCTTTATTTTTCGGTTTTAAGTATAAATACTGAGTTTCGAGTTAATCGGACAAAATTCTTCCATACAAACTTTGACATGTCTCATTTAGCAAAAACAAAAAATTACAAACTTTATAATTTATTTAGATAAGAATTCGTGCGAAGTTTCATGTTTATTCCCTCAAGGAATAAGATTTTTCATACAAACTTTCATCCCCTATTTGACTCACTTAGGGGTTGAATTTCGAAAAATCCTTCCTTATGTGGGATATGAATATTTACTCTACTTTGCCAAACATAAATCGTTTTAATCGATTCCGGGTTTTTGGTCCATACATTTTTGAGCATTATTCTTTGACCGAAATGTTTGGTTTAAATAGAATGCCACGGGCGCCGTCTTGTGGGTGCCGGCCATTACGGATATCCACTTATAATAATTTATAATTACAAAATATATTGGTGGTTTGGTAGGAGTTCGTGGCTAAGTAATAACAGCCGCACGGGTCGATCCATCAGGTTGAGCTCGCTTGCCGGGGATGGTCCGTGGATTGGTGACCATTAAAGATGGAGGAGGAGGAGGAGGAGTCTCGGTATGTAAAGCATACCGAGACTCCTCCGTGCTTCGGAAAGCACGTTAAGCCGTTGGTCCCGGCTGTCATTCGTGGATCTTTGACAGTAGTTACGAGTCATCGCCTTCAGAAGCCCGAAAGTCTGACAACCAGTCTTACCAAGGGGTATCGTATTACCCGGTTACTGGGTTGTGGAGGTCAGATAGGCAGTCGCTCTATGTAAAATACTAGTATTCAGCTGCATCCGGTTAGACTGGAAGCCGACTCCAACATGATTGGGAAAAGGCTCGGCAGAATGATACAAAATATATTGGAGAGTGTCTAGTAAGGTGTGAGTGCGATGCACAGGTACAACTCCGTGGCGCCGCGCACGGCGCTGGGCATGGCGGCGCGCGGCGGCGGGGCGGGCACGCGCGCGCGCCGCTACTACGCCGCGCCCGCTCCCGCGCCTGACGCGTTCGCTGACGCCGAGCTGGCGCAGCGTACGCGCGCTTTCCGCGACATGCTCGCTGAAAACCCCACGGACGAAACTCTGTGGCTACGGTTTATCGAATTTCAAGTATGTTTCTTTTGGTTTCGTTGGGTTCGGCGGTAATTAATTAGTGGACTCGCAGGCACATTTATACTCAATATGAAACAGGAACGGTCGCGAGACGCCGACGCGGCTCTGTCGGCGGCGGACGAGGCGGCGGCGCGGCTGCGCGGTTCGCGGCGTGTGCGCGCGGTTCTGCACCGTGCGCGCGAGCTGGCGCTGACCCCGCACGCGCGCCTCGACTTGTTGCGCCAGGACCTCGCCGCCGCCGGTCAGTATGCGCTGCCACCGTGCCGAAACCGCATCTATTAAACCAAGGATAACTCAGGGATTATTGATGCTGGTATGTGGTATTCGGCAGGAGTTCGCGGTGCGACGGGCGGGACGGGCGACGAGTTGACCGAGCTGTGGCTGCGCGTGCTGGAGGGTGCAGTAGCGGCGGGCTCGGGCGCCGAGCTGGACGCCGCCGCCGGCGCCGCGCTGGGCGCCACGCGCGCGCACGCGCTGGCCTACCCGCACATCCTCTACGTGTATGGTGAGTGCGGCTCTGTGCGCGGTGGGCACGGGCTTGAATACCGACCTGGACGGCGCCGCGCTGGCCCGCCCGCACATGCTCTGCGGGTACTGTACCGTGTCACTGTGTGCAGGCGGGTACTGTACCGTGTCACTGTGTGCAGGCGGGTACCTGCGCGCGGCGGGGCTGTGGGAGCGGCTGGTGCTGCTGCTGGAGCTGGTGTGCAGCATGAACTTCCCGCCGGCCGCCTTCCCGCCGCGCGAGTCGCCGGAGCGACTCGAGGAGCGGGAGCTAAAGTTGCAGACCTTCGAGGACAAGGTATTGCCTTTTGATTGAAGTAGAAAAGTGATTACTACATAGCGGCGTTAGTAGCCTTA
Organism: Eupsilia transversa; assembly: GCA_914767815.1. Classification (NCBI taxonomy): domain Eukaryota; kingdom Metazoa; phylum Arthropoda; class Insecta; order Lepidoptera; family Noctuidae; genus Eupsilia; species Eupsilia transversa. The sequence continues at coordinate 16,220,644 of OU611882.1, forward strand.
GATTGCTGCCTGGGACTGGACATGATGAAAAATTTGAAAAGGACATGACCAGTGGGACTATGGGCGCCTGCCTGCGTGGCAAAATCAATGTATACTATGTACAGCAAATATTTTTTTATTTCTGCAACTGTGTATCCTATATTTTACAGACATAGCGAAACTATAAAGAGGGTTCCTGTTGACTACGGAACCTTAAAAATGACGACAAAATACAGAAATGTTAATGGAAACAGTGCAAAAATATGAATTTCTTTATGATACTTTACATCGTGATTACAAACATAAGAATTAAAAACAAACGATGGTATAATAAGATTAGAAAAGTAATAAGAATAAGTTTGGTATACTTTCCACCACCACCACTTTGTACACAGTGGTACCACTTTCTTGAGTATTAAAAAAAAACCGTTACTGAAATAATTATCCGTACGCTATTCGGTAACCTCGGGGCAGGTCATCGGCAGCGGTCTGCCGCTGAGCACGATGTGGACGCGTCTGGAGCGCGCGCGCGCCGCCGCGCACTGGCGCCCGCTCGCGGGCCCCGACCGGGGCGCCGACCCGCAGCGCGCGCCCGCGCCGGCCGACGTGGCCGAGCTGCTGCGGCCCTGCGCCGGGCCGGGCGCCGCCGCGCTGCTGCTGGTGCAGGCGCTGCGCCTGGCCAAGGTGCCGCTGCTGCCGTGCAGCGGGTACGCGTTGGAGCCGGCCTCGGGCGCCAACTGCCCGCTGGGCGACGCGCGCGAGGCCGAGGGCGGCGAGGGCCTGCTGGCGCTGCTGCGGGCCGCGCGCCGCCTGCCGCGCGCGCACGCGGCGCGCCCCGAGCCTGCGCGGGCCGCGCCGCTCGTGGCGCTGTTCCTGGATCCGCCGCACTACTTCACGAACGACGCCGGTGACTATAGGCCGACGATTTCCTTAGTGACGGTCCCGCGGTCCCGGTGGGCGAAGGGGGGCGGGAGGGAGAAAAAGGATCAATGGCATCCACAAAGTACCCATTGTTTGCTGTCTGTACAAGAACAGTGTCCTGTCTTCTCATTTTGCCGTCGCCGCCACGAACCATGAGACTGTCATCAACGATGTTAGCGCGACTCTGTCTTACGTCCGCGCTGTCGCATTGTCGGCAGGCTACCTGAGCTGGCTGACGGCGCTGTGGGACGCGGGCTGCGAGTGGATGGCGGGGGACCGGCGCGTGGCGCTGCTGTGCTGGCGCCTGCGCTGGCTGCACGCGCTGCTGCTGTTGCTGGACCCGCAGGTGACGACGAGCACGAGACTCTTCCGACTTTGCACCCGAGCGCTCGTTCTCTTTAAAATGCTGCTCTTAAAAAATTTACTTTTACGGTAGGAGGAGGCGGGGCGCAGGGAAACACGACGCATGCGCGGCGAGGCCCGCGCCGCTCTGAAGAGGTTCGCGGGTACGTCGCCGCTGCCGTTCGCCCAGTTCGCGCGCATCGAGCACGCGGCCGGCGACACGCACGCCGCGCGCCGCGCCGCCCTGCACGCCCTGCGCGCCGCCCTGCGTGAGCCCGGCGCCGCGCCGCACGAGCGCCTGTACCTGGCGCGCGTGTGCGGCGAGCTGTGCGGCGAGCGCGCGCTGGGCGCCTGGGCCACGGCCAGCGCCGCGCTGGGCCTGGCCCCGCCGCCCGACGAGCGCCTGGACGAGCCGCCGCCGCAAGACCTGCTGCAGCGAGCGCTGCGGGCCTGCGAGGCGCGCTGCGAGGCGCTGGAGCAGCAGGAAGACGACGGGCGCGCGGCGCACGTGCTGGACGCGATGCTACCGACGCCGGCCGAGTGGGCGGCGGCGCGCGCGCGCCTGGCCGGGCCCGCACGGCGGGCCGAGCTCGTGTGCCGCGTGCGCGCCGCACCTGTCTGCCAGGTGAGTACCGCACGCACGTGCTGGACGGGTCCGCGCGCCGGGCCGAGCACGTGCGCCGCGTGGGCGCCGCCCTTGTCTATCAGGTGAGTACCGCACGCTCGTGCTGGCCGGGCCCGCGCGGCGGGCCGAGCTCGTGCGTCGTACCTGTCTACCAGGTGGGTACCGCACGCTTGTGCTGGCGGGGTCGAGTGGGTGGCCAATTTACTGGGTTATAATATACACCACTAATTTTTAATTAGTACAAATACTTAAAGGGCTCATTGTAGAAGGTCTTGTAATTATATCTGTAAAGTCTCAATAAATAATATTCATAAACAGCAAAGTTATTAGCGTTTGTTTGTGTACCAAAATGTCACTCAATTTATGGAAACATTGTAAAGGCTATTCATAGTAGTATTCATTAATCATACTCTCTCGCTCTCGTGTTCGCGTGTTCTCGCTCGAACTTGCCCCGCCCCAGCAGCTGTTATCGTAATCGTAGTTTAACTAAAACGCATCTTTATGCTTTACAGTATTATTATTAAGAAAACAATTAGGTACTTAAATAAAGTAAAAATAAATTAAATTAAAGCTTCAAAACTTGAAAAAAAAAAAGGAATTTTGGCGTATTTAAAAAGTTTGAATCAGAAAAACTTACAGGTATTTTAACTGTCCTTCAAAATGTCCACCACCATTATCAATACAAAGACGGGCACGTTTAATCAAATTGTTTTTTAACGATAAAAGTATGCTTCGCTCACTTCTCACTTCGTCAAATGCGTCCAATATGCGCTGTTTTAATTGTTCTACACTTGCTGGCTCACTAACGTACACTCGTCGCTTAAGTTCACTCCACAAAAAAAAGTCCAATGGCGTGAGATCAGGAGATCGTGGAGGCCATGCCACGGGGCCGCCTCGACCGATCCACTGACTCCCGAACTCCTCCGTCAGGTATTCACGCACTGCTCTATGGTAGTGAGGCGGCGCGCCGTCTTGCTGAAACCAGAGGCCTCTTAAATTGGCCAACGGAATGTCATCTAGCATTGAAGACACCATAGTCCGAAGCAAAGTTAAATAACTTTCTCCAGTAAGACGCCCTTCAATGAAATAAGGGCCAACGATGTTGTCGTTCAGGATTCCTGCCCAGACATTAACAGAAAACCTGTGTTGGAAAGAGTTCTCCTTTGTTAACATTGGATTGCGTATTGACCACCAGTGTTCATTCCGTTGATTGAACAATCCGATACGAGTAAACAAGCACTCATCCGAGTATAGCACATTAGCTTCAGTGTTGTTCAGTATCCACCTGCAGAACGCCATCCTTGGTTCATGATCCACAGTGGTCAATTCTTGACCCTTCCTGTAATGGTATGGGTCAAATCCAGACGAACTAATGATCGTCCATGCACAGTACTGGCTAATATTAAAATGACGAGCTGCGTCATTCGTACTTCGCCGGGGATCTTCTTCAAAGTAGTTCACTACATCGTCGTTCAAGTGTTGCGAATACCCCGGTCTTCCACGTCCTTGGCTATGAGCCGGTGCCTGGAATGATCCATGGTCGAGTAAACGCTGGTAAACATTTACCACAGTCCGAATGTTCGGCTGGCGAGCGTTTGGGTACTCTTCTCTGTACATACGTACAGCGGCACTCGCGCTCTCACCAGACAAAAAGTACGCACGTATCATAGCCGTATACTCCCGAGATGAGAACTGGTAACCCATCGCGACCGTAAAATAAAAACGTGAACAAACAATAAATTGGCACTGTTTTGTAGTCGCTCGAAAAGGGATCACTGCACAGCCTAAGAAAGGGGCGGGGCTTGAGCTTCGACGCGAGTGTGCCGGGATCTATGAATGGCGATAGAAATGGAAAAGTACTGCGCGTAGTATTTTGTAGTAGCAATGGTTATGAATGATTGATTCAATTATGAATTCACCAATTAAGACAAAATTTCGTGGACAATTTTGGGTTTTTTTTTTTTCACTTTTGACTACACAAATATGATCAGTAACGGGTACAGATAGAGCCCCATTTTTTTTTGTACTAATTAAAAAATAGTAGTGTATAATTGATTGTTATACAATTGATTACTTACTGTCAAAAATCTAGAAATGATAGCCGAGACTAACGGCTTAGTGTGCTTTCAAAGGCACGGAAGGTTTTATATAAATATAACGTCTTCCTACGTTGCAGGGCGCTGCAGCGGCGCGCTACTGGGAGCAGAGCGCGTGCGCGCTCGTGACCGCGGCCGCGCGCGAGCATCGCCTGGCGCAGTACGCGCGCGCGCTGGCGCCCTTGTTCCCGCACAACGGTCTGCTCGCGCTAGGTACGTAGCGCGCACGAGGCGACGTGCGGCATTCGGCACGAAGTGACCCGTCTGTCCGTCCACAGCCTGCAGCGGCGCCCCGCTGTGGGCCTGGGACAAGGACGGCACCGCGGAGGAGCGCCTGCGCGCCATGAGCGGCGGCGCGCGCTCGCACCGCGCCGCGCTGGCGCACGTGCTGCCGCCGCTGTTGCGGGCCGGCGCCGCCTGGCGGGCCGGCGACGCGGCGCGGGTCGCGGCCGCGTGCGCGCGCGCCGGGCGCGGCGGCGCGGGCGGCGCGCTACTGCACGCCGTGCGCCTGGAGAGCGAGGCGCGCGCGGAGCGCCCGAGCGTCGCCGCCGCGCTGTACGCCGCGCTGGACCGGCACCCGCAGCACAAGGTGAGTGGCCCGGAGCGCGCGGCGCGTCCGGGCGTGGCGTCGCCCAACGTGCCGTGTGTTGCAGTGGCTGGCGCTGCGCGGAGCGGCGTGGGAGCCGGCGCAGACGTCGACGCTGGCCGACGTGCTGCTGGAGCGTCAGCTGCGCGCGCACACGCTGCTGGACGAGCTCTCGCCGCCGCCGCACGCGTCGTGATCTGCTACAATAAACGTCTACCAAACATAGACTCCTTTCATTTACCAACATTTTTTTATTCATTTCTTTATACCATTCCCCCTCCAAAAATCTTATTTACCTACACCCATGCTATAAATCCTCTATAAAAGTTTCTGAAACAGTTAGCTTATTGCCAATATTAAAACGACCAGTGTCTTAGTAACCGCATATAACGGCTTAACCGTATATCATCCAAAAGAGTGTTATATATTGTACTAAATTCATTATGCCACTCTTTTGCTTCTTCGATCCCATTTCGATCCCTTCCTAACCGATCACCTGCTGACCCCCTGACACATGTGAGACTTTTTCCAAAATACGCTCCGTCACGCTTGGAGTGCTACGGGCTGTGGTCGTTTTAATGATTGCAATAAGCTAACTGTTTCAGAAACTTTTATAGAGGATTCATATCATGGGTTAAGATAAAGTCTTGTATGCAACTGTTCATATTTAGGTATTAAAACACTCACGTGATAAACCCACATTCGTGTGCTCATACCCCTTATTATAGAAAAATTGCATAAATAACTAATTATAATCACTATTGTGATGTTTGAATTTAAAACACATATATATTCGACCTCAATTCTCCTTTTTTCTTCATTAATGTCTATTTTCGCTTAAATCTTTCTTTTTCTCTTGTCATGGTATGAACTGTAAATAAAATAAATAAATAATTCCTTTATAGAATGCAGGTGTTACAATAATGGTGTTTTTCCCAGTACATTCTGCCTGTTGGCACACAAAAATATAAGTAGTGGTTGACTTACAGATAATTTAGAAACTAAGTACTTAAATTCAAAATGAGTTCATGGATCAGCTAAGTCTAAGATTATAACATAGTAAATGAGATAAAGTGAAGCAATATTACAATTCATCATTTATAAAATTGGTAACAGAATAATAACATTTCTCTGTCAGTAACGACGACAGGAGTTGTTTGAATTGATGTGTGATCCTTAATACAATTTGGCAATTTGTTAAATATAATTGGTGCCATACCAAGAATGTTTTTTTTAAACAAAGCAGTAGGTATTATATCAAACACAAATTTGTTGTACCTTCAACAAGGCTCATGAAAATAGGTGGCTCGTTCAGATGTCAATGTATCTTCTCCATAGGTACCTACTACGCTTTGGAATGGGCAACTACCTTCATATTTTCTGACTGACCGACTCCTTGACAATTCAAAAGTGCCTGTAAATGGTTTAATTGAAATAAATGCTTTGAGTTTGAGTTTTGAGTTTATATGCTTTTATAATAAACTTCCAAGCCAAGTACAAAGCCTCAGCCTTAATAAATTCAAATCATTCATTAAACGTAAGTTGTGCCAGAAAGCGTTTTATACCGTAAAAGATTATATTGATGACAAAAAGGCTTGGGAGTGAGCTGTTACAATTCATTTATTTTAACGTTCTTTTACTGATTTTTTTTATTAGAAACACAATGACAGCCATATTTACTTTATGAAGTATAATATTATTATTATTTTAATTATTGTGAATGTGAGGACTATGTGGGTCAAATATATTTTCTCTCTTTCTCAGTTACTTTTAATAATAATCTGGTGGTTTGAGTACTTTATGCGGCCTACCCAAATGTCCTTTCTTTGGTATTGTTCGTCTATTCGTTGAGCTCCTTAAGTGCTGAGTTGAGCTACACGATTACTGACAAATGCGTGCACTGACTGGACAGGTCCACTCTAATCTGTATGGTTGTTTCTTCAAAAGGCCATTTCAGACACAAATCTACATGGTCCTCCAATGATCTGACCAAGATCATCTCTGGATTTTATATACATATTGACATTAACGAACTTTTTTATATACAATGACATGAATATTTACTATGTAAAGTATTTTTTTTTATTTTGTTTATTATTGTGAGTGTGAAGACTATGTGGGTCATTGATTTTTCTTTTTCTTTTCTTAGTTAGTTTAACCATGGTCTGGCAGTTTGAGTACTATATGCGGCCTACCCAAATGTCCTTCCTTTGCTATTGTTCGTCGAATCGTTGAGCTCCTTGACTTCTGAGTTGAGCTGCACGATTACCGACAAATGCGTGCACTGACTGGACAGGTCCACTCAATCTGTGTGGTTCTTTCCTCAAAAGACCATTTCAGACACGAATCTACATATTCTTCACATGATCTGACCAAGATTATGTCTGGACTTTAAAAGAGACTGTGACCTCTGAGTTTGTTTCGGCCTTTCTTCTCAGAGTAGTCAGATAGGAAACGCCGACCTCATCTAGTTTTAAAACATGTGATTGACGTGTAAAAGTGTTTGTATAAACCTACTTACAGAAAATAAATCATTTATCAGTACACAATAGAAAAAGAAAAAATAATAATATAATAAATTATATAATATATTCTTGAATAAAACGGGTTTATTTATCGCGAGACCTGTAGTGCTATTCTGTAAAATCTCACCGTGAATACTTAGTTGAAGTGAGCTTGAAATGAGCTGTCATTCCACCATTGACGGATTGATTAAATCTGACTATTTTTAATCGCGGCTAAAAAGGGGTGAATTAAAATTACTTGTCATGAACTACAATTCACACCAACTCGACTTCCAGTGCAGTGCAGTAAGGCGCTAAATGCCCACAGCATAAACCCCTATTTGCTTGAACGATGTACGTACCGTTAGAACGGATGTGCCGATTTAAATACTTGGGGCATTGGGTGACAGCCGATCTGAAAAACCATGTCGACATTGAGCGGGAGCGGAGGGCACTGTCTAAGAGAGCAAATATGATAGCCCGTAGGTTTGCGCGTTCAAATCACACTGTTCAAAGCTTTCTGTACTTCCTTTTACACGTGCAGCCTATGGGCATCTTACTCACAAGCTGCTTACAGTGCCCTTCGTGTCCAATACAACAACACGTTCAGGACATGAGGGCAGTGTTGGGGCTGCCCCGCTTCTGCAGCGCCTTGGGCATGTTTGCGGAAGCGCGCACTGACTGTTTTCACGCCAACATGCGCAAGGCAAGCGGTGCGCGTCCTTGGTGCGCAGGGTGCGGGCTAGCTCCAACACTGTCCTGGCGATGATTGCTCAGAGACTGCATGGACTGTCCCTACGTAGGGCACTGTTTGTAGCAGGCATATTACGGGTGCCTGATTTGTCATTATTGTGTAATGAATGTATTATGTGTAATGAATGAATGTATTATGGACATTATAACTTTAATTTTAGCTTCTGACATAACTTAAATTAGGTAGGTAATTAATTTAATTCATTGTTTTTTAAAATTATTATTAATTAATTTAGTTCATTCAATGTTGATCGTTTTCAAAATCAAAATCAAAAGTCATTTATTCAAACTAGGCTGAGAATCAGCACTTAAGGAACGTCAAAATTACATAAGACAGTCCCCCAAAAACGCCCGCCGTTCACCAATTCCTAGTGCTTTAGCTGGGAAGAAGAAGTGGCGCAAGAAACTCCCCAGCAGCACAGCTGTCTGATCAGTTAGAAAAGAAAATGAATCTATAAAATAGTATCCAAAATAATATGCAATGCAATGCAAAAAACGTCAAACTTATATTAAATTATTTGCCTTATGTCAGCTAGTGCACGCCAATATACCCACAAAAAACATCGAAATCCTTACTCAAGCAAATAAATTAAAAACGTAAACAGAACTTAATCGAATAAAAGCCTCCATGCAAGCATAAAGGGCGTGCCCACTTACATAATAGCTATTAAAACTGGAACTCAAAGCCACAAAAATGTTAAACTAGGACCATCGAAGTAAAATAAATAAACAGTTAATTACTATAACAATAACAAAACCATGGACAGCAAGACGACCAGTCACCACGAGCAGCACCCGTTCACGAGCATAACGCGAAGATCAGCCATCACCCCCCTCGCCATATTTGAGGGAAGGAGGCAACCCGACCCCCGACGCTACCGCAAGCAGTGACATCTAAGGGAGCATGACGAACTTGCTACCGGTTGCTCAGGCAAAATAATATGATCAATTGTCGAGGTCGCTAGCTAACCACTTATTGCAATACAACTCATTAAAAAAACATTTTAATGAGTAGATTATGTCAAAAATAAAAAATAACACCAAAATAAATAGACTTATTAGTCAACAAAAATAAACAGGTCGGTAGGAAAGCTAATTCTGGAGAAAGAACATAAACATTGTCTTGAGTTAATCACAGCGCCCAACTATTCTTATCGTTTAAATAGTCGTTGATAGAATAGTATGCCTTTGAACAAAGGTTGGATTTTACTTTAGCTTTAAACGCATTAAAAGGCAAATCTATCAAAGAAGAGGGTAGCTTGTTATAAAAGGTTATACCAAGCCCAACAAATGAGTTATGCACCTTATGAAGCCGGTGAAATGGAGCTCTTAATTTGTCTTTATTTCAGAATCAGAATCAGAATTTTTTATTTGTGATACATAGGTTGGTACAGCAATAGATAGAAATAAATTATAAAACATGTGCGCTATGATCAGCCAATTGAAGGCATACAAAAATATAAGAACAATAACAGTTAAAGTAATTATAAGGCAGACATTAAAAAAACAAAATAAAAATTAATTAACTAAATAATACGATCAAAGTCATGTAAAAGTCAATTCATTATAACGATATTAGTCAATACAATAATACAATACAAAAAATTAAATTTATAAGGCAGACATTAAAAAACAAAATAAAATTTAATTAACTAAATAATAATTTAACTTAATAATACAATACAGTCAAGATATTAAGATGTCGAATATTAAAATAAAAGTTAGTTTAAAAGTCAATTCATTATAACAGTAGTAATCAATACAATAAATACAATTAATGAGTGAACATGTCAAAATTTTTCTGCCAAAAAGTCTGAGATGCTATAATAGCATTTCTGACACAACATATTATTTAGCTTTTTTTTAAATAAAATAACATTTAACTGTTTTAAATCTTTGGGCAATTTATTGAAAATCACCGGTGCCATGTAAAAAACACTTTTTTGCATTAAGGCAGTATTTGTTTTATGTACATAAATACGAGTTTCATCTCTTTGAGTGCGGTTAGAAATTTCAGATGCCAATCTAAACAAAGAAGGATTTTGCTTAACGAAAACAGCGATTTCAAAAATATAGAGTGAAGGTAGTGGTAGGATATTGTACCTTCTAAAAAAAGGCACACAGCTCTCAATAGATTGTAAGCCAAACATAGCCCTAATGCACCGTTTCTGTGCTTTAAAAGCTTGATCCCTGTTGGTAGAGTTTCCCCAAAAAATTATACCATAACGAAGAACCGATGCTACCAGCCCATGATATGCAGTTATAAGAGTGCTTGGGTTTAGTTTGTAGGCAAGTTCATGCAAGGCATAGGCCGATCTGCTAACACGCTTGCATAATTGTTCAATGTGTGGTTTCCATGTCAATTTTTGGTCAATATTTAATCCTAGAAATTTAGTTATGTCAGTTTCTTCAATAAGTTGGTTATTAAAATGGATGTCAAAGTTATTTAAAGTTGGCACACGCTACCTGAAGTTAATTAATTTCGTTTTTTTTAGATTTGCTTTTAAATTATTTACGTTGAGCCAATTCATAATAACACTCAAGGTTTTGTTTATGTCCTCTCGATAAGTACGATTGTCTTTGCATTTGATAGTAACTGTACTGTCATCTGCAAAAAGACATATGGGATTGTCAGTTGCATTAGGTAGGTCATTTATATATATTATAAAAAAGAGCGGGCCTAAGACGGTGCCTTGTGGTACACCGAAATTTGTTTTACGACTATGAGATGTATAGTTTTCTTCCTTTTTCGTAAGTAGATTCACCTTAGTTACTTCAGTGAACTGATTTCGGTTTTTAAGATATGATTTAAACAGTTCAAGAACGTTGCCTCTTATTCCGTAAGCATTCAGTTTACCAAGCAGTATATCATGATCAACGTAATCAAAAGCCTGCGTCATATCCATAAAAATAGAGCAGACAGGTATTCTCTTATCAACGTTATCCATTACAAAGTACAGAAAGTCATAAATAGCCATATTTATTGTTTTATTACGTCTGAAACCTTTTTGTTCATTTGCAATAATATCGTTGCTCTCTAAATAGCTATTAAGTTGCTTATAAATATGCTTTTCAAATATTTTTGAGATGACTGAAACCAAAGCAATAGGTCTGTAGTTCTCTACACATTCTGTATCACCTTTCTTGAAGATTGGTTTTATGATCGATGTTTTTAATCTGTCAGGGTAGGCTCCTGCTGTAATGCACAAATTAAGAATAAAGCTTAAGTGGCTTGAGATATCAATGGCAATGTGTGGTGTTTCTGGTGTTAACATTATGAATATCACTGTTTTTAGTGTATAAGTGTATATTTTGCCTAATATATATGATGTTCGCGAAGATGAATTGTGATGCCACCGTGAGAATACCAATATCTTTAAAAAAATCTCTTAGAGAAACTCTGGCACCTAGCTGGTAAATTGCTCGGACAGCTCGTTTTTGAAGAACAAATATATTTTGAATGTCAGCCGCTTTGCCCCACAACAGAATACCGTAGGACATAACGCTATGAAAATAACTGAAATAGACTAACCGAGCTGTATCAACGTCAGTGTATTGTCTAACTTTCCTGACGGCATAGGCAGCCGAACTGATATATGAGGGCCCCACTGAAGTTTGGCATCTACTGTAATGCCCAGAAAAACTGCCGAGTGTACAGTTTCAAGCTCCTCTTTATTTAGGCCGATGTTGGGTCCTAGATTTCTAACATTCGGTAAGGCAAACTTTATACTTTTGGTTTTCTTGGCATTGAGAACTAAGTTATTTGTCGTAAACCAATCCGTAACCATTGAGAGGGCACTGTTTACGTCGTCAAACTCTTGTCTATTCCTGTCTACTTTAAAAATAAGAGAGGTATCATCTGCAAACAGTACAACGTCACAGATATCCTTTAAAAGAAATGGCAAGTCATTGATATATACCAAGAATAAGAATGGGCCTAGTATAGAGCCTTGCGGTACACCTAACTGAACTGGCAGCCCGGAAGATTTCACACCATTAACATCAAAACATTGGAACCTATTATGTAAATATGAATTTATTACTTCGAGAGCTTCATTTTGGACACCGTAATGACGTAGTTTACGTAATAGCGTTTCATGGTGCACGCAATCAAAAGCTTTGGAGAGATCACAGAAAACCCCAATAGCATTTTGCGAGTTCTCCCATGCGTTAAATATGTGTTTCAGCAGAGCAACACACGCATCTGTAGTCGAACGACCTTTTGTAAAGCCATATAGTTCATCATGAAGGAGGCTATTTAAATTAAAATGTCTTAGCAACTGCTTGAGTATTAACTTTTCAAATATTTTGCTAAATGCAGGAAGGATAGAAAAAGGCCTGAAATTGCCAACATCATTTTTAATACCTGTTTTAAATAATGGTATGACTTTACTACTTTTCATGAGGTCAGGAAAAAATCCTAAATCAACACATTTATTAAAAGTAACAGCTAGATAGGTCGTTGGCAAAAAACTCATTAAAAGCCTCAGCTACGTCAGCTGCTTTATTAACTAAATCAACATTTACCTACATATCGACATTGTCGGACCTTTAACGATTACAGCTGACGGGTATAGATATTGCGTAACCATGATAGACCGCTCCACGGGATGGCCTGAAGCCGTGCCTGTCCAAAATATCACAGCAGAAACAGTAGCTAGAGTAGTGTTGGAATGTTGGATTTCTCGTTTTGGCTGCCCTTCTAAGCTTACAAGCGACCAAGGCAGACAATTCGAGAGCGATTTTTTTTTAAACCTCGAAGTATTTGGGCATACACAAACTACGCACGACACCTTACCACGTTTACATTGCAACACTTCCTGGGTTCAGGAACTTCCAGTCGCGTTGTTAGGTCTGCGTGCAGCTATTAGGAGCGACAGTGGAGTGAGCGCAGCGGAATTAACCTACGGTAAAACGATTCGGTTACCAGGTGATTTTTATGACGAAACAAAAGCATTTACTTCGGACTCGGAATATTTACAGTCGCTTAGGGATGCTATTACAAAATTAAGACCACGACCACCAAGTCATGGGAATTCACGGTCATTGTTCGTATCAAACGATCTTAGTACTTGCCAAAGTGTGTTCGTAGGGGATGAGTTAATGCGAAAATCACTCCAACCACCTTATAACTACATTTTTTTTTTTTTACGCGCGCGCGTTCGAACTAAGCGGACGTCTGTGTACGTGCAGCAGAGAATTGTTTAATCGAGATGACTCGAATATGTAGTGGTTGTAATACGGAATTACCTGATGTGCTATTCATGGAGTGTTGCAATAAAAATTGCAACAAAAGCTACGGTCTAGATTGTCTTGGAATAACTATAGATCAAGTCAATGAAGAAGAAAAAAGACAGTGGATATGTCCCGAGTGCCGATCTTCTACGCATAAAGCTGTGCGCAACGAGAATACACCTACTCGAAGAGTGTCAGGGCTGGGGGACACCGTTACTACCAGCAACAATGTCAATACACAGCGCGGCAGTCGTCAGAAAATATCTGAAGGAACGGTGCCGAAGACTGCTCAGGAGCCTAATATGTTGGAAGAACTGAGAGCATTCCGCTTGGAAGTTTTATCACACTTAGATATTCAAGGAAACAACATTAAAAGGATCGAAGAAGTCTGTAATAGCATAAAAAATGAACTGCAGGAACTTCGTGATGCAAACATGAAGGTATTTGAAGATAAAGTTGTAAAAATGGAAACTTTACACAGTAAATTAAATATGATGAAAGCTCACAATCAACAGTTAGAGAAGCAGGTTGACACATATAAATCTAATGACACATCAACACTGCAACAAGTGTCTATTAATACAATAGGTGATACCGAGAAGGTGCAGTGCCTACCTACTCGCAAAATAATAAATCCCGTGGTGGCCACGAAAAAAGTGTTGACGCCAAGACCGGAAAAATATAGCGAAGTATTGCAGCCAAAGGAGCAAACAATATCTGCAACATCTACGGATTTAAAAACCAATGCAGAAAGTAAGGATGAAACGGTACCGGGAGCTTCAGAATGGACCACGGTACAAAGAAAAAGATCTAAGCTGAAATCCCAAAATGTGAATAGAGGTCAAAATGCGAGTATGCTTGATCTACAAGCTATGGAGCGAAAAAGACATCTTCATGTATGGAGGTTGCATCCAGAGACTACCATCGAAAGGTTAACAGCGCATGTAACGAGCATCTGCGGCAGGGATCAAAATGTAAAAGTCGAAAAAATCAAGCATAAAACCGAAAGAGATTATTCATCTTTTATTATCGGAGTAGCAGAGGGAGTGTATGAAGAATTGTGTAAACCGGAAGTATGGCCCGTGAACGCGGAGTTTGCCGAATGGATTTGGTTTCGGAGATACACAAATAAGAGAGATAATGGAAAATAAAACGGTTAATATTTACTATCAAAATGCAAGAGGACTGCGTACAAAAGTAAATATTTTCTGTAAAAACATAGAAGCGAGAGGAGCTGATTTATTTGCAATTACCGAAACGGGTTGCAATGATTCTATATATAACGCGGAGTTGGTACCACAAAACTATAGTATTCTGCGATGTGACCGGGCGGATGGGCGTAAGCAAGGCGGCGCGCTTCTCGTGGCCGCACACTGGCTCGAGCTGCGCCGAGTTACGCTACCTGAGAATAATGTCGTAATCGATAGATGTACCTTCGAATTGGTTTGTGCAACCGTACATAAAGGTAACAAGTATTTGTTTTTATGTTGTGTTCTTTACATACCTCCAAATAGTAATGAGAATGAATATATGTTATTGTTGAGGCTATTAGAACAATTATGTGTCCAATATAAAGAGGTTGTTATAATAGGTGATTTCAACTTATACTCTTGTGATGTAAACATAAATAACTATTACGAATATTTTATATCTTTTTGTGAACTTACGCAGAAAAATAAGGTACCAAATTGTAATAATAGGCAGTTAGATTTAGTGCTATGTTCGTTGAGTATGGGTGAGAGTGTGTGTGTCAGGGAGGCAGATGAAGCGATAGTGCCAATAGACGCGTATCACCCGCCGCTAGAAATTACGGTACCGCGTATAAGCAAACGCTCAGCTGTTAGTGGTTGTACTTTTAAAGATATACCTGTAAATATCCAAGAAAACGATTCTTGGCCACAGGAACCAAAGGTAGTCACCGTGCATGCAATGCCTCAGCAGCAAGCAGCTGCGGGCAACTCGTACATGTAGTGTGGCGTTGTGATTTGTTGAGTGCTAGTGTTAAGCATAAGTTTAATTGGGGAAAATTTTTGTTAAGGGGCGAATGGTGTAGGGTATTAAGTTACGGCATACATGTGTATGTGTGTAGAGCCGGCTGCGCCCGCCGTGTAAGATTCAAGCCAGTCGCAATAAAACGTAGATTACAACAACACGTGTGCATCATTAGTCTATTCTACTTAACGCAGCCCCTATAACCTTAAAGTCCTAATTAACTTCTGACGTGATACATTTTCTTCTGACATAACTTCATATAGGTAATTCATTGTCCTATTTAATTAATTTGGACCTTGCTGTATGCTTTTGACATTATTTGATTTTTTCTAACATGCACTTATTTGTTTCGCATGTTCTTGCGCCTTTTAATGAATTCTATTAACTTAATGTAAAAGTATTTATTAATCACTCAATCACTTAATTATTTAATTCAAAATTGTGACACTTACAAAATGGACAAAATTGTGTATGGTTATAGGTACTTAATATGGTTCAAGGACCTGAAATAGTTAAATGAATTTTATTTTTTATTTGTTTTTTATTTAGAATCGATTGAACCACTTTTTAGGGTTCCGTAGTAAACAAGGAACCCTGATAGTTTCGCCATGTCCGTCTGTCTGTCTGTCTGTCCCCGGCTTAGCTCAAAGACTGTTAGTACTAGAAAGCTGTAATTTGACATGAGTGAGTATACATATTAATTACGCCGACAAAGTGGTAAAATAAAATCATGAAAAAGATTCTTTTTTAGGGTACCTCCCCTACACGTAAAGTGGGGACATTTTTTTTATTTTTCTTCTATCCCATGGTGTGGGGTATCTTTGGAAAGGTCGTTCAAAAATATTGTGAGTTTGTTAAACCATTTTTGGATTGAAGGATCCGTTTGCGAAATATTAAGCTTAAAGTGCAAATTTTTGTTAGAGTCAAGTGTCCCCCCCCCCCTGCAGGCTATATGGTAAGTTCTGGATATGTGGAAAAATTCACAGCAGTAGGACATATAACGAATTTAAAAGGAAAACTATCTCAGCTAAGTAGGCTTTACAAGTTAACGAGTAATTATCGACATTTGCAGTTGCAAAAACATGTTTTCCCATACATTTTGTATGGGAGAACATGTTTTTCAACTACAATGTTAAGTTTGTTCTTGGGATAAATTCATCCCAGCTACGGAACCCTTCATTGTGCGTGGTCCGACACGCACTTGGCCGGTTTTAATGTACCTACCTAGGTCACATTGTCCAAAAATCTTCATTAAAAACGTTGCCGTGTCTAGGTCAAGCCATCACAATGCTCAAACCTGCCAAAATAGGTAAACAAACACAAATTTTTGTCAATCAATTGAAATTTTCTCATACGCGGGATGCATAATAGCTTTTATTTCAATGCAAAGAATTGCCAGTAAAACTAAAACAGCACATTTTTTCTTTCTGAAATAGGTCAATTGAATTAAAAATCTGTTGAGGTTTTACGCATTTAACGTAACACGTTGTCTATGGCATAGGTACCTACCTATCGGGACTCCAACGACTCATTGTCAGGTACGCTTTGACCATCCTTCTTTCTACTTCAACTGGTTCCTAAATCATTTGTAAAACCTAGGCGGATATGTAGGGTTGCGCAATATCACAATAAAGTTGACCTGAAAAGGGTAGGTTGTGTCACTGTCTATATTCTACCTTTGTGTAGTATTGTATTTATAGGTACCTACTGTATCTATTACGGAAAGGAGGTTAGTTCCGTGGTATACATAGTTCAATAGGGTAATCAAACGCATCTGTACACATGTATTAAAATTTAATGCATGAGATCCATAGGTACATAAAAGAAATTGAAAACAAAAACAATCCAGTATTAAGAAATGACACGTGGTCCACGGGGTGGCTCTGGCGGTAATGGTTCACCTACTTGAACTTCTTTGTTTTACAATCGAACCGTTTGTTTTTAAAAAAAGTTCGACTCTTTATCTTTAAATCATCTTTCACCTGCGACAGCGAAATGGACCCCTGTCAAAAAATATATTATTTATTTAATAAACTTAACAATTTTCTAACTTTGTTTTTTCGCAACTGCTAGCCTGAAGCAGACCTGATTCAGGCAAATAACCAACTGGGCTCTTAAGGCTCGTGCATACTGGCGTGACTCGTCGCGCGACGCAACACCGGTAGGTAATTGTTCAACCGTGAAGGTTTTCTTATAAATTGTATTGTTAAATTAAGTCGCGTCGCGCTCGCGCTATCGCGTTGCGCTTGACTGACGATCGGCATGACTGTGTATTTGTGCAACAACGCAGGTAAGGGGGCGGGACGCGGGTGCGGGGATCGCGTAGGGATGAGTGTAAGTGGGTATAGGTTGCGTTCGGATATATTTGATGACTCAAAATTGAATATTTCTTGAGAGCATTCGAAAAAAGTAGATGTTATTCAATAACGGGAAAACCGGAGCTAGCTCCGGTTTTGTCTCTCAACCCCGGTTTTCAAAAATCGGGAAAATAAAAAAAATAAAAATGGCAGCGGGTGTTACTAGACCGACACCGAACCCAAAAATGTGATTAAATTTTTTTTTGTCTGTCTGTCTGTTTGTTCAGGCATCACGCAAGAACTACCGGTTCGATTACGATGAAACTTGGTATAATTATTCTTTAATATCCTGGGCACCACACTGGGTACTTTTTATCCCGGAAAAGTATCCTATCCTACTATCTATATCTATACCTATTAATAAAAAGACAAGTCCTGACTGACTGACTCATCAACGCCCAGCCCAAACCCTTGGACCTAGGAAGCTGAAATTTTGCCCAGAGGTTCCCTTTATAATGTAGGCAAGGAATAAGGAAGCATTTTTCGAAATTCAACACCTAAGGGGGTTAAATAAGGGATGAAAGTTTGTATGAAAAATCTTATTACTTGAGGTAATAAACATGAAACTCCGCACGAATAATTATCAAAATAAATGATAAAGTTTGTAATTTTTTGTTTTTCTAAATTACCCCCTAAAGGGGGGTTCGGGGGTGTCAATGTTTGTATGGAAGAATTTTAACGCGCTGTCCGATTAACTCGAAACTCAATATTTATACTTAAAACCCACGGGGATGTATGGGTAATCATATAATAAAAATATTTTTAATAATTTTAAAGTTACTACCCCTTTCCTCATGAACACGCCGCGGCTCGCTCGTGTCGCGCACGTACCTGCGCCGCGGCTCGCGCGTGTCGCGCACGTACCTGCGCCGCGGCTCGCTCGTGTCGCGCACGTACCTGCGCCGCGGCTCGCTCGTGTCGCGCACGTACCTGCGCCGCGGCTCGCTCGTGTCGCGCACGTACCTGCGCCGCGGCTCGCTCGTGTCGCGCACGTACCTGCGCCGCGGCTCGCTCGTGTCGCGCACGTACCTGCGCCGCGGCTCGCTCGTGTCGCGCACGTACCTGCGCCACGGCTCGCTCGTGTCGCGCACGTACCTGCGCCGCGGCTCGCTCGTGTCGCGCACGTACCTGCGCCGCGGCTCGCTCGTGTCGCGCACGTACCTGCGCCGCGGCTCGCTCGTGTCGCGCACGTACCTGCGCCGCGGCTCGCTCGTGTCGCGCACGTACCTGCGCCGCGGCTCGCTCGTGTCGCGCACGTACCTGCGCCGCGGCTCGCTCGTGTCGCGCACGTACCTGCGCCGCGGCTCGCTCGTGTCGCGCACGTACCTGCGCCACGGCTCGCTCGTGTCGCGCACGTACCTGCGCCGCGGCTCGCTCGTGTCGCGCACGTACCTGCGCCGCGGCTCGCTCGTGTCGCGCACGTACCTGCGCCGCGGCTCGCTCGTGTCGCGCACGTACCTGCGCCGCGGCTCGCTCGTGTCGCGCACGTACCTGCGCCGCGGCTCGCTCGTGTCGCGCACGTACAGTAACGGTCATAAGTGGAGTAGCAATTTTTCAAAGCAATAGATTGACGCTTCGGTTTAACTTACGACCTTCTTATAATAAGTCATAGACACACACACACTCTCATTAGATTAACAATTATAGTATTTCATAAATTCAACTCGTTACGCATATGTCATGATAGCTTAGTGGTTACCGTATTTGGGTTGACGCGTTCATGCGTAGAGAGTCGTGGGTTCAAATCTCACGCGCGGTGATACTTTTTTAATGTTTTAAAAATCACTCGAATAATCACGCTATTGACTATATCCTTGTTATGTTCGTCGTGTTCACTAAACTCGCCAAAACTTTATGATTATACCCACGAAAACCTAAATAAAGTTAAATGATAATTAAGGTAGACAAACGCAGTTAACTTACGACTCATTCACCGCGAATAAATAGAACGATGCTTGTTATTGTGGGTTAGTGACGTGTGTTCAATATATTAGCGGTGTCTAAAGTTCATTTTGAAATGCAAGCAAAGAATATAGAAATGAAAGCGAATATTATTGCGCTGCGTAAAAGCAGACTTAATATTTATCACAAATATCTGATAAAACCGGACTGAGTGTGAGTAATTTATGATTTAATTATTTTATCAAACATTTATCTAATTCAATTATAACTGCTGATCCTGGTAATTGTTTTTTGAAACGTTTTATTTTTACCTTATTAATATTATTTATTTATTGCATAATTTAAGTAAATGAAATTGTTTCTGATCTGATTTGGTTTTGTAGCTATAGCTAACTTTATAATAACTTACTTATTTATTTCAAAACATTTGTTAACTTTAATAATGCTCGTCTAGTTACAACCACTGATCTTTAAATGTCTCATCTGTGGATAAAGTCTAAATAGAAGAAGAAATATATAATTTCAAAGTAAATTTATTTACTTAGATTTTTGAACGATGAAAATAACATTTTAATTATAAATTATGTGAAATTTCTATTGACAATAATTACTTATTAAACTTTTTGTTTTAGAGATAAAAGAGACGCAGCGACAACACATGGTCAGCGAATACGGAACAAGTGGTTTCATACCAACAAGACGTTTGAAGAATTATTCAACACGTCTTTACGAACCGTGCGCCGTGCAGTCCGCGCAGAAGGTTTGCATTACATGTTACCCACTGTGTGCAATGTTTACGTGCGTGAGTGGTTAAACACCCGGAGATAACAGTTATTTCACGGCCAGCACGATCTCCTGACCTCCACCCTATAGAACACCTATGGGGTCTGATGAGCAGTTGAAGTTGCATTGTATAGAAACATGGGAAAATTTAAGGGGAACAGATACAGATAAATGCTTCAATATATGAATTAAAATCTAAAATAATAATAATTATATTATAAAATTTATATTATAATAATTATATTATAAAATTTATATTATAATAATTATAATAAAATAATAATAATTATTATTATTATAATCACGAAATAACATCTAATATTTAAAAATGTAAAATATATGTATTTAATGAAATAAAGGAAATAATTATAATTATATTATATCATATCCGTAATAAGGATTATTTTGAGGTTTAGTTTCAATCTTCTTTTCGTAATGAAAATGAACACTTAAGCTATAACCTCAATAAGTCCTATTAAATACGATTTGTTAACTATTCGTTCACGAACGTGAGGTCTCAAACTTACTCGTAGTAAAATAAAAGTAGTAATACTGAGTAATTTATTTGTATTGTGACAACGATTCCGCATTTGTTATATTTACGTGGGTAGATTTGCGTAGATTTGCGAGTTGGTTTGTTACATTACCCACACACAAAAGTAATTAAAGGACATTATTATTTATTATTAAGATACAATATATTATTAAGCCTGATTGTCAAGGTTCACGGTACTTTATCTCAATAAATTGTTATTTATTGGAAAGTAAACTGTTTTAATTCTAGAAATTTATTTATTTAAACTTCATAAAATGATAACGAATAAACATTTTGTAATCACTTATTAAACATTTTTATTCTTAACCCCTTATTTCAATAACAATATAAGTAATAATAAAATTAGTTATTAATTAATAATCTTGTTTATTAATTTATTGAATAATAAAAGAACAGATTAAGATGATTGTTTAAAAGAAAAATAAAAGTTTGATTTCGTGATTTGAACCCAGACCTATGTGTTTCACCATACACTTCGATACGCTACCAGCTATCGGAACTTGATACCAATATGTGAATTTTTAGCACTAGTATGAACCGACCAAGGTCACGAGTAATTACGTACTCTGCGAAAAAGTGACGGTATGCTTTTTGTTTCATTCGACGCCAGTGAGAGTTCTGAGGTGTATTCTGTGTTGATACATCACTTACACACACAGATATAGGTTCGGCCTGTCGCTCGTTCACAGCAATACAATCCTAAGCGTGATAATGCACTTATGACTGCTTACTGTACCTGCGCCGCGGCTCGCTCGTGTCGCGCACGTACCTGCGCCGCGGCTCGCTCGTGTCGCGCACGTACCTGCGCCACGGCTCGCTCGTGTCGCGCACGTACCTGCGCCGCGGCTCGCTCGTGTCGCGCACGTACCTGCGCCGCGGCTCGCTCGTGTCGCGCACGTACCTGCGCCGCGGCTCGCTCGTGTCGCGCACGTACCTGCGCCGCGGCTCGCTCGTGTCGCGCACGTACCTGCGCCGCGGCTCGCTCGTGTCGCGCACGTACCTGCGCCGCGGCTCGCTCGTGTCGCGCACGTACCTGCGCCGCGGCTCGCTCGTGTCGCGCACGTACCTGCGCCGCGGCTCGCTCGTGTCGCGCACGTACCTGCGCCGCGGCTCGCACGCCGCGTAGCTCGCCGCGTGCCAGTGCCTCGAACCGCCGCCCCACCTCTCGCGGCTGAAACACAACAGGCGTCAGTAGCCGCCCAAGGTCACGTGTGCGCACACTACTGCACTCACGTCCAGTGCGTCCCCGTCCACGCTGCCGTCGCTGAGGAAGCTGTAGAGCTCGGCCTGGCGCGGCTCCGGTTTGCGGGGCCCGGCCATGAGAGCACTCGCCTTGCGTGCCTCGGCCGCGAGCGGCTCCTGCGGCCCGGCGTCCAGTTCGGGCGGCTCGCCGGCGTCTGCGGCGCCCTTGGGCGCTGCTAGGCGGCCCGTGAGCTCCTTTTGGATATTGTCGATCGTGTTCTGCATCCCCTGGATCCGCTCCTGCAGCCGCTCCTGGGAACCGACTCGACCTTACGGCACGCGCCTCACCGCGCTCGGCGCGGGTCGTCGCGCCCGCTCACCTTCTCGCCCCTCATGTCGAGGATGATGGTCATCTGCGCGGCCAGCTCGTCGTCCTTGGCCTGCGAGGCCTGCAGGGCGGCGTCGTGCTGGCGGCGCGCGACGCCGAGCGCGGCGTCGGAGCGAGCGCGCGCGTCGCTCTCGCTCTTGAGGTCGGTCATGAGGCGCGCGATGGTGCCGGTGTTGGCGTCCAGCTCGCGGTCCTTGGCGGCGGCGGCGGCGCCGAGCTCGGCTCGCTGCGCGGCGTCGGCGTCCCTGCAAGAGCCGTCACGTGAGTGTCCGGTCGCTGCGCGGTCGCGGCCCGCTCGCTACGCACCGCTGCGCCTGGTGCGCGGCCTGCTGGTCGGCGAGACGCGCGCGCAGTAGCTCGGCGGCTCGGGTCAGCTCGTCGAGCGCGGTGCGCAGTGCGCCGCACTCTTGCTCGCTCTTGTTCAGTTTTTCGTTCGCTTCAAGCTTCTCTGTTTCCAGTTGACGCACACATTGTTTAATGGAACTTATTTCCGACTCCATTCCTTGCTCGTGCTAAAATGACAAAACGGAATGTAGTAGGTACCTACCTAATTAATATGCGATTGAGTATAATAGATGCCCGAAAACCCCCAGTAGATTAGTTTTTTTACCAATTTGGTACGGAATCCTTATAACTACTGAATATGGGTACTTACTTGATTTTTATCATGAATTATTTTCTCCAGGTTTTTAATCTCGTCAACTTGCGTCGCGTCTTTCTGTTTCATGTGGTCAATTGTATTCTTAGCATCCTAATGGTAATATAACGATATGAACACCTTCTTTTGATTTTATAATGGACTTCTTTGTAAAGTTCATGCAACCGCAATATAAAATAGGGAAAAAGAAGCTCTGATTGTTGGAATGTTGCCTACATTATAATTAGATATACTATGACTTGGAGTAAAGAAGTATACAGTGTTTTGAGAGTGATATGAGTATGTAACAACAGCGCTCCTGTCGCCGGTGCCGTACCGTCAGCTGGTCTTGCGCGCGGCGCAGCTCGTCGCGCAGTGCGGCCGCGTCGCGCCGCAGTCGCGCGCCCTCCGCGCCCGCCGAGCGCGCCCTGCGACCACGTCATATACTGTGCGACGCTCGTTACACTTCGTATAGGGATCGGATAGGTACTGACTCGTCCTCCTGGCGCGCGATGGTCTGCTGCATGTGCGCGCTCTGCGCGTCGAACTGGCGCACCAGTCGCGACACTTCGTCCCGCATGGCCGCCGCCGCCTCGTCCGCCTGCAACACGCGCTCAAGCTATGGCTACATTGTCGCGATAAAGCGAACTAGGTACACGCGCGCGGAGAGAAAGCGGGAAGTGTAGTTCACCTTATCGCGGCAATGTAGCCGCAGCATTTGTGTGTGTTCCTCCCTGTGCGTGCTGTCACGACCTGTCTCACTCAGCTCTCCACGGCGCCGAGCTGCTCGCGCGCGGCCTCCGGCTGGCGCACCTGCTCCACGGCGCGCGCGGCACTCTCCCGCGCTGCCTCACTGTGCAGCCTGCACTCACCTGTCGCAGGCGTGCGGCGAGCTGGTCGCGGGCCGCGGCGCGCTCGTCGGCACGGGCGCGCGCGGCACCGAGCTGCTCGCGCGCGGCCTCCAGCTGGCGCACCTGCTCCACGGCGCGCGCGGCACTCTCCCGCGCTGCCTCACTGTGCAGCCTGCACTCACCTGTCGCAGGCGTGCGGCGAGCTGGTCGCGGGCCGCGGCGCGTTCGTCGGCGCGGGCGCGCGCGGCACCGAGCTGCTCGCGCGCGGCCTCCAGCTGGCGCACCTGCTCCACGGCGCGCGCGGCACTCTCCCGCGCTGCCTCACTGTGCAGCCTGCACTCACCTGTCGCAGGCGCTCGTCGGCGCGGGCGCGCGCGGCACCGAGCTGCTCGCGCACGGCCTCCAGCTGGCGCACCTGCTCCACGGCGCGCGCGGCACTCTCCCGCGCTGCCTCACTGTGCAGCCTGCACTCACCTGTCGCAGGCGTGCGGCGAGCTGGTCGCGGGCCGCGGCGCGCTCGTCGGCACGGGCGCGCGCGGCACCGAGCTGCTCGCGCGCGGCCTCCAGCTGGCGCACCTGCTCCACGGCGCGCGCGGCACTCTCCCGCGCTGCCTCACTGTGCAGCCTGCACTCACCTGTCGCAGGCGCTCGTCGGCGCGGGCGCGCGCGGCACCGAGCTGCTCGCGCACGGCCTCCAGCTGGCGCACCTGCTCCACGGCGCGCGCGGCACTCTCCCGCGCTGCCTCACTGTGCAGCCTGCACTCACCTGTCGCAGGCGCTCGTCGGCGCGGGCGCGCGCGGCACCGAGCTGCTCGCGCACGGCCTCCAGCTGGCGCACCTGCTCCACGGCGCGCGCGGCACTCTCCCGCGCTGCCTCACTGTGCAGCCTGCACTCACCTGTCGCAGGCGTGCGGCGAGCTGGTCGCGGGCCGCGGCGCGCTCGTCGGCACGGGCGCGCGCGGCACCGAGCTGCTCGCGCGCGGCCTCCAGCTGGCGCACCTGCTCCACGGCGCGCGCGGCACTCTCCCGCGCTGCCTCACTGTGCAGCCTGCACTCACCTGTCGCAGGCGCTCGTCGGCGCGGGCGCGCGCGGCACCGAGCTGCTCGCGCACGGCCTCCAGCTGGCGCACCTGCTCCACGGCGCGCGCGGCACTCTCCCGCGCTGCCTCACTGTGCAGCCTGCACTCACCTGTCGCAGGCGTGCGGCGAGCTGGTCGCGGGCCGCGGCGCGCTCGTCGGCACGGGCGCGCGCGGCACCGAGCTGCTCGCGCGCGGCCTCCAGCTGGCGCACCTGCTCCACGGCGCGCGCGGCACTCTCCCGCGCTGCCTCACTGTGCAGCCTGCACTCACCTGTCGCAGGCGTGCGGCGAGCTGGTCGCGGGCCGCGGCGCGCTCGTCGGCACGGGCGCGCGCGGCACCGAGCTGCTCGCGCGCGGCCTCCAGCTGGCGCACCTGCTCCACGGCGCGCGCGGCACTCTCCCGCGCTGCCTCACTGTGCAGCCTGCACTCACCTGTCGCAGGCGCTCGTCGGCGCGGGCGCGCGCGGCACCGAGCTGCTCGCGCACGGCCTCCAGCTGGCGCACCTGCTCCACGGCGCGCGCGGCACTCTCCCGCGCTGCCTCACTGTGCAGCCTGCACTCACCTGTCGCAGGCGTGCGGCGAGCTGGTCGCGGGCCGCGGCGCGCTCGTCGGCACGGGCGCGCGCGGCACCGAGCTGCTCGCGCGCGGCCTCCAGCTGGCGCACCTGCTCCACGGCGCGCGCGGCACTCTCCCGCGCTGCCTCACTGTGCAGCCTGCACTCACCTGTCGCAGGCGCTCGTCGGCGCGGGCGCGCGCGGCACCGAGCTGCTCGCGCACGGCCTCCAGCTGGCGCACCTGCTCCACGGCGCGCGCGGCACTCTCCCGCGCTGCCTCACTGTGCAGCCTGCACTCACCTGTCGCAGGCGTGCGGCGAGCTGGTCGCGGGCCGCGGCGCGCTCGTCGGCACGGGCGCGCGCGGCACCGAGCTGCTCGCGCGCGGCCTCCAGCTGGCGCACCTGCTCCACGGCGCGCGCGGCACTCTCCCGCGCTGCCTCACTGTGCAGCCTGCACTCACCTGTCGCAGGCGCTCGTCGGCGCGGGCGCGCGCGGCACCGAGCTGCTCGCGCACGGCCTCCAGCTGGCGCACCTGCTCCACGGCGCGCGCGGCACTCTCCCGCGCTGCCTCACTGTGCAGCCTGCACTCACCTGTCGCAGGCGTGCGGCGAGCTGGTCGCGGGCCGCGGCGCGCTCGTCGGCACGGGCGCGCGCGGCACCGAGCTGCTCGCGCGCGGCCTCCAGCTGGCGCACCTGCTCCACGGCGCGCGCGGCACTCTCCCGCGCTGCCTCACTGTGCAGCCTGCACTCACCTGTCGCAGGCGCTCGTCGGCGCGGGCGCGCGCGGCACCGAGCTGCTCGCGCACGGCCTCCAGCTGGCGCACCTGCTCCACGGCGCGCGCGGCACTCTCCCGCGCTGCCTCACTGTGCAGCCTGCACTCACCTGTCGCAGGCGTGCGGCGAGCTGGTCGCGGGCCGCGGCGCGCTCGTCGGCACGGGCGCGCGCGGCACCGAGCTGCTCGCGCGCGGCCTCCAGCTGGCGCACCTGCTCCACGGCGCGCGCGGCACTCGCTCGCGCTGCCTCACTGTGCAGCCTGCACTCACCTGTCGCAGGCGTGCGGCGAGCTGGTCGCGGGCCGCGGCGCGCTCGTCGGCACGGGCGCGCGCGGCACCGAGCTGCTCGCGCGCGGCCTCCAGCTGGCGCACCTGCTCCACGGCGCGCGCGGCACTCTCCCGCGCTACCACACACACCACACGAAACTTACGCGCATTCAAAGCGTTTGTGAAGTTAGCTCCTCCAGATATACAATATTTTTTTAAAGAAATGAACACCTAAAGGCTTCCCGAGCTATACATAATATTCATAGATACAAAGACCCGAGTTGCGTACTGTACGTTCATCCTACTTAGACGGAATGCTTGAACGTCACGGAATCTGACTAGCCTTTTCCCAACTATGTTGGTTTCCAGTCTAACCGGATGCAGCTTTGACTAACGGCTTAACATGCTTTCCGCGGCACGGAGGGT
Source organism: Eupsilia transversa (assembly GCA_914767815.1). Taxonomy (NCBI): domain Eukaryota; kingdom Metazoa; phylum Arthropoda; class Insecta; order Lepidoptera; family Noctuidae; genus Eupsilia; species Eupsilia transversa. The sequence goes on from OU611882.1 coordinate 16,247,435, forward strand.
CTCGGTAAAAAGAATATCTATGAAAACAGTATGGTCATATACCTACTTTATTTTTAACCGACCGGCGGAGCAAAAAGGAGGGTTATAATTTTGACAGGTATTCTATGTATGTTAATCTGTTCCCTCTTATCTTCTAAACAACTTATCATAATTTGTCAAATGAGTTATTGGAAGCGTTATGATCGTCCGCTGGTCATAGGCTGTGAGGTCGCATTAAATAGAATATGGTGCCCTCTAGAGGACATAGACACGAAAGAAATAAAAGTATCAAATTAAAAAAAAAATACTAGCTGCTCGCTCCGGCTTCGCATGGGTAGCACTATGGGGTTTATTTATAAACGTTTCTTAAAGTTAAGTAATGATAAGCGACTGTTTAACCATACATTTTTGACGTTTGAACGTCACTTAACTTTAAGCAACGTTTAAAAATAAACCCCTAAGTGCTTATCTACGGTGCACATACCTGTCTACCTACCTTACTACGAAGAAAACGACAACTAAAAGGTAGAAACAAAATTCGGAGATACACGTCCTAATCTGTTCGATTTATGTTTTATTTTACACGAAGTGTGACTACGGATTTTTAATTTGTCTGTTTACCTTTTTAGTTGGCGTTTTTTTCATAATTGGGTTTTAGGTTTTGCAGCTTTTATTTTTGTGTTGAATAATATCTAAACAGTATTTTAGAGTGAAAAACACACAGAGCGTAATGCCCCGGCGGGCGGTCGTGCGATACGAGCAAGCGCGGCATACCGGCGTCGCGCTGGCAGGCCTGCGCGTGGCGCGCGCGCGACAGCTCGGCCGCCAGCCCGCGCACGCGCGCGCCGGCCTGCGCGTAGGCCGTCTGCAGCGCGCCGCGGTCGGCCCGGCAGCGCGCCACGCAGCGTCGCAGGCGCGCACCGTACTGTTCCAGCACGTCGCACACGGCGCGCGCGCCCGCCGCCCTGCGCACACGAGAGCCATCGAGAGCTGCTGTACTACCGCCCCGCGCGGGCGCGGTCGCCGGCCGAGCGAGCGTACTTGTTGAGCGTGTCGGGGCGCAGGCGCAGCTCCTGCGTGTAGTGCGCGGACGCGGCCTCGTGCTGCATCTGCACGTCCACCATGTTCTGCTGCAGGCGCTCGTGCGCGCCCTGCAGCTGCTGCAGCCGCTCCTTCAGGTCCCAGTACGCCGTGTCCTGCGCCACCTGACCGCACGCACACTCAATATATTTGAAGTAAACATGATGCAATAGGTACCTTAGTTACGAGATCTAGTGACCAACCATAATTTATTATTATCTGCTATCTAATTGCTTAAACACATTTTCGTAAGAGTAATCTGTTTTATTTTGACAATTCAACAACATTCTATAATAACTACCTAGAGCCGCTCGATAGAAAAACCACAGAATTTATAAAAATAACAGTAAGTAAGTACGTACTAAGATAAACCTTCTGTAACTGCCGCGCACTCGAGACTGTTGCTATGTTAGTAAGTACACATACCGGCACGGTTCTTGAGCGCTCGGCGGAAGGGTGGGGATCGCTTTGCGCATCGTACACTTATGACAAAATACGTAAAGGGACCCAATAACTCACTTCTGCGCAGGTGAACGTCAGCGCTCAAGAATCATGCCTATGATTGTACTCACTATTATTTAATCTGTGCTGTTGCGTACCTACCTACTGAGACACAGATTTCGAAGCGCGTCGTTTCGGCCTTTTTTGTTTTATGAAGACCTAATACTGTTACAAAAAAACAGTGTATGTACCTACGCAGTTTATTTATATTGTGCCGCAGTGTAATAAGAAGAGTTTGTTGATTTCGGCCAGATGCTAGTCCGAATCGCTCTGACTTTCAATAAAACAGCGAATCCACCGATAGGTACCTCTTTAGATTACCTATCACCTCGCTGTGGGCGGAGAGACCGAGATTTTTTTATGCATTTGAAAATGTAGAACATTTTCTAATACCTTCGTACTCGAAATTAATCTGGGTTTACTATAGGTACCTACACGTCTGCCCAACCCTTCGGGGAAACAAGGCGTGATGTTATGTTATGTTACTCGAAATTAAAAGAAAACAAACCTTCAGTTTAATAATTTTAGCAGTTTCACGCGATACTTTTTCTCTGAGCTTTTCGGCATCCGTGTTCATTCTTTTTCTGCTGGCGACTCTCCCAATATCGGTTACGTCCATTTTTTTGTAATAATAATCTTACTAAAAATAAAATTAAATCTTTGGTCAAACAGAAAAATATAATGGTTTAGGTAGGTACCTACTCGCAAAGAAAAGAAAATAATTATGAATTCCCGCCAAAAATCACTACACTGAACGAACATGAACTTATCACTCATAGACAAATATTTCATGCCAAATCGCTGTCATCACTCATGATTGTGTGCTGTTTCGTGTCAATGGTGGAAACACAGATTATTTATTTTTTTATCTTTACTTTCAATACAACCTCTTACAACAAAAAATGACATTATCAGACAGATTAATTTATCCTTTTTTTTTTCTTAATGTTTACAAAATATAGATATAACACAACAAAAAAAAAAAACTTGATAAAATAGGAATTAATTAGTAGGTCAGAAGCCAGTCTGCACTACTAGATTTAGTAATTAATTGGATAAATCTTTATACCTACTTAAAAATTTACTTGATCCCTAGGCACATTTGATGTGTCTATCTTTATCATCTATCTATAGGTATCAATAACAAGTTAAAATTAATAAATAACCCCGACACAATTCCAGGTGATGCTGCAGTATCGGTTCAAGGTGACTATATTTTTCTAATACCTATCATTGAAGTAACAGAATATTAAATTTCGAATCGATCAGACCTGAGGAAGATGCGCACATCCAATCATCAACTAGAAAAGAGCTGATAATCTTCAAAAAATATATAAAGGAAAAGTCACAAAAGACTTTTTCAAAAATAAATCCCTTTAGGGGTTAAAAGGGGAATGCAGTTTAATAAGAAAAATCTTATTCCTTTGATCTATCCTATCTCTAGTAATAAAAAGAAAAGTCCTGACTGACTGTCTGACTCATCAACGCCCAGCCCAAACCCTTATGAAAGCTGAAAATTTGCAGAGAGGTTTCCTTTATAATGTAGACAAGGAATAAGGAAGGATTTTTCGAAAATAAAAATATAATTAAGTTTTTTTAACAAAAGGTTATAATTTTGGTGGTAGTTTACCAATCACAATTTACACCGAAATTTGTTTTTATTAAGAGTTAAGTCGGGTCTGCTGCGTCATGTTTGGATGTTTTAAAAACATCAAACACGAACCAATCAAATCGCTTCGTGTTTGATTTGCGGATGCCTGATTGGTTCGTGTTTGATGTTTGATGTTTTTAAAACATCCAAACATGGCGCAGCAGACCTGGCTTTACAGACAACTCATAATAATATGTCTTTGAAATATAGAAGTGCAGCAAGTGTACGTACCTAATGTTTTTTTAACGAAAAAATTTTGTTGCGAAAATTAAGGTAAATATTTGATTGGAAAAAAGTTTAGTAATAACACTTGGAATTCGTTTTCGTTCGTTTTCTTCGTTTCGTTTCTAGGGATATTTTATAAAAAGTTAAAAAACCCTGGCTGATTTTAAAATCTTTGAAGAAAGCTTATTTTGTACCTACGCCTTTTTGGATGATTCCAAATTTGAATTTGAAAAAATAAATTAAAAACAATAGATTTGCGCAGCATAAGTTTGGCGAAATTCGACGATCACTTTTAGTGTCAAATTAAAGTTTTAACTACACATTTTAATTACCTATTATTATTTATCTGTTCAGCACAATAAAGACACACTATGTTTTAGAAAATATATTTACAAAGACGTAAATAAGTTCTTCTTAGTAATCGCCACTGAGACTCAGTGGCGATTACCTACCGTCGAATTCCCACTGGCACGCCCAAACCGTAAAACCCCGGTGGCAAGTTGGCAACCGGAGTGTACCGGCTGACTCATGCCGCTGTACACTCGGCAAAATATATGGTCGGACCGTCTTGGGAATTATTTATTACTATTCAAAATCGATATCGATCTATTAATTTATTGTGTGTGGTGTCGGGTGCGGCAACATTGAGTTATGCTGGCCGGCTGTCAAGTCAAGTGACTGCCAAAGTGTCAAATAGTCAAATCAAAATCACAAATCAACCCACAGACTATATAGAGAACTAACGAATCAACCACAGACAACAGACAGACTACTGGGTATAAATCACATACTTTCTTGGTTTGGTTTGCATTTTGCCTCACTTTGTTTATTTTCTTGCGAATTTGTTATTTTAACCAACGAATAAGCTTATGAAATGGGCTCCGACGATTCTTTAAACCCTGATGCCACAGCCTGAACATGGATCACGCTCCCGCTTCTAACGATAACCCCAGCACGAACTTTGATTCGATTTCCACAAATTATGAAGACTTCTGTTATGGTCCGAGTTCTTCCCAGCCCTCACTGAGCCTTAATTTTTATTATGATTTTAGTTGCCATCATTATATTGTTAGTGCCATAATTGCTGGCGAAGAACTGATAGAGCAGCATCATATTCAACTACAGAACGGGAATCTGAACCATCTACTATGCCTATGGTGCAATCTGAACCATCCAGTCCGCCTTCAGTGCATTCTGAAGTAGCTGGCACTGAATCGCAAGCGGGACAACAAAGCTTGGATACATCTGACAGTATACTGCTGCCTAACTATGTAAGAGCGCCAAACACTCAAAATCAATGTTTCTTTCCTGGCTGTAATGAGACCAATCGACTCACTGTCCCATCAGCACTGCGGATACACCTATTTTGGGAGTACAATTATTATGTACCGCCGTTGTGTAGAATCTGTTATATATAACTCCTGGAATTTACTTTTAGAATAAATATAATAATCCTATTAAAACATTGGTGCAGCACAAATTGAAGATTTTGCCTTGTTTCTAAAAGATAATAATGCATAATTTAATAAAATGTTATAATAATATTGGTTATCGATAATGTTTTGGAATCCCTATTCTTTTTGTAGTGTATTTGTGGTGAAATTGTGGCTTGGCGTGTAGGGCACGCGCGTGCGTTTATGCTCTGGCGATCAAAAGGTTGATGAATAAGATCATAAAATATTTAAAATGATTGTGAAGAAATTTTGTTTGTGAAGAATAACTTTTTTTTAAACCAATTCCTTGACCAGTTCATTATTTTAATTGCATATTATCCTATTCATATACTATGTGCGTGTGGTGTGAGGGCCACTTTGTCAAAACACTTTGAAAATGAGCTCAGGATTTAGTGAACATTCCCAAAGAATTGTGAAAGTTGGAATCAGAATTTGAATCTTCTTTGAAGAATCTTTAAAATGTGTGACTCGGGGCCAAAGGGTCTATGGACGGTGGGAATTCCCCTTTTCATCATGCTTTTGGAACAGACTATAGGTAACGCCTGCGTAGGTAATGGCACAGCAAGATAGAGAGTAGAATCTCTGGCTGGTTATAGCCATCCAGACACTAACAGGATGTTCATGACGTGGCGGGAAATGTTATAATTCTTTAAGGGCGGGACTGAAGTAAATAAAAACATCGGAAATTAATTCACCAAGTTTGTAATCGCTACAAAAACATAAGGAAAGTATGCAGCGACGGCGGGTCGTAGGTTGGCGAGCGAGTGGGCCGAGGCGACTGACACTGACACACGCGCGTGCATTTCGCCGGTGCGGGCCGATGGGGCGTCGGGGTCTCCTGGGGCGCCGGGGCCGCTGGGCGCGGTTGGGGTGGGTGTAGGCGTCGCGCTCGTCTCCGTTGTTTTGTGACTCGGCAGCAGCGCCTCCTCGCCGCCGTACTCGGCAGCGTTGTCACCGTACTCGCCCGCCTTCAAGTACACGCGTGAAGTTCGCGCGGGTCCACCCTAGAAACACCCGGTCGCGGCACTGCGGCGCCCGAGACGGGGCGTCTCGCGGCGGACGCACAGCTCATACTTTACCTTAAAGTCGGGCCGGTTTGGCTCGAACTCGAACGCGGGCCGCGGCGAGGCTTGCGGCGACGACTCCGGTGACGGCTCCAAGCTGGCCTGCGTGGGCTCACTGCGCGTGGGCGACTTCATGCTCGACAGCCGCACCGGATGCGGCTCTAGCGCAAAACAAGCATTAAGTACGCTTCAAACATTCCAACAAAATAGGTACCGGGTCAAAAATTAGGGCTCGTAAATACCTACTGGCGCGATATTGCGGGCGGGACAAGGGTGGCGCCTCCTGTCGCGCCCGCAGTATCGCGCCGGTCTGCACGAGGCGTTAATACCAAAATGACAAACACTAGTTACAGCCTGCAAGTCCGTATTATATTACTTATGTATAGATAGCTGAAGCACAGAATAGATAATAGTACCTACCTACCTAAGTAGGTAGATACTTTAACTGTAGTAAGTATAGACACGTATCAAGCGTTAAGGTACCAAATTTGGTTTGCGTAGGCAGAAAACCCGCGGGGGCGTGGTCCAGCGGTGTCTCGGTGTCTGCGGTAGTCTCGACAGTTTCCATGGAGGTCGCATCGGTGGCTTGGAGCGTCGTCGGGCTGTCCGCGCTATCCGTGTTCAGAAGGCGCCGCTCGCTGCACAGCGGCGCGCAGTCGCCTCCACTGCGCCACAACAACACACAACACTCACACTCACCTAATATCTCCTTGCCTAGCCATAATCACCGCTACTAGAACTACTACTAGTTCCCGAAATAAAAAGCAAACTTCACCTTCCACACGCGCGTAACGTGTGCGCGCAATGTAGGAAACGGCGCCAGCGCGCGACGCTCTGCGCCACATGCGTGTCGCCGCACGTGTCGTCTCGCGCCTCAAGAGCCTCGCTCGTGGCGCCCGCCTCCGTGCTGCCGTCGGGCGCGCGCGACGAGCGGCTCAGCACTCCGCACAGCTTGCCCTCGCACACCACGCCGGTGCCCCAGTCACTCTGCAGACAAACACCCGTCACTCTCTGAGCGACAGGGACGCTCTCGGGCTGCTGCGGACAAGCATACACCTACCGAGCACAGCGTCGGTCCTACGAGGCACAGCGCCGACTCACGCAGGCCGGGCCAGCCTGATGAGCGCTCGGCACACGCATCACCCGACACCAGCGTAGCATCCACGATTCGCAGGCGCGGTGTGCGACCCAGCGCGCGTACCACGTGGCAGGTAGCGCCAGCCGCGCACTCGGACGGCTGCGTGGCCATAAGGATCGGCCGCGAGCGCGCGCCGCCCCCGAAGGGCGCCTCCAACTCCAGCACGGCCAGATCCATGGCGGAGCCGCTCCAGGCGTCATCGGCGAAAGCTCGCGTGACTTCCGCACCTGCCGCCAGGGCCACGCGCGACACGCGTCGCGCCGCGCCCGCGCCCGGCGCCAGCGCCCATAGCTCGCTCGGCACGGCGCCGCCCTCGCCGCTCACACATGACGCTGACGTGAGCGCGGTGCGCAGCGACACTAGTGACCCACCGCAGCGCCGCCCACTTGTATGCTCCACTACGATCTGCGCAACCGCACATCAAATTGTTGCCTGAATTTGGTCAACGTGCTATGGCGCAGGTTATGCTCGGAGTTATTTCTAAAAACCGTCCAAGTGCGTGTCGGACCACTCATAATGAAGGGTTCCGTAGCTGGGATGAATTTATCCCAAGAACAAACTTACATTTGCAATTGCAAAAATATGTTACAATTACATGCAAAATATATGGGAGAACATGTTTTTGCAACTGCAAATATAAGTTTGTCAATAATTACCTACTCGCTACATATCCAGAACTTACCATTTAGCTGGCGGGGGGGGCTTGACTCTAACAAAAATGAGCACTTTAAATGTTAACATTTCGCAAACGAATCCTTCAATCCAAAAATGGTTTAACAAACTCACAATGTTTTTGAATGACCTTTGCAAAGATAGCCCACACCATGGGATAGACGAAAAAAAAATACCTCTATATGTGTCGGGGAGGTAGGTAGGTACTCTAAAAAAAAAAATTTTTCATGATTTTATTTTACCACTTTGTCGGCTTAATTAAGTATAAAATAAATAAAATAAAATAGCCTTTTATTTCTTGCTGTATGAATTACCAAAAAAATAATATAAATACTGCATGCAATCATAATTTAACATTTCAATTCATAATAAGAGACAATTATTTAAAAAAAATGTATTCTCATGCCAAATTACAGCTTTCGAGTACTAACAGTCTCTGAGCTAAGCCGGGAACAGACAGACAGACATACACACAGACGAACATGGCGAAACTATAAAGGTTCCTTGTTTACAACGGAAGCCTAAAAAATGGTACACATCCTATACTTAGCGTGACCTCTCCGTGCCTCGGAAAGCACGGCTCTCATTCGTATCTTTGACAGTCATTACTGGGTTGTGGCAGTCAATTACGTTGATGATGTCTACTGTCAAGCTCGCTCATTTATTTTTCAGGGGATAAAAATACCTCTCATTGGAATTAGCGGTCGATGATCTTGCAGGTAGGTACCAGATGCAATATTCAGTAATAAAATAGTAGGTATGCAATGTTACCATGAAAGGTGCAGAGTCACTCTCTTCTTCTTGCTCGGGCTCTCGCTCTTCTCCCGCCGCCGGCGCTTTCACCGCACTGCTCTCTGGCATACAAAGAAACTCACGTTCTACTATGTAAATAATATACCTTTTTTCGCAGAACTTTTTGTCATAATTTTATTTCGCATAACAGCGGATAGCATAATCTTCATTTCGCAGAAAATCGTTTGGCAGACACTCATTTAGCATACATTCAAAATGCATAATAAAATTTTGTAAGTCAGAAGAATCATCTTTACGGGGTGTCTTGCGTGAACGACGAATACGACGCGACGCGACGCTGCGAACGCGACGAACGCGATCAGCATACCCATGTGCATCTGGATTGAGGGCCCATTTTATGAATCCTTGCGGAACGAAACAAGACTTATAGGGAAATTAGTTAAAAATAGTAAAAACTTAAAAGCGGTAGATACGGCACTAGTAACAACGCCTGGTCCTATCAAACTACGTACAGGCTCGTACTGAAATGGAAGAAAGCTTGAGTTTATGTATGTTTAAGTAAGAAAATTTATGGAAATTGACCATTGCCCCCGCCTTATCTTCGAAACTGCTGAGCCTAAAATTTTGAAAAAAGCAATGACTAGTAGTTCTATACTTACTTATTATAGATTACATCCTTCGTTTTGGTGTAGATATTAGAAGAGCCACCCCTCATTGTTTCGTTATTTCACTGAACCATTGTTTAGCGGTGCATAGAATACCGACACTGTCTTTTTCATTTTTACCGTTATAGTGCAAATAGTCTAATAAAATGGTTGTGTAGGGATGGACAGACAGCCTTTCGGACATGAAGAAATCATAAGGGATCCATTTGGTTTCGGTTTGGTTTGGTCCAAGGGGTTTTTGCCATTTGGCTAGGGTTCCCAAAAATCAGATGCTGGTAAAGTTCACATAACTCGACAAGATGTAGGAGATAAAATGGATTAGCAATATCCTTCAATTAATTCAGATTGTGATTGAAAGTGTGTTAGGTACGCAATTAGGGTGCAGGACTTACCGCAGGCGGCGAGTGCTGCGGCCGACACCAGCAGAGCCGCCAACAACGCGCTCTTCATGACATCGTCTCCCTGCAACGCTTCAAATCAAAATTACTTCCTACTACAAACACGTATAGAACATATTACAACAAATGGCCTGCAAAAACTCTAAAATTCTTTATGTCAATAGCAATCACACATCTGTAATTGTCATTTGCATCACATCTGTACCGATAGAACGTGAAAGAAGTACCTATTGTACTTAGTCGTTTTATGAAAAAGAAGTTTAGGTATTATGCTATGTACACACGCAACGTGGCACGTTGCATTTTTTCATTATGGTTTTCTGCAGAAATCCATAATGAAAAAATGCAACGTGCGACGGCGTCGTCGTAACGTGTTTATGTGTTTGAGCCCTGAGCATGACATACTCTCAGCCGCCATTGCACATTCAAGCCAGTGAGAGACGTACCCAGTAAATGGTATAGCTTTATAGAAGGTATGTGGTCACTGTGCTCACACATGTGCTGTGCAAACATACAATATTAACAGCTTGAATTTATACAATGCAAACATAGTTTTTCCCCAATCTTCAGCAGCTCTAACAATATTTTCCAATGGTATTATTAACTAGTTTATGCGACCTTGTGGAGCTGGACCAGCGTTGAGCCAAGCATTTTTGTCAGCGATGTAATCCCCCAACTTATAATAATTATGCTTGGCAGCATAGTGTGCGTTTTATACAAGATTCTGTATACAAAAAATATGGTGTAAATAGCCCTGTTTGTCTAGAATATATAAACATAAACTTTTCTCATAGATTTAACTTATAAATGCGTTAAAAAAATCATTTGCGTCGCGCGGCGGAGCGGAGCTGCGATAGGCGAAGTGCGTATTTTGGGTAGTAGGATTTGGCACTTATTCATAATATTACATATACAGTTATACACTTAAATCTACAAAACATTATTCGTATACATATTGTTAAGACAAAAACATCACCGTTGTCCACAACATTACCGTCCTGTGGAAGCGCGCTCTTCTACGTCACGCGATGACGTAGTCGATGCGCTAGAGTGGGGTCGCGCTACTCAGCGCGCGTTCGATCACCTTGCCTGACCTTTAGTACTGACAAACACTAAAGAGGTAAAAGCGGTCAAAGTAGGTAGGAGTTGGGTCCACAACTCAGACCAACAAAATGGTTTGAGATCCACAATATTATAACGCTACCACTCTTATTGAAAGGTAATGATGGTTCACGGGAAGGTTTTTTTTTTTTTTTTTTTTTTTTTTTGGTTTGGCAGGAGTGGGAAATCCTCATGGACGCCCAGACTGCCTCACTTGTGAGCCAGTCTGGGCAGTGCCGGACTCTTACCGGCTAAAAACCACTCCTGCCCTTGCTACGTGTCCCTCTGACATGATCAGAGACCTTGGTTCGCAAGTTTTAATTGTATACTTTCTTTTTGTTTAATTTGTATACATCAGTCCTGTTTCAGGAAAGGAGAGTTCCGTTGAAGTATTATTAGCCATCTTTTCAATTTCTAAAGGAATATCCACATTTTGCTAGTTTTAACGCTTTAATTTTTTAACTTCTTACTTTTAAACATACCTTTAATTTTACAATTACTGCTAATTTCTTTATCTTTATTGTTTTTGTATTTTTCCTTCTTGTTTTTTGATTCTACCCTTGATTATTTTTATACTATTTTTAGATACTTATTTTATTTTTAATCTTAGTTGATCTCTACTTTTTGTTATCTACTTGTTATTTATATGGCTATCCTAATATACAATATACAATATATCATATAGTCATCATTTCTTATCCTTCTTTGTTACTATTGTTTCCTGTGCTATCTAATTTTACTAATGTTTTAATATAGTAATAAGTTTGTACTTGTTTGAATTTTAATAATCTTGGCAGGCTCACAACTGCTATTTCAGGTACTATGTTCTTTTTTATTTTGTCCTGTCTTTTCATAACAACGAGCATGTTTGACCACAACGGTAAGGTGAATTTGTTTCTAACGGGTGAGTTTAATTTGCTATGTGCTTTTAATTGGTCCAATTTCTCACGAAGTTGACTCCAATTGGCTTGCTTTTTGCTATAATATCTTTTATTTCTAAACATTTTGAATTCCTTAATATAAATTTTGAATAAAATACCGTTGTGGTTATTTCTTCCGAAACATGCTTGATGGCCCTTAGCAGTACGCCACCGACAGGCGCGCCAGTGCATCCCACTTAACGCGAACCGGGCACACGCTGTCAAAGGCGTTGTGGTCACTCCTTTCCCCTTTGGCCGATATGCAGTTGTGACACTTCGGTGCCTCCGCTGCTAGCCGTGACGGGCAGTCGGCTCGCAGGTGTGGGTCGCCACAATGAGTGCAGAGGTCAGCGGGCTGCGTGCACAGTTTACGGCTGTGGCCGTAGCGCAGACAGCGAGTGCACTGCACCAGTGGAGACTGGTCCTGCACTCGCACTCGCTGTAGGTCAATGTGCACGCGACCCGCCAAAGTCAGTCTCTGCCACACTGAGGGGGACACCTGCAGGATGACGTGGCACATATGGGGGTTCCTCGTCCTTCGACGGTACTTCACCCCCAGCCTCAAATCATCCGCAGGTATGTCTCCAATCAGGTGGGTGTTCTGCCTCCGCAGGGCTTGGGCTATCTCCACATCTGAGTGGCAGGAGAGGACGTCCCTCAAGATGACCAGAGGGTCCTTATTCTTCAACTCTTCAACCACCAGATTGCCTGCTTTCCTTATGCGTTCGGTCACCTGCGTCATTTCGGCTTTGGTTTTGAAGCCGACCACCACTTTCTGGTCCCTCGCTTTGCGCAGTCGCTCAATCCTAGTGCCCTCGTTCCTGGCATCGACCGCCGTCCTGAGCTTCTCAATAACCTCTTCACCGGTGTCCTGATCGTTTACAGATGAAACGACCACCGAGTGAAGAGGTTCTTGGATGTGCTGCTTCGGGACAGCGGCCATCTCCGCGAAAGTCGGGATCTGACCTGCAACGAAGCGAGGGGTCTGCTGGAGTTGTTCCGACAGAGCCAGAGTATGTTGCTTGCACTCCTGTAATGCAGTTCTGTGCTCTTTGAGACCTTCTACAAGGCTCTGCATCAGCTCTGACGGTTCAGGTGTGGTCGGCTTAGGCTCCCTTTGCGTTTCTTCCTTTCCTCCTGCCTCACTTCCTTTTCCTGCTTCCGCTTCTTTTACGAGTTGGTATAACCTCTCAACCGCTTTCGTTATCTCATCCTTGATTTCCTTTTTCAGGTTCCTTGAACTTAAAAGCTGAAGTTTCGCTTTCTGGAGACACGCTTTTGCCTCCGTGGTTCTGTTTAGGTACCTCATGGGCTGCGTGTCTCGCGGTGAGCTCTCGTCCGTTCTCTCCAACTGTTTAGGTCCCTCTAGCGTATTTTGCTGGGTGACCTTTGCTTTGGACTTGAGTTTAGGGGGAGTAACCAGTGGGGTCTTCTTTGGAGGCGTTGGAGTTTTTAGGAGTTGACCAGATAAAGGTCTGTCAGCCTCCCACTCCCCAATACTACGCCTCACGGACGGGCCAGCCTGTGCCAGTCTTTGCCTCCCCGTGTCCAAACTGTCCTCCGAGATTTTGGTCTTGTTAACCGGAGTCCTGATTCCAAACATTTTGGCGAAGATATAAGTTTTGTGACTGCGGAAAGACTTGCTTGTCAGGGGACACGAGTATCAATACTAAATCCCTGTAAAGGGGGGATCAGTCAAGCTAAAATAACAAGCCCTATAGAAAGGACTCAGTCAGCTAAATAAATATGATTTAAAATGCCTTCAGATGACACAAAAGGGTCTGACTGTAACTGTAAACAATCTAACTGTAAACAATGGGTAGATTTGTAGCTGGAAGAGCTAAAAACCAAAACAATTTTTTGCCAAAAACTCAGAACTTTACCTGGCTAGTCACTAAAGGGTGGGTGGGCGGGCAATTTTTTGCGGTTCTATATGCGCTAGGCGCACGTGCGAGGTGTCAAAAGACGCGTCTCCGCGCGGGCTAGCCAACTACGGTATTATTGGAATTTAAATGGAACAAAATTTAGTGTTTTTCGTGGAAAAACGGGTGTTTTTGACCAAAAATGAGTAAAAACCAGGAATTACGACTACCAAACGGGACTCGAGTTCGCGGAACGCGCACAGGAATACAGGTAAGGCAGGTAAGTATCTATTGAAACTAAAACAAATGTAATTTTGATGATAGATTTTGAAATAAAAATTAATTAAGAAAAATTTTGAGAATTTTTGTTCTAAGTCTATAGAAGAAAAATGTTTTTCGTGAAAATTATCAAATTTTCTTTGTCAAAAAGTAGGACGGAGCCTATTGAAAATTAAATAGCTGAAAACCGCTTGAAATTGCGTCACCAGGAAGCAAAGTTATAACTCACGGGAAGGTTCGATCAGGTTAGGTTCGATCAGGTTAGGTTCGATCAGGTTAGGTTCGATCAGGTTAGGTTAGGTTAGGTTAGGTTAGGTTAGGTTTTTTTTTTTTTTTTTTTTTTTTTTTTTTTAAGAACAAGCTCCCGTCATCACAGGGCGTTGCGAGCTTAATGGTTCCTCGAACATTATCCGAGACCTTGTCGGGCTTTCTTTTATTAAATCCTTTTTTATGTTTACAGTGTTCTTATCTTCTACTACATTATATTTATAATATCTATCGTTGACATGTCTTTCTTCTTATTTTAACTAGTACATTTTTAAACTTTACTTATATTACCTTATACAATTTTAACACTTAACGGTTTCTTATTCTTATTCTAAAAATAATTAGAATTTTTAAACTTTACTTATATTACCTTTTATAATTATAACACTTATCGGTTTCTTATTCTTATTCTAACAATAATTCTTTTGCAACTATTTATTTAATGCTTCCTATTATATACGTATTTATACAATTTTGAGCATTCTTATGTATCTATTTGTTCCTATTTATGGTTTTTTGTGCCACTTTTATAATATATCCTAAGAAATCTGTGCTGTATTTCTTGTTAGTTATTAGTTCATTAAAGTTTTTTATTTTTATGTCCATGTCTATTTTTTGCTCTAGCTCATACCTCTCCCGGCCATATACTGGGCATTCAGTCAGTAGATGGGTCACTGTCTCGTCCTTATCAGGGTCGCATATACATGATGGGTTTTCCTTACACTTGAACCTGGTCAAGTATTCGGAAAACCCACCATGTCCTGTTAAAATCTGTGTCACTATCCCTGTTGGCTTCAGCTTTCTTACCGTTTTGAAGGCGTCAACAGCATGGGTTAGGTTAGGTTAGGTTAGGTTAGGTTAGGTTAGGTTAGGTTAGGTTAGGTTAGGTTAGGTTAGGTTAGGTTAGGTTAGGTTAGGTTAGGTTAGGTTAGGTTAGGTTAGGTTAGGTTAGGTTAGGTTAGGTTAGGTTAGGTTAGGTTAGGTTAGGTTAGGTTAGGTTAGGTTAGGTTAGGTTAGGTTAGGTTAGGTTAGGTTAGGTTAGGTTAGGTTAGGTTAGGTTAGGTTAGGTTAGGTTAGGTTAGGTTAGGTTAGGTTTTTTTTTTTTTTTTTTTTTTTTTTTTTTTTTTTGGCAGGAGTGGGAAATCCTCATGGACGCCCAGACTGCTTCACTGATGAACCAGTCTGGGCAGTGCCGGACTCTTACCGGCTAAAACCACACTCCTGCCTTACAATTAATCCGCAGACTCGTGGTCCGCGCCCTTTTTACTCTAAATTACATTGAATTCGCTTATGTGTTACAATGTGTGCTTTGGTTTACGCTACTCCGCTTCATTGCGGCGGAGCCGTCACAATTTTTGCATCTTGTCTTTGTTTTGTGTGTTTTTTTGTGTTTGTGTCCATCACCTTACTTATGATTCCTTAATTCTATGACTTTAATTAACTTATACTTATACTTAGTCTAAACATGCAGTAAAAACTAAAAGTTAAGACTATTTTTTTTTTTTTTTTTTTTTTTTTTTTTATTTTTTTTTTTTTATTTTTTTTTTTTTATGCGTTTTATGGATGGTGGTGATATTGTTTATTGTTGTTGTCATGTAATATATATGTAATGCTTTTTTTTTTTTTTTTTTTTTTTTTTTTTTTTTTTTTTTTTTTTTTTTTTTTTTTTTAATAACTAGTCTTAACACAATTGTTTACTTAATGACGAGTGTGGGATGGGAGGGAATTGCAGAGGGTTATCAGCGCCTCCACGATCGCCATGTTGCGATGCATTATTGCTGTCTTTATGTTGTATTCGACAACTGCTACTGTTGATGCATCCATTGCTTTCTTGGCGAAACGGCCTATGGCGTCACTTGCGTCGTCGGTGTAATAGACACAGCTGGTTGTGTGTCTCGACACGGCCACTACCGCGTGGGGAACGCTGTATCTAATCTGAGTCTGTTCTTTTCGGGTGTTGATGATGATGACGTGCTCGTATGTGAGACCCTGAGATTCGTGGATGGTCAGGATGCGGGAACCCTCGCCAGATCCGTACCCCTGGCTTCTCAGGGAGGATTTTTCCTCCTGTGTGTGCACCAGGAATAGCGTGTTCTGGGATTTTATCGGGATATCCGCACCGGAGTAGCCACATACCCTCAGCGAGTGAATGTTACTCATGGATGTTTTCGACGAGTAGATCCCACTGTAGATGTCCCTGAGTGCGAACGCGACGTCCATAGGGTTCCGGTGAGTACAGAGCAGTTCCTGGGTGATCGCAACCACCGTATCTGGGCGAGTGTACCTGAGTGGAAATAAGTTTTCCCTGTCCAAATACGGTAGCTGATTGACATCCCCGATGAGGACAACTTCGCTTGCCCCCGACAATTTGGCAGCCATGACTATGGCCCCAAAATGGTTCATGAGGGCCTCATCCACCGTCAAACGATGGCACTTGTCTCCCTTTTTGAAGCCATTAGCTAGGACGGAGGCCATAGTTCTCACCTTGGTCTTTGCTTTATCGCCTAAGCGGTGCGAGAGCTTCTCTCTCAGGTCTTTTGCTGCTTCAGTTGTCGTAGTCACCACCACGTCGTTCTCCCCATCGAAGTGCCTCACCACCCACGTCGTCTTTCCGCATCCCGGAACTCCGTTCACCCACTTGAAGTTGATTGCAGTTGAGGTTCCTGAAATGGTTTGCGCCCTCTCGAGAAACCTGTCGTCCAGCATTATCTCTGTACATCGAGCTACCACCACTATTGGGTCCTCTTCAGGTGCCATGAAAACCGGCCTTCCCCTCCTTTCCGACTCATCCTCGTTCCGTGTCACGAAGCCTCCCGTCGCGCTGTAGGCCGCCATGTACGAATCTTTCATGCTTCCCATGATGACTCGGGATGTGCTATTGTCGTACACAGCAGCGTCCGCCTCTTCGAGCAGGACCTTCAACAGTCCCTCTGACTGGAAGTTGTAGCACTGTAAAAGCTTTTTACAGGTGAGGGTGTTTGCCTGTTTGGTAGCTCTTACGATCGCCAGGAACTCGAGGAAGGCGTTGTGTATGTGGTCCGTGGGGCCCGACACCGGGATGTATTCAGGAGGGCAGACCTGTCCTTTATCAGCTCTTGTTGGGGTCTTTTTCGGTGGAGATATGCCCCCTTCCTTCGGAGATTTCCTTAGGAAGCTAGCGAGGGCCTCCCCCTGTCTTTGAGCTGGTTCAGAGATGCCTGAGCGGGTTGCCCCGCCATGACGATCAGTGAAGATGTTTTGTAGGAAGGTCTTGATTCCGGTCTTGATTCCTGCAAGTTGGCTTGTGCCCTGTCCATGCCGCTCTGGAGTACCTCTGCGCTGCAGTGTTTCCCTTTCTTCGGCGATTTTTTGTTGCATCCGCTCTGAGCCGCTGAGAGTTGTTTGAGGTGACAACAGGTTGCCCTGTTGTACGGTGTGCTTTCCTTTTGGGGGTTTAAGATAGCTCAAAGTTTCCCCTCTGTCCTCGTACACTATCACCTCATGCGCTTCCGCGGCTTTTATGCATCCAAGGCGGTCCGCAACTTCGCCCTTGATGCCGTCGATGATCATGGCATCTACACTGATTATTCGAGCCGAGTGTCCATCGGTTTCCCTTAATTGTTGGAGTAACGAGCTTGCTTGGGCGAATGGGGTTTCCTCTCTCCACTCGAGTAACACTATTCTTTTGTCTTTGACTCGCATTACTCGGCACTGGATACTGAAGAACTCCATCGTAGGCAGATCGCTGTATTTTCTGCTTTTGATGCTCGTTTTCGCTGTGCTTCCATTGATCAGGGCTGCTAGGCCAGGTGGTATGGCTACTTTGGTTTTGCTCGGGCTTATTCTGCAGAAGCTGACTCCAAAGGTCTCTTGCTGGCGGTTCATGAACAGCGCTACGCTTCTGAGTCGTATGCCAGGCTCGCCATCTGCCCCCCACGCCAGAAGGCACGGTATGGGGTTGGCGTCGGAGGCCGTTGTCGTAGTGGTTATTTCGTCGGTCGATGGTTGATTTTGTGAGGTCATTGTTAGGTCCGAAACGATAGTGCTGGTCGTCATGTTTGGCTGGTTTTGTGTCAAAGTTAGATTGAATATGGTTTGTAGTTGTGGAAGGGTTTGTCTCGCGATTGTCGTCATTTGATTGAGTGATTGTGTCTGTGTTAAGGTTGGTGTCGGTGTTAGTATTGTAGGTGCTGTGGTCTGTATTGATGTTGTTGCTGTGATTGTTTGCATGTTAGTCGGCATGATGATTGTTGTTGTTGCGTTATTTGGTTGCGTCGGTTGTAAGGTTGGTATTGGCGTTGTTGTTCTTGCTGTTGGTGTATTTACGTTGTTCGTTTGTGTCAGTGATATGTTTGGTGTTTGTGTTATGGTTGTGTGTGTGTTGGTCGGTGCAATATTAGTGGTTGCTGTGCTGGTCATTTGCGTATTGGTTCGAAGGTGTGTCGTGAGAGCGGCAGTCGACAGATTGGCCCTCGCGGCGACTGAGACGACCTTTTGTGCGAATTCCAAGAAAGATGGTCTTGTAGCCTTCCCCTCTACGATGGAGCTGAGAGCCGATAGGTCTAGGTTGACGTTCAGCTCATTCTCCAGCTTCATCCTGTCATGGCTAAATCTTGGACATTCGAGTAGTAGGTGCCAGACTGATTCCTCTGTGGATGGATCGCACACGCATGCGGGGCTGTCTTTAAGATGGAAGCGGTGCAAGTATGCCGAGAATCCTCCATGTCCCGTGAAGATTTGGACTAGAGCTGGTGTTAGATCTGTGTCCCTGGTGATCCTTTTAGCGGCTATGACGCTCGGAAAGAACACCTTGGTCACCGATCCTGTGCTGGAGGACTCGTATCTCTCTTGCCATTTCTTGACTGTTTCCTCGCGTATACGCTTTTTCACATAGGATATTGGGACTTTATCATAGTCTGGTGCCGTCTTCTTGGTAAGGGCCGCTTTCTTTGCCAATTCATCTGCTCTTTCGTTTCCTGGTGTCCCCACATGTGCTCTTAACCAGAAAAAACGCACATCCCTGCCCTCCCCGCGGATCTCTCGCACCAGTTCTTTGAGGTCGTAAGCCAATTGATGTGTAGCCTTTGGACACCTCATCAAGTCCAGCGATGATCTTGAGTCGCTGAGAATACTGGTTGTGTCCACTCTGCTTTCTCTCACCAGCTTAGTGGCTCTGAACAGTGCGTAGAGTTCCGATTGGAAGACCGTGTTATGCGGTTCCAGACGGAAGGTTCTGTATTTCGACTCCCTTCCTTCACTCCACCAGGTTATGGCAGCTCCGACTTTCCCCTCTATCTTGCTACCATCGGTGTAGATCTGGGGACCGGTTATCTGGTGGGTTTCTACGGTTTCTGGGTCGAAATCCTCCAGTTGCTGGTATTCCGTGATTATGAACTTTGAGGGGTGAGGCTGTTGTAGGTACCCCACTTTTCGCTCTATTTCTCTTCCGGGAGGTAAGAACTCGTGGGAGTATCCCTTTTTGACCTGAAACAGTGTGGAGGCCTCGATTACCCGAAGGTCAAGAGGCAGCTGCCCGGACAGAATCAGAGCCGATACTAGAGACACCGTGCGATGCGCCTTACAGATCTTTTGCAGGAATCCTCTCTGTAGTGAGTCTAACTGATTCCTTACCATAAGTTTCTCAGCTGCGGGCGCCCATGCGCTAGCGGCATACAGCACTATCGGCTCCACCACCGACACATATATGGTCCTGATTATCTCACGGTTGAGACCCCATGTCACCCTCGCCGCACAGGCAAGCTGTTTATATATGTCCGCGGCTTTTTTGCAGGTGGCGGAAACATGTGCGTTGAAGGTGAGCTTGTTGTCTATGATCAGCCCTAGAAGCTTGATCTCTTGAACGAGATTTAGCCGGACACCTGACATGTGGACGACCGGAGTGTCAAACTTGAGCTTCTTTGTCAGCACCATCGCATTTGTTTTGTGTGCTGCGAAGCGTAGCTTGTTCTGTGCACCCCATTCGGATACTCTGTCTAACGTCCTTTCTGCTATGCGCTCCATGGCATTGACCTGATGTTCGGAGAAGACCAGGACCACATCGTCCGCATAGGCTTGGCAAAATACACCTAAGCTGTTGATTTCTGTCAGAAGCGAGTCTAGTATTAGATTCCAAAGTGTTGGTCCAGCAATGGAACCTTGGACACATCCCTTGGTGGTCTCCTTCTCGCTTTTCGCTCTGGCGTAGTTCACCATTACCTTTCTATCCTTCAGGTATGAGGTTAATGTGGTGTACAGGTTTCTTGGGCACTTTTTTCTAATTAGCTGGTGTTTTATGGCCGGCCACCACGCGTTGTCGAAGGCCCCCTCTATGTCCAGTGATACTAAAAGCACGATCTTCTTTGCTTTTATCTCTGCCCGTATGTGCGTCACTAGGGCGTAGAGGGCGTCCTCGGTGCCCCGTTGCGGCATGAAACCGTATTGATGAGTGTTAAGTGTGGGAAATAGGTGCCACTGGATTCTGTTCACGATGAGTTTTTCGACGATCTTGCCCAAGACTGCTAAAAGTCCAATGGGTCTGTAGGACTTTGGATGAGTGTAGTCGTCTTTGCCGGGTTTTCTAAGGATGCACACATGGGCCACTTTCCACTGCCTAGGGAAGTAAGACAGCGCCAGGCATCTGTTAGCCAAGGCGAGAAATACTCCCCGGTTGCTGGTGATAGCGGTTACGCATATATCAGCCGTCAGCCCATCCGGTCCTGGGGCTTTCTTTGGGTTTTGGTTTTCTAGAACCAATTCCAACTCCGCAGGTGTAAAAGGTGGGTCTTCGGCTGACAATCCCTGAAGATCGTCGGATTCCTCTCGTGTACGGCTTCTAAGCTGTGTGTGGTAGGTCGTTTCTGCTGCTGTTGAGTCTGCTGGATAAAAGGTGTTCGCGAGAAGTTCCGCCGATTGTTCTGGGCTCAGGGTTTCTCCAGATGGGCCTCTCAGGAGCGCATCGTTTTCCCTTCTCGCGGTTTTCCTTATTACTCTGTAAATTCCGTCCCACATGCTTTCTCTTTCTTGTGTGGAACAGAACTCTTTCCAGCCTGCCGTGGCGGCCTCAGTGGCTTGTGTGGAATAGTTTTCTTTAGCTGTGAGGTATTCCTGTAATGTGTAGTTCCTCCTTGATGGTGCCGCATTGCGGATCCTTCTCTTCTTTCTGAGAACTTCTCTTCTGAGTTGTTCTAGAGTAGGAGACCACCAAGGTGGTTTGGGATCTGTTTTTCTGGTGCCTATTTTTGGGATTGATTTTTCGCATGCTTTGTGTATGGCAGAGGTATACTCGCTGATTAGGTTCTCCAGGTCTTCAGGATTTGGAAGTCCAGTGATTCTTTCGGGTGTGATGGTTTTCCCCTCTAGGCAGAGTTTGAAGTGTTCCCTAAATTCTGACCATTTTGCCTTCTTGGTGTTATAGATGCGTGTTGAGATTGGCCTCAGTGGTTCCAAGGGTTTCTCAAGACGCATTGTGAAGGTTACCGCATTGTGATCAGATGAGGTGAGGCCTCTGTCAACTCTCCACTCTTCGATCCTGTCTAGAAGCGACAGACTGCACACTGTTACATCGACGATGCTGGCGTACAGTCTGTCTCCCCTGTACGTCTCAAAGGTTGGAACCTGTCCTCTGTTGAGTATCTGGAGATCCTGTTCGTTTAGAAACGAGTTGTACTCCGCTCCGCGGTGATCTTCGGAATTGCTTCCCCACCACTGACTCCAAGCATTTATATCACCTCCGATGATTGTGTTAGGTGTGTGTGTGTGTATTTTTGTTAGTGTTGTGTTGAGTGTGTTGAGATAGGGTGTGAGTGCTTGGTCTCCCTCGAAGTAAACCGACACAACTCCAAACTTTATTGGTCCCACCTTAACCGTGGCTGAGGCGATATTCTCAGTGACGAGCTGAGGGTCATGAATTACTTCCAGCTCGTCACCAAAAACCACTATTGCTGCCTTCACTGGCTTCTGGCGGTTCAGGGTGCACTGGATGACTTGAGTGCCCGGGTTTTGTTTCATGAACCCCGTTCTTCCTACATAGGGTTCTTGAACGAGGGCAACTTTTATTCCCTTTTTCTGCGCCGCTAGGTGGAACTCCGCCGTAACAAGTTTGGAGCGCTGCAGGTTCGCTTGAATGAAGTTCAATCCTTTGGTCGGGCCGCTGCGAGTTGCGACCGTGGTGCCGTCCTGTTGGCTGCCCTCCGCTTCAGCAGTACGAGACCCGTGCTCTGGCTATGCCATCCCATTTCTGGCGCTCTTGGCATTCATCGCTGTAAGCGGCATGCGCCTTGTCCGTGCCTTCCCTTTTGGCCTTTACGCAATTCACGCACGTAGGGCTCTTTCCGTCTCGTTTTATGGGACAGTCTCTCCCAGTGTGCTCGTCTGAGCAAAAGCTGCATACCTGCGCCGTTTCTTTACACACTGTTCTTGTGTGTCCGTACGCGAGGCATCTACTGCACTGTACTAGAGGTGACTGATCCTCCACGGGGACCCTTTGTAGGCCAATAAACACCTTGGCCTCTCCCTGCGTGAGTCGTTTCCATAGTTCTGGGGAGAGCTCGAACACCGGGTGGCAGACCAGCGCGTTCCTTGCCTTCTTCCTGAACCGCATCTTTAAGGTCTGGCTCGCCATGTCGATACCGTGGAAGAGACTCTGGTTCTGAGCTTTTAACAGCTCTACCATCTCCTCGTCAGTGTAATGAGCCTGGACTCCTCTGATACAGATCAGGGGATTTGCTGGCTTGGGCTCCTGCACTTTGAGGTCCTCCTTTTTGCTGAACTGCTTCTTCACTAGGTCCAGATCCTTTTTCGTGGCGCAGTTTAGGACGACCTTTTGGTTTCGGGCCTTTCTCACCTTGTTCAGCTGAGCCCCCGTTGTTTTTAGGTCCAGCGCCTCTCTGATCCTCTCTATGACATTGTCTCCTGTGTGTTTTGGATCCGTTGAGGAGACTATAAGAGTGTGGCTGGACTGAATTGGCTTCGGCTGTGGTGGAGTAGTCACGGGTCTGTTCACGGGATGCGCCGTTTTGGGTCTGTCCCTCAGGTTATCCATTCCCTTTACGATGTCTGCCAGCGTTTTCTTGACCTCCACAACAGCGAGTTCGGTGTCGAGGTTTGTCGCCGGCGCTGCTGGTGCTTGGGGTCTGTCTCTCAGGACTCTGATGTCCGAGGACACTATCTCCAGCTTCTCCTTCACTGGCTGCAGGTGTTTCTTGATATCCTGAGGGGGGGGTGGAGGTGGTTTGCTTGTGTGAGTCCCTATTACTTTTGCTAGCTGTTTTAGTTCGGACTCTATCCTCGCCGTGCTGGAAGCTGCTGCGAGCAGCTCGTCGGGAATCTGGCACTGGTGGTCTTGTGCTGAGGCGGCGGTGGGCGAGAGTACCGGAAAGTCTGCCCTCATTCGCTCCATCTGTTTCCTCAGCGAGTCCAGCTGGTTCGTAATGCTGGCTATGCCGAGATCGAGTCGCATCAGGATCGGGTTTGGGGTGTTATCTCTTCCCGGCGATCCACTGGCTCTTCCGGCCTCTTTCCTCGTTCTCTCGTGCTCCTTTCGGACCACCGCTTCTAGGGCCTGGACCCCTTTGCGTGTTTCGGCGTTCTCTTTTAGCGCCTGTAGGGTCTCAGCTCCCAGCCATTCCCTGATGAGCTTGGTGGTCTTCAGGGTCTCTCCTATGTCCTCCCGAGCGCGGCTCAACTCCAACGCCAGAGTCTTCTTGGTGGTCTCCATCTCTCTTGTGTGTGCTCTTTCCACTCTTACGAGCTCTTGAGCATGGCGAGACCTCTCCTTCTCTAAATTGTATTTGTGCCGCGCCCTGGAGTCTGACAGGGATAAAACGGTCTCGTAAAGACCCTGCAGACAATTGTGCGCAACTTGCTTACACTCCCGTTTCATATTTCCGGCGGTCTCCAGCGCTTGCTTTCCTTGTTGAAGCATGGTGTTGGCCTCCTCCGTCGCCATATCCATATGGACTCCTGTCCCTTTCATTGGTGTCCTGTATAGAATGCTGTCCCGGCGACTGCGCGGTTCATCGGTTTGGCTGGAGGCATTGGAGTCTTCCTCGTCCGAGACAATGTTTTTAGGGGGGGATATGTCACAGCCTTCCCACCGCATAACTGTTTCTGACACGCGGCTTCTGTTGACAACTCCCAGCTGCTCCGAGCCGTCAGAGCATGCCGAGCTGTACATTGTTGCTGGGGTTTGCGGTTTTGTCGCGCGTGTAAGTTCCGTTACGTCCGACACAGATGCCGCCTTCGCCTTTGGTGCCTCTTCTGTCGGCAATGGATGCGCCAACTTTTCCGACATCACTGATTTAGCCGACTTGGAGATAACTTTCTCGCGAAGCGATCGTGTCGACTTTGGGACCTTTGCGGTTATTTTGGCGGGAGCGGAAGATGTTGAAGGGACTGACATTTTGATTTTGTATAATATGAGATGAATATATTATAGGATGATGTTTGACTTAAATTCTAAATATTATTTGTAAGACAATAATGACTAATTAAATGAAGTAGGTGATGGACTTACTTAGTTTACTTTGATTGAGATTTATGTAAGTAATTGTGAGATGCTGTCGCTGATGGTCGGCGAAGATCTGCAGTGTGACGCTCTGCAGGTAGCGGAGTATGCCGTGCGCTGATTGTCGGTAGTTGTTTTTTAGTTGCTGCAGTGAATCCGGATGCTCGGCTGATGGTCTGCGTCTGCTATCCAATTAGATACCCGACAACTGCGTGAGCTCGATGTTGAGAGTCTGATGGTGGTTGTCAGTAAAGTTTTGGGCGTCGATGGGTTGTTGTGCGTGATGGACGCTGAATCTCGAGTTTCTGTAGGGGCCAAATTGAAGAGCTTTTCAGGCCCTTTCAAACGAGCCCAAACTCGGCTGTCTAGCTCCAACGGGTGTTCAGCTGGGCCGCGGGGGGGTGAAGTAGCCTCGAGGGGGGTCGGGGGAGGGGGGGTGGTTTCGTGGGGAGACTATTGAGGGGGGTGAGGGAGGGGGATCGGGGGGGGGGTCACCGTGTGGTGACTATTGGTGGGAGGGGGTGGGGGTAGGTTGACGGAAAAAAGGGGGGGGCTTGGGTCACAGGTGGAGGGGGTAGGATTTGGGGGGGGTGAAAAGGAAGCAGGGTGGGGGTAGAAGTTTTATGGTGGGGGTGGAGGTTTGGGGGTGTGGGGTAAGGTCCTGGATCACCAAGTCCAGTGAGCCCAAACTCGGGGGGGTTGGGACTTGGGGTTGAGGAGTTCCCTCGGGCTTACCTGATGATGAGCAGTGGAGTCGCGGAGCTGGCGGCTGGTCTGTGGACTGATTCCTCGGGCGGCTTCGGAGTCTCCAGGCAGGGCTTGGATAGCTGGCTTTACGTCACTCCTCGTGTTGTAGGACCGCGTGGGGAAAAGTGAGGTTGGTTTCTAACCAAAATCCACGTGTTTTCGACGTTTTTTGTTCCTTAATATCTCCCTGATGCCTGATCCGATTTCGATGATCTTGGTGCCACTAGGTAGGTCTCAGCCGCTTTCCTTAGGAATATTATTGGTAGAGCGACTCCACTAACCTTAACGTTGTTATTGCACCTAGAAGTCTCGGGGGTCCAATTCTGCAACCCGTGTAGATACGGACTTGCCCACAATAATCCTGGTGAGTTGGCACTTCACAAATCCACTGACAACTTTTCGCACTTGTAACACGATGCGTGTATTTTTCGCGAATTTTTTGCGCGGAGCTGATGTTACGTGTGTGACTTAGAGTCGGTTACTGGGTTAGGTTAGGTTAGGTTAGGTTAGGTTAGGTTAGGTTAGGTTAGGTTAGGTTAGGTTAGGTTAGGTTAGGTTAGGTTAGGTTAGGTTAGGTTAGGTTAGGTTAGGTTAGGTTAGGTTAGGTTAGGTTAGGTTAGGTTAGGTTAGGTTAGGTTAGGTTAGGTTAGGTTAGGTTAGGTTAGGTTAGGTTTTTTTTTTTTTTTTTTTTTTTTTTTTTTTTTTTTTTTTTTTTTTTTTTGGCAGGAGTGGGAAATCCTCATGGACGCACAGACCCCCCACAATACGAGCTGATCTGGCAGTGCCGGACTCTTACCGGCTAAAACCACACTCCTGCCTTACAATTACCTCGGACATAGTCTGAGACCTTATTTGCTATTCAGTCATTCTATCAAGTAGTTTTGTCTAAAAAGATACAATATTATCATTACTTAAAATTACTTATATCTATAAATGTACAATCAAAATAGTTTAGACACATTTCGGTGTAGATACATTGTTTATTGGGTTTGCTACTTTTATTACTGTTTCGGACATTTTCAACGATCAGCGTTATGCTACTGGTATATATTATTAAACAAATATGAATCCTAAGCATAAGTTCGTTTACTTATTCCTCCTAATAGCCTTGTTGGCTAGCTTAATACAGAACCCAATAAACTTGGCCCTTGTTCCCTTGTTTTTTATAAGGGCTTGTATAGTGTCAGTCGTCACCTCAACACCTAGGTCCTGTTCGAGATCATATCTCTCCAGGCAATAGGCGGGGCAGTCTGTCAGTATGTGCAAAACCGTTTCATTTTTCTCAGGGTCGCATATGCACGATGGACTTTCCTTACACTTAAACCTGTTCAAGTATTCGGAAAACCCGCCGTGCCCTGTCAGTACTTGCGTCAGCGTCCCTGTCGGTTTTATGTCATTTACCAGTTTGAATGCTTGGATGGCATCTGGGAAGAATAATTTTGTGACACCGGCGGTATCCTCGGATTTGTATCTCCGATTCCATTCGTCGAGGGTATCCTCACGGATCTGCCGCTTTACGAATGAAATCGGGCATTGGTCATAATCAGGCCTTGTTTTGGTTTTTAGGGCGGCGTCCTTAGCCAGCTGGTCTGCTCTCTCGTTACCCTCTAGTCCGACATGAGCTTTGATCCAAAAAAGTTCAACTTTTTTGGATTGGGCCTTGCACTGTCTCAGGTTTTCTCTTGTTTCGACTGCGAGGGGATGGAGAGAGCGGTGGTTAGTGACCGTCTCCAGCGATGATCTGGAATCGCTGTAGATGCCAAAACTGTTTTGGTGACTACGCAGAATTTCCCTTGTTGCCTTGCATACAGCCAAAAGTTCCGCCTGGTAGACGGTACAGTGGGGCGACAGCTTGAGTTTTTGGCTCTTGGTTTCAACATCATTGCTCCAGTGGGACAATGATGCCCCGACCTTGCCCTCGATCTTGCTGCCGTCCGTGAATATCCTCACTGTTTGAGTGCAGTGGTTGTTGTATTGCTCCTGGTCTGCCAGGCATATGAACTGCAGGCTTATAATTATGTTTGGCCGGGTGGGGGGTTCTGCCGAATGCTGTACACCGCTCAACCTCCCTGTCTCCCAGCGCTGGCCGGGGTACCCCCCTCCTTGCCTCATACAGGGCCGCTGCCTCTTGTATTCGGAGATCGAGGGGTAGTATCCCAGACAGCACCAGTGCCGAGTTCAGGGAGACTGTGCGATATGACTTGCACAGTTTCTGTGCAAATCCCCTCTGGACAGCATTCAACTGTTTGCGTATCATCAGTTTCTTGGCTGCTGGTGCCCACGCACTTGCTGCATACAGGATGGTCGGTTCGACTACTGCCGTGTAGATGGTATGTATGACCTCCGGATGGAGTCCCCAGCTGATCCTGGCTGCCCTTGACAGCTGTTTATAAAAGTTTAATGCCTTTTTGCAAGCATCAGATGCATGGCTATTAAACGTCAGCTTGTTGTCTATTGTCAGTCCCAGCACTTTGATCTCCTGCGACATACCAATGTCGACCCCGCCCATGCCCAGCAGTGGAGTGTCATAGTTGAGTTTCCGCGTTATGACCATAGCTTTCGTCTTGTGCGGTGCGAACTTCAACTTATTACTGACTCCCCACTGGTGGACATACCCGAGAGCGTCATTGGCTCGCCGCTGGACCTCCATCGCGGAGTCCCCGTCGAACACGAGGACTACGTCGTCGGCGAAGGCTTGGCAGTAATCTCCCCTTTGTACCAGACCTTTAAGTAGGGGGTCGAGTAAGAGATTCCAAAGAATTGGGCCCCCTATCGATCCTTGTACGCAGCCTTTAGTGGTTTCCCTGGTTACCTCCTGTCCCGCATATCTTACCCTGACCTTCCTGTGTTCCAGGTAACTGTCCACTGTTCTTCTCAAGTTTACCGGACACTTGGCTTCTGCCAATCTGGTTTTTATGGCCGGCCACCATGCACTGTCAAAGGCTCCCTCTATATCCAGCGATATCATAACGATCAATTTTTTGTCGTTTAGCTTCCTGCGTATGTGTTCTAGCAGGTCATAGAGGGAGTCCTCGGTGCTTTTTTGTGGCATGAACCCATATTGCCGTGTGCTGAGTCCGGGTATGATGTGCCATTTGATTCTGCCTATCAACATTTTTTCCAGGACTTTTCCCATCACTGGCAACAGTCCTATTGGCCTATATGATTTAGGAGCTGTATAGCTCTCTTTCCCGGGTTTCCTCAGGATTACAACTGTTGCTTCCTTCCAGATCCTCGGGAAGTAGCCCAGCTCTAGGCATTTGTTCGCCAGTGATAGGAAGAGCTCCGGATCGTGATTTACAGATTGCTGGCAGATATCTGCTGTAAGGCCATCCGCCCCCGGGGCTTTTTTAGGGTTGAAGCTGCGCATGCTGGAGTTCAACTCTTCCTGGGTAAACGGTGGGTCATGTTCTTCATCATGGCCCATCTCGTTGACTTTTTCGGCTCCCATCCTGATACGCTTGTGCTCCTCATTGTCTTCTTCCTTCCTATCCTCGGGGTAGAATGTTTCTGCCAGCAATGTGGCAGATTCAAGGTGAGTTAGAACTTTACCTTCTTTGGTCAGGGGAAGATCCTCCTGTCGCTTCGCAGTCCTGCCTATGACCCTATAAATTCCCTCCCAGAGTCCCTCCTTATCCTGTTTCCCACAAAAGCTTTTCCAGCTTTCTGTCAGGGCCGTTTTTGCTGCTTGCTCATATTTTTCTTTCATTTGCAGGTACTCCCCGACGACTTTCGCCCTCCGGATCCGCGCTGCACAGTGGATTCTGCGCTTCCTAGTGGCAACGGCCTTTTTCAGGATGGCAAGCTCATTAGACCACCAAGGTAATTTAATTTTGCTATTAGGGTTTAGCTTCGGAATACTAACACTGCATGATTCTACTATTACGTTAATATATAATTCTATTTTAAGTTCTAATTCAGTGTTAGTGTTAATTTTGTCAAATTCTATTTTACTTAAGTTATTTACTTCTAGCAACTGGCCCAATTTCACACGAAATTGCTCCCAGTTGGCTTTTTTACTATTGAAGATTCTAGTGGTTCTACTAATATCTAAACCCCTGGATCTTTCTAGATTAATTTTAAAAATGATGGTGTTGTGGTCTGAGCTTGTCATGCCTTCGTCTACCGTCCAGTCCTCCACCAGGTCGAGCAGATCCGTCGTACATGCCGTGAGGTCCACGAAGCTGGTGTACAGCGAAGTTCCCCTCACTGTGTGGAACGTCGGAGTGTCGCCTATGTTGAGCACCTGCAATCCCATTTCTTCCAAAGCGCCTGCCATTTCCACTCCTCTTTGGTCTATTTGACGGCTACCCCACCAGGAGTTTTTGGCGTTTGCATCTCCGCCAAGGATGATTCTCCGGCCAAAACTCCTCTCTATCTTAATAAGCTGCTCCAGGTATGGCCCTATCGGTGTTGGTTTCGGTTCTAGGTAGGTTAGGTTAGGTTAGGTTAGGTTAGGTTAGGTTAGGTTAGGTTAGGTTAGGTTAGGTTAGGTTAGGTTAGGTTAGGTTAGGTTAGGTTAGGTTAGGTTAGGTTAGGTTAGGTTAGGTTAGGTTAGGTTAGGTTAGGTTAGGTTAGGTTAGGTTAGGTTAGGTTAGGTTAGGTTAGGTTTTTTTTTTTTTTTTTTTTTTTTTTTTTTTGGTTTGGCAGGAGTGGGAAATCCTCATGGACGCCCAGACTGCCTCACTTGTGAGCCAGTCTGGGCAGTGCCGGACTCTTACCGGCTAAAAACCACTCCTGCCTTTCTTAGTGTCCCCCTGACATGGTCAGAGACCTGTTTAATAATTTTTTCATTTATTTTTACATGATTTGAAGTTTATTTGTTTAGTTAAGTTTAAAGTTTTGCAAATTTTATTTTAATTTATGTTTTTATTTATGTTTCTGTATTTTTGGTTTATTTCTTATTTAAATTTCCTATTTATATCCTATGCTTTGTTTCTATATACTTTATTGTTATATATTAAAAGCATAGTTTTACTTTTACTTATTTCTTTTAATGACTTTTTTGGCAATTGCTTCACCGTATTGTAATAAAATTTTTCGATGTTTTCCATTTTTCATTATTTTGCATATGCTTTCTGGAGTTATTTCTGTTTCTAATCTACATTCTGCATCGCAACGCTCTGCTCCAAACGCTGGACATTCGGTCAGAACATGTGGCACTGTCTCGTGTGCATCCGGCTCGCAGATGCACGATGGGCTCTCCTTACACTTGAAGCGATGCAAGTATTCGGAGAACCCACCGTGCCCTGTCAAGATCTGTGTGATCACTCCTGTCGGCCTCACCTTGGTGATTATGTTGAAGGCGTCGATCGCGTCTGGGAGGAACATCTTTGTCACGGAGGCTGTCTCGCCATTCTTGTATCTCCGGTTCCATTCGTCAAGTGAGTCCATACGAATCTGCCGCTTGACAAATGAAACCGGGCAGCGGTCATAGTCCGGCCTCTTTTTCGACTTTAGTGCAGCCTCTTTTGCAAGGTGGTCTGCGCGTTCATTGCCATGCAACCCTGCATGTGCCTTTACCCAGAACAAGGAAACATCTTTGCTCTGGGAAAAGGCCGCGCCCACGTTTGCTCTCGCCTCCACCGCCAAGGCGTGGAGGGAACCCTGGTTCGTGACTGTTTGTAGTGCAGCCTTTGAGTCACTATAGATTCCGAAGGTTCCCTCTTTGCGCTTGAGGATTTCCCTCGTGGCTACGCATATGGCCAGGAGTTCCGCCTGGTAGACCGTGCAGTACGACGGCAAGCTAAGCTTTACGGACTTGATCTCGGCATCGCTGTCCCAGAGTGACAGTGCTGCTCCGACCTTGCCCGCAATCTTGCTGCCGTCCGTAAAGAAACGGACCGCCTGGCTGTTGTGGGTGTCCACACGGGACTGGTCCTCCAGGCTCACGAACTCCAAAGCCATATGTTTCGCCGGATGTGAAGTCTCTGCAAATCGCACCACACTCTCCACCTCCCTGCCCCCCAGGGCCGGCTGGGGTACTCCTCTCTTTGCCTCATATAGGGCGGCTGCCTCCTGTATTCGGAGGTCGAGAGGAAGTATCCCAGCCAGTACCAGGGCCGCGTTCAGCGAAACAGTGCGGTAGGACTTGCAGAGCTTTTGGGCGAATCCTCGTTGGACGGTGTTGAGCATCTTCTGCACCCCAATCTTTTTAGTTGCCGGCGCCCAGGCACTTGCCGCGTACATCACTACCGGCTCCACCGCCGCCGTGTATATGCTCCGTATGACCTCCGGATGCAGACCCCAGCTCACTTTTGCCGCTCTAGATAGCTGTTTGTAAATGTTGGCAGCTTTTCTGCACACGTTTGCGGCGTGGGTGTTGAAAGTGAGCTGGTGGTCGATTGTGACTCCAAGTATTTTTATTTCCTTAGACATGCCAATGTCGACCCCGCCCATGCTCAGGAGTGGGACATCGTACTTTAGCTTCTTGGTAATTACCATTGCACAGGTTTTGTGTGGTGCAAACTTCAGCTTATTTCGGATGCCCCACCTCCGGACATACTCGAGGGCGGCATTGGCCTGTCTTTGGACTTCCAGTCCTGTGTCACCATCGAAGGCCATAACCACATCGTCGGCGAAAGCCTGGCAGTGGTCTCCGCGCTCTTCCAGCCCCTTCAACAACGGATCCAGCAGAAGGTTCCATAGGATCGGACCACCAATCGACCCCTGTACGCACCCTTTATTGGTGGTTCTTTGGCACTCCACCCCGGCGTACCTAACTCGGACGCTCCTACCAGCCAGGTAGCTGTCCAGCATCCGTCTGAGATTCACCGGGCACCTTTCCTCAGCCAGTCTGGTCTTTATTGCCGGCCACCATGCGCTGTCGAAGGCTCCCTCTATGTCAAGCGATACAACAGTGATCAGCTTCTTTTGGTTCAGCTTTGCTTTGATGTGTTGTATCAAGGCGTAGAGGGAGTCCTCGGTGCTTTTCTGGGGCATAAAACCAAACTGGCGAGTACTCAACCGCGGGATCAAATGCCATTTCAGTCTTGCTACCAACATTTTTTCGAGCGTTTTGCCCAGGACTGGCAGGAGGCCGATTGGCCTGTAGGACTTAGGGGTGGTGTAACAGTCCTTGCCCGGCTTTCGGAGTATCACCACTGTGGCCACTTTCCAGGCCCCGGGGAAGTGACCCTGCTCAAGGCACTTGTTGGCTAGTGCAAGGAACATCCCCGGGTCCCGGGATATGGCTTGGGCACAGATGTCGGCCGTGAGACCATCCGCCCCGGGTGCCTTCTTCGGGTTGAAACTGTCCACCGCGGTTTTTAGCTCCTGAAGTGTAAACGGTGGGTCATGCTGTTCATCATGCGTCCACTCGTTTACACGACTGGCCGCTTCTCGCGTCCGACGGTGGTCATCAGTATCGTCCTCTTCCAGGTCTTCGGGGTAGAAGGTCTCCGCCAGCAGTAAAGCCGAATCCTCCCCATCGAGTGGCACTCCATTTTTCACCAACGGCAAGTCCTCGTGTCGTTTAGTGGTCCGTCCTATAACCCTATAGATCCCCTCCCATACTCCTTCCTTGTCCTGTTTTCCACAGAACTCCTTCCAACTTGTAATTTGCGCCTTTTTGGCTTGGAGTTCATAATTCTCTTTTGCTTGCAGGTACTCCTCGACGACTTTCGCTCTCCGGACTTTTGCAGCGCATCGAATGCGGCGTCTCCTGGTGATTACGTCACTCATCATATCAGCGAGCTCATTTGACCACCACGGTATTGTAAGAGTTTCGTTATTTTTTATTTTTGCCAACGTTTCTTCGCATGTTTCGGTAATGGTGCTTTGGTAATTATTTATGCTATTTTCTAATTCTATTGTGTTATTAATTTTATTTATTTCTACAGAGTTTAAATTTAAATTTGCTTTAAATTGGGCCAATTTCTCATGAAATTGGCTCCAGTTTGCTTTCCTTGTGTTATAAATTCTAGTTGTTCTTTTGATATTAATTCCTCTTGACTTTTGTAATTTAATTTCAAATACAATACCGTTGTGGTCCGAGCTCGTGATACCTTCCTCAACCCTCCAGTCCTCCACCAGGTCCAGCATATCCGTGGAACACGCTGTTACGTCCACGAAGCTGGTGTATGATATGCCGCCCCTGATGGTGTCGAAGGTTGGCGTGTTCCCGACGTTGAGTACCTGCAAGCACATTTCGTCCAGTGTCCCCGACATTTCCTCACCTCTGCTGTCCAATACCAAGCTACCCCACCAGGTGCTCTTCGCATTTGCGTCGCCTCCCATTATAATTTTAATGGGGCCCATTTCCTCACGAATCTGCATAAGTTGCTCCAGGTATGGTTGTATGGGCTGGTCCGGTTCAAAGTAGAAGGAGACTACTGCGATTTCCCAGGCACTGGTTCGGATCCTCACCACCGTGATGTTATTGGTGGTGAGTTTTGGACACTGTGTGACGTCAAGGTCATGATCAAAGACGACTATTGCCGCCTTCACAGTTCCACTTCCTTGTTCCGCGCACTGGTAGACTCTCGCTCCTCGGTAGTCTCGCATCCTTTTAACCCCACCCACATAAGGCTCCTGGAGCAATGCGAACGCGACCTTTCGCTCGCTTGCCACTATCATCAGCTCTTGGGTCGCTAGGTTCTTCCTCTGCAGATTCGCTTGGATCACCCGGTAGCTTTTATGGACAGTGTTAGTTCGGGTGTCACTGCCTGGGCTCAAAATTCCGGTAGACGCTGGCTGCACCTTAGCAATACGCCACCGACAGGCGTGCCAATGCGTCCCATTTCCCGCGAATCGGGCACTCGCTGTCGAAGGCGTTGTGGTCGGTCTTCACCATCTTGGCCAAAAAGCAGTTATGGCACTTTGGTACTTCCGCTGCCAGACGTGATGGGCAGTCAGCCCGCATGTGGGGGTCACCGCAGTGGATGCAGAGGTCGGCAGGCTGCGTGCACAGTTTACGGCTGTGGCCGAAACGAAGACAGCGAGTGCATTGCACCAGTGGGGACTGATCCTGCACCCGCACCCGCTGCAGGTCAATATGCACGCGACCCGCCATTGTCAGCCTCTGCCATACCGTCGGGGACACCTGTAGAATGACGTGGCACATGTGGGGGTTCCTCGTCCTACGACGGTACTTCACCCCCAGCCTCAGATCCTCCGCAGGTATGTCCCCGAGCAGGTGGGTGTTTTGCCGCTTCAGAGCTTGAGTAACCTCCACATCGGAGTGGCAGGAGAGGACGTCCTTAATGATAACGAGCGGATCCTTGTTCTTTACCTCCTCTACCACTAGACCGCCCGTTTTCCGAATCCTCTCCGTCACCCTGGTCAGCTCTTCCCTGGTCTTGAAGCCGACCACTACCTTTTGGTCCCTCGCTTTTCGCAGCCGTTCCACTCTGGTGCCCTCGTTTCTGGCATCGACCGCCGTCCTGAGCTTCTCAAGAACCTCTTCACCGGTGTCCTGATCATTCTCAGATGATACGACTACCGAGTGAAGAGGCGCTTGGATGTGCTGCTTTGGACCGGCGGCCATTTCAGCGAAGGTCGGGCCCTGGCCTGCGACATAGCGAGGGGCCTCTTGCAGACGCTCCGACAGAGCCCGTGTGTGCTGTTTGCATTCCTCCAAAGCCTGGTTATGCTGTTGAAGGTTCGCCATAAGCTGCTTCATGAGCTCTGTCGATTCATCCGAGGTCGGCCTCAGATCCTCTTGGGCCTTTTCCGGTGCAGCCACCCCCTCAACTCCTTTGCCTCTTTCGACCTCTGCCTCCTTCACCAACTGGTACAGTCTTTCCACTGCTTTGGTCAGCTCATCCTTAATCTCTTTTTTAAGGTTCCGAGAACTTAAGAGCTGGATCTTTGCCTTGGAGAGACACGCCTTTGCCTCCGTGGTCCTGTTTGCGTACCTCACGGGTTGCGCTTCCCGCGGCGAGCTCTCCTCGGGTCCCTTTGGTTGTTTCGAAGCGAGTGTTCCCTTAGATTTAATTTTGGGAGGTGAAGTCAGTGGGGACTTTTTTGGGGGAGTTGGAGTTTTGAGAGACCGAACAGACTGTGATCTGTCAGCCTCCCACTCCCCCACACTGCGCCTAACCGAAGGGCCAGCTTGCACCAGTTGGGGCCTCTCCGTTACTGAGATCTCCTCTGAGGGTTTGGGTTTGTTTATCGGTGTCCTTATTCCAAACATTTTGGAAGGTTTGAAGTCTTGAACTGCGAAGCGATTGTGTTAAGGGAGGACACTAATATACTGAATCCCTGTAAAGGGGGGATCAGCGAGTAAAATATGAATATATATAAAAACGAGCCCTAAAAGAAGGACTTGGTCGGGTCAAAATATTTGTCAGTAAGTAAAACGACTTAAAAGTGACAATAATAGGCCTTTAAATCGCCGAATCTGTAAATTCCTATTCCCAAAAGTTAAGGTTAATGCTTGAAGAGCTTAAAATAGAAAATAATTTTTTGCCAAAAACTCAAAAGTCTACCTGGCCAGTAACAAAAGGGTGGGTGGGCGGGCAATTTTTCGCGGTTCTATATGCGCTAGGCGCACGTGCGAGGTGTCAAAAGACGCGTCTCCGCGCGGGCTAGCGACCTACGGTGTTATTGGAATTTAAATGGAACAAAATTTAGGGTTTTTCGTGGAAAAACGGGTGTTTTTGACCAAAAATGAGTAAAAAGCAGGAATTACGACTACCAAACGGGACTCGAGTTCGCGGAACGCGCACAGGAATACAGGTAAGGCAGGTAAGTATCTATTGAAACTAAAACAAATGTAATTTTGATGATAGATTTTGAAATAAAAATTAATTAAGAAAAATTTTGAGAATTTTGTTCTAAGTCTATAGAAGAAAAATGTTTTTCGTGGAAATTGTCAATTTTTCTTTGTCAAAAAGATAGACGGAGCCTATTAAAAATTTTATAGCTGAAAACCGCTTGAAAATGCGTCACCAGGATGCAAAGCTATAACGATGTTTTGAAAATGTTGTATCAGTAAGGTGGAGTTCGTCAAGGTAATGAACCCAGTATGTATATACTTTTGAAATTAAGTTTAAAATTTTTCGCGGTTCTATATGCGCTAGGCGCACGTGCGAGGTGTCAAAAGACGCGTCTCCGCGCGGGCTAGCGACCTACGGTGTTATTGGAATTTAAATGGAACAAAATTTAGGGTTTTTCGTGGAAAAAACGGGTGTTTTTGACCAAAAATGAGTAAAAAGCAGGAATTACGACTACCAAACGGGACTCGAGTTCGCGGAACGCGCACAGGAATACAGGTAAGGCAGGTAAGTATCTATTGAAACTAAAACAAATGTAATTTTGATGATAGATTTTGAAATAAAAATTAATTAAGAAAAATTTTGAGAATTTTGTTCTAAGTCTATAGAAGAAAAATGTTTTTCGTGGAAATTGTCAATTTTTCTTTGTCAAAAAGATAGACGGAGCCTATTAAAAATTTTATAGCTGAAAACCGCTTGAAAATGCGTCACCAGGATGCAAAGCTATAACGATGTTTTGAAAATGTTGTATCAGTAAGGTGGAGTTCGTCAAGGTAATGAACCCAGTATGTATATACTTTTGAGATTAAGTTTAAAATTTTTCGCGGTTCTATATGCGCTAGGCGCACGTGCGAGGTGTCAAAAGACGCGTCTCCGCGCGGGCTAGCGACCTACGGTGTTATTGGAATTTAAATGGAACAAAATTTAGGGTTTTTCGTGGAAAAAACGGGTGTTTTTGACCAAAAATGAGTAAAAAGCAGGAATTACGACTACCAAACGGGACTCGAGTTCGCGGAACGCGCACAGGAATACAGGTAAGGCAGGTAAGTATCTATTGAAACTAAAACAAATGTAATTTTGATGATAGATTTTGAAATAAAAATTAATTAAGAAAAATTTTGAGAATTTTGTTCTAAGTCTATAGAAGAAAAATGTTTTTCGTGGAAATTGTCAATTTTTCTTTGTCAAAAAGATAGACGGAGCCTATTAAAAATTTTATAGCTGAAAACCGCTTGAAAATGCGTCACCAGGATGCAAAGCTATAACGATGTTTTGAAAATGTTGTATCAGTAAGGTGGAGTTCGTCAAGGTAATGAACCCAGTATGTATATACTTTTGAGATTAAGTTTAAAATTTTTCGCGGTTCTATATGCGCTAGGCGCACGTGCGAGGTGTCAAAAGACGCGTCTCCGCGCGGGCTAGCGACCTACGGTGTTATTGGAATTTAAATGGAACAAAATTTAGGGTTTTTCGTGGAAAAAACGGGTGTTTTTGACCAAAAATGAGTAAAAAGCAGGAATTACGACTACCAAACGGGACTCGAGTTCGCGGAACGCGCACAGGAATACAGGTAAGGCAGGTAAGTATCTATTGAAACTAAAACAAATGTAATTTTGATGATAGATTTTGAAATAAAAATTAATTAAGAAAAATTTTGAGAATTTTGTTCTAAGTCTATAGAAGAAAAATGTTTTTCGTGGAAATTGTCAATTTTTCTTTGTCAAAAAGATAGACGGAGCCTATTAAAAATTTTATAGCTGAAAACCGCTTGAAAATGCGTCACCAGGATGCAAAGCTATAACCGGTTAGGTTAGGTTAGGTTAGGTTAGGTTAGGTTAGGTTAGGTTAGGTTAGGTTAGGTTAGGTTAGGTTAGGTTAGGTTAGGTTAGGTTAGGTTAGGTTAGGTTAGGTTAGGTTAGGTTAGGTTAGGTTAGGTTAGGTTAGGTTAGGTTAGGTTAGGTTAGGTTAGGTTAGGTTAGGTTAGGTTAGGTTAGGTTAGGTTAGGTTAGGTTAGGTTAGGTTTTTTTTTTTTTTTTTTTTTTTTTTTTTTTTTTGGCAGGAGTGGGAAATCCTCATGGACGCCCAGACTGCTTCACTGATGAACCAGTCTGGGCAGTGCCGGACTCTTACCGGCTAAAACCACACTCCTGCCTTACAATTGATCCGCAGACTCGTGGTCCGCGCCCTTTTTACTCTAAATTACATTGAATTCGCTTATGTGTTACAATGTGTGCTTTGGTTTACGCTACTCCGCTTCATTGCGGCGGAGCCGTCACAATTTTTGCATCTTGTCTTTGTTTTGTGTTTTTTTTTTTTTTTTTTGTGTTTGTGTCCATCACCTTACTTATGATTCCTTAATTCTATGACTTTAATTAACTTATACTTATACTTTGTCTAAACATGCAGTAAAAACTTAAAGTTAAGACTATATTTTTTTTTTTTGTTTTTTTTTTTTTTTTTTTTTTTTTTTTTTTTTTTTTTTTTCATGCTTTTTATGGATGGTGGTGATATTGTTTATTGTTGTTGTCATGTTATATATATGTAATGCTTGTTTTTTTTTTTTTTTTTTTTTTTTTTTTTTTTTTTTTTTATACTAGTCTTAACACAATTGTTTACTTAATGACGAGTGTGGGGTGGGAGGGAATTGCAGAGGGTTATCAGCGCCTCCACGATCGCCATGTTGCGATGCATTATTGCTGTCTTTATGTTGTATTCGACAACTGCTACTGTTGATGCATCCATTGCTTTCTTGGCGAAACGGCCTATGGCGTCACTTGCGTCGTCGGTGTAATAGACACAGCTGGTTGTGTGTCTCGACACGGCCACTACCGCGTGGGGAACGCTGTATCTAATCTGAGTCTGTTCTTTTCGGGTGTTGATGATGATGACGTGCTCGTATGTGAGACCCTGAGATTCGTGGATGGTCAGGATGCGGGAACCCTCGCCAGATCCGTACCCCTGGCTTCTCAGGGAGGATTTTTCCTCCTGTGTGTGCACCAGGAATAGCGTGTACTGGGATTTTATCGGGATATCCGCACCGGAGTAGCCACATACCCTCAGCGAGTGAATGTTACTCATGGATGTTTTCGACGAGTAGATCCCACTGTAGATGTCCCTGAGTGCGAACGCGACGTCCATAGGGTTCCGGTGAGTACAGAGCAGTTCCTGGGTGATCGCAACCACCGTATCTGGGCGAGTGTACCTGAGTGGAAATAAGTTTTCCCTGTCCAAATACGGTAGCTGATTGACATCCCCGATGAGGACAACTTCGCTTGCCCCCGACAATTTGGCAGCCATGACTATGGCCCCAAAATGGTTCATGAGGGCCTCATCCACCGTCAAACGATGGCACTTGTCTCCCTTTTTGAAGCCATTAGCTAGGACGGAGGCCATAGTTCTCACCTTGGTCTTTGCTTTATCGCCTAAGCGGTGCGAGAGCTTCTCTCTCAGGTCTTTTGCTGCTTCAGTTGTCGTAGTCACCACCACGTCGTTCTCCCCATCGAAGTGCCTCACCACCCACGTCGTCTTTCCGCATCCCGGAACTCCGTTCACCCACTTGAAGTTGATTGCAGTTGAGGTTCCTGAAATGGTTTGCGCCCTCTCGAGAAACCTGTCGTCCAGCATTATCTCTGTACATCGAGCTACCACCACTATTGGGTCCTCTTCAGGTGCCATGAAAACCGGCCTTCCCCTCCTTTCCGACTCATCCTCGTTCCGTGTCACGAAGCCTCCCGTCGCGCTGTAGGCCGCCATGTACGAATCTTTCATGCTTCCCATGATGACTCGGGATGTGCTATTGTCGTACACAGCAGCGTCCGCCTCTTCGAGCAGGACCTTCAACAGTCCCTCTGACTGGAAGTTGTAGCACTGTAAAAGCTTTTTACAGGTGAGGGTGTTTGCCTGTTTGGTAGCTCTTACGATCGCCAGGAACTCGAGGAAGGCGTTGTGTATGTGGTCCGTGGGGCCCGACACCGGGATGTATTCAGGAGGGCAGACCTGTCCTTTATCAGCTCTTGTTGGGGTCTTTTTCGGTGGAGATATGCCCCCTTCCTTCGGAGATTTCCTTAGGAAGCTAGCGAGGGCCTCCCCCTGTCTTTGAGCTGGTTCAGAGATGCCTGAGCGGGTTGCCCCGCCATGACGATCAGTGAAGATGTTTTGTAGGAAGGTCTTGATTCCGGTCTTGATTCCTGCAAGTTGGCTTGTGCCCTGTCCATGCCGCTCTGGAGTACCTCTGCGCTGCAGTGTTTCCCTTTCTTCGGCGATTTTTTGTTGCATCCGCTCTGAGCCGCTGAGAGTTGTTTGAGGTGACAACAGGTTGCCCTGTTGTACGGTGTGCTTTCCTTTTGGGGGTTTAAGATAGCTCAAAGTTTCCCCTCTGTCCTCGTACACTATCACCTCATGCGCTTCCGCGGCTTTTATGCATCCAAGGCGGTCCGCAACTTCGCCCTTGATGCCGTCGATGATCATGGCATCTACACTGATTATTCGAGCCGAGTGTCCATCGGTTTCCCTTAATTGTTGGAGTAACGAGCTTGCTTGGGCGAATGGGGTTTCCTCTCTCCACTCGAGTAACACTATTCTTTTGTCTTTGACTCGCATTACTCGGCACTGGATACTGAAGAACTCCATCGTAGGCAGATCGCTGTATTTTCTGCTTTTGATGCTCGTTTTCGCTGTGCTTCCATTGATCAGGGCTGCTAGGCCAGGTGGTATGGCTACTTTGGTTTTGCTCGGGCTTATTCTGCAGAAGCTGACTCCAAAGGTCTCTTGCTGGCGGTTCATGAACAGCGCTACGCTTCTGAGTCGTATGCCAGGCTCGCCATCTGCCCCCCACGCCAGAAGGCACGGTATGGGGTTGGCGTCGGAGGCCGTTGTCGTAGTGGTTATTTCGTCGGTCGATGGTTGATTTTGTGAGGTCATTGTTAGGTCCGAAACGATAGTGCTGGTCGTCATGTTTGGCTGGTTTTGTGTCAAAGTTAGATTGAATATGGTTTGTAGTTGTGGAAGGGTTTGTCTCGCGATTGTCGTCATTTGATTGAGTGATTGTGTCTGTGTTAAGGTTGGTGTCGGTGTTAGTATTGTAGGTGCTGTGGTCTGTATTGATGTTGTTGCTGTGATTGTTTGCATGTTAGTCGGCATGATGATTGTTGTTGTTGCGTTATTTGGTTGCGTCGGTTGTAAGGTTGGTATTGGCGTTGTTGTTCTTGCTGTTGGTGTATTTACGTTGTTCGTTTGTGTCAGTGATATGTTTGGTGTTTGTGTTATGGTTGTGTGTGTGTTGGTCGGTGCAATATTAGTGGTTGCTGTGCTGGTCATTTGCGTATTGGTTCGAAGGTGTGTCGTGAGAGCGGCAGTCGACAGATTGGCCCTCGCGGCGACTGAGACGACCTTTTGTGCGAATTCCAAGAAAGATGGTCTTGTAGCCTTCCCCT
This sequence comes from Eupsilia transversa, assembly GCA_914767815.1. Classification (NCBI taxonomy): domain Eukaryota; kingdom Metazoa; phylum Arthropoda; class Insecta; order Lepidoptera; family Noctuidae; genus Eupsilia; species Eupsilia transversa. Next base: position 16,288,824 of record OU611882.1, read on the forward strand.
CTACGATGGAGCTGAGAGCCGATAGGTCTAGGTTGACGTTCAGCTCATTCTCCAGCTTCATCCTGTCATGGCTAAATCTTGGACATTCGAGTAGTAGGTGCCAGACTGATTCCTCTGTGGATGGATCGCACACGCATGCGGGGCTGTCTTTAAGATGGAAGCGGTGCAAGTATGCCGAGAATCCTCCATGTCCCGTGAAGATTTGGACTAGAGCTGGTGTTAGATCTGTGTCCCTGGTGATCCTTTTAGCGGCTATGACGCTCGGAAAGAACACCTTGGTCACCGATCCTGTGCTGGAGGACTCGTATCTCTCTTGCCATTTCTTGACTGTTTCCTCGCGTATACGCTTTTTCACATAGGATATTGGGACTTTATCATAGTCTGGTGCCGTCTTCTTGGTAAGGGCCGCTTTCTTTGCCAATTCATCTGCTCTTTCGTTTCCTGGTGTCCCCACATGTGCTCTTAACCAGAAAAAACGCACATCCCTGCCCTCCCCGCGGATCTCTCGCACCAGTTCTTTGAGGTCGTAAGCCAATTGATGTGTAGCCTTTGGACACCTCATCAAGTCCAGCGATGATCTTGAGTCGCTGAGAATACTGGTTGTGTCCACTCTGCTTTCTCTCACCAGCTTAGTGGCTCTGAACAGTGCGTAGAGTTCCGATTGGAAGACCGTGTTATGCGGTTCCAGACGGAAGGTTCTGTATTTCGACTCCCTTCCTTCACTCCACCAGGTTATGGCAGCTCCGACTTTCCCCTCTATCTTGCTACCATCGGTGTAGATCTGGGGACCGGTTATCTGGTGGGTTTCTACGGTTTCTGGGTCGAAATCCTCCAGTTGCTGGTATTCCGTGATTATGAACTTTGAGGGGTGAGGCTGTTGTAGGTACCCCACTTTTCGCTCTATTTCTCTTCCGGGAGGTAAGAACTCGTGGGAGTATCCCTTTTTGACCTGAAACAGTGTGGAGGCCTCGATTACCCGAAGGTCAAGAGGCAGCTGCCCGGACAGAATCAGAGCCGATACTAGAGACACCGTGCGATGCGCCTTACAGATCTTTTGCAGGAATCCTCTCTGTAGTGAGTCTAACTGATTCCTTACCATAAGTTTCTCAGCTGCGGGCGCCCATGCGCTAGCGGCATACAGCACTATCGGCTCCACCACCGACACATATATGGTCCTGATTATCTCACGGTTGAGACCCCATGTCACCCTCGCCGCACAGGCAAGCTGTTTATATATGTCCGCGGCTTTTTTGCAGGTGGCGGAAACATGTGCGTTGAAGGTGAGCTTGTTGTCTATGATCAGCCCTAGAAGCTTGATCTCTTGAACGAGATTTAGCCGGACACCTGACATGTGGACGACCGGAGTGTCAAACTTGAGCTTCTTTGTCAGCACCATCGCATTTGTTTTGTGTGCTGCGAAGCGTAGCTTGTTCTGTGCACCCCATTCGGATACTCTGTCTAACGTCCTTTCTGCTATGCGCTCCATGGCATTGACCTGATGTTCGGAGAAGACCAGGACCACATCGTCCGCATAGGCTTGGCAAAATACACCTAAGCTGTTGATTTCTGTCAGAAGCGAGTCTAGTATTAGATTCCAAAGTGTTGGTCCAGCAATGGAACCTTGGACACATCCCTTGGTGGTCTCCTTCTCGCTTTTCGCTCTGGCGTAGTTCACCATTACCTTTCTATCCTTCAGGTATGAGGTTAATGTGGTGTACAGGTTTCTTGGGCACTTTTTTCTAATTAGCTGGTGTTTTATGGCCGGCCACCACGCGTTGTCGAAGGCCCCCTCTATGTCCAGTGATACTAAAAGCACGATCTTCTTTGCTTTTATCTCTGCCCGTATGTGCGTCACTAGGGCGTAGAGGGCGTCCTCGGTGCCCCGTTGCGGCATGAAACCGTATTGATGAGTGTTAAGTGTGGGAAATAGGTGCCACTGGATTCTGTTCACGATGAGTTTTTCGACGATCTTGCCCAAGACTGCTAAAAGTCCAATGGGTCTGTAGGACTTTGGATGAGTGTAGTCGTCTTTGCCGGGTTTTCTAAGGATGCACACATGGGCCACTTTCCACTGCCTAGGGAAGTAAGACAGCGCCAGGCATCTGTTAGCCAAGGCGAGAAATACTCCCCGGTTGCTGGTGATAGCGGTTACGCATATATCAGCCGTCAGCCCATCCGGTCCTGGGGCTTTCTTTGGGTTTTGGTTTTCTAGAACCAATTCCAACTCCGCAGGTGTAAAAGGTGGGTCTTCGGCTGACAATCCCTGAAGATCGTCGGATTCCTCTCGTGTACGGCTTCTAAGCTGTGTGTGGTAGGTCGTTTCTGCTGCTGTTGAGTCTGCTGGATAAAAGGTGTTCGCGAGAAGTTCCGCCGATTGTTCTGGGCTCAGGGTTTCTCCAGATGGGCCTCTCAGGAGCGCATCGTTTTCCCTTCTCGCGGTTTTCCTTATTACTCTGTAAATTCCGTCCCACATGCTTTCTCTTTCTTGTGTGGAACAGAACTCTTTCCAGCCTGCCGTGGCGGCCTCAGTGGCTTGTGTGGAATAGTTTTCTTTAGCTGTGAGGTATTCCTGTAATGTGTAGTTCCTCCTTGATGGTGCCGCATTGCGGATCCTTCTCTTCTTTCTGAGAACTTCTCTTCTGAGTTGTTCTAGAGTAGGAGACCACCAAGGTGGTTTGGGATCTGTTTTTCTGGTGCCTATTTTTGGGATTGATTTTTCGCATGCTTTGTGTATGGCAGAGGTATACTCGCTGATTAGGTTCTCCAGGTCTTCAGGATTTGGAAGTCCAGTGATTCTTTCGGGTGTGATGGTTTTCCCCTCTAGGCAGAGTTTGAAGTGTTCCCTAAATTCTGACCATTTTGCCTTCTTGGTGTTATAGATGCGTGTTGAGATTGGCCTCAGTGGTTCCAAGGGTTTCTCAAGACGCATTGTGAAGGTTACCGCATTGTGATCAGATGAGGTGAGGCCTCTGTCAACTCTCCACTCTTCGATCCTGTCTAGAAGCGACAGACTGCACACTGTTACATCGACGATGCTGGCGTACAGTCTGTCTCCCCTGTACGTCTCAAAGGTTGGAACCTGTCCTCTGTTGAGTATCTGGAGATCCTGTTCGTTTAGAAACGAGTTGTACTCCGCTCCGCGGTGATCTTCGGAACTGCTTCCCCACCACTGACTCCAAGCATTTATATCACCTCCGATGATTGTGTTAGGTGTGTGTGTGTGTATTTTTGTTAGTGTTGTGTTGAGTGTGTTGAGATAGGGTGTGAGTGCTTGGTCTCCCTCGAAGTAAACCGACACAACTCCAAACTTTATTGGTCCCACCTTAACCGTGGCTGAGGCGATATTCTCAGTGACGAGCTGAGGGTCATGAATGACTTCCAGCTCGTCACCAAAAACCACTATTGCTGCCTTCACTGGCTTCTGGCGGTTCAGGGTGCACTGGATGACTTGAGTGCCCGGGTTTTGTTTCATGAACCCCGTTCTTCCTACATAGGGTTCTTGAACGAGGGCAACTTTTATTCCCTTTTTCTGCGCCGCTAGGTGGAACTCCGCCGTAACAAGTTTGGAGCGCTGCAGGTTCGCTTGAATGAAGTTCAATCCTTTGGTCGGGCCGCTGCGAGTTGCGACCGTGGTGCCGTCCTGTTGGCTGCCCTCCGCTTCAGCAGTACGAGACCCGTGCTCTGGCTATGCCATCCCATTTCTGGCGCTCTTGGCATTCATCGCTGTAAGCGGCATGCGCCTTGTCCGTGCCTTCCCTTTTGGCCTTTACGCAATTCACGCACGTAGGGCTCTTTCCGTCTCGTTTTATGGGACAGTCTCTCCCAGTGTGCTCGTCTGAGCAAAAGCTGCATACCTGCGCCGTTTCTTTACACACTGTTCTTGTGTGTCCGTACGCGAGGCATCTACTGCACTGTACTAGAGGTGACTGATCCTCCACGGGGACCCTTTGTAGGCCAATAAACACCTTGGCCTCTCCCTGCGTGAGTCGTTTCCATAGTTCTGGGGAGAGCTCGAACACCGGGTGGCAGACCAGCGCGTTCCTTGCCTTCTTCCTGAACCGCATCTTTAAGGTCTGGCTCGCCATGTCGATACCGTGGAAGAGACTCTGGTTCTGAGCTTTTAACAGCTCTACCATCTCCTCGTCAGTGTAATGAGCCTGGACTCCTCTGATACAGATCAGGGGATTTGCTGGCTTGGGCTCCTGCACTTTGAGGTCCTCCTTTTTGCTGAACTGCTTCTTCACTAGGTCCAGATCCTTTTTCGTGGCGCAGTTTAGGACGACCTTTTGGTTTCGGGCCTTTCTCACCTTGTTCAGCTGAGCCCCCGTTGTTTTTAGGTCCAGCGCCTCTCTGATCCTCTCTATGACATTGTCTCCTGTGTGTTTTGGATCCGATGAGGAGACTATAAGAGTGTGGCTGGACTGAATTGGCTTCGGCTGTGGTGGAGTAGTCACGGGTCTGTTCACGGGATGCGCCGTTTTGGGTCTGTCCCTCAGGTTATCCATTCCCTTTACGATGTCTGCCAGCGTTTTCTTGACCTCCACAACAGCGAGTTCGGTGTCGAGGTTTGTCGCCGGCGCTGCTGGTGCTTGGGGTCTGTCTCTCAGGACTCTGATGTCCGAGGACACTATCTCCAGCTTCTCCTTCACTGGCTGCAGGTGTTTCTTGATATCCTGAGGGGGGGGTGGAGGTGGTTTGCTTGTGTGAGTCCCTATTACTTTTGCTAGCTGTTTTAGTTCGGACTCTATCCTCGCCGTGCTGGAAGCTGCTGCGAGCAGCTCGTCGGGAATCTGGCACTGGTGGTCTTGTGCTGAGGCGGCGGTGGGCGAGAGTACCGGAAAGTCTGCCCTCATTCGCTCCATCTGTTTCCTCAGCGAGTCCAGCTGGTTCGTAATGCTGGCTATGCCGAGATCGAGTCGCATCAGGATCGGGTTTGGGGTGTTATCTCTTCCCGGCGATCCACTGGCTCTTCCGGCCTCTTTCCTCGTTCTCTCGTGCTCCTTTCGGACCACCGCTTCTAGGGCCTGGACCCCTTTGCGTGTTTCGGCGTTCTCTTTTAGCGCCTGTAGGGTCTCAGCTCCCAGCCATTCCCTGATGAGCTTGGTGGTCTTCAGGGTCTCTCCTATGTCCTCCCGAGCGCGGCTCAACTCCAACGCCAGAGTCTTCTTGGTGGTCTCCATCTCTCTTGTGTGTGCTCTTTCCACTCTTACGAGCTCTTGAGCATGGCGAGACCTCTCCTTCTCTAAATTGTATTTGTGCCGCGCCCTGGAGTCTGACAGGGATAAAACGGTCTCGTAAAGACCCTGCAGACAATTGTGCGCAACTTGCTTACACTCCCGTTTCATATTTCCGGCGGTCTCCAGCGCTTGCTTTCCTTGTTGAAGCATGGTGTTGGCCTCCTCCGTCGCCATATCCATATGGACTCCTGTCCCTTTCATTGGTGTCCTGTATAGAATGCTGTCCCGGCGACTGCGCGGTTCATCGGTTTGGCTGGAGGCATTGGAGTCTTCCTCGTCCGAGACAATGTTTTTAGGGGGGGATATGTCACAGCCTTCCCACCGCATAACTGTTTCTGACACGCGGCTTCTGTTGACAACTCCCAGCTGCTCCGAGCCGTCAGAGCATGCCGAGCTGTACATTGTTGCTGGGGTTTGCGGTTTTGTCGCGCGTGTAAGTTCCGTTACGTCCGACACAGATGCCGCCTTCGCCTTTGGTGCCTCTTCTGTCGGCAATGGATGCGCCAACTTTTCCGACATCACTGATTTAGCCGACTTGGAGATAACTTTCTCGCGAAGCGATCGTGTCGACTTTGGGACCTTTGCGGTTATTTTGGCGGGAGCGGAAGATGTTGAAGGGACTGACATTTTGATTTTGTATAATATGAGATGAATATATTATAGGATGATGTTTGACTTAAATTCTAAATATTATTTGTAAGACAATAATGACTAATTAAATGAAGTAGGTGATGGACTTACTTAGTTTACTTTGTTTGAGATTTATGTAAGTAATTGTGAGATGCTGTCGCTGATGGTCGGCGAAGATCTGCAGTGTGACGCTCTGCAGGTAGCGGAGTATGCCGTGCGCTGATTGTCGGTAGTTGTTTTTTAGTTGCTGCAGTGAATCCGGATGCTCGGCTGATGGTCTGCGTCTGCTATCCAATTAGATACCCGACAACTGCGTGAGCTCGATGTTGAGAGTCTGATGGTGGTTGTCAGTAAAGTTTTGGGCGTCGATGGGTTGTTGTGCGTGATGGACGCTGAATCTCGAGTTTCTGTAGGGGCCAAATTGAAGAGCTTTTCAGGCCCTTTCAAACGAGCCCAAACTCGGCTGTCTAGCTCCAACGGGTGTTCAGCTGGGCCAAGGGGGGGTGAAGTAGCCTCGAGGGGGGTCGGGGGAGGGGGGGTGGTTTCGTGGGGAGACTATTGAGGGGGGGTGAGGGAGGGGGGTCGGGGGGGGGGTCACCGTGTGGTGACTATTGGTGGGAGGGGGTGGGGGTAGGTTGACGGAAAAAAGGGGGGGGCTTGGGTCACAGGTGGAGGGGGTATAGGATTTGGGGGGGGTGAAAAGGAAGCAGGGTGGGGGTAGAAGTTTTATGGTGGGGGTGGAGGTTTGGGGGTGAGGGGTAAGGTCCTGGATCACCAAGTCCAGTGAGCCCAAACTCGGGGGGGTTGGGACTTGGGGTTGAGGAGTTCCCTCGGGCTTACCTGATGATGAGCAGTGGAGTCGCGGAGCTGGCGGCTGGTCTGTGGACTGATTCCTCGGGCGGCTTCGGAGTCTCCAGGCAGGGCTTGGATAGCTGGCTTTACGTCACTCCTCGTGTTGTAGGACCGCGTGGGGAAAAGTGAGGTTGGTTTCTAACCAAAATCCACGTGTTTTCGACGTTTTTTGTTCCTTAATATCTCCCTGATGCCTGATCCGATTTCGATGATCTTAGTGCCACTAGGTAGGTCTCAGCCGCTTTCCTTAGGAATATTATTGGTAGAGCGACTCCACTAACCTTAACGTTGTTATTGCACCTAGAAGTCTCGGGGGTCCAATTCTGCAACCCGTGTAGATACGGACTTGCCCACAATAATCCTGGTGAGTTGGCACTTCACAAATCCACTGACAACTTTTCGCACTTGTAACACGATGCGTGTATTTTTCGCGAATTTTTTGCGCGGAGCTGATGTTACGTGTGTGACTTAGAGTCGGTTACTGGGTTAGGTTAGGTTAGGTTAGGTTAGGTTAGGTTAGGTTAGGTTAGGTTAGGTTAGGTTAGGTTAGGTTAGGTTAGGTTAGGTTAGGTTAGGTTAGGTTAGGTTAGGTTAGGTTAGGTTAGGTTAGGTTAGGTTAGGTTAGGTTAGGTTAGGTTAGGTTAGGTTAGGTTAGGTTAGGTTAGGTTTTTTTTTTTTTTTTTTTTTTTTTTTTTTTTTTTTTGGCAGGAGTGGGAAATCCTCATGGACGCCCAGGCTGCCTCACTAGTGAGCCAGTCTGGGCAGTGCCGGACTCTTACCGGCTAAAACCACACTCCTTCCTTACAATAAATCCACAGACATGGCGGTCCGTGCTTTTGTTTACAAGTGTTGACATTGTTTGTTTCCTTAACATTATTTGTAACAGCTATTATATTGCTCCTATATAGTTTACTACTTAAAATCTACGTGAGTCCATCATTTTATATATATATATATTTAATACACATGCTTTTTTTTTTTTTTTTTTTTTTTTTTTTTTTTTTTTTTTTTTTTTTTTTTTTTAATATTTTTTAAAATTTTAAAACACACATTTACACTTACACTTGTTTCGATTTCATTTACAATAAATTACAATAAATTACAATTTGTGTGAACATGACTACAGATACAAACTGCGTGGCAGTGCGAGCTGACCCGCCTTTACCGACGGCACCCGTTCACGGACTTGACATACACATCCGCGCCATTCAGCTCAACCATATTTTAGGGAACCTAATGACCGGATGTGCAATGCCACCATCGGCAAGGCGTTTAGGTGAGTATGACAGATTCGCTCTGCCATGCAGTTTCACATAATTGTTATTTTTTATTTTTTTTTTTATTTTATTTACAGGGGTACAGACAGGGTGATGGTTTTTTTTTTTTTTTTTTTTTTTTTTTTTTTTTTTTTTTGGGTCGACTTGGGTTGGGTAGGGTTTTGGATGGATTGGGGCTTGTTAGGTGGTGTTTAGGTGGGGTCTACTGACCAGGGACTTCGCTAGCCTGAGCAAGCTTTCCACGACTGCTGCGTCTCGATGCTGCATGGCCGTCTTCAGGTTGTAATCGACGACCGTTTTAGTCGGCGCATCCATCGCTCTCTTTGCAAATCGGCCTGTGGCGTCGTCGGCGTCGTCGGAGTAATAGACGCAACTGACTGTATGTCTCGACACCGCCACTACCGCGTGGGAGATGCTGTCGTGAATTTGGAGCCTCCTGGACTTGGTGTTAATGATTATTACGCTGTCGTAGGTCAAACCCTGAGCTTCGTGTATGGTTAACGTGCGCGACCCTTCGCCGGACCCATATCCCTGGCTTATAAGAGAAGCTTTCTCCTCTTGGGTATGAACCAGGAATAGGGTGTTTTGGGCGGTTTTCGGTAATTGCGCTCCTGTGTAACCGGTCACCTTCAGGGAGTGGACCTGGGACAGCGACGACTTGGAGGAGTATATACCAGAGTATATCTCGCTCAGTGCGAATGCCACATCCATCGGGTTACGGTGTGTGCAAAGCAACTCTTGGGTGATGCTTGCCACCAGGTTTGGACGGGTGTACCTCAACTCGAATAGGTTCTCTCTGTCCAAAAATGGAAGCTGGTTTATGTCTCCGATGAGGACAATCTCGCTTGCTCCAGACAACTTGACTGCCATAACTATGGCCCCAAAATGGTTCATAAGAGCCTCGTCTACCGTGAGGCGGTAGCATTTCTCTTGCTTCTTGAACCCGTTGACTAAAATTGAGGCCATAGTGCGCACCTTTGTCTTGACTCGGTCTCCTAAGCGGTGCGCCAGCTTCTCCCTGAGATCTCTGGCAGCTTCGGTCGTCGTGGTTGCTACGACGTCCTTCTCCCCATCGAAGTGCTTCACCACCCACGTTGTCTTACCGCAACCTGGCACTCCGTTTACCCACCTGATATTGGGTACCGCCCAACTTTCCTGGGATGCTGGGATGTCCGAAGACCCCAGAATGGATTGTGCCATTTCTAGGATCTTATCGTCCAGCATAATTTTGGTACATTTGGCGATAACCACTATCGGGTCGTCATTTGGTACGCAGAATTTCAGTCTGCCTGTACGCTCCGTTTCCACCTCGTCCAAAGACACAAAACCGCTCGTCGCGCTGTAAGCTGCCATGTACGACCCCGTCATCTCCCCTTTGATGACTTGAGATGTGACGTTGTCGTAAACTGCTGCCTCTGCTTCCTCGAGTAGTACCCTTAACAGTCCTTCTGTGTTCCTCTGGAAGGTCTGCAGGATCTTTTTGCACGTCATGATATTGACCTCTCTGGTCGCTCTCACGATCGCAACGTACTCCAGGAAAGCGCTCTTCACATGGTCCGTGGTGCCTGAATTCACTGCGAGGGTCGGCGGGCTGACTTGCCCTTTGTCGGCTCTTGTTGGCGTAGGCTTCTGCAACGTTGGTTCTTTTGATTTCCTTTTGAAGAAAGTCTCCACTGCTGTTTCCTGCTTGTGGGATGGTGATGTGCGGCTGGTGCTTGGGAGCAGTGCACTGAGGAAAGTGCCGAAGGCTTTCAGGCGACTCCTAGACCGTGCCTGGTCCTCCAGGCTAGTGGTCTTGCTTTGCTCCTTTGCAGCTTTTTCGGCGGCTGCCTTCTGCTGGGCCCTCTCTGAACCGCTTTGAGTGATCGGGCTTGTTGTTGTGCGGCTCGTCGCGCTGGCTGTTGGTTGTCTGGGGGCTTTGAGGAAACTCAAAGTTTCCCCTCTATCCTCATACACGACTACCTCATGTTGCTCTGAGGCTTTTAAACAGCCGAAGCGGTCTGCGACGTGTCCTCTCTCCCCTCCGACCGTCATCGCGTCTATACTAATGGTACGTGCTGTAACTGCCGTATGTTCGCCTGCCTCCCTGATCTTTTGGAGCAGTGAGCTTACCTGGGCGAATGGCGTCTCCTCTCCCCACTCGAACAGTGCGATCGTCTTTCCTTTGCTTCGCACTAGACGGCATCGGTGAGTGGCTACTTCCACTTGGGGCAGTGCAGCATACTTGCTACCTTTCATAGTTGTTTTTGTGGTGCTTCCGTTAATCAGTGCGGCAAGGCCTGGTGATATTGGTATACGGGCCGCAGCTCGGCTTGACCCTATGCAGAAGCTTACGCCTAACTTCTCTCCTTCCCTGTTCATAAAGAGGGCGACGCCTCGCAATCTGACGCCTGGGACTCCATCTCCTCCAAATGCCAGGAATTGGGTTATGGGCATGGTGCTAGGGGTTGGTTGTAGGCTGGCTTCTGCTACTGCTGGTACTGCTACCGCTGGTGCTGGCTGTTGGTTTCTGTTAGTCTGAGTGACTTGAGTTGTTGTTGTTGTGGTCGTAACTGGTGGTCGGTTCCGAATTCGCAAGGTTGGGTCCGTTTTGTTACCTTCCGCTGCAACTATGGCGACTTTGCTCGCGAAAGCCAAGAATGGTTTTCTGGTAGCCGGTCTCCCCATGATGATGTGGAGTGTGGACTGGCTTAGCTGGGTTTCGATCTTGACTTCCAGCTCCATCCTGTCGTGGCCGAACCTTGGGCACTCGAAGAGTAGGTGCCAGACTGTCTCCTCGCAACTGGGGTCGCAGACGCACGAGGGACTATCTTTGAGATGGAAGCGGTGGAGATACGCTGAGAATCCTCCGTGTCCCGTTAGTACTTGTACATGGACCGGTGTGAGAATTGCGTCTCTGAGTGTCCTTTTCGCCGCTAGGACGTCTGGGAAGAACACTTTTGTGACCGCTCCTGTACTCGAGGACTCGTACCGCGCTTGCCACTTCCTTATAGTCCCCTCCCGTATCTTCCTCCTCACGAACGATACGGGGACCTTGTTGTAGTCTGCTGTCTCCTTTGTTAGAGCTGCCTCCTTGGCCAGCTCGTCCGCTCTCTCATTCCCAGCGGTTCCCACGTGGGCCTTGAGCCAAAAGAGCCTCACTTCTCTGCCCTCCTCTCTCATCTCTCGGACACTTCTCTTGATTTGGAGTGCTAGGTGGTGAGTGACGGACGGTCTCCTCAGCAGGTCAAGTGAAGATCTTGAGTCACTTAAAATGCTTACGGAGGTCGCCCTGGATTCTCTTGCCATCCTAACAGCTCTGAAGAGAGCGTACATTTCCGATTGGAAGACTGAGTTGTGGGGCTCCAGGCCAAAGGTGCTGAAACTCGACTCCTTTCCGTTTTCCCACCAAGTTAGGGCAGCGCCGACTTTCCCCTCTATCTTGCTGCCGTCGGTGTATATTTGGGGACCGATTATTTGATGGGTTTCCAGGGTTCCGGGAGTCAAGTCCTCCAGGCATGCGTACTCCGTTATTGTGAGTAGCGCAGGGTGGGGATGTTTGGAGTGGTGCAGATCGCACTCCAGCTCACGGCCCGGTGGTATGAACTCTTGGGAATGTCCCTTTTTGATCCTGAAAAGGGTTGCGGCTTCGATTACCCGGAGATCTAGGGGGAGTTGGCCTGACAGGATGAGTGCCGATGTCAGAGACACCGTGCGGTATGCTTTGCAGATCTTCTGCGTAAAACCTCTCTGCAGCGAGTCAAACTGATTCCTTGTCATCAGTTTCTCCGCTGCGGGGGCCCACGCGCTCGCTGCATACATCACGATGGGCTCTATCACCGACACGTATATTGTCCTAATTATTTCTCCGTTGAGACCCCAAGTCACCTTTGCCGCGCATGCCAGCTGCTTATAGATGTCTGCAGCCTTTTTACAGGTCGCAGACACGTGCGCGTTGAAGGTGAGTTTAGAGTCTATTGTGAGACCTAGCAGCTTGACCTCTTCGACCAGGTTCAGCCGCGTACCCGACATGTTGAGTATCGGAACGTCGTACTTAAGCTTTCTCGTTAACACCATCGCATTGGTCTTGTGCGCGGCGAAACGTAGCTTATTTTGGACGCCCCATTCCGATACTTTGTCTAGGGTGTCGTTGGCTGATTGCTGCAGGGGACCGGTCGTGAAGTCCGAGAAAACTAGGACAACGTCGTCTGCGAAGGCCTGACAGTATACCCCCATACTAGCCATCTTGTGTAGGAGCGAGTCTAGGATAAGGTTCCAAAACGTCGGACCGGCAATTGAGCCTTGGACGCATCCTTTCGTGGTACCCTTCTCGCTAGTCGCTCTGGCGTAGTTGACCCTGATGTTCCGGTCTTCCAGGTATGAGGTGACGAGTGCGTAGATATTTTTGGGACAGTTCTTGACAACCATTTGTTTTTTGAGTGCTGGCCACCACGCATTATCGAAGGCCCCCTCTATATCCAATGATATCAAAAGCACGATTTTCTTGGCTTTGATTTCGGATCGTAGGTGTCCCATTAGATCATAGAGGGCGTCCTCGGTTCCGCGCTGTGGCATGAAACCGTACTGGTTAGGTTAGGTTAGGTTAGGTTAGGTTAGGTTAGGTTAGGTTAGGTTAGGTTAGGTTAGGTTAGGTTAGGTTAGGTTAGGTTAGGTTAGGTTAGGTTAGGTTAGGTTAGGTTAGGTTAGGTTAGGTTAGGTTAGGTTAGGTTAGGTTAGGTTAGGTTAGGTTAGGTTAGGTTAGGTTAGGTTAGGTTAGGTTAGGTTAGGTTAGGTTAGGTTAGGTTAGGTTTTTTTTTTTTTTTTTTTTTTTTTTTTTTTTTTTTTTGGCAGGAGTGGGAAATCCTCATGGACGCCCAGACTGCTTCACAGATGAACCAGTCTGGGCAGTGCCGGACTCTTACCGGCTAAAACCACACTCCTGCCTCACATTTGTTTATTGCCAATATTGAGTTTGGCACTTCATTCTTTATATTTTAATACTATTACTTATTGTTACTAGACCTATATTTATATTAGTAGAAGTTAGTATTTTTTTTTTTTTTTTTTTTTTTTTTTTTTTTTTTTTTTTTTTTTTTTTTTTTTTCCTTGTACATTAAAAAATCCTTTACATAATCCTTAACACTTAAAGCTATGAAATAAATTACAACTTAGGTACTATAGACCCATTGGCTTTGGCAGCGTTGGCCAAGACTCCCTCTGCGAAAGCCACGAAATGGGTTCGGCAATTGTCGTCATCAACTATGTCCTCGAGGGCATCTATGCCGAAGCGGCGCCCCAGCCTAGAGCGCATCGAAAACCCCTGGCACCGCCTCTATACCGACGGCAGTAAAATAGAGGGGAAGGTAGGTGCTGCTATTTCGTGCTGGGACCTGGAACGTGAAGTCGCTAAACTCGAGCTCAAGTTAGCGGATTACTGCTCGGTATTCCAGGCTGAAATGGTCGCCATCCTGAGGGCAACCACCTACGCCGCTGAGAGAAAACCTCCCATGTCTGCAAATATTATTTCGGACTCCAGATCAGCGCTGGAGTCTATTGCTGACCCTAACACCAGGAATCCTATTGCGATCAAAATTCAGCAGGCAATCTCCGACGCATCGCACCAGGGCAGAACAATCTGTCTCTTTTGGGTTAAGGCTCACGCCAGCATACCTGGGAATGAAAGAGCAGATGAACTTGCCAAGCATGCTGCTCTCCATAGAAAAACTGCCCCGGTCTACGACAGATTCCCACTGTCTTACGCAAAGCGATCCATCAGGGAGTCCACGCTTGACAGTTGGCAATCTCTCTACGCAGCCGACACAAGTGAGGGCAGAGGCATCAGACTCTTCTTCAGAGATATAAGGAGGGCTTTTAGGACTCTGGGAAAGATAGGCACACCCAATAACCTAAGAGCCCAACTATTCACAGGACATGGAGGCATCCGTGAATACCTGTATAGGTTCAAGCTGTCGGGGACCCCAGCCTGTGTTTGTGACGATACCTCCCTAGAAACAATCAATCACATCCTCATAGACTGCCCTAGGTACACACGGGAAAGGTACGACTGCGAACAGAGGCTGGGTTAGGTTAGGTTAGGTTAGGTTAGGTTAGGTTAGGTTAGGTTAGGTTAGGTTAGGTTAGGTTAGGTTAGGTTAGGTTAGGTTAGGTTAGGTTAGGTTAGGTTAGGTTAGGTTAGGTTAGGTTAGGTTAGGTTAGGTTAGGTTAGGTTAGGTTAGGTTAGGTTAGGTTAGGTTAGGTTAGGTTAGGTTAGGTTAGGTTAGGTTAGGTTAGGTTAGGTTAGGTTAGGTTAGGTTAGGTTAGGTTAGGTTAGGTTAGGTTAGGTTAGGTTAGGTTAGGTTAGGTTAGGTTAGGTTAGGTTAGGTTAGGTTAGGTTAGGTTAGGTTAGGTTAGGTTAGGTTAGGTTAGGTTAGGTTAGGTTAGGTTAGGTTAGGTTAGGTTAGGTTAGGTTAGGTTAGGTTAGGTTAGGTTAGGTTAGGTTAGGTTAGGTTAGGTTAGGTTAGGTTAGGTTAGGTTAGGTTAGGTTAGGTTAGGTTAGGTTAGGTTAGGTTAGGTTAGGTTAGGTTAGGTTAGGTTAGGTTAGGTTAGGTTAGGTTAGGTTAGGTTAGGTTAGGTTAGGTTAGGTTAGGTTAGGTTAGGTTAGGTTAGGTTAGGTTAGGTTAGGTTAGGTTAGGTTAGGTTAGGTTAGGTTAGGTTAGGTTAGGTTAGGTTAGGTTAGGTTAGGTTAGGTTAGGTTAGGTTAGGTTAGGTTAGGTTAGGTTAGGTTAGGTTAGGTTAGGTTAGGTTAGGTTAGGTTAGGTTAGGTTAGGTTAGGTTAGGTTAGGTTAGGTTAGGTTAGGTTAGGTTAGGTTAGGTTAGGTTAGGTTAGGTTAGGTTAGGTTAGGTTAGGTTAGGTTAGGTTAGGTTAGGTTAGGTTAGGTTAGGTTAGGTTAGGTTAGGTTAGGTTAGGTTAGGTTAGGTTAGGTTAGGTTAGGTTAGGTTAGGTTAGGTTAGGTTAGGTTAGGTTAGGTTAGGTTAGGTTAGGTTAGGTTAGGTTAGGTTTTTTTTTTTTTTTTTTTTTTTTTTTTTTTTTTTTTTTTTTGGCAGGAGTGGGAAATCCTCATGGACGCACAGACCCCCCACAATACGAGCTGATCTGGCAGTGCCGGACTCTTACCGGCTAAAACCACACTCCTGCCTTACAATTACCTCGGACATAATCTGAGACCTTATTTGCTATTCAGTCATTCTATCAAGTAGTTTTGTCTAATAAGATACAATATTATCGTTACTTAAAATTACTTATATCTATATATAAACAATCAAAATAGTTTAGACACATTTCGGTGTAGATACAGTGTTTATTGGGTTCGGTTAGGTTAGGTTAGGTTAGGTTAGGTTAGGTTAGGTTAGGTTAGGTTAGGTTAGGTTAGGTTAGGTTAGGTTAGGTTAGGTTAGGTTAGGTTAGGTTAGGTTAGGTTAGGTTAGGTTAGGTTAGGTTAGGTTAGGTTAGGTTTTTTTTTTTTTTTTTTTTTTTTTTTTTTTTTTTTGGCAGGAGTGGGAAATCCTCATGGACGCGCAGACCCCCCACAATACGAGCTGGTCTGGCAGTGCCGGACTCTTACCGGCTAAAACCACACTCCTGCCTTACAATTACCTCGGACATAGTCTGAGACCTTATTTACAATTTACTATTTCTATCAAGTAGTCTTTTCTCAAATGATACAATATTATCATTACTTAAGTTTACTTATATCTATATAAAAACATTCAAATAGTTTAGACACATTTCAGTGTAGATACGGTGTTTATTGGGTTTGTTCTATCACAGTTTCGGACATTTTCAACGATCTGCGTTATGCTACTGGTATATATTATTAAACAAATATGAATCCTAAGCATAAGTTCGTTTACTTATTCCTCCTAATAGCCTTGTTGGCTAGCTTAATACAGAACCCAATAAACTTGGCCCTTGTTCCCTTGTTTTTTATAAGGGCTTGTATAGTGTCAGTCGTCACCTCAACACCTAGGTCCTGTTCGAGATCATATCTCTCCAGGCAATAGGCGGGGCATTCTGTCAGTATGTGCAAAACCGTTTCATTTTTCTCAGGGTCGCATATGCACGATGGACTTTCCTTACACTTAAACCTGTTCAAGTATTCGGAAAACCCGCCGTGCCCTGTTAGTACTTGCGTCAGCGTCCCTGTCGGTTTCATGTCTTTTACCAGTTTGAATGCTTGGATGGCATCTGGGAAGAATAATTTTGTGACACCGGCAGTATCCTCGGATTTGTATCTCCGATTCCATTCGTCGAGGGTGTCCTCACGGATCTGCCGCTTTACGAATGAAATCGGGCATTGGTCATAATCAGGCCTTGTTTTGGTTTTTAGGGCGGCGTCCTTAGCCAGCTGGTCTGCTCTCTCGTTACCCTCTAGTCCGACATGAGCTTTGATCCAAAAAAGTTCAACTTTTTTGGATTGAGCCTTGCACTGTCGCAGGTTTTCCCTTGTTTCGACCGCGAGGGGGTGGAGAGAGCGGTGGTTAGTGACCGTCTCCAGCGATGATCTGGAATCACTGTAAATGCCAAAACTGTTTTGGTGACTACGCAAAATTTCCCTTGTTGCCTTGCATACAGCCAAAAGTTCCGCCTGGTAGACGGTACAGTGGGGCGACAGCTTGAGTTTTTGGCTCTTGGTTTCAACATCATTGCTCCAGTGGGACAATGATGCTCCGACCTTGCCCTCAATTTTGCTGCCGTCCGTAAATATCCTCACTGCTTGAGTGCAGTGGTTGTTGAATTGCTCCTGGTCTGCCAGGCATATAAACTGCAGGCTTATATGTTTGGCGGGGTGGGGGGTTCTGCTGAACGCTGTACACCGCTCAATCTCCCTGTCTCCTAGCGCTGGCCGGCGTACCCCCCTCTTTGCCTCATACAGGGCCGCTGCCTCTTGTATTCGGAGATCGAGGGGTAGTACCCCAGACAGCACCAGTGCCGAGTTCAAGGAGACTGTGCGATATGACTTGCACAGTTTCTGTGCAAATCCCCTCTGGACAGCATTCAACTGTTTGCGTATCATCAGTTTCTTGGCTGCTGGTGCCCACGCACTTGCCGCATACAGGATGGTCGGTTCGACTACTGCCGTGTAGATGGTGTGTATAACCTCCGGATGGAGTCCCCAGCTTATCTTTGCTGCCCTTGACAGCTGTTTGTAAAAGTTTAATGCCTTTTTGCAAGCATCAGATGCATGGCTATTAAACGTCAGCTTGTTGTCTATTGTCAGTCCCAGCACTTTGATTTCCTGCGACATACCAATGTCGACCCCGCCCATGCCCAGCAGTGGAGTGTCATAGTTGAGTTTCCGCGTTATGACCATAGCTTTCGTCTTGTGCGGTGCGAACTTCAACTTATTACTGACTCCCCACTGGTGGACATACCCGAGAGCGTCATTGGCTCGCCGCTGGACCTCCATCGCGGAGTCCCCGTCGAACACGAGGACTACGTCGTCGGCGAAGGCTTGGCAGTAATCTCCCCTTTGTACCAGGCCTTTAAGTAGGGGGTCCAGTAAGAGATTCCAAAGAATTGGGCCCCCTATCGATCCTTGTACGCAGCCTTTAGTGGTTTCCCTGGTTACCTCCTGTCCCGCGTATCTTACCCTGACCTTCCTGTGTTCCAGGTAACTGTCCACTGTTCTTCTCAAGTTTACCGGACACTTGGCTTCTGCCAATCTGGTTTTTATGGCCGGCCACCATGCACTGTCAAAGGCTCCCTCTATATCCAGCGATATCATAACGATCAATTTTTTGTCGTTTAGCTTCCTGCGTATGTGTTCTAGCAGGTCATAGAGGGAGTCCTCGGTGCTTTTTTGTGGCATGAACCCATATTGCCGTGTGCTGAGTCCGGGTATGATGTGCCATTTGATTCTGCCTATCAACATTTTTTCCAGGACTTTTCCCATCACTGGCAACAGTCCTATTGGCCTATATGATTTAGGAGCTGTATAGCTCTCCTTCCCGGGTTTCCTCAGGATTACGACTGTTGCTTCCTTCCAGATCCTCGGGAAGTAGCCCAGCTCTAGGCATTTGTTCGCCAGTGATAGGAAGAGCTCCGGATCGTGATTTACAGATTGCTGGCAGATATCTGCTGTAAGGCCATCCGCCCCCGGGGCTTTTTTAGGGTTGAAGCTGCGCATGCTGGAGTTCAACTCTTCCTGGGTAAACGGTGGGTCATGTTCTTCATCATGGCCCATCTCGTTGACTTTTTCGGCTCCCATCCTGATACGCTTGTGCTCCTCATTGTCTTCTTCCTTCCTATCCTCGGGGTAGAATGTTTCTGCCAGCAATGTGGCAGATTCAAGGTGAGTTAGAACTTTACCTTCTTTGGTCAGGGGGAGATCCTCCTGTCTTTTCGTTGTCCTGCCTATGACCCTATAGATGCCTTCCCAGAGTCCCTCCTTATCTTGTTTCCCACAAAAGCTTTTCCAGCTTTCAGTCAGGGCCGTTTTCGCTGCTTGCTCATATTCCTCTTTCTTTTGCAGATACTCCCCGACGACTTTTGCCCTCCGGATCGGCGCTGCGCAGCTGACTCTGCGCTTCCTAGTTGCGACGGCCCTCTTCAGGAGGTTAGGTTAGGTTAGGTTAGGTTAGGTTAGGTTAGGTTAGGTTAGGTTAGGTTAGGTTAGGTTAGGTTAGGTTAGGTTAGGTTAGGTTAGGTTAGGTTAGGTTAGGTTAGGTTAGGTTAGGTTAGGTTAGGTTAGGTTAGGTTAGGTTAGGTTAGGTTAGGTTAGGTTAGGTTAGGTTAGGTTAGGTTAGGTTAGGTTAGGTTAGGTTAGGTTAGGTTAGGTTAGGTTAGGTTAGGTTAGGTTAGGTTAGGTTAGGTTAGGTTAGGTTAGGTTAGGTTAGGTTAGGTTAGGTTAGGTTAGGTTAGGTTAGGTTAGGTTAGGTTAGGTTAGGTTTTTTTTTTTTTTTTTTTTTTTTTTTTTTTTTTTTTTTTTTTTTTTGGCAGGAGTGGGAAATCCTCATGGACGCGCAGACCCCCCACAATACGAGCTGATCTGGCAGTGCCGGACTCTTACCGGCTAAAACCACACTCCTGCCTTACAATTACCTCGGACATAATCTGAGACCTTATTTGCTATTCAGTCATTCTATCAAGTAGTTTTGTCTAATAAGATACAATATTATCGTTACTTAAAATTACTTATATCTATATATAAACAATCAAAATAGTTTAGACACATTTCGGTGTAGATACAGTGTTTATTGGGTTCGTTACTTTTATTACAGTTTCGGACATTTTCAACGATCTGCGTTATACTACTGGTATATATTATTAAACAAATATAAATCCTAAGCATAAGTTCGTTTACTTATTCCTCCTAATAGCCTTGTTGGCTAGCTTTATACAGAACCCAATAAACTTGGCCCTTGTTCCCTTGTTTGTTATAAGGGCTTGTATAGTGTCAGTCGTCACCTCAACACCTAGGTCCTGTTCGAGATCATATCTCTCCAGGCAATAGGCGGGGCAGTCTGTCAATATGTGCAAAACCGTTTCTTCTTTTTCAGGGTCACATATGCACGATGGGCTTTCCTTACACTTAAACCTGTTCAAGTATTCGGAAAACCCACCGTGCCCTGTCATTATTTGTGTCAGAACCCCTGTCGGTTTTATGTCCTTTACCAGTTTGAATGCTTGGATGGCATCTGGGAAAAATACTTTTGTTACACCGGCTGTATCCTCGGATCTGTATCTCCGATTCCATTCGTCAAGCGTGTCCGCACGGATCTGCCGCTTTACGAATGAGATCGGGCATTGGTCATAATCAGGCCTTGTTTTGGTTTTTAGGGCGGCGTCCTTAGCCAGCTGGTCTGCTCTCTCGTTACCCTCTAGTCCGACATGAGCTTTGATCCAAAAAAGTTCAACTTTTTTGGATTGGGCCTTGCACTGTCTCAGGTTTTCTCTTGTTTCGACTGCGAGGGGGTGGAGAGAGCGGTGGTTAGTGACCGTCTCCAGCGATGATCTGGAATCGCTGTAGATGCCAAAACTGTTTTGGTGACTACGCAGAATTTCCCTTGTTGCCTTGCATACAGCCAAAAGTTCCGCCTGGTAGACGGTACAGTGGGGCGACAGCTTGAGTTTTTGGCTCTTGGTTTCAACATCATTGCTCCAGTGGGACAATGATGCCCCGACCTTGCCCTCGATCTTGCTGCCGTCCGTGAATATCCTCACTGTTTGAGTGCAGTGGTTGTTGTATTGCTCCTGGTCTGCCAGGCATATAAACTGCAGGCTTATATGTTTGGCCGGGTGGGGGGTTCTGTTGAAGGCTGTACACCGCTCAATCTCCCTGTCTCCTAGCGCTGGCCGGGGTACCCCCCTCCTTGCCTCATACAGGGCCGCAGCCTCTTGTATTCGGAGATCGAGGGGTAGTATCCCAGCCAGCACCAGTGCCGAGTTCAAGGAGACCGTGCGATATGACTTGCACAGTTTCTGTGCAAATCCCCTCTGGACAGCGTTCAATTGTTTACGTATCATCAGTTTCTTGGCTGCTGGTGCCCACGCACTTGCTGCATACAAGATGGTCGGTTCGACTACTGCCGTGTAGATGGTGTGTATAACCTCCGGATGGAGTCCCCAGCTGATCTTGGCTGCCCTTGACAGCTGTTTATAAAAGTTTAATGCCTTTTTGCAAGCATCAGATGCATGGCTATTAAACGTCAGCTTGTTGTCTATTGTCAGTCCCAGCACTTTGATCTCCTGCGACATACCAATGTCGACCCCGCCCATGCCCAGCAGTGGAGTGTCATAGTTGAGTTTCCGCGTTATGACCATAGCTTTGGTCTTGTGCGGTGCGAACTTCAGCTTATTACTGACTCCCCACTGGTGGACATACCCGAGAGCGTCATTGGCTCGCCGCTGGACCTCCATCGCGGAGTCCCCGTCGAACATTAGGACTACGTCGTCGGCGAAGGCGGTTAGGTTAGGTTAGGTTAGGTTAGGTTAGGTTAGGTTAGGTTAGGTTAGGTTAGGTTAGGTTAGGTTAGGTTAGGTTAGGTTAGGTTAGGTTAGGTTAGGTTAGGTTAGGTTAGGTTAGGTTTTTTTTTTTTTTTTTTTTTTTTTTTATTTCCTGTCCGGGCGCAAGGCCCGGCCCGCGAGCTAACCTCTTACATGATAAGAGACCTTAATTATCTATTAGGTGGGATATCTACGGGTTTTTCTTTATTCGTATAAATCTATTGTTTATTTTTATGCCTAACTTAAGTTTAGTCTTAGTACAATTCAACTTTTCTTAACTTACACATTAGCTTATAGTTATACTACTATTCTTATTATTATTACTATTATTTTAACATCTATTTTTTTACATTCTAAACATCTTATTTTTACGTCTTATTTTTAATACCGTATTTAAACATCTTATTTTTAACATCTAATTTTTGTTATACATTTTTCTTCTATGCTAGTTTATATATTTTATTAATACATATATAGCACAATTTTTTAACTATTTGTTTCTGCCTATGACGTGTTTGGCAATTTCTCCTATGTAATCTAAGAATGTGTCCCTATGTTTCCTACTGGACATAAGCTCTGGGAAGTTCTTGACGATCATACGGCAATCTAATCTGTTCTCGGTCTCGAGTCTTTTCAGGGCGTGAACCGGACAGTCGGTCAAAATATGTTCCACCGTTTCGGGTGTCCCGGGCTGACAGATGCACGATGAGTTCTCTTTGCATCTGAATCGATTCAGGTACTCCGAGAACCCACCGTGCCCCGTCAACACTTGGGTGATTATATTTGTCGGGGTGATTTGCCTAACGATTTTGTGGGAATTTGTTACGTCTGGGAAGAACAACTTGGTCACCTTGGCTCTAGCACTGTCTGTGTATCGCCGGTTCCATTCCTCAATCGACCCCTTTCGGATCTGTCGTTTGATGAATGAAACCGGGACTAGGTCATAGTCCGGCTTTGTCTTCATGTTGAGCGCTGCGTCTTTCGCCAGCTCATCCGCCCTCTCATTTCCCGCGAGGCCCGCGTGTGCCTTGATCCAGAACAAAGACACAGTTTTGTTCTGGGCTTCAATGGCTCTTAGGATCCTGCGGGTGTCCACTGCCAGGGGGTGCGTTGTGCCGGGGTTTATTATGGTTTCCAGGGCTGACCTGGAGTCGCTATAGATCCCATAGCTCTTCTCACCCCTTCGTACAATTTCCTCAACGGCTCTGCACACCGCGAGGAGTTCCGCCTGGTATACCGTGCAGTATGGAGCCAGCTTGATCTTCAGGGTCTTCAGCTCTGCTGCACTATCCCATAAAGTTAGAGCTGCTCCAACTTTACCCTCAATCCGGCTACCATCTGTAAATATCCGAATAGACTGGTTGTTGTGTCTATCGAGTTGTTCCTGGTCCACCAGGCTCACGAACTCCAGCGCATTGTGTTTCCCCGGGTGAGGTGTACAGGAGAACTGGACTCTTCGCTCGACCTCTCTATCTACCAGCTCCGGCTGGGACACCCCTCTCCTTGCCGCGTACAGGGCGGCTGCCTCTTGTATGCGGAGGTCTAGTGGTAGTATTCCAGCCAGTACCAGCGCTGAGTGAAGAGAGGCCGTGCGGTACGCCCCGCACATTTTTTGAGCGAAACCCCTCTGGACAGCATTAAGGTGTCGTTGAACCCCCAACTTTTTTGATGCTGAGGACCAGGCACCAGCCGCGTAAGTGATAATAGGCTCTACTGTCGCAGTGTATATGATGCGAACTACTTCCGGGTGGAGGCCCCAACTGACCTTGGCAGCTCTCGACAACTGCTTGTAGACGCCGAGTGCCTTCTTGCACACGTTAGCCGTATGGCTATTAAAAGTCAGTTTGGCGTCTATGGTGAGCCCCAAGATCTTCATTTCCGCAGACATGCCAATGTCGATCCCTCCCATGGTCAGGTGTGGCGTGTCATGTCTAAGCTTTCTGGTGACTACCATTGCGCAAGTTTTGTGCGGCGCAAATTTAAGCTTATTCATGACACCCCACCTCCGAACATGTTCGAGAGCGGCATTGGCCTGTATTTGGATTTCCAGGGCTGTCTCCCCCGAAAAAACGAGCACCACATCATCTGCGAAGGCCTGACAGTAGTCGCCACGCTGGGTAAGACTCTCCAGCAATGGGTTAAGTAAAAGATTCCATAGGATGGGACCGCCTATTGACCCTTGGACACACCCTTTGTTCGTTCTTTTGGCGAACTCATGGCCAGCGTACCTTACCCGGACCTTGCGGTCGCTTAAGTAGCTGGCTATCATCTTCCTGAGATTCGCTGGACAGTTCTCCTCCGCCAGTCTGACCTTTATGGCCGGCCACCATGCACTGTCGAAGGCTCCCTCTATATCCAGCGACACCATCGTGATGAGCTTCCTCTCTTGGAGTTTGCCTCTCACGTGGGCCATCAGGTCATAGAGGGAGTCTTCCGTGCTCCGCTGTGGCATGAAGCCATACTGACGAGGGCTTATCCGGGGTGCCAAGTGCCAAACCAGCCTTCTGACCATCATCTTCTCTAGAATCTTGCCCATCACTGGTAACAGTCCAATCGGCCTATACGATTTGGGACTTGTGTAGTTGTCTTTCCCTGGTTTCCTCAGCACCACCACGGTGGCTTCCTTCCACGCTGTGGGAAAGTGCGTCAGTCGCCAGCACTTATTGAAGATTGCCAGGTGCAGTTCCGGATCCTGATATATAACTCGCTGGCAGATGTCGGCTGTGAAGCCGTCTACTCCGGGTGCCTTCTTCGGATTAAAGCTCTCCGTCGCGGACCTGAGCTCCTCAGATGTAAATTCTGGGTCATTTGACTCAGTATGACTCCAGTCATTTGCTCGGTCAGCAAGGGCTCTGATCCGACGATGGTCTGAGCTATCCTCCTCCTCCGCATCCTCCGGGTAGAATATTTCCGCCAGCACTCTCGCGGAACCTTCCTGGCCAACCTCAACCCCACAGTGCACCAGTGGCAGATCTTCTTGCCTTTGTGCCGTATTCCTTATGACCCTGTAAATTCCTTCCCAGACCCCTTCCCTATCCTGTTTTTGACAAAATTCCTTCCAACTCTTCGTGGAACGCTTTCGCACCTCCAACTCATATTTTTCTTTTTCTTGCAGGTACAACTCAACCACACCTTCTCTACGCGACGGGGCAGCACATCGGATTCTTCTCTTCCTGGTAGCGACTTCGTGTTTCATCGCTTCGAGTTCTTCAGACCACCACGGAATGGTAAGTGTTTGGTTAACCTTTTTCTTTGGCATGGCCTCATCACATGCTTCAGTTATGACTGTGACAAACTTTTCAACCATGCCATCTAAGTCGTTTCTATTATTTATTTGTTGAATCCGTTCGATGTTAATTTTATTTACTATTTTTAATTGGTTAATTTTTTCATTAAAAAGTTCCCAATTAGCTTTTTTGGAGTTGAATTTTCGGGTTGTCCTTTGAATATTAATACCTTTTCCTTTTTCTAATTTTATTTTTATTATCATTCCGTTGTGGTCCGAGCTCGTTAGGTCTTCAGCCACAGTCCACTCTTCTACCAGGTCAAGCACATCCTCTGTACACAAAGTCACGTCAACGTGACTTGTGATCCTTCGTCCTCCTCTGATGGTATCGAAGGTGGGTTTGTTCCCGCAGTTGAGTACCTGCAGATTTAGCTCTCCGATCATTCCTGCCAGTTCATCTCCTCTGTCGTCAATGGTGTTACTTCCCCACCACGCACTTTTGGCGTTAGCGTCCCCTCCAATAATAGCTTTCCTGGGCTTAAGCGCGTTCATCATGGCTGTTATGTGGTTCAGGTATGGCCCAATAGGCTGGTCAGGCTCAAAGTAGTACGAGACGGCGAGCATCTCCCAAACGTTCGTTCTCAGCTTCACCACCACGATGTTGTTGGTGGTGAATTTGGGGCACTGTATGACGTCGATGTCATGGTTGAACACCACTATCGCCGCCTTTACAGTGCCCCCGCTGAAGTCCGAATTCTGATAAACTCTAGCCCCCCCGTACGACTTCATTGCCTTGATCCTTCCAACATACGGCTCCTGGACCAGTGCGATGGATATTTTGCGCTTTGTAGCCTCTAGCATAAGCTCGTCGGTCGCCAGTTGTTTCCGTTGGAGGTTAGCTTGTGCTGTGATAAGGATCTGTGTAGGTGTTGTTGTTCTTGTAACCCCAGGGACCACCTTAGCAATAGGCTATTGCGGCTCGGGCCAATGCGTCCCACTTCCTACGCACCGGGCATTCTGCACTGTAGACCGTGTGGCCTGTTTCGACAAGTTTATCTTTGGCGCAGTTCTTGCACGTCGGCCTGTCGCCTGTTGCCAGACTGGTACATTCGGCTTTGTGATGTGGCCCTCCGCAATAGTTGCACAGATCCACAGGCTCCGTACACAACTTTCGGCCATGTCCATACGCCAAGCACTTTGTGCACTGTATGAGGGGCGTTTGGTCTTGGACCCTGACGTACTGCAGGTCAATGAAGACCCTTCCAGCCACAGTAAGTTTCTGCCACAACTTCGGTGTCACCTGTAGGACGACATGGCTCTCCAGCGGGTTCCGTGCCCTCCTCCGGTATTTCACGGTGGCAGTCGCTTCCTCAGCATTCAGGCCTTCAAACAGGCGGGCATTTTGGACCTTTAGGGCTGTCAAGATGTCCTCGTCGCTATTATAGGACAAGAGGTCCTTGAATATTACGAGTGGGTTCCGGTTCTTTGCTTCTTCCACTGTAAGGTGTTTATCTTTTTTGAGGTGGGCTGTTGTCTTTGCCATCTCCTCTCTGCTGTTAAAGCTCAAGATGACCCTCTTGTCCTTGACTTTTCGGACCCTTTCGATCTGTAGGCCACTTTTTCTTGCGTCCAAAACTTCCTTTACCCTTCCCACCACTTCAGTACTGGTGTCCATTATGACATCGGAAGACACAATGACAGAGTGCTTCGATTTTTGACCCCAGGTGTTTTGGGGTGCGGTCAGGGCCTCTGCATAGGTAGGAGTTCTCTCCTTAATCTCGGTGACCATTTTCCCTATTTCTCTGGTGTTTTCTTCGAGCGCCAGAATGCCCTTCAAAATATCTCCGTCACTGTGTCTTTCTCTGTCGCGTAACACTTGTGCCTCTCTCTGCTCCTGCATTGCCACCTGAAGCTGCTTGATCATCTGGTTGCCCTCCTTCACTATCAGATTTTGCTCTTCTAGTGCGGAGCGCAACCAGGTGATACTCCCAAGGTCATCCCCTTTCTCTTTCTCGTCTGCCTTTGGGGCTTCAGTAACCCTCTCTTTACTTGGTCCGATTTTAGTTTTATCCGCCTCTTTTACCAATTGGTATAGACGGTCTATTGCCGCTGTAACCTCCTTTTTAATCTCCGCCTTGAGGTTTCGCGAGTTGTTGAGGTGGAGCTTCGCCTTGTTCAGGCAGGCTCTCGCCTCCGCCGTGATGTTGGGGTACCCAAGCTCAGTTCTCTTTGGCGGAGTTGCTGTTTCCGCCAGGACTCTGCGCGTTCCCAAAGTGCCGGTAGTTTGGTGTGAGGTACCTGGTGAGGCGTCATGGTTTGGGTTCGACGGGGGCTTGGTCTGAGGCTCAGTTTTCCCGGCCTCCCATTCCCCGATGCTTCGCCTGACACAGGGAAGCGAGGGTCCAGCCTTCTCCGTCGAGCGCGGCGATTTCTTGGAGCCCGGCGAGCTTGCGCGTTCTTTGGCCGGTGTACGAAACATTTTGGAGTTTTGAGTGAAGGTTAGGTTCATCAGTAGGCAAATCAAAGGATACTGGTGATACTTCTGTATCCCTGTAAAAGGGGGATAGGCACAGAAGGTATCCCAGAAAGCAATTAAAAACAATAGGATATTTTAATTAAAAGATTAATTATTTGTCATAAGACGTATTTTCAACTGAAAATGTGTAAAAACCCGGTATCAGGACCACCGATCAAGACTCGAGCTCGCGGTTCGTACACCAATATACAGGTGGGTATCTAGGTATATATATTTTAAGCAAAAGGTTCACTTGAGATTTTTTATAATAACTTCGATCAAGCGACCATAGAAAAGAAATAATGTTAGATAAAATCTAACGTCAAAGTTTATAGTCTCAATTTAGAGATCTAGTTACAATAACCTAAAATGAAAACTTATACTATTTATAACAACTCAATAAAGCTGAAATAACACAAAAAAAACAAGGTCCCAGACCTTTAGTCTAATATAATCTAACCTACTATTTATTGTCAACCTTTGACTTGTCCAGTTTGTAGGATTTAATTCCTATATACGCCACAGGCACAGCATACACTATACTAAAATAAAGAATAAATATATAAATACGGTAAGTTAATTTGAATAAGGGGCGTTATTTCGTAATTCTGTCGCAGCCAAAGGAGAGGTCTTTTCCTTCCGATTCCAGAGAATCCAAACTTGGTGGGTCTCTGACCTCTGGTTCCGACGTTAAGACCAGGGGGGGTGGAGTAACAAATATCGAAGGGGTTCGTAATGAGGGGGGGTCCCGAGGGGGTATATTATATTATATTTATTAAAGATAATAGTTAATATTGGGGTCAAATTATAAGAGACAGTATTTACGGGGGAGGGGGGGGGGCTGATTTAATTTTGGGATTTTATATTTTATAAATTACATATATACAATATGGTGTAACAATTACAATAGAAATGTGTTGGAGAGAGGGAAATAAATTAAATAAAAATATTTAAATTAAGGTAAGCAAAAAGGGGGTAGCCTAAGGGGCGTTGCGCAATACTATACTATACTAGTATAGTATTGCAGCCCGGGGTCAAAAACGAGCTAGCTCGCTTCGTTTCCGAGATACGGGCGTTTTCCTGATTTTAGAAATCCCGGGTTCGATTCCCGGTCGGTGAAGTCTACTTAAATTATTAAAAATAAAAATACGCAATGATTCGAAGGGGGGAGGGGAGAATTTACTCTAGGATTTTATAGTATATATATAATATTACATTCAATATCGGAGGGTTCGTAATGAGGAGGGTGTCCTGGGGGGGGGGTATATTATATTATAGGGGCTTGTGTAAATAATTATTATATTTATTAGAGTTACTAACTGATATTAGAGTCTAGATCAAAATGACAATTTAAGGGGGGGGGGGGGTTAATTTTGGGATTAATATTTTATGACTTATTACGTTCTTACCGTATGGTATAGCTATAACAATAAAAATTTGTTGGAGGGAGAGGATAAAATATATTTTTATATAAACTAGGGGATAACTAAATTAAATGATTTATAAATCTAATTTATAATGACAAATCTAATTTAAATTATTTATTTGAAATAAGCAAATAATTCGGGGTGGAGGGGGGGGGGGAAATAATTTGGGATTTTATACTATATATATTACGTTCCTATAACGGTAAATCTATTTTCGAACAATCAAATATTTGTTGGTGGGAGGGGGGGGGGGGGTAAATATGTTTAAATAAATGAACTAAGGGGGGTGAACGAAAGAGGGTGGCCTGTGGAGAGTTGCAGCATATACTATACGTAGTATAGGATATGCAGTCCGGTGTCTAAAACGGGCTAACTCGCTCCGTTCTCGAGTTACGGGCGTTTTTCTAATTCTATAAGTCCCGAGTTCGATTCCCGGTTGGTGAAACAATATTTAAAAAATTTTTGTTCCGGTTTTTAACGAGCCTCGGAGTACGGTCAAAGTGGGTGGCGTACCCAAATGATAAGAAC